>OY757313.1:26685620-28022528 GCA_963583905.1 Stenurella melanura | reverse complement strand
GGATCTAGGTGTAACTTTTGATAAAAAATTAACCTTCACTAACCATATTGACGCTGTAATTTCGCATGCATACAGAATGTTAGTCTTCATTTTGCGTAACAGCCATGATTTTAATGATGTGAAAACCTTAAAGATGCTTTATTTTGCTTTCTGTCGGTCTAAACTGGAGTATGCTTCACTTGTCTGGCAATCTGGGTATAATACTCATAATGATAAATTGGAAAACATTCAGCGCCGCTTCCTGAAATTTTTAAACTGGAAAACTGAAGGTACATATCCACCAATTGGAGCTTCTCAAAATCAATTACTTGAAAAATTTGATATTATTAGTCTTTCCGAAAGGCGTGAGTCCTTTGCTTTGCGTTTTCTAGATAAAATTATGCATAATAAAATAGATTGTAGTGAAATATTAAGCCAACTGAACTTCTATGTCCCACGGATTAATTCTCGTCATTCTCATACTTTTTATTTATCCACTCCTAGATCTAACGTATTAAAGTTTTCTCCTCTTTTTAATATTTGTACTAGTTATGATACTCATTGCAGTGAATTGGACATATTTGCCTAGCAGTCAGAAATTTCATCTACTGTCGTGCAGTATAATCGCCTTCATAATTTCTATTTGTACTTTTTAGTTAGGTTAGGTTAAGTTAGTTTAGATTTCCATCCTATAAATGGTTTTGTACTGTTGGATGATGTATGATTAAATATGATTAAATAAATAAAATAAATATTGATTAAATTCGTTGATTTGTTCTTATATTGATGATTTTTTTCTGAAGTTATTAATAAATATGTCTCTTTTATCGTAAAATTCAATTTTTCATTTTTCTGTTTGTTTGTCCGCCATAAGATCAAATCTTTCCACGGCGGTTGGTTTCACCATCACGGGGGTAGCAGTAACTCTTAAATTTTCCGTGGATGGCGCTCATAATACATCATTTTAAGCTACCTCTGAGTGTTGAACAAACTAGCTAGGTAAAATATCACAAAAATATTGGTTCAACCTCTGGCTGATTTAAAAAATATATATATATTAATTGAACCCACGAAATCCCAGCCACGCACCAGATCAGCTAGCCGTTCGCCGTCACTACTTGTGTGTTGGTTGAATTGCCTTTGGTTATCACCTTAACCGGTGATATCATTGATAATTTTTCTAGGGCCAAGTAGTGATGTAACAATCTCATTAAAATACATACAGAGCAATCGTTCCTATAAGAGTGTTACAGACCTACCGACTGTCCGACAGAGGACAGACAGACAAAATGTTCTCTCAAATTTAAAATCTCGACGTTTCATAACATTCTAAACCTATTTCAACAAACAGAAATTCAATTTTTTTACGATTGCTACCCCGATAGAACGGTAAATTATTCCAGATAACTTTGGCGGCAATTCTTTGATTTCTTATACTAGTACATTTTTTCTATCAAAATTTTTCGCCATTTATTTTTCCTTCAGGAATAAATTGATTTCTGTTTCTTTGCACATTTCTAATACTGTGTAATATTTCGACGAGTCGTCAATGGACCCAACTCCAATATGTTCAAAATCGTACAACGAAAATTAAATGAAATAAAAGCATTTGACATCGCATAAAAATTGCTTCCAGAATAGACAATATAGGGTGGCCTCCACTTTACTCACCCTTCAAATTAGGGTGTGCATATAGGAATGTTTATAAGAACCATTCACGCAGACCGAAGGGATGTTAATACAAACAAATATATTTTTATGTTGTTTATAGTCGACCTGATGCAAGTCATTTTCATTGTAACGTCGTCCCTTTGCGTAAAATGTGAAAATATTTACATTGCGTTTTATTGAAAATTGCGTTCTTGTAAACAGTAATATTGCTTTGAACAGAAAGCCACTTGTTATTCAGTGTTTTGTAAACCATATCCGCTATAACTGCTAGCATTCTATGTTTAGAAGCAGTTGGTTGTGTTTTATAAATATATACACATCAATATTGCACCGTACCATTGGTAGATTGTCTTTATTTACCAGACACAGATTGACAATAATATGACCTTGAATGCTGTAAAATGAATTGGGATAAAAATAAAATTTCATAAATATCTTAAAAACCGTTTTTAATAAAATTTCGTACAATTGCTTTCCATATTATTAAACATTCGTTATTACGCATTACGAGATTTTAATTAAATGCCGACTTCTTAGATATAGGAATAAATTTTTTTATCATCTCAAGAACATTTTCAAATAAAAGTTTATTAAACATCTTCAGTTTGAAATTACATTTTTCACTAACTGAATAAATATACAAATTATATGTCTTCACGTACATGGGAGGGCCGTCATAAATAAACGAATAAATAAATGAATAATTGCTTAATGAATTCCAACAAATTCATATTAAGCTACTTACAAAGGGAACAAAAAATTATAAATTATAGTGGTTCCTGAAGCTCAAACAAGCATAATAAAGGAAAATATTGTAAGTACGACAACTTGTCGACAATCGGTTAGATACAGGTCGAATCGAGGCTGATATGAGACTACAAAATTTCTTTATAGACTTAGGAAGTCAGAATAAGGTGCGTCTAAAGCTCTAACAGAATCTGAACCCTTTTGCGGTGTGGCTAAGCCATGCTTACGAGCATCCATTAATAAATAGGTACAAGCCAAATATCTGGAATGGTGAAGAATTTTCCCATGGCAGAGATAGACCAAATAGTTCATTGAAGAACGATCAGCCAAATTTACGGAGAACTCATTATGTCAAAAGAAAGGCCGTTAGAATAATAGTGAGTTTTCTAACTGGACACTGCCGATCTAATAGGCATAATAGGCATTTGAGTCTAATGGATCTGGCAGATGTTATAACACGCAGATTTTGCCAAAAGGTAGAGAAAGCCTCAGTTCATGTTTAAAAATGAATTATTATTTGTTTGCTTATACTAGTATTCTTTATAGGATTTTGCAAACAGCAGAAAATATTTTTTGATTACCTGAATTCTGGTTATGCTAGCAAATTAAAATCCTAAATTGAATTTGTCTAATTTCTTATTTGACAACTCTCATTCTAACACTAGCATCCACACAGTCCCCTACGGCCATGCAGATTAAACTATTATTTACATAACAAAGGCCTAAAATGAATTTATTTATCTACCTTGACATAGAGCCACTCATAAAAATACTAATATACGATTCAAATGTATATGACGTCTCACTTTAACTGCGAATATCTCAGAAACGGAGGAACATAAAAAATTGAAGAAATTATGTGTTTATTATGAGTCTGTTCTAAATCAGTCACTAAAATTTGAACACTGTACATTGAACGCTTTTGAAGTTCTGCTAAGTTATATTGAAAAATGTCCTACTTTTTAAGGAAATTTTGACCATACCAGTTTTAAATTCATTATATCTTGGAAAATATGGATACCATGTAAATAATATTTTAGACACCCATAAAGCACGGCATTTTTTGTACGAGGAAATTTTTTCATATTTTTTTTATTCTAAATTTTGCAGTTATTCTCAAAAACGTGATGTCACGTTTATTCTCCTGCTTCTTTCTGAGATATTCGCGGTTAAAGTGAGAGGTCAATACATTTGAATCGTATATTAGTTACCTAATAGATAGGTGAAGAACTGCTGTTTTTATCATTCAATGTCAAATATAATTATTTCACACTTATTCATTAGAAATTGTCTTGGTTTTGCATGAAATATCTTTATGTCTCTTTGATGAGCTCCAGAATAAGGGCGAAAAACGTTTCAAAGAAACAGAATGATAGATTTCATGAAAATGTAATCCATTAGAATGAAACATTTTTAAGACAATGTAGATAAATAAATAAATTTTAGGCCTTCGTTCTCATATTTAACTGAATTTTCATGATCGTAGGGGGTTATGTAGATACTAGTTTAATCTGCATAGCCGTAGGGGACTGTGTGGATGCCAGTGTTAGAATGAGAATTGTCACATAAGAAATTAGACAAATTCATTTTAGGATTTTAATTTGTTAGCATAACCAGAATTCAGGTTATCGAAAGAATGCAAAGATTTCATTAATATTTTTACACATAGTTTTTCGTTTAGTTATAGAGAGTTATTTTTTCTTGCTGTTTGCAAAATCCTGTAAAGAATATGTTTCAATGCCTCAGTTCATGTGCTATAACATTTTGAAGACCTAGTTAGACTGAAATTCTGACTACCTAGCAAGGAAAATCAAAAGCTTATAGCTTTACTAACGGGCCATTATGCAAAATTCGCAAAAATAGCCAATTTTTTTTAACGAGCCCTGTCGCGATTTTTAGCCGACATGATGACGTGCGTTGTTGGATATTACATTATTATATGACAAAAGTCATCCCCTAATGTTTCAGGTATAGTAGATGTTTGTATATACTACCACTTTGATAACAATTTCGATAAGAATCCACGCCATTGATCATTATCAAGGGATCGATCTGTAATCCGTATGTTGGTTTCTGGAACTACGAATAATCCATATGCAAAGCCCAAGTATTTTATTAACTCCATTCCCGCCCAAAAATATGGCAATTTTATTACGTCACCACTGGCCAATTTTCCACAAACTAGATCTGCAACGCTGCAAGCGCTCTCATCTCGACCAATATATCCACTATTTTGGACGAGGCGAGACGCTTTAATTCAACACAATTTCGTACCATTTCTCACAGTTTTAACAGAGTTTATTCAAAATTTCGCGCCCGCCTTCGACGCATCCGATACCGAACTCTCAGTCAGTTATATCACAGCAGTTTTATTAAAAAGAACTTGTTACAGCAGAATTGATACATCATATAATAATAATATCTTGTACGCCAACGTATTTTTGTGTACTTAAAAAAGTGTATTAGTAATATACTTCATATGCTCCACAGTTACAATGAAATACAGTTTATATACATAATGATACTTTACCTGCCTCTGCCGAACATCCTACATAACTTATAGCACTTGTAACAAACTTTAAATAAGTATGCCTGATGCGCCTCAAATATTTAAACTACGAGTGTAATTAAAATAAAATGCCTCTGTATATTTTGAGTTCTGTTAAACCACGACTGCATGTCGTTCTGTGACGTGGACTTGAAAAATGGTTTGGCTCATTTCTAACAAACTTTACATGGATGCTAACCGAAATATACCTAATTCTACTTAAATATTGAAACTACTAGTGTAATTAAAATAAAATATCTCTGTATATTTTGAGTTCTGTTAATTTCTTCACTTGATTATTACCCACAAAAAAGAAAATGAGAAAATTGAGTAATTGTAAACGTAATCCGTTTATTTCTTTTATAAAAAAAAAGTTGGCATACAGTAATAACTTGCCTGCACTGCAGGCTTATATTCCTGCTACCGCGGGTCATGCCCCTTGTAGTCATAAATTATAAATGATCTGACAGAGGTAATGTTCTTAAACGGTTTCGATGTCAACTGCCATACTTTGACAAACCGTTTTGTGCGAATTATAAGTGGTTGAAAAGTGCAGGACATTAAAGCTCAAGAGAAAAATGAAGATTTCGAGATAATAGAGACATCCTCATACAAAGTAAGTTCGAAAAGTAATGTGGTCTTAACCGTAATATTGAACTACTGCGTTTATTCCACGCTTTATATCTAAAATGTAGGTTGAGTGAAAGAAAGCACATATTAAAGATTTTCGTTGTGTTTTCTGGTGCCATCTTGATTTACATTTACTACCACAATATGTCGAGAATAATACAGTATTCAAATTTAAATGATAAAGCCGACTTTCGACATTAACATTAGTAAATTATTTAAGATCAAGGAGTAATCTAAAGAACATTAGTGCCTTTTAGTTTGCATCATATATTATTTTAATGTATTCTTTTAATATTTGATGCAAATTAGAGCAAAACCAGAAGCCTGTAACATTCAATGCATGCAAATCATAGAATCTGAAATGAATATTGTCGCGTATTTTTACCTCTGAAACCACCTTTCAGGATCCGCGGATTCCAAAATAATTTAACAAGGCAAAATACTGACACTTTACACCTTATACAGTCCAAAATTTCCTCTAGAGTTATCTAGAACACAATCGAGAATCTTCTCCCACCACACTCCAAAAAACTCGAACTCTTTCTACAAATTTCTAGGACTTCTATTGACTATTAGTCATGGGCGTATCAGTCCCCACTTTCTAGGGGGTGCAAAGCTTAACAGTATGGATATTTTCACTACTTCTAGGTTCTTAAATCAGAAAAGCTATGTTTGTTACTTCCACATCCACGTAGTGGGGTGGAAGTAACAAACAAAAATTATTTGTCTTGAAATAGGTTTGGAATGTCACGAAACGTCGAAATTTTATTGAGCGTACAATAATGTCTGTCAGTCGATCGGTCCTGTCTGTAACTTTCTTGTGCGCACGATTTCTCAGGGACGGATTGAAATATTGACTTGAATGAAATTTGGTACACTTATGGAGTATAATTAGACCTGGAACTGAAATATATTTTGGGCTTACTTCAGTGAAGGGTTGAGGAGTGAATAGGGGTAAATAGGGTAAATTAAATAAAGCAAATTGGTAAAAGCCAGAAATTTGGGATTTGGTATATATACCAGTACCCAAGGCCTCAATTTTTTTTATAACTTATGTTACCCTCCACCTCCACCCCTACTCCATTATTAAAGGGGCTAATAAAATAAAATTGAGTTATTAACTTGAAATTTGGTACATATTTATTAATACAATGTTTTAGAAATCGTTATAATTAAAGACATCTGAAACTAAATTACATTTTGAAATGATTCCGTTGAAGGGTTGAGAAGTAAATAGGAAAAGTAAGTAAAGCAAGCTAGTAACAGTTCAGAAACTTTATTTACAAGGGGTTTACCCCATTTGTCTCGCTGAAAATAATACTAACCGACAAATTAACGTCCCTGTGGCTGAAAAGGCTTATTAAATTAATTGTATTTTTCCTGGGGAAAACATCTATGTATTTTTATGCGATCCTTTAACAGTTATAAACAATTTCCTGTGCAATATATATGTCTCCATAAGAAAATCTAAAAGAAATAAGTAATCTTCGTTGGAAATATTTTTTTTTTCTCATCAACTTTTTTTTGTAAAATCAAGTTATTATAAGAAAATATTTAAATTTAATAAAACCGAAGAATTCGTAATTTTATGATGTTTTTTCTTGGAAACTAATAGTGTGGCTTGTATTCACTCCGGGTTTCAGTGCAAAGAAATTCAAAATAATCAAATTATTGCACGGGTTACACCATTAGTTAAGAGTCATACAAACATATTTAGAGGAATAAAACCTTCTCTTGACTGTTGGTTTCGATTTTACACCCTTGACGAAAAACATCTCACTTTTGACCAAGTTGCAAAACCCTTTTTTGTATAGTAACTCTTTCGGTGACACAAAAAAATGCTGGCAGTGGCACCTTAGCTTTAAAAAAACCACGTTTAATATATATATCCAAATTTCGCCGAGATTCGTTTTCGGGAATATTCGGATGTCGGGCCTAGGGCTGAATCTGGCGACAGAATATGCCGGCAGGGGTAGTTTTGGATTGTTCTCGACGTCTAAACATAATAATAAACATGTATCATATTGTAAGCAAAAAATCACAACAAGGCATCGATGTGAAATTTCAATTTGAATTTCCCAGGTCACATGACCACTTCCACCGTCCGGACATAGTAAGACTTGTTCACTGCCCTCCTCTGCACCTACTGACAAAGAACAAGCCAAACGTCCAGACCGGTCGCGGTGGCAGCCTCGCCTATAATAGTAATTTAGAAATTAATAATTTAATTGTACCCCAATAAAGGACTATGGTCTATTTTGAGAACTATACACAGTTTAAATACATTTACAAGGATCTATTGTATGTATTCATGGTCCATAAAAATGTTCGAAAGCTCCTTTACAACTTCCTATTCACAAAAAAGTAGTAAACAAAATAGTCCATAAAACATGTCAACTATTATATGTCACGATCGTACATCATCTTGGGTTCGACATTAAATTGTTCATAATCTTCCAGAGTGTAACCGAGTTAACTGGTAAAGCATTTAAATAAAAAAATGACAAGGGAATGATGTATGGACTGCACGTCATTGTGCAGGCGGCTGTCAATCCGCCACAGACTTGTGATCGCCGATATCATTAGTTATGATTCAATCAAGCTAATCCAGAGCAGGACATATATATGATTGATATCGTCTCTCGTTAAACCCGCGTCCTCTGTGCTGCGAGCCTCGCAGTAAAATAAAAAGATTCTTATAGTATTCGAATATTTGACATTTTTGCATTACATGTAGTAATGTGTAATGGTAAACGAAAAAGAATATTATTGACGTTGAATTATTTGTACGACACGTGATTTTATTTCAAATCTAGAGTATCTCTCAGTCTAAAGCAAATATAATTTAAGTAAAAATTTGTTTAGTTATCAAGGGTTACAATAGAATACGTTGCTAAGCATGTGCTGGACTTCCCTGTTTTGCGAAACGTACAAAATTAAAAACAATTTGACGCCTGATAAATTGGAAATATTTCTTCTGCTTATGAGATAAGGACTGTTAGATGTATTCTAAAACGATGTGAGAATGGCTTTGCAGCCACAGCGATGTATTACAAGTATAGATAGATAGATATCCTAGAAAGTTCGGGATCACCTAGATAGAATGCTGATTTATTGAATTTTTATAAAATTGCGGTATATTCCATGGAATTTCCTTAGCACTTTTACTTCGCTGGTTTGCCGAAGAGTATTGTAATCGTGGAACAAATAATCCACATGCTTCCAATTTTCGCGTTTCCAACCACGTACATGAAGAAAATGAAGGTCTCTAAATTCCGTCACGCTGTCTGTCGGTAGATCTGTCTGTGTGTCTGTCTGTCTATCTGCCGGTCTGTTTGCGCTAGATCTGAAAAAACAGTTAGACTTAGAACTGTCGAATTTGGTGAGTAGTTGGCGCTATTGTCAACGAAGTGGGTAGAAATTCTCTGGAAAATATGCAGGCTGGCCATAATTCATCTATGCCAGAAAGTAAATGTATTTACATTTCAATTTAGCACCTTTAATTTATTATCTATTTTTTCTGTCGGATGGCCACTGTTTATATTTCTTTATCCAAAAGTTTTAAGGTTTTTTTTTAGCAATAGTGATAGAGGTGTTTCAGAATCTCATGAGCCGCGAAATGCGCAAAAGGCAAAGTTTAATCTGAGTTATAAGTATGTTTTTGAAGACACTGAAGGCTGCCTTGCTGTATACATAAACAAGAGCTCGGGATAAATTGTAAATAATAAATATAATATTTTTAAGAAGTGTAACTGAGTCAACAGGACGGATTATGTCTCTGCGCATATGAAGGTCAGAGCTCATGAGGTTTTAAAACACCCCTAACTACAATCCGAATATTAATCTCCAATGTCACTTTTCAAATAATAATTTTGTAGACTGACCATCCTGTATAAATACAGAGGGAAGCTGTATGTAAATACCTTTACCAATATTTCTGTAAATATGTTAGCTTTAGACACTTTCTATCTTATAATGTCAACTTGATGAAACACTCGCCAGAATAAAATAAAATAAAAAGTATATCCAACACATTTGTGGCTCGAACCCGAGACAAAATTTCAAATATTGAACTCTGTCGTCCCACTATCATTCATAGCATAAAGACGTATTAAATTCTAAATATTATTATTATACAAGGTACCCCAGAATTCCCAAAGTCCCCTTCAGGAGCCGATTTTACGTGCAAAAATAATAAGAAACATCCTATAAACATTGCCTAAAAAAGTTCCTCTGAGTTTGACTCCTAAATAAAGGTTTTTAATAATGATATCGTTAATAATATTATATAAGAGTAGAGATAATTTAACATATGATGAAAAGCGTTCCATTTCATCTCTAAAAAATGATAACAGCTTTAAAATCTTACCAGCTGATAAGGGCAATACCACTGTAATCTTAGACACAGCTACATATGATACAAAAATTACGAACATGATAAATGGTGGAAATTATTCCAAATTAAATAAGATCCTACGAATTCTTTACAAAATAAAATATTTAGGGTCTTATTTAAACACAAAAACAAATTTACAGATATTGAACGAAAGATGTTAACTCCACATCACAGCAAACCTCCTCATTTCTATGGTTAGCAAAAAACTCATAAGCTTGATATTCCCCTAAGACCAATTGTGAGTTCAATTAATTCTCCATGTAGCAAACTTTCAAGAAATCTTAAATCCATTATCAGGTTCTTCCAAGTCTTATATTAAATATAGCAAACATTTTTTTGGAAAAACTGTCAAAAAATCATTTTAACAATAATCATCTAATGGTCAGCTTTAATGTAGTAAGCCTATTTATAAATGTTCCTGTACACAGAACATTAAAAATTAAAAGCAAATTGCAACGGGATGGGAATTTGGCGAATAGAAGTAAGTTAAGCATTGAAACTATAACGGAATTACTTACACTTTGCATTAAATCAACATACTTTCAATTAAATAACGACTTCTATGAACAAGACTTTAGGATGGTCGTGAGTTCTTCATTATCTTCGATATTAAGAAACATTTTCAAGGAAAATTTTAGGAAACTAATATAGTAAAGAATGTTTAAGCAATTTTTTAAATCAGATTAACGAAAAAAAAAACATCAATTAAATTTACAATAGAAATAGTTAATAATAATGAATTACCTTTCTTAGATATTTTAATAAGAAAATTAGATAATACATATCAAACCAGTGTATATAGAAAACAAACACACACAGATACTTTTTCAATTCAAATCAACATATTAGTGTCAATAAAGTTGTTGTTAAGTGTTTGTATGACAGAGCCAAAAAAAATTCTTTAAATGATGTGATATTATGGAACGAAAAGCAATTTATAAAAACTGTCTTACTAAATAATCAATACCCTGTGAGTTTTGTTGATAGTCAGTTAATGAACATTGATAGGAGAGACAATATACCATCACAACCTGAGATCTTTAGGTTTATGGCAGTAATTCCATACCATACATATGCTTTATCGGATGAATTACGAAAAATTGGGTTGTTCAAACGGACTGAGATCGGTTTTATCAAAAACCACCTCTAAATATTGTTCGAAATTTTAAAAATTGTATATGTGGTGTTCCGTGTTCAACGTAAGGCTTGGTGAACATAGAAATTACGCTAGAAGGGGACAATTTAAAAAATCCAAAATTAAGGAACACGCGTGGAATAACAATCAAGGATCCAATGGAACTCGGCGAAGGTTTTGGAAAAAGAGAGCAACGGAACTAAAAGAAAACTTAAGGAATCAGCAAATATTTTATTAAATGAGGATAGGTGCGTTTCAAATTATTCAATAGGTTTTTGTACTAGTTAGTTGCCCATCCTTAGAGACGAAGTAAGTAAAAATAAGATAAATATAATTTAATGTCTCACGTGACTATGGAAATACATAAACAACGAACTGTCATGGTTGATGACCAAAAAGTTTTGAAACGTTAACTGACTTTAGTTTTCATTTTAATTTTTTACTATATAACATTATTCTAATTCATATATATCTAGGTGTGAGACATTTTGTGATAATCAAGTTTTCAAGAACCTACCTCTGCCTGATCCGTTTGGCGCAGAGGTTTTTTCATTAAAGTGTTTAAATGTTTTTCAATGGCAAAGTACTCAATAAAAAGTAAGAAAATCTGAATATGCCACAAATAAACATTCACAGACAATATTTATAGGAAGTTTTCTTACCGTTTTTCCACGTAGAATCAGCATCCAAAGAGAAATGCGGCAATTTTTGAACACCCCGAGTATTATTAACTTATTTCATTAACTAAATTCCTATAAAATTTCTTTCAGAATATAGCTGTTGTATATTTGTTCTTTCCAGTAGCTTCTTTCCAAAAACTACACAACTTCTATATCACCTCAAGTCGATTATTATTTTCAATATTTATAAAATGTGTTTGGGTCACAACGCTTCAATATACAGTTTTCTAGTTTCACAAGCTTTTAGTTGCAAGGCAGCTGTTACCAAAGTAGCAATAAAAAAGAACATAAAAGAGAAAAATAAATTGCATGAAACCTGCCATTGCGGCTAGTCTCATTAAAATGGGACAAATACCCGCCATTTCAGTGTATTCCAGGGAGTAATTTAGTAAAGCATTAAGCTAATAGAAAGTTATAGACAAAGTACTGGCATATTTAATATGGACTATTGAATTGTTATCATTTTATTTCCAACACAATTTTTTAAAGAAAATACTCAAGGACTGTTTTAACTTTCTTCTTTATTTACGTTCAGCTAAATTTAAATTGGTTACATTGACATTAACTTAAAAGTCTTTGCTAAATTGCTAAAAATTGGTAATGAAAATACTCAAGGACTGTTTTCAGTCTCTTTTTTATTTACGTTCAGCTGAACATAAATAGGTTACATTAACATTAACTTGAAAGTCTTTGCTAGATTGTTAAAAATTGTTAATAAAAAGTACTTGTGCATTAACAATACACTACCAATGAATGCACAGAAATGTAATATCTTTTCGTTTACTAGAAAGCATAACATATTTCTCTATGATTATAATCTTCGGGATGTTATATTGCACAGGCCAGGGCCAGATTCTTTTAAAGACATCGGAGTATGCATTGATTCTAAACTGAATTTCATAAAATGACTCAATAGTCAATAGTGGCTACAGTTATTAAAATTATAGGATTTCATACACGAAACTGTAAGGGGTTTGTGAACATTGACACTGTATGCGTACCCTATATGTTACATTTGTAAGATCCCGCCTCGAGTACGCCTCAGTGGTTTGGCGCCCTACTTACAACGTTTATGTCCTCCAACTCGAAAAAATACAACGTAATGCAGGTTTCTCAAATAAGCGTCGTATATTATTTACGGTTATTATCCACAAATCGGGTTCTCCCACGAAATACTGCTTAATCGTTTTAATGTTTGTGAACTGTACAAAAGAAAAGTAGTTACCTCTATAATATTTTTGTATAAAATAATAAATAATCGCTTTGATTGCATTAGGTTCTTTAATCAAATCATGTACAAAGTATCTAGAACTTCCTCAAGAAATAGCAACCTTTTTCATCTTCCCACTGCCAAAACAAATATTCTTATGTCATCACCGCTATATCAAATGTGCCTTAAGTACACAAACCTGGAAAGTGGACTTAATATATTTAGCACTAACCTATCGCAAATAAATAAATGTGCTTTTCATTGAAATGATTGTTCATTCCAAAGGCTGCTTTCACTTCCGCTTTTTTTTTCTTGCTTTTCTTTTCTTACCATGCTCACATATTACTCTAAAATAAGTTTATATGCCTACTGTATGTATAATTTTGTTTATATCTTGAAGTTTTTGTATTTTAATTCATTTGTAATTGTATTTTTTCTCTCTTTATCGTTAATCTTGTGTCTGATGGATGTCGTAATAAATAAATAAATGAATTTTTAGGTGACGAAAAGTAAATTCAATTTCAATTTCGAATTTTTTTTTTTATGGATATAACAAAATTCTATCATTGAAGACGTGTACCGTGTTCTATATCAACCTCACTCTAATGAGCTTGGATGATACCGCAACAGATAATGCCATCCTATTAGTCGCACCATCTAAGTTATAATCATCTAACGATGATAGCAACGCAACGTTGACAAAAAGTTTGTCAAGTGTTGGTGTTCGTTGTGTTTAAAAGATTTGATTTTTATGGAAACTACCTTTGGAGGCAATAAAATATTACCTATTTGTTGTTATTAGTTGTTCAGGAAAAAATATAATTATAGGGTATTACACAAATAGCTTGAATAATATTCCCTTTTCATTAGTTCATAAGATAGGCATAAAGAAGTGCACTTTTAAAAACGTACGATTTATTGTATAATAAACAGTAAATTAAATGTCCCTTAATTCTTGAATGGCTCTTCTCTGCTCGAGAAATTGCATACATTTATGATAAGTTGACGCAGCATTAGCGATCAAAATCGTATTTTAAATCCTTGGCGAACAAATAATGTGCACGCCTTGTTGGTTTTCGGCGGCGCATCCCGGAAATGAAAGATACCGCGAAATGTTTACCGGACCCTTGTGGACGGCGAATTCGTTCATCAATATTGTACATGCTTGGAATGTTTGTTTGATTTGTTAACATGTGGTAGTTGATAACACTTTTATTTCCTATTACAGTTGCGATTTGGGAACTGGTGATATGAAGCAATTTAGTATCAGATTTATATGTGTGCTCCCACGTTCCACATTTAATTTGGCAAATATTGAAGTAGAGAGAATTGTTATATTTGAAGCCAAAAAGTGGAGAGTAGCGGATAAGGATATGATTTTATACTACATTCAGTTGATAGAAAATAGAATGCAAGCAAAATTATGGCTGTACTATTGTATTCGCCATTTTGAATCTTTAACTTTTTATGTCAAATTCGGAGTTAGCTGCTCCAAAAGTTCATGACATTTTACGTCCAACCTACATTCCCGAATATTCTCTAATAGAAAGTAAATATTATATTAGATTTAAGCTCAATGCTGTGTAGGTATAGGTTTAAATTACTTTGTGGAACTCAAACGTATAGATTAAGTTTACTACATGGTTGCATATTATTGAAATGTTATAAATACAACTAAACGACGGCTTTACAGCCAGTCTGCATCGTTCAGTTAACTCATATTGTTATTTAGAAAGAGTAGGGTCTCTGTTTATATTTTTATCATTTATTAATTCATGTTTAACTCTATTAACTTGTGTGCTAATCAGAAATCCAGATCTAATACTTGGCGCAGTCGGTAGGATCCGCATCAAATACATTAGAATAAGGAGCTAGAGCATAACTGGTAATGGTGGATCCTAATCCTTCAACTAAATACATTGTTTTTAAAAGTACTGATCAAAAATCCAGATCTAACATACATATTTTCGATTTCTGCTCGCCTTATACTAGAGACGGTTTGATGAAAAAATAAAGAGCCACCGTCGAGCCATACTCTACAGTTGTAAAGACATTACTTAAGTCATTCCAGAGAATTCTTTAAAGATACATTAAAAAATACACATACATCAATAGAATTGAGAACCCCTCCTTTTGACACCTTTTTAAATTCGATTGAAAATAGTATAATGAAATGTTAAGAGGCAAGTTATTTAGCAGTACAAAATATTGTTTTATCTGGACAACAAATTCGTTATAATCTCTGAGATGTGGTTTACAGAAACACTAAAACACTTGAACATAACACTCAAAAACTAGATGCGCGTTTCACTAACCACGTTAGCATCATCAGGAGATGATTAAAACTAAAGCACAACTAAAAATATTCCTGTACTTATATTAAAATATTATCGTGGTTAAACGAATTCAAACAATTCTCTCATCTCTACTTAAACCACTGCCATAGCCGTGACCTTAACCGTGACTTAATTACCAATAAAGCGGATATTAGGCTATGAACGTACTAGGGCTTTAAAATATGAGAGGACATCTCAAACGGACATTTTTAATAATTTTTGTATTTAGTTTAAATTGTTAAAGTAGCAAACCAATTAATCTTACGTAGGACATGTTTTGAAATAATTATTATTCTTAAGAAAATTTTTTATAATCAGATTCAATAAAAATCGTTCCAAAAATAGTTTTTCAACTTATATTGTTCTCCCTGTTAGGAAAATTTAAGAATAACTAATTATAAATACAATTTGGAAAGTTTCAAGAAAAATACTCTCCCTCAAGTAATTACAGAAAGTCGGAATGTACCTAACCCCTAAATAATCCCATGCGGTGAAGAAGGGACGGATATAATTAGTTTTTGATTACTGGGTAATATTTGTTAGCAGAATTCCTATGTTTATAAAAATCTGATATTGTCGCATTTTAACACTCAGCCTCACAAACAATTTTTTAGATGCGTAATTGCCTTTCTGATTAAAAAACATTTTTTTTAAATGTGTATGAGAAATTATGGTAGTTCAGAATTGCGGAAAACGCATAAAATGTTATTCTTTAATTCAACCAATCAAATTTGATATTTGGATATTACTTTGCATTATAAACTTCTTCAAATATCAAAAAATCCGTCTTGATTTTAATATATTGTCGATAGTTCTCCATCTTTCAGTTACACCCTGACTTAAATAATGGTATTATTTTGATAACTTTCAATGTCTCTGGGAAGATTCCTTCATTCAGTAGTTCAGTTAAAGGTTTCAATATTAACATTATATATTTTTTTTAATAAATTCTCGCAAATATTGTCCATAACTGATGAATTTGAATTTTTCCGATTTTGTACAATACTTAAAATTTTATATTTGATTGGGGATTAAAAAAAAATGAGATGGGATTTTTGTTTTATGTGAATCTCATAAAATACTTGTGTTGAAATCGATCCGATAGCACAAATTAAATACGTCGTTAAAATATTTGTTTAGGTGATTACCTACTACACAACTGTCATTTGTTAGATCATCACTATACATAATGAAGTAATTTGTTCTTTCTGATATCAAAAAATATTATATGGAATATTTTTCAAAAAGAGATAAAAATGTAAACGTGTTATTCAGTTCCTTAAATTAGATAGCACACATTTAACTTTTGACAAAAGACACATTAGCTGCGAGGTTTAAATTAATTTTGCAACATGCAATAAAATTATGTATGTTGAGGCGTGTATAATATGCAAATCCCAGATAGGAATATGTGCTTACAACGAAACACATTAAGAACTTTTTTGCAGCACTTTGAAAAGTAGAATGCCATGTAAAAAGTCAATCTAAACAATTTAAATTTAAACATGCTCAGAGAAGGGTTGTCGGGAATGCAGGATAATCCTCTTTAATCCGGCCGAAAGTCTAGTCTTCTAAAAAGGCAACTTTGTTTAAGAGGATTATTCTTGATATATAACTTCCAATGCCCAAGCATACCGTAATCACCATGTAGACGTTTAATTTCAAAGAGATTTTGCCTACATTGTAAAATTAAACCCTTGGAGAATTACTTTTTATCTTCAAGTTTCATTCGGTTTATGAATTACGAGAATTAATTCTGTTGACATGTTGAGTAACTTCCGCAAATTATTATTTAAATAAATTATACCCTCATCACTGCTCCTTAAATTAATTGCTATTAGAAGCGCAGAAACATTAATTATATTTAGCAAAGTTAAATATTACACAGTAGTATTAAAGTCTTTAACTTTTTAACCAACTTTCAGAGTGACCACAAAATTACCCTGTTTTTGCATAGTAGATAGCGGGCCAAGAGAAAGAGCAAAATAAATCCCATTGGGCTCAAATTAAACTTTGAGAAATCTTAAGGTGAGCATATTTTTTACTTTTTTGAAAAAATGCAAAAATATTTAAGGGTAGAAAATATTTAAAAAAGCAGTATGTAATGAATATTTTAAAAAATTAAACAACTGTTATTACCCAGATTTTATACTGTATGAATTTTACGGATTATACAGGGTGTAATTGGTTTCATGCCATTAAAAAAACTGGTAATAGGGACCAACTAGACAAACAAAAAACCTATATGACTTTGTTCTCTAGCGCCACTTTGAAAAAACTGACCCAGGTTTTACATTTTAATGTTATGGTAGGAAACAATTTAGAACCACTGTTTTTAAGGGTCAATGGATGTTATAGTTCCGAATATTATAAATAATAAAAAAAACTGTAATACCCGACTTGTGTTCTCACCGGAAGAAGTGCGGCACTTTGATGGGATTACTTGTACCGAACTTTTTATACCACTAATTATGAAAATGTAAATAATTCCTCCTCCGGCACAAAGCAAGCAGAACATGGCCGCAGGAGTTCAAATAGGATTTGCTTACATGTGTTTTTTAATTTGTAACAAAATTATTGTAGCTTTTATTGTCGTTTATAAGAGTTTATAAAATTTTAAAGTTGTTTGTAACATTGTGTTAAAAGCTTAAAAAATTAGTAATTATTTTCTGAAATTGGAAAACGAACAGTTAGATGTCTGAGATACGATAACAAAAAATAGTTGTGTATTTTAAGTTAAAAAAAAATCTGATTTTTTTAACGAATTGAGTGCATAATTTTTCCCAATCATGTATCGAAAACTAAAAATCGAGTCTTTGATCTCTATGAAAACAAATTTAAACAATAATAAACAGATCAAAACAAGACAGCGAATACTAATAATAATAATCATACCTTTGATGTCCAATAGGTAACAATCAATAACTAAACAATTCTTTTGAATTTTTCACAAAAATTGTTCGAAATGACCTCGATCTCCACGTATATATATTTTGGCACGTCGAACTAAGGACATACGCACTCAGTTCAACACATTTGGTAAATTAGGATCATTTTTTATGGTTTCTATGCACATTAAAATACGTTGTTGCAATTGTTCTAAAGCTCTTCAGCACCAGCTGCATTTCCACCATTTTCTCCATACACCAATTGCATATCCTAAACAAATTATTCCTCAACTCGTCAAAATGTAATGTTCTGTCAGTAGCAACTAAACAGAATATCATAAAATATGATTATACGCTGGAAAATAACGTATTCTCTCTACCTGAGATATTTACTGATTTAGGTGTAGTGTTTGATGAGCTGTCATTTACCCATCATATTAATCAAGTTGTCAAAAAATCCTATAAATCTCCTGGATTTTTTATTAGGAATACTTTTATCTTCAATAACGCCTCCGGTATCAAACTACTGTATTTTTCAATTGTGAGATCTAATTTGGAACATGCGTCAATCATTTGGTCACCATATTATAAGACACATATAGATAACTTAGAAAATATTCAACGCAGGTTTTTGAAGTATTCCACACTTAAAGTTGATGGAACATACCCGCCTACTGGTACACCCCAGTCTGAATTATTATCAAGGTTCTCATTAGTATCGTTAGAAGATCGCCGTAAAGTCTCTTATCTAATTTTTCTTTGCAGATTAATACATAATATCACCGACAGTACTTATATATTTAATATGTTTCCTTGTCATGCTCACAGCATTGCTTCACGTCAAACAGATTTATTTAAACTAAACACGCCCAAGACAGATATTAAAAAATTATCACCACTTCAAGGCATGTGTACTACGTACAATGATATACACGGCCGCGTAGGTATTTTGAACTGCAACGTTGCCTGTCTAAAATTATGTATCTTTAATAATAATTACTTCATTATTGTTCATTATTGTAACAATTGTACGTTGCACTTTGTGTTCCTCAAATTTTCTATATTCTATAATTATTTTAATATTTTACTTGATCGATCTGCTTGTGCATGTATGCACATCTTTGTTTCTAAATGTATATTACTCTTTTCTTTTGTCCTATCCAGTAATTGGGTCTCTCGACCTGTTGGATAGCGTATGTAAAAAATTAAAGAAAAAAATATCCGCGAGCTCTGGATAAGTGTAATCTCCCATAATCTCAATCTCCAAAATCTGCGTTTTAAAACACCACACTAAACTGTGAATTAACGTTATCAATAAGGAAAACAAAAAGAAAAACTTGTCCAAAATCCAAAAAGTAACACAAGAAGAACGAACGAGAAGTAGTATCTTACGTAACCAAGTACTAACGACATGAACGATAAGTCAATAAAATAAATCTTAACATAAGTGGCACAAAATTCAAAAAGAACAAAAGCAACAGACAAAACCAAGGGACCGGTAGGTCGCGTCGTGTGTACGTTGCTTACGAGAAAATGACACAAACTGAAATTATTACTTGAGAATATTACAAGGGAGAGTATAGCGCGCATAATAAGATAATTTGGCCGCGAAGAAGCAAAAAACATGGCGGTGTCTTCTGTCGGTCGCTTTTAACTGCTTTGTCGGTATACTTATTTGCAGATCTGTCAGAGTATCATGTGCAATAAGGCGCGAGGCAATAAAACCTACCCCAATATCCCAGCAGTCCTCAAACTCTGTTATTAAGTATTTTGAAATTATAGTTTATTTTTTTCTCCAAAACTGTGAGCTTTAGACCCCACGTTATTTAAGGATTCTTTGTTTGTCTTGTCATTCCCTACCACCAGTTTTTTTTAATGACATGAAACTAACTAGACCCTATATATTATTCTGTACCGTATTTGAAAGATTATAGGAAATTGTTCTACAACCCTCCAACACCTTGTAATAATTAAAATACCAACCCCAGAAAACGAAAAAAGTTCCATGAGTGTATTTCCGATTTTTACTGTGGCATGGTTTTCTTTATAGTATCCTGAGTAGCTTGGATTAGTGACGATCTTATGAAAGTGTTTGCATTTCAACCTACAGTTGTGATATGGGAACGCTATTATACGGTTTTTCCAGGTCTATCAGAGCTATGAGTGTTTCTCTGTTTCGCTGGACCCTCTTTTCCATTGTTATTTTAAATGTGAACAAATTGTCCTGGTTGTTCTTCCGGTTGTATGTCTTCAATATCTTCTTCGATCAGGTATCTTAGAATCCTTGAATATATCCTTCCTATAGTTGGTATTACTGCTATACCGCGATAATTTTTTGGGTCATCTTTAGGACCTTTTTGTGGATGTCTGACAGATATGAATTTCTCCACTCGATCGGGATCTCTTCTCCGTTAATTCATCTTTCATGCAGAATTCTTAGCATCTCCATAAGTTTCTCTGGTCCACACTTTATGAATTCAGGGTATATCCCTCCGGGTCCTGGAGATTTCCTTAACTTCGTTGAGGCTATGGCTATGTTGAAAGATAGTCACATTGGGTTCGTGTTGATGTTTATCTTCCATGAAAATCGGCCGTCTTTCTTTCATAAGAGATTTAAAGTATAGCTATATACTGCTTTTTAAATACTTTCTACCCTTAAATATGGGCGATTTTTGCATTTTTTCAAAAAAGTAAAAAATAAGCTCACCTTAAGATTTCTCAAAGTTTAATTTGAGCCTATTGGATTTATTTTGCTCTTTCTATTGGCTCGCTCTACTATGCAAAACAGGCGAATTTTAGCCCTTTTTTGCGGTCACTCTTTTTTAAAAGGTAGGAGGTTCTCAATTTGTCCCGTATGTATGTTCTTATCCTTGTTTAATTTCACTCTGGAACGGCTCAAGAGGTTTGTATGGAAATTGTAAACTGTAGTGCATTTCTAGTCGATCTTGTTGATGAACCCTCTAAAATAATCCATTCTAAAATAAATAAATCTCTAAGAAAAATTAAATTTCCCCGAAATTTGCATAAAAGATTAACTTTAAAAATTAGAAATTAAACATTTTTTCTTCACGAAAACACGAAAAATAATTTCATAAAAAAATCCGATTGAGAATGACGAGATACGACAGATCGCCTTTGAGCACCGTCGTTGAAAAATAAATTTCGAAAGTACCGTGAAGGAATTTCGATAGTACCCTGAAATTTTAATGTAAAAAAAAATACTTTCGAAAGTACTCTAAAGTCTGTTCAACAAAGCAGAAATCTCAGTCAGGATGTAGCGAGAAGCTATTTCAAAAGGCCAACATTGAGCAGAATTCAATGGGGTGGTTTTTCCATTAAAAACCGTAAATAATTTTTTTTTATTTGAATATGTTGGAGAATACTCGAAGTCAGAGCCACAAGAACATTGTAGATAAATAAATACTACAGGATTGTTGAAGACTATTTTTGGATACAATTTGATTATAATTCCTCCTAATTTGGTGCTTTATCCCCCTCCCCCACTAGCCTTACGTGGTGTTCCCTCTTAAATACCATTAATCCTAAATTTTCCCACCACTCATATACCACTAAAAATTTTTCAGATTTTGGCCACTGAAAACTGGTTTGGCACTGGTCTATTCAGTTTGTTTATTTCTACAGATTCTATTAATCGAGTTTTAACCTTTTTTTTTCATTGTGTAAAATTTTGATTTCTTCGTTGGACACGTGGACCTTCTTTTATTAGGTAGCATAAGTTGAGTCTATTTTATTATGCTAACCGCCTAATTTATTTACTTAAACTATTTTAGATTCAATAAATTACCTGCAAATATATGTACCTTTCCATTTAGTAATTAAAATTATATTATGTACTTTTCCGCTTAGCAATTAAGATTAGGATTAGGTCGACATTGTATAAAAACATAGTTTATGCATCGTAAAATTAGTATACCAGTACACAACATCCGAAGAAGCCACTATGTAGCGAAACCATTGTCATGTTGACAAAAAATAAAATTAAAACCAAAATCTAATATAGTTTTCTTCAGAATTATTCTCATGCATTTTCATCAAGCAACGGCCCAATCTGTTCAATATTAAAATATTTATTAAATGCAACATACCATTACTGTGTTGACTTACATAAGTTTCTAGTTAGTCACGATAAATATCTTCTAACTCTATTTCTTATGCTGAATATTTTATGGTAATATACTACATTATTTTCATCCGAAAAACTGCGAAATGTTATAATAAGAAAAGGTCATGGGAAAAGTTCAAAGTATCTCCAATTCCGTATTCCCGGTGTTCCTTTAATCATTTGTTCCTGACATTGCGTTGCTGAATTCCCGTATGTCATTACAAATTCTTGACAAATAGGCTCTCTACTCCCCCGACTTTATTTTCATTATTTAGTACAAGAAGAAATCGCCCTACTGCTAACGCACCTAGAACAATCAACTCTCCCTCAGTTATTCCCCTCCGTGTTTCTTTTATTACATTCTTTTCCACGTCAGAGCCAACTACGGCGCAAGGTAACATACCGGACGAATATTCGATACATCATTTCGCTCCCCATATCAACTTTTTAGCTGTGAGGGCAAAAAGTGTTGATTTGTGCATGCCCCATGTCTAAGGGTGGTTTCCCTGTCTGGTAACCGTATGTGGTAGGAGTTCTACTCATCACTGGTATCACGATTCTTCCCAAGGGATATGTCGGGATGTGCACGTTCTGGTGGAATATTGTCTCGGGACAATCTTAATCCCACGGGAAGGTCTACTGGCTAAGAACGTTAATAGCTTACTAACAAAAATTTATTCCTAAACCGCAATATACTTTGCAGACCCTCGCAGGTTTCAAGTAACTTAAAGTGACATACGAATTTTCCATAGAGGGACGGACGGCGTTAAATTATATTTTTATATTACAGTTCCATTTGTCGTCTATTTTTGGTTTTAATAATTATTAAAAAGTACACATAAGCAAGCTAACCGTTATACTCTTAGCCGAGTGACTGCACTTTTTATATAATTGTTGCACATTCTATAGGATACTCTTCGAAGTTTTTTTGTAAATAATATTAGTTTTATACGTTTTTAGTTTAATTACTAAACATTTAGGAATATAGATTTTTTTTTTATTCAATTATAACTTTTTTATTTATCAATCGATTTTGCTCAAAAATAATAGTGTTCTTCGTCTAGCTAACACTAACTTACTGTACAAATTTCAATACAATCGGACTTTTCGTTCTTAAGTTACCGTGCTTAGAAGACGTGTGACGGACGAACAGACAGACAGACGGACAGACAGACACACGGACGGACAGACGGACGGACGGACGGACATTTTGAACGTTGTTCAGAGTACGATCACTAACACAGTGATATGAAAATTTTTTCTTTACGAGCAATATTACCGGTTTTAGAAATGTGCCGATCGAATGCAATATACTCTTCCTTTTTTATTTGCCAAGAGTATAATGAGGACAAATTTTACAATCAGATTTGAAGTAAGAGTCACGTCTTAGACCTTACAGAATCCAAAAAAGTTTCTGAGAACTATATGATGACATATCTTTCGATAAACTGGTTTTTCTGTAAATATGATATATTTACAAACTCAGTTAATAGTCTTATAATTATAAAAACTTCCATCGCAAAAAACGTTATCTGAGATTTTTCTTCAGTAACTGTTAGTGGCGGGGTTTTACATTATAAAACCACAAAAATCAGTTCTGGAGGTGCCGCGCAACCCCCCCCCCCCCAAAAAAACCACCCCTTCGGTAAAAAGAGACCTATTTTACTGATAACTCGTTAACCGTTGAAGATATAAAAAAAAATGCTCATCATAGAAAAGAAATCTTGACTAGTTCCCTAAAAAATAGTCCTCTTATAATTTTCTTGTATATGCTATGGTTTTGGAGAAAATCGATATTGAAATAAAATGCATAATTTGTATTTTTAATGCGCGCAAATTTTCGTTTATTTGAAATTTTTTGCACACGGCCTATTAAAAAATTGAATTGCTCGAAAACCAAACAATCTAGGAAGAGAAATCAAAATGGGTTTTAAAGGAGATGTAAAATACTAGGTTGTGTTGCTATTCTTGATGGCTATTGATATTTATTAGTATATAAAAAACCGCTGCCTAAGGAATCACTACTTCCACATCCAGATTATTCGTCCAAGTCACTTTAAAGGAAACATCTTGACTATATTTGCACTCTAGTATATGGAAATAATTGATCATAGAATTTTAATAATATTTGGTGTAGATGTCATAGAAAAGTTTGAGGAGTTGGTTTCTACCATATACGTTGAAAATGAAGTTTCTAGTTTACCGTACTTATTTTCCACTATTTACAACCTACCACCTCAATGAAGTCATCTCAATCAGATGTCACTACAATACATACGTGTACTAACTTTCAAGTGAATATCTCTATTTGATGTTATCAATCCCATTAATAATGAAGTGGAGGTGGTAGAGTTTGAAAAATATTATAAATAATCTGAGACCTTGGCTTCCAGTACATACACCGAATTTCAAGTTTCTGTAGTCTTACCAGCTTGCTTTATTTATTTTCCTCTATTTACCCCTATTTAACCCCCAACCCTTCAACGGAAGTATCTCAAAATATAATCTAGTTCCAGATGTCGTTATAATACATACGTGTAGAAAATTTCAAATGAATATCTCAATTTTATTTTATCAACCCTTTTCGAATTGGAGTAGAGGTGGTGGGGGTTGAAAAATATTATTAAAAAATCTGACGCTTTGGCTTCTAGTACATACACCGCATTTCAAGTTTCTGTACTCTTACCAACTTGTTTTACTTATATTCCTCTATTTACCCCAAATTAACCCCCAACTCTTCAACGGAATCATCCCAAAATATAATCTAATTCTAGACATCGTTATAATACATACGTGTACGAAATTTCAAATTAATATCTCAACTTTATTTTATCAACCCCTTTAATGGGGTAGGGGTGGTGGGGGGTTGAAAAATATTATAAAAAAATCTGAGGCCTTAACTTCTAGTACATACACCGAATTTCAAGTTTCTGTACTCTTACAAGCTTGCTTTACTTATTTCCCCCTATTTAACCCCCAACCCTTCACCGGATTTCCTCAAAAAACAATCCAGTTCCAGATCTCGTTATAATATATACGTGTACAAAATTTCAGGTCAATATCTTAGACTGTTCCGGAGAAAGCGTGCGGACAAAAAAGTTACAGACAGACAGACTGACAGACAGACCGACAGACAGACAGACAGAAAATTTTTTTTCGCTCAAATTTAAAATCTCGGCGTTTCATGACATTCTAAACCTATTTCACGAATAAAAATTTTTGAAAATTTTTTTGCGATTACTATACTTCCAATCCACTACGTGGATGTGGAAGTAATAACAACATAATATAATTATCTCTTGATTTTTTCCGCTTCTGACTATCCACTCACAGGCCCATAAAAAATAATTTACTTTAATATAAGTTTAAAATGCATTATCTTTTGTTCAAGGTAGTACTTCAATGCAGAAATAGTTACGAATAAAAATATTCACATTTACAAATTTACCAGCATGTTGAATATTGGACAATTTTTTATTGCTTCCTAAAAATTAAATAAAAATACTCAAATATCATGAAAATTTAGCTCTATTTTTTTTGAGTTTATGTATCATATAACTATTGTTTCTAATTATTTATTAGTTAAAAAATTGCATAAATTTATTTTTATCAAAAAATTGAATATGCTGCCATCTTTGGATTTTTTTTATAATTAATCTAGTGTCCTTGCATTTTAATCTTTTTGGATGTACCCCGTCTAAAAATAAAGGTAAAACTTCATATTATTTGATCATACCATTTAAAATTATAATGTATTTCTCAGATAGAAGAAATTGCTATCGAAAGGGAGAGAATTTTAACGCACAGTGCGACTTTTCGTATGGAATGGATGTGCATCGCTTTACAGCCACGTGTTTTTTTTGAAATATTATTCTAATATATTTTATTAAATTAATTTAACTATTAATCAAATAAAATTAGTGAAATTTCAAGTGAAAAATAACTGCATTTAGAATAATTTTGGTTAATCGTACAAATTTAAATAAATATTTCTGTTTTTTAAGTGATAAAGTGTGTCTTATTTCCAAAATAAACCGGTGTCGGAAAGCCAGGTACGATATATTTTATTTTATTGAACATTTTGTTAAATCAATGTTTCAGTATTAAAAATATTATTCATTAACAATTACTTCCATATCCACGTAGTGGAGTGGAAGTATAGTAATCGTAAAAAAAAAATTCAAATTCATTTTTTCTTGAAATAGGTTTAGAATGTCATAAAATGTCGAGATTTTAAATTTGAGCAAAAAAAATTCTGTCTGTCTGTCGGTCGGTCTATAACTTTTTTGTGCGCACATTTCCTCAGCAACGGTTTAAGATATTGATTTGAAATTTGGTACACATATGTACCATGACGAGATCTGGAACTAGATTATATTTTGCACTAATTCCGGTGAAGGGTTGGGGGCTAAATAGGGGTAAACATGGGAGAATAAATAAAGCAAACTGGTAAGAGTACAGTAACTTGGGATTTGGTGTATACAGGGTGCGCCAAAGTTCTGATTTTGGTCGATTACGGCTGTATTTGAAATGGTGGAAATATATTGTCTATAGATTATTTTCTTGATTTTCAATTCTGAATAACCAGAAAATATGTACAATTATACAGGGTACTCCGTTTTCGTTGTCCGAGCAACAACTTCGTTATTTTAAATGGAACACCCTATATTTTTTTCCTTTATCGAGTTACCCATCTAATTATATTCATAATTGTATTAAGGTGGTAGGTACTTAAAATGAACCGTTTACGATATAAAAAAGATTTTTTGACAAAAAGTGAGGTTTGCGGATAAGTTTTTGAGTACCTCTGATTTCATAGACAAGAGAGTTTTCAAAATTCTGCTTATACTGTTATGTTGAGCATATTAAGGGCTAGTAGGGCAGAAACATTATTAATATTAATCTTATACAGAGTGCTGAAAAAATTGAGTTTAATGTTTCGCTAATAAAAAAGGCCGTAATTCAATTTTTTCAAATGGGACGTACTATTTTCAGTTCTGTCATCTAATGAAGTGTTAAATTATCTTTCCATTGATATATCATAGTAGGTATTTATCTTTAGGAGTTGCATAGATATTAAGGTTAATTGTCTGGATCAGTCATTTTTCTTGCTGGAACTTCATGAGGTTTGTACTGCACTTCACCAGTTTCGATAAATCTGTCTCTAAGATTACTAAATGCAGGTTCTAAAGGGTGTCTCCTTTCAGGATATCTGGTTTTATAGACTCGGGATGCTAAGAGGCTGTTCCTTGAGCACTCCCCCAGAATAAAAATCATGTCAACCATTTCTTCCCGCGAATAATTCATATTTAATATAATTATATGCAAATGCAACTTCCTGGAACTGTAAAAGCTACTAGTATTTTATTAAAGACAATCAAAACAAAAGCACTTACCGATATAGCAGTAACACAAAACTTTAGAACATCCACAGACACGTGTTTTGACATCTATGTCTCTTCGGTGCGGCTTTTTCTAAAGTTCACAATCAACTGAAATATGTAAGCAAATACTCGTGTTATAACTATCAAAGGATTACCAGAACAGGATATTAAAAATTAAAATTAGATTATAGGAAATTCCCCGTAAAGGGATAATTATCAATATAATTATATGAAAATGCAACTTCCTGGAACTGTAAAAGCTACTAGTATTTTATTAGCTAATAAAATACTAGTAGCTTTTACAGTTCCAGGAAGTTGCATTTGCATATAATTATATTGATAATAAAATATAAAAATAATTAATAAAATACTAGTAGCTTTTACAGTTCCAGGAAGTTGCATTTGCATATAATTATATTGATAATTATCCCTTTACGGGGAATTTCCTATAATCTAATTTTAATTTTTAATATCCTGTTCTGGTAATCCTTTGATAGTTATAACACGAGTATTTGCTTACATATTTCAGTTGATTGTGAACTTTAGAAAAAGCCGCACCGAAGAGACATAGATGTCAAAACACGTGTCTGTGGATGTTCTAAAGTTTTGTGTTACAGCTATATCGGTAAGTGCTTTTGTTTTGATTGTCTTTAATAAAATACTAGTAGCTTTTACAGTTCCATTTCCAAGTTGCATTTGCATATAATTATATTAAATATGAATTATTCGCGGGAAGAAATGGTTGACATGATTTTTATTCTGGGGAGTGCTCAAGGAACAGCCTCTTAGCATCCCGAGTCTATAAAACCAGATATCCTGAAAGGAGACACCCTTTAGAACCTGCATTTAGTAATCTTAGAGACAGATTTATCGAAACTGGTGAAGTGCAGTACAAACCTCATGAAATTCCAGCAAGAAAAATGACTGATCCAGACAATTAACCTTAATATCTATGCAACTCCTAAAGATAAATACCTACTATGATATATCAATGGAAAGATAATTTAACACTTCATTAGATGACAGAACTGAAAATAGTACGTCCCATTTGAAAAAATTGAATTACGGCCTTTTTTATTAGCGAAACATTAAACTCAATTTTTTCAGCACTCTGTATAAGATTAATATTAATAATGTTTCTGCCCTACTAGCCCTTAATATGCTCAACATAACAGTATAAGCAGAATTTTGAAAACTCTCTTGTCTATGAAATCAGAGGTACTCAAAAACTTATCCGCAAACCTCACTTTTTGTCAAAAAATCTTTTTTATATCGTAAACGGTTCATTTTAAGTACCTACCACCTTAATACAATTATGAATATAATTAGATGGGTAACTCGATAAAGGAAAAAAATATAGGGTGTTCCATTTAAAATAACGAAGTTGTTGCTCGGACAACGAAAACGGAGTACCCTGTATAATTGTACATATTTTCTGGTTATTCAGAATTGAAAATCAAGAAAATAATCTATAGACAATATATTTCCACCATTTCAAATACAGCCGTAATCGACCAAAATCAGAACTTTGGCGCACCCTGTATACTAGAAGCCAAGACCTTAACTTTTTTATGACATTTTCAACCCCCTCACCACCTCCTCTTCATTATTAAAGGATTTAATATTTTGTGGTTCTTGCAAAAACGACACATGCACAAATGCACCTCCCATTGAACCAGAGAAAGTTTGTTACAACGAAGAAATAATATTCAATGAAGCTCAAGATTTAATACAAAAAAAAACGTCGATATTGTAAAACATATTTTTTTAAATTTGTAAATTAACTCGGATCAAAACTCATTACTAAAATGTTTCATTTTGTTACTTTTAACATAATCTCAAAATTACTAAAAATATACTGACTTTTAGAATTCTATATGATACAAAGTTATTAAATCTTTGATTTGCTTCTTTCTTCATAACATGCCAACAATTGGCAAAGATCTACTTACATTAAATTGAAATGAAAAACAATGTTTACTTACACAATCTCCAAATTACAAAACATATAGAGACCTTTATTATTTTTTATGGTTACAAAATAAAGTTATTCAATGAATGTATTTCATATCTGATTCTATTTTTTATAATACGTTAACAATGTATATTAAAAAAAATCGAGAAAAGAATCAATTCTTACTAACGCGACCTTAAAAACCTTGGAAATCTAGTTACTTTTATCATTTTCTGTGGTGAAGAATTGAAGGTTATAAAAATATGTTTCATTTGCTTCTTGATTTTATTAGATATGTCGACACTTGGTGAAGATATTAACGATTATATAACGCATTTTCTAAAAATTCAATTTTTCTTATAATTTCAATATCGATTTTTCCGAAACCCATGGTACATGTAAAAAAATTACCAAGGAACTTTTTTTAAGAAAGTAGTCAAGCTTTCTTTTATAGTGAGCAAGTTTTATCTATCTTCATCGGTTAACGAGTTATCATAAGGTTTTTTTCACCAAAGGGGTGGTTTCTTGGGGGGCTTGCGCGGCACCAGCAGAACTGATATTTGTGGTTTTGTGATGTACAACCTTTCAACTAACAGTTGCTGAAAGAAAATCTGAGATAACATTTTTTGCGTGCTTTTGGTGTATTTTTACCTTATCGACTGGACTATAATATCTGAAAAGATCTGTCAGTGCTTTATATACGAGAAACACAAACTTGTATTAAAAGATGAAATTCCGGTTTACAAAGAAAAACCGCTGCCTAAAGAATAACTACTTTCACATTCAGATTTTCCATCCATCTCTTTAAATGAAAAAAAATTGTTACTATGTTTACGCTCCCGTATGTGGTAATAATTGTTCGTAGAATTTTAATAACAATATTTGAAACCATCTGCTCCAAAAACCCATAACACCATATGCCAATTCAACACCTTTTCGAGCGACCGACCGATCGACGTTTAATGGAGGTGTCGGTAGTAATGGGCGACTGTTTCAAGCTTTCCTTTGAGAACTTTTGTTCCCGTACGTACCATAGGACATAATTATATTATTTTGTTAACCTTTTTAATAATGGAGATTATTACTATTATATTGAGAATTTGGCCTCTGGTATCTATACTACAGACTTATTAACTTGCTTAGTTATTTAACCCTATTTACCCCAAAATATAATCTAGTTCCAGATCTCGTTGTAATACAAGTATGGTCTAGCTGAACCATCGTTGTTTTCAACGAGATATCGGGGATTTTTTTTATACATATTAAAAACAAATTCCAACCAATCAAAAGTTGAATATTCAAAATGCTGATGGTTTTGATACCCGCGCCTTCGCCATAATTGCAAATTGAGAAATTGTTACATATTTCGAAAATTGTAAAACACAAAAATGCTATAAAAAAAGGGCCATATGTTCTTCACATTGGACATCTAGCAACTATGCAAAAACATAAAACGTGGAATAAAATGTAGGGACTTTCTCAAGTTTATTACTACTACATCGACGTAGTAGAGTGGAAGTATAGTAATCGTAAAAGAGTTATGGAATATTTTTCTTGTTGAAATAGGTTTAGATTGTGATGCAACTTTGAGTTTTTAAATTTGAGCAAAAACAAATTTTTGTCTATCGGTCTGTCGGTCTGTAACTTGTTTATGTGCACGTTTTCTCTGAAATAGTTTGAGATATTGACTTGAAATCTTAGACATCTATGTATTATCGCGAGATCTAGAACTGGATTGTTTTTTTAAATTATCCGGTGAAGGTATGGGGGGTAAATAGTGGAAAATAAGTAAAGTAAGCTGATAAGTGTACAGAAATTTGGGATTTGGTGTATACACTAGAAGCCAAGGCCTCAGACTTATTTATAAAAATTTTCAACTGCTCCATCACCCCACTCCATTATTAAAAGGGTTGATAAAATAAAATTGAGATTTTCACTTGAGATTTGATACATGGATGTGTTAAGCGAAATCTGTAATTAGATTATATTTTAAGATGATTCCGTGGAAGGATTGGGGGTTAAATAGGGGAAAATAAGTGAAACAAGCTGGTAAGGGTTCAGAAATTTGGGATTTGGTTAATATACTAGAAGCCAAGGTCTCAGATTTTCTCACAATATTTTTCAATCCCTCCCCGACCCCCACGTCATTACTAAAGAGCCTGATAAAATTAAAATGAGATATTCACTTGGAATTTGCTACACGTTTCTATTGAAGGGGTGGGGGGCAAGTAGAGGTAAAAAGCGGAAGTGAGTAACGCAAGCTGGTAAGACAATAGAAACTTAAGATTAGGTGTATATATTAGAAGCCAAGGTGTCGGATTTATTTTTAATATTTTAATAGGTTGATAAAATGAAATTGAGCCATTATCTCATAACTTGATACGAGTATGTATTGTAATGACGTCTGATTGAAATAAATCAGTTCAAATAATGGGGGGGGGGGTAATTAGAGAAAATAAATAGAGCAAGCAAATAAGAGTCCAAAAACTTAATTTTTGGCGTATATGCTAGAAACCAACGACTCAACTTTTTTTATGACATTTGCCTCAAATATTATTAAAATTCTATTACCAATTGTTTCCACTTAGTAGAATGCAAGTATAGTCAAGAAAGTTTCCTTTAATTAGGCATGGACGAAATAATCTGAATGTGGAAGTAGTGATTACTTAAGCAGCGGTTTTTTTACAATATCCTTAATTTTCTGTGCACAGTGTATTATTTATTAATTAATAAATGCTCTTCTTCTTCAAAACTCAGTGTGCTTATATTATAACCATGATGCAATTATGCAGTTATTATTTCTGGAAGAACTCTTGTATGAATACGCCCAATCATCAGTTTTTAGTTCGGAAAAAATATTATTTTTTACCACGGCGCGCAGTGGCACCAATCGTATTTTTTTAGTTCAAAATTGTCTAGAGCACTTGTTTCGCAACCGACTGGGACCATTTTTTTTAACACTTGTTATTTAATTATCAAAAAACGTAAAGGAGCTGATTTTTGAATTATGCTAACCAAAATTATTGAGCTTAACCGAAAAGGCCATGTTCTATTTAAGCCTTAATGAAACTTTTTTCTTATCCAATTTACATAAATCTTGTTACTCGGGGGTTCTTGAGGTCACTGAATACGAATCTGATATCCAAATTGCATAAACTAACTTGCAAGATGGCGGAATCAAGGGCGGTGATAAAATGATCTAAATTGGAGGAAAATGAAGTATCATTTTTTAGCATTTTATAACCGGCATCTTGCAGGTTGGTTTACGACAATTTGGATATCAGATTTTGTATTCAGCGACCTCAAGAACCCTCCGGGTAACAAGATTTTAGCACGATTAAAAAATCGGCTCCCTTACGTTTTTTTTGGAAATTTAATAACGAATATTTAAAAAATAAGTTTATCCCAATCGATTGCAAAACAAGTGCTTTAGATAATTTTGAACGAAAAAGTCTCGATTCGTGCCATTGTGCGGCGTACTTTTTCAATCACTTTGGCAAAGAATTATGCCATAGAAATAAAGATGATACACGAAGTTTTCATAGATGTGGTCGCAGAATATTTTTATTCAAAAAAATTAGGGAAAAGAACGTTATAAATTAATTTTTGTCAAAAACTAATGAAGCAGTCTGAAACATTAAGAGATTTTGCGTTTTTCATATACAAAAATTTTGCCAAAATTTCGTTGAAAAAAAAAACTCTGGGACAGCTAGACTATGCTTATCACCGCTACGTTCTTTCAAGTCAATATCTTAAACTGTTCCAGAGTAATCGTGCACGAAAAAGAAAGTTACAGACAGTCTAACAGACATAATTTTTCTTAACTCAAATTTAAAATCTCCACGTTTCATGACATTCTAAACTTGTTTCAACAGGAAATAATTTTAACATATTATAGAAGCTCCATTAGAGTGGAACGAAAAATTCTTTTTTTTTTAATTGTTTTGACATATATGTCAAAATGTACATTTGGATAAATAAAAATCATTTTCAAAAGCCTATCGACCTATCTTAGCATCTTCAGGTTCCACATGGGACCGACAGCTTAGAAATTTTAGTGATGTTATAGGTTTTTATTATCTGCACTGGTTTATTTAAAAAAATACGTTTCCTGGTGGACATAGTATTTAAAATGATTATTAAAAAATGATGAAAAGCCCCTCAATGCCAATTTGCTTTATTCTAATATCTTCCAGTTCCTCTGTCTGAAAATTGCGAGGCTCATGGGAATTGCGCGACAAATAACAGGTTCGACTACAATCACAGTCAAAGCGACAGGTGTCTATGACTGGGGTGGGAAGGTAACAAGTAGAGATGTTACGATGGAACCGGACCTGTGACTTTGGAACAGGTATCAGCCACCTGTTCCACGGCACAGGTATCAAATATAAAAAGTAACAGTTCCAGTTCCATAAACGCGAGATGCTCCAAGCTCCGCTACTCCGCTTCCACTCTACGCGACTTGTGTTGTGATGTGATGGCCTAGCATGGCTAGTGAACGCGAAACTGTTAGGTACATACTTTATTACTTCTTCGCTTGACTCGAATAGATTTGTATCATGAATCATGTACCGCAACATGCACAGATCTTGGTAGTGGTGATATTGCGACGGCGCAAGTTGACTAAGACAGAACTCATAATATACCTTTATTTCATAATTCACAGTTCGCAGTGTTCTTACTTACCCTCATATTACTTAACCAAAGTTGCTCCGGAACAGTTTGGAACTGGAACAGGTATTTGTCACAGGTTTCTGTTTGGAACAGGAACAGGTATTGCCTGTTCCAGAAAAAAGCTGTGACATAACATCTCTAGTAACAAGTTCAAGCCTACTCTCATTTGTTTGAGTACTTCTACTAAGTATTGATTTCAGTTGTGTGTTTTCTATGGGTTTTTACGTGATTCGTGGCGGCATGTCGATTGTTCGTTAAGTGTTAGAATATTTGCGTTATTATGGCAACTATAAGTCAACTTCGTTGCAAGATATTTGGTCAATCTAAGATATTAAGTGATCTTGTGTTATCTACTCATAAGGACTTTACTTTTCATTATTTATTTGTTTAGAATGATCTAAAATATAAATATGCTGGAAGAGATCTAAGTGTTCCTGAAATACTCAAAAACGCTGTACCAAAAATTGAAGAGATTTGGCAAAGTACATCAATTCCTACCATTTTTTACATCTGAGATAAACTAAAACAATTTCATGGACATTATAAGCAAATTCAGAAGAATATAAAATCTGGAAGAAATACGGCGACCCTGGAAACCGAGGAAATTAAAATGACAGAAGAAAGGAAAGCAATGCCACCATCTAGGGCATTGAAAAACATGCCATCATGTAGAAGTTCCACTGCTAATAAAGAAGCACACCTGTCATCTGTCATTCAGCTTTACTAGCAGTATGAAATTAATGACGAAACGGAGATGGTATCTAACATGCCCTCATGGCACGAAGTATTAAAACAAGAGCTACACGAGAATTCAGTATACTTAAAATAAATTTTGAGGTCAAACATTACTCGAAATTAATTTTTTGGAATGACGTAAATGTTACTGAGCCGCTAACGACTGCTAAAATGGAAATGTGTGTCAGCAAAGCGGTAGACCTAAGTTTTCCTGATTTTTTATAGTCTTTGCAGTACTGAAGCTGTTGAACGATTCGTGCGTCTTGCAAATGAGGCATCACCAGCTGTCTGTGGCCTAGAAAACCGAACTGGATTCACTCAAGCCCGTATATGCTCGTATATGCCATCACTTGAAACGAAATCAGATTACTTTAAAAATGCATAATAACTGAAATATTAAACATGTTCTGTTTTCGTTTGTTTTTCGATGTCTATTTGTGTGTTTTTTTTTTTAATGAAACATCTGATTGTGTTTGATATTCATCCTTCTATAGTTGCTGAATATAGAGAAAAAAATAATAAATACGACTTGATCAATGTTTTTGAAGAAAATAGCTTAGAAGTGCATATTTTGACTTCCTTGAGGACACTAAGTGTGGATAATAGCATTTAGAAATGCTACACAGTGATCTGTGGTACACTAGGATACCTTTTAGTGACTATAATATTACCAATATCCAAAGAATACAAAAATAAGTAAGAAAAAATAAATGGCATAAACAAAGCTTTTTTCTAATATTTTTTTGAACCCATTGAGGAACCTGAAAATAAGAAATTACCGTTTTCAATTTTTGCTCAGTTATTAATAACAACAAAATGCACCTCTCGATAACTATGTGGTAATAATTCTGGAAAAAATATTAACAATCTCGTTTTTCGTTCCACCTTACTGGCCATATTATCAGGGCCCTCGAGAATATCTCACTTAATATAGGTTGTGCAAAAAATTGTTTCTAAGAAAGTTTTGCCAATTTTTGTAAGCTACAAAATGGTTTAATGATATTTGAAATCCATGGCCTACTTTAAGAGTTATGCCAGAAAATATCTAAAATGCGGAATATGTCTAAGCAAAATATCTTCATTATTTGAAGATATGCGACGAAAATAATAAGGTGTTAATTTTTTTCAAAATAGAGTATTTCTCCTGCCACCAGGTCAGTCGAAAAGTAATTGGAGTAGCATATCGTTTTATGGCTTTTTGGAGTAGACGATTTCTATTATTATGTTATTTAAATTCTATGATCAATTACTTCCACATGTCAGAGTGCAAATATATTATCAAACTTTATTTATTTAAAGAGACTTGGATGGGAAATCAGGATGTGGCAGTAGTGATTCCTCAAGCAGCGGTTTTTTCTACGATGATTATTATTAAAAACCTTTATGTGGTTATAATATACTTATCTAATTAAATCAAGTTAGTAATTACATTAAATACATTAAACTAAATTACAAACTTAGTACTATATTAAGAACTTTTCTCGATCCCTACTCTACCAAGATTTATATCTGCAGAGTTTAACTCTTCAAGGAAAAGCGACGAATGTCTCAACATTCGACATCTCTTAGGTCTCAATAGTAACATTAATTACGAATTTAATTAAAGTAGTAGTCAATTTCGAAATGATATTTCGTTTATAGCACCCGAGTAATTTGCACAAATCTTAAAGACTCGAAAAGTTTATTTGACTTGAATTGCTCTGAAGGGAGTATGGTAAACAAACTGCTGCGGCGCGCACAAGTAATTTTAGATTGCAGGGACTTATTGGCATCTAATTTGATTGGCACATTCATTCCCGGAGGAGGCAATGCCGAAAGCTCTTATGCTTCCGCTTAAAATTTACCAAAGTAAGCGTAAAATTATTTATTCTAGCTAAAGATAAGTCGCTTTACAAGAAAATTAATTTCGTAGTAAATATTGATTGAAAGTTATTAGATTCTGATCCTTGTTAAGCTTTATATTATCTCCTTAAGGAGGCGTATTGAAGATGGGTAATTATTCTTGTCATTCAACTTATCCATTCATAAAATCATTTTCGCTGTTTAAGTGGATTATAACCTGTTTACTAATTATACCTTATAAACCATTTTGTATTATTTTAAGTAATCATTCACAACATTAATGAACAGAAGTTATAGTCAGGCGTTGCTGAATACCATTACATATTTCATTATACTGGGATGTTTGCAATACGATTTTAAACTACTAGTTTAAGTTTGAAGAATATGGATATAATAATAATGATAACAATAATTTCATTTATCATTTATAATCATATAGATTTTGTATATATGATATATCAAGAACAGAGAGAATATAAATAATACAATAGTAAACATGAATAAATAAATAACAAAGGAACAAAACCAACATGGAAAGCCGAGAGGCCATTGCTCGATAATTCTATATACACAATATACACATACATACATAATACACAGGGTGTTTCCAAAAAGGCGAATAAACGCAACAATATTCTTGTCTCGTGTATTATACAACTGATGCTTACACAGACTTGCAAAAACTTCTATGCTATTTTTGGCGTTAATTAATATAAATAAATGGCATCGTCAGGATTTGTTTGTTTATAAAAGTTGTTTTGCAGCTTTCTCTGCAATCTAAATTAAATAAGAATCTTAACATTCGCTTTTGTATAATAAATGCTCGCCTCGCATAAGATGATCGACCACAGATACAAATATTTAGTGATATGTCTGATTATGCTAAAGCATAGTAAACACTACTAAGTTCTACTTCCTTTAACATATCTTTATGTTGGAATAATGCAGAGTAGGCTTGATTTAGCTGTTTGCATACGCGATCAATATGCCGTTCCCAAGAAGATAAGTTGCTATTTACCAAGGCGAAATAAATTTCAGGAAGTTACTTGAAATTATTCCAGGTAAAGAAACCATACACCCTAAGTTAAAGTTTAGAAATGCAGTTTTATTCTTGTTTAGCATTAGTCTGGCTGGATCGCACCAGGTACTCATCTCTCTTAATACGATATGAACTTTATTGGATAGTTCTTCCGGGCTTGCAGCAATTACGGTTATGGTCGTGTCATTCGCATACACAATGGTGAAGCCATTTTTGACCAAATTTGGAAGATCGTTGACATAAATCAAAAGTAATAATGGGCCTAATATAGATCCCTGAGGAAGTCTCAAGGGAATATCAAAAACGTTCGACTGCACTTTAATCAATTCACTCGCAGAGTTGTGTATTACATGACTGTGTGTCTTGTAAGTAACTAGAAATAGAGCAACTACGAGTGAAGAAGTCAGAATAGTTGCATGCGCCTTACAAAGCACCTGCTAAAACTTGAAAAGAAACTAGTAATTAGGTAATTAGAGACCAGTGCAACTGTGGCTCTACTTGGAGCAAGTTTACATACTGGGAAATATATTTGCGGTTTTTTGCACACCCTGTCAAGTGCTTGCTCTCTCAACGATCAGCGCGCTAGGTCTCAATTCCAATAAAGAAAGATGTTTTTTATGGGATAATTCTACAAGCAAACGACTTTTATTATAGCTCATTGAAAGGGAAAGATTTTACTTTACAGAAATTTTAACAACATTCAAAATTTCTAAAACGGAGGAGGTCCAAATTTGGCCCGCATGTACGTTTTTCTTCTTCTCATTTTTATACAATCATTTTCCTGGAATTGAAAGTTATAGAGTATGGCTCAGCTGTGCTTCCATACTACTTTCATCAGGATATGTCCAGTATTAGTTGAGGAAAAATTGAATTGCTTGATATGAGTAGCTGATACTGAATCATATGGCAAAAATAAAACACTGAAACTTCGGGTTCGGATATTCCTTGGCCTTCCTAGTTTAGCCATTGTTATTAATAATTTTCCGGTTTCACTTAGCCTTCTTTCAACCCCAAGAAAAGTACCTAAATTTGGGCACGACAGTTAAGATATCATCTACAACACTCCTTTACTATACCTGCTGCAATATTGGTATAATCTCCGGAAGTATAGCGTGCCATTTTCAGCTCAATAACTGCACTACTTTGATTAGACAGCTGAACATCTGACAAATGCTATCTTTGTTTTTGAATAAAATTGTCAGTAAAATTGCTCCAGCATCCTTCTGGTTTCTTGTAATTTGCTCGAAACCAGCCATCTATCTGGATAAAAATCACAAGAGCAAAAAAAGCTTCTAAATTTATTAACGTGAGATATCCAATAATTAATAAAAATACTTAATTTAACACAAGACAAAAATATTTCACCTTTAACTTTACCGGACTCATCTTGCGTATCAGTACAAACTTGCTCTAATGAGTATGTAGCCCATCGAAATAAAGAGCCGGATCCACAATTTGATTTTCGTCCGTTTGAAGATCATTAGGAGAAAACTGGTTGCCAGGCACCCACTTTAAGGGCTGTAAGTCGGTTATGAGACGCAGTATAGGAAACATTTTTATCTCTGGGCAATCCAATCTTCAGTTGAATTTAATGTACTTTCCTTCGAATGATCCTGTATACAGGGTGTGACATAATGGAATGTCATAACTGAAGGAGCGTATTCCTTGTACAAATTTAAGAATATTTTGTCATTTAAACAATTGTCATTAGAGCCTTCGTTTACAAGATACAGGGCGTTGGAGTTTTCAAAAATACAATTATTTCCTTATATATCTTTTTAACAAACGTATATATTACCTAAAATTTTGCGTGTAGAATACATTATTAGCACTGTATTTAAATTTAAAAGATGAAGCCCCAGCTTTAACCACTGACGTAGATTTGAAGTATGTAGGGTACCTTTTCTCATGAAGTTATGGCACGCCACTGGGCCAATTTTTTTGTGCTTTTTTGGATTTCAAATTTAATTTTGAAAACCAATGGTCTCTTGACATTTTTGCGCATATTTTACAGTTTTAAAGTTATTAAAGTTTAACCGTAGTGATGTTGTTAGATAATATAATGCGCCAATTGTATCTTACAAAAAATCGGTAAAGGTCTTTACACAGAACTTCCCTCGTTATTTGTGCATGGCGGTCACTCTAAAAAATGAATAATAACGAAATGACATGGAGAATAATAATCGGAATATAGTTATTGCCATTATTACAAAGAAAATTTGATAAGTTTTGGTCAAAAAAATATACAGATTGCTCATCCAACAAAAGCTCAATACTAAATAACAGGTGCCACATATGGCAGGCTTGCGCAAATACCTTTACAAATGTCCACCATGACTGAATTATTTCTTGGGATGACCACCCTGTACATTTTTCAATAAAAGTATAATAGGTGTATATGTCAGATATTATTGCCATCCGTCACATCAATCCAACATTCGCGTAATGGAATGGAAGTATAGTGGTGGTTAAAAAATTTCATTTTTATTTAAATTGTTCAAAAATGTTAAAATTTTTTCTTCTGAAATAGGTTTAAAATGTCAAACGTAGAAATTTTAAATTTCAGCAAAAAGGAAAGTTTCCGTCTATTCTATAATAGTGGTAAAAGAAGTTTAAGATTTAAAAATTACAATTTTTTTTTAAATATGTTTAGAATGTCGTGAAACGTGAAACTTTTAAATTTGAGTAAAAAAAGTTTCCATCTATTCTAGTGTTAATTTTTTTTTCCAAACTGGTAACAAAATGTTGCAAAAATTTTTTTTCCGAAATTGGTTTGGAATGTCATGAAACGTGGAAATTTTAAATTTGAGCAAACCAAATTTTTCGTCTATTCTATAGTAGTGATAAATAGATTAAAAATGTTTTCAAATTTTTTTAAAAATTTTTCAAAAACATTTTTAAATTTGTTTGAATAGTTTTAGAATGCCATGGAAACGTGGATAGTTTAAATCTGAACAAAGAAAAAAAATTCTATCTTAGTGGTAAAATTTTTAAAAAATAGTAAACAAAATTTCTAATTTTTCTTTTAAACAGATTTAGAACGCTATGAAACGTGGAAATTTTAACTTTGAAGAAATAAAAAAAATCCATCTATTTTAGTGGTAAAAAAAATTTCAAAAATGTTGGTAAAAAAAAATTTCAAAAATGTTGGTAAAAAAATTTAAAAAAAATTTCAAATTTTTTTTTTCTGAATCAGGCTTAGAATGCCATGAAACGTGAAAATTTTAAATTTGAAGAAAAAAAAATATCATTTTAGTAGAAAAAAATTTTTCAAAAATGTTGGTAAAAAAATTTTTATTTTTTTTTAATAGTTTTAGAATGCCATGAAACGTAGAAATTTTAAATTTGAGCAAAAAAAAATTTTTTCATCCTGTTAAAAAATTTTTCAAAAATGGTGAAAAAAATTTTCAAAATTTTTTTTTTTTCAGAAATAGGTTTAGCGTGTCATGAAACGTGGAAATTTTAAATTTGAACAAAAAAATTTTGTTTTATCTTGGTAAAAATTTTTTCAAAAATGTTAGTGAAAAAAATTTTCAAAATTTTTTTTTCCCGAAATAGGATTAGCGCGTCATAAAACGTGGAAATTTTAAATTTGAGCGAAAAAAAATTTTTTTCACTATTTATTCCGTTTAGACGGTCCACCCTGTATATTTTCCAGTGAAATTTCTACCATTTCTGCGCTGACAGTAGCGTCAACTACCTGCCAAATTTGACTGCTCTCCGTCAAGTAGTTTTTTAATAAATGCACCAACAGACAGACGGACAGACAGACAGACAGACTGACGGAATTGAAAAACCTATATTTTCGTAATCTCCGTGATCTGAAACGTCAGAATCCGTAAAAATCTCGGAGGGTGATTTTTTCTCGAATACAATACTTCCCTTCGGTATGCGAGGGAAGTAAAACAAGTCGGCATCTGTCAAACAGTGTTCAGATGATTAGGTATGCTCTTTTGTAGAATTGACAGATATGCATTTCTGTTATGGGCTTTCTAATGGTAATAATGTAGATGCAGCTGCACGTTATGCGGACCGCTTTCCCAACCCACGTCATCCAGATCGAAGAATGTTTATGAATATTCATAGGCACCTACGGTAATCGGGAAATTTGAAAGCTAATCATGGTGGTGGAAGAAGGGATACGGTAACAACGATTCAACGGGTGGAAAGAGTATTAGAAACTGTTGAGGATAATCCTAGTATTAGCACAAGAGGAATTTCGGCAGTGGAACGTGTGAGTCACATGACTGTTCATCGCATTTTAAGAACCATTTTATTGTATCCATATCATTTACAAAAGGTTCAGGCCCTGAATCCCGATGATGCAGCACCGCATATGAGATTCTGCGAGTGGTTTACACGGAGATGTATTTCATTCTTCTGTACTATTTACGGATGAAGCTGGATTATACAGGGAAGGAATTATAAATTTTCATAATAACCACTTATGGGCTAAAAATCCTCACGGAAAAATTGAGTCGAGGCACCAACAACGTTTTTCAATTAATGTCTGGGCTGGAATTGTCGACGAGTTTTTAATTGGTCCATTTGTTTTACCTCGAGAACGTAATGGCCGATCTTACCTAAATTTTCTTAGAGATAATTTGCCACTTCTAATAGAGTTTGTTCCATTAGCCACAAGGCAACGTATTTTTTGTATGCATGATGGTGTTCCACCTCATTTCTCCTTGCTCAAACGAGCACATCTCAATGAAACTTATCAAAACAAATAGATAGGTCGTGGAAGACCTATAGCATGGCCAGCCTGCTCCCTAGACCTGAATTCACTAGATTATTATTTATGGGGTCGTTTAAAACAATATGTTTATTTCGTTCCTATTCCCGATGAACAAACTCTTCTTCATAAGATATAAAAAAGTATATCAGCAAATTCGCCAGAATCCTGGAATATTTGGTAGAGTAAGAACATCTATGAGACAACGTACCCAAAAATGTATTGAGACAAATGGACGTCATTCGAACACCTCTTGTAAAGTTATTGCATTAATTTTTTGTTTCGTTTATCTTTGCTAATTTTTGTTTAAATTAAAAATTTAAATTTCTGATGAGTTTGATTTTCTTACATTTGGCACTGGTTAAAGTTGGGGCTTCATTTTTTAAATTTAACTACAATACTAATCATGTATTCTACGCAAAATTTCAGGTAAATATCTACATTTATTCAAAAGATATATAGGGAAATAATTGTATTTTTGAAAACTACAACGCCCTATATCTTGTAAACGAAGGCTCTAATGACAATTGTCTATATGACAAAATATTCTTAAATTTGTACGAGAAATACGCTCCTTCATTTATGATATTCCATTATGTTACACCCGGTATATTCACCATCAAAATATTCAAATATTGAGTTAAAAAATGAGCGAGATGTAAGAGTATCTTCATCATGAGTGATTCGCACTGTATATTTTGTTTTCTCTATTGCTTGCTATTCATAAACATTGCTATAAAGTGTCATTCAATCTAATGTAATAATACATTTATTTTTATTTGAAAATGGTTAAAAATTTAATAGCATGCTATTTTTCACGTCATTTCATAAAAGTATATGTAAAGCAACAGCCGACTAAAGCACTCTATATATAAAACAAAATAAGCAATAAAAGTAAATGCAAGTCATCCTTATAATGGTTAGTATTGACAGAGTGTCTGTACATCCGTAATTTGTAACCTTTCATGCATGCCAATGTATCGAATCTGTGAATGAAGGACCATATTTCACAGCAATCTGTGAAGTTTCAGCTTCAGATGCCTCAGCTCGATTTACGATCGGCCGTTGTCCGTCCATCTCGGGCACAGGCATAAATCACGCTCTCTCTCGGCAAAAGCTTCACACTGTTGATGTCATGTCCGCCTATTAAGAATAATTAATATATGCGGTAACGAATCCGCGATTTATTATGGAAAGTTGTGTTGGTATAGCCAGAATTTGAAAATGGATTTCTAAAATCGCCCTCGTATGACCAATTATTATGTTTACAATGAAATCGGTCTTTACAAGAGAGATTTATATGTGCGATAAATTAATGGGTGAACATTTTATTGTTGATATGACATGAAAAATATTTTTATATTAATAATAGGCACATTCAGGTCAAAATTAATATACTGTAAGTTCCTATCATTCGTCGGAAAGTATATTGATGTTTCATTAATTATAGACCAAACCATGAGGGAGTTGCCTGTTATTCTCTGTTATTTCTCTTCCGATCCATGAAAGTAAAAAATGCTGCCAATTTTTGGTATAAGTTGCTTTCTAGTTGCTATGGAAACAAATTTGTCTTAATTGTTGGGATAAGTGTCAAATAAATACACTTAACTTATACTGTTTTAATTAAAAAATAGATCTTTATCAGTGTCTGTCGAAAAAAATCATATGTACGTTACATGGCCGAATAACAGTATTTTGCAGGTCTCCCTGAGAGCCGCATTCATACGATAAAAATTTCAAATCAACGAATATAAGTCAAATGTCAGTTTGGCAGCTGGTTTTACTTTACTTTATTTTCTAACTAGCTTAAGTTTTCAAAAAACAGCGAAACAACTATTTTCGTCTGAAAATTGTTGTCTACATCTGTAAACAAGTTTTAGTTAGATCATAGGGTCCTTGTGTGAATATAAAAACCGCTGCCAAAGGAATTACTACTTCCACATCCAGATTTTCCTTCCAAGTCACTTTAAAGGCAATATTTTGACTATATTTGCGCTCTAGTATGTGAAAGTTACTGGTCATAGAATTTTAATGTTTGGAGCAGATGTCGTAAAAAAATTTGAGGCCTTAGTTTCTACTGTGTACGGTAAAAATGAAGTTTCTAGGTTACTCTACTTATTTTCCCCTATTCACAACCTATCACCTCCCACCTCTTCAGTGGAATCATCTCATTTAGATAGCATTACGATACAAACGTGTACTAACTTATAAGTGAATATCTCAATTTTATGTTAGCAATCCCATTAGTAATGGAGTGGTAGGTGTGGGGGCGGGGGGTGAAAGATATTAGAAAGAAATCTAAGGCCTTGGTTTCTAGTATATACACCAAGTCCCAAGTTTCTGTACTCTTCAGCTTGCTTTACTTATTTTTCCCTATTTACCTCTACTTACCAGCCACCCCTTCAACAGAATCATGTCAAGATAAAATCTAGTTTCAGACGTCGTTAGAAAACATTGGTGTACCAAATTTCAAGTGAAAATCTCAATTTTAATTTTTTAATTTTATCAACTCTTTTAATAAGGGATTGGGGGTGGTGTAAGGATGGTAAAACACGGAGGCCTTCGCTTTAGTATCCACCAAATCCCAAATTTCTATACTCTTACCAGCTTGCTTTACTTATTTTCCCCCTATTTACACCCATTTAACCCCAACCCTTCAACAAAATGATTTCAAAATATAATCTAATTCCAGATGCCTCGCCGTTATAATACATACATATACCAAATTTTAACTGAATATCTCAATTTTATTTTATCAACCCCTTTAATAATGGAGTAGGGTGGTGGGTTGAAAAATATTATAAAAAAATCTGAGACCTTGGCTTCTAGTACATACGCCGAATTTCAAGCTTCTGTACTTTTACCAACTTGCTTTATTTATTTACCCGTATTTACACCTATTTAACCCCCAACCCTGCATCCGAACAATCCGGAAATATAATCTAGTTCCTGATGTCATTATAATATGTACGTATACCAAATTTCAAGTTAATATCTGAATTTTATTTTATCAACTCCTTTAATAATGGAGTGGGGGAGGGGTGGTGGATCGATGGATGGAAAATATTATAAAAAATGTTGAGGCCTTGGCTTCTAGTACATACACCAATTTTCAATCTTTTGTACTCTTACCAGCTTGCTTTACTTATTTCCCCCTATTTACCCCCAACCCTTCACCGGATATGTTCAAAAACAATCCAGTTCCAGATCTCATTATAACATATAAGTGTACAAAATTTCAAGTCAATATCTTAAACCGTTCTGTAGCAAACGTGCGGACAAAGAAGTTACAGACAGACCGACAGACAAACAAATCGACAGACAGACAGACAGAAAATTTTCTTTCGCTCAAATTTAAAATCTCGACGTGTTATGCCATTCTAAACCTATTAGAAGAAAATAAAATATTTTTAATTTTTTTTACAATTACTCTACTTCCAATCCATTACGTGGATGTGGAAGTAAAAGAAAGTCTTTAAATCAGCCGCATGATAGAAGATATTCATTATTCTCGGAAGGGTTGGAACCGTCAGAAATCTCCAAAAATATGATTTATCTCAAAAACTGGTAGATTTAAGAGCATATTATGCAGTTATGCACCCAAACTAAACCTAAAATTTTATGATGAATCCAAATATCAAATCAAATCAAATCAAATCAAATTTATTCAAAAAATTTCTTAGGTATTACATAATATATGACAAAACAATTTTAAGAGACCTTAGTTTTCTATCAGTTTTATCTGATATGTAATATCTAATTAGATATATTTTTAAGGTTGACATTACAATAAATTCAAAAGCGCACCTAAGTAAAAACCTGTGTGTGTGCAATTTATAATCGTATAATAAAATACATTATGTTAACCACATTCGCACATATAAGATTGCTACATATCAATTCAAAAGAAAGAAAAAATAAAACAAATAAATGTATTCCTTATATGAGATTAATTACAATATACATGCCCATTCATATAATAAATAAAACTATCCACCCGACTATTGATGAGATAAAATATTAATAAAAACTAACCTATTTTCCTTTATGTACACAGATTTTTTTTGTGAACAAATTTATGTTATTATATTCTTTCATATGAGGAGGTAGAAGATTATAAAACTTCGATCCATAATAAGTAATGAATCGCTGAGTTGTTGTTAGGGTGTAACATGGAATCTGGATATTTAAATTAGCTTTACGTCTAGTATTATGATTATGTCTGATACTGATATCTAAGAGTGATTTACGTTTGTGAGTAAATATAAGTACCGATTTTATATACAATAAGTTTATATCCAAAACATCAACTTCTTTGAATAGGCTTTCTGTGGGGTACTGCTTATCTTTGAAAGCAATTACTTTTAATATATATTTTTGCGAAGTGCAAATATTTTTTAAATTTATGGGATATGCACTGCCCCAAATAGATATTCCGTATCTCATAATTGACTCAGCCAAAGCATAATACAGTGTTTTTAGAATATTTTATGGCATGAAACTTCTGAGTTGATAGAATTTCCAAATCAGTTTACGAATATTATTGTTTAGTAATTCTATGTGTTTTGTCCATTTTAAATTTTGATCTATACATACACCAAGATACTTCATACTACCTACATTGTTAAGTTCGGTATTGCAGTTACAGTTAATTTTATTTTGGGATAAACAGATAAACTTGTGGATTTTTAAGGTTTGTATGTTGGGCAGATCTCTGTCATATATACTAAAACACATGAATTTGGTTTTTGTAGTATTTACTGATAGTGAGTTTTCGGAGAGCCATTGGACAATTTTTGAAAATTCGATCTGACTTTTATTGACAGGTATGTCCCAAGAGACACCGTCTACCAACAGTATTGTATCATCGGCATATGCTACGACCTTTGCTGAAGTATTCATATGCAATAACTCATTTAAATAGATGTTAAATAGAATAGGTCCCAACACAGTTCCTTCAGGTATTCCACATGTGACCAAGTCAAATTTACTTAAGGTTTTGTTAACTTTTACGCACTTTCGGTAAGGTAACTTGTAAATAAAATGTTAGCTATGCCCCTTATACCATATTGATGTAATCTGTTTACTAGTTTAGTATGTGACACAGTGTCAAATGCTTTTACCAAGTCCAAAAAGATAGCAATTAATTTCTTATTATTTTCAAAGGTATGTGTAGTTTTTGTTACTTCAATTATTGCACCTTCTGTACTCTTGCCTTCCACAAAACCGAACTGTCTATCAGATAAAATTTGATGATGGGTTAGATGTTCAACCAGTCTAGACTTTAAGCTGTATTCTAAAAGTTTCGCTATGTTGTTTATTACCGATATTGGTCTGTAATTACTTATTTCGGATTTCTCTCCATTTTTGTAAATGGGCGTTACTACAGATGTTTTTAGTTGGTCAGCAAATACTCCGGTTCTAATACTTAAATTAAATATGAAATAAAACATAGGGTGTCCATTTAAAATAACAAAGTTAGGTTCTACATTCGGTGTAAGCGGATGTAACACATGAACGAAAATATTTTCGTTAAATCCGCCATTTCCAGAAACTTCCTTAGACCAATCTTCAAAGTTCTAAACTGAACAGATCCTAAGAAACGTCCAATACTCAATCTCAATGTATACAGTAAATTTCGTGGCTTTTTATAAACATTCAGTTTGTTTGAATTTATGTAAAAAGACTCTATATCTCATAAAAATGTATGTGTCGCCAATACTTTAAATGCATTTTAGAAGGTATATTACCCGTCATAAAATAAGTCAGCAATTCTCGGTCCACTTCACCTGCCATAAACAACACTCAAGTTCTAGCTACAAAGTACAAAGAATATGTCACATGTGACTTTTCCACAGCTTCCTCTCTTCCCAGATAACATGGAAATGAAGCGATGCACGCAGTGGCGGAGACTATATTTTTCTAGTAGTACTTCGACCTCAAATCCACGTGAAATTAAGGAAATAAATCACTGGACCCGCGCATCCACCATTTTTTAAAATATGTATTTTAATTGTTGCGTGATACAAGTTTTTATGTAGGTAATACATAAAAATGGGGTAAGGATTGGTATTAAAACTAATACTTAGCACGTGCACTGGCAAAGGTACATTCGCTTGTCTTGGCCATGAAGCCATGTGAAAGAACATTTTTTTCTTCCAGAGGCCATTGATGATATTGCATATAGTTCAACAAAACTAAATGAACAGTAGTAAACGTTTTAAAAAATACCGCCACTGGGCTTCAAAATTATTATTTTTCCATTGTTGGTTCAATAGACCAAATCGACGTAAGGCAATTTCATATTAATCTGCGCCTATACAGGGTGCGTCGCACCTCGATATCTCGAGTTCTACGATAGCTAGAATTAAAAAAAAAATGTAAGTAAACTAGATAAAAAAGTCTATAACTGGCAATTATTTTCGGGCATACAGGGCGAGCCAAGACGAAATTACAGGACCATGTGCCTTTTTTTTAAATGGAATGCTATGTATATCGGTACATTTTTTGAAGCCTCTTTCTAAAAATCACCACAGTCACAATTATGGGTTTTAAGAAAAACTGATGTCAATTCCAGTTACAAGACATATAACTAATGTTTCTGAATCACTTTCATTTCAATTATTTTTCAATTAAGAACTATTTAAATTGAATTTCTCAATTTTTTCAAATGGAACACCCTGTATATTTTTCAACGATGTGATGTAGAAATGAAACATTTTTTGTAAGTACTTCCCTATGGCTAATTGCAACCAATTTCGTTTTATCGAGCAATAATTACAAAATTCAAAAATAAACTTAAAAAGAGGTTTCTTCAAATAACCCATTAGAAAAGTTTATAATAAATGTTCCACATGTTGCCCATTTTGATTAACACACATCTCTATACACTTTTGAAATGAGGTTTCCACTGTTCCTAAAACTACCGATGCGATAGATCTAAAGGCAGTTATTATTCCTTCCTTCATATTTTGTACTGTTGTTGGTGTGTCTCTATAAACAATTTCCATCACGTATCGCCATAAAAAGAAATCCATTTTTGTAAGATCTGGGGATCTAGCAGGCCATTTAGTGGGTCCATTTCTTCCAATCCATTGATGAGGGTGGGTATTATTTAAGTGGTCTCTAACTGCATTTAAATAATGTGGTGGAGCACCATCTTGAAACCACATCCTATTTCGGATTCTTTCAGAGAGATTTACCAATAATTGTGGCAGACAGTTTTCCAACAAATGAAGATAATTAGCTCCAGTCAATGTACCATCAAAGAAATGTGGCCCCCATTACATGTTCTCCATGATTCCTCCCCAAACGTTTATAGACCATCTGTGTTTGTTATCAACTTGCATAAAAAAGTGAGGATTTTCCGAAGCACAATAATGGAAATTGTGCCTATTAACAAATCCATTTTTATGAAAAGTTGCCTCATGAGCGAATAAAACAATATTGAAGAAGTTGACATCATCTTGCATTTTACCTCTGGCCCAATTACAAAATTGTAGGCGCTTTTGAAAATCGTCATCAGATAATTCCTGGTGCATTTGAATATGATATGCATGTAACTTATTTGTTTTTAAGATTCCACCCACAGACCGTCTACTTATTAATACTAATGAGCTAACTTCTCTTTGACTAACATGGGGATTCCCAACCGAAAACTCATTTTCTTCGTTCACAACACGTTTTATTCTTTCACTTTTTTTATATTCGTCATTTCCAGTTTCCAGAAATCTATCGAGAAGGTTTTGGAAGCTGCTAACATCAGGAATCATTCTTTCAGGATAACTTTGGTGATAAATTCTATTGGCAAATACACAATTTCTGACTGACTCACCCAAAACAAAAGTCATGTCTATAAGTCCCGCTTTATTAAAAGTCGTATTGTAAAATTACAAATATTTTAAATTCAATACAAATTGTAACTAATGACCGATAAGTGTGATAAATGCTCCGTTGTACATGACAATTTATACCAAACTGGGGTTTTCTTGCTTGTAGAATAACGAAAACGGCAAAAAAATGTACAAAAAAGCATTATAGTAAAGGACCTGTTAAATGCTATTTACTCATTTTAATGAATTGGAAGAAATGGTCCCACTAAATGGCCTCATTTCAAAATTGCATAAAGACGTATGTCAATCAAAATGGGCAACACGTCGAATACCTATCATAAATTTTTCTAATGAATTATTTGAAGGAACTTTTTTTAAGTTTATTCTTGAAAATGGTTGCAATTAGCCATAGGGAACTATTTACAAAAAATTTCGTTCTTCATTTTGTTCCATTTGAAAAAAATGAGAAAATTCAATTTAGAAAGTTCTTAATTGAAAAATAATTTTTGGCCACCCTGTGCAGTTTTAGGAAACAAAAATGATTCAAGAACATTAATTAGATATCTCGTAACTGGTGTTCATATAAGTTTTTTTAAAACCCATAATTGTGACTGTGGTGATTTTTTTTTAATATCCATTGTTTCAACAAAAAAATTCGTTACATCCAAGAAGTGGGAGATATTCAATGCTAATATAGGAATAAATAGGGCCTAGAAAAAGGCTTCAAAAAATGTACTGATATACATAAAATTCTATTAAAAAAAAAGGCACTTGTCCTGTGATTTCGTCTTGGCTCACCCTGTATGTTCGAAAATAATTTCCACTTATAGACTTTTTTATCTAGTTCACTTGCATTTTTTTCTTAAATGTCTAGCTATCGTAGAACTCGAGATATTGAGGTCCGACACACTATTGCCCCATCCTGTATAATAGTTATATAGCAAATGTAGAATTCATTGTAACAAAAGAAATTCTTAAATATTTGATACAAAGAAGAATTTAGTTATAAGAAGTCATGAGCTGTTACTCAAAGTAATTTTAATATGTATTACATTATTAGTCTGTAATGTGTATAAGATTTGCAATAATACATTACAAGTTTTCAAAGAATACTCTCATGTATTATAAGGATAACCTACTTTCGGGGACTTCAACGTCACACTAAAAGGGTCCGTTAAACCTCATTATTTCTGAATAAACTTTCAGTTAATGTATTCTGAAGACTTGCTTTTAATACAAAATAAATGAAATTTTACAAATTAAGAATACTTGCTAAATATCCATATGATATTGAAATTCCAGAAGAAACTTAAAATGATCTACTCAACATGAATGATTTACAAGAAGAAAAATTCATACAAGATTCGTTGTAAAATTGTAGTTTAAACATTATAGTTATGGTTCGAAATTCAAATTAGTGTTATTTTAACATGACTGATTTAATATAGGAAAGTATGCATGATCCATTGAAAAAAGTTTAAAAAGTGATTCAATTTAAAAATTTCTGAGATTACTGAATACGAGTTTTATATATTTATAGATAAATAATGATATAAACATTGTGGTCATATGTAAAATTGAAATTCTTGAAGATTGAAATAGCTGCACATTAATGAACGGTTTCTGGAATTGTTTCTCAGCATCGTGTATACTCAATTCATAAACATTTCCTTCATTATTTAATTACGTGTTTTCGTCCCTTCGAGCAAAAATAATTTTAATAAAATGCAAACAAATTACTTCGAGTTTGTTAAAGCCTTATAGTTTTTGGATTTCTAGGCCTCGGAATACGAACTGCATATCCATTTAGAAGCAACGGTATTTGCGGTTAGTACTCGAAAAGGTAGTTTCCACAGAAATGTAACGACCTCACCGCACTTTCTAATCTACATCGGTCAATTTTTCTCGTACAAAATAAATTATAGGTAATTTTACAAGGAAGTTATCTCACCATTTATCGCTAAAAGAAATTATTTAATATATTTCTTAGAGAATCTGTTTTAAAGTGATCTTATTCTAAATTAGCTTCATCTTTCTGTCTGCATGTCCATCCGTCCATCTGTCCGTCCGTCTGTTCGTCTGCCCACCTGTCCATCAGTTCATCTGACCGTTAGTTATATTTTACGTAGACACGCTATCCTAATGGAAATCATAGGTGGAGATTGACCTTTTTTTTTAAGAATCGGTTGATAGATAAAAATGTTATTAGACATTTTAATTTTAAAAATGAACCGAAAGAGAGTTCAACCATAAACACCAAAATATTGTAAAACATACTAAAGTGCGTTTTGCTCACACAGTCAGCATCATCGGAAGAGCAGATCATATTTAATACATGTCGATAAATTTTATATCATTGTATCAGTAACAAAACTTTAAATATAAATGTAAATTTAAAATATATCTGTCCGTTAGTTCTATCCTGCGTCAGATTTCTGTTAGGCACGATTACTTAGGAATGAAAATTTACCATCAACGAACAATGGCAACATACTTTCTGCACTAAACCAGAACTGTACCACAATATTTCAGTATTCTCAACGAGTATTGTATCGAGAAACTGTTTGGGTACTGGCATATTTTGTCGAGATTCCAGATTGAATTAAATACGATTAGATGCTTGAGAAGAGGCTACTACCGGTAGGAATGTCGATCGAAAGTCAGAATTGCTGACCAAGCGAGTCTGCACAAAGGCTGGCAAATCTTGGAAATTAAAAAAAAAATCAAATGTATGCTATTGTGTAAATACCTACAATTCCACATATTGACATTGAAGAGCTTCAATACCCATTGTGTATTTTATTTGAAAATTTTGGCATGTAAATAAATTTTTCTGGATTAATTATTATATTTCATTTTCAGCGATAATTACTTCACCTTACGTGGCCGTCATTTTGATTAGAGGTAGCCTGTGGCTATTAAAAGAAAGGTTTTATTCGATGTTAATATATTGCCCAAGTGTTCAAGTGTGGGCCACCCTACGAGCGACGTGGTTAGCGTCACTGGTTTCAAAAAGGGCGTTGAGTTCAAGGCTTGGGCACTATTGATTACTTAGTGTAATCAAGGAAAATTAAAGAAAATCACGATAAAATTAACCACGAAATTAATATTACAATGAAATATTTGCGACAACGTATTTAAGATATAAGTAACTATGAATTACAACAATGGATTAATTATAACAGCGTATTTAAAATATAATCTAACAAAAATTATAATAGATTTAGCTTGAATCTCGTATTTTAAATTTAGACACTTGGCTTTTATGACCCAAAACTACAATCATGTGAAAATAATCCCTTTTACATGTAGCAATGAAAAGTACTTATCTTTTATTCTGTTATCCTGATTAAGGAAATTCCTAAATATGATCCTGGTCTCCGATGATTATGGATTTAAAAGTTATGTTTCACACGTGGCTGCCTTAATCCCATTTTGAGGTTATGAAATCGTAGAAACGTTCGTACAGGATTTGTCGCCAAGGCAAAATGAAGAAAATCTCATCGTTCAGAATATTTTCATATATCCCAATTCAAACTGTAGTATAGAAAGGTTGACTTCACATGAATATTGCTTGCTTAGTGAAAAACGTAGTAGGTATCGCAATTTGAATGTACATAATCTCAAATCTTGCTTAAAGCAATTAATGTAACCTTGAAATACTTCTACGTTAAAATCATTAGACGTGAATAAGTTTTGTTATTAAGAAATTAATTCTTAATTTATAAGAATATGAGAAAAACCTAAAACAATATTTCAAATGTTAGATGGCATTTACCGGTATAATAATTAAAACCTTACCTCATGTGATCATCACGAGGTTTTTCAAATTCTAACATCCCCATTACAGGTCAAACAAAATTATAAATACGTCTAATTTGTGCAATGGTTCAACGAGAAAGAGTTTCACCCGGCGTTATTTAGTTGAAATATCATTCCAGGTGCGCTATCTAGTATTCGGACATTAACTGCTGACAGATGACGTATGTTCATCATAGTCTAAGGAGTAAGTGCACTCTATTAGTACTAAAGTTTGTGGGAATAATATTTCCGATAACTTGTAATTTTTCTAATAAATATTACCAGTGTAACGAAGGATGCTATTGAGTATTCCGCATGTTACAAGCCATGTAATAAATTCGTACCAGCTGCTATTTAAACTTACTATTCACCCATGACAACATAGACTCAACCAATGGAACTTTAGTTCTAGATAGGACAGAAATACAATCATAGTTATATCCATAATTTCTGACCACCACTTTGTTTCCAAGATTCTGCATTAACTTTCCGAAAACAGACTATGGCCATCTTCCTAAAACCACCAACTGCATGCTTGGCCAAACATTTACAGGCCTAACCATATTATGTGTGCTATTGTAATGAAGCTTATTCTTTATAGGATTTTGCAAACAGCAGAAAAACTAGCTATAAGATGTAAAAGAAAAATATTTGTAAAATATGAAATAAACTTACCTGTAGTATATAGCCAGAGTCCCACTGAAATCCCACCATGGAAATTGAAGCAACCTGAAATAAATCTGGAATGTACAAAATATAAAAAAATGAAACCAATAAAAACTTACTTCAGTCAACATTTTGGTCAGTATTAGAGAAATATCCAGGGAGCCAAACAATTTTTACTGATGGCTCTAAACTGGATCATGGTGTAGCATGTGCCTTCTATACCGCCGGTCGAACATATTCTTGGACTCTTCCTCACTGCGCCTCTATATTTACTGCCGAATTATATGCCATAAGGCAAGCTGTATGTTTTGTAAACACGGCAGTTCAGCAAAACATTTCGGTAATTTGTTCAGACTCGCTTAGCTCATTACAGGCTCTAAACAATTCTTATAGTTCAGACCCCTTGATTCAGGAGACTCTGCGGCTACTAAATACTTTAGAAAATAACAAGCTAGTACATTTTATATGGACCCCGAGTCATTCTGGTATTAAGGGGAATGAATTAGCAGATAAAGCCGCACGAGAAGCAGCAGAAGAATATCACAGAAAACATCCCTGTTCGTCAATGTAACGCAAAGAAATTTGTAAAAGAAATCATAATGACTCAGTGGCAACATCAGTGGCAAAACACTGATACACGTTTGAAGATCAATAAACCAAATGTTGAAAAATGGATTCTTTCCGTAAAGCTAAAAAAAGAGAACAAGTAGCGATAACAATATTAAGAATAGGGCACACAAAACTTACGAGTTCATTCATGCTGTTAAATAGGAGATAACCGAAGTGTGACGTCTGTAATACTTACTTAACTGTTAGCCATATGCTGCTATACTGTACAAGATATGCTGCAAGTAGAGTTAGAAATGGATTGTCCAATTAAATTATTGTATGTTTGAATAATCAATCTGTTAACGTAAGAAAACTAGTTAAATTTCTATATGAAACTCAACTTTTAACTAAAATATAACGCATGCACTTAGTTCTTTAAATAAAACAGCGGCTAATAACCTCAGATGTTGATGCCGCTTAATTAATTAATAAAAAAAAAAAAAAATTGTAAAATTATTCTTTCTAATTATTCTTTCGATAACCTGAATTCTGTTTATGCTAGCAATTAAATGAATTTGTCTCTCTTATTGAACAATTCTCATTCTAATACTAGTTTCCACTAGTGTTGGAATGACAGTTGCCCATTAAGAAAGACAACTTCATTTTAGAATTTAAATTGCTAGCAGGACCAGAATTCAGGTTATCGAAAGAATGCAAAGATTGTAAATTAATAATTTTACAGATATTTTTTCTTTTAGTTCTTATAGATAGTTTTTTCTGCTGTCTGCAAAATCCTATAAAGGATATGTTTCATTGCAATAGTAAGCAGACAAGAAATATGTGTACTATTATTTGGTGTTTGATTTTGCTTTACGGTTTGCTCTCTGCAGTATATCTGGCTTGATAGATTGGTACAGTTCACAATTATCCATCATTTCTAAATGCAATATTTCCCAGAACTCTCCAGATTGTTTATAGACATTTGGCTCTGATTTAGCTAGCCAGCTATTCTTTCAAGAATCAAGGGCTCAGTGACGCAGTGCTACAGTGTCTGACTTGTAGCAGGGGGCTAGGCCTCTGTTCAGTAGCACGACGTGCCTAGTCGCTGTTATTTCTCCTTCGAATCTTAGCTGCGGTAGTTGGCAATATCGCAGGGAATGGTTGTTGCTTTGATGTCTATGTGTACGTGCTCCGGTTGAGTAATGGAGTAGCAATATCTAAACTCAGCTAGAACGAAGATAAATAATAAAAATTTAATTAAAGAAGAAACATCTTAATATTTTTAATTTCTAATGGAAGTTAAATATTACAGCTTCATATTAAAGATTCAAGCGTCAGACGCTCTATGGTCCATTCTGTTTTTAATTTGTGTAAGTTTTCCGCCACCTACTTGGTCCTTATATGCCCCTTAAATCGCCTCCCGAATATTCAGGTCTCCTTCTGGAATAGACCCTCGAGTAATTCAAGCTTCTTTTAAATACAAATCTCGATTCTTCCTTTAGAACCCACTCATAACGCCATCTCTGAAGTGGTAGTTAAACTCCAGTACAGGTTTCTATTGAATACAGTGGCGTGCCACCCCTACTATTAACCTAGTTCACGAACGTCAGTGGGATGGCCTAAATATAGGAAGGCTACCATTTATTCCATGGTAGAAACATATATAAGGTATGCTCGTCCGGGCTACCAGAATTTGACTTTTCTGCGCATGTAACCAACGGGAACCATATTGGATATATCACATATATTAACAGAGAATCGTAATATTCTGTGATATTACACATTTCAAGTTTTTATAATATTATCCCTCAACATATTGTACCCCTGCAACCAGGTGTAAAAGTAGCCGTGTTGGGGTGCGTGACTACGTAATATCATTTTTGTGTTTGGTTTCTCTATGGTGTGATATTTTTGAGGTTAAAAAAGAAACGATTATTTATAATAAACTTAAGACATGGTTGGATGCAGTATAAACAGTTGCAAAAATAGGAGTGGAACTTCAACTGAAAGAAATGTCTCTTTCGGTTCCCAAAAAATGAAGAATATCGAGAAAATGGTTAGAAATTTGTCCAGTAAAACCTGATCATTTCAAAAACGGTAATTATAAAAACAATAATTATTTAATACATTGGCTTATTTACAATTACAAAATATGTATTAGTAAATGATGTACCTATTTACGATATGAAAGTTTGCATTTGTTATTTAACACAAATGTGGTCAGAAATAAAAATTGTTTTTTTTACAGCTCGCATTTGTTCAGTGCATTTTAAGAGGGCAGATTTTAAAGCGACTCCAGAGTAGGTATCTCAAAAATGTTGAAAACTGTTCTCCAACGAATATCTGTGTCCTTCTGCCTCATGCGCACAGTACCTATAGAACATTTGGCAAGAATCATTCTCCAAGATATAACGTACAAAGCAAAAAGTAAGAACAAGTAAACATATTCATGCATATCGTTTAATTTCAAAGAAAAGTTAGTATGCAGCATGATACATAAATGTAGAATATCTAAAACTGTAGGAGTATTTAGATTTTATTCTGTAAAATTTCATTAATGACGCTTACATCTCTTGTCAAGATACTGTATATAATATAATATATACTCTATATGTTGTAAAAAGTCTCAGTATAATACTTATTTTATTTATTAAGTATATAGTATGTTTATTTTGTTATAGAATAAAAGTATAAAATAAGACGATGAGTGTATGATTTCTTGTGTGACTGTCCGGTATAACCTCACAAGGTGTCAATACAATTAGAAGTTATATTACCTGTGGTGTATGTATTTTTCGTAAATATTGGTTAAAATTTACTATGACGATAGCATTTGTAACTAAAAAGATTAATATTGTTGTACAAATAACTTATATATTACATATAATATATTCTTTATATTAAAAAATTGACATCATAAAATCGTACTAAAAACTCATATAAATATTGATTATGTAGAACTATATATATACGTTCATTTTTTTAGTATTAATAACTTAACCTATAAACTCTTTAAATAGCCGAACTAAATCATATAAAATATATACCTATATACTGCATGAAGGAAGTACCTTTTTACAATATTTTTTACAAAGAATGTCTTGCATATCCATAACTACACGGTAGTAAAAAAGCACTAAAATTACAATGAAAATTTGCTACATCAATGTTGAAATGTATGTATGTACAATCTTACATTATTATTCAAAACCATTCTAAAATTTTTCCAAATGAGTAATATTTCGTCAAATTTTAACCTTATTTCCAACATGAGGCATCTGTTTTTAAATGGTATGTGGAATCATCTCCTTTTGTACAAAAGAATACACTGCATTATTTGAAATATACGCACGAAACGCTATTGGTCCGATTATCAATATGGTTCCCGTTGGTTCCAAAGCATATGATTGGTTACTGCAAAAGCTGCGCAACAGCATACCGGTATATATTTCTACCATGATTTATTCTAAGAGATTTGTATGTGATATAATATTAAATAAAGTATTTTAGCTTAATACTAACTAGAAATTCTAAATAATTGGGTATCTCTTGTTTTGCCCTTTATTAATTCTGCCAAAACAAAATTATAATATACGACCATCGTTTGGAGTCCCTAATGTATAATTCATAATTTAAATTTGGAAAAAGTTGAAGGAATTTGTTTCAAACTTAATTATCTTTCTTTTAAAGCTCGTGGTATTTATCTAGCTAGAGGCACTTCACGGTAAACATTAATATCGATTACGTTTCATTTTTAATGATTTATCGTCGACATGAGAATATTGTATCGTATTGTTTATATATAAAATTTTACAGATTTGACAGTATATTCAGATTACTTCTTTTTAATACAGTCTGCTCCTGTACAACTTTAATGGATATTTTATCTAAGATAAGACTGACGTAGTCTAATACAAGTTGATACCTCTTTAATATTTTTTTACATGAAATTAATAATTTGGTCCAGATTCCTATGCGAAGCGGTAAAAGACGTCAGACTCTGGATTAGTTCTAAATGATGTACATTATTTGGGAAGATGTACTTACATAAGTAAAAAGGCAATCTTATCAAAAATAAAATCCTTAACTTTACAGTACACATAATAGAAGTTCGCCAATTAACAACATATTATACAGGGTCATTTTTTTTAAGGCGGCCATCAGAATATTTCCTACTTGCAAATGAGATAGACATTTGAGATTTGGTACCTTACCGTAGTCGATCATTGCGAATCCCAAAATAATAATTTCAAAATGGCGGCACTTCTGGAAATACCGAAAGTTAATGCCATCTTTGTTTTTTTAAATGGATACATCCAATTTTTATTTGTTTTTTAATTCGGCATTAAACTTCGGGTACAAAGCGTTGGTTGTCAGTACCGATCTGTAATAGTTTTTGATATATATAAATTCTTCTTTTTGGAGACGCAAGGGTTAATTAAAAAGAAAATCGTATATCTTAAACCATTCAGGCTGGGTAAATATGTTTTTTTAATCGATTTCCTAAACTTTAAGGAATCATTTAAGTGACCACGGTAGCCCTAACGAATATTCCAGTGGCTGCTTAGATTTTTTGAAAATGACAGTCAAATAATGTTAAAAACTTAATTTTTTCATATGGCATGTGTTCAGATCTATTGTGGCAATTGATGTAGAATTAAATTTAACGTGTACTTGTACCTAACACATTATTATTGAATTATTCATAGTTTTTTGTTGAAGATTATAATTTAAAATAAAAACATAAAAACCTGTGAAACAATTGACACAATAAAACACGAGAATAAGAAATAACAACTAAACTTAAGGTAACTGTTTAATACAACGTATTATGTAAATATCTACCTATCTAATTCAATTTCCTAATATTATGGAAATAGTTGATCTAACATAAAATGGCAACCAAATGACTACTAACTATGTATAATACTGAAAATGCTGGATATGTGCACAGTTTTGGTTTAAACATTCAACAATCCGATGGTCGGGGCTGTGGTAACATTTCTGATTTCATGTCCATCAGTCTTATTCGTGACTTGTGTTATTATAATATCCAGTCTTCCCCAGATGCGGGTGCAGTTTGATAAACCAGATCCTTAACTCGTCACATTAAATAAAAATCTAATTGTGTCAGATACGGTAATCTTAGGAGTCAAAGAAATTGACCTTTATTATCCCACTGTCTGTCAGTCTCAAATCTACAGTATTTGTTGAATGTCCTGGTGGCTCATGCATTTATGAATGGACGGCATACTGCAATGGAAGATTATCGTCAAAATCTTGTACTGATAATCTCTAAATATTTGTTCCCTTTCAAATTTTCATTATATACGTACCAATGTAACTGATTATCCTTTACCAAACAGAAAACGTTCGTGGAAAATTGAATTTGATTTTCAACTTAAAGATTAGGCGGCCAAAAATGTCGATTTTTTCTGTTGAAAACTCACACATGTGTAAATTGAATTAGGTAAGTAGATATATATGTTGCATTAAACACTTACCTAAGTTTAGTTGTTATTTCTTGTTCTTTTGTTTCCATTGTTTCAATTGTTTCATAAGGCTTCTATGTTTTTTCTTTGAATAAATTATAATTTTCAACAAAGAACTGTGCATAATTCAAAAGTAACACCTGTTAGGTATAGGACATGCTGATATAAGTTGACCTCAAATTTAATTCTATATCATCTGCCATAATAAAATTTGGAGGGGGCCATTTGAAGAAATGGAGTTTTTGGCATGTTTCTATTATCATGTTCAAAAAATCGCAGCAACAACTGGAAACTTCATTGGGGCTATCGTGGCTCACTTAAATGATTCCTTAAATTAGGGAATCGGAAAAAAAACTTGTTTACCTGGCCTGAACAGTTTAAGAGATATCAATTATTTAATAGACCCTTACATTTTTAAAACTTAAGAGAAAAATTAACAAGTCAAAATCTATTACATATAGTATCGACAGCATAAACACTTTATGCTCAGAATTTATTGCCGAATTCAAAATAAATATATTAAAAAAATTGGTGTGTCCATTTAAAAAAACAAGGATAGCATCAACTTCCGGTATTTCCGGAAGTTTCGCCATTTGCAAGTGGGAAATATTCTAATGGCTGCCTTAAAAGTATCACCTTGTATAACATCATATGATAATGGTACGAAAGAAACTATTATAACTTTTATAACTATTATAACTAAGTTTTTGGAAAATTTAAGCTCATAACAATGTCAACGTAGGTATTGTAAAAATTTCAAGCAGATCCTAGCTGGCCCGCCACATACATGCTATTAGACCCTTTGTGTTTGGTTTATTTTATCTGCAAAGCTTTCTACATATTTGCAAAAATATTGTGCTTGTAAGAATACTAAAAACGTTTTACAATTCAAATAGTAATTCTTTTATAGAATGTCAACTATTAGTATTATTCTCTTGTGTATATATAAAAACAACAAAAGGCTGAAATAATTAATACCATTTGATGTTTACTTTGATTACCCTCGAGATTCTCTACTGGTATAACGACCGTGATATAAAAGTAAACAAGTTAGAGAGCTTCTTAGGAACTATTCTTCTTTGTCATTCTAAGAGCGAGATTTCAGTAATTCCATTATCCGTATTCAGTCCGCGCCTCCTCTTGGAAACATATTCAGCATAAATATAGTTTCGCTGATTCCCGTAGGGTTAGAGGGCGCAACGGTCGAGACCTGCCGAAATTTTCAATTCACAATTATCGACTCTTGAAATCCCCTGATTATAGGCCTCGCTTCACTAGAGTGCTTACTTTGGGTTTCTTTAGATGTTCCGTTTAAAAACGCATGGACTTTTTAATGGTGCTTTTATTACGCTTAAGGGCGGCGAAGAGTTAAGGTTCGACATAAATTAGCTCTAATGAATTTTATGCTCAAGTGACTTTTTAATATTGGAATTGTAATGTATCAGTCATTTCAATCTCTCGATTTTAAATAGGAATTTTATTAACGCTTCAATTTAGAACTTGAGGAAATCGTTACATTCGTTTTAAAAGGCATTCGCTCAAATACTGTTTGATTTAAATGCTTTTGTGTTACTAGTATTTAATAGAAATGCATTTCGTCACAAAATTAATAGTCTAGGCAAAAGAGCCAGAAAATATCTGTTTTAAAAAAATGCCACCCTGGGATTTTCAGCGGAATTAATTTTCAACTTTAAAAATAATGAACTTAGACGTAAAAAACTTTGAAATATTACAGCTTTTGCAGTGCAGAATGAGTGTTTTTTTTTAACTGTGTACTTGTATAATTTTTTCAAAAAAATATATTTTTTAAAAACGGCACTTTTTTGAAAATTAATTGCTACAACTTAGGAATATCGTAGCGTAACTTGTGTGGCTAAGAAAATTAGGTTTTAGTTTGCCCAAGTGGTTCAAAGTGGGCCACCCTACGAGCGACGTGGTTAGCGTCACTGGTTTAACCTGGCTAGCACAGTAAGGATACGGAGAGCAGAAGGACAGTGAGTTCATGGCTTGGGCGCCATGATTACTGAGTATAATCAAGGAAAAATAAAGATGAACATAAATAAAAGACAAATGTTACATATATACAATAGTACTATATTACAAAATATTATATTACAACAAAAGAATGAGCTATCACAGCATCAGCGATACTGTATAGCAAAATATCAAACAGAAATATGTACAAGATAAACTATATTACAAGATGCACTATATTACAATTTGCTCAACAGCAAATAAATTTGAGACGTCTACGAGATAAAAAAAATATATTACAAAAGATATGTCTCGTAACGTTACCTCAATACTAAAAATCATATATTACAACAAAATATGAACATTTACGAGATTTAAACTGAAATATATTACAAAGGTATCTCACAAACGATCCGACAAACAAAATATTTACAGCATTAGATACACTAAAATGCAACACAAAATACACACCATTAGATATACTAAAATGGCGATACAAAATAAATTAGAAAGATAATTAAACTTAACCTAATAAAAGTTAAGCAGTTTCACTCGAACTTGATATTTATTTGAGCCTACCAGTAAATAGCCTCCCCGCTGCGTAATGCCAAATACTTAAAAACGGGACACCCCAAGTTGTATAACCATAAAAAATAATACTAGAACTTATCTCTAGCAGATAAAATACGGGACACCCAAAGTTATATAACCACAAAAGATAATACTAGGATTCATAGCAAAATAAATACACATTTCACCGCGCCCCGAACATCCGAATTCCTTTAATTAAATAATCCACATAAGTCATGCGACTTGACGAGTCAAATCTAGGAAATTTCAGATCACACGACGCGTATTATGTGCAAATAATAACCGACATGTCTAACCACTGAGACACATCCAAAACAAAAGTACTTTGACAAATTGAATTTGCGATACTGGTAAAATTCAAATAATATCATGTTATCAAACAACTACGATTACGTTAAGCGTTGACAAGGAATCGATACTATGACGAAATATTTGTAACAGCGAATTTAAGATATAAGTAACTACGAATTAATGTGTAGCAGTAGATATGTGAAATTAATCCCTTTTACATGTAATAATCAAAGGTACTTATGTTTTGTTATAATATCTTGATGAGAGAAATTCCTAAGTAAGTCCATGTTCTCCTATGATAATAGATTATAACCCATGTGTAGTTAAATGGTTGAGGATCTCCATTTTGCTCCACTAGCGAGATGTCACATGTGGTACCATTCCACTTTGAAGGTTATGAAGACGTAGAGACCTGCTATGCTCGAATAAAATTAATAATTTCTTCGCCCAGGTTTTCGTTTACTTGATAGGAAATCTTAAATACGTGTTGCGGCGAAACATGTTATGATGAAGACAAACGCAGTATTCTTATCGAAAAAGTTGTTCTTAAGAAAACGTAAAAGTCTAGCGTTGAATTACTTTGACGTATAAAAGAAAATTTGTTATCTTATAGAAAAAGGTATTACTTTGAGATGGTTCGACGTTGAAAAGAAATTTGTTATTTTATAGAAAAAAACTAAAACAATATTTTTGAACGTTAGATGGTATTTAGCGATATATAATTATTTAACTATTACCTTATACATCTATACGGTTCCTCCATTTTAATATCCCCTTTAGGGTCTAACAAAATTTCAATTACGTCCATCTCAAAGGACGGCTCGACTGAAAGAGAGGGAATTTAGTCTAGCGCGGCGTATTGTTCGATATGTCCCAGACCGGCAGTCACGTGGCTCCGCCCAAAAAGTAGTTCTCTTGGTTGGGCTTATTTTCTTCCTCAAAAGTTGTACTTTTGACAACAGCAACATCCACACTGACATCAACAATAGCAATACAAATAACAATAATTAGGAAAAGACACGTGCAGAAGAAATGGAACCTAAAAGAGGTCTGTATTATGGACTGAGATTTTTGCAAAACTAATGCGATATTTCGTTCTATAAATAAGATATCGAAAGTACAACTCTGTTGGAGGAGAATAAGCCCAACCATGATACGCTACGACATCTCTGAACTGCAGAAATTCATTTTAAAAAAAATTGCCTTTTTAGTAAACAAATGCTTTTCGCAACAATTATACAGGTAAACACTTCTAAAAAAAAAATTTTAAATAATTGCCCGATTTTAATGGAGGTCAGATTCAATGTCCCTCAAGGGTCCAATTTGGGTCCGTTACCTTTACTCATTTTTATCAATGATTTGGCTCATCAAATTGCCCAAACCTGTTTTTCACCGACGGACTTAAAATATGAAAACTATGGATACTTCTGAAAAGTGGATATTATTTACAGTCTGTAATTGACATTATAACTGATTGGTACCATTTATATCGCCTTAGTTTAAATAGCTCTAAACAATATTATTGCTTTTTCTAGGAGAAAACAAATTATTTATTACAACTGCAGCATTTTAACTAGCAGGCAAAAAGCCCTTACTCTTCGATAGAGAAAGGGTTCGGCAAAATTTCCGTGTTGGGGGTAGCTCGTCTCCTGGCATCGCCTTAGTAGCGATATGCATCGATTCGATATGTATTTTTTATGTTTGCTTAGCCATTGCTTCAGAATAACTCCAGCGATTTCTACACAATCTCCTGCAAACAGTAGAATATCTTTTGGCGATGATTCCATACTAGTTTCATTAAGCAGTGTTTAGAATATGCGAGTAAAAATTGAGAAAATATGTTTCTTTTCAAGAACTTCTGAAATACGTTAGTGGAAAATAAAAACGATTTCTCAGAATTGAACTAATACTGGTACTTAGGCATCTTTGAAGTAACTGATACTGAATATATGTAAAAAATTGCAACATTATTGCACATTTACATAAAATATGGTACATATACTTAATAAGAATTTTCCGATAACAAATCTGACGTTACAATTTCAAAGCGAAGCCGCGACGGCTATCTTTTTACTTTTCAAACAGTACATGGGATGTCATTAAATACAGATGTGGAATTTTTTTTTGAGAAACCGGTTCATTGAACCTTAATACCTGATACATATATGGTCAACACTCTACACAACAGGGGAGTGCCGCACTATCTAACAAACAGGATAATGAAAGCGTGCGTGCACGAAAACACCGCAATACGATGGTTTGTATAGACGACGGAATCAAAAATGAGGAACATAGGAGTCACACAAGGATGTCCGCTATTCCCCCGACTATTTATCACAGTCCTGGATCAAGTGATATAAATCACAATAAAGGATAACCAAAATTTCAATAAAAAAATACTGAAACGATAAGGTCTCCCACCGTGCTTGCATATGCCGACGACATACTCATCATCATCGAGGAGGAACAAGACATCATTAAATTTCTAGGAAACATGACACCTCTGGAATGAAAACGAACTTCAAGAAGAGTCTAATAATGGCGAGAGACCCATTAAAAGAGCCCAGTCAGTGGGGAAGAATACAGCATAGGAGGGAAACAGTAAGAGAAAGAATCAAGACGGCCAACAGAGTCACAAGGGCTATACTACCCTTCATTGAGGAAAATAAACCACTAAATAAGTCTAAATAAAAATATATACATGCCCGTCATAGTGCCTACGATGACATACGGAGTCAAAAACGCAGCAACAACGAAGGCGAATAGAAGAAGTCTGAGAAGAGCTAATAGCGACATTGTCCAACTACTGGAAAAGACAGGAAAACCACAAAAACGACAGAGAACGTCAGCACTACTAGAGGGGAAAACAACAATTAAAAGAAGAATCATACGCAATGAAATACTGAGGATACGTCCAGACGAGACTCGACACACCTACTAAAGAAACCTCTAATACTAAACTTCAACAAATCTGAAAATAGGGAGCCATGTTGCACACGAATAACAGAAATCGAGAGGATTATGAATAGACTAGGAAAGGATTATACGCATTGGGAGAGAAAGGCAAAACATAAGATGGAATACAATAAAGAAACATCAAGGATATACACACTGCCAGATCAGAAACAGAAGAAACAGAAAACTCAGATTAAGATGATGACAGACGCAAAATAATAAGAAACCCGGCTGGCTAATCAATCAATCAATCAACTACATAAATAAGGAAATGATGATATATTGAAATTTAAAAGAAACATGGAAATTCAAAAAAAAACATCTCACAAACACCTACACTTCCCATTCGATGATGACAGATGGCTTAAGAGAAACATCTCACAAATACCCACACACCCCATCCTATATTCCTACCCCATGCGTCATGCGTCAGTGTATGCAGCCGGTCCGGCGGTATTTAGGAAACATCCAGATTGGATGTCTGGAATCGGTAGCAAAGCCTACCTGACGCTGGCAAATCAATCAATCAATTTTTAATCATACATCTGTTCTGATTAGCTAGTTAAAACTCATATTAATTTCTAACTTTCATTTTAAAATGTCATTATAGATGGCCATTATAGCCAAATAGCTTTAGCTAGAACTATCAATATATTGACATGACAAAGATGCAGACTTGTGTGCCACTTCCGTTATAGATTTGCAATAAGGAAGCGCTTTGATCAGATTGATAATTTCGATCTTGCAACGTGTTGAAATTATTGATAGTTCTCTAGAAATTCACAACGATATAGCCTAATTCAGATTAAAACTTTCTAGGCGTCTAAGCAATAATTATTCTAAACACATACATTAAAATTTAAAGTTCCCGGAACTTTGTAATTACTTTGATATTAGTTTGTCGAACTGGAATAAATTAAAGATCTTCTCAAATGTTTAAACTCTGAAATATAATGTCTTCAAAATGATCCTGTGTAACAAGGGATTTCAAAATTATTTGTCATGTCAACTTCAGGTTCTGTTAATTATCCATTATTAGGATTTGTGAGGATCATGTATCCTTTGTTTCGAAAATTACTTCGTTCTGTTGCTGATTTCAGTTTAAGAATTGTTTCATTGTATACAAAGAGGTGAAATTATTTATATTATGTATTTAAAACGTATTATATTATATTACTTTAGTACTAATGAGGCAAGTTATTTAAATTTTATACATTGTTGTTCTATATCGTTATAAGTTTCTGAATTATTTTAACAATACTCAAACTAAAAGGTATTTACCTAACTCCGATAACAGTATTAGAAATAAAGTTTACATATCATTTACTGCGTAGAAAGAGTGTACGAGTCTGAAAAAATTGGAATGATTAAAAGTGTCTACTGATAAAAATTAGAGGGTAAATGCATATTTTAGTATATTTTGAATATTTGGTACAATTTTAGAACATTCGTTTCAGATCCTGGATAATAATACGCATCCATATATTGGATTTCAACATCTGAAACGGGCTGAAATATACATTTACATTTACCTTCACTCTCTCCAAAATTAACCATATTGAGTGCACCTGGGATACACAAAAACCTCTTGGAAATTTAATATGTTAAGCTACATAGATAATTCAAATAGAGCATAGCGGACAAAAAAAGTGATATGAGAAATTTTCTTAGTGGTGAAAATTTAAATTTTAAAAGAAATTTATTATTAGCGATAACTTAACATGACAATTACGAATCATGACAGACATCTTGCAACCTATTATACCAATTATATAAAAAAACACAATAATTCACCAAAATCTTAGTGGGAAGTCATCAATACCCACCGTAACAACGTGCAAATAAGTTTCAGTGCCAATTAAATAATTATTTTATAAATATTCCGAACGATATAGTAAATAACATGTAAGGTTAAAATATACCAAACCCTCAGTCTCAGTTGTTCAACCGAAATTTTCCTTTAGAGAGGTGAGCCCAAATGAAGTAAGAAAGTTATTAACAACTTGAAAAATAAGAATAGTCGAAATTGTTGTGATATGAATGAGCAGCTTATAAAAAATATCAAAGATGTAATTTTACTTCCCTTTACTAAACTGATAAACCAGTCCATAAAAACAGGAATCTTTCCTACAGTTTTTAAAATTGCCAAAGTGATACCTATCCATAAGGGTGGCGACTTGAACTCATTAAATCATTTTAGACCAATATTTTACCAATTTTAGCCAAGGTACTAGAGTATATTTAAAAAAATCAAATTTGTGACTTTTTTGAATCGCACAGCTTATTTTTTGTGAACCAATTTGGCTTCAGAACTAACAAATCTACTAGCAAAGCTATTGGGCATTTAGTGGATGTAATTGTGGAAGGTTTTGAAAATAGTGACTACGTCGGCTCGATTTTCTGTGACCTACGGAAGGCTTTTGACTGCGTGTCCCCTGAAATTTTGTTAGATAAAATGAAAATAATTTATGGCTTTTCTCCTGTACGTTTAAAGCTAATGCAATCATATTTAACCAATAGAACCCAATACACCTATGTAAACAATATTTCTTCAGACAGATCTGGACTGGTTCGTGGTGTACCTCAAGGTTCAGTTATCGGACATATCCTGTTTCTTTTACATATTAACGATATTGACGAAAGTTTCCCAGGTACTGACCTGACACTTTTTGCAGATGATACCACATTAACAAATAGACATAAAACTTTGTCGAACTTGATTAGAATTTTAGAGGATACACAGTCGAGAACCAATGAGTGCTTCGCTTCAATAGAGCTCTGCTTAAACGCAGACAAAACTAATAAAGTAATTTTTTCGCACAGGGAAATATCTAACTTTGAAAATTCTCAATTTGTTAAATTTTTTGGGGTATACTTGGATCCTAAACTCAATTGGTCTTCACATATCGATCATATCTCAAACAAAATTTCAAAAAATACTTATGCTTTACGTAACTTGGTTAATATTGTCCCTGATGAAGTCCTATTGTCAGTCTACCATTCACTCATAATGTCTCATGTGTCATATGCCTTAATTTGCTGGGGTCATAGTCCCTCTGCCAAACGAATCTTTGGACTACAACGTAAAACTGTTCGAGTGATAACCTCCTCGTCCTATAGAGAAGATGTGAGAAATAAATTTATAGATAGAAACTTACTCACCTTTCCTTGCTTATATATATATACACTTGCTTAATTTACACCAAAGGAAACCTCCATTTATATACACTCCAAAATAGAATCCACTCTTATAACACGAGAGATAGCCAAAATATTAGAACTACCTGGCTTAGGATTAATGCCAGTCGCCACGGTCGCAACCATTTTGGCCCCATTTTCTTTAACCTGTTACCTTCAGATGTAAAACAATTGCCAATGTGTAGATTCAGAACTGCAATAAGAAGTTTCCTTATAAAAAAGGCATTCTACAGTATTGATGAATTTATAAATAGTGCATTCCATTTTAGCATGTAAATTTTAAATTTTGATGCCTTTTTTTAACTTCTTTGGTCCCTGGACCATTTTCTTTTACTCACTTGTTTGTCTGTAGCATCCCAACGTATGTAAATACTATGTATACTTAACATGAAATAAATTACTTAATTAATTACTTACTTACTTACTTGTTTCAAATGTCTGCAGTGGTACCTCCAATAACCAGGATGTATGCCTGCCTTTCAACCTCTAGTAACCGTGTTGCATCCCGATCGTACTTTTATAAAAACTAAGTGTTTTTTTTTTAATTTATCTAATATTTTAGCCTTACGAGTTCTGCGTTTTGGCCGTGAACCCATCGTATATGCCCACATATATACACACGCGAATGTACGCATGCAAGCACATGCCTAGACTCATATAACCACCCACAGCATACGTTTAGATAAGGGGAGAATGTTTGAAAACTACATAGCAATAGTTATGGCAATCTGCTCAAAATAACGACAATAACAACTCGAAACTGCTTGTGCAATAAAAATTATTTAATTCAAAATAAAATGTAAAGATTAGACAAGGATGCCCAGGGGTCTTTCAGGGCATTTGAAATTGGCATAACTGACCATGGATGGCATGGGAATGTCATAAGCAATAGCAAATTGTTGACATTTAAAAAATGTATGTATATCATCAAATATACTACGATTAGCTGCTCATTAGATATTACAACCTGTTTTCATTAAAAAGGCATACAATAAATTGTAAATCTAGCAGTTGTTAGGATTAAGGATATTTAGAAGTCAGAATGGGCAAGATTGTTTTTATTCAATTAGTTGTAATGCTAACATATTTGATTAATTGGTGGTCAATGAACAACCAAACAATATGTGATTTAAGTCCCCGCCTTCTGCTGTGTGAGGGATATTTGCCATGGTTTAATTTCATTCTGCTAATAGTCGCAATAAATTTTCTACTAGTGTCCATGATGTACGTGGCATGTTGTCATGAGCTTGACAAATATAATGCCTTCTTCTGTTTCCATATTGTTGCCAATGAATATTCCACTTTCCACTACAGACCTGATTTTTAACGACTGCATACATATCTTTAGGATTAACTGTGTTTTCTTGGTAGCTGTTGTCATGATTAGCTTGCTCCCAGATCTGCAACGTTTTTGCCTTCAATGTTCCTATGGCCTTTGACCCAAACAAAACGTATAGATATTTGATTTGAAGCAGCTGTTGCTAATTTATTCTTAAATTTTAAAATAAAAATGTTGTTACTTTGCTTAATGCAGATAATACTGACATTGAGTCACTAACATCTTTAATATTATTAGATATGCACCAATCGATAGCATGGCAAATGGCAGCCACTTTAGCTGAGAATATGGTAGAATGTTCATTTAAAATTACTGAGTACTTACAATTACGAGACGGGCCATAGAAAGCACCACAGATGTGTTGGAATAATTTGGAGATATGATGATGATTTTCGATCTATTATTAATACGGATGATACATTCTTGAAATATTTGTTGATTAAAATTATTTTCTTAATTTGGGAAGTGAATTTTTGGTTTAGTTGAAAGAATATTAACATCAGCGTCCTGCCATTCTGTAAATTACTGGATTAATTATGTCCCTAGCTATTGCAAATGAGTACTATAAGTAACGATAAAAGTTCAAGTCGGCGTAGTTGACTACGAACACCTACTCTCCTAACATTTTGCTTGCAAGTGGCCAATCTAAGAAAATAATAAGTAAGTACTTAAAAATTTTATAACGTATGAGAGTAGAAACGAAAGAATTCAAAATAGACAGATAAAAACAAAGATAAAACAAAAGTTTTAAATTAGCAGTTAATCTTCTTATCGAAACTACATTGCATTGGAATATGCCAAAGTGGTCTTGGAAATTATTATCGTGTAGCATTTGAAAAATCTACATTAATAATTTCAGTTTCAATACAGTAAATTAACCCATTAATTCGTTTGTTTGATAGGCAACCACTCGTACTTCAAGGGGCATAGTGGGTTGCATATCTGAAATTCTTAACAGGGAAAGAAAGCGTGCTTTCTTTTGTGTATAATATTTTAAGTTAAGGGTGTTACTCACGTATTCTGTTGTTGGGATATTACACAATGGTGTAATTCAGTCTTTAAATTACAAGTCCTTTTTGTTGGCGCATTTTTATTGGCCAGAGAAAGAGTTCTCTAGATGCTCAAGTTGGCAACACTAAGAACATGGTGAATTGTCAAGCAGATTTTCCGTCGAGGATTGATCTTTGAGACAGCGACGAGTGAACAGCGGCGGTTCCGATTTTGTGTGGAATTTTTGGGTTTTACATCGTTTGCACTGAAAAGGGATTTGATTGATGTACCCAATGGTCCTCACCGCCTTGCTGTGAAGATTTTGTGAATTCCCAGGAAGGAGTTTTGTCGGTTGCCATAAATCTGATCGCCACGTGTTTCGTGAAGGTTATACAATACTCTCCATAGGAGGTAGGCTTTTTATTTTACTTAGTTGATGTTTTATTTAGTTCTTATTTATTGTAATTATTACAGAGTGTTTGGTATAAGCCCATGTTTGGTATAAGCATATCTTTGGTACAAGTGTATGTTTGGAGGGACTGGCCCTTTGAGAATAAGTTATGTTTGGAGAGGCTTACAATTGGGATGAGCACAGGCTTGGTGCTGTAATTTTGGTTGTGTAAGGGGACCCAGTAGTTGGAGGAGTAATAGGAGGAAGTCTATTACTCAGATATTTGGTTTTGGGTTACGCTGACACTTTGAGAAGTTTAGGACTGGCAGAGTCGTTCGCAGCAGTCTCCCGGAGATTCAGGTAGCAATTTGATGCAACACGGAACTGCAGTTGCAGCCAACGTCGAGAGAAATGGTGACAAGTCACACTGCAGTCGTCACAGGAAATGCCAAGGCCTTAACCAGGTTTTTTTGTTCATTTTAGTTAAATATCCTAAAGAAAATGTTATAGTTTAATTCAGTGGTTTTAGTTCATATGTTGAAGTAAGTAATAACACAATCTTGCAACTATAAATCAAGCTCTAAGTTACGTGTATAGAATGATAATATATTTAAGAGTTTTGCTGTAAAACACCCATGGTACCGTGAGATGTTAATTCACCTACTATTGTGTCACGCATATAATATTTAATTCATGGTAAATCTTTAATTCATGGTTGTAAGTTATAACTCATAGTTGTTGTATATTGGCAAACTCGTAGTTGCAAGAAAGTCTCAGTCAAAGATTTGAGTTTGAATTCAAATCAAGTTTTTATCAACGGCACAGAATATTTTTAATACGCATAAACCACAATTAGGTAAAGTTTTTTATTCTTTTTATTGTTGTATGTCTCACGTGTGTTCTAATAAATGTCTAATGTCTACATGTTCTTATTATTTGCACTGATACTCCTGATATTTGCTTAAATTTTGAGATTTGAGAGTAAAGTAGAGTTTAGATATCACAGATATATTTTGAGTATTCCATCGCATGGTTGCTAATAACTTAATTTTGTTCCGAGCTGGCAAAATTATTTAAATCTTATTACGTAATATACAGCCGGTGGCGCCCTCTTGAGTGTCCACACACAATCCTAACCCACGGCCTATGCTCTCCACCAAAAATCGGCTGTCGTTCGCAACGGAATAACATGTTTTAATATTTAGGTATCAAAATATGTTACACCAAAAGTGGCGCTACAACGTGGAGGCCCGATTGCTATACCAAAAGTGACGCAACAACGTGGAGGCGCGATTGTTACACCAAAAACACACCTAGAGTAACAAAGTTTCATATTTTAATAAGAGCCGAGTGTGGACACAATAATTTTTGGTTTTGTTTAAGTAATTTAGTAGTAAATAATTTAATTTTAATCAAATATCAGGAACGTGTGTAGACATTAACATTTCTATTTTATTTCATGCAGGAATACAGTTCCTATTTATAAAGTTTTTGTGAGATGTACAATAAAACACTGGCATTTCTTTAGACTCCGGCGATTGATTTGCGACGTTGCCACTTTTAAAAAATAGACTACATTTTCCGAAGAAGTACTGGTTGAAAAATTAAAACTGCATAGTGTTAGAAAATATTTCAGATTTTGAGGGGAATTATTAAATCGATATACAGGGTGGAAAAGAATATTTCCAAAATTTGTGATTGAATTTATTGATGATAATTCTTGCTGCAGTTTTAAGTTTGGTGTTTGCTGCATTTAATAGCAATTGTATATTTTACTATACAGGGTGTAGTAGTAAGTAAGTAAGTATTGGGACTTAGAATTTTTGGAACATTTTGCTATTTTAAGCAGCGGACTTGTGTGTTGTTTACTGCCTGCATTTGTGATTGTTATTGCTCTTTACATTAACGTTTAATTTAGTTAGAAATTTGCACTTTTAAAATTTTTTTTTGATCATGGAAGATACTTTTAAATCTAATCATTTATTGCTTGAGGAACTGGAATATGAGTTGAACATAAGAAATGTTTATTCGAATAGAAATCAACAAGATAAGAGGAAAATTTTAAATAGATTGTTGGAAAAAGAACGTGATAGGCCGGGTCGTCTTATCAATTTAGATACTTATAAACTTGATTTTAATGCTGAGCAGTAAGCTGTGAATGCTACATTAGATTCGATCAAAAGTTTAATTGCTGATTTCGAAGGCACTTCCTCTGATTCTTTGTTTAAGAGAATAAAGTCTCGTATTGCTCATGTTACCGGTCGTGTTCAACGCATTATTGTAGAAGGTGATAACGCGGAAGCTGCAAACACTTTTAAAAATGAATCCTATGCGACGTGTATAGAATTAGAGGCCGATTTACATGAACGAGTAACAGCTACGGTTCCGAATGATGACTTGAATCAAACTGTGCACAGTCAGGTTGTTCACGTGCCCACTCCTGTAGTGACTTGCGCGAGCAAAACTATTCCAATTTCTCAGTGGGGAGTAAAATTTAATGGGGATCCTAAGAGTGTTTATTCTTTCATTGAGCGTGTTAATGAGTTAGCGCAGGCGCGTAAAGTTGATGAGCAAGAATTGTTTAATGCCGCTGTAGAACTTTTTGTGGGAGATGCTTTTGTTTGGTATCGCAGCATTAAGACTAGTGTAGATAGTTGGCCCTCTTTAGTTTCTTTAATAAAGAAAGACTTTTTACCACCCAACGCGGAAGATGAAATTTGGGAACAAATTAAAAATCGTAAGCAAAAGAAGCATGAAAAGGTAACCATATTTTTTGCACAAATGGAAAATTTGTATAGTCGACTTAGTCATGCTCCTAGTGAAGTCACGAAAGTTAAGCACATTCGGAATAATTTATTGCCGGAATATTTAGGTCAGTTAGCTTTATGCGAGGCAGATACAGTTGCTAAATTGTTTAGTTTATGTAAAAAATTAGAGGAAGCTGCTTACTTAAAGTCTAGGCATAGTTATGTACCGCAGATTTCTAACTTGTCAGTTGAAGACTCACCTTCAAGTAGTCGATGTTGTTGTTCGTGTAATGGTAAACAAAATGCAAAGAGTAGTAGCAGTTTTAGTCATGTAGGGAGTACGACTCCTAAGGTTGAACAGGTTGTTGCCAAAGTAGAGCAGGTAGTCGCAAGTACTTCAGGAAACGGGAATAGCGCCAATAATCCCAATACTTCAGCACAGGCTCAGAGTAGAAAAATTTGTTGGAATTGTGGTAAGCCCAACCACACTTTTTCGTCTTGCAAGGCTAAGAGGAAAATATTTTGTTTTCGTTGTGGTACGCCTAATGTTAGGTTAGCTAATTGCAAGAAGTGTTCCAAGAAACCAGTAAGGGAGGTGTGTTCTGGCCGCCACACTGTTCCCAGTAAGTTGGCCAAACGAAAATTTTCGTATTTTAGTAAGAGAGAGTGGCAGTCTTGGCTCTCACGTGTCAGGAATTTTTATAAGTTTTCGGGTAAGACAGACTTGCAGGGGCAAGCTGCACCATTGTTTGTTAAGAAAGGTACTGATAACAGGCCTTACGTTTCAGTAAAATTATATGGTAGGGACATAGTGGCTTTACTTGATTCGGGAGCAAATGCTTCTGTTATTGGTTCAGGTGGCCTTGAGTTATTGAGACAATTGAACTTAGAGATCAATCCATCTCATACTCAAAGTGTGTTTGTTGCGAATGGGAATCAGCAAACAGTAACGGGTTTGGTTGATTTGCCCATATGTATAGGAAATGTCTGTCAAATTGTGAAAGCTTTAGTAGTGCCTTCTTTGCCTCAGTCTTTTATTTTTGGTAGCGACTTTGCGAAGCAGTTTGAAATTATGGTAGATTTCAAAGCAGACCACTGGTATGTGCAAAGCACATTGGGTCATGCTAATGTTGAGTTAACTCAAAGTTCGGGAAATGTTGACAAGGTTTATGATTTGATGACACTTGAGGAGCTTAGTGTTCATCAGCGGAGAAAAGCTGATGAAGTTATTAAATCTTTTGAGGAAGTTAGTAGTGAGACCACATTGGGGCGCACTAACAAAATAACTTTAACAATTGACACTGGAGATGCTAAGCCATTTAAGAAGAAACAGTATCACATGTCTCCGTACATGATGAAAATATTAAATTCTGAGTTGGATGACATGCTTAAGTTAGGTGTTGTGGAACCTTCTCACAGCCCTTGGAGCTCTCCTGTGCTCCTGGTCAAAAAGAGTTGTGGAGAGTATCGTTTTTGTTTTGATGGTCGTCCTCTCAACGAGATAACCAAGCATGATTCCTACCCTCTGCCGAATATCGACAGAATACTTAATCTGCTGCGTGATGCTAAGTACATCTCGTCAATAGACTTGAGGAAAGCTTTTTGGCAAATTCCATTGGATGAGTCATCCAAGGAAAAGACGGCATTTAGTGTAGCTGGTAGAGGTCTATTTCATTTTACGGTCATGCCATTTGGTTTGTGTAATGCTAGTCAAACACAGCAAAGATTGGTTGACGCAATCTTCGGTCCCAAGTATGAGCCTAAGATCTTTGCATACTTGGATGATGTGATCATTACGAGTTCCACCTTTGAGGAACATGTTCAGTTGCTTTCAGAAGTGAGAGACCTTTTGAAAGAGGCCAATCTCACTATTAATCTGAAAAAGTGCGAATTTTTCAAGACGTCCTTGAAATTTCTAGGTTTTGTCGTGGGTTCAAATGGTCTAAGTACAGATCCTGATAAGGTTTCTTCTATGGTGAACTACCCTCGTCCTACGAATGTAACAGAAGTCAAAAGATTTCTTGGTCTTTGTTCATGGTACAGGAGATTCATAAGCAACTTTTCTACCTTGGTAGCTCCCTTGAGTGATCTCACGAAGGGAAAGAAGAAGAAACAGCCTATCTCATGGTCTGCAGAAGCAGAAACATCTTTTCTAAAAATCAAGGAAGCATTGGTTTCCGCCCCTATATTGTCGCAACCTGATTTCTCTAAACCTTTCACGATTCAGAGTGATGCGAGTGATACGGGGATAGGTGGTGTTCTGACACAATTTTTGGATGGTGAGGAAAGAGTTATTGCTTATGCAAGCAGATCGTTGTCTCGAGCGGAGAGAAACTATTCAGTGACACAGCGAGAATGTTTGAGTGTTTTGTTTTGTACCGAGAAATTCAGGCCTTATGTCGAAGGAACTCGATTCACAGTGGTCACTGATCATCATTCGCTGCTATGGTTGAACAACTTAAAGAATCCGACGGGAAAATTGGCACGTTGGGCAGTTCGACTGCGCCAACATACTTTTGATATGGTTCATCGAAAAGGTTCTTGCAATGTAGTTCCAGATGCACTGTCTCGCATTCCTCCGGCCGAACCGGAAGTTCTTTTGTTAGAAATTTCTTTGGAAAATTTGGATGATTGGTATCGATCCATGCGTGAAAATATTTCTTCTTTTCCAAAACGTTATCCTCAATGGAAAGTAGTAAATGGTTTAGTCTATAAGCTCATTCCATCTCGTGTATCGGTGCAGACAAATCTTACGGAGTGGAAGTTACTTGTTCCGAAGGGACAAAGGCAGCAAATCATGAGTTCATGCCATGATCCTGCAGTTTGTGCACATTTTGGGTTCTTCAAGACATTGGCTCGTCTGCAAGAACATTATTACTGGCCAAAAATGCGCCAGGACGTCATGAAGTATGTTCGGAAGTGTCAAGTTTGTGCTTCTCAGAAGATAGCAAACACGGCTAGAATGGGACTTATGGGTGGCGAAAAATCTGCAAGTTATCCTTGGCAGATAGTGTCTGTTGATATTATGGGCCCATTCCCACGATCTTCGAAGGGAAACACTCATTTACTTGTGGTAGGTGACTGGTTCACCAAGTACACCTTAGTTTGTCCTATGCGTAAGGCTACCGCTCAAAATGTGGTTAAGTTTATGGAGAATGAAGTTTTTCTTGTCTTTGGTGTACCTCAGTTCATTTTGTGTGATAATGGAAAACAGTTTGCAGGCTCTGAGTTTAAGAAACTGGCAAAAGAGTATCAGGTACAAAAGATTTGGTTCAGTGCACGTTATTCTCCGCAGTGCAATTTTGTTGAGCGCAACAATAAGACAGTTGGTACTGCCATTAGGTGCTACATAAAAGAGCACAAGAATTGGGACAAGGAAATTCATAAGATAAGGCAGGCTATTAACACTGCAAAGCATGAGGTGACAGGGTTCACCCCGTCTTTTTTGAATTTTGGTAGACATGTTCCTATTTCAGGAAATTATTATGGAGAAGTAGTCTCCACTGACGATGTTGAGATATCGCCAGGTGATAGGCAAGGCTATGCTTCAGAGTTGAAGTGCCTTGTAGATGTTTTTAAGGAAGTTCGTAAAAGACTTCATGTTGCGTATCAGCGCAATAGTAGAGTTTACAATCTCCGTAAGAGAGACGTTTCGTTTAAGGAAGGCGACCTTGTTTGGCGCAAAAATAAAGTTCTCTCGGACGCAGCGATTGGGTTTTCTAGGAAGTTAGCTCCTAAGTATGTGCTGTGTACGGTACGTAAGAAAATTTCACGAGTAGTGTACGCCCTCACCAATGTTGATGGAACCGACGCTGGTGAATGGCACGTTAAGGACCTAAAGGCTCACTTTGGTTCGAATTCTGAAATTTCGGTGGGCTAAGATGGCTTACGTCAGGCTTCAAATTGGGAGTTTGAATTTTGATTTGTGTTTTGTAGGTAGATCATTTAGTTATGAGATCATTTTGATTTGTATTGTTGTGTAGTGTTCATCTGATCAGTTTGTTGTAGTTCCGATAGTGTGACCAGTCTCGTGATTTTGAGTTTCCTTTGGATAAGACTTTCCCGATTATGACCTTACCGATTATGACTTTCACTGATTTTGACTCCTTATGGACGTGTGGTACACGCAGTTACCAAATATCCAAGAAATTCTTGTCACGTGAGCTTTCTGTTGTAACACCTGTGGTCACTGGCAGATGTAACGTTAAAAAGAAAAGAATCTTTTTTTGAGTTTTGAGTTTTCTAGTTAAGATTTTTTCTTTTTTATTTTTGGAAGGGGGTGGTGTAGCATTTGAAAAATCTACATTAATAATTTCAGTTTCAATACAGTAAATTAACCCATTAATTCGTTTGTTTGATAGGCAACCACTCGTACTTCAAGGGGCATAGTGGGTTGCATATCTGAAATTCTTAACAGGGAAAGAAAGCGTGCTTTCTTTTGTGTATAATATTTTAAGTTAAGGGTGTTACTCACGTATTCTGTTGTTGGGATATTACACAATGGTGTAATTCAGTCTTTAAATTACAAGTCCTTTTTGTTGGCGCATTTTTATTGGCCAGAGAAAGAGTTCTCTAGATGCTCAAGTTGGCAACACTAAGAACATGGTGAATTGTCAAGCAGATTTTCCGTCGAGGATTGATCTTTGAGACAGCGACGAGTGAACAGCGGCGGTTCCGATTTTGTGTGGAATTTTTGGGTTTTACATCGTTTGCACTGAAAAGGGATTTGATTGATGTACCCAATGGTCCTCACCGCCTTGCTGTGAAGATTTTGTGAATTCCCAGGAAGGAGTTTTGTCGGTTGCCATAAATCTGATCGCCACGTGTTTCGTGAAGGTTATACAATACTCTCCATAGGAGGTAGGCTTTTTATTTTACTTAGTTGATGTTTTATTTAGTTCTTATTTATTGTAATTATTACAGAGTGTTTGGTATAAGCCCATGTTTGGTATAAGCATATCTTTGGTACAAGTGTATGTTTGGAGGGACTGGCCCTTTGAGAATAAGTTATGTTTGGAGAGGCTTACAATTGGGATGAGCACAGGCTTGGTGCTGTAATTTTGGTTGTGTAAGGGGACCCAGTAGTTGGAGGAGTAATAGGAGGAAGTCTATTACTCAGATATTTGGTTTTGGGTTACGCTGACACTTTGAGAAGTTTAGGACTGGCAGAGTCGTTCGCAGCAGTCTCCCGGAGATTCAGGTAGCAATTTGATGCAACACGGAACTGCAGTTGCAGCCAACGTCGAGAGAAATGGTGACAAGTCACACTGCAGTCGTCACAGGAAATGCCAAGGCCTTAACCAGGTTTTTTTGTTCATTTTAGTTAAATATCCTAAAGAAAATGTTATAGTTTAATTCAGTGGTTTTAGTTCATATGTTGAAGTAAGTAATAACACAATCTTGCAACTATAAATCAAGCTCTAAGTTACGTGTATAGAATGATAATATATTTAAGAGTTTTGCTGTAAAACACCCATGGTACCGTGAGATGTTAATTCACCTACTATTGTGTCACGCATATAATATTTAATTCATGGTAAATCTTTAATTCATGGTTGTAAGTTATAACTCATAGTTGTTGTATATTGGCAAACTCGTAGTTGCAAGAAAGTCTCAGTCAAAGATTTGAGTTTGAATTCAAATCAAGTTTTTATCAACGGCACAGAATATTTTTAATACGCATAAACCACAATTAGGTAAAGTTTTTTATTCTTTTTATTGTTGTATGTCTCACGTGTGTTCTAATAAATGTCTAATGTCTACATGTTCTTATTATTTGCACTGATACTCCTGATATTTGCTTAAATTTTGAGATTTGAGAGTAAAGTAGAGTTTAGATATCACAGATATATTTTGAGTATTCCATCGCATGGTTGCTAATAACTTAATTTTGTTCCGAGCTGGCAAAATTATTTAAATCTTATTACGTAATATACAGCCGGTGGCGCCCTCTTGAGTGTCCACACACAATCCTAACCCACGGCCTATGCTCTCCACCAAAAATCGGCTGTCGTTCGCAACGGAATAACATGTTTTAATATTTAGGTATCAAAATATGTTACAATCGTTCTCACATAATTTGTATGGTGGCGAAAGTTTCTGGACGTTAGTTCTGGGACTTGGCGAATAGAATAGTGAGCTATGCCTAGAATCAGGTCTAGGTGTCCGAAAATTTAGTTAGCTTAAGATAGCGCAGCAATCTGTTATACTATGTACTAATTTAAAGAGAGACAATTGCTGTGAAATAGTTTTACAAGTCTCCAGACTCGAGAGCGAAAATCGTACTTAACAGTACAGTCCGAATAAAACCAGTAGCAGGAGAGACACCATGACTCAATGTCTTTAAAAGGCGCCTCTGAATTCTCTCTATGGTTTGTATAAGTATGTTGTAGTGAGGCGACCAAATAAATGACGAATATCCCAATTTGTATCGAACAAAAGACTGATGTACTAGTTTCAGTGTGTTAATTTCGTTAATGTCGCGAGAACATCGTATTATGTATCTTAGCGTTCTAAAGCTTTAATTAATGATAGTATTTATATGCAAATTAAATGATAGTTTGGTGTCAAATGTTACACCTAGGTCCTGGAATGTTGATGGACGTCTAAACACTGAGTCATCTATACAGTAATTAAATTCTACATATTAGTGTTTATTTGTAAAACTTAGAACACTACACTTTCTTATACTTAACCGTAATTTGTTTAAATTACACCATTCATTAATTTCATCAAAGGCACTTTGTAATACTACACAGTCACTCACATTATTTGCTTTATTGTATAACTTCATTTCATCTGCTTATAAAGACAATTGACAACCAATTTCTCTGCGATGTCATTAATGAAGACATTGAAGAACATTGGGCCTAAAACAGGGCCCTGGAGTATACCCAAGGTAGATGTGAATTCCGCAGATCACTGTCCATGGTACTCAATATGGTGATATCTATTTTCAAGATGATTAGAACAAGAACAACACATTTCTTGAGAAGACAAATTCTTGAAATTTAGAACATAAGATACTGTGATCTAGTCTGTCAAATGCGTTAATAAAGTCTGTGTAAATTACGTCAACCTCTGATTAGTATCGATAGCATTAGATATATATTGAGTTAAGCAAAAGAGATTAGTTGATGTATACCGTCTCTTGAAGAAACCGTGCTGGTATTCAGTAATGAGATTCTTTGCACAAGAAAATATTGCTTCATATAACAGAGTTTCGAAAGCTTTTGCGAAATGGTTGTTAATCGTTATAGGTATGTAATTCTCAATATTATTTCCTTCGCCTTTTTTATATATAGGAATTATTTTAGAACAATTTAGTGCATCAGGAAATATATTAGATTTAATGGCTAAATTAAATAAAAATCTAAGAGGACTTGTGAGCACGATAGCACAATTATGGCTTGAATTTTGTTAGGGCCCATTGCGTATTTAGGCTTGATTTTTCTGTAAATTATTCGATTGCTAAGAAATCTGTTTCTGCGTCAACAGGAAGGTCCTCGATTAATGGATTATATAATGTGTATCCTCATAGTTCATAACTGTTGGTAAATTATTACTCGTTTCCTTACCGTCGATAAACTGCCCGAGTTTACCAGGATTGATTTTAATACTACTTTCAATGCCACGACAATATTTTTTATATTCAGTATCAGCCTGTTCTTTTTAATATATGTTCTTAATAATTTAAACTCATCGAGTACAAGAGGATCTTCGAGATTCATGTAATCACACCACACTATATGTTTCAATTTAAGGCTATTAATTATATTGAAAGTATACCAAGGCGGGTAACTCTTGGCTTAAATTGTGGTTTTAAGGAAAACTATTCAAATTCAAAATTCAAATATTTATTGGTCCTTGTTGATCATGTACATGATATAGGACAGGTCATTTAGGCACAATTTTACATACATAATATAAAAGAAAACCTATACTAATGGCCAATATAGTATTATACACTAAAACACACAATTGTATAAGACAAAATAGTGGGGAGAGACGAACAATGTAAAATTCGGAAACAAATTAAAAGTTTAGTAAACAAAGCTTATAAATACATGTTAATTTGATGATTAGACTTAACGTTATATATAAAAATAAATTCTGATACAGAGTAGTCAATTTAAGTCCAGATTCGAGTGTACTTATTCTTAAAGACAAATATGTGTATAAGAAAAGGCACAGTTTTAAACTTGCCATTAAAACGAAAACAAACAAAGAGAGATATACAAAAATATGAGTAGATTACATAGCCTATACACATTTCTACGTCATAGAAATTAAATTAAACAAAGTAAGTGGAGTAGTGTATCAGTTAAAATATTCCGTGGTGTTGTATAGGCATTTATCAAGCAAGAATAGCTTGTTTTTTTTTTTTAATATATTTTCCTTGTCTATTAATTTTATATCATTTGGCAGGTAATTAAATATTTTGGCACCTATGCGGGTAGGGGCTTTAAATGTGATATTTAGTCGGAAAAAGGTAGATGTAAATTATTTATTTGGCGATGTATCAAGAAAAATATACAATTTTTCATAAAATTTTTCGAAAGAGTAATTAACGTCCTGAATATTAAAAAACATTCCAATCATTATTTGCTAAATTTTGATAAAGCACAACTAAATTGGCTTTACGATAGTTTTTTTTTTTTTTTCGAGGGGAAAAACCTTCAAAAGGTTCCCTACACTGATGGTCCGGTGTGCAGGGATATGTGAGATTTCTACTCACTAAAAAACCCCCCTCTTCCTTCTCCGGAACTGTAACTAAACATTTCTTCGGAGAGCTTTACGATAGTTATAGTAGGTAAGATTAACTGTGCTTTATTTATCACCATATATTAGTTTGACTTCAAAATTATATTAGGAGTTACGAGAGGCCATTGCTAACCTCTAGTACCTAATTGAACAATAAAAATACGCTGTGTACTTAATTTCAGTGGCACCACGTAAAAGTAAAATAGTCGCAGTCGGCCACGTCTGACTGCAACTTCTACTGGTTTTATTCTATAAGCTTAATTAAACTGTGAAACGTGTGAAAATATTATAATAAGGCGGGTTGACCGGAATCCACCCCTTCTCGATTACACGCGGGCCCTCATTAAAATCGATAATTAAAGTATAATTTTACGTATATTTCAAACCAGTTCCCGACGGGATACAAATCAACAGATCGGAATTGGAAGTGACCAAAGATGTATGTGTGTGGTATACGAAGTTCACAGTAGATTAATCAAATCAGTCAGAAATCTGAATGCTCATTAGAAATGTCCGATGCGACGCTTCACTGGAAAACAGATGACCGTCATCAGAGTGGTAATGAGCTACCATGTTACCGAAACCTATGTACTTTGATATCTATTCGATCTCTGAATAATCAAATACCCGAAACGTGAATCTGTATAATACTAGGATATCTGGTTTGTTGGATAATTATCATTAAAACTTTTAATTGGGTGGATGTAGCTTTAAGTTTTAGAATGGCGTACCCTTCGATGTCTAGAATAACAAAAATACTACGGACAAAAGATATATGATACCAAATCGATATGTTTTCATAAAACTGATATTATTATTATTAACCATTACACTCTCTGCCGATTTACTGCACTGTTTATATAATTGTTGCACATTCTATAGGATACTCGTCGCAGCTTTTCTGTAAATAATCTTACTTTTAGACATTTCTTGTTTAACTACAGAATATAGAAAACTTTTTTTTAATTTAAATTCTTAATAACTTTTTTATTTATTGATCGATATGGTTCAAACAATAGGGTTCTTCTTCTAGCTATCACTAACTTACTGCCCAAATTTCAATGCAATCGGACTTTTCGTTCTTAAGTTATCGTGTTTACAAGAAACGTGACGGAGAGACTGATAGACAGACAGACAGACGGGCAGACGGACGGACATTTTGACAGTTGTTCAGAATTCAATCGCCAACACAGTGACATGAAAATTTTTTCTCTACCAGTAATATTACCGGTTTTAGAAATGTGCCGATCGAATGCAATATACTCTTCGTTTTGCATTTGCGAAGAGTATAATAAGAAGAAAACGTAAAGCTTGGCAAGAAAAGTATAGGGAAGACTGTTGCGACTGGAACAAGTTTCGTAGTGGGACAATTCAAAATTTACGCTTTTAATAACAGGTATGTTTTTGAATAAATAAGAGCATAATATCCATTACTGCCCTCTTTCGACAACTATAAATATCCCACCTTAATCTGCTCAGTCTATCTAAAATTGTCCTATGGACTAGTACAGAATGCCAAAGTTTTAGTGTATTGGATGACACTGATCGACATAAAAGTGTTATTTACTAAAATTAAATTGTGACTATTTTGTTGCTAGTTTGCTAGACTGTCTTGCAGTTAAGTCTATAAAGTTAAGGTTCTGATGTACATGTTGGTTGAAAATATTAGCTTATAAGTTACTATGTGTATACCAGTGCATAGTGGAAGAGAATCATGTGGTGCATAGTGAGTTCGAAACAGAAGAAGAAATAGTTCCAAATTATTTTGTTCTTGTTCAATACCCCTTTAAAAAACGAAATATTGTGTTTAACAAGAACAAAAAATCGAAGGTGTTAAATGTCTCGTTAATTTTTTAAGAAGAACCAACAACGGCAAATTTCTCTTCCCAGGAAAAGAAGACGAAGACTTAAATTTTGAAAAAAGAGGACAGTTACTAACTTCCCATGTCGCTAAGAACAGGCGGAAGAGAACGAGCTACCAAATAGTTTTGTTCTGATTGTGAATTTTCTCTATATAACGTAGATTAGTGGACCTTGTTTATTAAATAAATTCAATTCATTATTTTTTCATTTATGTACGTCTGTTACTTTAAAATATCTGTAGGCGAATAAGAAAGTTAGTATGAGAAATATACTACTTATAATATTGTTTCATCCTAAATACTTTATTAAATTACTTATTTACAGCATGTCACAGTATACTTACACATTTACACATGCCTTGGTGCCACAATGGAACCATGGTCTGGTACATAGTGGGACTTGAGTGTATACCGGGACAACCTCTTTTTATCCGTTTAAGCAATATTTAACCAAGTTTTAATACTTGTTTGAATTACTTTTTATATTTCCAATGTAGTGAATTAATAAAACTGAAAAATGAAAAACTACCATTGGAAAATTATTGTCTCTGTATACAACAGTGTCTCCTGCTAGGAATTTGGATAGATAGTTATGAAGAAAATATTACTGCCCTAATTTGTCAGCAGCTCTCAAGACCTCTTGATGACAAAACACACAAAAGTCAATTTTGTGATGTTTCACATATACAGGGTGTTTCAGTTAAAAGTCCCCAGGCCATTATCTCTAAAATTAATAAAGATATTTTATTTTTGTAAATGGCAGATGATTGATACCAAAGAAAGGTTTAAATAACGGTGATTAGAATTTTTCCTCAACAGCACACAGAGATGGCGCTGCGATGCAAAACTATTTTTTGATGGCTGGAACCTTGAAACATAAGTCATGTGATTAAACAATAATTTGTGAATAACTTTGATCGTATAGAGAATTTACAAAATACAAGCCGTTTTGGAGTTACATGAGTTTCTTTCATTAATGCCAGTACACGTGAATTTTGATAAATCCCTATAATTTATTTATTGTTTATTATAGAATATTGGTTACCAAACACTTTTTTTCAAGATAAGGAAAGTGATATAATACACTATCATAAAATTATGTTTACCACTTCCGGCCAAACCGGAACTAACATGATGAACCAATATCCATATGTTCCTACATATTACATTTTTTTTTCTAATAACGCTTCTAATAAAACGGCTCCCAAAACTTAAAGTAAGTAAGACAACAAAGAAAATACACACTAATTTAGAATGGTAATGAAAAATCTACTTAAGAGATATTAGTAGGCTTTGATTTAATTTTAAGTTTGACAGTTATTAAACAAAGTTTGTAGTTGGTGCATTTCAATCATAGTTTCAATCAGAAATAGTGTACTTAGAAACAATTCAAAGCAAATTAATCCAAATAAAGCAATAAAAAAAAATAAATTTAAAAAATGGTTAGATACACCAATGAAGATAAGTTAAATATGATTTTAATATACGGTGAATGCAAAAGAAATTCCCGACAAGCAAAACGATTGTTTTGTTTACGATTTCCAAATAGACCTACACCCGATAAAAAAACATTTATCATGCTGTTTAAAAATTTAAGAAACTGGGGTAGTTTTAAGAAAACTATTCGTAACAGAAATAGGCCAGTTAGAAACGATGAAAATACAGCCTTGGTGTTAAATAGTGTTGTCAACAATCCTCAATGTTCTCTCCGGAAATTGGCATCGGAAACTAATCTGTCGATATCTTCGTGCCATAGAATATTAAAATCAAATAAATACCATCCATACAAATTAAAATTGATCCATCATTTAAGGCCTGGTGATTATGAACGAAGATTACATTTTCTAGCCGAATTTTCAGTTCTTTCTGAAGAATGCCCAAATTTTTTTAAAAATGTGCTCTGGAGCGATGAAAGCCGTTTTCACAACAACGGAGTTGTGAGTAAGTATAACTGCCGATACTGGTCACAAAATAATCCTAGATGGATGAGAATGACCTGAAATCAGGTAACTTTTGGAGTTAACGTGTGGTGTGGAATATTAAATTCATATATTATTGGACCATATTTATTCCATGGAACTTTAAATGGAAGAAAATATGAGATATTTTTGAGAAATGTATTGCCAGGATTATTAGAGACTATCCCTCATAACCAGGAGAATATTTGGTTTCACCAAGATGGTGCACCACCCCATAACTCAGTACTAGTCAAAGATTGTCTTAATGAAATGTACCCTCAGAGATGGATTGGTACTAATGGAGTTAGTCAGATGGCCAGCACGATCACCTGACTTGACTCCATTAGATTTTTACCTTTGGGGGTATTTAAAAAGTGTAGTGTACATTGAACCCATTGAGGATATGGCCGATTTCTATAATAAAATATATGCAAGTGTTGCTGCTATAAATAGACATACGTTACAAAAAGTTTGCAATGAAGAGTTACTGAAAAGGTACAATATGTGTATTCATGAAGAAGGGAGAAATTTTGAACATTTAATATAATAAGTACCTACTAATAAGAAAGAAATTAGTTTAATTTCATTTTTAATAATATTTCGATAGTTTTTAAATGTTTGTTTATAAAATTTTGTTTACGTTCTTTACTGAATTGTTAATATAAATTTAGCCCATTCTAAATCAGTGTGTATTTTCTTTGTTGTCTTACTTACTTTAAGTTTTGGGAGCCGTTTTATTAGAAGCGTTATTAGAAAAAAAAAATGTAATATGTAGGAACATATGGATATTGGTTCATCATGTTAGTTCCGGTTTGGCCGGAACATAATTTTATGATAGTGTATTATATCACTTTCCTTATCTTGAAAAAAAGTGTTTGGTAACCAATATTCTATAATAAATAATAAATAAATTATAGGGATTTATCAAAATTCACGTGTACTGGCATTAATGAAAGAAACTCATGTAACTCCAAAACGGCTTGTTTTTTGTAAATTCTCTATACCATCAAAATTATTCACAAATTATTGTTTAATCACATGACTTATGTTTCAAGGTTCCAGCCATCAAAAAATAGTTTTGCATCGCAGCGCCATCTCTGTGTGCTGTTGAGGAAAAATTCTAATCACCGTTATTTAAACCTTTCTTTGGTATCAATCATCTGCCATTTACAAAAATAAAATATCTTTATTAGTTTTAGAGATAATGGCCTGGGGACTTTTAAGTGAAACACCCTGTATACTCCCATGTATTCTTCTTCGCTGAACACGCTCTCAATGTCAGTTTTACAAAATTTGTTAACCACAAGAAACAGGTTAAAAGAGGCCTGAATAGGGTTTAAAATAAAAACTAAAGACTTGAAATAAGTGAATCGTGTATTTCATATTCCAACACAATTCCGATGTCAGTTTTACCCCGTCAGGTCAGAATTTTTTATTAACCACGAAAAGCAGGTTAGAGGAGGTCAGAATAGAGTTTAAAATATAAATTAAAAGTTTGAAATAGGTAGACCATGAATTTGGCGTATTTTTGACCGCTTAACATGACACCGATATCAGCTTCAACCAATCAGGTCATGGCTTCTTATTTATCCTGATTTATTATTTTCTGTGGTGCTGTACTTTTTTGTCTTCAAATGATCTGCGATGGTTTTCTTTTCCGTTTATTCCTTTCGTTTTCACATCACTTTTCAATGTCCAACAGTAGTCTGCCATCATATTAACATCCCACTGACCTTGATATTATATACACTCCATTTCCTTTATGTCTTGGTGAAAATATTTACCATGCTCTACACTATATTCACCTGAATATTATGGAAACTGATCTATATGAGAATGCAAAAAATGTACTCTCAAATTCAGAATTTATTAGACAACCTAATTTTTCGAATTGTTCTACAATATTGGATACCATTTCTTTGTAGTCTTTGCTCTTATTGTTTCCTAAAAATGTATCAACATTTTCGCTCTGCCAAGCTCTCTTTTCCGTATCTGACATGATAAATTTCTTATCTCTGAACATTTTCCTTATTTATGGACCATCAAAAATGCCCTCCTTCAATTTGGCTTTGCTTATCTGTGGAAATTGAATTCCCAAATACTCAAAATATGTTCTTTCTTTGTTCAGAGCTTTCACGATTTACTTCATGATATCTTGTTTAATATGAAGTTGAATTAACATTTTAAACTAATGGGTTGATATGTAATATTATTTTTACCTATTTCGGGGGATGTTTTAGCCTATTTTTCGTGGTTAAAAAGAATCGTGACCCGTAGAGAAAAACTGACATCGGAATCATGTTCAGCGGTCAAAAATGCATCGAATACATGGTCTATTCATTCAAAATTTTTAATTTATATTTTAAATTCTGTTATGGTCTGTTTTAACCTGTTTTTCATTGTTAACAAAAAATTCTGACCTGGTGGATCAACACTTATAGAGATCGTGTTCAGCGGTCAAAAATACATATAACACATTGTCTACTTATTTATAATTTAATTCATATTTTAAACTTATTTCTACCCGTGTTTCATGATTAACAGAAAATCCTTAACTAATTTTGTAAAACTGATTTCCGGATCGTGTTCAGCTGCCAAAAGTACATGAAAGCATACATGTGGAGCCAGAGAAAATTAAGTATTTTTTGTGTGCCTGTGTGATTAATAAAAATCATCGAGATCGGTCAAGTAAGAGCTGCTGACGAATTAGGGCAAAAATACGTGTATTTTGAATATATAGATGGTATAATGTGGCTATAGTTTTTCTTAGTTAATTAGGTTAGGTGACAAGATGACTCGTAACCCATCAAATTTATTTTATTTTATCTGAATAGAACATGTACCCAGAATGATAAATCAGAAAGTACACTTTTGGAGATCTCATAAAATCTCTTGGGAATGTGGTTTAAATTTTTAACAGTATAGTTGTTGTAAAATTTTATTGTTAAATTATTTCATTTCCTGTCACACGTCGAACTGGCACTGGTAGGAATAGAAATTATTTTAAAACCCCTCATAAACTGGGGATTTTATAGGTGGCGAAGATAGGACCGTTATTTTTACAACCTGTGGTTTATTTTTAAACAATTATAATGCTTTACAGCAGTCAAATTAAAATAATGTGCTATAGTTGGGTCTTCTGGTCTTGTAAACGGAAAACAGTTTTACGAGTTTTTATAATGACCAGTTGATATCTTAAACGTCGTCGTTTTTTTATTGGAAAAGGTTTTGGGGCTCTTCTCTAATGGTTACAAATATACTACATATTAATAAACTTAATATTATTCCATTAATACTGTTAGAAACGTGGATGCTACCGGGCGTTAATTATTAATACCCATAGTTAATTATTAATTCTAGTGGAGCAAGCCTCATCCTTTCCTGAAGACATGAACACTCTGTCGAAATACTTATCGCAATGCATTTTGACGTGTCCGAGTAATTGACATCGTTTTCATAAACCCTAAAATATCTCGAGTTTTGAAAATCAGGATTTTTTATCCTAAATCCGTGTGGACTACAGTAAGATATTTATTATAATCAGATTTTGTTGATTCTGAAAAAAACATGATCACTTTGTAATTTAAAACGAGCTAAGCCACAGCCATTACGATTCCTTGTAAAAATAAACCAGTCTTATAAACACTTGTCAGAATCTAATTTGTTTGCAAGGATTACTGCTTTCAAGATAGCAAACAGAATACCTCACTGTAATGCAAAGTAATATTAAAGAAGGCTATTCATAAGGATTTGTACCTGTCCTGGAAAAAAATGACGTTACATTGTCATGACCTAACGTATAAACACAATTTTGAGGGAAGATATAATTTTAAGTATGATAAACACACATACAGTTGGTTAAATCCCTATATGAAATTTTTTAAATCAGATTTGAGTAAGTCCCAACGACAGTATCAGGGCCGGTGCTAGCACGATTGCATCGTGTAAAGGCAAAGGCGAAATATTATTGTAAAGAGTAAACGATAGTATAGGATGGTATTTTAAAAATTAAGTAATACTGATAAAATTTCGCAGTTTGTCAGTAAAAAGTACGGTGAATGATAAAATAAGTGCGATATCAGCCTTCTTGACTAACAAGTGTGCCAAAAATTACATTCCCGATTAGTTAGTTATCTGGAGTTAATAAGTATCCTGTATATATTTTATTGATAAATTGACATGGCGTCGAGTGTGGTCTGTGGATGTCGTTGCTCTTGTGAGCCCTGAGTTAGAAAAGTTTGAAAAGGGTGAATTAGTAGACATTATAGTGTTGAGAAAACTACCAAGGAGTGTAACTAGTGAAATGCTAAAAACCTCTGTGAATAATGGACTTGCTTTTGACGAGGTTACACAAAATAGCGAAGTGCTTCATTGCAGTGAGAAATTTTCCGCAACAGAGTGTGCTAATCCAGTCAGTTTCATTTAAAAGATTCTAATAATCAGTTTTAATAATAGTATTAAAACTGATTATTAGAATTTTTTAAATGAAACTGATTTAGTGAGAACGTTGGTGAAAAGAGCCAAACGTGTTGATTTTATTAACTACCTAAAGTTAGAAATTATTAATTTTAATTCTGTCGAAAACAACCTACGCCATCTACATCTAATTCGCAGACCAATGGTTCAAAGAAATATAATTCAAGCGTGCACGGAAATAAATTGGAACAAGTAAAAACTGTAGACGAGGAAAATATTTTACTCGAAAAACACTTAAACAGGTATAACATGATTATATCAAGAAACAATTCATGAGCCGTGAACAAAAAACACATGCAAGTGGGCAAGTAAATACTGATATTATAATTCAAGATGATCAATCTAATAGACCACTACTGCTTAATAAAAATCACATTACAAGTGATAAAGAACCGAGATATGATAAACGTAAACCAGTAATTGGTTCAAATAATCAACATAATAGTAGTTTCAAGACTATACCCAAATTAGGTTTGCTACACGTCTACAGAATACATCCTACGATAGCAGAAGACTGTGGTGTACTGCCCCCAGTGTTGAGTACACATGAGAGAGCATCCCACAAAGATCATCAATAAATTACCTTAAGGTAACTGGGCCACTTATTGTATTTAAATGTGAGTAGCCAAATAAAAATGATAGACAATGCTCATTTATTATTCATTACGGTGAATTATGTAAACAATGCATTTGGTCTCAGTATATGACCTATTTGAGCTGCTGTAAGCAAATTTGTATTTCGGCCTGATGGTCTGTTATGTATTTTCGAAATCCAGCCTCCATGAATACTCCAATATTGCACCCTCAATAGAGAACTCCAACTCAAGAAAAATAAACTTAAGAAATTTCCATCCAAATATTCGTCGTTTAAAAAATAAATGCTGTGATTTAAACATTCTACTGGAATCCTTGAATTTTCCTGAAGTTGTATGTGACAGATGTCAAAAAAATTTGAAACCTTGTTCACTAGTATATGTACCCAATCCTAAGTTTCTGGATACTTACAAGCTTGCTTTACTTATTTTCCCCTATTTACCTTTATTAATCCCTCAACACCTCAACGGAATCTGCTCAAAATATTATCCAATTCCAAATATCGTTGTAATACAAACGTGTAAATTTCAAGCGGATATCTCAATTTTATCTTGTTAACTTCTGTATTTAACTTGTTAATAACTTTAATAATAGAGTAGGGGTGGTGGTTCGTGATGTCAAATGTTATAAATAGATTTCAAGATTTGGCCTCTAGTGCATACGCCAAATCCCAAGTTTTTGGACTCTTATCAGCTTGCTTTAGTTATTGTCCTCTATTTACCCTATATATAGTTCCAGATCTCGTTATAGTACACGCGGGTATCAAAGGAAGATATTGTTTCTACCTCCGCTCGAGTGTAAAGTGATACGTCATTTTGGGTCCTAAAATGAGAGAAAAAACATTTTAGATTGCTTAAAAATGAAAATTGAAAATGAAAATTTATTGATCGATTGTGTTCAAAGATAGGGCTCTTCCTCTAGCTAACGTTAGGTAGAGGAAGAACCCTCTCTTAGTGTACCATAACTTATTATCAAAATTTCAATACATTCGGACTTTTCGTTCTTAATTTATCATGCTTACAGGAAACGTGACCAACGGACAGACGGATAGACAGACAGAAGGAAAGACAGGCGGACAGACGCACGGAAAGACAGGCGGACAGACGGGCAGAAAGACAGACGGACAGGCAGCCGCACAGACAGACGGACGGACGGACATTTTGAAAGTTGTTCAGAAATCGATCACCAACATAGTGATATGAAATTTTTTTTCTCTGCGGGCAATATTACCGGTTTTGGAAATGTGCCGATCGAATGCAATATACTCTTCGTTTTGTAATTGCGAATAACGGAGGCTTTGAAAAGGCAAAATTCTGTGCGTTCAATTTTTAGACCTGAGCAAAACCTGCTGTCATTTTACTAAACAAGTTGAATTTTCTCTTTGCAGCTACATCTTTGAGGATACCTCAATGTGTGAATTATCAATATATAGATTCTGGATTTATAAATTGTCGATTTGGTATTACAAGGTTGTATGTGCAATGTGCTTATAATAAAAATTTGACAAAATACATTTCACTTGGAATGGAAACATTGCTATAACTGTCTAAATATGTCAAATATGTCTAATGCTCAAATCCAGGCCATTATAGTAATGTTTCCATGATTTCTCTAAGGTAAAAATATTATTTTTATGCATTTCACTTCCCATTGGTTCGCAATTTATATATTAGAGGGAAGAACAATAATCAAAAGAATAGAGTCATACGCAATGAAATACTGGGGACACGTCCAAAGACGGGACACGACACACCTATTAAAGAAAGTGCTACGACTGAACAGCAACAAACTGAAAATAGGAAGTCCATGCTACACATGGATAACAACAATCGAGAGAATTATGAATAAGCTAGGAAAGGATTATACACACTGGGAAAAATTGGCACAACAAAAAATGGAATACAGTAAAGAAATATCAAGAATATACACATAGACAAAATAGTATTAAAATATTCAATATTTATGTAGTGTCAAATCACCACCCCTGATAGAGGTCTAGGACGGGGGTTGATGTCGCGTTTGTCACCCCATGTTCCAACCGATTTGTACGGCATAGCAAAAAAATTCATCCTTGTTAATATAAAAATCGAATTTCATAAAAGCCGTACGGTGTCATATCACCTTAGTACATAGAGGTCACTTTTCGGAAAACGAACATTTTTCCTGTACTTCTGTCCCATTATTTTTGTACGGCGTTTTCTTTTTAAGAGTCACAAGCATAAATACAGTCCAAATAAACCTAAGCCGTACAGCGTCATTTGAAAAAAATGCACCTCCGCGGGTTACGATTTTCACTTTTCCGCGGCTTTCCCATGTCCCACCTAAAATGTACGGCATAGGGCTCAAAGTGATTTATTTTTGCAGGACTACAAAAATTATACCTTTTCAAGCGGTGTCATATGACCCCATAAAAATTTAGCATGGGCTTGTGGTCTAACACTGTCAGACTGACAAACAGAAGAAACAGAAAACTCAGAAGTAGAATAGGAGAGAAGATGATCACAGACACAAACTAAAAAGAAGCATCTCACAAAATCCTGATAGCAAAAAGAAGCACGAAGACATAAGAGAAGCATCTCACAAACGCCTACAATTTCCATCCGATGAAGACAGAAGGAAAACAAGAAGAAACATCTCACAAACACCTACACGCTCCATCCTATACTCCTACCCCATGCGTCATGCGGCTGTCGCTGCTGACAACAAGCATGTCCAATGTCCAATCCAGCGTATGCAGCCGGTCCGGAGGGTTTGTTCCGGCACACGGTGGGATGGTCGGTTGGGTGGAGCCGCATGAATGTGTAATAGACGACTGGGCGACTGCAGATGGAACAAATCTCCATGCCCCGGAATCGGCAGCAATGCCCACCTTACGCTGGCAAATCAATCAATCAATCAAAAGCATTCTTTCAAATCTGTAGTAGAGAACGATAATATCAATTTTCAATATTCTGTGAAGATATCTAAGTAATAACATTTTGTTAATGATATTTAGTCCTTATTCAAATTGGGTCCGAGAATGTGTCTACTTCTCTCTCCGGTGCTAAATCTAACACATAATTCCTTTTAGTATATACTTGCATAATTTATAAGTAGACATATAAGAGTCTTGAAAAAATAATATCGTAAAAAGCACATACGGGTTCGACATTACTTTGTACCTTGTTTGGATTAAGATGGCTCGTAAATTTGAGATTATCTGCCATCTGCATATATTAAAAGATTTATCGTGCTAATTACTTCGTTATTATAGCAACACCGTGCTGTTAGTCTTTGCAATTACCCTCAAGTGACAACTCCAGTGAACGAAATCGGGCATCTATCTCACATTTCACTAATAAAGATAAAACCTAACGAGGCTAGTGAGTGTTCACCTTTAACGACAACTTTCTCACTAGCAGGTATAGTTGCACAACAAGGATCATTGTCTCTGGTTATTCTCCCATTACATTGTACCACTTGTTTTAAGAATAATGAATGTTAAATTTCCCTCGTTGTTTTTTAAAGCTTGTTTTGTACCGGCAGAATTATACGTGGCAGAAACTTGTCTTTCTCTATTCGTAAAGGGTTTGCAAATTACTCTTTTTGTTCTATAAATAATGCGTACCTTAATATGTGTGTATACTAGGTGGCTCAGCCAATGAAAACACTGTAGTAACTTTTGAATGAGCTAATGAATTATTTTCAAATTTGATGTACTGATATGAAAACAAATTTCGCAAAGAACCAAAGAGCCAAAATACCCGACTTCCAGTTTCGATGCAATTCACAGGAAAATCAAATTTTTTAATGGGAAACCATATAGGTTTTGTATATTTAAATTCTAGTGCCAAAATGCATATGATACAACCCTCAGACATTATTTTAAATTTCGAATTAATTTATCTTTATTTTAAATTTTATTCATAGACGATCGCGACTTGCTCAAAATTGTTGTTGAAGAAACTCATTCAGTTAGGTACTTATAATCACTTTTTTTAGGCATATATAATATGACATTAAATTAATTTGACAAACTCGGTGAAATTGTTTGTTTTCTTGTATCATTGCTTTGCAACAAGTAATAAAAACAAGTTTCTGTTTAAATATCACTTCTGAAAGATAAATACCGAGGAAGCCGTTACTATGTGGTAGTTTGTTATCACACAAAATGAGTAAAACACTGCTAGGTTTTTTACCACCATTTTCACACTGCAGTTTCGACAACTACATCATTATCAAACAATAATTCAAAACAGAAATAGAAAATATTCTATTTTGAGTCATAATGCCCTTGTAACTGTGGTGGTCACTTTAAATGAGTTTCAAAGTATGCAACTGTGCAATATCACATTGCTAGCATAATGGAACAATCTATTCAGGAGAGAATTAAGAGCCCCTTCCTCAAAAAAGAAATTATTTTATACAAGTTATGTTTCCATATTTAAGTTAAATGAAATTAAAATTTAAAATAATTTGGGAGGAACCCTCAAAAGTTGAACTGGACTCTCTTTTTGTCTTCTAGCTTCTGCATTGATCTTCTCCCGTGGTTACCACCCATCCCGGATTTAGGTCAATTGTCCAGCGATTCGAACTATGGTCTCCTGGAATGCACTTCTTCCCGCATTTTCAGTAAAATCGATAATCTATAAGAAATACTGCCAAATTTAGTTATCAAATCGCTATTTGCAAGAGAAAAAATATTGAAAGATACCAGAAAGCTGCCATGTTCAGAAACAAAAGAAACAGAAAACTTAGAGGAATTAAAAGAAGGAGATGACGATAGATGGAAACTTAAAAGAAGCATGGAAACTGAAAAGAAGCATCTCGCAAACACCTGTACACCCCAGCCGATCATGAGAGGTGGAAACTTAATAGAAGCATGGAAACTTAAAAGAAGCATCTCACAAACATCTACTGTATGCCCACCCCATGCGTCATGAGGCTCTCGCTTCTGACAACAGCATGTCCAATGTCCAACCCGGCGTATGTAGTCGGTCCGGCGGTATATAAAACATCCAAGATTTGGTTCCTGCACGCGGTTTGGCCGTCCGTTGGGTGCGTTCGACGGACGACCAAGCTGCGCGTTGGAACGAACCTCCATGGATGTTAGGAATGGGCAGCAATGCCCACCTTACGCTGTAAAATCAATCAATCGATACGTAGTGAACCAATTTTCAAGTGAATAGCTCAATTTTATTTTGCTAACCTTTTTAATAATGATTGCACCCCAGATAAGGTGTCATAAATAAATTTGAGTCCTTGGCTGCTAGTATATCCACCAAATCTTAAGTTCCTGACCATTTACTATCTGACGTCACTTACTCTTCCCTATTTACCTCCCAATCTTTCAATGAAAGTAGTAAAAAATATAATCTATTTACCAAAAAAGTAAATATCTTAAACCGTTTCAGAGTGATCGTGCTTATGAAAAAAGTTACAGACCGACCAGAAAGTCTTCATGTTCAAATTTAAAATCTCGACGTTTCATGATACTCTAAACCTATTTCAACTACTAAAAATTCAAAACTTGTTAGGACTATTATACTTCTACTATGCTATGTGAATGTGGTAGTAAAATTAATTATATTCGAGCAAAGTGTTAATCAAATAAATATTCGCAGTTGGGTATGCCTGACTAACTTCCACTCATTTAACTACAGTAAGGATATTAATTATAATATATGCAACATTAAGGTGTGAATTTCTAACAGGTATTTTTCGTTGAAGAATATCTGCAGTAAGGACTAAAATAAACTGAGATGCTTTGAATGAGGAACATAATTTGCTGCCTGTTAAACATTTACTTATGTCAGTATGGGAGACTTACATATTCCCTGAAAGCTATTTTTGGTGTGCAAATTCATATTCCTGATTTATTGAACCATATTCTTCTCAGTAATATGGAGATAAATTCGGATTCATTATATTTACATGTAAATCCTTTCCGCTGCGGCAAATTAAACAAAAGTTGGATGTGCATGCTTGATGGAAAATTCAGACTAACGCGAAGTTTGTTTTATTTAAATATGAAGTTTCATTGTAGAGAAAATAAATATCATCCGTTAATTTGTATACAAATGGATGAATTAATGCTTAATGGAAATTAATCCTACAGAAATACACTGCTTTACATTATTATGTTATGTTAGGCAGAAGTTATTAAAGGGTGCAAAAAATTAAAGCAAATTTACAGCAGGTCCAGATGGAATACCAGCTTTCTTCGTCAAAGATTGCGTCTCAATATTGGCCGGTCCCTTATCATATATATTTAATTTATCCTTAAATAATGGCATTTTTCCTAGCGTGTGGAAAATATCTAAAATATGCCCTGTTCACAAAAAGAATTCCAAAGAAAAATTACAGGCCAATCTCCATAATTAATAATTTCTCTAAACTATTCGAATTCGTTCTCTACGACTATATTTTTCCTAACATATAAAATAAAATATCAAGCCATCAACATGGGTTCATGCCAGGTAGGTCTAAGACTTCAAATTTATTGTGTTTGACTCAGTATCTTTGTGAAGTCTTGGATGGAGGTGGTCAAGTCGACGTTATTTACACAGATTTCTCTAAAGCGTTTGACAGGCTTGACCACGGTATCTTATTAAATAAATTAACAAATTTTGGATTATCATATGAGTTTGTTTCATTCTTTACCTCATATTTAAGTAATAGGTTACAATATGTTTATTACCATGGACACAAGTCTGTCGAATTTAATGCCGAATCAGGAGTCCCTCAAGGGTCAGTCCTTGGTCCACTTTTATTCAATGTCTTTATCAATGACATAGTTATAAACTTACAGTGCCCATATCTACTCTATGCCGATGACCTAAAAATTTACTACAGCGTTAGCTGCAATGGTGATATAGAATTGCTCAAGTCAGATTTGGAAAACATTGATAACTGGTGCAATAAAAATAAACTATTTCTAAATGTTGAAAAATGTAATGTTGTCACCTATTCACGTGGGCATAATATTTTCATTAATGAGTATAAAATAAACGATAGTGTCATACAAAGAGTTGATAGATTTAAGGATCTAGGTGTTACTTTTGATAGCAAGATGACTTCTATTTATCACATAAATAATATCGCATCTTCAGCTTTTAAATCATTGGGATTCATAATTAGAAACTCCAAAGATTTCAAGAATGTTGAAACTATGAAGCTTCTATTTAACTCGTTTGTCAGAAGTAAATTGGAGTATGCTGACGTAATCTGGAGTCCCTACTACATCATTCATATTAATAAACTGGAGAATATTCAAAGAAAATTTTTAAAATACTTAAGCTACACCGAGGACAAGACCTATCCACTTGTTGGAATTAGTAACGATATTTTGTTAAATAGATTCTCACCTAACTCACTTCAAACTCGCCGAGAATTACACGGAATTGTAACTCTGTCTAAAACATTAAACAGTAAACTCGCCTGTTCTGATCTATTAAAACTCATTGACCTACGAGTTCCTTCTAAATCAACTCGACTCCACCAAACATTTCATACCAAAGCTTCACGCACCAATCTATTAATGTATTCACCTATTAATGTCATGTGCAGGAATTACAATCATACACAGAATAATATTGATATTTTTCATTGTAGAATTAAGGATATAAAGAATATATATGAACATAATTTGTAATACTTCTGTTATTGTAGAACTGAGGATTTTATTGTAGAATTAAGGATTTAAAGTGTATATATGAACATAATTTGTAATACCTACTTCTATCATAGCACAATATTTATTGTTAGTATTCCGACTCTGTAATTGTGACTTTCGTCCTGTTGAGTCGTGTAAATAAATAAATAAATAAATAAATAAATTATCGTAAAAGTAATATACATTTTTTCATATCTGAGAAAAGACTGGTGTCAACATTAATGACTATTAATAAATTTTAACATAAAACTTAAGATCAGTAACCCAAAACATGTATAAGAAATAAAATTATATTTAAGAAAATTGACCCATTTCCGTCCTTTTGAGTCCACCATTTTATTTCAGTTAAGTTTTAATGTCAAATTCATAATCAGCGACCTTAAAGACCCTCAGCCATCCATCCAATGGAAATTAAAAGAAATCGAAAATAAGGAATTAGTCTTTCGACGCAATCTTCTAGACGCCAATTTGTTTTTATCCCGATTATGGGGCCAGATTCGCAATTTGTGACATAAAAAACTTATGTTATTGAATTTTAGGCAATTGTTTAAATAAATAAAAAAGTTATACATTTTTTAATTAAGAGTATATTAAAAAAACACTAACTTGTTAACAATAATTGAAAACATAAAAGACACATCTTCTCACCTATATACTTTTTCCAAAAAAAAATTTATCAAAATCGGTTTCGAGTCAACTTTTTTCTTTAGTAAATGGACTATTTATACTACTATATTCTTGCATAACACAAAATAAATATTACTTTTATTTCAATAGTATTAATGATTTCTTAGAGATAAAAAAAAAACCTTTATACAATATATTCAATTAGTTTCATATCAAAATAAATAACTATAATAAACACGTACATTTTCTCTAATAAATATTAAAAGGAGTACGGCACTGTCTGTTCGTTTCTTCAAATCTCGGAACCAATCTAGAATGTATGGGCTCAATTTTAGGCCGCAATCAGGCTTCCTGGCATCGCCATCTGATATCCATTGTTAACACGTTAATGACAATGAATTATAATGCCACATAAAAACGAGAGTGACTTCTAATATATTAGTTCTCAATCTGGAGCGCGTCAGGGTAATATCGTTAAGATCTTTTTTCTTTGTTTTAAAACCTGTTGTCGACAGTTGTTCGCATTAAGATGAAGTTCTAGAAAAAACTTGATGTATAAATCTTGGGTTAGCTCCATAATATTTGTAAGCCCTTTTAGCATATCCCTGCTTATTATATCTCGAACGTAGTGATTTCAGTTTTAAAACTTCTTAGTTCACTACCTAAAAATTAATTTAAAAATTGGAATTTTGAAAACCAACTCAGGAAAGAACAATTTACAGATTGATATTATTAATTAAAGCATTGTGTACGCCTAAAACATCAATAGTCTCTCATATTTGCTTTGTGTTTTTCAATCCATTTCGCTCTATCGCATGGAAGTTAATGGAATGTACTTTTCGTAGACCATTGCATAAATCAAATATCATTATTTGTAGTAAAACAAATTAGATCGGGTTTTGAAACCAAGAGCATGCAGTTTTATCGCTGCAAAACGCTTTGTAGCCATTCTCATATTTAATTTTGTGAAATATTTTCCCCAAATAGCACTTACATAATGTCTATGGGCCGGACATTGATCATTGTAACAGTGTTCTCTGTGCCTTTATTCGTCATGTGTATGTGAGAACTCTCTGCAGTAGAATTCTTTAATATTTTGTGTCTAATTTGTGGCGAATTTCGCGAACTTATAAGTTTCTGCAGCTGCACTTGTTAAGTATTTATGCATAATTAATTTTTTGCTGAGACGCTTTGAAAATACATTTTCCCGTTACGTGAATTGTGAAATTGAAAAAAATATCAAGAAAGCATTGGAAGTGAAAACTTAATATTAAAGATCTTTTATGTATTTAATTAATTTATTAGTGAAATATTCTCCCCAAATACCACTTGTGCTTTCAAATTTCATCTTTAATTTTTCTTCGAGCGAATTTGCCAAGTAGTAACATAATTCGTGTAAATTTACAGTTTATTATCAAAGATAAAAGCTGTCGCTCTAAAGCGATTGGAATATAATCAGAAAATAAACAGCTGATTTACAAGAAATACTTACCAATAGGAATCAAAGCGTTAGGGATATTTACTTCTCTCCATTTATTCAGTGCATATAGAAAAGGACATTAACCCGCCCATTGTAGCGTTTCAAAGTGCTACATTCCAAATTTTTGTTTATTTGCATTAACTTGGCTTCTAATTAAATTTATTCTCTGATGTGAATAAGTATGCAACCCACTAGCATCTTGACTAGTGCGATGTATTGTCTAATTGTGAAGTATAAGAATTATGAGTCAAGCCTGTTTTCCTTAGGGTCTGTTAAATACGTTGTGTTAGTAGTGTATTCTTATAGTTTAAAGTATTACATATTTGTGGAATTCAGTCTTTTGATTGTTAAGTTCTCTTATGGAGCGTTCCCATTGGTCAGAAGAGTAAAGAAAATTTTCCAACACTGTATAGATTGGCAAGACTGGGTGAATTTTTGCAGAGAGGTTCCGGATCGTCTCGCTTGTTCTACGAGGAGGTGTGGACGATATTTTTCTCTGAGGAATTTGGGCTCTGCATCAATCCAAGACATTTTGTGGATTCGAAATTGATGTTCTGAACGATTCTTCACCATCCTACTACGTGAATATTTCGCAAACGTTTTGTTGATATAGAGAAAGAAATTAGTTGGTTGTTCAAGTTTCTGACTCCACATGGTTCTTTCAGGTTATGTAATGCTCTCTCATGAGAGTATGTGGACGTGGTTATTAGAAAAGTAATATTCCGAGGAAATCTATTACCTTGAATTTGGCTTCTATATGGGTCCGGCTGGCTAATTAGTGAAACTTTGGTTTGAGGGATTGTTCTCATCAGCTCCAAGGGAGTTTAATGCGGGGATATTGGTATTCCACATGTATCTGATGGTCATGTGCAGCACAGACGTATGCAACGTCGAGAATGTCTCCGAAGTAGTGGCTAGTCACGCTGGAGGAGTCGCACAAAATGCCAAGGCTCTAAGTAGGTATTATGGGTCATATTTTAGAAATTACTATTATTGTTTTGTCTTGAAATTTTCTTATCAGAATATTGAAGTTAATAATATTATAAGTATAAATCTATCAATTGAGTTGTGAGCTGTGAACTCTTAAGTTTATGTTTAGAACGTTAAAATACTAAAGATTTTTATTGCGAAAGTAACGTATGGTACCATAGGATGCTAGCACGCCTTTTGCTATGTAACATATTGAATATCTTTAGTTGAATATACTTATTTTCGATCATTCACTAATATCTGGTTTCACACAGCTAGCATTGGAACTGTTAGCGCACGAACTCTCGTTCCCTTAAATCACATCTCTGTGAGAAGTTATAGATTTAATGTCAACATTCCTTGAAGAAAGCGAACTCGCAGTATAATTTCAACTCACTGTTGCATAGGACGTAACTCGTGGTTGAGAGATAATTTCATTCATAGTTGTAGATTTAGATCTATCTCTCTAGTGTCAAACCTTGTGTATGGATCAAGTTTAGGCAGCAGCTATTTGTTCCTTGTTGTACATCTCATTTGTATTTTTAATACATGTTAATGTCTACGTGTTGTTGTTACTCGCGCTGACACAGCTGTATCTGTCATTTACCACCATTTTCAGATTTGATATTATATAGCATGAATTTTGACATTAGCTCCAGATTTTAAAAATTCCAACGCACAATTGTAGACAACTTAATTTTGCTCCTTGTCTGGCAAAGTTACATCGCTGAATTTTATCATAAATCAAGTGGCGCCCCTCTTTTAGTGTCCACTTTCCTTATTAACGCCCACGCTTTGCTCTCCTCCAAAATACGAGTTTCCGTACGCATGGGAAGCCCTCTTTATATTTTGGTATAGAAAATATCAATGTCGGTACTAATGACTGCTGACAAGAGTACTACAGAGCCGTACTTGAAGTTTTTGCATATTAAAATAAACAAAATAATACTAGTGATTTAAAAATCGTGCTTTCGGTAAAAGCTTAATGACGTAGTAGACAAGTATTGTATAAGTATAAGTTTTACAGCAAGCATTTAACATCGAATCTTCCGATGATAAGTTTATCATTAAATAATTCCACAATCCTCAGAAAACTAGCTAGACGAGATACAGAGAACATTTGATAATATTTTCAAGTCCATCTCTGAAGGCATTCAATAGTTATCGTAGATGGATAAGATAGTACAAGGTGTTATTAGGCTCACTAAGCAGGTGCCGAAAGAGCCGGCTTCTCGTCTGCTTATTATGAAAGGCTTGTTGCATATTAAAATAAACAAAATAATACTAGTGATTTAAAAATCGTGCTTTCGGTAGAAGCTTAATGACGTATCAGGTAAATAGAAAAATTTTACTATGTTTTGCTTCAAGATAGGAATATCTTATGCATTGGTGGACGCATTACCCGTCCTTCGCGACTTTGACAGATAAATTCAAAGTACAGCTCTGTTGATCTGTAGAACATAGATAGAAATCCTAATTAACAGATGCGCATTTTGGTGTATTTCTTTTCTTAATCATGCCAGATCATGCCAGATCACACTTTACATAAGAGTAATGATGTGTTATCTATTAAGTAATACATTACATTTATTATTTAATAAAATTTAAACAAATGCTACAACATACCCCGGTCTCCTCTTACATTAACTCGGTTGGCAGCTTTGAGTTTTTTATGTGCCGTATAAATATGGAGTGAACTTACATAAGATAACTGAAATGTTCTCATACTTAGTTCACTTGTTTCAATTTTGTGATCCTCTATTAATATGAATCTATATAAATAGTTAAAGATTAATAATTTGGTAACTAATTGATAAAGCGCTTATAACTAATAACTAAAACAAATCATAGTGGGGATACAGTATAAATTACAATAACTTGAAGCATGCTCTGTATCGAGCAGCCAGTAAAATATACCTCGACTGGTGTGGCAAATAATTACAATATTTCACTCACATTTAAATGTTTTTAACCTAAATATGAAATTAAACTTTTTTTAGGATTTATTGGATTTCTCAGTGGCCAATGAAACAACGATAAATTTATATAAAGCCTCTTAGTAATCATGTTCATAAGGACATTAATTATTTCTCCATTTTCAAAGAGTCTGATTAAAACTGTGACTTTCAATTACAGTTTACGGCGTCACGTGTCCAACGACATAAATTTCTATTTGATTATTTTTTCAATTAACGGATGGCTGTACTGTTCAGCTCATTTACGACCTTAATAAACATTTTTGATGGTACCGGACACATTTTGTCAAGCTTAAATTCATTTGTGCAGTACTTTTTATGGCTGTAGTGATTTGATACATTTTAAAAGCTAATTGGTAATAAAAGATCCCTTACATTACATTGTTGTGATATTTCAGTGACTAGATAAAGTATATACGTAAGCATATTCGCTCCACCATTTGCCATGCATTGGCGATATATCATGATTTAATCGGATTGAGTAATAAAGCTCAATTAGGAAATTGCGAATGTGCGACAAAATGTATTTCTTATTCTGTTTTAGATTCATAGACATTATAATCGGGCGTGACTGACTGAGAATACCTATTTCATTATTGTATGGCTTGCATAAGGCACAGTTTACTTGGTGTCGCTGAGATCAAGTACACACCCAATATACTCTTTTATTATTTTTTTTAAATTTGGTATTTGGAGCCGACATCGATGCAAATATCCAATTCGTTCGTAATACTTTTAAAAATGGCCTAATAAAGTAAAATTGATATATCATCTGATTTATGCAATATTCGCTCAAATCTCAGAAATACACTACTTAAATCTTCTTATTCTTGTAAGCTTAACCATAAACCTTTGAGACATTTCGCTACAAAATTATAATAACATACAGTTCATATAAATAGTGACAGTTCCCATGCCTCTGGGGACCACCCTGCTTATTGGATATAGTTCAATTTCAACAGAAAGTATTCTAGTCTAGTGAACTTGTGTTCCAAAGAAATAGAAATGTTGCATGTAACATAAGTTAGCGGGTTTGTACGAATTAGTTTAATTTAGATTAAATTAATTAAATTAAATTAGAATAATAAACTAGATGAACATAATTTTTTTGTTAAAGTAGGTTTCGAATGTTATGAACCGTGGAGATTTTAAATTTGAGCTAAAAGTCTGTCTGTCATTAGTCAGTTCGTCAGTCTATTCGTCTGTTTGTGACTTTCTTTCTGGGCACGATTACTTTGGAACGGTTTAAGATAGTGATTTTGTATTTGGTACATATATTTATCATAATGAGATCTGGGGGTACATAGGAGTTACCACAAGTAATTAAGCTAGTAAGAATCCAAAAACTTGAAATTTGTTGTACATACTAGAAGCCAATGTCTCAATTTTTCTTATATCTGTCAAAATATTAAGAGGACTTACTGGAACAATTTCTAAAATTCTTGGCGACAACAATAATTATTACCGAGTGCTCAGGACATATTTTTACAATTTCCGAGTTGTAATTAGACCTCAATATTTGACTTAATTGGTGCATGCAATTTTGGTAGAATGGGAAGCTATTTTTCTGAATTTCATCGCTGGTTTGACCACGATGAGGTATATAAGAACAACACTTCCGATACGGCTGAATGGCGGCCATAGTTTTATCATCTATCTCCATTTTAATCAATATAAATCATCTGTGTTAATTTTTTTCTAATCTTCAACAAAAAAATGTATATTTGATGTTTTGTGAAAATGGTAACTTGCTTCAAGGAATCTCAGCTTTCACAACACTTTCAGCGCTTTCCCTGAAAGTGTTGTTATATTATACTTGATTTTCAGTCTTGCTGCTAGTAACATTTGACACAGTTTTAGGTAAAATATGCTTTTACTTTCGGCTGATTGTTAACATTAACCTAAAAATGTAGTAAACGCCTGCTTCTTTTTCATCAATATGTCTATAATTAAGTAATATACAAATAAAATAAATATAAATATTATGAAATAAAACAGTTTTGCTTAAATTCTCCACGTAGCACACTTTCCTTGAAATCTGTGTATATTATAAGTTAATTTAGAGTCTGTTTTGTTCTTTCTAATTGATGGAAACTATATGACGAAATGTACTACATGCCTTCGTTATAACTTTTTGCTATTATGGCTGCAGTAATTAGAATTATTATACTCTTCTACAAATACAAAACGAAGAGTATATTGCATTCGATCGGTACATTTCTAAAACCAGTAATATCACTCGTAGAGAAAAAATTAACATATCACGGAGTTGGTCATTAAATTCAAAACAACTTTCAAATGTCCGTCCGTCTGTCTATCTGTCTGTCCGTCACGTTTCTTGTAATCACGATATATTAAGGACGAAAGTCCGATTGTATTGACATTTGGATAAAATTTATTAATAAATAAAGAATTTATTAATTATTTTAATTAATTTTTTGTTTTTTTGATTTATGATTAAACAAAAACTGTGTTAAACTAATATTATTTACAAAAAACTACGAAGAGTATTCTATAGAATATGCAACAATTATATGAAAAGTGCAGTAAATCGGCGAAGAGTATAATGGTTAACTTATTTGATTTTATTATTGTCTAAATGCCCATATAGAATATGACAGCTTACTGAATTTTACACGATCTTTATCTTCTTCTTATGAACAACGTCATGACACATGCGATTCATGCAATATTCCAGTTGGCGTCCTTTCACTGAATAACACGTCCGACAGCCACACGCCATCTCTCGCGGTTGCCTGTTAGGCTCACTACCTCATCAATGTCTCTTGCCCCGTAATTTGAATGCATAAATACGCTGTCTGTCTGCCTCCCTAACAGTTCACATCCCAGCGGAATAAAAATAATAGCAAATCTGAAGTTAGCAAGATAATAGCATGTGGAGACAGCGGCGGAACAAACCAAGAACGCAATTATCTTTGCATGCGAAGACAACTGCCCACCTGCTGGTAAGAAATGTGTGCTCATGGGATAATGACCTGTGAAAAGAAGAGAAAAAAAATTCAATATTTCAAACAGATTAGCCCACTGGAATGAATATAGGGCCTCCTTGACCAACTACAATCACGCACTGAGAAAGAATATTGAAGAGTACTGAAATTACTTATAATTATAATCAGATGGGCAATAAAATCATTTGAGTCACATGAATTTCCTGGCTCGGATGAAATTTTATCATTACTGCCTCAACAGCATCTGAGCTCAAAATAGACTTCGTCATTTATGGACAGGAAATTTGATCAAACAAACACATTAGTCTGATTGATTGATTGATTGATTGATAGGCCAGCGTATAGTAGGAATTGCTGCCACTTCCGGACATCCAGTTTGGGTAGGCATTGCTGCCACTTCGAGATATCCAGTCTGGATGTTTTTGCATCCCGCCGGATTGGATATGGGACATGCTTGTTGCCAGCAGCAAGAACCACATGACGCATGGGATAGCAATAGGATGAGAGGTGTAGATGTTTGTGAGACGCTTCGTTTAAGTTTCCATCTGTCATCATCTCCTTATTTGTTCTTCTCCTGAGTCTTCTGTTTCTGAATCTAGCAGTGTGCACCTCCACCTGCCAGATTGCGTCCACATATGGACTCACTTTTAACAGAAACATGTGACTTCGTTTTCAACGTCCTGAATCAGTGCGTCCACTTCGTTTGTCTGCCAAGGCATGCATTAGCTCGTCGCAAGCAGCTTCCCTTTATCAACTCTTTCACAGGTAAATATCCACTTACAGTGGAAGTGCAAGGACGAGCCTCGAGAGAACATTTGAGAAACCCTGTATACCGATCCGCCAAGGTAAAGCAAAATAAAGAGTAAGATCTACAAAAATTAAAAGAGATCAAGGAGAACACTTGGGACGACCCCTGTATATCAAGGACATCTCAACTCCCCCGATCTGTGACATTTTTGTATTCGTAAATAAACCCAATATACCTATGTACCATGTGACAGGGATTAATAAACCAATAAATATGAACTTCTTTTTTTTTTCGTTTGGCTATGTTGGCATAAGAAACTGTTTAAAATATTTGGTTTTGAATTAACAAATTAAGTTGGTAAAGTTATTAAAGTAGTCAGACAGAATAGAATAAAATAAGATAAATTAATTTATAGCTTACCTTTCTGTAGCGCCTGGCCCTGTGATTGCGTTATTATTTTCTTTCCTTTGGGTTGATTTCGTTCACTTAAAAAACATTTCGCTGTACACAATTACTTTAAGTCACAATACAGCTAGTATGACTATATTGCTTTGTAAACAGATGTGTCTCATTCGACACTAAATATTTATTACTCAGCTTTCTTTATCGTAATAAACTTGAAGAGATCTTGGGTCGTCTTGGGTATAGGTAGAGGCCCTGCACTAGCACTTGATTACTTTATTTGGTACTATTAAAAAACACTGTACCAGTAATTATTAATTCCATACATGCTTTGTTTTTCTACGATGGCGCTTCACTTCATGCAGAATTTCTTGATCTACCGGTGGCTTAAATTTTATCGGATTTAACGGGGTTTTGCTGCTTTTTTATCGTCTTTTCCAGGAGCGTTTTACAATACGTCTATACACGACGTTAGTCAACTCTCGAATCCAACAAATACATTAGTCTAATTGGAACAAAACGACAAAAAAATGAAATAAGTAAATAATTAAAACATTTTTTTTAATCAAATGAAACTGTAAAAAAATCGGTAAAGGTACTTACACAGAACTTCCCTCTTTATTTATACAGGGTGATCACTCTACAAAATTAATAATTAAGAAAGTACATAGAAGAATAATGATCGGAATGCATCAATATTGCTACAAAAAAACTGATAACATTTGGTTACAAAATATACAGGGTGGTCATCCGAAAGAAAAAATAAATACTACATAAGAGGTGTTAAATATGCGAGTTTTCTAAGCTTTTAACATTGTATGTTCATTGCCTATAAAATTTACCATTATGCTGAAAATAATGCTGTTCAATACAAACCTTTAGCGAGTTTCTTAATTCTATTATTCCATTTATACTGTGATTTATCTATCAAATTATGTAATATTAATATTATTTCTTTACGGGGACTAGGCTACAGACTTTTAATATCAAAGGCTACCAATTTTGTATTTGGGTTCTCGAGTTCACTAAGGTCGAGGGTAGGCATGCCCTAGGTCACTCCTGAAGAACACGCAAAACGAATTAGTTATAACTCCGCTCGATAAAATTTGAGTCATCGGTAGGTCAAGAAATTTTGCGTAAAGTGAAGTATCATAGTAGAAGAACAAAATACATACCGAGTTAATAATTGAGAATTGCTGGTAAAATGCTCTTTAATGGTACCAAAAACAAAGTAGATAAATGCAGTAATTTGACCGTCGACGGAAACAGACTGAACTATACCTAAGACCATTTCAAGTAGTTATTGAACAACTATTGTTTGAAACGTTTTTTTGTAGAATGCTTATTACTCTAGACATTGGGAAGTTTCAGGTTCCTTGCTAATTGATTGCTGATTGACAGCTGCCAACTGTCAATATCGCCTATTTAATATTAGATTTGAATCCAGCAACCTCAAGAACATAAAGTTAGGTATTTCAATAATCAAAATATGGGTTATAAAAATGTTATAAAACTAGTCGAAATAGTAACTTATGATGGAGCTTTGGTGCTCCATAGGAGCCAAAATACTGAATATTGAGTATCGTGGCCATGGAGACTTTTGTTCAGGATGGCGAAAGCTATAATATAAGAAAATTTCAGATGATTCTACCTATACCCAATTCCCATAAGGTTTGTGCGAGGTCCATTAAGCATAAGAAGCCAGCCCAAGAAAAGAAAATAAACCAGCAATCACAAGACCAGACACTACAGAAAGCTAAGCTATACTAATAGAAGTTAATTAACTAATTTCTTAATTTTTTAATTTAACTTAATTTATTAATTAAAAACCTAAGTTTCTTAATAATCTCAAAAATAAACCTGTGTTAAACAAAAGGCAGGCAATAAAATTGAAAAATACCTAGAATTGGAAAACAGCAACCGAAATTAATTACTACAAAACATTCTCACAGATCTCTTTCTCATTTACAACTCGATGTAAAAAGCTCCTTTACTTCGATACAGGTAACATTAATTTAAAAAAATCTCTTACATTAAGTTAACATAGGTCTTTAAAAACAAATAAAACGGGCACACGGATAAGGACGTTGAAACGAGAACGCACCAATTACTGGTGCAAAAATTCGACGGCGATGGGAACTGCCCACACGGAGTATTAAGCCACCATCTGAAGGGAGAAAATATAAAATCTTAGGCACATATCAACGCAATGAAAACTCTGGAAATTTAAAAGAGGCATGGAAACTTAAGGAAGCATCTCATAAACACCTACACTGCCCATCATGTATTCCTACCAAATAAGTCATGTGACTCTCGTTGCTAGCAACAAGGATGTCCCATGTCAAATTCGGCGTATGCAGCCGGTCCGGCGGTGTATAAGAATATCCAGATTGGATATCCGAAAGTGGCAAAAATGCCGACCTTACGCTGACTAATGAATCAATCAAAGGAGACAAATTTTGTACTCGGGTAATTTTAAATTTTCTGTTTTTAATAAATTCAAGAGTTTCTCATACAATCTTTCCATTACAACCAATTAACTTTGTTAGCATTGAAAAATTTGTTTTAAATCTTCAGTTATTATTTTCCCGAAAATTTTCCTAAGTATGGTATCAAAATTGTCATGCTACCATTTTAATAATTAATAGATTTGTCAAAACATTGAAAATATGATTAGTACCTGGTTAAAAATTTGGTGGTGCAAGACACCTACCTTGCATATACCAAAAAACAATGTTCTGTGCTGTTCCTCCTTGGCATAGAGAAGGCCTATGATACGGTCTGGCATAACGGGTTGCTGTACAAGTTAGACAACATCCTGTGGTTACCCAAGTACCTTGTCGCTTTACTAATATCGTATATAAGAGGGAGATGTTTTACTGTATGTGTTAACAACACTTATTCTACTCACACACTATTATCGGCGGGTGTCCCCCAAGGGGCAATCCTTTCCCCACTCCTCTATAACCTTTACACATCTGACGTCCCTGCCTATCCAAGCTCCCAAATCCTCCTATATGCAGATAATACCGTGCTGTATGCGCAGTCGTTTTACGCTCAGACGGCGACGCAGAAGGTACGGTATCATCTGCAAACACTTCAAACATTTAAAAAAAAATGGAAAATTAATATAAATAATGACAAGACTCAGACAATTAACTTTAATAGAAAATACACCAATATTAATACTTTTAACAAACTAAAAATAGACGGACGGACAATTGAGGAGCGTAAGGCAGTCAAATATCTGGGTGTCACCCTGGATAAACGGCTGTCCTTCGCTCCTCATGTGATACAGACAATAAATGGTACTTACGCAGCCCTGAATAAACTGTAACCTCTTGTGAACAGGCGGAGCAGATTATTCATTAACAACTTTATACAAAGTTGTTTTTAGACCACTAATGACTTATGCATGCCCCGCATGGAACAATAGCTCCACCCGACAATGCAAGAGGATACAGGTCACACAGAATAAATTACTTCGACTATTGACGAACGCCGACCGCTACACGCCGATAGCTGAACTACACAGAGCTACTAACCTGATGATGATCATAGATTATGTTGACGAAATCTCGCAATAGTTTTTTATCGGCACTGACAACTGACATAACTTACGTTTGTACGAGCACTTCACAACACCACTCACAGACATACTCTCATTCATCAAAGACCACCCGTCTTTTTTCAAAGACGGTGACCATAACTTACGCCAGACATGACAACACACCCCCAAACCATCACAAGTTCCTTCCCAAACCATACCATGCCCCTTACCCAACGATACCCCCAAATTATAAAAAACAACAATATTTTCTCGCAAACATTCGTTTTTATATCTTGACTAATTGTTAAGTAGGTTTTTTATTTTATTTTCCTACACACATAAAACAGTTATTTTCGTTATACTCCGCTACGCCTGAACTATTAACATTAATTTGACCTTGTGGTAAAAAACAGATAATAAACATAAATGAATAAAAGGTGTTTGATAGCTGTTTATAAATTTTGATAAGCTTTATAAAAGATCCCCAGTCCTAACATCGACTTTCGTCGTTTTTTGTATTTATTTTATAGAGATAAATTATAAACGATGTTTTATATATGTGTGCAATATATCGAATACTTAGATACCTTTTAGCTTAAGTTTAGAAATGTAAAAATATAGGAAATAAATGTTTAAATGGAAAATGGTTAAAAATTTGCGGGTTTCCGAAAAAAGTATCAGTTTTAGTGAAATTATTATGGAACAAAATATAGACTTCATCCGCTCGTTGTAATATTCTTCCAAGTTTCCAAGTATTATATATGTTTTACAGCAAGCATTTAACTTCATCGAATCTTCCGATGATAAGTTTATCATTAAATAATTCCACAATCCTCAGAAAACTAGCTAGACGGGATACAGAGAACATTTGATAATATTTTCAACAGTCCATCTCTGAAGGCATTCAATAGTTATGGTAGATGGATAAGATAGTACAAGGTGTTATTAGGCTCACTAAGCAGGTGCCGAAAGAGCCGGCTTCTCGTCTGCTTATTATGAAAGGCTCATTATGTTGTTTGCGGCTGCTTAGCCAGACCAACGCTCTTTGCAGTACCACCTCGTCTGTCACTGGCGTAACCTATAATTTGATAAAGGGAAATTGAAGACGTTGGTAGAATCGCTTTTAGTTCTGTTAACGATAATAGAAGTAGAAGGAAAGGCATACGAGCGAAGATGAAAGCCAAATCATGTTATGATATTATTTATTTAATCTAATGTAAATAATAATAAAATAAGTTATTAATATTAGTAAATGTTAGTTGCGATATTCTCTTACCTTCCTTTTTTTTCTTGGACTTTCTACCACATATTTATCCTCTCATAAAAATTATGTAAATAATGCAAGCATCTGGCATATTATTAAAAATGTAAATATAGAATGAAAATATATAAAGGTAACATATTTTACCAACATTTCGAAAACAGAACTTATTTACTTTCTAAAAACTACATAAAAATTTATTTTATGTATATACAGGGTGTCCCAGATCTATTTAGACAAGCATTATCTGAAAAACGGTGAGACATAGGAAGAAATGTTAAATGGAAAAATTATTCTGGTTAAAAAGATGGAATGGGCTTGTTCGGCATTTTTTTTATTTCATAAATCGAAAGGGCAAATATAAAATAATGGATCTACAAAAATTCTGAATTCTATTCGCACGTTTAGTGTCTTAAAAACAATTACAAACCTCCATCTCTCGGAAATGGAGCATAGCCAGGCGCTACGTCACTATACGCATAGACTCGATGATCCCAGTCGGCTCGATGCTGTTTAGTTCTTATTATCTATATACTTATCTTGTTGATCTGCGTCCCTCTAAAATTGCGGACTGGATCCATCAAAGGCTTTTCGTGGGTGCGGTTTTTCGAGAAGCGGCCGGTGTCATTCGATTGAGATATTAATTCTACATTGTTTAGGATAAATTCGGAGGCGTTCGTTTTAATTATTTTTGATTAATTAGCTCGCAAAAGTCGGCTATCTTTCTTAGATTTAGGAACGGGCAGTCGAGGGATTGTAGGGGAATATACGATTTGCTGAAATGTTACCAAATGTCAAAAAATGACGATTTGCTCCTGTCGGAGCCGAATTTTCGGTTGTTAAGAAAATATCCATTTTTCTTTCACACAGACCTAGCCGAAATTCCGATTTCCACTGTGACACTTATGACGTCGATCAAATGCCATTCTTCTTTCTTAAATAGAGACCAAAGTCGGTTCTTCACTACAAGTATTGACTTATATATGAGCGTTTAAAGATTTGATATTTTTGAATTTTTTAAGTTACGTTTGAATACTTCTAGAGAAGGTATTGTTAGATTCAATATTCGCTGCGTTACTTTTCTTGGATTTATGACCAAGTCAGACAGATGCTTTCCCTGCGTCGTCTCTCGCCGACGTCAGGTTCAACTGTATGAGCGTCACATTTTCATAGCTAGCTGCGTTAAATTAACGCATATCTAACACGGCCAAACTGACATCATTCCGCTCTCGGAATGCTTAATAATTTTAATATAAGTGTTAATGATTGCAATTTAGATACGAGGTAATTTTTAAATATTTTTCAGAACATCTGAAAAACAAGGCATTTAAAAAATATAAATACATAAATTGCTCCATGATGACAACTCGTGTTAGCAGTTTTATGTAAATTTTCACGCCATCTGTCTCTGGATCATTAGCGATTGCTACAACGACTGAGTAAATATTACTTAACAATTTTTTTTTCAAGTAAATAACAATCTGATTAGCAAAATCCGTATAACTCAAAAAGTTCAGGGACGGCATAACACAATCCAATTTATTGAAAGACACGATGGAAATACTGCAAAACGCACGTATTTGCGATGGGTCTTTTTATACTCATAAACTTCAATGCTGAAAGACACGATGTAAATACTGCACAATGCACGTATTTGTGATGGGCCTTTTTATACTCATAAATTTCAATACTGAAAGACACGATGTAAATACTGTACAATGCACGTATTTGTGATGGGTCTTTTTACACTTATAAACTTCAACACTGAAAGACACGATGGAAATACTGCAAAATGCACATATTTGCGATGGGTCTCTCCAAGTACACATCTAACACGGCAACGCATTCTAATAAAAAAGACTAATACTCACAATTATTGAATGATAACACTTTTTTCTGAACATTAGTGAACAAATCCATAGGCCAAAGATGCATCTGTTTCTCTGAATGTTTAGCTCAGCACCAATTTAACAAAATGAATAATAGTCATATAACATATGGCCCAACGAATTCGCAAAATCAGGTTCCTATTCAATAGTACCTATTTTGTATATCTGGATATCTTATTCTTTAAAGTAGCTATCAGTTTTTCAGCATTGTTCTTTCAATTATTCAGAACTTTAATGTGATTGACCAGAAACTTATTTAATTCAGAAGTAGGTAGACCAGCCAAAATTTTACGAATTCGAGAAGGCTTGTAAGGACAATATCAGTAGTATTTGGCTTGAGGATGTTAATAATTAATTAAATTTTTCACAATCTGTTCGGCCAATCTGTTAATTTATCAGAATTGATTCTCATTGATTCATAATGATATGCTTATATCTTTTCGCTTATCAATTAGAGCGAAGTTTACCTGGGTTGTCACGTGTAATTTGATTGCAAAATACTCAGTAAAATATTCGAAAACTTGCTAACTATTGATAATTACTCTCACTTGTCAATTTTGAATGCCCTACATTCGTGGCCCATTTTTGTCATCTCGTTTCGCCCAGCACAACACAAGCAGAATTATTTTTTAGGTTGATGGACAAAACAAAAGTTGTGGTTATGTTTTTATTCATTTACATTCAAATTGATCAGTTATCACTAATCAAGTATCATACAATTATTTTGCTAAATAAAATGGCTGCCGATAACTTAGCGATCACCTGTGATCAGTCGGGCAAATGCCATTAATGTAAAATGACTAGTCAGCGCTACCTGATCGCTCACTGTGATAATCGCGGCCAATGTTATGCTAGCACAAGGGAACTTGAATTATACACACCTCATGCTAATTAATTTTATTTAAAAATTTTCAAAAAACTAAAAATTAGTCATGCACTTGCTTTACTACTACTATTATTATATCTGACAGAGCTGCAATGGGGACCAACTAATATTTATAAATTGACACCTTCATGATAAGCTAATAAATATGATAATGGCCCATTTTCATGACATCCTGGTAATTACCTTATTGTTATCTGACGTAACCACTATTAAATCTGCACGATGCTAAAATAAAAATCCTATTGACCAGGATGGGAAACTATTCAACAACCACCAACTGAGTTTTTATCAAACATCTTACCTATGTATATCTCACCCATTGTACAATTTCTTGTTGTTCTAAAGTTAAACCTTTATGTTGCAACTTTTTTTTAAAAACTTGGTTACACGTAGTAATTGACTCATCTTACGAGACAACACACATCCTAAACGGGCCCGCGTAAGAAAAATCAAAAGTAGCTTTAACACCTGCATTGCGAACAAAAACAAAATCGCACGTTAAAATGTCAGACCTGACAAATGATTTGTATTTAACGTGTGAGACAGGAGAAGCGAAATTTAAATTCGCAAAATAAACTTTAGTAGCTTGACAGTTAACGATGACTTAGTCCATAAATTACAATCTGAACTCATTTTAGGCCAGAAATAATTATTAGAAACTAATGTTCTAATTGCTTTGTGCTTTGATGTCAGGGTGACATAATCCATGTGAAATATATAAACAATGGCACGTCTGTAATTAATTGCAACATACGGACGAAGTCTTGGGCGAGAAATGTCACACTAGACAAAACCGTAATATTCAGGAACTTTAATCTTCTCTAATTTAAAACTACTTTCAGAGCTTGATGAATGATTAGTTAATAAAATTTTAAGGTCCCTCATTCGAGCTTTACACTACAAATCTAAATCAAAATCAATATTAGTTAAATCAGAATTTCTGTCGTGAATTGGGGAAATATCTTGCTCTAGGGAAGATGAATTACATACACGCGACAACGTGTCTGCCCTGACATTGTCCTCCCCTTCAATATGTCGAAATTCACATGAAAACCGAGCAATGCACTCCAATTGTCGGATTTAACGTGGAGATCCATCAGTCCCAGAAATAAAGCTCTAACCAAAGGTTTGTGATCAGTAAAACAAACTCACGGGCTCCAAGCAAACAAAAAGAAACGTTTCATTGTCGCATAGAAACATAATAATCCTTTATCATAAGTTGAGTATTTCATTCGGGCGATAAGTAATTTACGCGAAAAGAAATCTCATTAATTCAATTTGAGGTTATACCTCTTGTATTGTATCAAAATAACTTAGTGATCAACCATGTCCTGGTCGCTATTAATTCGGCTATCAAGCGTTTTTGTAACACTTATGTCAAAAGCAATAAAGAGTTTTATCACAATCTATAGGGATACCAATGCCCATTTATTAAACCAAACAACAATTGGGGTCCTCACACCGTTTGCCAAGAATGCAACCAAATCAATAACTGATGAGACACCAGAGCTCATACGCCAATGTTCGCACGGCAACATCGTCGATAGAATGTACAACAATTTTAACGGAATCAGTATCTAGCTTGCATACTTAAAAAAAAAAATTCTAATTTCACAGTTGTATACCACACATATTTATATAACTGCATTCGTAAGTAGGCGCTCTGGTTACTCGTTGCATCTACCAAAAGTTTTCTTAAATCTGTCCGTTTGGGTAACGAAATGGATAAAAATTTGGTTAGTTTTCTCATGTGTCTTCAGCGAACTGCTATGCAGTAAAACACCTTCAAACAAATTTTAACAAAAATAGATTAACTCTACTTACGGTTTGTCTATTGAACAACCTCAATTCGTCAATAACTACCAAACCCCCCCTTTTTTTTTGTTTTTGTCCTTCCAAGTTTCAACTCAGAAGGCACAGATAGCAACACAGATAATGACAGGATGGGATAAAGCGTCGAAAACTGATTACTTATCTTGCAAGCCTGACATTTCTCCAACACAAATACCATAGCTGTCAAAAACTTGCTTAGCTCCTCCATTGTAATTCCACAACTAACCAAATGACATGCATTCAGGCTGAAACACAACGAAACTACACGCGTACCCCACACCTGATGTTAGATTCAATATTCGCTGCGTTACTTTTCTTGGATTTATGACCAAGTCAGACAGATGCTTTCCCTGCGTCGTCTCTCGCCGACGTCAGGTTCAACTGTATGAGCGTCACATTTTCATAGCTAGCTGCGTTAAATTAACGCAGTATTATTTTCTCACTCTTGCAGAGCCGAATTTACGAATTTTCCTACACAATTTGGTATCAGGGGAAAGGCCCAATATTGTTCGTCCATGGACGGAGCGGACTTTAATTTCACGTATTTACTTAAATATGGATTTTTCAAAATTCTATGTTTATCAATTTTTAACAGAAAAGCCACTCACTTTGGCATCAGCACAAAACACCACTCTTCCTCTTTCCATAGGCACCTAAAACGGTATTCAACTCCACGTATTTATTTACTACTGAACGGCCTTATGATTACGTTAATAAAAAACGTTATCCCAAAAATTTAACTGCTAATATCTCAACAATGGTTAATGAATAATAAAAAAAAAGAGAAAAATCCAAAAATACAAAAATATACACGGCATTCCATTTAAAAAGTAAAGTTTAATAACCTGCCACCTCTTTAGGCGCCTTGAACATTTGTAAACAAACTATTTAAATTGATCTTTTTAAACAGAATAACTTTTCCATTTAACATTTCTTTTCATGTCTCACCATTTTCCAGATAATGCTTGTCTAAATAGAGCTGTGACACCCTGTATATATTAAATAGATAGTTTCAAGAATAAATTTTTGTCATATTCGATATGTATATAGCCCTAGATTTCTACATGGGCCTTTAGAAAAGCAGACAGATGACGTATTGATGTCTTCGCCCAATACATTCGGCTGAGCTAATGAGAAAGGGCTGTGGTAAGACTGTGCGCGTAATAGAGATAACCATGAGAGATGGCATGATGCCGTTAAGCGTGATATACAGCAAACAGTAGCCAACTAATTACTGCTTATTCTTTTATTTTTCTTTCTTTGCCGTATTGTAAAAATTATCATCGAATTCCTGTTTTTTTCTATGTCTCTTTATTCAAGCGAGTGCAAGTTTCTGACTTATGAATATCATTCGTCCTAATGTATTCTTCTAATCTGCAGTCAAATTTAGCTTTCTGTTCATTTGAAATATTGTCCCAACATCAAAGTACCGGAAAAGTCACTGAAAACTAAAGAATTGTAATTGATCATTAAAAAAATCTTTGCCGAGTTCATTTATGAAAGCATGATGAAGATCTATGTCATTATCCTTCATATATAGTAAGATGACAGTATGGGAGGTATGTAGTCATATTTGTTGTTATACTCTTCGCAGTACAAAACGAAGAGAATATTGCATTTCTAAAACCGGTAATATCGTTCGTAGAGAAAAAATAATCATATCACTGTGTTGGTGATCGAATTCTGAACTACTTTCAAAATGTCCATCCGTTCGTCTGTCTATCTGTCCGTCCGTCCTTTCGTCCGTCCGTTCGTCACGTTTCTTGTACGCACGATAACTTAAGAACAAAAAATTTGATTGTATTGAAATTAGAATGGTAAGTTAGTGTCAGTTAGAGGAAGAATCTTGAACCCTGAACGAAATCGATCAATAAATAAATAGTTATTAATGATTTAAATTTTAAAAAAATCATTTTTTTATGTTTAGTAATTAAATGAAAAATGCCTAAAACTAACATTACTTGCAAAAAAAACTGCTAAGAGTATAGAATCTACAACAATTAATAATATCTACAACAATTATATAAAAAGTGTAGTAAATCGGCGAAGAGCATAATGGTTTTTTTTAACGTCCTGGCGAAGTTTAGGCTAATGCTATTCTGACACTTAACCAGGACGGCGAAATGAGATACGGTCACCCATCTAAGTGACGGAATCTCCCGGCGTTGCTTACCGTCGCCGATCTTCTTCCTCTTAACAAATTTATTCATCAGTTTAAAAGTACAAATATTGCTTCCCCGGATCGAGAACCGGAGTCAACCGCGCAACCACGTCGCGCAGCGTCGTGCTGTTAGTACGGTTGGACGGATCGCGACCGGTTAGGCTCAATAAAACTTAAATTAAAAAGACAAAACTCCTGCCGCCTGTAACGGCTTAAAATTGTTATTAAAATCATGCATATTAAAAGAACTTAATTTAAGAACACTGAAAGATAAAAACGCTTAATCTATAATTTGATAAAACACTATTTTTAATTTTGTTGCTGAGACGGGGATGAACTCAATGGAAAAGAACCATTCGAAGCAGTTTGCCCCAAAGTCTATTCGCTGTTAGGAATTTTTGGTTTTTTGAAAGGAAATTTGAGTTTAAAATAGTTAGAATTTTTGTGAAGTTTATCGGTCAAAATTAAATTTTACAACAAAAAAGGACAAAATATCAAAAATTACAAAAATACAACCATGTGACAAACAAGAAGAAGGAAAGAGATAGGTAAAAAATTAGAGATATGGTGGTGAAAAGTGTATGATAGATAGAAGTTTTGGTAGTACTTCGCCGATCGAGTTCTCGCCACTGAAACCGGCACCGTACCTCGCCTCGGTTAGCTTATTATTAGAGTTATTTTTTGTTGAATGTAAATTTTACAACTTAAAGCACCACGGATTTTGTTTATAATTCATTTTAGTCCCCCTACGTTAATAGAGAAGCCTAAAAATAGATACAGTAATAATTGTAGAAAATCCGAAAAAAAAAATGTAAGCAATTCTCAAGTTTTTTTCCGTACGTCTATGTAAAAAATACCAACTAGCTAATGAATATTACTAATTTCCTTGCAAAAAAAATAAAATAGAGTACCAGATTTCTGCATTAAACCTAAATTTTCATTAATTCCGAATGTTGCACCTAAATACGAAAATCTAAAACTTGTAGACTCAATACAAAATTAGGTCAGCATCAGCTCTATTGTAAGTATTCTATGATTTTTTTAAATTTCTAAACAATTTTAATATTCCTGTTAAGTCATTAAAAAAAATTATTTTCCTACAACATTACTCTAATTATTCTTCTTCATAATATTATAAATTATGTAAGCAAAATATCACAACTTTCTCGGTTATTATGAATCATTAGATCAAATTAATTTAAAATAATTTTAATTGCCTGTTTAAGTGATATTATTAAACTAAGTTATAGAGAGTCTATTTAGACAGCCATAATTAAACAAGTAATTTACTACTTGATAATATTTGATTGACTTATTAATGTGTGCGAAACTAATTAAATATAAACTACACACTACACTATTCACTGGTTTGTTGAAATCTGAAGTTCTCTAATAGTCTAGCATTTAGTCCAGAAATTAGCATTTGACCTGGACAAAATTAGTAAAAATCTGAATTTATCCACAGGCGTTCCTTGAGGTATCCCAGACCCAAATCCACACAAATCATAAAAATGCCAACATGGCTACCCTTGGGTAGCCACGTTGGCATTTTCTTCAATAACTTGATATTGATGATCAAAGTCAAATATCTGCGTCATATGCATCGGTTGTCCATGACGTCAATATAAAAGTTGCAGAGAATTAAATTATATACAGGTTATCTTTTTCATTTTTCCCAACCCCTCCTTTTGCGAGATATTCAAGGTCAAAGTTTCAAAATGATTTTTCGAGAATATCTCGTGCCGAAAAACAATAACGTTAACATGAAAGTTGTAGAGAATTCAATTATCTACAAGATTGGTATTTTACATTTTTTCCCAGAACCTCGCCCTTTTCCAGATATTCAAGGTCGAGGTTTGGGTTTGGTACACCTCAAAGAACGTCTGTGTAATTTTTCCAGGTTTCCTTCTTTTCTTATCTAATTTCCCTATACTATAAGCATATTGAAAAAAAAATCTGGGGAGAAAATAAAATATTAATATTTTTGAAATATACGAGCTAAGAATTTGAGTGCTATAAACTAATTACTACGAGAGGAGGCTCAATATTACGACGAAGATGTTCTTTCGGTTTCAAATATCTACCAGTAGAGGTCGCAACCGGGCTTGACCGACTGCGAACACCTAATTGATTAACATATTCGTCGAATACGGCACAATGCCATTATATGTGATGTCACTGAGATTAAGGATACAACCAATATTTTTCATTTTCTTTTGTAAAGTTGGTATTCATACTTACCCTACCAAACTCCCAGTTGTTTCATAGAAGCCTTCTAAAAAGAGATTCTAACGCCATTTTAAAGTAAAACTGATACATTACCTAATATGCGCAACACTGGTCCGAATCGTAGAGATACACTGTACACATGATACTACGATATCGTAGTATCATGCACTGTACATGACAGTCTATAAGCCTTTAGTGATCGCTCTGGAAGAAAAATATTATCTAATTCTAATGATTTCCAAAAATCATATCATTCAACATTTTCAAAAGAAATAGGTTCCTGTTTTCCTGGTACCTTAGAAAAAAATTTCATCTCGTGAACCTTATAAATATCCAATTTGGCTTTCAACATAAGCATCCCAGGTGGTAGATACAACGATAACCTATAAAGTAAGGAGAAGTAATAATAGTGCCCATTACAAGACCAAAGTTTACATAAAAAAGTTGTAAGACTAAATACCAGTGGTGAAAATAAATGTTGAAGAAAATTAAAGAAAAAAATTGCATACTTATAACATAAGTGAAATATGAGCAATTTCACAAGCTGTACATCATTCTGCATTAAATATTGCTTAGAGCAGAGTATGACATTATAAAAACATATTTAATTCCAAAATAAAGTATATTTGTGGCTGACATCGCCACCATACCTATTCAAGTTAATATAGATTCAACTGATAATTCAGTAGTTTAAAGAAAAACACAAAATATTGCCAACTCACATTGTGAAGTTTTGTTAATTTTAATAATTTAGCTGGTAATAAGAACTTAGGTTTTAATTTAAATAAATCAATATCACTTTTTGGAAAAGACGACAAAGGACCTCGCACAATTCCTTATGTAAAAGTGGCTTGCGATAAATTGGCTGGATTTTTTACATGTCCTATATTCTGGGTCCCGAATCGGATGACAAATAAAGAAATTAATTTAAATGCGATACCTCATAATCCCAAGTTCAACTGGCTCTATCTTGAAAATTTGGTGGTTTGGGACCTCCGACCCATTGAGACATTTGATCAGAGACGCAATATAAATAAATAAATAAATACATTCTTAGACCTGTGTATTTATCATACACAGCAAAAAATATTTTTCAAAAAAAGCCTTGAAAAAGGAAACAGAATAGATTTCCGAAACGTCGGCGAAATATTTAATTTCAAGTTTTTATACTTATTTGTGTTGTTTAATGAAAAAAAGCAAACTTTAACTCATCATTTGACGTAAAAGTCACAGACGTAGAGGTTATTTACCAGTAACATACTAGTTAATTGCGATATTTTGTAGATTCCTCGAGCACCACTTAAAAAGAAAACATACATGTGACAGGAAGTCCCAAAGAATCGAAGAAAGAAAAAAACTATACCTTATGAACTAGTTAAAAACTCGCATACAGTGTAAAAACATTTTGAAAGACAATTTTAACTTAGTTTTAAAATCCAGTGAGTTTTTAGCTATATTACATTCAGAGGGTAAGTTATTAAACAATTTTGGTTCCATAAAATTTGGGGAATTGTAAGTTAAATTAAGTCTTGGATGTGGTATTTGAAACTCTTCCGCGTATTCAGGTTATGAATACTTTTATTCAAAGAAACTTATTCTTGTCTCAATAAACATATCCACACATTCCGAAAATATACAAACATGCTAAAGTTAAAATATTATACTCTCTAAAGATCTCCTTGCAAGAATGGGTACTAAAAACACTAGCTATACAACGCATTATCCTTTTTAAGCAATGGGAATATTCTCTGACAGAGTGGAGTTGCCCCAGAAACAGATACCATACCTTAATCTAGATTCCACTTGGGCATAGTATAAATTAACTGATTGCTCCCTGGTAAGCACGGTTTTATTATTAAATAAAAATGAAATTGACGCTAGCTTGGAAATTATATATTCACTATCTGATTTCCAAGACACTTATCGATATGTAAACCTAAAATTTTATACTCTCATGGGTATTCGTTATAATCGACTCATTGACCTGAAAAGTAATAGACTCGCATTTTTCCTGTCTATTATGAAACTGAGTTTTATCTGCATTGAAGTACAACTGATATTGAAAAATGTAGATACCTTTACTACACTATTGTTAATTTTACTTTCTAACACATTATGCATAGGTTCTGAAATAATTATAGAAAGATCATCAGCATACATTGAAAAGAAATTACTACATAAAATTCAATCGAGCTTATTAATATATAATATGAATAACACAGGGCCCAATGGTGAGCCCTGTGGAACCCTCATACTGAAAGACGAACATTCAGAGCTCTGTGTACCATATTTGTTGTATACTTACATACTGCTGACGATTGGTTAAAAATGAATTAATCCATTTTAGTGGTTGTCTTCTAATCCCATAGTCGTATAGTACAGTTAACAATTTTACATGACTATTACAGTCAACTTTTTTAACCATTAAGAGTCTCATAGAATAAGAAAACAATAATATATACAATATATACAATATATACAATATTGCCCTAAGAATTGCTTAGATGAAAATGATAGAAAGGAGAGAAAAACTTATTTTGTTTGGATAGTAAAGGATCAGTTTCTTTTTGGTGGGTCTTTAAAGTCGTTCCTCATTAATTGAAAATTTGATTATAGCTCTTATACAATTCTATCAAGTTATGTATAAAATGCTTGCCTTAAAATATTTTAAAATACTGCCATATAATTTTTTTTTAATGTCTGCAAAGCTAATTACTCTCCACCATTTTGGGTTTTCCTGGTTCTAATATACCTAGTGACAATACTAGGATAAAATCAGTTGGTGCATTTCTATTATTTCATTACATTTCATATGTTTAATGTCTAGGGTTAACAATTAATCACTTATTTTCAGTAATGTTTTATGGATAATTATAGATGACAAGTTTGCAGGTAAAACACTTTCTTTCATAAAAATTCCAGAAGAGTCAATTAATTCTAATTATACAAGTCTATAATTTTACTTTTTAAACCTACTCGTTTTATAAAATAAGTGACATACGCCATAATAACATCGATCCTTCAATAAGATAAATGTTTTCTACTATTTATTTTATTTTATAAGTACTCTACTGCTACATTAATTAACAAATAGCGCAGAGCGGAACTTCTAATTAAATAATGACTAGAGGAACATTTGTGAACCGCCCCTTTCCGTACGCCATTGTCATCAACCGACAACATATGGGTTTGGCGTACCTGATTATCGATTTTGGAAAAGAAATACTTACCTGCTATGAAATTTGAAACTGCTCACGTGTTATTATAAATAATTTTTCTGAAATAAGGCAGTCGCCTGATATTATCTCAATAATTGCCAAGCTGAACTTTTAATTTGATAGAAAATTACTATAGTAGGCGGTAGTTTTGATCCATATTATTAGAACGAATTAGCAGGTTGTCGCAAAGCGAGCAGTATTAAAACATAATTATGTCAAAGATAATAAATAGCTAAATTATAATAAATATGTATGGTAGCTGATAAATTTTTAAATTATGATTCTATTTTTAATTTAGCTCCTTACTAAGATATACCTGATATACTGTTTAATATTTGTTTTAAATGTTTATTGACTGGTAGCTTAGGTTACTCAGGTGATTATTTCAGCAGTCATTTTAAAACTCTCTTTAAGGGCAATAAAATTCTCACTTTGATCTTCATAGTAATAGGCAGCAGCGATCCATGTACCTCATTGGGTTCAGGCCACGATGGTACTTAAAGTAGAAGAGTAAACCAGGACACTCTTTTTGAAAATATGGAATATTTCAAATTGTTTTCAAAAATATTCTTATACGTTTGTGACATGTGCACTAACGTTATCTTATATCTTCACTTACATTCTATTTTGCGATTTTGAGTTCCTTTGTTTCGACTGGCCTGCCCGTCGACTCAAGTTCAAGCTTTTAATGTCCTAGTTGCCCGAAATTTATAAATGACGTCACACAGAAATGTTCTGGATTTTATCTGGAAAATTCTTATGTTGTGAAGGTAAGCTTTATAAAATCAGTTATAAAGGTATTATTAGTAAATCCTCCATTACAAAACTATGCAATTAAGCGATGACTTTGTCAAAATTGAAAATGTAACAATCAGGCTAATTAATGCATTGTAGTGAAATATTAACGAAAAGAACTCGAATTGGTATGATATATTTCGAAGTTTGTTAGAACAATATATCCGGAAAACATATTTTGTTGTCTTTGTTGTTTTTTATCTCTAACGCCATCCCTCAAGTGATGAGTTTACTAATAATTTAGAATAGTCATTATGGGCATTGAATCACATCTGACGAAATAGACCATCTTATTTGCCCATTTGAAGTGGAAAATGTTTCTGACAAAATTAATTTAAAATTATTAACCTTGATTTCCCCTAGTTAACTACTTATTATACCGTTCGCAAATACAAAACAAAGAGTATATTGTATTCGATCGGCACATTACTAAATCTGGTAATATTGCTCCTAGAGAAAAAAATTTCTATCACAGTCTATCCGTCCGTCCGTAACATTTTTTGTAAGCACGATAACTTAAGAACGAAAAGTCCGATTGTATTGAAATTTTGGCAGTAAGTTAAGGTTAGTTAGAGAAAGAACTGTATTTCTTTTGAACAATATCGATCAATAAATAAAAAAGTTATTAATTATTATTTAAATAAAAAAAATGTGTGTTTTGTAATTAACCAAAAAAATGTCTAAAACCAATATTATTTACAAAGAAAACTACGAAGAGTATCCTATAGAATGTGCAACAATTATCTGAAAAGTGCAGTTAATCAGCGAAGAGTATAATGGTTAGCTTGTTTTACTCATATTATAAGTAAATGTTTATTCAATGGCATTTTCTCCGTAAATAGCTAATGTTTGCCTATCCCTAAAAATAAGCTCAGCGCTTTCAGTTCAGACTGATTAGTATTCTGCCTACGTTGACTAATGTATTTGGATGAATTGTCGTCAATTACTTGAATCAGAACCATTGCTTGCCTTATGGCATATTGTAGATTAATTCCTTAGAGCTAATGATAAAAAACACACGATTAATTTGGTTAGTAAGCATTTGATACTTTTGATCATCAGATATTATGTAAAAAGCTAAAATATTTCAGTGTATGGAAGTACTTTATTATTTTTTCTCAAAATAATCTGGTCTCAGATATCCACGTAAATAATTATTTATTCTCTATCTTTAAATCTGTCGTTGCTGGAGTTCCGCAGAGCACTCTCTTAAGCCCATTCTTATTTTCTATATATACCTACGACTTTCATTATTTTCGCTAAGTATGTAATTTGCACCAGTTTGCAGATGATACAAATTTAGCTCTCATTGGACATGTATGAAAATGTGGTAAATAATGTTAACTTTGGTTTAAATAATAACTGATGTTTCAAGAACTCATAATTTGGTTCTAAATTTTTAAAACACAGAACTATTAGTGTTTAATAAAAATATCTTATGGTAAACTTATATCCGTATTATGCACAAAGATTAAAATATAAGCTGTGATCCCTTGATTTTTTCGACTTTATCCTACGACGATGTACTCTACTGTCCGGTATTAATTTCGAAAGGTCGCTTACGACTACTAAAAACATCAAACTTCTGCATTCGTTACTATTTCAAACTTAGAAAATTTGATCATATATGCGAACATTGCAAACTCATTAGTTAATCAGCTAGTCATACACAATAGGTTCTTACTTCATTTCTATCAAAATCGTCACTCCGTTTACACTTTTCTCTACACAAACACATTTCTTGTACTGAGAATATTGAAGAAACTATTTAAAGCGAGAGCTCAATTTGGCTCCAGTAAGTGTTTTATATAAAATTCTAACCGCATTAGATTAAGATTGTATTAATGAAGTTAATAGTCGGGATTAGTTTAACAACTTCTCTTTATTAATGCACCATGAGCAAATTGTATGAAATTGTATCCATTATGACATCGGTTATGATGGACAAATTTAAATTTTAACTTCATTTTCACGGTCCGAAGTTATTATTTTGACTCTTTTTTCGACGATAATTACGGAAATGCTTCTTTAAATGTATTTGCACCATTTCAGCAGATATTTTTCACTTCAAAATTACTTAACGATTGTTTCTACTCAACTAACGTTTCACAATTATAAAATGTGAACGATTAACCTGTTCTTTCGGCGATAATTGGTCAAATCTGTGTCATTGTATTAAGAAATAAATGTTAACATCTTATTAAAAAAAGGAGCTGCAAACAATAATCTGTTAATATAATTTCAACGACTTCAACACAATAAATAAATATAATGGTTATGGAAGTTGTATTTACTTTGAAAATAAATGCATGTACCCAGAATTAATAACAATTGGAAACAGAAACAATGTGTTTTTATTGAAAAAAACATTAAAAAAAATAAGTCAACGCATAGATCACAATACAAAAGTCACTGCCAGTTATGCGGAAAAATTCCGCGCCGTAATGCTAGTAAACATTCTGTCGATAGTCTATACAATTTAATTTCCGAAATTCCAAACAATTATAACTTACCGACCCTTTGAACTGCATTTCCAAGGCAAACCTTTCGCGAAATTGTGTATGTTATTAAAGCACGTCAAATTTCTTGATGTAGTAATTATTCTACATAACTTTTCCCACAGACACGTATATAATTAATATATTATACTGTATAATAAGCCCCATGTGTAATGTTACACGCTAAATTACATATTTTTTTATGTTATCACCAAATGAAAATGAATAATTTCGACATTAACATCGGGACGGCCGTTGCTCGGAACAGTTATTATTCAATTTTCAGACCGACATGTAAATGAAGTAACTGCATTAGCGCAATCAATCTATGTAAGTTAATTGCGATATAAACACAGCCATTAGAACTACCAGCTTGTCATTTTAATAATGAAGTTAAGTACTCGACAAATATTGAGCTTTTGCTGATGCAATTTTAATTTGAGCGCTAAAAATCCTACAATTAACTCCTCGACAGGACGTTAAAGGACGATTAGCTACATTTTGGGGATTTTAATTATGCATTAAATTTAGGCATAAATAGTGTTTGTATTTTAATTAAGTAACATTTTGCTCTTCGTGTTTGCAACATGGCACATGTTTCGGGATCCATTTAGTAATTTAATTAACTCCCATTTGCTGTAGGCCATGTTTGACAGCATCGCGATATCTATTACCGTTATCTGTTGGTGTACGATCTCACCAAAACTTTTTTCAATCTGTCCAACGCTTTGGAGTGCATTCGCCTGTTCGTATTTTGATGTAAAGTTAATAAATAAATTCCTGAATTGAAGCAAAGTGGCGATAGAAACCTTCGCGTGGCACTAACTTATCTGCAATAACTTTCTTGATCATTATATATTAATACCTCATCTCAAGTACAAAAAGGATTAGGATACTCGTTTCACCTTTAAGTAACTCAAAGGACAAAGTCGAGGTAAAGAATATTCAGGGATATACAGCAGTAGTAATAGGGACCATTTCTCTTTATACTGGAGAAACTTCGTAATTCATAAAAGTTTCAAGAAAGACGTAGCCAAAAGAACTGTAAAACGATATTATTATTATTGTTACAAACGCGAGCAGACCTATAGGATCCATAGCACTCAGACCTGTCGGCCCATTCGCGATGTGTGGAATTACCAGTGAAGAGACCAGTGCTCTCCAAAAAGGTAAGCAGCCTGTTCCAAGGTTGATCCTGCAGTTCCTCCGGCTGCGTCTGTAGAAATTGCCTTTCGAGATGCCTCTATACCTTGACGCACCTAGAGGTGCGCAACTGCATAGAATATGAGTAGTGGTTTCATTTTCCACTCCACACTTCCAACAAATAGAGTTGCTCTTCAACCCCATTGCATGAAGTTTATTCAGAGAACAGTGTCGTGTTATCAAGCCTACTATCCATCTCATTTTTTCTATTTCGAGCCCAAACAGCCGCTTAATGCTTTAGTTAGCCAAGGGCGTCTTTACATGGAGCCTCGATTGCCTCATTCCAGGGGCCTAGTTGTTGAACCTTGCCAAGGTCCAGTCTCGCAACTCTGATTAAGACCGACTTCTTGGTAGACCGAAGACTGGCTCAGGGTCAGAGAAAAGTTGTTGCTCCTTATCCCGCCTACCAGTCTGCTTTTTCATTGCCCTTCACACCTCTGTGCCCGGACACCTATATGAGTTTTTCATGTGAGATCTGTCAAAATATTCAGACAGTTTAAGACCAGCCTTGAGGTCACCTTGTTTGATGCAAGAGCCCTCAAGGCTGCCTGGCTGTCGTAAAAGAATAGATATAACTAACACTAGATATATTTGAGAATATCTAGATAAATCAACAAGGATGTGGCGTATTATTAACGAATTAACCAGTAAAACGCAGACAGGAGATTTTGACGTAGACAAAATTATTTTCGAGAAGCATCCTAACATTTCTAACAGAGTAGAAGAAAACTTTAACAACTTATATTATGAAAGTATTAAATACATTGCGAACAGTATTGAAAACAAACCGTTTGACTTACAAATAGCACCAGATACTGAAGAAATTGAATTTTCTACATTTCGGAAAATAAACTTAAGTGAATTAAATAAAATCGTTTTTAATTTAAAAAATAAAAGTACGGGTGATGAGGGACTCAGTGTTAAATTGTTGAAAGACTCATTCTGTGTAATAGGTTACCCTTTGTTAAATATCATTAATAGATTCTTGGAGGCAGGGCGTGTGCCGTCATTGTTAAAAATTAGTACAATAATACCGATTCCGAAAGTAGCATCCCCCACGAAACCTGAGCAATGCCGACCAATTAATTTATTGCTAGTTGTAGATAAGATATTGGAAATTATGGTGAGTGATCAGTTGCGTGACCATTTTGAAAAAAATAACATTCTATTCCTGGTTCAATCTGGTTTTCGAGAAAACCGTTCGTGTGAAACGGCTCTCCAGCTTATTTGCGCCAAATGGAAGAAAGAGATAAGTTAGGAAAATGTAGTTCTCACTGTGTTTGTGGATTTGAAGCGAGCTTTTGAGACTATAGATAGACGGTTGTTAGTGAAAAAATTATGTAGATATGGCATTCAAAGTACTGTTTTAAAATGGTTAGAAACAAAATGTCAAGTACGATTCAGTGTCCGTACGGTGTTCCTCAAGGAAGTGTCCTGGGGCCTCTTTTATTTATTATCTATGTCAATGATACACACTGTGTTTTGAAAATTCATGCATACATTTGTTTGCTGATTATACTGTAATTACTGTGACCGGTAAAGATTTCGATAGTATAACAAACACTCCTAACGAACTTGACATTTTGTACGACTGGCTCTGTGGTAATAGGTTAAAACTAAGTTCTGATAAAACCAAACTTATGGTTATAGACTCAAAATCTCTATGTAATAAATTCCTGGGTAGCAATTATATCATTGAAATAAACGAGTGTGTTTTAGAAATTAGGTATTTAGGTGTTGGACCCACAACTTATATTTTGAAATCAAGTTAATTATATGTGTGAGAAAATTAGGAAATTACTAACTTGTCGCAGTGGAGCAAATTACTTATATTCAACACCATAATACATACGCGTCCCTTTTAATAGCATGCAACAACCAAAAAATCGGCAGGTTGCAACTATTGCAAAATAAAGCAATGAGAATTGTACTACACTGTGGCATTTGTACTTCCATAAAGCTTATGTTAAGCGTTCTTAATTGATTGTCTGTGGAGCAGAGTATAAAAAAGGCGAATTTAGTTCTAATATATAAAACAATTGATGGCAAAGTTCCTACCTATTTACAAATATTAAAGAAACGCCTAGATGTACATGGTTATAATATAAGATCAAAAACTAATTATGACATTGAATTAGTTAAAAAATCATTTTTACAAGGTTCTATATATCAGGAAGGACTTCGTCTTTTCAATGCTCAGTCCAATGATATCAAAGAGGCTCCCAATGTGAATGTTTTTGTTAAAAATATATGTAAATATTTGACATGTAATTATTCAGCTACATAATGTATTAACTATGTTCTTACTGTTATCTGTTATCTAGTTATTCACATTTATATAAATAAGTTTTGTCTGTTTACATTTCGTGTACTAAAATAGCTAAATAAATAAATACAATACAATACAATACAATTAACTCACATATGCTCAAGCTAATATAGTTTAAATAAACACTACTTCTGAAATTATTATAATTTCGTGATTTCAGAATTTGTAGAAAAAATATATATATACACATGTTATCGGAAGTCAGAGAAAAAAATTACTTAGATACATAAAACAACTTCAGTTATAGAAGAAAATACAGCTTTTGAAATGTTAAAAATAAAATTATTCTGCAGTATATCTCGTGATAAGCAAAAACACCGAGACTGTAAGTCTTGGGAATGTAGTTCGCTAAGAAATATAATATAAATTCTGATACTTACAGAATAAGTAGACAAGAGTATCACGTTCTTATATATAGAATATAGTGGAAACTATGGAAAGGCACGTTTGCCTACCTGTTAGAATTTTTTCAATTACTATACTTCCACTCCACTAAGTACATGGATGTGGAAATAAAACTCATAGGCATTAACTTCTTTATTAGAACTATTAATACTGCTATTTAGTCTAGTTGTCTCTAATAATAGTTTGCTGTGCAATTATAATCAAATTTATAATACTTACGGAATACTTTATAATATAATTTATCTTAGCACACACACTATATACTTCAGGAATATTACGTTTTTATTCCGACAAAATTCATAAAGTTTTGAAAATTGGTGGGTATGTTGGGAATAGCATAAGGATTACTAAACCAAAAAGTTCCCATCCCTAAATAGTGTGCTTCATCCCCCAGGACGTCCTTTCTACCCCTATTTTGAGTTTTTCTAGATTATCTCGGCAACGGTGTAATTTTCGACAAAAATACCTACATACAAAATTGTTCCTTGGAAAATTTTCTATCAAACAGGTTTTTACCACTTTTTTCCTAAAATTAATAATAACGTGGGAAATATGGCGCAAACATAAGGGTTGGTTCCGACTAGCACTCTCGATCTACCTTAAAGTTAACGCTTAACGCTTAAAATAGCAGTAGGCACTAAACTTTATTTACAATTTTAATAAATATACAACTTCCACCCCCTCACCTCTATAAAAAGACCGTGTTGTACTTATTTCCACACCACCCTAGAGGTAAAGTACTTCGCGCGTTTTTTTTTAAGTGGTATCCCCTGTAGGCCTAATCCACTAATTATCAAATGTTAATTATAAATCTTGGTCGTCTTCCACAGATTCAACATTCAAGCATGATTGTCCATGGCAATGATAACACATTGTAGAGCAACGCAGGCCTGCTCTTCTGCAACTACACCTGTATTCGCACCCTAATTTACTACATGAACATTAAATAAGCGTTAAAACAGATTCGGGAGCTGATTCTTTTATAGTCATTATTGGGATTAATATACCGCCAACTTTTTTCCACCCCCAATCGGTAGCTTTGAGCGTCACGTTTTTCCATGTTTGAATTTGGTGAAAAAGTCGATAACAGTATTGCCGAGCGGCAGCAGAAGTTGGTGGAAGTTTTCACAACATAACAGTGTTGCTGGCTTTACCAACTAGTCTCTTAAAAGACATAAATCTGTATTCATCTAGACTTTTTTCTGCCGAGGTACAGTTGTATAAAGCTAAAGTTTGTACAATATGTTGTAAATCACTTCTTTTATTAAATACATTAATTGCATTCACTTTCCCTTTGGAAAAAAGCGCCGAGGTTGTGTCAAAATCGCTGATGGCATGTACAAATAAAATGGCGGATTTGCAATTTTTTAAGAAAGTTGCAGATTGTAAATCTTGAGAACTGTAAATCCTTTTACAGGCATTACCCTGTTTTTCTTTTAAAAATTTAATGTCTTTGTCAGAGGGAGAAAGTGCAATAAGAAGGACTAGCAGGTCAATATCTTGCCCTACGACAACAGCTGTATCGCAATTCTTACATTTTTCTATAACAGTTTGTATTATTAATAAATCGGCGTCATCCGCAGCAACGAACACATCTATACCTTCAGTTCTAAATCTTTTCACTAGCTCTGTAATTAAAAGCAAATTACTTAGGAACTTCTGCTGAGTTTCAGAAACGACAGTATTTTCGTCAAACATAATTTGAGGACAGCTTCTTTGAAGTATCCGCCTTTGTCGTTCTAGGCTCTTCGTGCTGTTTGCATTTTCCATATAACCATCGAACACGACAGTTATTCTATTCCCGTAATTTTTTTTTATGTAACTAACGTAAGCGTTGTAAACAGCATTAAATGTCCCTTTTTTGGCCATATTACGCGACGAAGCAAGTATCTTCCATCAATCACATATTCGCTGTTTTCGAAAACATGGTCTCGTTCTGGAACAGTATTGATAATCTGGTATAAAGCTGCCTTATTGGTTTTTCTCATTAGGCCTATGGAAGTGCGGAATGATGTGCTGCATAGTAACACCGAACATTTCGGTGATGGTAAATAGATAACGAATTATATGACTTGCGCTAAGTACGGCCCTGATTTACCAACGTACTATTCATTTGAGGAGAAATGGTCTAAAAACCTTTTTTGTAGAAAATTTCCTGTAGAACACTTTTGTACATAGGTATTTTTGTCGCAAAATGCACCATATTTATGGATAATTTTAAAAAAGCGAAAATTGGGGTGAATACTATGTCGTAGGGGATGAAGCACACAATTTAGGGGTGGGAACTTTTCGGTTTATTATTACATATGCTGTCCTGATTATTTCCACCAATTTTCAAAACTTTATGAATTTTGTCGGATATATCGCAATTTGGACCGTAATATTACTGAATTAATATTTCATAACTGAAGTATAATCTTCCGGTCAACTTCTGAATGAAACTAGTGAATTCTCAACTCTTGAAATTTTCTACAGAAATTATTTCGGTCATCGCACCACCGCTTGAAGGAATTCGTGAGAATTCAACCATCAACACTAAATAAAATAAACTGCCATTACATTTACATTTCTCCTTACTCATTAATTTAGCCATTTTTAATTTTACCTTCTTCAACGTACCATGAAAGAATGTCACGGCCTCGTCCCTATAATTTATAATTCCCTAAGTTTGAACTAACCTGGGCCAATCATAACGAAATGAGGGGACCAAGGCCGTCAGTTTCCGGTCATTATTTTCAATGGGCGACACCCTAACAAGAATGAAATAATAAGGAGATAATTGGGGCGAAAATTATTATTTGGTCTACGCGTCGAGCCAGCTTTTGGCTTGTTTTTAATTTAGCCGCCGCAATTACTCACTACTTACTTTACGAAATGTAAACATAAAGTTTAAATAATTCTCATTTCGCATTTGTCAGTGCATATTTGCGTAAGGAAGGAACAATTTGCTTAGAAATAAGTTTCATCTGTGTTTGGAATTTATTTAACGTGATATACTTTATTTAATATCAAGTGGAAAATCACAAAAAGAAAACTGACAAAGGAAGCGTTCATAACCCCAAAAATGTCATGAGCGTCGACCGACAATTTTTAGAATATTTTTTTAATTTTTGAAGTAAATTGAATATTCTTTTACTGCGTTATATTAATTGATAAGCATGACTTAAATTATTTATTTATAATATAAAATGCTAGGTTAATGAACAACTGCATAGATGATTCAAATAAAGTAAATAAATATCATTTAGCCTACAGCTATGCCACCGGCACATTGTACGAATAAATCAAGCAAGAACCAGATAAACATTCGACTACTTTAGTTTGAAGTAAGCTCATAATATTTTCTATATTCATATACGGGTATTGTTTGTGATATTCAAACACATTTTCGATATTTAAAAGTAAACTATTTTTTGTTTCCTTATACTTGTTATGAAACCTATTTTTTATAGGATTTTGCAGAAAAAACTATCTCGGCATGAGAACTAAAATAAAAACTGTTTGTAAAATGATTGATTTACAATATTCGCATTCATTCGATAACCTGAATTTTGGTTACGCTAGCAATTAAAATCCTAAAATCAATTTGTCTTTCTTATTGGACAATTCTCATTCTAACAATAGTTTCTACACGGTCCCTGGGTCCCCGGTTCTTATTTGACAATTTGACTGTGTGGATGCTAGTGTTAGAATGAGAATTGTCAAATAAGAAATTAGACAAATTCATTTTAGGATTTTAATTTGCTAGCATAACCAGAATTCAGGTTATCGAAAGAATGCAAAGATTTCATTAATATTTCTACACAAAGTTTTTCTTTAGTTATAGATAGTTATTTTTTCTGCTGTTTGCAAAATCCTATAAAGAATGTTTCAATACAATTATAAGCAAACAAATAATAATTCATTTTTAAAACATACATAGAGTATATAGGCTCCAATACTAGTTAGCTAATAGATAGGTGAGGTTGTTTTTATCAGTCAATGTCAAATATAATCATTTCACACTTATTCATAGAAATTGTCTTGGTTTTGCATGAAACATCTTTATGAATGGCTTTATGTCTTTCTGATGAGCTCCAGAATAAGGGCGAAAAACGTTTCAAAGGCTAAGCATTTCCAGGAAACAGAATGATAGATTTCATGAAAATGTAATCCATTGGAATGAACAATTTTTTAAGACAAGGTAGATAAATAAATTCATTTTAGGTCTTTGTTCTCATTTTTAACTGAATCTTCATAATCGTAGGGGGTTATGTGGATACTAGTTTAATCTGCATGGCCGTAGGGGACTGTGTGGATGCTAGTGTTAGAATGAGAATTGTCAAATAAGAAATTGGACAAATTCATTTTAGGATTTTAATTTGCTAGCATAACCAGAATTCAGGTTATCGAAAGAATGCAAAGATTTCATTAATATTTCTACACAAAGTTTTTCTTTAGTTATAGATAGTTATTTTTTCTGCTGTTTGCAAAATCCTATAAAGAATGTTTCAATACACTATACAGGGTGTTCTACAAGTTTTATGACAAAATTTGACAGATGATAGCTGGGTTAAACATTTTTTTATCAATGGACATGGGTCCAATTACAATGAACCCAAGTGATAATCCCTCTGATATACTAAATGCATTTGCCAATTATTTCGGTCAATCTTATAATGAGTCTTCATTAGATATCGAGGAACATCACATTGAGACCGATATACCTAACAATAACCCTGTTGTTAGCATAAACTCTTTCAGTGAAGATGAGGTTATTCGGGCTCTAAAACGAATTAAACCCAAAATGACGACCGGTCCTGATTCCATTCCAGCTTTTTTATTAAAGGATTGCGCTATCATCTTTGCATATCCTCTAACTCTAATTTTGAACTTAATCTTAAAAAACTGCCTATTTCCTGACCTATGGAAATATTCCAAAGTATGTCCCATCTTCAAAAAGGGAAACAAACTAGATATTGAGAACTTTAGACCAATCTCTGTAATTTGTAACTTCTGTAAAGTCTTAGAAATATTACTTCATGATAGAATATATCATTCGATTAACACCAAAATCTCTATTAATCAACATGGATTTTTGAAAGGGCGTTCAACAACAACAAATTTATTCTGTGTAACTCAATATATTTCTGAATCCTTAGATGAACGTGGGCAGGTAGATGTCATATATACCGATTTCTAAAAAGCGTTTGATAGACTTGATCACCAGTTGTTACTTAATGAATTAGAAAAAATCGGCTTCTCATATTCTTTGCTCCTTTTGTTTAAATCTTATTTAATGAATAGAAGTCAGTACGTTGCATTAAATGGGTTCAAATCGATCGAATTTGCTGTCACATCTGGAGTTCCCCAGGGAGCTATTCTGGGGCCCTTGTTTTTTAACATATTTATTAACGACATAGTGAACGAAATTAATTTGCCTCACCTTTTATATGCCGATGATCTAAAAATTTTCACAGTAATTGATGAAATCGATGACTGTTTTCAACTTCAGACTTCTCTTGACAAAATAAACTCCTGGTGTATAGTAAATAAATTATTCATGAATCCTAGTAAATGTAACGTAATGTCCTCTTCTTTAAAAACGTCACCTTTAATTTTTGATTACAGGTTAGATAATGTCATACTTCAAAGACCTATAACATTTCGCGACCTCGGCGTAACTTTTGAAAGTAAATTATCCTTCACTGATCATATCGATACCATTGTGTCCGAAGCCTCCAAAGCCCTTGGATTTATCGTTCGTACTAGTCGAGAGTTCACTAATACTGATACTCTGAAAATTCTTTATCAATCCTTCGTCAGATCGAAACTTGGGTACGCATCGCTAATTTGGAGTTCCAGTTATGATGTTCACAAGAATAACTTGGAGGCAGTTCAACGTAGATTTCTTAAATTACTGTGGTTCAAATCCGACGGTACCTATCCAGTGATTGGTTTTCCGCAAAGTAACTTGCTTGAAAGATATTCTATGACTACTCTTGAGGATAGGCGTACGTACTTTTCTCAAGTATTTTTGTTTAAATTACTACACAATGATTTTGACGCACCCGAAATAATTAGTAAGCTTAATTTTCACGTTCCCAGATTAACCTCTCGTAATCACCAAGTTTTCTATTTACCTACGCCGCGTACCAACGTACTAAATAATTCACCTTTATATACGACTTGCAGTACTTCTAACAAATTATGTAACGACTTCGATATTTTTAATTGCAGCCTTAGTGACATAAAACAAAATGTTCTAAATTAAATAACCAGTGAGTGTCTTTGTTTTTCTTAATTTGCTTTGAATCACATATGTGTATATATGTATATATAGTTTTTATATTTAAACATTTCCCATGTTATTTTTTTCCCTTTCTTCGTATCATTAGTTATTCATAGTTCGTACATTTAAGTATTTTTTTTCTTCATTTTACTTTCTTTCTATGTTGTTGTATATTATGTAATTAATGCTTTATATGCCTTTATACCTGTTCTGTAATTGGGTATCTTACCTGTTGAACAGTGTATGCAATAAATAAATAAATAAATATTATTAAATTTAATAAAAAAATTTATTTAATTCATTTGATCACTAATCGCTAATGGTACCTAAGAGTTTAGTTCGGTCGTCGACGAAGGCAGACGCGTTTTTAAGTGGATCCCACGAAATCCCGAAAAACTAGAGTAAACACGGTGTGAAAACGAGAAAAAATGTGTTGAATTAAAGAGTGGAAAATCCTACATTAGTTGATATATATTAACATAAATTTGGCTAATTCATATAGCTGATATTTGATATTTAACTATGCCATCACCAAAGGCATATATGAGCAGCTCGGCAAAGGGTACAGACATCTGGCAACATAACTCGGATAAAAAGAAAATAAACATGTTGAATGGGACCAGGTCATAAACTCGTAAATTATCCACAAGTGCATGTACATAAGACGACCGACCACCCTCCCCAAAGTGGTTAGAACGAAGTCATGATTGTAGTATCATGGTACGAAGTGAATAAGTGCAACGGACTGGCTTCTAACGCATGGAAGTAGTAACATAAGCAAGGGATGAAATATAAGTGTTATTTCTATTTATTTCTAAGATATATTTATTAATCCTTCTCAGATGGGAAGAATGTTGTGATTCGGAAATCCATTGTTTCGCATATACGCAAATTAATGAATTATTCATGTGGAACGGGTACTTTTGTTTAAGAAATAATTTATTTACTATAAAGTTTTTGTTTCTCGCTGCAGAGTTATTAGTTTTATATGGGGAATTTGTTTATTTGAATACCGGTTAAGGCAGAAGATTTTTGATTCGTAAAACGTATACCTGGATTCGTCCCTTCGTGAAGTAGGTGACATAAAATAAGCAACGCCAGATGTGTGAATGAAACATATAAGTTTTTGTTTATGTAGCATTAGCATTGTCTTATTTACATCTTTATTAAATTTTAAACAAGACTTGGAGATCAAAATTAAAAAGATATTAAACATAATATATAGGTAATAAACATAATATACAGGTGATGAAATGGAAAAACTGCCAAAATTGAAACCGATTGTTTCAAGGAAACGACATACAGGGTGAGCAAACTATCCCTTCGGACTTTTTTCTCATAACGCACAAAAAATAATTGTTACCGCGAGATAGGGCCCTTCCCAGCAACTCCACCGTAGATGGATATTTACTTGTGTAGCGGTTAATAAATTTAAAAAAAAGGAAGGGGAAAAAATACAAAAATAAAAGCTGCCAGATTCAGAGACACAAGAAGCAGAAAACTTAGAAGAAAAATAAGGAGACGACGATAGATAGAAACTTAAAAGAAGCATGTCGCAAACAACTGCACCACACATCAGCCGATGATGACAAATGGAAACTTAATAGAAGCATGGAAACTTAGAAGAAGCATCTCTCAAACACCTAGACTTCCCATCCTATATTCCCACCCCATGCGTCATGCGGCTCTCGCTGCTGACAACAAGCATGTCCAATTTCCAACCCGGCGTATGCAGCTGGTCTGGCGATATATAAAACATCCGAGATTTGGCTCCGGCACGCGGTTTGGCCATCCGTTGGGCGTGTTCGACGGAGGATCAAGCTGCGTGTTGGAACGAACCTCCATGGATGCCCGGAATTGGCAGCAATGCCCACCATACGCTGGAAAATCGATCAATCAAAATCAATCTACGAGCAATATTACCGGTTTTAGAAATGTGCCGATCGAATGCAATATACTCTTCGTTTAAATTTGCGAAGAATGTAATAATACTTCATTTAAATTAAATGACGTCAAAGTTCTGTTGACCAATTCCTTGGAACAAGTGACTGCAGATAACTGACAAAGTTGTAAAATGCTTTAGTTCTCTGAGCTACCGTGCCGGTAGCTGAGCTGTTTTTATGTACTTTTAATACATACCAATAATTTTCATTTGTGGGTAAAATATCGATGAGTAAGGTGCACTTGCTTTTTTTGAATTAGAAAAATTTAAGAAAATTGATTTAAAAAATGTATTATTAATTTTTATTTTTTATTTTCCCCTTGCTTTGCATGTGGATTTATAATATACTTATGCACATGCAAATAAAACTGATCCAGCGTGTTCTGATGTTTAATCTTTTTTTCCACTGCACTACCCTAAAACAAAACTATATAACAATGTATACACTCCATACTACGCATACGTGTAAATGCACACATACACATGTTAATTTTTCTTAATATCATCGAAAAAGATAAAACATTATATGTGAATTATTGTTTAAGCTACCATCATTTGTTTAAATGTTGCCTCTTTCAAGTGTTTTTATGTTTTGGAACTAGACAAATTGACCAAGAAAGTTCGAACAAATCTAGCTTCTTAGCACTTTCGTTGTGAACAAATTGTTTCTATTTCATTGTTGCGATACGGGCTATACAACCAGAGATGTTTAAGAGAAACTGCGATGAATCACTTTATTTTGTTTAAACAAAAACTGTCTATCACACGGATTTAATCCAAAGATTTTTACTACATTTTTTATAATAATTACAAGTTTCAGCAAAACATTGTTATAGTAAGACTGTTCTCTAGAAATTCTGGTTTTACTCCAACATTTATACTATTTGCTGACTCTTTCTATTCATTTGTCATTTGTCAGCAGTTATTGTTACATCATTACTTGGCCCCCGAAAAATTAACAATGATATCACCGGTTAAGGTGATAACCAAAGGCAATTCAACCAACACACAAGTAGTGACGGCGAATGGCTAGCTGATCTGGTGCGTGGCTGGGATTTCGTGGGTTCAATTAATATATATTTTTTTAAATCAGCCAGAGGTTGAACCAATATTTTTGTGATATTTTACCTAGCTAGTTTGTTCCAACACTCAGAGGTAGCTTAAAATGATGTAAATATTATGAGCGCCATCCACGGAAAATTTAAGAGTTACTGCTACCCCTGTGATGGTGAAACCAACCGCCGTGGAAAGATTTGATCTTATGGCGGACAGACAAACAAAAAAAATGAAAAATTGAATTTTACGATAAGAGATACTTATTTATTAATAACTTCAGAAAAATCATCAATATAAGAACAAATCTACGAATTTAATCAATATAAAAAGTATAAAATAATGTTACCAATTATGAAATAGAAATATTAAATAATGTTATCACAATTTCCAAGAATAAATATTTATAGCTTAATTAATTTATCATTAAAAAATATATATATCTTGTGCAAAGAAAGTTATACAGTAAATATTACACAACAAAAAAAAATCAATGAAATTCTCAGAATCTCACCAATCCTCCTGACGATGGATAGATAGTGGATGAGGGCTCCTGGTGAGTTCTGGTAGCTTTTCCTATCAGCCTCTCCGAACACAGACGACTCCTCGACGTGGTTTGACGACGTCCTAACCTGTATAACGCTAGGGTTTTGCTGTTGGTTTGGATTGACTGGACTAAACTGGACTTGACTAAACGGAATTTCAATAGACTATGCTGAACTTTACTAAACTGTGTTTGACTGGATTATCTGTCTTATGAATTCTAGCAGGCATTTAACCATCAAACGAAAGGAGTGTTTTTCCTCGTGTTTATTAGGTAGATGAATTATTTAAATTATCTAAATTATCTAAACTATGTAGATAAGTTATTTGTGTAAACTATATGTGTAGATTTATGTGTATTTATTTAAATAATTATTTATTAATTATTTATTATCTATCTATATAATTTATTAATTATCTATTTAAATAATCAGTTGGCAGCAAAACTCTATGTTTGGGAAGAAGAAAAAATATTATCAGCGCATGTTTCAGAATTATGGTCATGTTTAGTTAGCAGAAATGAAAAATATGGCTAAAGGCTGTTAAATACTAATGAGAGGAATCAATTAAATAAACGTAATTACCTTTTATTAGATAGATCACTATGAGAAAGTTTGATAATAGCAGAAGTGACACAACTCGTGACTGAATGATTATCAAAAACTTAAAGTCAAAGTATATGCTGCTACAGAATTGGCTACAGAAATGGCCAATTCTGCTATCAGCCAGCTAATAAAAGAGATATCCCCTCTCAAGTGTGAATTAACATATTACCATACCATAAACTAAAAATTACTAAGAATTTGAGTCCGCGTTGTTCTATGCAACCCATAATACTTCCTGCAGTATATTTGGTTTAACCAATAATTAAGAAATATGTGCTGTGAAATACAGATATATTTACTATTCGATCGAAGCCCCTGTGTTCTATGAGAGCTGTTAGCAAAAACTGAAATACAAAAAGAGTTAAATGGATGAAACATGAAAATATAATAAGTGTGTACATTCCTAAAATTGAACAGATTACCTACGATAATTTAATGTCTGGCGTTTTAGTTACTAGAGTATGGTAAACACCTGTACATATTTCTCAAAAATTCATTTTGTTTATTAGAATTTAATAAAATTACTTAAAGTTGCCAGATGTACGCAACATTATCTTTTTCACTTCGATATTGAAAAATTCTTGTATTAAATAATTACAAGAGTGTATAATAGAAAAGCTTACTGAAATATAAGCGCCAACCTCCACGAGTAACTTTTTAGACTGGCTCGATTTTCCAAAGGTAATATGAGGCCGGCATGATTTGGTAATTATCGGATATCTGATAACTTTGTTAAGCCAAAGGCCTCTGTGAAGGTAAAATAGACCGCACACAAGAGAGAACTATTTAATAAATAAAATCCCAGAGCGGTTAAAATTTGTTAGTTAGAACTTGGTTCTTTCATCTTTCAAATAGAGCAAAAGCAACAAAGGTTTCTAACCTATGATTATCACTTAGTAATTATAAAATAGTGGAAAACTCTATCTCGAAAGTTATCCACATCAAAAGAATTTAATTAGATTAGCTGATGTATTGCTTTTATAAAATAAATATTTAAAAATACACATTTTATTTGGTTTCTCATGTAGTAAAAACTAATAGTCGGAGAGCTGGCGCCCAAAATATGCAAGAGTTTTCTCAAAGCAAATTTTCTGAGATTAGGTTACTTTTCAGCGATGCAAAGTAACTGTAGAGTCAGCACTTCATGTACCAGGACAACTAGCACTGGGACGCTCGCAAAGGAGTAATATTAATTAACGTCTCTAAACTGTTTTCTCAAAGCTCAACATTTATAGAAAACGAGTAAATATAATATGAAACAGGAATCCAAGAGTCAGACAGCAAAATATAGCGACAGGTGGCGTCAGCGCTACTTCATACCTGTCAAAATAATGACGCGTGTCTAAGTGATTTCTCAAGACTAAAATTCTCCAAAACATTAATTAAAACTATAAAATTAGTAAAGGAGACAGTCAGACTCATTTATGATAGGACCACGTCAGTCAGATGTCGATAGATGTGAGAACGGTAGATGTGCGCATTGGTACGCCTTCTCTCAATAGATATGATGTATTTTATAACTCAATGGAACGTGGGTTACTGTAGGCATGTATACTTGAGTCGTGATGGCCAAGGTCAGGTAGGTACGGCGATACTTGCCTTACTTTAGTATCATCCATAATAATAAAAAGTACAAGTGCGTGTTCTATATATCAAAATTATATATTATTTTTATTTATTCAAAACTATTTATTCTATCATCATGACCAGAAAACAAAATCGTGTCAATACAATTCCCGGATCTTTACTTTGACTGCCCGGAGTACATGATGTAGGCGAGTACGCTACAGTATGTATACAAATTTTAGAACCTTTCTTATGGAACTGTTAGGTCAAAATTAGGGAAAGTGAAGCGAAAAGTCATCGAAAAATGCGCCCTATTCTTTCAGTTGTGAATAGTTCGTATTCAGTCCCACATTGAAAATATGTCACGAAGAAAGTGAGTGAGATTTGTGTATTTTGTATGAAAAAAGGAGGCAGTATTATTTTGTTTGTGGAAAATACTCTTTCAAAATGCCAATCAATTTTAAAAATTCATCAAGAATATGGCGCAATCGCGTTTCATTCTGATGAAGATAGTGGCGAAGAACATGACGACGGCAGTGATTCGGACGATTAGATGTTTTTTTTTCAATTATTCTTTTTTTTCTGTTATAAAATAATGTTTTTTTTGTATAAAATAACTGACATCTATAATAAATAATAAAGAAATCATGACTTCATAGTACAACCTGCTTTAAACATTGCTTGAAAACATTAACATGTATGCAATTTTTGTTACCATTTTTTATTCTAAACAACTGCAATTATTAAGAAACAATTAAAATTATTTCTTTATATAAAATAAATGATATCTATTAAGAAAAGGCGTACTAATGCGCGCAGTTACCGTTCTCACATCTATCGATTGCTGACTGGCGTGGTCCTATCATAAATGAGTCTCCTTTATTAACTTTATAGTTTCAATTAATGTTTTGGAGAATATCAGCCTTGAGAAATCACTTTGGCACACGTCATTTTTTTGACAGGTATGAAGTAGCGCTGACGCCTCGTGTCCCTATATTTTGCTGTCTGACTATTGGATTCCTGTTTTATATTATATTTGCTCGTTTTCTATAAATTTACTAAAAAGTAACCTAATCTCAAAAAATTAGCTTTGAGAAAACTCTTGCACACTTTGGACGCCAGCTCTTGGACTATAACAATTTTATGATGTGTTGGATGAAATCAATATCCAGCTCTAGGCAAAGTTGAACGTATTCGCGCAGAAATATTTTTTATCAGTTTTGAATCAGTTTTGCAAAGAAAGAAGTTCACAACTCGATACGTATGTATGTCTATAGTTTTCTCGTTTATCGAAAGAAAGTATAAAAATCATAAGGAATCATTCTCTAAGATGACAATTATATATGTTCTTACAGTTGTTAAGGAAACAAATTTATAGTTCTTCTCATCTATGTAATGGGTTGAAAAAATGTGTCAAAAAACATTAAAGATACCGGCGTTCAGGCTAGTTAGGCATGTGTAGAGGAGGGACAGGGCTGGCTCTAGTTTTTCCTAAACATTGACTATTAACTTTGAACCATGCTTGATACTCAAACGATTAATTATTTATATCAAATCGAGAGTGTTAAAAGAGATAATTAATAATTTAATACTGTAGACGTAAATATTTCTTCTAAGAAAAGTAAAATAATAAAAAATTTGAAGTTAATGAAATAATTAACGGAAAATTCTTTCCAAATATTAACGAATTATTTTGCAATGAAACAAAGACTTTCTACTAAACATCACTTTTCACTAAACTGTTTTTATTTTAACTAAGACTAAGCAGCACCTTCCAGTACATAACAGTTGTCACTAAACAGCATTTGTTTCACTAAACGCACAATTATTGGTCGACTTCCTTCATTCGGAGCTAAGTGTATCAAGCAATTTTTTGAACCAATCCTTTATTAGGAGTGTCATGGGTGTCTCATGCCAGGTCTCGTCCAAATAATAAATAGTTTCCATTTCCCATTTCACAATTCTTGTAGTTTCCATGATACTGGCTCGATAATTTATCATTTTAAATTTAAAACGCAATTTCTAAATCTACCTTGCTAATGTTGCCTGGCTAATAATCATTTCCTAGTAATTCGCTGTATATTGTTTTTAGTGTCGGTGCTTCATTTTTTTGATATTTATTGTAAATTTCATCTCTTATATCCTCTGCCATAGAAGCATCTACCTCCTTTGATACTCCCTTGTCTCGTCGTATTTTTCTCTTTCTGGTTCCTCTGCTCAATAAATTTCCAATGGTCGATATCGATATTTCCGCCAAGTAAGTCGTTTTTTTCCTTTACATCTCGTACTCCTGCACTCTCTACTATATTTTTATAAACAGTTAGTACGATTTCTTGTACTCTTTCCCATAAATATTTTCTTCTTGGTTGCTTAGGACTTACAATAATTGTGTCTTCTACATTTTCGACAGCTTCTCCTCTGCTTGTGAATGGTTGAGGGCTTTCCCACGGTCTAAATATGCTGACTAAATTATAAACACAGTAAATAAATCACAAATGTGAAACACCACATATAATACGATACGAATCCGATTCTGTACTGCACTAGCATCTGCCTGCTTGTACACAAGGCCATATGTCACACTATGTGACACGCTAGATGAGGGCGACCTGCGCAATACTATTGAAAATGTCTTGCAGTAGAAATATAACATAGAATTCGTCGGGCATTTTACTCCATAAAGGTAACTACAATGTAGTTATTATTTTTTACACAATAAAATGACCATTCTATAATATTTTACAGTGAAATTAAGGTGCTAACATATTTTTCTATTCCAAATTACATGTGCGAATGAGTATACTTGCACCTAATTTAGAGGGAGAGGCCGAGCTTCGGCCCTCATTGTAATTTTTTCAATCCATTATATAGATCAGAAGAGCTATAATATTCTTTTAGTGATAACTGTACAGGATGAACACTCTATCTTCCATGTATTTACCATAACTGCTGGGAGAGGAACCTGATATGATTTTAGTGAATCATATACAAAGTGCGCATCCTAGGAAATAAGTGTCGTCACTTCAGGGGACCTTCATTCGATATGTAACAAAAATGCGCGATTTTTGTGATTTTTTTCAGAAACACATCAGAAATGGTCTAGGTGATTTCCCTATAATCCGACGACTGAAAAAGAAAATTTCTAAATATACATTGAAGTGTATACTAGTAATTCTGGGATGACCTCTACACAGAGGCCAAGAAATCTGTTTTCGATAAAATGGCGCCGCGCCGTTTTGAAAAATAAAATAAAAATTGTACCATAAAGTCACCCCACTCCTTCAACGGAATCATCTCAAAATATAATCTAGTTCCATTTGTTGTTAAAATACGGGGTGCGGCAGAAAGGATGGGTCGTTCAACTCGGAGACATACGCCATTTGTTAGTCACAATGGTTATCTGACGAGAAAACATTGCGCGTTCGCAGTCGAGTATTTGAAATCGGGTGAATCTGTGACTGTTTTCTTGCACAACGACGTTTTCGCCGACATTTCAATATCCGTCACCGTGGTCTGATCCCAAAACGTGACACAATCGTCAGATGGGTTCAGAATTTCAGAACGACTGCATCGGCAATGAATCCGAAACCTCGTGATCGTAGTCGGAGTGTAAGAACACTACCTATCGCTGAAAGAGTGAGAGAAGAGATGCTTCATAGCCCACAGCGCGATTGTGTCACGTTTTGGACCGGACCATAGTATCAGATATTAAGATGTCGGCGGAAACGACGTTGCACAACAAAACAATCACAGATTCGCCAGATTTCAAATACCCCTCGATTGCAAACGCAAACGTTCTCTCGTCCAGATCGCCATTGTGACTAACAAGTGGCGTATCTCCCCGAGTTGAACGACTTCATCTACAACGCTCCACTCCCCTCCGTTCGCATACACCACCCGTGATTAAAACATATATATTAACAAATGGGAAATCAACAAAACAATAAGTACTTACATGAATATATTCCTCATCTTTGAAGGATGCCTGAGATCCCGGGCGCCGCCGCCGGCCGAAGAGACGCAGCTATCTTCAGTCTTCACCCTTTCGGGACTTTTCTCTTCTTTTTAGTAATAAGTCTTTTGAACAACAACTCAACTCTGATCGCCGCTACTCCCTCCGGGTTAAAAGATCTCTCCTTGGTGACGCTTTTTCGCAATTGATTAATTAAAATACCCTTCCTGGTAATACAACTTTGGCCGTCAGCCCGCTCCTTGCGGAGCGGGGTCAACAAGATCTCTCCTTGATGAGGCTTGATCGCAATTGATTAAACTACCCTTTCGGATAATGCAACTTTGGCCGTCAGCAAGCTCCTTGCGGAGCGGGGACAAGACCTCTCCTTGGTGAAGCTTGTTCACAATTAATTTCTCTCTGCACTTTTCCATCAATATCTATCCGCGTTCTTCCTGACTCGGCAATGTACAGTTCATTGCTAGTGTAATAACTGGGGTTTTATTCCCCTAATTACATGATTTAGTCAGACATTACCATTGGCAGAGTACGGAGTGTCCCAATTACTTTTGCAGACTCCGTCGATATAATAGTATATCCATCGAAAACAAAACTGTGCTTACCCTTTGCTTTCTAGATGATTCTATCCTTTTTGGTGTCCATCAACCAGGTTACTTCACCAACAAACTATACTGAATATAAATTGAACTTAATTTCATGACAAGAAAATAAAACACGTGATTTCTCAAAACACTTAAACCATTATATTTACATAAGAAAATGAAAGCACATGAAATTGACAATCACAAACACTTAAATACGATTAAATAAATTAACAAACAGTAATTACACTATATTAAGAAATGAAATGGTCCGCGGCAAATTCAAATCTTTAACTGAATCGCGACCGAATATTCTTAGTTCACTTACAACACATTAATTTTCTACTTATTAAAACCGGCAAAATACTGAACAAATGTACTTAAACTTTAAAATTGACAAAGGTTCGCAAAACGAGAATTTACTATACCCTGTAGGTAGATGATGACCGATCGGACGTTAAGCCAAAAGTGACGATGTTATCTCAATAGAAAAAAGATGTTTCAAAAGTGGGCAGTAAACTTTAAACCCTCGACCAATTAAAACCTTCTGTAGCTTAAACGGTACCCCCTATTTGAAATTACCTAACGGACCATGGTATTTATCATATGGCCTATCTGAACATTTTTATTACCACTGAAACAGATGAAAAAAAACCCTTTTGTTCCTTACTTTGCTTTTGCGTGGGGGAAAAAATCTGTCTTATGTGGTCTATCTATCTTATGGTCTATTACATATGTTCATAGAATTCTCTATCAACTGCTTTAGTCTTGAAAATCTCACTAGACCTCCCGGCGAGGCCGTATTTCACAAGTGTCCATAACTGCAAGTAAGAAAGGCGAATTGGACATAAAATAATTTGGATGGTTATTTATTGTTTACAAGTGGCTAACGTCGACTACATAATAAAGAGTAAAGTTAAGTTTCTTTGAGAACAGAGCTTTACAGCCAAATATATTTTTTAAAGAATTTAATATCATAAATCTCTCCAAATTACGTAAAATTATTTTTCAACAACAAAATAAATATTCTGAGGATGAAATTGACTTTAAATTATTAAAAAATACATTTGAAGTCATCGGGTATCCATTATTACATATTATTAACACATCGTTGAATAGCGGAGAATTCCCAGAAATGTTGAAAACATCACTAATAATTCCTGTACCGAAAGTTTCAGGAACGAAATTAGCGGAAGAGCATAGACCTATAAACACATTACCGTCTCTGGAAAAAATTTTAGAAGTAGTAGTTCATGACCAACTTACTGAATTTATAAACAGTAATACATTGTTGCACGATAACCAATCCGGATTTAGAGAAAATCACTCATGTGAGACGGCTTTACAGAAAATAATTAATGATTTTAAATATTCCATAGACAAAGGTGAAGCTGTAGTAACTGTCTTTCTCGATTTAAAACGGGCATTTGAAGTTGTCAATAGAGAACTTTTACTTAATAAACTTTACCAGTATTTTGGGATTGTTGACACGGCCGGCGCATCGATGGTTTAGGTCCTATTTGCATGGACGGAGCCAACAAACCAAAATAAATAGTACTAAGTCTGAAAAACTATGTTTTTCACGCTATTTATTAACGATATATTTTTAATCGATTCGCAAGAATGCAAAATACATCTCTTTGCTGATGATACTATCATATATTTATCTGGATCTGATCTAAAGCAAGTTATTCTAAAAATTAATAAGACATTGGAAATAATTAACGAATGGTTTGCAACGAACGGGCTAGTGGTAAATGCTAAAAAGTCAAAATATATGATATTAGGATCTAATAAATATTTAAATCAGAACGTCGATGATATTTGTGTTAAATACAACGGAGAACACCTTGAAAGGGTAATAACTATGAAATATCTAGGGATTATCATAGACTGTAAATTAACATTTAACGACCATATAAATTACACAAGCAAAAAATATCAAAAAAACTTGGATTCGCCTATCGTGTAAGTAAACATTTAACTTAATCTACCAAGAAAACAATTTATAACACAATAATAAAGCCACATTTTGAGTATTGTTCCAGTATATTGTGTATGTGTAATGATACCCATATATCTAAACTGCAGCTACTTCAAAATAGGTGTATGCGATTTATTTTAAAATGTAATATATATACTAATATAAAAACAATGCAATGTACACTAAACTGGTTCTCGGTAAAAGATAATATAAAGTACAAGACACTGATATTCTTATATAAACTGCACAATAATTTACTACCAACATATTTGTCATCAAATATTCAACATCGTGGGGATATTCATAATTATAACACAAGGCAAAGAAATCATATAAACATTAGTTTTTCAAACTTAATGAAAACAAAATCCTCCATATACGACAACGGAGCGGCAGAATTTAATAAATTACCTGAATTTATAAAACAAGCGAAGAATGTCTTTCTGTTTAAAAAAACATTTGTATAAATTCATGAACAAATAATTCTAGTTTACTTTATGCATTAGGTTGATTGTTAAATATTAAGTTAATTATAATTAATCCACAAATATTATATCCTAAACTAAATAATGAAATGTATTCCTTTTTTGTAATATGTAGTAAATGTAAATGTATTTTTAAGTATACTACATCTGTGTTTAATAGCTGATTGTGCTAAATAAAGATTGTTATTATTATTATTATTATTAACATTATTATAACAAAGCACGTTTCCTGGGCTCTAAGTAAATCAGTTTGCAAGATAAAACAGATGTTTCTATGACCAGTATTTTATTGTAGTTTACTAAAGTCTCGACCCTTAAAATGTTACCAAGATCGGAATACGGTTATTCTGTTGCGACAGGGCCGGACTTGGCTCCCTTAATTTGACTTTTGTTACACTAGTGCAACGCCTTGTAGAAAAACGCCAATAGATATGTGATGGATTGCACAGGAAACGGAAATCTAATGATACATCCGCTGCCTGTAGACTATGAGATCTAGTTACTTTTAATGTAGGTAGTATATATTTTTAATAATATTCTATAAATTCAACTATATTAGGACAATATGATAATAAGAACTACGACAAAGAGATCGCATGGTAGGATAAAGCTACGTGAAAATGTTCCAAAACAATGAAAATAAAATAAATCCAAAATGTGTTTGTCTTTATTGATACTGCCGTACTACAGCTACGAAAGGATGCTATTTAAGGAGCGCCTAGGGAGAATGAAGCAGCATCGAAGTAAACGACTTGGTTTTCCTTTTCCATTACGGTGCCAGATACACAATCGGCATGTTCGTCACCCTTCATCAACCGACTCCCACGCGTGTCATAAATCCAAAAATCACATAACCGACTACAACCGATTTAGGTAAGAGTCATGTACTCGAACAAACGGAAATAGAAGTTTATAAAACCCATTATTTTCTACATATTTGCCAAACGTATGTTGAATGTAAGCCGTGGTCTAAATACGAAATCATAAAATCCGTACGCTGGAGCGAATGACTAAGAATCTGCTAATGTAGTCAAAGCAAATCCCCTTGAATGGGAAATTTTATCGAATGGTTGAATTTCGATTTATTCAAGCTCACTTAAATTTTCAGAAGTATGTGGAAATGCAAGCGATAGGCGGAAATAATAAGGGGAAAATAAATGTACTGAAAAACTGGACAATACGGAAATATTGAGCGTTTATATATGAGAAAATGTTTACGGAAACCACGTCATTTGGTTAAGTACCGTATAAATCTTTTATAATAATGTTTGCTCACGTACACATGCTGATGTGGTCAGTTCAAGTGCGCCTTTTTATTAGCAAAATAAACGGAAATTGTTATTTGAAATATTCATGCTTCATGTCGAGTGTTTTTTATATTACCTTTTTGTGGCTGAGTTTCATTTCATTTCATTTCATGTTTTTACTGGCGGAAGAAGAAACATATCCGAATAGTTATTTTAGTACAGGATTTTTATCATGTAAAACATTAATGGACTCAAACAATTTTCAAGAATTATAAACTTGGTGTAGTTGATTAAATTTAAGTAAAGAAAATAATTAAAGTTCCATAAAAGCAGGTTGTGTCCAGACTGCCTATTTTTTTTTCCTTGTATATAACATCCACAACTACCAAAACCTTAAAAAAATTAACCCTCGTTTAAGAAAACGATCATAAAAAATTATTAAATAAAATTTCACCGTCGCGTCGGCGTCGTTGTCGAATTGAACCTTAATACCTAACATCGATTTTGAGATCGAATAAAAATTCGTTCGACTTTGTTATTTGCTCATTTTTAGGTTCAAGGTCGCGATGGTGAAATTTTATTTCATAATTTTTAGTGGCCGTTTTTTTAAAGTTAGTTTAATTTAATAAAAATTGTTACCCGTTTTAGAGGTTCAATTTCGTATAAATGTACCACTTTAAGTACCACAGGGAATTTGGAAAACCTGTCAAAGAAACCAAAGTGAACCTTTTGTCGATTACTGATTATAACAGTACGTAATGTAATTTGCTACCTTGAAAATATAATTTGACAGTTGTCAAGGTAATTAGAAGCTGTTCAGTATACTGGACATCGGGCTATTTAAGCTCTATTACTTTATATAGTCCGTTGTCCAGTAAACTGGACGTATACAAAAAGTAGCGATGTATTTATATCCGATCTGTATTTTTTAAATGGGTACGTGCATATATTATTTTGTTTATTGAACAAATAACAAGAATACATTGATATTTTCTGAATTAATTTAATTTTCCAGTTTTTGCAACAAGGGAATTAACAAAGGCCTAGTTTTTCTGGACACACTGGGCAATAATACCCTGTTTTCTTTTTTTATTTTTTTTGTTGTACATTGACGGCATCTTTTCACTGCGTTTTTGTCCTTTTCGCTTGGAGGTTCTAAAAAATTAAATCAATGCTTATTTGCGTCTTCGATTAGTGGTTGTAAGACATCTAGCTGGTTATCAATTTCATTATGACTTTTTCGCGGAATTGAAGAAATCGAATTTTTTTATTCTGGTGGTGATTATAAATGTAACAGGCATTCCACAGATACAGATCTACCAGGTAAAAGAATATTTTTCTGTATGATCTTACTGTTTTCTGTGGTATAGTGTAATAAGTCATCATCTGGTCTGACTTATCAATACCAGTTTGTTGTAGTTATCCCTCCAGTGGGTAAGTAGAACTGGTCCTTTTCCTTTTCATACAGCTTCACCCTTTTTTAGTTTGGCTTTCAACGTGTTTTTATGGTTCCCTTTTCTTTTATCACGCAAGATTCCTACCAAAGTAGTTTTTATCTTGAATAAATACTGTGCCAGTGCAGTGACGCACTGGTGTCAAAGTTGTCGAGATAAACTGTATGTCCCTTTTCTAGTTAATCTTTCAGAAGCTTCTTTCGTACGCTTTCAGAATGACATGAATCTCCGTCAATTAGTGTTCCCTTTCCAGTGTATACAATTAAATTCAGTATTAACCTATCATAAGTAGTCAATTTATAAAGTGTAATGCTCTTATTCGATTTACACTGTCGAAAAAATAACCTTCCTTTCCACCCAATCATTGTCTCATGGATTCAAAATTTTTTTCCTGAGCTAAATACTTTTTTTGTATTTTCCAATATTTCTTCTAGTACGGGACGAATTTTAAATGACTCATCGTTTTCGTCGACAAAAGTGTGATCAACAAATCTGAGATTTTTCAAAATAATCTGAAAGCGACTCCTGAACATTGTTTGTTCAAATTTAGAATGAAAATACGGCTCCACTGTTTAGCTAAAACCGGAAAATTAACAACACGAACCAATAAATTTTCACATTTCTTCAATAGGAATTTCTTTCCCCTTTTTGTCTCTACTTGACCTTGTATTTTTAGAAGCATGTACGACTTGCCCTTCTATTAGTTTCCTTCATAATTTTCTGTAAAATATCTTTATCAAAGAAAATCATAAAAGGATCTATTAGTTCTGCATTTTGTTGAAGATCGATAGTAATTTTTTCACTCATATCAAATGGAAATCCTGTTCGTTCTTCGTCAGAAGCTGTATTCCTTAATCAGGATTGAAAGTGCGATCATTCACATCACCACCGCTCGAGAAGTCCAAATCACTTTCGTCGGAATTCATTAAATACCTTTCTAATTCAGTCTGCATTAGTGGTCGTCTAACACTAGTAGTTCGTTTCCTATTTTTCCAAGACCACTGCAGCTAAAAAAAAAAGTATGTAAAAAATAGGTACAAACGAGAAAAATTGGCAACGTCGCATGTTTAAAATGTGACATAACCTAGTTCCAACAGAAATGTGATTCCGAAAAATTTCAATTGAAGCAAAAAATATAAATACATAACAGAAACATGTTCTAACTTAGAGTTGGTGTATCAATCCCAGCTTTACCATCCATACGAAAGAAACAAATAATGTCTGTATATTTTACACGGTAATTAAGGTAATAGGCACTTCTACACACGAAGAAAGGTGAACTAATGCCGCCAGCGAAATGATATTCGCAATATTATACACGTTGCCAAATTGTGCGAGACATACCCTAGATAATAAGATATTTTATTTCTAAACTATAGCCCGTAGTAATATTTCAATAGAATCTTGTGGCCCAATGCAATTTGATGTCTATATGCCCTCCATATGAAGCTGTCCAGTTAATTGGACGCGGGCTGTAATTAATGAATACATTGTCAAGTATACTGGATGATGGCACTTAAAGTGCTACTAAAGTTTTGAAATTATGATAGCCCTATTGAATTCACCATTTTGAATCTTTAATTCCGATAATACCAGACTATTTGCCTGCAACCGCTCCTCCACCACAACTTCGAATGTGCACTGCTAGAAATCATTAATTCTCACTTGCACCTTCGCCATAACATCAAATATTCTCTAATACTTTTTACCTATAAGTACTCATAGATCTTTCCGATTTTTTCTCACTTTATACCAGACATATCTTGATGAAAAGAAATATGGGACCACCATCGAGTCATACTCTACAGTTTACAAAAGATTCCGCAGTAATGGCTTAAACCACGCCCCAAGAAATGAATTGAGAACCTCTTCCTTTTTAAAAATGTATACAGTCGGTAAAAAATACAGGAAAAACAAAATTACTCTTGTTTAAGTTACAAACTACGGATTATCCACTGCTCTAAAACTACATCTAGCACAGACACTAATGATCCCAAATCACCGTTTGCAGCTCATTTAGACCAGTCAAATCAGGCAAAAATCAGACCCATTTCTATGAATATCTGCGGGTATAACGGACCAATACTATTCGATTCGGTATGTTAGGCTAATTTTTATGGTCAATTTTGCATTACTTGAACAAGGTTTTAATTTATAAACAATCAAAGTTGTAAAAGTAATAAAAAACAGAATATCTGGATATTCAACTTCAAACGCTGCTAAATCGGCAGCAGATAGAGAAAAATTGCTCAGAACAGTATTTGTAAATCGTCAAATTTCCTTCATCAAAGTCCGCGATTGAATAAAATCAGTTTGAGTTGTAAGTACACATTTTTTTTAATAGAGAAATATTTATTCAATCATTCATGATAATAACTATTGACGGCGGACTTTTTTTACAACTGAAGAAAAGCTGGGTTCATCTGAGTCTTCTATTAAACATTCTTCTTCCGATGTCTCTTCTCTATGTTCATCTCTTGCATGTATCTTAAGGTCTAGTTCATATTCTTCATCTTCCTCCTCAGTATCACCTTCTTGTAGTAGATAAGAGAACCGATGATTCTTCGCATATCTCCTTTCCATTTCTAATAGTACTGCTATATCTTCTATATTTTTTCCCATTCTTCTGGTGATGATTCTTCATTATCTTGTTCTTCCGTATATGCAACATTGTAACTGCGACGATTATTCGCATCTAACTGTATAGATCATACGATACAGCGATGCCACTAATCAATGAACAAATTATGGTACAGTGTTGCCAATGTTATCGATATTTTCTAAAAATTATGATACAAATATTTCTTTTCCAAAATAAAATAATAACGCATATTTAGAAATATATTGATTCTCATAAAAAATTAAAATTTCAGAAAAAAATCAAATAAAAATGAACATTTAACAAATAATATAAAACAAAAAAAATATTATTCATTTTCAAAATGAATACCAACGTTTTCTCTTTGCTAGTAACCAAAAAAGGTCAATACTAATCTATTTAAATTATTATACTCAGTTGTTACATTGGTCGCATACACCATATACTGCAGTATATCTGTCGTAGAAAGTGGTCGCCAGAAACGTGTAAATTGCCATGATTTACATGAACGGTCTTTAATTGTATTTTAGAACAGAATGTTACTAAGGCTTGTGAATAAGCACACAGAAATACGTAGGTGTACAACATATCGAAATATTTATTAAGGTATATTTAATAAGAAACTAATAAAAGTTGCTAATACTTATTTAACTCGATAACTTCTGTAAGTCTTGGAACACATATAAAATAGCTTGGTGCAGTATTCCCTAGTAGCTCAGGCAGCGTTTTAATGACAAGCGCGCTTGGTCAGCCTGACTATCGTGTAACGGGTTCGATCGCCAGCTCCGACACTGGGGATGTTGGTGTATAATGGATGTTGTCTGGGTTTTTCAAATATGCTACTCCCTTTCCCTTCCGGGCAGACTAGGCTTTGGATTCCGGGGTTGTCTACTATGTGTGATGTGTTTATGTTATGTTTAAGTTTATTCAAATTGTGCCAAATTTGTCATGCAGTGGAATAGCCAGAGGCGTGCAAATTGTCATGTTTTCTATAAATTATGTTATATTATACATTTAAAGGTAAATGTTGCTAAAATCTTAAATTAAGCACACAAAACACGGCGATATTGAAATTTCAATACACAGTGTCTCTCAGGTTTGCATGACTCGCGTGTATTAGTTGATACATCAATTTTACTTTAAAATACTATTAAGATATTAAACATGCTTGCACTAAAAGGTAAAATTATAATGATGTAATCTTGCGAACATTTTTATATTTTATCCCAGAAAAAAGTTTGATCCAAAAACATTTCTCCTCTAATTAATAGTATGTTTGTCTTGCTGTATTTATTAGCAGTTTTGGTGTCGGTTCTAAAGATATTATTGAAATACCGTAATTGGACGACCCTCTTTCAAAATTGCGGCTTGTCCATCATCTAACAACCCACATTTATGGAGATCTCTGACATTATCTTCAATGGGGCTTCATTATGAAATGTGCTAATTCACTTTTTCCCGCCAAATTTGTTGAGTCGAGCTTCTTATAAGTAAGAACTATTTGAAATAGCCTCTTGTCAGAAATCACGCCACCTTTATATTTTGCAATTTCTAAGTTTTCCAAAGTATCCAACTGTCTGCTGCTTGTTTAAATGGCAACCAATCATAAAATGTAACCGCTGTCATCTGAAAAAGAATTTGTATGCATTACTAAACCAACTGTGTCAACTTTATAAACTCAAACATGCTTCCGGAAAGTTAAGAAAATTAACTCCCATTAAAAAATTGTCAACAGCTACTCTAGTATGAGACCCAAAAATAAAGTATTCATGTATATTATCCTAAACCAACTTTGTCTACTTTATAAACACAAACATGTTTCCGGAAAGCAACGAAAATTAAGTTCTATTAAATAAATTAACCTACATTCCTTATATTAAATAAATAAATACTGTATTGAGATCTTTAGTATAAAGTTAGACTAGCATGGAAACTTTCCAAAGGCTTCTTGAAACTATTAAGTATGAGCATAATTTTGCATTCATGCACTTAGAGTATGCAACGATTAAAATAGTTTTATTAAAACAGTCTTTCAACTAGTCTATTAAATTCCCTCTGTTTATGTACCGGATGATATTTAGATATAATCTGTTCAAAGGAAAGGACCATTTCCGACTATATGGTGTCTAGTTCTTTATTATGCGTGTAAAGGGAAAAGCATCCTGTTGCATAAATAATCAAAAGTAAATGCAAAATATATACAGGCTATAAATGTCGAATTGAGAATATTTGCTCCATTTTTCCTGCAATTCATAACTTATTGGCACAATATTATTGCACAAGTTACAATCGGGCGTGGCCAGTTGAAACCAGCACTCTCAAAAACACTCTGAATATCAGTTAGTCGAGTTGTGACGTCACACCGTCCAACCGCTCAGAGAACACTATCTATTGAAAGCATGATGCAACTATTTTATTAGTGTAGCGGAGTGAAGTCATCTATTTTGTTGTAACAAATATTAAGAATCTTAATTAAGAAGAATATTAAGAAATTATTAAGATTTTGTGCTAACATAAATAAAAACACATTGTGTAGTTCGTAGAAATACACAATACACAAAAAATGCGTAGTACAAATACAAACACCAATTTTCTATAAATGTTTATAACAATAATAATAATAATAAACTTTATTGCTATAGATATTATAAAGAAAAAAGACATTGATTAGCATTGTCAAGAAGTGATTAAGATATTTCTAGGTACATTAAAATAAAATAAGATAAGAGAGACACATTCAAATTTGTAAAATATATAGGTAAAAGGAGAACAACGTTAATAAATTAACAAATACAGGGTGATTTACCTCAACATGCGGAAAATAAAATGGTGTACTAGCTGTCTATGTGGGAAACCCCCTGCAAAATTATAGAGCGATCCGAAATAGTTTAGTAAATGTTTTTTCATTAAAACTTATACAGCTCACATAAAGTAGTTTTGTGGGTGAAATGGACAAAGAAAGAACAGAGTATTATCTGCGCTTAGAATAGTGCATTGAGTATCAAAGGTCAACCATTCGAACATTTTCTTTGACTTTTCGTTACTTTTAAGTCTTCTGGTGTGCTGTGTTCTACAAGAATTATTTTAATTTTTGCTATTTTTGTTCTGTGATTAAATCCAAACAATCACTTCTAACCCCGTCAGCTTTCCTGTCACTACCAAGTCTGATAAAGGGAGAGGGGAAGTGATATGGTTGCACCACGTTACGTCAGATTGGTCAAAGTCACAGGCGGTGCATTTCTACAAAAAAATATAAGTACATTTTTTTTGTCATATTTTTTAACTCCTTTTGGTGGGAACAACTTACTTATGAATTTTCCGCATGTTGTGGTAAATCACCCTGTATACACTTAAAATAATAAGCTTAATACTAAGGGTAAAATAATACAGTATATTATTATCTAACAAATAAAATTGATTAATAAAATTATTTGTTCTTATGCATTTAAACAATCAGTGAATGAATAAAATGCATTTTCTAGTAAGTACAATTTAAGTTGTTTTTTTTAAAGAATGGATATTATTTATAAATTTTAATTTTCTTGGCAGCGCTTTGTAGGCCTTTGTTGTATAGCGTTATAGCATGGGCCTCTTTCATAAAAGCTATGATAATGCAATTGTACTCTGAGATAGGCCCGTTCCTATTTGTCATAACTCGATATATATGGCTGCTTCTTGTAAATTCAGTACTATTTTGTTTAACGAATAACACTAATTTGTACATATTCAAAGATGGGATGATAAGTATATCCAATTATTTAAATAAAGGTTTACATGTATCTCTGCAAGAGACATTCATTACACATCTAATTATGCGTTCCGATTGATAAATACTTTCTGCCAGTATACGGAAGAGCCCCAGAACATTTTCGCATGCTCTAGAACACTTTGTACACATGCACAAATATAGTATTCTTAAACAATCGACGCAGAGTTGGTTTCTCATATATCGTATTACATAACAAGACGAATTCAATCTCGACATCAAGGTATTAGTGTACGATTCCCAGTTTAACCTACTGTCTAGCGTTATTCCAAGAAATTTAACATTTTCTAGTTGTATAATTGAAGAAACGTTTAATTTGACGTAATCTGGTTCAGTAGTTAAAGAAAACATAACAAGAGTAGTTTTACCTCCATTTAAATTCAATCCCTTCAAGCCCAATATGTAATCATATTTGATGATATTATGGAATGTTTACTTGCACAAGCCAGCACTGATTCTTCACTTGCCACACAGGAATTATCATCAGCAGATTGATATAAACCATCTATATCCATATTTTCCTTTAAATAGTTAGTACATAAGATAAACAAAGAGGCCCAAGTATAGATCCTTGGCGCACTCCTTGCGATACATGAACTTAATCAGAAAAATAAGTTTGAAATACTCCAATTTTAAGGCTGTTACAGTAGTGACTCGAGATCTATCGGTAAAATAAGATTGGAGTAGTTTGTTACATGTACCTCTTACACCATAACAATCTAACTTGACTAATAAAACGGAATGATTCACGGTATCGAAGGCTCTTGACATATCAAAATAGAGGCAAGCTATCTTTAAATTAGAATCGAGTGCGGTAATAATAATTTTTGGTATGGGCTGTTAGGTAATAATTTAATTTGTCCCATTTCCTGGATGGTACATTGAGTGGAGAAATGTATTACATACATTATTATATTTTTCGCGAGATGCATTACCACAATTATTACGAGTCGTATATATTAAAGAACTTTATTATCAACACGATGGAGCAGGCCCTCACAACTTACGAGCGGTGGGGTAACATTTGATTGACCATTACCTTAATAGGTGAATCGGTCGTAATGGCCCAGTTTCTTGGCCCGCAAGGTCCCCAGACCGGTGGACTATTTCTCACAGAAAAGCTTGAAGGAGAACGTTTATGCCACCGAATTTGCAACCAGAGGAATTAAGAGAGCACACAGAACAAGAATAGCTGAAATACAAAATAACCCGCATGTAGTGTTGAGGCTGGAGGGAGAAATCTTGAAAATTTTTTATATTTGGTTTTCTTATTATTATTTTTGTTCATTGTGTTATCTTAGTTTTGTGTAATTGTTTTTAATAAAATCATTTTTATTAATAAAACTAAATATTAGGTGCGTTAGTTCCTCAGTTACTTCACTTCTGCATTATAGTTACTCTTTTATATTTGTTCCAAGAATGAAAGTCCAAAACTCCGATATATGCTACTGGTGATACCCCAGAAGGTATGAAGTTATAATTTTGCTGTTGCAAAACCATGCATATCTTACTGTAAAATTTAATTTCTTTATCGCAAAATTGAAGTCACCTATGTAATTACTGATGATCTTGTAGCCGGAAGGCTACATATTTTAAATAGATCTATTATGAAACTCAGTTGATAGTTCTCCAAAGCATTAAAAATATACCAAAAAAAAACGAACTACATGGTTTAAACATATCATTGGAGTATTTTTAAATCCGGTATTGAAAGTTGCCAAAATCCAAATGCAGGAAGATAGTTTTAGGCAAGTGCCAAAAGAAAAAAAATTGAGCCCTTTTCTAAAATTTGTTTTGTTTGCAGTTCTGAATTAGTGAAATATGCCTAATAAATTTACTTCGACGTAGTGAAACCAATTTAAAAAATTGGGCCGATTGAAGTTATGACAAAAAATTTAAAACACGCTGTATACCAGAAAAGGAGGGCAATCAGAGATATAGTAAAGACCATTTTGAAATCGTCTTAGGGTCGTCACTGGCGTATAGTTAATCGTTCACAAAACACACCCTACTCTGTATATAAAAACTGTTTATTTTGCTTAGTCAACAACGTATACTTAAACTAAGCACAGGACAGAACTAACGGCATTAAAATTTTTACTTCATTCAATATAGCAGACCCATTCAAACCATTTTAATTAAGACATATAAGAAATCAATTCCAGACGATGGTCGATTTCTGTGTTGAAATACGAAGATTGTTGTATAAAACTGCATAGTCCGTTTTAAATGGCCAACACAGCCATAACGAATAAGACAAGTCTGGCAAAAGCAAGTTTCCTTACAAGTGTTTCTTGATTCTATTATTCTAACTGGTATATCAGCAATAGAAAGAAATAACTCCGTGGGAGTTAGTGACGTTTCCTTTTTATATTAGAAACCTCTGTTCAGTTCATAGAAATTTTATTAAAGAAAACTCCTCGGAATAAGGAAAGTTAGTAGTAGTAGTTTCTATTTCGTTATAAAATAAAAATAGCAAATCTTATCGTAAACGCAACCTTCTTTATCAAATATCTATTAATTTGCTGGTTTGCCTGTAAAAATCGTAAAAGCATGAAAACTCGTAAGAGTTTGATTGAATTGGGAACTATGTCTGATGTCTCATAAAAAAATGTTTCCATTTCATCGCTTATTCTTTGTTTTATTCGTCTTTTCATGTGTATATTGAAACACAGTCTTTACAGGATTTTGCAAACAGCAGACAAAATAACTATCCATGAGAACTTGTAGTTCTCATAGATAGTTAATCTTTTTGCTGTTTGCAAATTCCTGTAAAGAATATGTTTCAATACATTTATGAGCAAACCAATAATAATTCACTCTTAAACTTTATGTGTATGTCCTGGAGGAGCCATAGCTACTCCACCACTCAACCAGAACACGCGCATACAAACAACAAAATAACAGCCACTACATGCAATGTTTCCATTTGCTGCAGCTGAGACTTGAACACAGTAGAGATAACAGTGACTCGCCGTGTTGTCTTACTCAAGTGCGGTCTAGCCCACTGCTACTATCTCGTAAACACATTAAAAATCCACTAAACATCCGTAGTCTAGCTAGGATGCGAACCGGGATTCCGTGGTCTCAAATCTAACAAGGAAGCATTGAGTCAGTATGAAGCGGCATTCTTAATCCCCGAGTAGTTTTTGAACAATGATTTTTACATCTACCTACTGGAGCAGAAGTGAAATAATCACTAACATTCTTTTTGTATTATAACTGTATTATATCTGATGCAATTGATGATGGTAGTAAAGTTGACATAATCTATACAGATTTTTAACAGACTAAACCATAATATTCTATTGCAAAAATTACACGTTTTCGGATTCTCAAATGACCTATTTAATTATTCTTCATCTTACCTTAACAATACAGCCCAATATGTCTTATATTGTGGCCACAGATTTGTCGGGGTTTACCAACCTCAGGCGTCCCACAGGGATCTAATCTAGGTACACTTTTGTTCATTATGTTTATTAATGACACTGTTACTGATATCGTCGTGAACTGTCTTTTATATGCGGACCTGAAATTATTTTGTACAATATCGTGCATCGACCACTGTTTGATTTTCCAACACAATGTAGATATAATTAATGACTGGTGTATAAGATACAAATTATTCCTTAATTCGTCAAAATGTAATGTTCTATCAATAACAACTAAACAGAATATTATAAAATATGATTATGCGCTTGAAAGTAACGTAATTTTTAGACGAGACATTTACTGATTTTGGTGTAGTGTTTGAAAAACATTCCACAAATCTCTTGGATTTCTTATTAGGAATACTTTTCACTTCAATAGAGCCTCCGATCTCAAACTACTGTATTTTTCAGTTGTGAGATCTAATTTGGGATGCGTCAATCATTTAGTCTCCATATTATAAGACACACATAGATAACTTAGAAAATATTCAACGTTGATTTTTTGAGTATTCCACATTTAAAATTGATTAGTCATATTCGCCTATTGGTACTCCCTAGTCTAAACTATTGTCGAGGTTCTCATTAGTACTGGTAGAAGATCGCCGTAAAGTCTCTTATCTAACTTTTCTTTCCAAATTAAAGCATACCACCGACAGCACATATACTTAAAATGTTGCCTTCTCATGCTCACAGAATTGCTTCATGTCAAAAAAATTTATTTAAACTTCAAGGTAGGTGTTTGTACTGCGTACGATGATGTACACCAACGCGTAGATATTTTCAACTGCAACGTTGTCTCTCCAAAATCAGGTAACTCACCATTGTTCATTATTGCAACTCTTGTACTTTCTGTTCTTCTAATATATATAACTATTTTAAAAATTTTACTTACTCGATCTTCTTGTTTATATAAATGTATATATTACTCATTTCCTTCTCTTGTAATCTTTTTTGTTTTATTCACTAATTAGGTCCCTCGTCCTCTTGGATAGTGTATGTGGAAATAAAAATAAAATAAAATAAAAAATAACGAGATTTGGCTAGACTATATTTTGAGCTAACACCAGTGAAAGGTTGGGGGTGAATAGAGGAAGATAGGGGAAAATAAGTAAAGCAAGAGTGTAAAAACTCGGGATTCGGTGTACATACTTTGAGGCCAAGGCTTCAAGTCATGACATACCCATCATCGCTCCCCCCTAGCAAATATTCTCAAAAAATGTTTTCACACCATCCACCCCACTCCCATTACCAACTTGGTGCATATGATTTCAAATATTATGGTATTAGTATTATATGAGTAATTATTTATACATACTGGAGAGCGAAAATAATATTGAGATGTTTTCGTTAGAAGACACTTGGATGGGAAATCTGGATGTGGAAATAGTGATTCCTTAGGCAGCGGTTTCTTCATTTTCATCTTGATGACATTATCGTATCTTCACTGTAGCTATCCGAGCCTCGCTTAATGGTCTTATGGGGTAGTGGTTGTCTCTCCAGTATATTCCAGAACTAGCGTCCGAGCAACCCTATTACCGTAGACACCGCCCTCACTTGGGAAAAACTTAAAGACGTCATAGTAGACACCAACCTGGATTTATATTTGTATATACCACTTCATGTTGTACTTTTTTCCACTCTCGTAAACTTGATTTTTGCAAATAATGTAAGATCTATGCATAAAAATGTTCGCTATTAAATGCGATTGCAATAAACAAATAAAAAGATATTTTCTCTGCGTTGACAGAATTTGTCACATTATTATACAGCATTTTGCCTATATGCAGATTGCTAATTTTTGATGGTAAAATAAACCCCTTTATTAATTACCGCCTTTTACTGCAAATAATAATGTATGAAAATGTCAACAGCAGTGATGAACTCAATCGGAACGTATAATTGAAAGCAATTATTTACGTTAATCAACTTGAAAAAAGTGAATTACGCTGAAATTTAAAATACATTTTTTCGCCGATAAAATATTTTCAACAATAAATAAAACCTTTTGGTAAATGAAATACACTTTTATTTACATAGTGACTAAATTGTTGAGAGCTATTTAAAATGTTAAAAGTCTCTGGTCAGATTGAATTAATTCTACAATATTGCCGAACAGCAAAATGATTCTAAAAAATAAAGAATCGGGAGCGTGGAAATTTCAACTTCAGTGGAATCAGAACTGTAAAAATTATGTTAATGATTTACCACAATAAACTATGAGGGCACATATCATTATAATCTATGGGGCACCCTGCGTCTAATATAGGTATATGTAGCTCTCCAGATAATCGTTATTGCATAAACATATATCTATATACAATTTTCGCACCTATTTTAAAATCATTCTTTTAAAATTTTCAATTTTAGCATTAGCTACTACGAATATATGCATCTACCAATTTTAATGACATTCCGGCGAAATATAAATTTATATAATATAAAACGCCTTGGATAAAAAATAATGAGAATATTAACGATGAATTCCTACGATTCGAAAATATATTGTTGACTTCATGTTTATTCGGTTATTTATCAATGTATTTAAAGCAAGCAAGCTTGGAATAATATTATATATTGCGCTTGATAACTATATTAATATTTGATATATACCAATTATTTTTTCTGAAAATGCTTACATATTGCATAATTAACTATTTTAACAATTCTTTTTTAAATATATTGATGACTATCCGAATAAACATGACCTCATGTTTATTTGGTTGTTTATAAATGTATTTAAAGCAAGCAAGCTTGGAATAATATTCTATATTGCGCTTGATAACTATATTAATATTTTATATATACCAATTATTTTTTCTGAAAATGCTGGCATAATTAACTATTTTATAAAGTTTTTTAAATGTATTGATAAATATCCGAATAAACATGAGGTCATGTTTTTGAGAATAACTTCAAAATTTTAGAATAAAAAATTATGAAAAAAATTCCTCGTACAACAAATACAGTGGTTTATCGGTATCTAAAATATTACTTACATATTAGGTATATTTTCCAAGTTAAGAATGATTTAAAAATTTAATTATTTAAAAAAGTAGGACGCTTTTCAACATAACTTAGCAGAACTTCAAAACTGTCCAATGTATATTATTCAAACTTAAATGAATGATTTAGAATAGACACATAAGAATACACATTTTTTTTTAAAATTTTTCTGCTTCTCTGTTTCTGAGATATTCGCGGTTTATATGAGGGGTCAATGCATTTGAGTCGTATATTAGTGTATTATTTTTAAGAGATGATTTTACATGGACATGAAACCCAATATGGTATAAGAACAAAACATCTATCTGACAAGTTCGCTGGTGACTGCATTATGAGAGAGCAAAGGAATTTATTAATAATTTGCAGGTGAAAACCAAACACTCAACTGATGTGACTAATCAAATTATAAGAAGGAAATGCGTAATTCTAGTACAATGGAAAAATTAAATAGAAACATGACAGATGCAACTTCAAAGTCTTCAATTTGTTTGAAGGATATTTGAGCATTAGCATTAATTAAAACATATTAATATGCTGCTATGTCATAAAACTTATCAAAACATTTTTAAAAATGTTGCTCTTCTGGGTGAATTCAATAAACAAGGAATTATATAATTATGCATGGATAGACTTCACAGCATTTTGAAGAAAAAGAGTAGAAGTTGTGCATAGCTCACTGTGAATTCGACTTACATTTTGCTTAAATGACTCAGTCAACATAGTCAATATGTTTAATGCATTTTATGATGCACTTTTTAATGAAATTTTCTCATACTAGTCGAAATGAGTTGAGGGGTTTTAGAGGTCGCCGATTACAAATATGAAGTGAAAACTATTAGAAAATTACTTCATCGCAAAAATAAATGCATTTTTTATGCAATTTTAAGTGAACTTTTCTAATATTTGCTAAAATTAGTTGAGAATTGATACTGGGGGGGTTTTAACACTTATAGAAATATAATTTGTAGATCTCCAAAATAATAAAAATGATAATAATAGTGTCGCTTTCGCAGAATGAAATAGATATATGAATGATTTTTTTGCATATGAAATTTTTGAGTTTTGTATGGACATGAAATGCTGCGAGAGTAGTTTAATCACTGAGCAAAAAGGTGGTCGAGTATTTCGTCTTTGCTGGATAAGTTCGAACTCGACCTCGGTAGAAAACATCTGTTTCATTTTATTTGTCTATATCTGTTACTATGTTTACGGTAGTCTACTTCGCGTAATCTGGATTCTTGTGGGCCTTTCTAACGGGCCACGTCATGTATACGATTTTATTCTACGAGATCGACGGATATTAGCTTTCATCTACAGATTATATTTTTGTTCAGTTTTAAAGATCTTACATATAGAGTTAGTACCTCAAATCAATTTTAAAATGAACACAGATTCAAAAACGGCAGTGTAAAGAAAATCCTTTAGATGTTGAATTAATCATTTGTTCCCAATTTTTACTTCAGACTCGACACCCGCTACTATGAAAAATCCCCGAGTACGAATTTTCAACTCATCCTCACATACATGTATTAAAAAAGTGCATTAAAAATTGCATCATATAATGCATTTCTTCATACGATCTAATCATTTTAACTTCAGATTCGTAATCCGCGACCACGGAAATCCCCGAATATGAATTTTGAAAAATATTTAAAAAGTGCATTAAAAATTGTTCCGCAAAATGCAATTCTTCATCCAAATTTTCTAATAATTTCCATTTCAGATTCGTAGCCGGAGACCTGGAATATCCCTGAATATGAATTTTCAACTCATTTTGACAAATATTTAATTTTTTTATTTATAAGTGCATTTTTCCTTGCGATCTAGTAAGTTTCTAATAATTGGCAATGCCGATTCATATTCGCCGACCTCAAAACCTTTCTAGTCGTATTAGTTAATACCCACAACGTGCATTAAAAAGTATGCATCTCAATCGCATGTAGACAAGTTTGCTGATAGCTTCCCAAAGAGAATGCACAAAAGTATCTCTATCACCTTACTTCCAAAATTTTCAAAAAATCAGCCTAAAATCGGCCTATTAATATACAGGCTGTCCATTTTATCAGGGCCATCGAGAATATCTCACTTAATATCGGTCATGCAAAAAAAATTGTTTCTACGAAAATTGTGCCCGATTTTCATAAGCTACTTATGAAATATGATTAAATAAAACAACTAAACAATTTAGTAAGTTTTTCAAATCTTTACTATACTCAAACGTTAATGTTTGATTAAAATTAAAGACAATTAAAAGGAAAGTAAATTAAACAAAAAACGAAAAATTAATAATCAGGAAAGCAACATGGAGCAACTATGTGAAGAGTTTTCACAGTTATACCAATGCAATGTATAGAGGTCAAACATAAAAACGTCATTCTTTGCTCAGAAAGTTAAAATATCTTTGTCAATTAATTTAAGTACAATATCCATTTATCTGTGTTTCATGATATCTGCTAAACTGATTGCACTATTATTTCAATTGTTTTAAAATAGTTGGCTATGGAAAAACTTGACAATTAAATTTTTTGACAGATGATCTCAGTTAACAGTTTAACCCTCTCTCACTCACACTCGTTTAAGAATTTAGAATTTACAAAAATGGTTTTCACTATCATTGATCGTCATAATATGTTTGTTACATATTGCCAATGCAATTTTAATATTGGATTAGCTAAAGTGGAATATAGAAACAGATTTCCACAAGCACTAGAGCCGAATAGAACTTTGTACAGAAAATTAGCTACGAAATTATCATTAAGAGAAACTCAAGTTGCTTGTCGTATAAATAAAACAAGTGCGAAGAAAATTTTAAAGCAAAATAGTTACTGGTGTTATAGAGCTTAAAAAGTTCACAATTTACAAGCCGAGGACAAGCCAAGGAGGACGACTTTTTGTAGGTGGCTGTTGGAAAAGAAGAGTGCCGATCCATTAATTTGTACTAAAATACTTTGGTCCGACGAGGCAAATTTTTCCAATAATGGAATTTTTAATCGTAATACTGATTACAATTGGACTTCTGAAAATGCACACTGGCATAGACCACCTGCATTTCAAGATCGTTTCTCAATAAATGTGTGGTTAGGTATTTTAGGCACCCATTTAATAGGTCCTTATTTTTATGATGGTCACCTCAGTGGCCAAAGGTACCTAAACTTTTTGAGGAATGAATTTAATGAATTATTAGATGACGTGCCTTTGAAGAATCGACATAACTTTGAACATTTGCAACAAGATAGAGCTCCTCCTTGCAATTCCCGTATTTGCTTAGATTATATAGATGAACTTAGGCCTCAATATTGGATAGGTACCAATGGATTTATTCGATGCCCCCCTCGTTCTCCAAATATAACCCCAATGGATTTTTCTCTATGGGGGTATATCAAGGATACGGTGTTTTCGACGACACCGCAAAATGTAGACGACCTAAAAGTTAGGCATGTAATACAGTTACTCCTGAAATGATAAGTAATGCTTTGAATGCAGACAGCCTCGCCGCGCTGGATTGTGCACAAGAAATAGCGGTGGACATTTTGAACACTTGATTTGATATTTTAAAAATTATTTTGATGATTAGATAAATATTAATGTTCTGTGTGCTATATTCGTTTTAGTTATCAATTTTTCTTGTTAGCTTAATTTACTCTAATTTTTTATTTAATCATAATTCTCCACAGCAAGTATGATGCTAATTAACAAAAATATTGGTTTAAAAAATGTATTTATAAATATTTGCTTAGTTCCAATGAAAATATATGGCATGTGATATATCGTTGAAAAGGGAGAAAAATACTCTATTTAATGCCGCTATTTCTTGCCCATTTTTTAAAAACGTTTTAACACCCTAAAGAGTAGATCTCCAAATACAGTGGTTTTGAAAAAAAAACCTTGTTGGAATACTCTGTTTTGCAAGAAATTTTCGCCCCAGAGTTTTCGTTGTATCTCTTCAAATAACGGAGATACTTTAATTAGACATATTTCGCATTTTTGATATTTTACATCATAACTCTTAAAGTAGGCCATGGATTTCAAATGTCATTAAACCATATTGTAGCTTTAGCTTATAGAAATCGGCGCAGTTTTCGTTGAAACAATTTTTTTGCACGACCGATATTAAGTGAGATATTCTCGATGGCCCTGATAAAATGGACCTGTATATTAATAAGCCGATTTTATGCTGCTTTTTTGAAAATTTTGGAAGTAAGGTGATAGAGATACTCGGTTTTCTGCATTCTCTTTGAGAAGCTATCAGGAAACTTGCGTGCGAATTTAATTTCAATGGCGTTACTAAAAAGTGAAACGTATCGCATTGGAGCAAAATATGAAGGCAACATTTTTATTCGGCCACGCCAGATTGCAGCTTCTACTCGTTTTTTTATAATATGAATTCTGAAAACACTGACCCCATGACGGTAAAAAAGTTGTCAGCGCGGTATTGAAAAGCATTGGTGGGCTAAATCCAAACAAACTAAAACATCCTGTAGATACAACGAACATAAGTCCACAAGCTTCTTGCCTAATAGAAATTATGGCTGTTATGTCCCAACATATATTTTTAATTGCAATCTAATTAAGGCAAAAAATTACACTTCCCTTGATATACATTTCAACTTTTATTTCAAGTGATTAAATTTTCGCAACCACATTAATGATCCAATTTGCAAATTATAAAACTAATTAATTTAATTACCAGTACGATAAACTCTAAACGTAAGTTACATACATGCCAATTATTTTTTCCTTATTGATTATTTTAATTAGTTCAAATTCGTAATTAATTACGGCAGAGTAAGTTTAATCTAGTTTCACGGTAGTCGAGCGAGGAGTCGACAATTTTTATTTGGAGTTGACACAGTTAATTACGAAGTGCAGATGACAGCTTTAAGAAGTTGTTGACGTTTACTTGCCGCTTTTAAAACCTCACGCCAGGAAATGCTGTCAACTGGTCCGATAACGTGTTCGAGGGGAATTTTTCTTGTAATTTTACTCGTTCTCTTATTGTACGTATTCCTGTAGAGGGAGATAATTATTCACTTTAATGGTTCTTCAGTTTTTTGTTCTTCAATTAGTTTCTACACTTGATCGTTTATTTTGACTTTTATTTATGGGAACTTCTTCATCGCTGTAGATCAGTAAGGATAGACATTAGATTTAACTAAGTTTCGTTCTAAAAAAAAACTAGTAGTGTAAATTTATTTAAGGTCTATGTGTTCTATACAGTATGTTGCTGAAGTATGGGAAGTATAAAATAAATATATTATTTTCTAAACAACTTGTATATCAAAACAAGCTAACCGTTATTAGTGTAGTAAAATGAGACAAAAAACGGGCTCAACTTCGGAATCCATTCCCTTCTAAATTGTATCAATAATATATGATAAAAGTCTTCGTCCTAAGAAGTGCTGCTGTAAAAGTTGTTAAACAAAATAGGTATAATATTACGGTTTTTCGCGAATGACTTTTAAAATTAAATTTTATTTATTTTATTTTATTGCTTACGCCAATCGAAAGTATGGGAAATTCACATCAGAAACATGTATGAAGTTTTTTTGTATCATCACAAATGTAGGCTCCAAACCTTTTTGTTTAACACACGAAAATGGAACGCAGTGATACGTAAGTACGGCGTGCCAAGCGTGCGCGATCTCGGACGCGCTACATTTTTGTCATAACTTTTAAACTAATTAATGAAATTGTGCTCAACAAAGCTTAAATCAAAGAAAAAACATGTGACTATTGGATTATCATATTTTCAAGTCGGTAAAAGCTCTACCATTTCTACAATTTTTAAGATATAAACTTGGAACTTTCACATATTACCTTTGAAGTAATGTATAAAAAGATCCGATGGATAGGTATGCTAAATATTTTTTTTTATAAAAGTTATTAATATTTATGTTTACCTTAGCTTCACGAATTTTGAAGCAAAGAATAATATAGCTTTTATTCTCGTAAAAAAAGAGGGTTAATTTAATTTTTAAGGTATATTACCTTAAAGCATCTTAAAGTACATATTTCAAGCTTTAAAAGTCGCATCCACAGAAATCTAGTAACGCGATTTAAACCAGACTAATAGGTGGTTAAAGTCATACATTTCAAATTTCACCACTTTCTCAAAATTTTGAAATTTGGAAAGTGTATATCTTCAATAATAAATTTTTGAGATTTTTTACACTCATCATATCCTTTTCTACATTCATTTTGTACTTCAATGTGAAAGTTCCAGGTTTCTATCTTAAAAATTGTAGAAATGGTAGCTTTTACCGATTACATCGGAAATCTCTTTATGTTCCGACTTCGTTTATATATTATTTCTATATACATTAATTTACTTCCACATCTACGTAGCGGATTGGAAGTATAGTAATCGTAAAAAAAAATCCAAAAATTTATACTAAACCATATTATGGGCAGATGCTTTACCGTCACAAAAAAAATAATTATTTATATAGTTTTTAAATATTGTGTTTTTAGAGAGAGCCCGTGTTTTTAAGAACTAGATATCTAATACATGTTTTACAGTAACCTTAGCCTCGTTGAAAATTTTAGTGTCGATAATAAGTATTTTAACGTGTTATTTTACGTATGCTTCCTTGAACTAAATCTTGGGTCAACAAAAATTATTGTATCTAATAAACGGCATCTTAATCGGCATCTCCCGACTGCACTTATTATTCGCTTCATAGAAATTTTATTTAAAATACCTCAATAATATTTTAAAGTATGATTAATTGATATATCATAGTTTAGATATCTTGCATATAGTTATAAAGTAGAAAATTCACAATAATGTATAAAATATGGCAGTTATTATGCTTTTGGCGATCATCCAAGGTAATAGTTTGAGCTCAACTTCAATAGAAACGATTTAACCAGTGTTTTGCGTTTACATGACTTAGTCCACACGCACATAATTACATATACACTCGCAGAAATGTTTTTCGATATTTGGGTTTAACAAGTTATGACTTAAATAGGTATGACAAGTAGATGAAATTGAAGAAATAACCTAAGAATTTCTGATACTAATTTATGAAACCTAGAAAGATATAACAATATTACCTTTACAATCGAATTTTCCAATTCATTTAATGTTAATACCATTTAAAGTCATATCGTTTCCAATAGATTTTAATTTGGTAACTTGCAATTTGCGACTACATTGTATGTTACTAATATTCTTTCTCAGAAGGAAGCATTTAAAGAAGGAAGCATATAAAAATAATAAACTATTCTACAACACATTTTATTAAGTGTTCAAGATTTATTTGTCCCCATATGTACTAGTAAAGAAGTATTTCTATCATTTTTTTCTTTCCTTACGAAGAAATCAAAACCATTAGTCAGTGCTATTTAAGAACACTGGCACTGCTAAAAAAATATTTACGCAGGGAAAGTTGGGTTGGGTTGAACCGATAATAACAAACTTTTTCATAGAGATCGAGGCATACTTCTTTCAGTTCACCTTTATTCACAAGAAAAAATAAAGTTTTAACAATAAACTCGTCAATTACAGTTGGTAAACTTCTATTACAATGAAAGTCATTGGAGACTTGGAAACTTTGCTATTGATTTTCATATTTTGTCAAAAACAGCATTGCTAGCAGTGCATCATTTGAATATATGCATTTTCAGTTTGTGAACTTAAAAAGCCAATTTATAAAATATGATCTAAAATTCAAAGGTTTTCAAATAAAATATATTAATTGGTTATACAGTGTGTCTCACTTAAAAATATAATAATTTTTTGTTTCGAATCAAACTGATCTTAAAATATAGAGGTTACCAAAGTCTATTTTAGACCACAATAGTATATTGTGTATCTAGTAGTAAAAGCAATACATTCCCGGGCGACGATGTAAGCATTGAAGTCCAGGAATTTGCTTTTACTACGAGGTATACATACTATTTTTTTCTGAAATCGTAATCAATATTATTATCAAATTATTTATATTTCAAAGCATATTAAAAGCGAATTTTTCCAATGTAGAAATTTTGATAAGGGATGCCACGCTATACCGTGCTGTATTAAAGAACACACCAGACCTGTGTTGTGATCACCCCTTGTCAAAGATCTATAATAGCGCTATAGGAGTACAGAGGCAAGCCATCACGTTACAGAAAGGATGGAAATGTCAACTATGGTACCCATATAAAGGAAAAATATATATAATAAGTGTTCTATAGAATTATAGTACTCGATCGTCGAGTACTTTGTAAAAATCGCAAGTTTCTTTTTTAAATTTGTGATGTTTATTAATAATTAATTTAATTTTGAACATTTGCAACAAGATAGAGCTCCTCCTTGCAATTCCCGTATTTGCTTAGATTATATAGATGAACTTAGGCCTCAATATTGGATAGGTACCAATGGATTTATTCGATGCCCCCCTCGTTCTCCAAATATAACCCCAATGGATTTTTCTCTATGGGGGTATATCAAGGATACGGTGTTTTCGACGACACCGCAAAATGTAGACGACCTAAAAGTTAGGCATGTAATACAGTTACTCCTGAAATGATAAGTAATGCTTTGAATGCAGACAGCCTCGCCGCGCTGGATTGTGCACAAGAAATAGCGGTGGACATTTTGAACACTTGATTTGATATTTTAAAAATTATTTTGATGATTAGATAAATATTAATGTTCTGTGTGCTATATTCGTTTTAGTTATCAATTTTTCTTGTTAGCTTAATTTACTCTAATTTTTTATTTAATCATAATTCTCCACAGCAAGTATGATGCTAATTAACAAAAATATTGGTTTAAAAAATGTATTTATAAATATTTGCTTAGTTCCAATGAAAATATATGGCATGTGATATATCGTTGAAAAGGGAGAAAAATACTCTATTTAATGCCGCTATTTCTTGCCCATTTTTTAAAAACGTTTTAACACCCTAAAGAGTAGATCTCCAAATACAGTGGTTTTGAAAAAAAAACCTTGTTGGAATACTCTGTTTTGCAAGAAATTTTCGCCCCAGAGTTTTCGTTGTATCTCTTCAAATAACGGAGATACTTTAATTAGACATATTTCGCATTTTTGATATTTTACATCATAACTCTTAAAGTAGGCCATGGATTTCAAATGTCATTAAACCATATTGTAGCTTTAGCTTATAGAAATCGGCGCAGTTTTCGTTGAAACAATTTTTTTGCACGACCGATATTAAGTGAGATATTCTCGATGGCCCTGATAAAATGGACCTGTATATTAATAAGCCGATTTTATGCTGCTTTTTTGAAAATTTTGGAAGTAAGGTGATAGAGATACTCGGTTTTCTGCATTCTCTTTGAGAAGCTATCAGGAAACTTGCGTGCGAATTTAATTTCAATGGCGTTACTAAAAAGTGAAACGTATCGCATTGGAGCAAAATATGAAGGCAACATTTTTATTCGGCCACGCCAGATTGCAGCTTCTACTCGTTTTTTTATAATATGAATTCTGAAAACACTGACCCCATGACGGTAAAAAAGTTGTCAGCGCGGTATTGAAAAGCATTGGTGGGCTAAATCCAAACAAACTAAAACATCCTGTAGATACAACGAACATAAGTCCACAAGCTTCTTGCCTAATAGAAATTATGGCTGTTATGTCCCAACATATATTTTTAATTGCAATCTAATTAAGGCAAAAAATTACACTTCCCTTGATATACATTTCAACTTTTATTTCAAGTGATTAAATTTTCGCAACCACATTAATGATCCAATTTGCAAATTATAAAACTAATTAATTTAATTACCAGTACGATAAACTCTAAACGTAAGTTACATACATGCCAATTATTTTTTCCTTATTGATTATTTTAATTAGTTCAAATTCGTAATTAATTACGGCAGAGTAAGTAAGTAAAAATCCAAAAATTTATACTAAACCATATTATGGGCAGATGCTTTACCGTCACAAAAAAAATAATTATTTATATAGTTTTTAAATATTGTGTTTTTAGAGAGAGCCCGTGTTTTTAAGAACTAGATATCTAATACATGTTTTACAGTAACCTTAGCCTCGTTGAAAATTTTAGTGTCGATAATAAGTATTTTAACGTGTTATTTTACGTATGCTTCCTTGAACTAAATCTTGGGTCAACAAAAATTATTGTATCTAATAAACGGCATCTTAATCGGCATCTCCCGACTGCACTTATTATTCGCTTCATAGAAATTTTATTTAAAATACCTCAATAATATTTTAAAGTATGATTAATTGATATATCATAGTTTAGATATCTTGCATATAGTTATAAAGTAGAAAATTCACAATAATGTATAAAATATGGCAGTTATTATGCTTTTGGCGATCATCCAAGGTAATAGTTTGAGCTCAACTTCAATAGAAACGATTTAACCAGTGTTTTGCGTTTACATGACTTAGTCCACACGCACATAATTACATATACACTCGCAGAAATGTTTTTCGATATTTGGGTTTAACAAGTTATGACTTAAATAGGTATGACAAGTAGATGAAATTGAAGAAATAACCTAAGAATTTCTGATACTAATTTATGAAACCTAGAAAGATATAACAATATTACCTTTACAATCGAATTTTCCAATTCATTTAATGTTAATACCATTTAAAGTCATATCGTTTCCAATAGATTTTAATTTGGTAACTTGCAATTTGCGACTACATTGTATGTTACTAATATTCTTTCTCAGAAGGAAGCATTTAAAGAAGGAAGCATATAAAAATAATAAACTATTCTACAACACATTTTATTAAGTGTTCAAGATTTATTTGTCCCCATATGTACTAGTAAAGAAGTATTTCTATCATTTTTTTCTTTCCTTACGAAGAAATCAAAACCATTAGTCAGTGCTATTTAAGAACACTGGCACTGCTAAAAAAATATTTACGCAGGGAAAGTTGGGTTGGGTTGAACCGATAATAACAAACTTTTTCATAGAGATCGAGGCATACTTCTTTCAGTTCACCTTTATTCACAAGAAAAAATAAAGTTTTAACAATAAACTCGTCAATTACAGTTGGTAAACTTCTATTACAATGAAAGTCATTGGAGACTTGGAAACTTTGCTATTGATTTTCATATTTTGTCAAAAACAGCATTGCTAGCAGTGCATCATTTGAATATATGCATTTTCAGTTTGTGAACTTAAAAAGCCAATTTATAAAATATGATCTAAAATTCAAAGGTTTTCAAATAAAATATATTAATTGGTTATACAGTGTGTCTCACTTAAAAATATAATAATTTTTTGTTTCGAATCAAACTGATCTTAAAATATAGAGGTTACCAAAGTCTATTTTAGACCACAATAGTATATTGTGTATCTAGTAGTAAAAGCAATACATTCCCGGGCGACGATGTAAGCATTGAAGTCCAGGAATTTGCTTTTACTACGAGGTATACATACTATTTTTTTCTGAAATCGTAATCAATATTATTATCAAATTATTTATATTTCAAAGCATATTAAAAGCGAATTTTTCCAATGTAGAAATTTTGATAAGGGATGCCACGCTATACCGTGCTGTATTAAAGAACACACCAGACCTGTGTTGTGATCACCCCTTGTCAAAGATCTATAATAGCGCTATAGGAGTACAGAGGCAAGCCATCACGTTACAGAAAGGATGGAAATGTCAACTATGGTACCCATATAAAGGAAAAATATATATAATAAGTGTTCTATAGAATTATAGTACTCGATCGTCGAGTACTTTGTAAAAATCGCAAGTTTCTTTTTTAAATTTGTGATGTTTATTAATAATTAATTTAATTTTAGGTGGTAAAACATTAACAAATTTTGGAGCAACATGAGTAAAATATCTTTGATTGCGAGTTTTAGTGAAAAAACGAATTGTTAATGTTTCAGTAGATGTTGACCTGGTTTCGTAGTTGTGGAAAACTGTTGGGAATAAATGTTTGATTTTTAGTAAACAATTTAGACAGCAATGAACATAGAGTGATCTTATGTTTAATGTCTCTGTATCTTTGTAAAGTAATGCTGTAGAATATCTAAGTTCTTTTTAATAAATAATATTTAGAACAGAATTTTGGCATATGGAAAGATTATATTGAGCATTGTTATATGCCCCACCCCAGACAACTATGCAGTACCGTAAGATCCCACGTAACATCTCATGGATATGTATATCCATAGCATGTGCATTAGATGTTGAAATTTGAATATGTATTGTTAAATATCCATATATGAAATGTATATTCAGCTACTGACATCCATCAGCGTCATATACAATGTATATTGCTGGAGGTACATACATATAATGATTTATACATAACATGTCCATTATGGTATAATTAAATTATACACGTACAAGAATTTTATCTCATCTGATGGATGCGCATGCACTACTAATTTATGGCATAGTACATCGGCGCACCACGCATCATTTGTTTACGTATTGTAGATCGCAACGGCCGGCAGCCATTAAGCTCTAGTGTTATGTACATAGTGTTCATGTGTGACGGAAGTTAACTATTTCTCATTCTCTGGATTTTATATTTACTCATTGCTATATTATGCTCTTACATTTGCATGCATGAAGTTCCCATGATGTAAGAGCATATTTATTATAATGCAATTCTCTAGATTTGTAAATACATACTCTTTTAGGGTTAGAAAATTTGCAAGTTTCATATTTAACTGATTGTGGCAGATTTGTGTTTAGTTAAGATGGTGCATAGTGACAGAGGCCTAAAAATTTGCTGTGAATAAAAATTACATACGTTCATATTATATAACTTACTGATGGTTGAGAATGTTTTAAACACATATGTAGGACACAAGTAACTATAATATTATACATATGTTTACAATTTGTTAAACTGCCGGTAGGTAAAAAAAGTATACGTAAATATTGAAACTTTTGAATATTGTGTAGTAATTTAGGTTATTTTGGAAAATTTGTGTATGTTAAAAATAGTTATATAAAATACATTCCTTGTTAAACTATCTGTGTTTTATTACCTCTTATACGGATACCTCTGAAGTAGTTCCCACGAACATCAAAACACTTGACCACTTTCATTCGATGCGTGCTGCACCAATCGTGTTGGTATCATCGAGATTATTAAGACTGTTCGCTTTAATCATCTCCCGATGATGCCAATATGACTGGGGCAATACATATCGAGTGCAGTGTTCAATAGGTGTTTTGACGTCCATGGAAACTACTTCAGAGATATGTGATGTATATTCATAAAATATGCTATTGTGTATATGATGTGTGTTTCATATCCAGTTAATGTACATTGCATATGTTTATGTACATTCACTGGATATGAAATAGATATGAAAGTCGGCGACAAATGTATATGCTAGGAATGTTAATTCTACTTCCATTAGATATACATTAGATATGCTTTCTCCAACTTGTGGATATACATATCCATAGATTGAAGATACAATGTATGTGCATTGCATATCTTTTTGTTGTGTGGGATAGAGTCAACCCAAGCGTTATATAGAATTTGAAGTAGTTTTTTGCTTCAAATATCTCTTACTTGGTTAAATTTGTAAAATAATTTTCGATTTTTTTTTTTTCGTTATATAAACACAGTGGTCAGTCCACCTCAGATGCTGATCAACTATTACACCTAAATATCTTACCGACTTTATTCTTTTTATTCTTGCACATGAACAATTCATTGATTCATCTGCCAAGCAGTTATTTTCATGGATTTTTAAAATTTCCGTATCAGGTTGGTCAACGGCTGAGATAGAGAATGTTTCGTAATTGGTATTTGTCATATTAAGACTCAAGATACTGGAGTTTAGCCTAGTTTGTACTTTGCCAAGTCCAACCTCTGCCTTCTGTATACATCCTGCCAGTTCACGCCTGCAAATAATATAGTTGCATCATCAGCATATGACATGATACTATCATCTGTCAGTAAATTTCTAATAGCGTTAATGTATATCAGAAAGAGGACAGGGCCCAGCACAGTATCTTGTGGTATTCCCATAGAGAATACCCGAGATCTGTATTTTGTTGCACAAATAATTTGATAATAATTTTAATGAGTCACCCCTAACTCCAACCTCGAGCCTGGCTAATAGGTTTTATAACATACTGTGTCAAATGCTAAATCGTCTAAAAATACAGCAAGTGATTTTTTATTTCTATTTAAGTTATTCATGATTAAGTTAGTAAATTCAAAAACCGCATGTCTGTATTTTTCTTTGACCTAAATCCAAATTGCTTCGCATAAAGTATATTGTGACTATGTAAAAATTTATTAATCTTTGTTTTGGGCATTTCCCAAATATTTTACCAAAGTTGTTAATAAGGAATATAGGTCTATAGTTTGTCAAATTTGAGCGATCTCCTGACTTGTAAACTGGGATTACTGTTGATACTTTCCAGTCATTAGTTATTTTAAAGGTCTTGAGGGTTAAATTTATTATGTGTTGTAATGGCTTTATTACGTACAAATACGTGGTTTTAATGAGTTGAACAGAGATACCATCTGGACCAGGAGATGAGTTGTTTCTCAGTGTGGAAATATTCATGATTATTTCTTGCTCAGATACTGGTCTTAGCAATAATGATCCTTTCGTCACATTTTGTGCTAAATTTTATTATTTAGTTCTTTGTGCCATTTCCTGACCAATGTTAATAAAAAATTCATTAAAACAGCCTTCTTTTTCCTTATCGTTGGTTATAATGTTTCCATGTGCGTCCCGTAAGTTAATATTTTGCTTCTTATTATGCGAATCTTTGTTTGTTATAAATTAAGACATCTTTATAAATGCGTAGCGTTTTTTCATTACCATCTAATTGCCTATGAAATCGTTTCCTGACAACCACTGTTTGTTTATTTTTGTAATAAAAATCATACTTATTTCGCTTTAATAACTACTTCGCTAAAAAATATCAAAAACCTGTACTTTCCCGGCTCAGGATGGAAAAACTTTCCCGGAGTGTTCTCTGATCGTTGCAAAGCAACGGACTAAAATATTAGAATAGCGTATTTTGGGATCTGAAATTGCACCGAGAAAGTTGGCATTCTCAGAAAAAAGCACTTGCCATCTTTAAATGTAATGGCATCTAAGAACTAAATTGTATGAAAAAAATAGGAAAATCATAGTGGGGTATTTTCTTATCAAAAAATTTTGTTAACAAAACTTGTTCAAAACCATTCAAACATCCTTGCTTGGTTAAATTTTAAAAAAATGTAGTCTTGATGAAAAACATTTTTTGAGGCATTTAAATAGAAATAGAATAGAATAGAATAGGAATAGAATAGGAATATAATAGAAAATAGAAATTATTTCCAAATTTATTTTTATTTTTTTGAAACAATTTACCTACACAAATGAATAATAATGTAACCAAAAGAATTAAGTATTATGTTCTAGGAGTCAGAACCTGCTTATCAAAACCAGAAATTTGAGACTGGAACATTTTCCATCAGTTCGATTGTTGGCGCAAAGTGATAAAGACGTGCGTTATCGAGTGACAATTAAAATTAAGTATAATACGTATAAAATAAGTACTAAATAATAAAAGCCGCGTTTAGTGAATATACTAATATATATATATTGTTATTACATTGAAATAAAATGTCTCCCCCACCTATAGGTGAGGGAGACCCCTCTTATAAACATTTAAAACAAATAATTAATACAGTGCCAGATCCACAAGATAATAGTGTCCCCCATCAGCAATACACAGGACTGAGTGAAGATGGAAATAATGGTGGTAACCTCAATATTACAGAAAGTAATTCAAATAGCCGCTCTATAGAGATGACGGACGAATCTAGCACCGGAGAAAAAAGTAAGGTTTTTAATTTAGAAAAAGCCAGGTATTATTCCAACGATGTTTATGTATTTATTGAAAAAGTCAACAGTCAAAATATAGGTCGTCTGCATCCGATGTATGTTGGGCATATTTTACTTAAAAAATTGGGAATAACAAATATTACTTCTATTGAACGGGTGGGAAAAAACCGCATAAAAGTAAATGTAAAGTCCATATATGATGCTAACAAATTGGTTAACAATAAATTATTGAAAGACGAACAATTACACGCATATATACCAAATAATTTATTATCTCGAAAAGGTGTTATTAAGCATGTAGACACTATATTTCAAGAAGATTACTTGTTGAATAATATTATTTCACCTAATAATATAATTGAAGTCAAAAGATTCACTAGAAAAATTTTAATTGACGGGGAACCTGCAGTAGTGCCAAGACAAACAGTACTACTTTGTTTCGAAGGAAATACGCTACCTAACTTTGTTTATATCAATGGAGTATCTTGTCCAGTAGAGCCATACACTCAAAAGGTAATACAGTGTTATAAATGTTTATATTATGGACACGTTGCCAAACAATGCCGTTCGACCAAAACAATGTGCATTAACTGTGGAAAAGAAAAATTAGATAATCATACATGTAGAGACCCACAAGATAATTATTGCAACAATTGTAAAAATAACGAGCATAAAACAATATCAAGACAGTGTCCTTTTTATGAAAAACAAAAAAAGGTGAAAATAGTTATGTCAGAAAATAATTTAACTTACTTAGAAGCTAAGAAATTTGTTAGTACAAGTTATGCTAATAGCATACCGATGAAAAATAAATATGAAGTATTGGCTAATATAGACGACAAAAATTTTCCCCCTCTCCCTGTTAAAAAACCAATAAATAAACATAATTACTTATCGCAACCATCTACATCTCGAGGCCAAAATATTAATGTTTATAGTTCTCAGCCAGTACAACAGAGTAATAAAAAACGGAAAGCTCAGTCACCAGTTATTATGCACCCTAGCCAACAACCGCCTATGTTCCCGTTCATATCAGGTCCAGATGTACCTTTGCCTCCTAACCCTTATAATACGTCAGAATATGAAAAAACAATAAATTATCTTATCGAAAATTTTTATCAATTGTTCCAAAATTTAATTAGTGAAACTAGTTCTATAGATGATTTGAAAAATATTAATTGCCACTATTTTAAATCAAAAATTAACAATATATTCAGTCATAATAATGGCTAGCACACACACAAGAACATATACATTTTTACAGTGGAACGCACGTTCCGCTGTATCGAATAAAAATAGTTTACAAATATGTTTACAAAATAATAATATAGATATAGCGCTTATCAGCGAAACTTGGTTTAAACCAAACCAAAAAATCAATTTTAAAGGATATAATATTGTCCGTAAAGACAGACACGATGGAAAAGCAGGTGTAGCCATCTTTATTAAAAATACTATAAGCTACAAAGTCGTACAAAATATGAATAATTTTAGTGAAGATATCTTTGTCTGTGGTGTACAGATTCCATATTATAAAGAAAAATTATCGTTATATTCTGTCTATTGCCCACCAAATATCGTTACAAGTAATAGTGACTGGGACGACCTTTTCCGCCAATTGCCACACCCTAGTATAATCGGAGGTGATTTTAACGCACATAGCACCGCTTGGGGCTCTTACAAAAACAATCAAACAGGTCAGCAGATTCTACTTGCAACAGACAATCACAATTATTTATTTTTAAACGATGGCTCACCAACTAGGTTTACACATAGCGATCAAAAATCTGTAGTTGACATTACCTTCTGTTCACCAAGTATTGCAAATACCATACGCTGGCAAACCTTATCAGATAATCTTGGCTCCGACCATTTTCCTATTCTTATACACTCAGAAATACCTAAGCAAGAAAATAATATAGTTTATCCAAAAAATAAGTGGAATTTAAACAAAGCTAACTGGACAAAGTATGGTTATGAAGCAGAAAGGTTTTTTTCTAACATTCACCTATCGGTAACCACTGAGGAGAAATATCAACACTTCATACATGGCTTAAACCTAGCAGCAGAGGCTAGTATTCCTTGCAAAAAACCATTTAAAGCAAGAGAGCGTCCTCCACCACCCTGGTGGGACCAAGAATGTGAGGCAGCGGTAAATAAAAGGAAAATAGCAATAAGTACTTATAAACAACATAGCACATTAGAAAATTATTTAAAAACTAAGGAAGAAATGGCACGAACGAAAAAATTTCTCAAAAATAAAGCTAAGACACATTGGAAAACTTGGTGTTCAAAATTAAATAAAAATACATCAGCCGTAGATCTGTGGAATCAAGCTAAGAAAATAAAAAGAATTCCCGTAACATCTCAAAGATGTAATAATCTAAACTGGACCGAAGACTTTTTTAATACAGTTGCTCCAATAACTGTACCAAATAACATTAGTACCCATCCAGTTAACGCGTTCAATGGCAATAATCTTAATGAGATTTTTACAGCACCTATTACAATTTTTGAATTAGAATATGTTCTAAAAAACGTAAACAATACAGCACCGGGTATCGATGAAATAAGTTACAGAATGTTGCACAATCTACCTTTCAATGCTAAGATATTTCTTGTTGAAATCTTCAATGACGTATGGTTACAAGGCAAGTCCATAGAAAATTGGAAAAATATTACAGTGATACCTATATTGAAACCTAACAAAGATCCTAACCTATCAGATTCATATCGGCCCATATCTCTATTAACTTGCATACTGAAAACATTTGAAAGAATCCTCAAATATAGGCTAGAATGGTGGATTCATAACAATTCACTTCTTCCTACTAACCAGTTTGGTTTTAAAAAAGGATATGGCACAGTAGATGCAATATCAAGCATAGTAACAGACGTACAAAACTGTTATTCTAAGAATGATTACCTAGGGGCTGTTTTTTTAGACATTAAGGGCGCTTATGACTCAGTAGATCTAATGATCCTCAGAAATAAACTTATACAATTAACAATACCCCCAAACGTGGCTCAAACTATTATAAATTTATTTTTTAACAGAACAGTTTACCTACGATTACCTGACAATAGCAAAACTGGACCACGATATATATGTTCAGGCCTGCCTCAGGGATCAGTCCTGAGTCCCTTACTGTTTAATATCTATACAGCAGATTTCCACAGATTAAATAACAATATGACTATTGTGCAATACGCAGATGATTTATGTGTTTACACCGAAACCAGAAAATATCAACAATGCATTGATAATTTAAGCTCCGCAATGACTTCTATACAGCAGTGGTTAAATGAAAATTGTTTTCAGCTGTCCCCAGAGAAATCAGTTGTTACGTTTTTCTCAAGACATAACACTCCCAATATTACTAATATTAATCTTAGTAATACTAATTTTCCTGTTAAGAAAGAAGTTAAATACCTGGGAATAATTCTAGATAAAAAACTATCATGGAAGCCTCATGTAGAACAAGTTCTAGCAAAATGCACTAAGGGCATCCATTTTTTGAAAATGATTAGAGGTACGTGGTGGGGAGCAGATCCACATACAACAATTATATTTTACAGATCGTACATCAGATCAATAATTGATTATGGGTCAATCTTATATGGTTCTGCTAGTAAATCACTCTTACATAGATTAGATATTTTACAAAATAGTGCGCTCAGGTTATGCTTAGGCGCAATGAAATCAACTCCTGTTGAAGCATTGAGAGTGGAAGCCTTAGAACCACCATTACACTTGAGACGTCAACTTTTATCAGAAAAAATGATACTGAAGTTCAAGAATAAAGAATCTGCTTTAATAGACAAAATTTACAAACTAAATATATTTGACCTTACCAACAAATACTGGATTAAGAAAAACTCTCCACCTTTATGTGCAGGGTATCGCGAAGTACATAAGTTTTTCCAGAAAATGGATCAAAACAATTCAGTTTGTAAAAGCTATGATTTTTTTGCTCTTTTATCTAGAATACCAGTTGTCATACCCCAATACTCAGAAATAAATCAAATAAATAAAAATGCGTTATTAAATGTTCTCGTGGAATCGAAGAATTCAATAGATGTATATACAGATGCTTCCAAAAATGTTGACGGTGTTGGCTGTGCATATATTGTACCTACATTAGGCATACAGAGATTATTCAAATTAGACCAAAATACCTCTATTTACAATGCCGAGGCTATGGCGATCCTCAAAGCTTTAGAATATATCGTCGATTGTCAACATCAACAATCTACGATTCTATCGGATTCACTTTCTGTCCTCCAAACTATCGAGAATAGTCAAGTCTTCACTCACAACATTAACCCTTGTATTGCTAAAATTAAAATTTTAATAAATAACTTAAAAGAGAGAGGGAAGTTAGTAAAATTTGTTTGGGTTAAGGCACATACAGGTTTAAAACACAATGAAGAGGTAGATATTATAGCAAAAAGAAGTATTAATGAAGGAGAAATTTTGAATAGCGGACTACACGTCCAAGAGTGTATAAGTATTACCGAACATAAAAGTAAAAAAGCATGGTCAGCATTATGGACAGAATATGGTAAAACAAATCCTACTCGCTATGTAACAATTCAACCAGACATTCCAACTAGATATTGGTATAAAGATTTTATGTATTCTAGAAAAGACATAACAACACTCAGTAGATTAAAGTTCGGCCACGGGTGCTACCCGGCGCACCTCAAGAAAATAGGAGTAGTAGATTCAGACCTATGTGATACATGTAATGTCACTGCAGATTTGGATCATATATTTTTTGAATGTGTAAAATACAAAGCAGAAAGCGATCTCTTTTACAAAAAATTAACAGATCAAAATACTTACCATCCTAATAATATTTGTCATTTGCTAGCGCTGAATAAAAAACCCATCTATGACGTGATTCTCGAATTTCTAAAAGCCATTAAACTTAATATTTAGAATAAGTTAGGTTAGGTTAGATTTCCCACCCCTTGTTTTTATCCCATTGTATATTGTTCTATATTCTGCTATCTATTTTATTTTTTATATACGTTCGAAATTACTTTTTGAAAGTAAATTGAAATGATTTTATTGAGCGCCAAACAGTTTCTTAAAAGCTGTTAATATTATAGACTATAGAACACCATTAGCATGACCATCTACAATCTATAGAATGACTCTTACTCAGGGTACAACGAAGTCGGTTCAATAAGTGCTCATCGATCAAGATAACAATCTAAATAAATCAAACTCAGTATTGAACGAACAAAGTATTAATTTATTAACAAATTTGAACTTGGAATGTAATTAACAAATTTAAATAGCAAAATCTAACTTAACTAAAATAATAAATATGGCCTTTATTTAAAATAAATATGTACCATGGATTTCTGATATAGTAAAGCTTTACCTTGTCTTTCTTTCGACTCGAGTAATGTTATATTATAACCTCTAACTGGTTATTATGATCCTTGAAATATTATGTCACTTGACTGACTTTTTAACCTCTCAAGGCTTCTTCTTCTTCTTCTTTACTGGATTGACGTTTGTTTCTAACCTCCAATTTATTTTCAAGATTTTCTTGAAGTATTTCTATCACTTGCTTGACGTTTGAAATTTCTTCACCATATAAATTTGCTAACTGGATTAACAAATACTTCCCTCTTCTAAATCTGCTTTCCGGATAATCTACTTCGTAATACTTTCAAAGTATACTCACTTCTTATATTTAATCAACTTTTACAATTTATTCTTGATATCAATATATCTGGATTGTAATATCCTAACCTTCAACTTATTCACCACTTTTATTTTCAATTTATTATTTATTCTTGGATGAATATATTTCGCAGCTCGCTGTTCAGCGGTGTGTGATCAACTGATTTGTTATTTTTAGTCGTTTCAATGGGTTAATTTCCAATATTTCAATTGTTTTTTTCTATTTTGATCTAATATTTCAAAATTTAATTTTAATTTAAAATTTAAACTATTCAGTTTTGTTTGTTCTTTACCTTAAGTGAATACTGTTTTTAATTCTTTATTTTTCCTGATAAGTTTCTTATTCTACTTTTCAGGATTAAGTGAATAATTATAATTACTCGAAATATACTGACATATTACATACACTTTCTTAAAATCTACTTATAACTACAATTAACAATTCCAATCTCAAATAAATACTAATACATACATTTAGATGAATAGCAATGATAAACACAAAATGCTAGTAGTTAAAAACGTACTGCAGTTTCCATACTGACAGAATACTTATATTATAAACTAAAACAAGAAATTGATACGCCAACAAACATTTAACATCATACTATTAGTCCTTTCTTTCTGCATGATGTGAAATATCATTTACAAAACACCTTTCTGCAATGATATTTGAAAATATCTGAAAACTTAAAATGTCATTCAGTGTTTTGTAATTTATGGACTTACTATTTATAAAATAATCACCCTGCAATGCAAACACTGTTAATAGTCTTTCATTCAATATTCATTTTGTGTAGATTTACAGTGTTTCTACACAAAATATGATTTTCAGCCCTAAGTTTTGACATGCATGTCAGATTTTATAAAATTTACTTTTTTGTTTTCCAATTTCATTCTAAATCATTTTAAATGAGATTGTGATTCTCTATCAGTTCATGTTTTATTATATACTATTTAGAATAACCTTGTTAAACTAAAATAACTTCATTTTATGTTTATTTAAATATTTTGTTCGTATTCAATATCAAGTTTCATTCTCTGCATCCTACTCGATGAGAATAAGTGAACTTGAATCAATTAAATAAACCACAGATACTCCTGCTTCTGTATGATCCGTTAAAGTAAAACTGTTATGATTAATTCCTAAAATACATACAAATTTGTGAATTTTATTTATGATTTCAAACACGACACTTAGGTAGTGTTCCACAGTGTGGATATACAGCATAAAACCCCCTAAACTAATAGAATTTTGACATGTGAAAATTTTGTTAGTTTTAACAACATGATGTGACATTCACACTGTCAAAGTTTATTTACAATTTAAAAGTGATCTACTCAGGATCATTTGGATAACTTAAGAGTTATCTATCCTGGATCATATGGATAATTTATCCCCATGTGACAACTTCCCGGTAATGATTCTTCCTTATTATAATTTAAAACATTTTCGTTTTCATTTAAAATATTACCTACTTCAAGTTGTTGCGCATAGCCTTTTGCTATTTTAGGTTCATAATCTATTGAATTTTTGTATTTTTGAGACAAATTTTTAAAAATGTTATCATATTTGGAGTAACGACTTATCAGAAAGGTTTCAGGCTTCTTATCATTATTTATTTGAACACATGTGGTTCCCACTATATGCTCACCGCAAAATTCATTATCATTATTGGACTCTATGCCATTTGATACATTAACTATTTCGGCATCATTGCCATTCAATTCATTAACTATTTCGGCACCTTTGCCATTAAATTCATTAACTATTTCGGCACCTTTGCCATTCAATTCATTAACACTACAGAAAGGTATTCTTTTACCTTCTACTTTTAGGATTCTTTCTCCTAATACAATATTTGCCTTTTTTTCTGATAAGATGTCGTCTCCCAATATAACATCATTTTCTATACAGTCGCCTATTTTTTTACAATTATTACCTACATTTAAAACAACTTTATCTAAAAATCCTGATTTCTATTATCATTTATTTGTGCTGTTGTTTCTATTTTATTTATACTAGAGTGCGTATTTTCATCTACTCTATTTCCCCTTTGAATGTTGATATTAGCCACTTGTGCATATGACTCATTATTTTTAACATAACCCCCTCTCTCTCTGCTATCATTATCATAATGATGTTTCTCAAAACCCTGCTTTTCATTCCTATAATTGTCATATTTATATTGACCATAACCTCCTCGTTCCTTTCTATCAGTGTCATATTGACGTTTCTCATAACCCTGCTTTTCATTCCTATCATTGTCATATTGACGTTTCTCATAACCCTGCTTTTCATACCTATCATTGTCATATTGACGTTTCTCATAACCCTGCTTTTCATACCTATCATTGTCATATTGACGTTTCTCATAACCCCCTCGTTCCTTTCTATCATTGTCATATTGACGACCATAACCTTGCTTTTCCTTCCTATCATATTGACCATAACCTTGCCTTTCTCTTCTATCATTCTCATTCCTATTCTGATCATAACCCCACTTGTTATAATATCTACTATTATTTTCCCTATTTTGACTAGACTTCCTATCAAAATTCTGATGATAATCATCTAATTCTCTTAAATAATCAATCAAATCATCTAACTTTGCAATTCTTTGCGTAATAATAACATTCTGGATATCCCCTGAAAAATGCCTAGCTAAATATCTGACCATTTCACTTTCTGTGAATTTTGGTTCTAGATGTCTAATATTGTATACTTTTCTAAGTACATAATTTTCCCTAGAAATACCTTTATTTTCTACATAGTTACCATTAAATAGGTCTTGTCTTATTTTCAACTGAGTGTAATCACTCCAATATTGTTTTAAGACTAGAGCTTCAAATTCCTCTATAGTCTCAAACCTGTCCATTATAACTGAGTACCAGATTTCCGCTTCTCCCTTTAACATGTCTTGTATGTTTGCTTTTAGGTTTGTTTCAAACGTGAAATGAAAATTTTAGGGTGTATACGGTTATCTCCGTAAAAATAAAATGGTGTTTTGTTGCATGTGTAAGTATGTGTGGGTAATTGTGTCAATTGTGTACGTGTGGTATCCTTCAACAACTTCGTGTTCTGTTCCATCTTGCTATCCTGTTCTTTTATTTTTTTATCGTATTTATCTTCTTGTTTCTGCATTCTGTTATCTACTGCAGTCATTCCATCTTCAAACATAGTTGCAACTTCCTCTCTTATTTCTTTTGCCGCCTCGTTTACTTTAATACCAATTTCTTCGTTGACTGTCTCTCCCATTCTCTCCCATTTACTCTCCAAATTTTCAATTTTATTTCTTACTTCTATATTGCTTTCTTCCATTTTCTGTATATTATCATCTATTTTTTTACCCATGTTTTCTTCTAGTTTTTGCATATTATGTACCATCTGTGTATTTATGTTGCCAATTTTTTCTTCTAGTCGCTGGTTATTTTGACTAATGTCTTCTTTTAAAGTTTGGTTATTTTGATTCATGTTTGCTTCCAAAGTTTGGTTATTTTGCTTCATGTTTGCTTCCAAAGTTTGGTTATTTTGTACCATTTGTACCTTAATGTTGCCAATGTTTTCTCCAATACTATGATTCATTCCAGTAATCATTTCCATCAACTTCTGGAGCATGTTTGGATCAGGTTGTGTGTTTGTGTCACCAACTTGTGTTTGCGCAACTGTGGATGTACCCTGTGTAGTTTCCTCTGGATTCATGGTTGTTGTCTTACCTGACTTTAACCTCATATAACTAATATTTGTTTTTAATTTGACAATGCCTTGTTGTCAAAACTATCAAAATAAGTTATTTGTTCTATTATCTTTCAAATGTATGCTTGAAATGATAAACTATTCTCAAGTTGTACTTATTTAATCGCTTTCCTGATCGCTCCACGTTAACAAGCCATAAATGTTCTATATTCTGCTATCTATTTTATTTTTTATATACGTTCGAAATTACTTTTTGAAAGTAAATTGAAATGATTTTATTGAGCGCCAAACAGTTTCTTAAAAGCTGTTAATATTATAGACTATAGAACACCATTAGCATGACCATCTACAATCTATAGAATGACTCTTACTCAGGGTACAACGAAGTCGGTTCAATAAGTGCTCATCGATCAAGATAACAATCTAAATAAATCAAACTCAGTATTGAACGAACAAAGTATTAATTTATTAACAAATTTGAACTTGGAATGTAATTAACAAATTTAAATAGCAAAATCTAACTTAACTAAAATAATAAATATGGCCTTTATTTAAAATAAATATGTACCATGGATTTCTGATATAGTAAAGCTTTACCTTGTCTTTCTTTCGACTCGAGTAATGTTATATTATAACCTCTAACTGGTTATTATGATCCTTGAAATATTATGTACCTTGACTGACTTTTTAACCTCTCAAGGCTTCTTCTTCTTCTTCTTTACTGGATTGACGTTTGTTTCTAACCTCCAATTTATTTTCAAGATTTTCTTGAAGTATTTCTATCACTTGCTTGACGTTTGAAATTTCTTCACCATATAAATTTGCTAACTGGATTAACAAATACTTCCCTCTTCTAAATCTGCTTTCCGGATAATCTACTTCGTAATACTTTCAAAGTATACTCACTTCTTATATTTAATCAACTTTTACAATTTATTCTTGATATCAATATATCTGGATTGTAATATCCTAACCTTCAACTTATTCACCACTTTTATTTTCAATTTATTATTTATTCTTGGATGAATATATTTCGCAGCTCGCTGTTCAGCGGTGTGTGATCAACTGATTTGTTATTTTTAGTCGTTTCAATGGGTTAATTTCCAATATTTCAATTGTTTTTTTCTATTTTGATCTAATATTTCAAAATTTAATTTTAATTTAAAATTTAAACTATTCAGTTTTGTTTGTTCTTTACCTTAAGTGAATACTGTTTTTAATTCTTTATTTTTCCTGATAAGTTTCTTATTCTACTTTTCAGGATTAAGTGAATAATTATAATTACTCGAAATATACTGACATATTACATACACTTTCTTAAAGTCTACTTATAACTACAATTAACAATTCCAATCTCAAATAAATACTAATTCATACATTTAGATGAATAGCAATGATAAACACAAAATGCTAGTAGTTAAAAACGTACTGCAGTTTCCATACTGACAGAATACTTATATTATAAACTAAAACAAGAAATTGATACGCCAACAAACATTTAACATCATACTATTAGTCCTTTCTTTCTGCATGATGTGAAATATCATTTACAAAACACCTTTCTGCAATGATATTTGAAAATATCTGAAAACTTAAAATGTCATTCAGTGTTTTGTAATTTATGGACTTACTATTTATAAAATAATCACCCTGCAATGCAAACACTGTTAATAGTCTTTCATTCAATATTCATTTTGTGTAGATTTACAGTGTTTCTACACAAAATATGATTTTCAGCCCTAAGTTTTGACATGCATGTCAGATTTTATAAAATTTACTTTTTTGTTTTCCAATTTCATTCTAAATCATTTTAAATGAGATTGTGATTCTCTATCAGTTCATGTTTTATTATATACTATTTAGAATAACCTTGTTAAACTAAAATAACTTCATTTTATGTTTATTTAAATATTTTGTTCGTATTCAATATCAAGTTTCATTCTCTGCATCCTACTCGATGAGAATAAGTGAACTTGAATCAATTAAATAAACCACAGATACTCCTGCTTCTGTATGATCCGTTAAAGTAAAACTGTTATGATTAATTCCTAAAATACATACAAATTTGTGAATTTTATTTATGATTTCAAACACGACACTTAGGTAGTGTTCCACAGTGTGGATATACAGCAATATATTCCTTCCTTTCCGTGGTCTTACTCTTTGTGTGTGCCATTATAAAATGCCCTGACAGACCCCTGGGCGAGAAGAGAGTGTCCTTGTTTTATCCCAGAGTCTCTATTTGTGATCGGTGATATAGGTTAGGTTAGAATTAGGGTACAATTAGTTAATTGATAAGTATATATTAACTTCGCATCTGGCTGTATCGACGTAAGTCGCAATGCCAAAAAAAAAAAAAAAAAAAAAAACATTTTCCATCAAGACCTCATTTTTTTAAATTTAACTAAACTTCGGATTCAGAGTTTTCGAATGATTTCCAACAGGTTTTGTTAACCATTTTTTTAATTAAAAAATGCCAACCATGATTTTTTATTTCTTTCCTATAATTTAGGATTGTAGATGGCCTTGCATTTAAAGATGGAACGTGATTTTGTGGTCTTAAATAAACTCTAGTGACCTCTAAACTATTAAGATCAGTTTGATTCAAATCCGACAAAAAACAAAAAATTATTACGCTGTTACACACTCTTAAGTGAGACACAATGTGGGTATACTTACTTTATATTGGTTCCGAAATTATCAAGACTTTCTGATGTGATCACTCGGAATACTAGCTACAGATTCGAATGCAGTGGGTCTATATATACGATCTATAACGTTTTCTATATTTTATGAAAAATTTTTTGGACTGAACAAATTGGATCACGAATTCGAACGCAACACGTGAAAATATATTGCAATATGATGGTACTCTGTTCATTAGTACATGACCAAAACTTCTGGGTATGGGGCTGTGTAATTATTCGCAGGCAGCATTCGAATGCAACTTCTACTCAGTAAAAAATTATAATTCATAAATAAAACTAACTGTGAGCAATTTGTCAATAAAAAGTTCATGGTGTCAACATGTTTATAAACTCCAGGATCTTGTTTCATTTCTGTTTTATCATTTGTACCATTTATAATATTTCTTATGTATCGTAATAAAAACGAATAAATATTTCAGCCAAAAAACCTTTCAAAATAGGTCTGTATATTTATTTTAGGTTCCATATGGACATTTTTATATGCAAGTGCATCTGTTCTATAAACGTGGGGGGCAAGTTTCTCTGCCTCAGTTTATGTATTTTCTTGCAGTACCTAGAATAATATACTTTACAAGCATTATTACCAGTAGTGACGATTATAAAACAAATCAACGCAAGGAATGCATCTAATTCAATTATCTGATATATACAAAATAACAGATTTTATATTTCTTGGGTATTATTTTAACTGGATATACAGTACTAAAATTTGAACGCTAAATAAAAGGTTAACAATTATTTTTGGACACAGAATTTAATTACGTGCATAAAATGTTTCAAATAACTTTAAATTTTGTTTAATTTGTGTATAATTTACTTTTCTTTTTGCATGATTCAATAGTTGAACACTTAATTGCAAAGAAGGAATTAACAAGATCATTGTATATTGTATACCTAGTAGGAAAAGAAATATATTTGCGGATGATGGAGGTTTCTGGTGCACATCAAGTTCACTAAACACAGGAATCCCGGAACACTCTTTCCTACGAAATGCACTTTAAATACTTGTTTCTGATTTTGAACAATTTAAAATTAAAAAAATCATCCAAATCGGATCTGTTTTTGAGGGTTTAGAGGATTGAATGATGTCTCAGCTTCATTGACTAGGCTACAGGTATCTATATACCTTCGTTTCATGGGAATAACCGTGAGGCGATTGTGAATGTGGAATCGGAGAAACTATGGTTATATTATTAGAATTAGGTCTTTGTTCTCATTTTTAACTGAATTTTCATAATCGTAGGGGGTTATGTGGATACTAGTTTAATCTGCATGGCCGTAGGGGACTGTGTGGATGCTAGTGTTAGAATGAGAATTGTCAAATAAGAAATTAGACAAATTCATTTCAGGATTTTAATTTGCTAGCATAACCAGAATTCAGGTTATCGAAAGAATGCAAAGATTTCATTAATATTTCTACACAAAGTTTTTCTTTTATAGATAATTAATTTTTCTGCTGTTTGCAAAATCCTATAAAGAATTTCAATAGAATTGGAATTACTCATCTATATTATTCACCAGCAGAACGAAAAAAAGGTTCGACGAAAAATGTAGATGGCAAAATTGGCAACTTCAGCATAAATTGGCGTGACCGGAATATCACGAAAGGCACAAAAATCGGATAAGCTGATTCCCTAATTTTCTCCAAATATCTTTATTCTTCTAAAGTGATGACCATTAGGGAACCAGAGAAATGGTGTATTGATGCTTTCGAAATGTTGATCTAGAAATATTTGCTACGAACTTCCTGGATAGCTCATCGTACCAACAGCTTAATTTTCCAACACGTCCCCCAAAGTGATACTTCAGCAAGGTATTCCTTCCAATCCTCTCAGTTTTTGTCTACTTCAATTGAAGAAAGGGCAATATAGTGTAAGGAGAACCGAATTGCAAGAGACGAAGAGGACGACCTACAAGCTGTTGCTGACGCTATCAAAAGCATTGACAATAATAATAATAATCGTCTTTATTGATGCACTGCAAGTACATCAAAGGCGAACATTAGCTACTAGGGCTATCCTACCACTGAACCCATAACCTAAACCTAATAAAAAGAAAGGCATAGAAAATATAGTAACAGAAGTGTAAAAATATGCATGTTAGTAAAATAGTATCAAGATAGGAAATACCAAGCTTTGCATATTCACTGAATTTTTTATATAATTGTTGCCCATTTTATAGGATACCCTTCGCAGTTTTCTTTAAATAGTATTAGTTTTAGACATTTGTAGTTTCATTACAAAACATGTATTTTTTCTTTAATAAAAGAATTAATAACTTTCTTATTTATTGATCGATTGTTCAAAAACAATAGGGTTCTTCCTTTAGCTAACACTAACTTACTGTCCAAATTTCAATACAGATGGACAGACAGATGGCAGACGGGCGGACATTTTGAGAGTTGTACAGAATTCGATCACCAACACAGTGACATGAAAATTTTTTGTCTACGAGCGAAATTACCGGTTTTAGAAATGTGCCGATAGAATGCAATATACTTTTCGTCTTGTATTTGTGAAGAGTATAATAATTACAACAATAGTCAAATAAATATAAATAGGTACAGTTAGAAATTAAAAGTTGCTTAAATATTGGGCATTGCTAAGCTTACAAACTGATGCGTGTTTGATACAAAATCAACTCAAGTGTTTTCTTTAAACAACATATACCTATTATGGCACTTAAACATATTACCAATATTGTTATAAAAATGAACAGAATAACGCACTGGAGTGTCGTGGCATAGTTATAGAAAGTGCAAATCTTATATTCCGATCGTGAATTTGATTTCTGTAAATAATATTTTCTTTGAGGTAGGAAGTCAACATAAGACGATATGTAAAAACAAGTAGATGATAGTTAAAAATAACATCATTTTAAGCCACTTGGGATCAAATTTTGAAGATACATTGTCGCCAATTTCTCAAATTGCAGATGAATCGACAACACGTGCTTCGTACTTTTCGGATATGAATTTTAGACAACATATCGAGACATGTATAGTATAAAATAGAACAAAAATAAAATATGGGTAACACATTGGTTGATGTGAAAAAGCTTTTATGAGACCGTGCACCTAATAAGTATCCACGATAGATTCCATGAGGGTGTCAAAGATATGATCATCTTAAACGAAATTGTTGGAAAAAGTAAACATAACTCACATATCATGAGAGGTACAGGCAGTAACGATGGCGAGCCCTGTTTTGTTTTGGCGTGAAAATCGAAAAGAAAACAAAAAATTGAATTATAGATTCAGAAGTAAATGAAATAAAGTGTTTCAATACTTTTCAGCGAAAAACGAATGCAATCTCTAATTATTGCCAATTTTGAAATTTAAATAACTGATATACATAACATTACTAGATTAATATAATATAACAAAAAGGCCTGAGAGGACTTTTGTATTGTTGAACGTCTGGCTTAAGATAAACAAATATTGGGAACAAGTGTTTTACATTACCAGAACCAGGAGCTCATAGAGTGTTTTGCAAAAATGTTCTCTTCGTACCAGAACTAGTAGCTAATCCTGTTTCAATTAAATATATTGCAAAACAAGGATTCAAGATTATATATTTTCAGATATGTGTAATATTTAATGATACTAAAGGTTTGAAAATGAATGAGGACTTTAACGAAATATTACACTTAATTAAATCATGTAGTTTGATAATTATTTTCCTCTAATAACTGTAGTTAAGAACTAGATGGAGATTATAATTAGTAACACTTTCCTTTCGATACGAAAAATGTTAAATTATACCGGATATGCAAAATAATTAACTAATTTTATATAATTATATAGACTCAAATCAGAATTTTTGTTTTATAATTAAACAAAAAATGTTTGAAACTAATATCATTTACAAAGAAAACTGCGAAGAGTATCCTATAGAATGTGCAACAATTATATAACAGGTGTAGTAAATCTGCAAAAAGTATAATGGTTAACTTGTTTCTCTTCGTCCTTTACCTAGACTTCGATCTCAATTACTAAACACCGTTTATTAGGATCCTCGATATTATTATTTAATTAGTGTCCATCAACGTTATCCACGTTTTAATAAACTCACGTTAAGATTCCCATCTTTTCTAAATGATCACATTTTTGACTTCTCAGTAAGTTATGAATCTGAAAATGGATCTCAAAAGAAGGGAAACACTGATTTGGGTATCCAAAACATGTGCATCATTCCTTACGTTATTTTTATTTTATAAATTTTGCCCAATACTTGACAAATCCTGTTTCCTCTATAAGTACCCTTGTCTATTCTTACAATATGTAACATTGGTTCTGTGGCTTTACGTAATTTTTCTCCATACTCATTTTCCTTGGTTCTGACCTTTTTGTATTAGAATTTCTCTTGTATGCCATTGTTTGTCAAGAATCAAAATCTTGCTAAGATTAATGAATTTATTTACTATCCTTGGTAACATAGGAAATTTATTTTTTAATTTTTTCCCCTATAAATAACTCTAACATAATAAGGGATTGGTTCTATAAACTCAGAAATTGTGTCGTCTCTATTTTCTATTTTTTTTAAACACATTTTTAGCAATTTCTGCAACATATTCAATAGCACAGTTTGGTTATGGACTACTTTTAGAATAATTAACATTGAACTTCTGTGCAGGTTTTTAAACTCAAAGAAAAATTGAGGTCCGTTATCAGCTCTGATAATTTCAGACATACCAAATCTTGAAAATGCCTCCTTAATTTTAGACATTACTGACTAAATGGATAAATTGTTATGTGTGTACATCATGGTAGCACTTCAAAATAATGAGAATAGTAAAATTGCTATAACATTCAACACTGCACAAGTCATCTGAGACCTTTTTGATATATTAATCTAGTATCGTTATGGATATCAGTTCTTTAAATTTCAAAATTGGAACTTAATCATTAAAAATTTAATGATTAAGTTCCAATTTTGAAATTTAAAGAACGGATGTCCATAACGATACTAGATTAATATATCAAAAAGGTCTCAGATGACTTGTGCAGTGTTGAATGTTTGATTTAAGATAAAAAAATATTGGGAATAAGTATTTTACATTGCAAATGCAAAAAATAAATGAAAATCTCAGTTTTCTATTTCTAATCGTGATTATTTGACTGATGGATATGGTAGCCAAATTAAATTTAGTTTTTGAAACCATAGCATAAATTAAATATGGAAAAAACTTCTGTATGCGAGAGGTTACTTAAAATTGTGAAATAAAATTATAATAATATATAATATAATAGATGTTGAGTCGTATGCGAAAGTGAACAAATAATGAAACCATATATATTTAAATATGAACAATAAAGGACTATTTTTAATGTTTGCTGTAGTTATTTTAGTACATTTTAGAGAAACAGAATAATCACAGTCACAGACATTAAATGTATATTTTTAAATACTGTTAATTATATCTTTAAAGTATTTAATGACAACTGAGATGAATACAAACAGGTAGGTTGTTATTTTTATGGTTTATTTATTACAGCCATTATAATAGAATGTAGATGGAATTTACAGCAATAAAAATATTTTGTTTTAATTAACGGAATCCTGAAACTATGATTTTTTTACTATTGTCACTTAATAAAGGCTTGCCATGTATATTGTGGTATTTTGAGGAATTCTAATAAATATATAACAAAATAACGTCTGCTGTCCTCTTAACGGAAGTTAAATATCTTATTTACGAACTTTTTGTAGCCACATAGTTAAGTCGTAAAAAGATATAAATTTAGGTAGAATTATAATTTTGTGAAAAGAGTATAAGGAATTTATTACATCCATCGCACCGGTTGAAAAAAAAGTTTTATTAACCGCCTCTAAAGTCACTGAGATAAACTCTACTTGAACATCAAGGATTTTGTGTTAGGTAAAGACAAACGTCCTCATACTTTATACCAAAATTTTATTATCTAAGGTTTAATTTTTTTTTTAATTGAACCTCCCCTAAAAAGCTGTTACGAAATCGATTTAAAACAAAATTTCACTAGCGCGCGTTGTTCGATTTATTGATTAATAACACTATTGAGGTCCGTCAGAAATATGTACGATTTTGTTCATTTTTATATCGATCTTAACAGTAGTATCGACCTTAAGGCAATAAGGTTCAGTGATTCAAACGACGATGGTGAAATATTTCATAATTTTTGGTGGTCATTTATTTAAAAGCGGTACAATTTTTTCAAAAATTTCGTTTCACCCCTCTTAGTATCTCTTATGTAGTTGCCACAAGGTAAGGAGAATATCCACATATACCAAGTTGTCACAGTTTCTGAACTCTTACTAGCTTGCTTTACTTATTTTCCTATATTTACACCTATTAACTCCTTAACGATTCAACGGAATTATCTCAAAATATAATCCGATTTCAGATGCTGTTTTAATACATGTATGTAACAAATTTCAAGTGGATATCTCAATTTTATTTTGGTAACCCCTTTAAAAATGGAGTGGACGTGGTGGCAGATGCCATAAAGAAATTTGAGGCCATGGCTTCTAATATATGCAGACACCAAATCTCAAGTTTCTGGACTTTTGCTAACTTGCTTTACTAATTTTCTTTCAACTTTACCCCTAGTTACCCCCAACCCTTTAACGGAATGAGTTCAAAATATAATGTATTTCCAGATCTCATCATAATACATACATGTACCAAATTCCAAGTCAATATATAGCTAAAACCGTTCCAGAGATAACGTGTGCAGAAGAAACTTACAAACAGACCGACAGAATGTACTACGGTGGATGTGGAAGTAGAAACTAGATACTACCTATTTTTTATACATCTCATAAAAAATGTTGAACAGGTTGATCTATGATTTAAATATGACTGCATTTTAAAGAGTAATAAAACAGAAAAAATTAAATATCGTCAACGATAAAACCACAATGAAGAAATAATTTTGTTTAGAACTTCAAACGCATTTATCTCAAAACTGCTTTTTCGGAGTTTGGTCACTATTTAGTTTTGATCAGACTAAGTTAATAGATAATAAAACTAATCAGTGACATTAACCAGATGATATAATGATATATTATCTGGTATAGATTATCAAAAATCTTCCCCCTACGAAAGTCACTGATAGCCCCAACGAAAATAATAGTATCTTTAGCCCTACCTAGAGATACCTAATCGTGTACAATAAACGTCATAAATAAAACATTTGTTAAATCCAGAGAATGATAAATTATTATATTTTCACAGTGATATCATTGATTTGCTTTATTAGTATACTACCGTGAGCACAATTAGATCAATATTACCTATACAGACTGTCTATTTTACGAGGGCCACACCAAATATCTCGCTTAATATCTATTGTAGAAGAATAAAGTTTTAGAAACAGTTATCCCATTTTTTGTGAGCTATATTTCAGTAAAAAGAAATTTGAAATCCATAGCCTACTTTATGAGATATATTACAAAAACCTGAAAAATAGGAGAACCACAAACGGTTATAGCTTCCTTATTTGAGGAGATACGAAAAAAGTTAAAGGAATGAAAGTTGACGGCAAAGACAATAAGAATAATAACGTGTAACAAAAAAATCGAAAAATGCAGTTGGCTTTGACATACGCTATTGTGCAAAAATGAAAAATACATATCTCAAAGTAGGCCATGACGCCATTAATTCCGTTATTTTTTTCTCATTCCAACGATATAAAACATATCACAGAAATTTTAACCGATAGTGTCAATATTTAATATTTTACGAATACCACAATTCATATAATTGAATCGTAACAATCAGCTATGCCATAATAGTAAAAATTCACTTTATAATAATTATAATTCCGTAATTATTTATTACAATTTAATACAAACCAATAAATATCTCATAAATAATAATACAAGTACAAAACGAACATCCAAAGAAAAAAACGAAAAACTATGTATAATAATACTACCTACTGCTATATTGAAAAGAAATTGTGTGTATTTATTTTTCTAACTACATATGCTCAAATTGTGCATCATGCATTCTGACACATAAACGTGCTCTACGAGACACGTCAGGCATTACATTTTGGAGCATTTCAGGAGTAATTGCCTCACATGCGTTTCGAATTCTGGTTTTGATGTCCTCAATATTTTCAGGGGCAGTTTGAAATACCTTGTCTTTAATGTAACCCCAGACGAAAAAATCCAAGGGAGTAATCGAGCTGGCCATAGAATGGGTCCATAGGCGCCTATCCAGCTATCTGGCATAACGTGATTTAAATAATTTGTACATATTACAGCAGTGTGAGGTGGAGCCCCATCTTGTTGAAAATATGAATAATTTAATCTTTCTGCCACTGTTAATTCATAAATAAAATCTTGAAATTCGTTTTGCAGGAAATTAAGGTATCTACGAGCGGTTAATTTGCCATCATAAAAACAAGGTCCAATTACTTTAGTCCCTAAAAGACCCAACCAAACATTCGTAGAAAATCTTTCTTGGAAAGCAGTCTCTCTGCACCAATGTGTATTTTCTCGTGTCCACTTATAATGCATATTTCTATTGAAAAATCCATTATTAGAAAAAATTGATTCGTCCGACCAAAGAATTTTGCTACATATCAGCGCGTCATTCCTTTTCTTATTTAATAACCATCTACAAAATCTTACTCTCCTTGGCTTATCTCCCTCATTTAAATGTTGAACTTTCCTCATTTTGTAGCATCGAAATCCGTTTTTTTTTAATATTTTTCTTGCACTGTCTTTTTTTATGCGACAGTTTCTCTGAATTTGTCTCAAAGAGGTTTCCTCATTTTGGTTAACATAATTCATTACTCTATTCACTTTTCTTACATTATCCGCAACATGCGCTCGCCTTACTACTTTTTTTGAACATGAACCGTGCGTTTTTAGATCTTGAACTAACTTCCTAAACATAGTTAGATTTGGCTGCGGAGCACCTGGAAATCTGTCTCCGTAAATCATGACTGCCATCTCAGCGTCAAAATTGCACTGACAATAAATGCTAATCATATCGAATTTGTTATTATTGGTGTACACCATAATTACTGATATAAAATTTGTCTTAGAACTCGACAACGCAACATACAACATACAACAGTGACAATCTGTCAAATTTATTAATAACTATACATTGTTTTTCACTAATTATGGCACAGCTGATTGTTACGATTCAATTATATGAATTGTGGTATTCGTAAAATATTAAATATTGACACTATCGGTTAAAATTTCTGTGACATGTTTTATATCGTTGGAATGAGAAAAAAATAACGGAATTAATGGCGTCATGGCCTACTTTGAGATACGTATTTTTCATTTTTGCACAATAGCGTATGTCAAAGCCAACTGCATTTTTCGATTTTTTTGTTACACGTTATTATTCTTATTGTCTTTGCCGTCAACTTTCATTCCTTTAACTTTTTTCGTATCTCCTCAAATAAGGAAGCTATAACCGTTTGTGGTTTTCCTATTTTTCAGGTTTTTGTAATATATCTCATAAAGTAGGCTATGGATTTCAAATTTCTTTTTACTGAAATATAGCTCACAAAAAATGGGATAACTGTTTCTAAAACTTTATTCTTCTACAATAGATATTAAGCGAGATATTTGGTGTGGCCCTCGTAAAATAGACAGTCTGTATATAAATAACATAGTTATCCATCGTACTAGTGTATAATTCTGCACATTAGTTACGCAGGAAAAAGTAAGTCACGAGACCGTCAGGCATGTGGCTAATTTTCTTAAGTCACTAATGTGCAATTACACACGTGTGCAATACAAAATTTTATTCAACACTTTCTTTTAATGGCATTTCATTTGAATATTTTTATAAATTTGACATTTCATTTGACAAATTATTTTTATGTTTATGAAACTCATTGCAATGGGCTTGTTCGGCATTTTTTTTTTAATTTCCTAAATCGAAAGTGCAAGTATAAATTAATGGATCTGCGAAAAATCAGAATATTATTCGCACGTTTAGTATCTTAAAAACTATCAGAAATTTCCATCTCGCGAAAATGGGGCGTGGCCAGGCGCTACGTCACTATACGCATAGACTCGGGATCTCAATAGACTTGATGAAGTGTTTTCGAAGTATTGTTTGTTTTGCTTACTACTTGACAGTAGGGGAGTACAATTTGGTGAAATGTCAAAAAATTACAATTTTCTCTCGCTCCTGCCAGAACGAATTTTCGATTTCGACCCTGCAATTTACGATTATAATTCATCGCCGACCTTCTCCTTTTCGTAGACACATAGAACGAACTTCCACTCGACGTATTTATTTAGTTACCAGCGTTTAAAAATTCCAAGTTTTTCGATTTTTCAGGTTAAATTTGAAAGGTCCCAGAAAGCCATTTTTCTTACGTCACTTGCGTATAGTGACGTCACAAATGAGCGCTCGGTTTTTGCAACTATTACTAATTTAAACTCCTTATATCTCGAGAACGGAAAAACTTAATAATACGAAATTTTAAGTGTATAATGAGAATATCGAGTACTACATGAAAAAGTATAAAAACCATATAAAAAGAATAGAAGAACAAGCCCATTGGGAAGGTCAGGGAGTGGAAAATAATCAGCTTTGTGAAAAATAGATGAAAACTTGTAAGAGATTAGAAAAGATGCAAATTAATTAAATTTCCATGTTTCCAATATTCCTAATCAAAGATATTATCTACCTTATTATTATTTTTATTGTTCCTAATTAAATGTATTTTTCACTTTCTGAGCGTCAGTCTCTAATTATTAGCATAAATGATTAGTGCTACCCTTAGAATGAATGTTATGCTTTATAATTAATTTTGTACATTCACTCACTAGTGACTCTTTAAACATTCTCTCACTAATGTGCAGAGTCCGGCGTAAAAGTAGTTATGCCAGAGACGGTCTTCACACACAGATAAATATAAAGTTTTGTATGATTCACATAAGCAAATAAATACATTATTTATAGGAAACAAATACTTACTTTTGCGGTAAGAAATAAAAAGTATGACATAAAACTCATAAAATAATAAATAACAAATTTATTATTGGTTTGGAGAAATTATTTATTTGGTATTGTTGAGCAAGTAAATAGATGTAAGAGATGTTTACTGAAACTGGTGCATAAAAAACACCAGACTTCGTCCGCACATTATATATACCTGCAGCGTCGCGCGTCGGTCTGATTGTCTAATCGAAAACAAAAAACTCGGCACTTTAAACGGCATACACCACTTCAACTTTTTATATCAGTTAAGGAAATGTAAACATCTCCCATATGTTTCTTCCCAACTGTATTAAGCAATCTTCAATTTAAAACATAATTTTCATCTGTCCACATAATATAAAGCACTATAATTTAAAAAAATATATGGTGAATTTTCACCACCACAAAGTCACCGCCACGCTTGTCACTCTCTTTCTGCATTTTTACGACAGCAAATAGGGTACGGTAAACAATAATAATAGTAAAATAAACAGCAGATTGCGATTTTTATTTTGCAGAAGACTTCAAACATACAGAAAGCATTTGAAATAAAAAAAAGTTTAACAATTATTATTAATTTGTTACACAATGACCAATGCCATGTGAGATTATACGCATTATGGAGTCAACACTACAGACTTGTCAGTACATTTGATAGAAGTAAATGTGTCGTGATTTGTTATGGCGTCGAGTGGCTTTCCATTAAATGAAACAGTACTTTCGTAGATTAAAGATTTTCTGGAACTGCGGTTTAACGGTGTAGAACTTTTCTGTGCCAGCTGTGAAAAAAACATTTTCGTGGACATGAAAACTAAAATTTTGTATATTTACATGGATATTTCTAACGGATCCCTCTAGCTATATGCAACGTTCAACGTAAGCCGGAAATAGATCCGTATACAGTAATTGATGCAATAAACATTACAGGTATTTGATCTACGTCAATACATTTTTAGAGTATCAGGGATACTGCTGAGTGAAATACAAATTGGATACATAACGGTGTTAAGAAACAACCCCGGTTTTTCAACATTTTTGTGTGTGGCAAAGAAGTGGACTGTTCAATGCCGGACATAAATCTGCCATCTACAAGAAACTATACTTATTTTAAATATGCGCCGATTACATCGGTAGACGTTGAACAGTTGAACGATCCTTTTTCACAACACTAAGGGGATATTCAGTGACAGGCGCCGGAGTTTTATTTTGGGCGATTTAGAACAAGTGCAAATAATATATTTTTATTATTCTAATAAGGTATAGTTACTAGGCGTTTGTGTTTGTGCATCCAACAATAAGTGCATCAAAGTATGACTTATAACCGTTTCGAGGCCATTTACGTTTAAATATTACGGAATTCACTAGATATAATGATAAGGTAAAACATTGTATTATTGCGCATGAAAATGTTTATATAGTTCATATTGTGCAAAGCCGACTCTGGCTTTTACGTCATAACTACCTCTGAGCCGGGGTCTGCTAATGGGTAATACATCGCATTCTATATCTGAAATCACCACAATAATAGCCATATTCTATGCATGTGTTACATAAAAGTAATTTCATGTTTTTCCAAATTATTAAATATTAGATATTTTTATCTGCTAAATATCCAAAATAACAATTTGTAATTATTGTGAAAGTAGAAATTAAAGATATTATTCTTAAATGAACAGTTTACATCGTAACACTAACTATCAATTTGTCTTAATCTTATCCACAGAGACAGACGAGCAGTATTATTTAATTAAAAATATTAAATACTACTGAAGCATGTGGTGTTTTATCTCCTAATGCCGAAATTAAATTAACAAAAGGTTGACAATCGACTGTTTAACACGAGAATCCTTTTAAAGATAAAAGACAAGAGAATCTACCCTCATTCTACCATCTGTTTGATAAATTCTGGTTACTAACAATTTAGTCCCTTTTCCGCATTTTCTAGCCTCTACCTAACTGGCCGGACATGCAACATTTGGTCTAATGATACAGTTTAACAATTTTCCTCTGTCTCACTAATTAATGTCTCAGTAATTAATTATTTTTGGTTGAATGCTATTGAGTGTTCACAGCTCGCTTGAAAATTATGAGGGCATTTCAAAAGTAACTAATTCAAAACTTTAAATAAGTCCCGCGTTAGTTAAATAAAATCATTGTGTCATTAACTCAAGAAAATGATTATTGAGAAATAACCAGAGCCCGGCGCAAAAGTAGTTATGCCAGAGACGGCCTTCACACACAGATAAATATAATGTTTTGTATGATTCACATAAGCAAATAAATACATTATTTATAGGAAACAAATACCTACTTTTGCGGTAAGAAATAAAAAGTATGGCATAAAAGTCATAAAATAATAAATAAATAATGTATGGAGAAATTGTTTATTTGGTATTGTTGAGCAAGTAGATGTAAGAGATGTTTGCTGAAACTGGTGGATAAGAAAACACCAGACTTCGTCCGCACATTATATATACCTGCAGCGTCGCACGTCTGTCTGATTGTCTAATCGAAAACAAAAAACTCGGCACTTTAAACGGCATACGCCACTTCAACTTTTCATATCAGTTAAGGAAATGTAAACATCTCCCATATGTTTCTTACCAACTATATTAAACAATTTTCAATTTAAAATATAATTTTTATCCGTCCACATAATATAAGGCATTATAATTTAAAAAAATGTAAGGAGAATTTTCAAAACAACAAACTCACCGCCACGCTTGTCTCTCTCCTGCATTTTTACGACAGCAAATGGGATACGGTAAACAATAATAATAGTAAAAGAAACAGCAGATTGCGTTTTATATTTTGCAGAAGACTTCAAACATACAGAAAGCATTTGAAATAAAAAAAGTCCAACAACTATTATTAATTTGTTACACAATGACCAATGCCATGTGAGATTGTTTCATATGCACATACGCATTATGGAGTCAACACTACAGACTTGTCAGTACATTTGATAGAAGTAAATGTGTCGTGATTTGTTCTGGCGTCTATTAAATGAAACAGTACTTTCGTAGATTAAAGATTTTCTGGAACTGCGGTTTAACGGTGTAGAACTTTTCTGTGCCAGCTGTGAAAAAACATTGTCGTGGACATGAAAACTAAAATTTAGCATATTTACATGGATATTTCTCACGGATCCCTCTAGCTATACGCAACGTTCAACTTAAGCAGGAAATAGATCCGTATACAGTAATTGATGCAATAAACATTACAGGTATTTGATCTAAGTCAATATATTTTTAGAGTCTCAGGGGATATTGCTGAGTGAAATACAAATTGGATACATAACAGTGTTAAGAAACAACCCCGGTTTTTTCAACATTTTTGTGTGTGGTAAAGAAGTGGACTGTTCAATGCCGGGCATAAATCTGCCGTTTATAAGAAACTATACTTATTTTAAATATGCGCCGATTACATTGGTAGACGTTGACCGGTTGAACGATCCTTTTTCACAACACAAGTGGGATATTCAGTGACAGGCGCCGGAGTTTTATTTCGGACGATTTAGAACAAGTGCAAATAATATATTTTTATTATTCTAATAAGGTCTAGTTACTAGGCGTTTGTGTTTGTGCATCCAACAATAAGTGCATCAAAGTATGACTTATAACCGTTTCGAGGCCATTTACTTTTAATATTACGGAATTCACTAGATATAGCGATAAGTTAAATATTGTATTATTGCGCATGAAAATGCTTATATAGTTCATATTGCGCAGAGCCGACTCTGGCTTTTACGTCATAACTACCTCTGAGCCGGGGTCTGGAAATAACACAACACAGTTTATAACGAAAACCAGAACAGAACTTGGCATATTAAAACAATATTGAATTTGACGACAGTTTTGGGATCTTACACAAGGTAATCTTTTAAGTAGTAATAATTACACAGGCCTACAAAAAAGTTATGACCTGGAGTGTAGACCCCACTATTAGGTAAAGAGCCGGCTGTATAGATTTCCTATGAATAAGATACATGAAAAATTTTATGTGAGTGAGTAAGTACTAACACAGACCTACAGGGAGCCAGTCTTCACATTAGCAAATTTTGCCCGCGTTATAGAATTTTGAAGTAAGCGAAGCAGTTTTTTTGAAGTGAAACTTCTATAGCGAGGATCAACTCATTTGACAGCGTCACAATATCTGTAATGCCTGAAGTGGGGACTGCAATAGAAGTAGGGAATTCTACTTTTCCTAGTTAGTATTATGTTTGCATCATGCGTACACGTAGAGTAAAACTTGTGTGTGTGTGATGTCACGAGAGTAGTAACATTTGATGCTAGTATACGGTCTATAATTATGGTATATGTGAACATTATACGAGAAGCGGTCGAGATTTTTTATTTGAATACAAGCTGTACTAGAAGTAAAGATTTCAATTTTTTATAACATTTTACACCGTCACTCGCTTAGTGGCAAACACGCTTAGCCAGAATGTCTATTGCGTAGTAAGTCCGATCCCCAGCTATGACAATGGGAATGTTGGTGGGAAATGGATGTTGTCTACACTTTTTCCAATGTTTTACTTCCTTCCAGACAGCCTAGGCTTTGAATTTGGGAGTTGCCTACTATGTGTGGTGCATCGTGTGTTATTCTGTACCTAAGTCATAATTTATAAAATTATGATATGGGCCTTTCACATTCCATATCGGGATTGGACACCGAATCACATTCCGTACTCGTATCTTGCACCCCGTTATGGATTATCTGGAAATGTTAAACCGATCGATAAAAAAGACCTTGGTGCAAAATACATAAATTAAATGTTTACCTGCAAAAGTTTTGGTGCAGATGTATAATACCTTTTTGGAACATTTTTTGTTTTTCAACATAATATTTAAGTTGTTGTTAAGTGTTAGTTTGTTTAGGTCAATTCTTGCAAGCTTGGAACCACTGCGTCTTATCCTACTGAGTTAAAATTTTACAAGTTGATTCAGTTTCGAATACAATGCATTTCTATGATATTCGTGACTTGATTCTACACCCAGGATATACAGTGTGGTCGATTAAGTGTGCAACAAACGGATTTTTTTTTTTTTAGTTGCACATCCAAAGTTTAAATACCGCCAAAAGTTACTGCATGTCCGATAACCATTTCAGGTGCACTTAGAATGGCTTCAAGTTGAATGGTATAGAGGGTAGGGCAAAAAATATGAAAGTCGTTGAAGAGTAAAGTGCGCTTGTGCCGAAAAAAAAATTATATAAAAAAATATTTTTAAGAAAAGGCTTTTATTTAAAAAAAACTGTACTAAAAAGTAAAAAATGTTTTAAAATTCATACACCTGGAAACCAACAGTTTTCGGGGCGGTCAAAGCAACTACGTAATAGTGCTATATGCCCGTCCCCAAAGCTTTTGGTTTCCAGGTGTATGAGAAATTATTTTTTACTTTTTAGTACAGTTTTTTAAAATAAAAGCCTTTTCTTAAAAACAATTTTTCATATATATTTTTTTATTGTACCATTCGAAAACAGATGTAAATCTGATATCAATAATATATCTATTAAAGTTCATTTTACATTGATTTTTCTAATCCCGCAACGGTCTTTAAAGATTAATCTTAGCATCCACAGAAAGGAGGACTGTATCGCATAGCTCGATAACTAAATTAAATAATTTTCGCAAACATTTAATGGATAAGTTTCATTCGCTCTTAGTGACTTTTTCTTTTAATTACTATTCATAATCGTAATAGACAAACACCTGACGTGCGTTTTAAAAATATGTAATTTAGTCAACATAAATATATAAAATATTTAACATTATGTGGGCACCTATAAAATTTAATTAACATATATGAATTAATTTAGATAATTGAACATATTCCATCCCCATCTAAATTAACTACTAAACAATTTTCCATTGAATCAAATCAGAGTCCGTAAACAAAGAGAACTATTTCCATTTGCAAATATACACAAACCTCGATCAGAATTTAATATTGATACACATATAATACAAGTTGTACAAAGTGTAATTTTACCGAAGCATGTCAGAATGTGAATAGTGACAATGGGTTCTCTCAGGTTTGATGGTAGTTTCATTGACAATATCATGCTTAAAGTCAAGCATAGTTCATCTGAAACAATGGTATTGGATTTACACAATTGTTGCTTGGATGTTACTTTGGCAACCGATACAATCATTAAAAGTATTATCCCGACTTGCTATACTGTTTAGTCTTCAATCATGTTCATTCTAATAATGAGATGAGTGTTACATTGGAGTATGTATGTAATTGATTATTAAAAATGTAGAGAATATAATATTATTCATACTTTTAATACCAATCTCAGCCACACAGAAAATGAGTTCTGTACTAGAGACATGAGTACAGAGGTTTTGTGTATCTTTTGATGCTGAATCCAAATTGCCACCCCAAAAACCGATTTACCTGGTAATTTTTTTAGTAAAATGCAAAAACGTCCCCTAAAATAGAGAGAAATAGTGAGGATGAAGAAAGCTTTATAATGAAATGCAACAGTTTGTAAATACTTTTAAAAATCATTTTAAAATAAAATGAGCATTAAAAATGAATATATACAAATTAAATCTGTACCCTCCCCTATGAGGGAATTAATTCCAGTACTAAGATAAAATAACGAATGTTAGTGCAAAACAATGTGAAGAGCCATAGCCTTGTAGTTTGTAATTCCAAATATATAAATGCAGGTTGACAGACAATATACCTAAAGAATATAATATAATCTTATTTTTAAGTGGCTTGAAACCACCTTTGCAGGCCTAGGTATTTCTTACCCCTTTGAGTCACACATATTTCTATTCAATATTTTGGTCTAAATTTTGTTATTCAGGGGCTCTTAAATGCAAAATGGTGGAACAAATTTGACGAATTGAAAAATGTCCATAAAAGTTGGTACTTACCACCCAAAGAAATGCGTTATGAATATTGAAACATATTAAGTGGCATTATGTCTTTCAGATGAGTTCCAGAATAAGGGCGAAAAACGTTTCAAAGGCTAAGCATTTCCAAGAAACAGAATGATAGATTTCATGTAAATGTAATCCGTTAGAACGAAAAATTTTTAAGACAAGGTAGATAAATAAATTCATTTTAGGCCTTTGTTCTCTTTTTTAACTGAATCTTCATGCTCGTAGGGGGTTATGTAGATACTAGTTTAATCTGCATGGCCGTAGGGGACTGTGCGGGTGCTAGTGTTAGAATGAGAATTGTTAAATAAGAAATTAGACAAATTCATATTAGAATTTTAATTTGCTATCATAACCAGAATTCAGGTTATCGAAAGAATGCAAAGATTTCATTAATATTTTTACACATAGTTTTTCTTTTAGTTATAGATAGTTATTTTTTCTGCTGTTTTCAAAATTCCATAAAAAATATGTTTCAATACAATTATAAGCAAACAAATAATAATTCATTTTGAAGCGTTATGAATGTTTAAAAAATTGAGTCATTTGAGTTAGAATAGGAAAATGTGTAAAAATGAGAAACAATGAATATAAATTCGATTTGTGGTGTGCAATCTAGGTTAAATGTGAAAGCGAGGATGAATGAAATAGGTAATAGGGACGATTTTGTAGAAAAATATATAAATCTGATCATACAAGTAACAAACCACCTCAAAATGTGTGACTTAAAGGGATAAGTAGGACACTGGTATGTAGGGGTGGTTTCCCACCCTTTTAGGGATGAATTATATAATATTTTTTTTGTATTTTGTCTATCAACCTACATTTGTATTTGGTAGTACAAAATACAAGGCTATAGTTTTTCGCATTGTTTTGCATTAACATACTTTACTTGATCTTAGGGGTGGAATTAACCCCCTCGCGAGATAGGTGTAGATTTAATTTGTATATTTTCATTCCAATGCTCAAAATTTCATTTTATAATATTTTCTCAAAGTATCAACAAGTTTTCGCATTTCATTATAAAGTATTACCTAATCGTCAATGTTTCACTCTATTTTAGGGGATATTTTTACGTTTTACTAAAAAATTACCTGGTAAATCGGTCTTTGGGCGGCGAATTCAGATTTAGCATAAAGAAATACACAACATCTATGTACTGATTTGCTGGTACAAGACTATTTTTATATGTGGCTATGTAGTTTAGTCTTTTATTAACCGACTTTAAAATATTTTTACTGGAATAGGTTCTTGGGTCTACCCGTATGCATGTTTCTTTTTAGTTTAGCGATTGTTCAGGAATGTCTGAAGCGACTACGATATCTTCAGCAAGCTGTAGAGTATAACTCGGCAGTGGTCTCATACAGTGCGTGTAATGGCAAGCTAGACATAGGAAGTTAGAATTGCGACATCGCGTGTGCTCGTCGGCAATTAATAACTATAGCTGGGATACTTCAGTGGCCGGCGTGGCCTTGTGCCGTCGCATCGGGCGAGTTTGCTACTGCTGGGTTGTCATATCTCTCGCACTATATGAATGTACATGTCTATCCTCCGCTACACACACTGTATTTTCTTATCAAGCTGTGTCTAGTATAATGTGAACAGAAATTGGAAAGAAACAATTTATTTTAGAGAAACAGTCAGGTATTTTCGGAGTAGCTGATATTAAATCTAGTATCAAAAGTTAAAGATTCAAAATGGTGGATAAAATAAGGCTGCCATAATTGTACAACTTTTGTAGATATACATCAAAGTGGGCCACTAAAAAGGGGGAGAAACGATTTTGGAGAAAAGTAGAACCCCAAAATCTGTTATACATGTCTAAAAAAGAGCAGCGAATGCACTCGCTTGTTTAACTTCAATGTAGACAATAGTTAAACGCATTATGACAAACGAATATTCGGAATGAACAATCGCCCCGCCCGTCTTAATTGCTAATTCTTCTAAATTCTACAATTTGTTTAGATAGCAGTCTACTTCAGATATGTGTTATATCTTTAATATTTTTATTAAACGAAAGTAATAGCAACATTGATGAATAAAAACATGTATAATCCATAACAGTACATTCTATTTATAAATACTATGTTCGTAGAGGTAGATAAAATTTTAGTTGTGTATCTAGCCATATCGAGTACTTTTGTTTACTTGGTTAAAATGAATAATTATCACAAATTTAGGGCACATTTAACCTCCTTGCGATTTCTTGCAATTTTCGTTACAAATTAATATTTTTACTATGTTGTATGGTCCTAAACTAAATTACCTATACCGCAAATGATCAAAATTTAAAATTTTTCAACAAGGGTTATTTAAATTAGAAATAAAGTGGTCGTCAAATAAATACCACTCTTAATCTTAAGCTTTTTAAGTTTTTATTCAGGGTATTCAAGAATTAGGAAAAAACGATTTTTTATTTAAATTCAAATTATTTGAAGCAATTTATAAAGTATTTAGTAAGATCTGCAGGAAACTACCCAAAAATAAACCCCAACGCTTACCAAAGGAGTGTTAGTTTCACCTCCGAATAATAAAGCGATGATGACGGCGATGACGATGATAATGATGATATTATGGAGACGAGCAATCATAGCATTCTGACTTTAATGGCAGCTTTTAATTAATTAAATATGTCTAGTATTTAATTTTGTTCAGCACTGAATATACTTGTTTTCTTCGCCTGTTTCAGAATTTTATTCAGTTATTTCGATTCCAACCATCCCGACATGTCAGTAATATTTTTTTTCAATATTTCTTCTATAATCATGAGATTATTTGGGACTAGTTGCCTAGATTTCAGAATGTCATCCGAAAATTGTTTATTCTCACCCCACTGTAGAAACATGGTCACAGAAAATTATGAGATGAAATTTCGCTAATTGCAACTTATTACCTAATATTAATTTTAAAGTCGGTGTAAACATGTGCAAATGACAAAATCGAACGAATTATTGGTCGACCTCAAAATCGAAACTAAGTGATAAAGTTCAATTAACCAAAAGAGGACGAAATTTTATTTATGTACCATTTTCTATTAACACTGTTGATTACTCGATGAGGGCATGTATCATTTTATCAAAAGCATTTATATTTTCGTTTATGATATTCTCAGAACTCACTGAAAATTTGAAAAAAATCTTCTCGAAAATACTATAAATGGTAAACCGAATATATAGCAACTTAACAACTGTGCGTCTGACGAGAGACACGTAGGAGACCGTTGTCATGTAGAATTGATCTGGCTAATCAGAAAACATACCCACATAGAAAAATGTCAGTGGCGTACCACCTTTTTGGTAAAAAATATCAGAGGACATGTGTGCAGGGACGCCACAAAAATATGTGGTTTTATATCCTATTACCACACACCAAAATTGAAAATAATATCTAAAGCACTTTCCGAGATATCAAAAAATAACGATTAAAATAAAATTTAACACCCAGTAGCAAAAAATTTAAACCGTTGCGGATATATGTTCATATGAACGTTTCTTCATAAAATGAGGAATCACACCATGAAATATTAGCACGCCATTAAGGAACACCCTATATGTCAAAATGTGACGGTTATTAAGCATATAGGATGTTCCAGATTCTAATCATTTGTCTTCAAAACTAAAGAGAACAAGCTAACCATTATATTCTTCGCCGATTACTACACTTGTTATATAATTGTTGCACATTCTATAGGATACTCTTCGCAGTTTTTTTTGTAAATAATATTAGTTTCAAACATTTTTTGTTTAATTACAAAACAAAACTTTTTTTTTCATTTCAAAAATTAATAACTTTTTATTTATTCATCCATTTTATTCAAAAACAATAGGGTTCTTGCTCTAGCTAACACTAATTTACTGTCCAAGTTTCAATATAATCGGTAAGTTATCGTACTTACAAGAAACGTAACGAAGGACAGACAGCCGGGCGGACAGACAGACAGACAGACAGACGGACGGACGGATATTTTGAAAATTTTTCAGAATTCGATCACCAGTGATTTAAATTTTTTTTCTCTGCAAGCAATATTACCGGTTTTAGAAATGTGCCGATTGAATACAATATACTTTTCGTTTTGTATTTGCGAAGAGTATAATAAGGGGAATGTACCATGATCGTGTTACACTCGGTATAAGAAAGGCTAATAATATATATTATGCCATTAAGATAAGAAATGTGGCTACTCAGAATTTTTTAAAATAATATAAATACTATAACAGATTTGTAAATAATATTCATAAAACTGTATGATTTTCATGTTTATGACAGTTATATTTTGTTGTTTACATCGTTCTCAAGAGAACAATTCAATTAGTTTAAGTAGCTGGTTGATAGTTTTACTAGCCCTAAGAATAAATATATCACTTAAGTAAATATTATTGTAACTTTTCAGAAGCTTTGCTATATCCTAAAAAAACATTTTTTGCCCATTCTCAGGACAAACAATCACGATATCAACTTGACGAAAAAAGGTCCATAGGCGCCAGGAGATGCATCAAAAATGTTTAATAAACATCATAAAACTGATATGTTTAGCAAGCTCTAAGAAGGGAACAAAAAAGGTAAAAGTAAAAGCTTTCTTCTTTGTCTTGCCCCGCTCTATTGTGACCACCCATGACCGGCATTTGTTATTGTTGGTGAAAACAGTGAACGGCATAAATCATTTAACAAGATAGTATAAAACAGTCTTGGAGATATGATTTTATATTGATTAAAAAATGTAAAGACTATCAGTATATTTCTATACAGGGTGATCTGCAACTAATGTACCAAACTTCTATTATTTTATTAAATAAAATATGAGTAAACATATACTGAAAAACAAAGGTTTATTAAAATGTACTGAAACTAAGAAAATAAATTATTATGCTCTTCGCAAATACAAAATGAAGAGTATTTTGCATTTGATCCGAACATTTCCAAAGCCGGTATTATGGCCCGTAGAGGAAAAATGTTCATGTCGCTATCTGTCCTTCCAACGTTTATCACGTTTCTGGTAAGCACGATAACTTAAAGCCTGGGTTTCCTGGAACATTCGGAGAACCGACTGTCGGTCGACCGACTAGGATGGCGACTTCAGTCCCAAGTGGTTTGTTAGAAATGGCACATGATACTACGATACTGACAAGATAAACCCACGCGCAGGTTGTATTCTTTCTCTCTCAACAGTCTGACGTCACCCAGAGACAAATATCATCAGTATTCGCATTCGCACGAGCGTAGATCAGTGTGTTTTCTGTATATTTTAATCGTTTTATTGTCGGTAACACATTATTTCAGCGGTTTTACAATGGTATATTGTGCGGTCGTAGGCCGTTTAAGCAACAATAACAAATAAAGCAAGCACGTTTCCATGCGTCGGTTTTTTTCATTCCCCAAGTAAAATAAAATTTGCGAAGAAAGGATCCACAGGTGTTAACAGCAGCATAAATTTAACGTTAAAACTGCAAGAATTTGTTCTGAGAATTTTTTAAATAGTGATTATCATATGAGAGAAAAAGTGTTGGAATTGCCCCAAAATAAATTTAAATTAAAACCTATAGATACTGACAATGTTGATACTGCGCAAAAGGAAACAGAAGCACTTGATGATGAGTTATACTGGAATGATTTAGAAAATTTGGCTGGGTACATTGCCTTTAAACTCAGAAAAAAGAAAAACTTGGTTACATTCCAGATTGTACGGATGCGTCATTCTCTTGGGTAAACCATCTATCCGAAGGCGGTCTTCAAAAACCTACTGAAGATTTTTTAACAAAATGTAATGACCTTGACCACATATTTAAAAGTTATAGTGGAGACTCGTTAAAATTAACGAATAATTATTTAAAAAACCTAATGAGGTTTGCTGAACATGTTCAGTTATGTGAGGATGCCAAGATTCTCTTTTTTAAATGTAAAATGTATTTTAAAATAAGAATATTAAATAGAAATATAAAGGAAACTTCCAACATAAGAAAGAGAAAAATAGTGAAAATAGTTAAATAATAAAGTTATAATAAATAAAATTATATTTTATTAAAAAAAAAAAAAGAAAGTATTTCCACAAAACTTCACTCTATTTTATCACCCTGTATTTTCACTCTTCCTTCATTACCAATAATAGTGTTAAGTACAAATCAAACATATTTCTGTATATTTTTCACTTAAAGTATATCAGGTTTCTTCTTTGACTTTACATTATCAACTTGTATATATTTGACAAAAAGAACTTAATATTAATTATTTTGTTAGAGTGTTCATTATATATGTTTTTTACCTCATTACTCATTAAATTTGCTTTGTAAAAACAAATTACATACCATTTGTCAAAAATATATCGAATAAATCATTACCTACTATAATATGCACCTATCTTATGGTCCTAATTTAAAAAAAAATGGGCATGCAAAACAATAAATACACCTGAAATTATCAGCAAATACCATGGTCATCATTTATCAAAGAAAGTTTTTCAAATTTTACAGGATGTGAATATAAAAAATGTATATACTCTATAAAAGCTATACTTAAATGTGTACCGGCAATGATATTTGTCACGTGGTGACGTCATCCGCGTCGATGTCTAAAACAGGTCAAGCAAGTGAACTTATCTTGTCAGTATCGTAGTATCATGGAAATGGCAGATCGTCTAGTTTCTTTTTATTCGTCGACCTGTGCGTTTGCAATCTGCATGGGTCAGAGCACTTAAATAATATATAAAATTAATTGGTTGCACTTTTAATATTAGAAGAGGACGCTTTTTTCATTTTCTCTCCTATTTCTTGCAACTAAATCTTTGTAATTTTTAGCATTAACTGTATACAATGAGAGGTCGGTTGTCGGTTGCCGAAACGCCCAGCTGAACGGACTCGAGCAAACCAGCCTTATTTAAATCCACACGTCATATCGCAGCGGTGAACGGACTGTCGGTTCTCCACGACCGAATGTTCGAGGAAGCCAAGGCTTAAGAAAGAAAAGTCCGATTATACTGAAATTGGGACAGTAAATTGTAGCGTTTGATGGTTTTTCGCTCAAAATTCTTTCTGATAAAACCGATTGACGTGCAATTGGGATAGTAAGTAGGGAATGGTTCAAAGTTATATAGTGCGGACGTGCGCTTTTGCCCTTCTCGGGGATGGAAATTAGTACGTCCAAAGTAACTGCAGAAATCGATAGGGGGATGAATTCTAAGCAAAGAATATTCTATGTAGTTTTTCCGATAAACCAATATTTTTCGAGTTATTCGCGAGTGAAAATCTTGATGCTTCATCTAGAAACTGCATGTGTTGAAGTAATTTTGCACGAATATCTCGAAAACCTAACGTTTTATCAAGAATTCATCGAGAGCAAAAATGAAGCTTATAAAATAACAAATAATAATAATAATAATCGTCTTTATTGATTCACTGCACATAATATTACATTATAATAGTATAACATAAAATAAATAACAATACATCAAGGGCGAAGTTTAGCTACTAGAGCTATTCTACCACTTAACCCATAACTTAAAACTAATAAAAGAAAGACAGAAAATACAGCAATAGCAGTGTAAATATAATATAAATGTTTGTAAAGTAATATAGAGATGGGAAAAAATAATTACAGCAATAGTCAACTAAGTATAAATAGGTACTGTTAAAAATTAAAAATTGGGCAATGCTAAGCCTACAAATTGGTGCGTGTTTGGTACAAAATCAAGTCTTGTTTAAGTCTTTTCTTGAAACGATAGGTATTAAGATACTTAAACGTATTACCAATATTGTTATAAGAACGAACTGCATTGAAAGTAAAAGATCGTTGAAATAGCGCAGTGGAGTGTTATGGCATAGTTAAGGAAAGTGCAGATCTTATGTCCCGATCGTGAATTTGATTTCTGTAAATAATCTTTTCTTTGAGGTAGGTGGGAGTAGACGTCAACATAAGTCGATGTGTAAAATCGAGTAGGTGATAGTTAAACATATCTTCCATTTTAAGCCACTTAAGGTCATCAAATTTTGAAGATATATGGTCGTAGTTTCTCCAATTGCAGATGAATCGACAACATGTGTTTTGTAATTTTTGGAATCCGAATTTTAGACAACATATCCAGACATGGATAGTGTAAAATATAACAATAATAAAATGGTGGTAACACAAAACATTCACATAACTGTTTTCTGGTTTTAAAATCTAGTATAGATTTATTGCTATATAAAATTCTTAAGCGTGAATAACACTTTTTCATTTCAAGCGCGCATAAACAGATTTCGGAGAATACAGCATAATAATAGTTTTCTGTGAATTTAGTTTAAGGTTATGTCCCCTATAATGTAAATTAAGAGCTGACAAGTCGCTATTAATATTCCTACTTACTACATCAATATCATGTTGTGTCGGATTAAATGTATATAAGAGTTGTTGGTCGTCAGCATAGGAAAATAGTGTAGAATTGTCTATGACACTAGACACATCAAGGGTATAGACGAGGAAGAGTAAAGGACCTAAAATGGACCCTTGAGGTACCCCTGACTTAACATGGGAAGTTGACGATGTACCAAAGTTAGTACGAATAAACTGACCGCATATAAATTACGCACAGTTTTATAATCTATAAAATTTTCAGCAGTAAATCAATCGGTTTCGGTTTTAAATTTCGTAGATGCGATACGAACCGAGTTATGGCTCGTTGATGGTGACTGCTTGCTTGCCGAAAACTATATTCGAACCTTTCAACGTGAAATAACGGAAAACAACGAATTTTTGGAGACAAACTGGTCAGACCTTTCTTGAAGTACTTGAAAAGATCTTTAGTATGAGCTTTAGCAACAGTCGTTAGCATAAAAATTTATGGATTTATGATGAGAATAGGATAGGTGTCTTGTTTTTTCGGAGAAAAAATCAGCAATGAAACCAATGGCTTAACTCCATTAATTTTGAATTTATCTAATAGCTCCAAAAGCCACTTTGCAGGGAACTTCAAAGGCTATAAGGCCTGTTAAGTTGAACTTCATCCAACTCTTCGTTTTTGGGATTTTTGAGTTTAAAGGGCACGGAGAAGGTGCTCCTCGTACTCAATGATAACTTAAAACGGTGATATGTCAATAGGGTTATTTCATGTTAAAAAAAGCTTCAAAATATTTATTAATTTGTATAGTAGAATATACAAGAATAATGTATTGGTAAATACTATTTCTTTATTATTTGTTAATTATTCATAAATCAATAAGAAGTATCGTCAATAATAGGGAACTTTCACCTCTTTTTTTACTGCATCAAAATGTTCTACTATACTAAAAAATTGGATATGCAAAATATGACGCATTAATTCCCAATAATAAATTTATTATGAATTATTAAAGTTTTGCGCGCGAACGAACCGTTTGAAACAGGTCGTGACGTCACACCCTACAATATACAAGCGACGACGGAAATCCCAGCACTCGGCCGCTTGATTTCATAGTTCATTTGGCCGTAAATACAAGCATCGCCGTCAATTTGAAGTGTATAATATTTCAAATGGAAACAGAAGTCAGTCACCGCCTAATAACACCGGTAAACATCTGATAGTGTTGCTCCTCGTCGCCACGACTACAGAATATTATAGGGTGTGACGTCACAGCTCGTTCCGGGGTGTTCCGGGCCACTTCAATTTTATCGCTGTTTAGATCCCTAATACTGATCGCCTGGAATTAGAAATCCAATTATTTTGTGAAGTACACGTTTTGTTACAACGTTACGCTATGTTTTTTTGTATTATTTAAATTTTTTAAATTATAGGCAATTTCAAATTTTATTAAATTCCGACGTCACGGTTTACAATTAAATCTGGGAATATTTATTGTGTTAAGATTCCTCACATCCTCACTGGCAGTATAAAAGAGGTAGAAGAGTCACGCGTATGACAATTTGCTTTGTGTTTACTATTGTAGTTTGTGTTAGTTCATCATTTTTATTAACTTTCACATTATGGAACCTAATTTTGTTAAAGCTTACCTGAAGCGAACTGCATTATAATTTAGGAATACTTTGCGAAAAATATGAACTACTTCAGAGCCGAGTGTATTAAAATGAGTATAAACATTTTCTTGGTGTAGAAACATACCTGGTGTTTTTAACAATACTCGTAAAATTATATCACTTAATAATGCAAAAAAAACAAGTGATTTTATATAACTCCGTACACGTCTTAAAAATTAACAAATCAAAATAATACCGCGAAACAAACAGAACACCACAAAGAACGAACCTAACTGTTATACTGCTACTTTAGCTGTCAGTTTTTCTTACTGAAATTTGAAACTAAGTGCTGCCACACAAATATTTCATATTTGCTATAACGCGCATGCGAAAACATTGACGTCACGACTGTTGGCGGGAAGTAATATTTTCAAATTACCAACCGAATTTAAAATACGTATCCGCAAAAAAAAATTGTTTCCCAATATACCGAGTTTTCAAGTGTTCCTGATTGTACATTTAACATAAACATAAATTTTGAAATAACCCTATTAATTTTCTTCTTAGAGAAATAGACCGATAACAAAATTTTTTGCAAAAAAAATACTTAACGTTTTTGTACACTTGCATTTTCTACGTATCTTTTTTAGTTTTTGAGTTACTGTAAAAAGAAAAAAAAATTTTCAAAAATTTCAAAAATAATTTCCAAATTGAATCAAACTTTTTTCAAATCTACCCATTCTAAACCGTTCAAACTTCTAGATTATATTGTTGGTACTTAAATAAAGTAGATTGTAAATGAATTATTTTCAGTTTCTATTCTTGCGATTAAGCCATTGGTTTCATTGCTGACTCTTCCTCCGAGAAAACGAGACAACCATTTTATTTTCATCATAACTTCGTAAGATTTTATGCTAACGACTCTCACTAAAGCTCATTTTAAAGATAGTTTCAACCACCTACTTTAAATAATGTCTTTCATCTATAGAAATTGAAAAAAATAAATTTCTTGAAGATTCGTTTTTGCTCCTAACGACTTTTTTTAAAAAACGTAAGATTTTCCAGTTATTCGTGAAATATCGCTCTAAAATGTGCATTTTATTTAAATGAAAAATCAACATATCAATCACGATTTATCGAAAAAACTTTATAAAACCCTTTTGCTTCCCGACAAGGGTAAAAGCGCACATCTGCACTATAAAACTTTTGTTCCTTGAGTCATTCAATACGTACTGTCCGAATTTCACGTCAATCGGTTTTATCCGAAAGAATTCTGAGGTAATCACCTATTTTTACCGTCAAACCCTGAACTATTTGTATTAGCCAGAGAAAGAAGAAAATCGATCAGTAAATAAGAAAGTTATTAATTATTTAAGTGTTAAAAACTTTTAAATACTTTAATGTTTTACAATTAAATAAAAAATGTATTAAATTAACATCATTTACATTTATAGGTCAGTTTTTGGTCGAAATGAAGCCATTTTTCAGTTGCTTCATCCATGATATTTTAGTACTAGGTTATTGATATTTATTTCACCCGATATGTGCAAATATATATGTCAGCTTTGGTGTTGTTTTTGTTATATATCCCTCCGCAGACATCTGCAAGCTCGACCAGAAAAACAAAAATATTGAACATCAACCCTTACTCATATCGGGGGGTGTCTGAATGGAAGAAATTGGATTCTCCTTTACAAAACGAGCTTGGTAAAGTAAGCACACAAATAAGAGATACCAAGCAAATATAGGGAATTTCTGAATGCTATATAAGCAGCTTTTGCTTATTCGAAAATAATGATGATACAGTGCGATGCTGAAGGTAGTTCCTGGGAACTATATTGGGGATTAACGCAGAGATGCAATTTACTGGATATGAATGTGTGTATTAACTAATAATATAGTCTCTCTATTAGTTTCTATTGTGGCCCATTGAAGAACCGATGTATAATATTTTGTCAACTGTCGACGTCAAATTATTTAAGGATTCAATTATCCTTTCACAGAAAACCCGAAATGAAAATATTAATGTTCTCTATTCAGTAATTCTAGTATGGACACTTTGTGCATCCGTAATTACTTCTACATCCACACAGTGGAGTAGAAGTATAGTAATCGTAAAAAAATACTCAAAAACTTTGTTTTGTTGAAAAAATTTAGAATAACATGAAACGTCAAGATTTGAAACTTGAGCCAAAAAAAGTTTTGTCTGTCAGTCGGTCGGTCTGTCTGTAACTTTTTTGTGCGCATGTTTCGCTGGAACAGCTTAAGATATTGACTTGAAAGTTGGTACACGTATGGCAAGATCTGGAACTAAAGTAAAATAAGTAAAAAATCAATAAGTAAATCAAAAGTTCAGAAACTTGATTTGGTGTATGTAGTAGAAACCCAGGCCTCAAATTTTTTATAAAATTTGCACCTCCAACACCATAACTTCATTATTAGAAACAATAGTAATAATAATATTAAAATATATTTTCCAGGTAATATGTCATAAACGACATTGTTAATACTTAATAATAACAATATGTCCAAAATATGTTATTTTATCTGATATATAAATGATGAGTGCAACAAAAATTTGTTTCAGTACTAATTTTAGGGGTAAAAGATCGAGGCAACATCTCACGAAAGTCACCTTGTAATGAGTTCGTAACGAATTCAGATCTCAAAAACCGCTGCCTAAGGAATCACTACTGCCACATCCAAATTAGAACGTTTAAACCAGAATCTACCTCATCGCAGAACATGGAAAAGTGTTGCTTGAGCCTCGTACTGCAGTAGTAAGTTTCAATATGGTAAGTTATAATGGTAGAAAGAAAGGCTCATACAAAATGAATAGGTAATAGTAAAGCGTAGTAGTAATAATTTAATTGTACCGAATACCAAATAATTGTAATTTTATTATTTTAAATATTTAACGTACCTGATATTAAAAAAGGATATTGTTACATCGTTTAACTTACAAAATGCTTATGGAACAATATTAAATAGTTAAACACAGGTAGAATCCTATCAGAGTGCATAGATGTAGTTGGAACTCAGCGTAGAACCTCCAAAATACAAACTAAACATTTTAAAATGAATGTATTAACAAAGAAACTTAAAATACAAATGGTAGGCTATGTAAGTGTTTAATTAATAACATTTTAACTATAAAAATCAAATGGGAGACCTGAACTCAGTGACTTTATGAGACAGTGAAAAACTCTTTCTCAGCTAACGCAAAGTTATATAAAATAAAAATTTCAAGCATCGTAATGAGTAAAATCTGTACTAAGATTATAAAGACTTACCAAGTGCATGTAACCACACATCAAGTACTGGAATGTGTTGATTTTAAATAGTAGAAACTTTATAAAATAGTTGGTAGTATTCTTTGGTTAGGACTTTCTCCATAAAAGTTGCATAAAACATTTCAAATAAAGAGTTTGTGTAAGTTTATACATTTTGTAATTGTAGAGACCACTTTGTAGTTTGATTTGATGTAATAGCACATTTCGAATACCATACCCAAGGACTGGTACATAGCAATGCATCGTAGGCATATCTGAAAAATGCAGCATTATTATTATTATCGTTACAAATGTTAAAAATGGTGTTTATAGGATTAAAAACGATTGTAGGTGATTAGATTTTAAGTTAAAATAGGAAAAGTAAAGTATTTTTAGCAGTTTTAAGCATTTGTGAACAGTTTAATTGTGAAAAGTTATCGAAATTCCTAATAAGACATCTAGAGACATGTATGGGGTATCAAAATGTTCAGAAGAAGGTCAGAAAGCTGGAAACATAATCGAGGAAAGATTTATTCAGTAAATTGCTAGAAAATTCAATATAAAAAATTTGAAATTTAAATATGTCAAAACTAGATTGCTTTGGTATTTAGAAAAGTCACATCTAAGCCAATAGAATTTAAGTGTTAAGAAAAAAAAAGAGAGTTGTTGAAGCGTGGGTACGAAAACGATGCGTTTGTTGAGCTCCACAAAAATTTACAATTAATAAATTAAATTTAAATAAAATTTCGTAAATCAAATATAAAGCGAATGTTTAAAAGTATCTATAAAGTACGTGGAACACGTCAAGTGTAAAAATTAGAAGAAAAAAGGTACCCAAAGGTAATCAAATAACCTTTCGTAAAATTTGAAGACATAACCCTACTTTTTATAAATAAGTTATGTAAATTTTATACAAGTGAGCAGTTTAATATTGGTAAATTGTTGCTTACCTTAACAAAATAAGTAAAGTGCGGAAGTGCATCCGTTAAAACATAGTGTTAGTTCGTCGTAAAACAATTATCACATCACCAGAAGTAATCAAGCAGCCATTTACGGATTCCGATTCATCGACAGTGCTGCGCGGTCAGTTCAGCAGGTCTACACATCAGGCAGCAAGAATCTCTACATCCAGGACGGAGTAAGAATCAAAACAATTACACAATTTAAGCTTAAATTCGCAAAACAAAGGGAAAACTACTTTCATTAAAGGTTGCAAGAAAATAATTTTCAAATCAAAAAGGCCAATTAGATTTAAATCCCTAGAATAGCAATTGTCACATTTTTGTTTATACTTTTCCCATATTTTTATTTAGTAAATTTGTCAAATTTGAACGGGTCTTTGCTTTTAAATGTAGTGACTAATCTTTCTTTCAGAACTCCGTGGAACTTACTCCTGAAGTAAAGAGGCAGATTTGCAGTAAATTTCTCGTGTTCTGATTTGAGCTAGCAAATATTACCTTGTCGCGGGGTTAAGTGTGACTGGCATCCAGGGCATAACAATATAAAGTAGCATAATAATATACACCAAATCTCAAGTTTCTCTACTTTTATAAGCTTGCTTTGCTCATTTTCCACTATTTACCTCTAGTTACCCCCACTCCTTCAACGGAATCATCTCAAAATATAATCTAGTTCGAGATGTCGTTATGATACATATGTGTACCAAATTTCACGTGAATATCAGAATTTAATTATTAATAATTGAACATAATTGTGTATATGTACGTTCATGTTCATAACTGCAACATAAAAAACAAGCTTACCGTTATACTGTTCTCCGATCTGCTACACTTGTTATATAATTGTTGCACATTCTATAGGATACTTTTCGCAGTTTTTTTGTTTAATTACAAAACAAACAAAACATTTTTTTTTCATTTCAAAAATGAATAACTTTTTTGCCTATTTTTCAATTTTTTTCAAAACCAACAGGGTTCTTCCTCTAGCTAACACTAACTTAATGTCCAAATATCAATACAATAGGCCTTTGCATTCTTAAGTTATCGTGCTTACAAGAAATGTGACGGGCGGACAGACAGGCAGACAGACGGACATTTTGATGCTTACACAACAAACCGTAGGAGCAAAAATATTGTTTTCTTTTTTATTTATATTTAGTAAGTATATTTACTATCTAGTAATTATTGATGTTTGTTTAATCTTGGTGTGACATTTAGTCAGTTTTTGATTTCTTTAATTAGCAATCCAATAGAGTTTATTTTCTTAAAGATAGATGGCGTTTCAGCGAAAATGATGGGACTATGGTAGGTGTAACATCTTTGACCTACAGTTTTTTTAACTCTGGGAACTACAACGGACTTACTTTTATTTATATCTGGTGCCATGCTGACGTGTAATCTGTGTTAAAGCCTCTTTATGTTTAAATTGTCGCCTAAGAAAATTTTGAAGAAATAATTAGCTTGTATCTAATAAAAGCATTAGATAGAAGGGGTTAATAAAATAAAATTGACATATTCGCTTGATATTTGGTACACGTATGTATAATAACGACATGTGAAACTAGATTATATTTTGAGATGATCCTGTTGAAGAATTGGGCGTAAAATAAGATGAATTAGGGGTACAGAGTAAAGTAAGCTAGCAAGTTCTAGCTCAAAATCCCATATATTTACTTATGGCGTTCATTCCGATATTTAAGCGGTGACGCCAATTTGATGCTCGAACTTAGAGTTAACAATCGTATTTCTAATAGCACAGATGTATATACAGATTTGAACTGATTGCACGAGTCTCATTGCAGCTTTCAATTGATGTTGTGCAGCTTCTTGAAGGTTTACCTTGATGACGCCATGTTAACTACTTTCTCAAAAAAGTACTCTTTTAAATAAGAAAGCCGCATTGTCTCTTGAAGAAATATGAAGCCCCACACAGAAAAACACACACACGCACACATATACACGTACGCGTCAAACTTTTAACACCCCAACTTTTGTGTCGCAGGTAAAAAACATATCGCTACATACAAATTATTTAAATTACTTATATGGTTGATTCCATACCAACCCCTCATATTTTATGTGACTTTTTCCAATATGTTTATTAAACACCCTTTATATTTTCTTAGGTTTCCTTCTTAGAGAGCATACTGTACTCTGTATCTGCAGTTTTATTTAATTATTTCAATTTGCTTCATTCCAGCTAACAGCCACATATAAAAAGCAGCTTATTTCCGAGAAGTACAACTGGCAGCAAAACACGTATTTTCTTTTCGACTTTAGTTTCATTAGTGAAGGCCGGTGCCTCATTATTTTATATGTATAAAATTTAAATGACATAAGTAAAATGTTCTGTAGTTTTTATGAAAACATAATAACACGGATGCAAACCTCATTTCCATTCTCTTTATAAAATAACAGCTAAACAGAAAGCTTTCAAAAAGCTAATTCAGTTCCGCTTCATGACAATCCCAGGTTTATGGAACGATTGACCCTTTTTCGTCCTGGCTGTGCACCCAAACGATGTCATTTCTACCACCACTAGCGCAGCACATTTTCCTTTATCAAATCCACTTATTACCCCTGCCATCATGCCATCCCGTTTAATAAAGCACGACCACACATAGTTGGCTCAAATTGTATTAAACAGTGGAAAAACTTTAATTTGCTTTCCTTTGTCCTGACACAATGTACTTAAATATTATTATTTTTATTTTATTAGAGATACTTTTCCTCCGGGAAGTGAAGCGCAATATGGTGAATAAAGTATAGGAATAAAAATTAACAATAATAATAATGACACTCATTGTAACATACAGTGTGTCTCACTTAAGACTGTAACAGCGTAATAATTCTTTTGTTTTTTGTCCGATTTGAATGAACCTGATCTTAAAAGATAGAGGCCACCAAGGTCTAATTAAGAGCACAAAATCACATTCCATCTTTAAATGGAAGGCCATACTAAATTGTATGAAAAAAATAAAAAATCATACTAGGCATTTTTTAATCACAAAAACCTTTTTAATAAAACTTGTTCGAAATCATTCAAAAACCCTGAATTCGAAGTTAAGTTAAATTTAAAAAATATGTATATGAGGTCTTGATGAAAGAAATCCTTTTAATGCATTTAAATAAAAATTATTTCTAAATTTATTTTTTTTAAACAATTTACACAACTGAATAACAAATACGACCAAAACAATTAAATACTATGTTCTATTAAACCTCCATCAGCCCAAATGCATGCCCCAATTCGCTGTAACGCTCTTAAGTGAGACTGTATTATTTATAAGTATAGAAATTGTAATGTAAAATATATGACGATATGACGCTGCCTCTGAATAAGTTTCTACAAACACCAGACTTGAGCATTAAACTCGATTGATAAAACTCGAGGCACTTTTCGTCAACCACAGTAGCATCATCGCAAGCCAATTAAAACCAAAGTACAACTAAAAATTTGTCACGCATGTCTTGAATTTTGGAATTGAGAATTAGATGTTTTGTTGAAGTATGTTGGACAAACGAAACATACCATTATAACAAGCTTTAGGGGACACATAATCCATCTCAAAAATAGAAGAACTGTCAATTCTTGTGTTTCCCAGTAGTTGACAACAATCATAGAACAATTATCAAGTTTATGACAATCTCTAGAATTGCCACAATTTCCATGTCATAATTTAATTGTATAATTTAATGAAGAATATTTTATCCTTTCTCTATTCCCATACAGCACAAGGACATCCTCAGAACATACTGGGGACAACTTTTCAGGACATATGGGATATCTTGGGAAGATCCCATTATCATCTTAGGATGTCCATAGGATATCCAAATGAGACAGTTCGAGCTTTGCGGATGACGTCCTCAGGACATCAGTACGGTTGTGTACAGGACATCATCAAGTCTTATACGGGTTATGACTAGGCTTTACTATGAACAACCTGAGGACATTGATTGGACTTTAAATAGAACATCCCCAGTTCTTTGAGGGTTTATTGGATATTTATAAAGACAGCAAAAAATACATATTATTTTATAATACAGTAGATCATTACTTTTAAACTGAGCCAATAAGCAAACAAAGGAATACAAGTTTACATAATGGCAGAGGTAAAATGACTAATAAAAATGTGATACATATATCCAATGAAATAGGTCGACATATCAAAATGTTGAGGTAAATACTTAAATTTTTGATAAGTTACCTTGAAGTATTTGAACACGATTAATGAAAGAAATATTTTTTTTCAACCTCGAGAAGGGGTGAAGAAAATATAACGAAGTGTTTTTTCAAAATTACTCAAAATGTGTAAAAATGTGTAAAAAGTTTCAAATAAAAATTGTAAAAGCTTGAAATATTACATAAAAATGATTTCTTGCCTTTTTTGATATTATATAAATCAACAGAGTTTAGGGTGGTTATAAGTTATATGGGATGATATGTACAACTTTAAAGAATCATAGCGTGCTGCAAAGTTATAATGAATAAAAATAAAATTATTCACTCAGGCAAATATAAAGGATTACGTATCTGACAATAACATCTGCGGACAATAACCAATTACATTTTCCCCTTTTAGATAATATAATAAATATAAAAATATAACATAGTAGCATTATATTTGTGAAATATTTAACATAATCCTATTTGTCGAAAGAACTTTAAGGCGGCTAATTGAGAACACAGTAAATATATTAAAAACAAATTATAAACAACTCTGTTTAAATAAGATGTATACATTTTTAATCAATTATTTGTACTGGAGGGGAGTATAAAATAGAACAAACAAATAAGTTTTTAGAAACAAACTTTACAAACCAATACAAGACACAATAAACAGCCTCAAAATAATATATACACTTTTCATTATTTTGGTTGTCGAAATCTCCTAAATAATAATACCTTTAATAGGACGACTCTAGGACTTGCCCAGGATATTCCCACAGTGGATATTTTAATATCTTTGCAGGATATTATTAGGACATCCTGCCAGAATTTGTCTAGGGTATCCTCATTTGGGATATTCTCAGGTTGTATATATTTTATTGGGATATCCCATGGATATCCCGAGGAATGTTGTCCTCGATTGGGATATACAGGATCAAATGAGGATATCCTAGGGATGTCATGTGCTGTGTGGGTTATAGTTGTGTCAATGAAATTTTGTTGATCATTTGGGGCACGGATTATTCTTAAGGGATAAAGAATCCCTTAAATATCTAATGGTTCAAAAGCGTTTAAACAATTGCTATTATTTCCTGCATGAATTAGATTTATACAAGTTGTGTCTATTAAATGGAGTTACAGCTGTTAAATATAGCATGAGCCTGAACTCTAGGTATGTATACTATACATAAGAGTTTTGCCAAAATATCCCATAGTTGCAATTGTAAATTTTTTATTTTCCACAGAACGGCTAATATTTAAGTGCCAAATTTGAGAGACGTCGGAAATCGAGCCAAACTACAACAAAAAATTACGCAAATGATCTTTTTTCATTATCTTTGAGATGACGGTAATGTTGTTTTAAGCGTGTTTGTAGACATATGGAGACCAAACTATTGATCGACGTTGGTGAGTTAAAAAGTTAAGTGAGTATGGTGTGACAGAAGCAGTTTCAACATGAATTGAAAACTATTTAGAAAATAGGTACCATAAAACTAAAGTAAACAATAAGATATCTATTAAAATTCCAGATTCGTGTGGGGTGCCGCAGGGCAGTGTGTCAGACCCTCTTTTATTCATTATATATGTGAATGATATATATGAATATATCTATAACTGAACCAGATAAATTGTTTATTAGTCTGCCTAAGGACCAGAAAGCAAGGTCGCGGCTGCGTGCCATGCATGCAAATGTTAGATATACTACCGTGTTGTGACGTCACAAGCGATTTGTGGCGTTTTTCAAAAAGCGGGAATATAATCCCATTTATTTTAAAGTTCAATAAAGCCATTCTAACATTTTTAATGATATTATTAGAAGGCCGTATGCTTTTACAGAATGTCTTAAAAATATGTAAATTAACTATAACTACATGGCCCTATTTGCCTATCAATATATTTACAGGTAGTTTCTCTTTTAGTTCTTATAGATAATTTTTCTGCTGTTTGCTAAATGCAATAAAGAATATGTTTCATTACAATACGAACATATTTATGTAGAAAAGTGCGTCGATAGTGAAAATTTCAATTTAATCGTTCAGCGTAATCATGTTGTCGCATTTTATTCAAATCCAATATATAAAATCAAGTTCTCTCTTGACAAATGAAATTAATTAAAATTAACGCGAGGCTTGAGGTTGATTGATTTATGACCGCAATTTGTAAAATATATATCTCAACGTTTCCACGAAGCTTGTAGGTACACCTCCCTTTTGTTTTCGTTCTTACAGTTTTATCGTTTGTATATTTATTTCATAACATGTTCAGGAGTAATTTATGAGCATCAAGTTTTCTTTTATAACCAAGAACAAAACACTGTTGGCAAATATCCGCAAGTTATAAGCCGAAACACTTTTTAGAGCAAAATATATCAGGGGTTAACTTGGAAGAGATTAGATGCTATTACTACGAACATATATTTATTTATTATATTTATTTATATACTCAATATATCTACAGGAGAGAATCCCAAATAATATTAAAATAATATTAGTCTCACATTGTATAGAGAGAAGAAGCTTGACAATGTATATTATACAATAACACAGATATAAATTAAAGATAAGATAGAAACAAAAAAGCAGAAATATTATTACTAACAGAGATACAATTTAAACATTTTGTAATTGAACAAAAGTAAACGTCAATATTTGCTGGTAAATTATTAATAGCCGATATGACTTTTGCAATATAAAAACATCATCTATTTCTTTTTGTTTTCTCTTCGTATATTCTGCAGTGTACGTGATTTTTTTTCTATAGTGATTATCCAATCAGATTATTTGTACTTATAATTTGAAAAACTGCTTTCTTCATTTTAAATTTTTCATGCCTCTTATTTTGTTTAAATTTGTTTATATCTCTTCCTGAATAAAAGTGTTTCATATGTAGCACTTTTGCGCTGGTAATATTTTCAGTTTTTAGTTTCACTTCATGATCTAAGAGTCTATTTTTCAGGACAGAAATGTTTAAATTGCCCTCACTGAGCATCTCTAGCGCAGTAATTATACCGTCGTAAATATTTAGCAATATTAGCTTCCACACTCTGTATATTTCGCCATTGGGAGTTTGAATGTTCATTTTGTTTGTGAACAGTTAAACAGAAAATTCACTAAATATATTTTTAATAAATAAAACAGTCAACTATCACACACCCACTAACGTTTTACATAATATTGGTTTCCGCGTAATACCTGGGCCCATAACCTCTTGTTATATTGTTAGGTTTGAGTTGTAATTTAATAAAAATACCTATTTACGAATTAGCATTTATTATGTGTTTAAAGCACGAGAGTGCAGACAGAACTAACTTAAAATATTCTAGTTTATTGAAATGCCCTTTTAAAGTACTTGAGACTCAGCGTCATTATTAACTTGGGTCTCTTCCCAGACTATTTTAAAGTAATGAACTTTCAGGCTTAGTTATCGTATGGTTTTTGTACATATATAATCTATGAATACGTAATTTCAACAAAGTACATAAAACAGTGTAATCGTTAGGACAGGATATATCTGGTTGAGTTTGCCTCGATTTCTTTGATAACTTTGTTATAGAACGAGAAAGAACGTAAACACAATTTCATGAGCATCCCTCCACATATAAATAAAATAGGCATTCGAAGTTCGCAGGCGGTACCGGTTTTATTTCGAGGGCTGCTTTGTAGGCAAATTTAAAACAAAAGAACCAATAACAAGACTATAGAATGCAATTTACAAGAGTAATGATATGAAATCTACAAGATCAGCAACGTTCTTTATCGGCCATCTCATAAAAGTGACAGTGAACAACATTATTACCGATGGTAAGAAGTCGCATCGTCTGCTGGTCACGAATAGAAGTCACGAAGCAAAGTGAACGTGATTCATGAACTTACTATGCAATTGCAATAGACCGCTAAGTGCAGTAGATCACAACAATCGGGACTTGAATTCCTCATAGATCTGCGGCCTGAACCGAACGAGGTATAGGAAGTCGGAATATTGTCATATTTATAAAACGGCGTACTTCTTTGTAAAATGCACGGGCACGGGCATCTCGCGAACTCTGCTTGCCTTGTAATACATTATTTAAAGCAGGGAAGACTATATTTATATTGAAATTTTAACGATCGTGTTATTGTTTAGCTCTCGAAGGCCTCGTTCTCATCACGTTGTTATTTTAATATTTTGCTGGTAAGGAAGTAGTTATTTGATATAAACTAGTTGAAATTATTGCCCTTGGACGTTATTTAAACCCTAACCTCGAATTACCTTAGGTTAGGGTTTATATTCTATAAAATTCACGAGAAAATTTTTGCTATTAGGATACAGTCGACGCAAGCATTTAATTTTACTTCTATATCCACCTTGTGAAGTGGAATAATGGTAAAAAAACACCATTTTTTTGTTGAAATGGGCTTAGAATATCATAAAACATCAAGATTTCAAACTTGAGCGAAAAAAAAACTTCTGTCTGTCTGTCTGTCGGTCTGTAACTTTTTTTTTTATGCACACGTTTTCTCAGCAATCGCTTCAGATATTGACTTGAAATTTGATACACATATGTAATAATGTGTATCATGATGAGATCTGGAACTAGATTATATTTTACGCTAATTCTGGTGAAGAATTCTTGAGGGTTAGATAGTGGTAAATTAGGTAAAATAAGTGAAGCAAGCTGGCATGAGTACAGTAACTTGGAATTTGGTGTATATACTAGAAGCCAAAACCTCATACTTTTTATAATATTTCCAACCCCTCCCCTCACCACCCCCTCTCCATCATTAAAGGGTATAATAAAACAAAATTGAGATATTCACTTGAAATTTGGTGCACGAATGTATTCTGACGACATCTGGAACTAGAGGTGATTACGTTGAAGGGTTGATTGATTGATTGATTGGTTGATTTGGGCATTGCTGCCGATTCCGGACATCCATGGAGGTTCGTTCCAATAGGCAGCTTGGTCGTCCGTCGAACACGCCCAACGGACGGTCAAGCCGCGTGCCGGAACCAAATCTCGGATGTTTTATATACCGCCAAATTCTTCATGTCCTTGGCAGCTTTTATTTTTTATTTTTTTTGTTTTTGTTTATTAATCGTTCCACAGGTAAATATCTATTTACGGTGGAGTTGTTGGGAAGGGACCTATCTCGCAGTAACAATGTTTTTTACGCGTTATGAGACAAAGATCCGAAGGGTTAGTTTGCCCTCTAGGTATGTCGTTTCTTTGAAACAATCGATTTCAATTTTCAGTAATTATTTTCAATTGCCGCCTTCAAATTCCGGGTATTTTCTATTTCATTACATAAATTGTTTCTCTGTTGTGTAATAAACTGTCCTGTGACAAGGATTAATAAACCAATACATAAACATGTGTTCAATTTTAATTTTTAATTTTTCAATTTAAGTAAGGATATAGACTTCACTAACGAGCTAAACTAAATTAAAATAAAGTAAACAAAAACGTATCTGTTTCATTCACATCTGGCTGGATGTTGTTTATTTTATATCACCCACTTGAAGAAGGGACCGACCAGGTACAGATTTTACGGTCAAGCAGTACACTTTCTCGGGTTGTTTATATACACTCGTTTGTGTTGCTTTATTCAACCAACATAATTGAATCAAATATCAGCTATATGAAATAGCCAGACTCGTGCTAATTTATATCAATGAATACAAAATCGTTTACGCTTTAATTCAATACAATTTCGACGTTTTGTTGCCGCTTTATACAGATTTATCTCAAGATCTTGTAGGAGCCACGAAACACGCGTCTGTCACCGAATTCGACATACTTTGAGGTGATCACGTTGACCGGTTGGACATTAAATAAGGATAAATATGGAGAAAATATGTCAAACAAGCTGGTACGAGCACAGGTACATGGGATTTGCTGTATATGCTAGAAGCTTAGACCTAGACCTGAGATCTATTGATAATATTTTTCAACCCCTCCACTACCCCTACTCTGTTATTAAAGGGACTGGTAAAATAAAATTTACGTATTCACTTGAAATTTGGTACACTAACGACACCTGAAACTGAATTATATTTTGAGGTGATTCCGTTGAAGGTTGGGGGTTGAATAAGGGTAAATAGGGGAAAATAAGTCGAGTAAGTTGGTAAGAGCACAGAAACCTGAAATTTGGTGTCTATGCTAGAAGCCAAGGCCTCAGGTTTATTTATAATATTTTTCAAAACGTTCCTTTTAAAGCGACTGGGATGAAAAATCTGGATGTGGAAGTAGTATTTCCTTAGGCAGTGGATTCTTGATTTGGTGTAGTTAAATTGAATTCTAAAGTAGATGATTCAGTAGATGACATCGTTTTTTCAGTAATATCTAGGCGATTCTGGCAGAACATCATTTTAAGTATGTTTTTCAGTTGTTGGCAGTTCTCAATTTTAATGTTAACATTTATAACATTAATAATTAATATTAACGTGTGCATCCGACAGCATACATTTCTCCTGTGCATGGGAAAAGGAGTTTCTCCCGTAAATATACAATTAAACATAAGACTTTTATAAGTAAATGTCCTTATAAAGGCACACAATATATTTACACTTCAGTCTGTATAAATAATTAGTCACAGAATTTTAATAAAATAATGTTTGCAATCATCTGCTCAAGGTGATAATGTAGGCGAATAATGTAGGTGACTAATTCCAACAAAATTGTGAACTTTTGTTCTCATGCACACACTAAAATACAAGATGGCAATTGTAAAAAAAAATTGAGTCCTTAACTTCTAGTATATACCAAATTCCAAGTTTCTGAACACTTACTAGCTTACTTTACTTATTTTACCCTATTTGGCTCATAAACCTTAAACGGAATTATCTCAAAATATAATCTAGTTCCTAGTTCCAGATGTCGTTAAAATACATACTGAATTCCATTTTGGTAACTCTTTTATTTATGGGGTGGTGGTGGGTGGTGCCAGATGTTTGAAAAAAACGTAGGCCTTGGTTTCTAGTAGGTACAGTATATTCCACTAGTCCCAAGTTTCTGGACTCTTATTGGCTTGCTTTACTTATGTTCCCCAATTTACCCCTATTTACGCCCCAATCCTCCAACGGAATAAGTTCAAAATACATATGATCTCGATGTAGCACATACGTGTATCAGATAGAAATATTCTTTTCTATTAAATTTCAAATCTCGACGTTCTATGGTATTATAGACCTACTTCAACAAAGGAAATTTTTAAAATTTTTCACGTGCTTATTAAACTACCACACCATTACGTGAATGTGGGAGTAATTAAATTGTATTATAAATCTATAAATTTCTGGTCTTTAATTTCACAAATTAGTTATTTTATTTTGCTGATTATCCTCTTAGCCATTTCCCTTACTTTACTCAAAGTTCCTATCATACAAATAATGGTTGCGTTATCAGCAAAATTAAAAACCTTTTCATAAGATGGCAGTAATAATGTGTAATTTCATGGATGGTAGTAATAAATCGTGAACATTAATATCAAATAAAATTGGCCCTCGAACTGTTCCCTGTGGAATACCGTATTCTGCTATATTATCTAATCACTCACAGTGCCATGTATTTCAACGCTTTAAACAAGTCTGTTGCAACTTTAGCATATAAATTTAAATTTCTGAGTTCAAAACTACTAAATATAATGTCATTATAATTTGGATTTTTTTGCTCTATTTCATGCTTTGTCTCTCTCGATTTTATTTTACTGTTAATAATGATAGGCTTTCTTAATTTTAACATATGCACATCCTATACAGAGGTCATATCTCAATTAAGTAATAAATGTATTTTTTATCTTATTTACATCATTTTTTAAATTGAAACATATTTAGCTCTCACAGCATAACAATAGTTTAATAAATTGTTCACGCAGCTTTATCAAATTCATTAATATCCCCTTTCCTTCTAACACTGTAATTAATAGTTCTAGTTTTTCTATAATTACTCACCATACTTGTGTCATTTACACCTTTTTGTAAACCAAGCAGTTACGATATTCTGACATAATAAATAGAAGCTATTCAGGAAGCAATAGTGTAGGGCGACTAATTTTAGAAAACGTGTTGAACAACTATAATGAAGTATTGAAAGCTTAGGAGGTTCTACTACAGTTAAGTTGTAACTTTATTTCTTTGTCAATTAACACGTTAGGAAATATAAGAGACAAAGAAATCTACAAATCTTTAATATTTCTAGGCTAGTTTTCATTACTTCCTGCTCAGATGCTACTGAATAGTTCCTTGTATACGATAAATGATGAACGAGAGCTATCATTCACGTTTCTTTTTTTTTTCAGAAAATTAAAATCTTCACTAAAGTTTATTTAATCCTTCATCATCCATTTTTTTAATAAACAATAAATGACAAAGTAATTTGGTTTATCATAAACATTTGAAAACTGATTCTAAAACAGTTCTCTCTATTAAAATCTAGCCTAGGTTTTTGTGTCAAACATAAGAATTGTTTGTAATTATTAAACATTATTGATCAATCAATCTATATAGAAAAATCGGTCGATAAATGCAAATTGAGAAGAAGAAAATTTTAGATATGTTATGTAGAATGATTCTCTAAAATAGAGTTCATATTTTTCTGACAAAATAGCAGCCGTTAACGTCGCCGTTTATATATGTAAAAAATCGGTGCTTCCAGAATATTTCGCTTGAATTCGGCGATGAGAATAATTATCAATCTTGTACAATATAAAATTCTCTATAACTTCTGTCAAAGATTCTTTGTTGTTTTATCTAGATCAAATGAATCTATTATCGCAAAAAATGTTATGTGCGGGAATCTCAGAGTAGAAAACTATTTTTCAGGTAAGATATAAGACAAATTTGAATCTATTTTGTTACACAAAAGTATTTTTCTTTATTTGCTGCCTTGAAATACCATTATAGAATATTCTTTGCTATAATAGGCTCATTTGATATAGATATTTTTTTTTACAAAAATGTTTTACTATTATTTTGGATTTTTTAGGTTATAATTTACTGTTATCAAATTTTTAGTAGATGTCCATTGAAAATGCATTCCTCCTGATCAATTGAAAAAAAGAAATTTGGTTGAATATAAAACTGACAGGCGATGTTGGCCAATAAAATTGAATTATTAAAAATGTTTAGGTTATGCAACACATATTTGAATATATTGTTGTTTACAAAAGTATTTTTCTCTATTTTCTACCTTGAGATTCCCTTACATAACATTTTTTGCGATAATATTTATTTGATCTAGATACAATTTATTTATAAAAATTATCTAGTATTATTTCTCATTTTTTGGGTTATGTTTCGTTTATTTTAAACTTGTAGCAGTCGGACGTTGAAGCATTTGAAAAAAATTAAATTTGGTCAAAGTTTGAGCTGGCAGGCGATTTTTGTCCACAAATTAGCTGTTTGCCCCACTGTACGGCTTACGTACATCAGGGTAATAAACAATAACTTCTTCAATTGCCAGATTAAATCGGTCAATTTCCAGATTTAATCTGGCAATTGCCACTTTTAAACTAGCAAATGACAACTTTTTTCAGTCAATCGACGGGTTTCTGTATAAATAGCTTATCTGAAAACGATGCCTTCCTGAGTTACAAATATCGTGATTCAGAACAAAACAAATAAAGTGTGAACTGAGTCTTCGGTAGGTTCTTGGTGAAACATACTAAATAGAATAAGGATTAAAAACACTTGGTATTACTGTTCCAGAAATAAATAAACAGAAAAACTTTACTAATACACAAACTGAATTTAATAATGCCACCATAATAGACACCATACTAAAATTAAATATACCCAGAAATAGTAATTAAAATTTAAATTCCTGGTAATAGCTATATTAGAAATAAGTAATAAAATGTTAGTTAGGTTATCTATACTTCTCAAATCCTATAAATAACTTGTAATGGTCACTTTTAGGTTAGTTGCTATAACTCTTTGATAATGGTCGAGAGACCGAAACATATGTCAGAGAAATTGTGGAACAGTAATACCAAGTAAAGTATAAATAATACAAAAGTAGTTAGTTATAAGACAACTATGAATAATTTAGAGAATCTCATTTTTGGGAACTTCTTGCTAAGTATTTTGACATTCTTAAAATCTCATCATGATATATGTATTGGTGGGAGTACCTTAATTATGAAGATGTATTTTTATTTTTGGAGAATGAACTTTCTAGATTAGGCCAGTTGCATGGATATAAATGAATGCATTTAATATGTTTACAAGCTGGTTTAGTGGTTACCCAGCGTACTGTACGATTATTTGGAAAATTTGGACATTTGGGAAATGTGGCAATTACCAGATTAAATCAGGCAATTGGCTGATTTAATCTGGCAATTGACAGGTTTAATCTGGCAATTGAAGGAATTATTGTTTTTTACCCTGGTCTGCATACGACGTCGTAATAATCAAAATGAACAAGATTCATGTTATAGTTTAAAGTTAGCTGTTTATTTTCGATTTTAATTTATTTTGATTGAACAACTAGTTTTCGAGAAAGAAAATCATAATAATATGCATAAGAAGGACATATGTTTTAAACTTATCTGTGATAAGTATTTTGTAAAAGTTTGAATAATTACTAGTGTCTGGTAATATATTTTCATTTGTTTCTATTGTTATAGAACTTTTACAGTTCCAGGAAGTTGTATTTGCATATGATTATATTAATATGAATTTTTCTTAGGATGAATATTATTGACTTAAAAAAAGTTGATCAGGCAGAAAATGATTATTTTAATCCAACTAAGCTTACATATTATTTTTAGATTATTTTAATCCACATTTATATTTCCGAAATAAAAAATTATTTATAACTGTTAAAGGACCGCATAAAAAATGTGATGTATATAGAAGTCTTTCTTTGAAAAATGTAAGTTTATTAAAATCGTTTTTAGCCAATAGAATGCTGCTTAGTCTGCTAGTGTACTCGAAATACGAGTAAACCGTTCAACTATTAGTATGTAATACAGAGAGATCGAGAAAGACTGAATGTTCCGCTCCCTAATGATTTTCTGTGTGCCACTCACACGATTTTGTGTTACTTTCAATATTTGCACATTGCTAACAGTAACTTAGTAATTTATATAGGTCGTGTGCGTGTAACCTCTCAAATTTAGACAATTTTCAAAGTTTAGGGAAACAAACCTAAATTCTCAAGGTGTTAAATGGAAACTGAACTTTTAATTACATTAGTACTTTGTGCATATTGTATTATACAGAATGCCAAGTTTTGGCGTTATTAATTGTAGACATGTGATAATACTAAATGACGTCAGTTTTTCTTAAATTATATCGATTTTTCAAGTTGGAAAAGTTAAGGTTGGAACACGCTAAATTAGTAGGCTTCGACTTTTGAATACCTTGGACTTGCACTCCAAAATTCATATAATTACAATATATCTGTGTATGTAACATCAAGTCTTCTTTATATAATATATATTGATTTAAACTGATAGCACCAACTTTAATCCATACACCTATCCTGTACATCATAAGGCAATTTTGAAAAATACAAACTCGCCTCCATCTCAACAAACAAAATTCGCCACATGAATTGATTAAGGATAATCGTGGATGTTAAATAATAATTCAAAATTAATTTTCAATACATCACAAAATCCCCAAAATATAGACTTAAACAACGTGTTCGATCAACTGATCACAAAGTGGCAGCCATTTGCATTTTAGTATTCCCCAATGTAGTAACATGGGAAGTTTGTTTTAAAAATGTACGTTAGAACAGAAATCAATTTTGATATTTTCAGTGTCACGTGAATTTCATTCTTTCTTGATCGCACTGTATATGCTCTCGGAGTTTGGCACTTTCCCCTCGACTCACCCTGTATAGTCACTATCAGAGTTCTGTTACAACTGACAAAACTTCAAATATAAAAATGTATCTGATAATGAATAAAATATAACAGTATCAAAGTGGTATTAGTTAGTACTCTTTAAAAGAAAGTAGCAACAAATTTTAATAGATAATAATTCTTTAATTTTTTTTAAACTTTCAAAACATTAAGTTTCTTTCGGCAGTCTTAATAATGCACTCGAATTAGATTTTTTTCTCGCCTAAAGCATGGGTAGGCGATATAGCTATTAGCAAGTGGCAGATTTAAATACACACTGTGCTTCAGTTCAACAGTATTATATATCCCGTTAGCGACAAATGAAACCTCAATCGCTGTAGAAAAGGAGCATACCATATTTTAATTATTATATTCTTCGCAAATACAAAACATAGAGTATATTGCATTCAATCGGGATATTTCTAACACCTGTAATATTGCTCCTATAGAAAAAAAATTCATATCAGTGTGTTGGTGATCGAACTGTCCGTCCGTCTCTCTGTATGTCTGTCTGTCTGTCTGTCCATCTGTCACGTTTCTTGTAAGCACAATAACTTAAGAACGAAAACTCCATTTCCATTTTAATATATTTTATTCTGTTTACCTATATACATGTGCAAATCTTAAGATATTTTAGTGTACAATTTCTTACATCAGATTTAAATTATATGAATATGTTAATAAAAATGGTGGCCGCCGGTAGTATGGCTGATGGTCTTAAGGATGTTTTTGCTTTTAATTTTGCTATTGATACGATCACACACTTCAGAATTTTTATGTGTATTTTATTTACTGTTTTTCTTGAAAAGAATTTAAATAATATCGGAAACGGGGTTTACCAAGATACGTGAGTGATCTTCGTTTGTATAGGGAAAACGTATCAAACCCTATGTAAAATAATTGACTATCTGGACATTGCTATTTGTTGAAATTTCGCTTGTGTCAGCGGGTTGTGGGAAGGAGATAACAAGGAGGGAAAAGTGGGTTTGAGGGTTTAAGAACAGTAAGTTAGTAATAGATATAAGGTCATATCATTTGTGGGACTATTTCTTCTGTGATCTAGTGTTTACCTTCACCCAGAATAGGTAACGCTTTCGCTTATGGTGCGAAAGGTCCCGGGATCGAAATTCCTACGTCCACTGAGTTTCTTTAATTTTCTAACGATTAATACATTTTTTCACAAACTGTTTTCTGATTTCTTTAGGATAGGTTAGTAGATTTTTATTTTGCTTAAAATAATTTCATTCTTTCGTGTGCTTTCCTTAGATTAGGTTAGTAGGTTTTTATTCTGATATCTAATTGTTAATAATTATTAGCGCCGCAGACAGTATCAGCGTCGCAGTCACAAAATAACACGAAATATTTCAATTTCCCGACTTGCGCGAATTTATTACACATTTACAAGGTAATGCGCATACTCGAAGCTTTCGCATTTCGGTCTCCCTAGACGCTTGTAGTGATAGCTAGGGGAGAACCCTATTGTTTTTTAACAAAATCGATCAACAAATAAAAAAGTGATTAATTTTTTAAATTACAAAAAAAATTGTTGTGTTTTGTAATGAAACTAAAAATGCCTAAAACTTATATTATTTACAAAAGAAACTGCTAAGGGTGTCCAATAGAATGTGCAACAATTGTATAAAAAGGGCAGTAAACCGGTGAAGAGTATAATGGTTAGCTAGTTTGGGGTATAAAATGAATGTAGATTTCAAAGTATGTTTATGACGGAAGTAGCACTGTTTCCTTTGTGGCAATAAATTAGGCAGAATGACTTTTTCCAGTTATCTCTAATTCAAGGGAGGTCTTTATCTTACAACACCTGCATAAACATCCCTATCAAATGTATCGCATGTTTCATTTAAATTTAGTTTTACAAAAGTGAAAATAGTCTTAGCAGACAGGTGCAGTTTGTCCTATTGACTTATGTTCAGCATAAATTTGGAAGTTGTTCTTTTTGTCATATAAGTAGTATTTATAATAATAACAAGCTAAACATTATACTCTTCGCCGATTTACTGAACTTTTCAAGTAATTGTTGCACATTCTATAGGATACTCCGCAGTTTTCTTTTGTAAATAATAATAGCTTTAGACATTTTTAGTTTAATTACAAAACATTAAAAAAAAATTAATTAAAAAATTAGTAACTTTATTTATTAATAGATTTTGTTCATAGAAAATAAAGTTCTTCTATCTTACTGTCCAAATTTAAATACAATCGGACTTTTCGTTCTTAAGTTATCGTGCTTACAAGAAATGTGACGGACGGACAGACAGACGGACAGAGACGGACGGGCCGACGGACATTTTTAAAGTTGTTCAGAATTCGATTACCAACACAGTGATATGAAAATTTTTGCTTTGCGAATATTATTAACGGTTTTAGAAATGTGCCGATCGAATGCAACATACTCTTCGTTTTCTATTTGTGAAGAGTATAATAACCAACTCAACATAGGTGTTCTTTTAAGTCATTAGCTAAATGTGTATAAAGAAAGTGACAATAATAAAAAACATTTAAACAACAATGATACATAAGAAAAAATCGTGTTACAACTTAATTACTTGTAGGTTCCAATAACGATGCCACACGATGCGCTGTGTTAGTGTTCAAATTCTAATCAACTTTCAAAATATCCGACCGTCTGTCTGTCCGTCCATCTTGTAAGCATGATAACATAAGAATAAAAAATCCGACTATATTGAAATGTGAACAGTGTCAGTGTTAGCTCCAGGAAGAAACAAAAAATATCTAAAACTAATATTATCAAACAATTTGTGGACAGAATGTTCAACAATTATATAAAAGTGGTGTAAATCGGTGAAGAGAATAATGGTTAGCTTGTCTTTTATGGTATGAAAATTATTAGTAAATATCTAAATAAATGCATTTATTCATATTTATCTGTCCTTACGAAATATGCAATATTTTAATCTATATCATTAACGTATTAAATGTTCCTGGCGAAATATTATCCCATTGTGATATATTAAATACAGAATAAAATGCTATAGAATTTTCGATATTTATTAAATTTATCAAGTTCGTGGCGACGTGTACAATATGAAACATGACATTCGTTATTGACATTCCTTTTTATAAAAAAACATTTACATATTTAGTACACAGTGAATTTAGCGTAATACAGTAAATAATATTGAATATATTTTAAATGCCAGATAACGCTTTGTTACGAATATACAATGAATTGAAACTGATGGACCCTACATACACGCAGGGAAATATATTAATGACATTGTTTCTTATTGGATAGAACACTAGGGTGACCCAAAAAAATCAAGTTTAAATTTCTTTTTGTCTCGCCGTCTAGACTTGTTTAAAATCCTATAAAAATAGTCTATAAATTGTGAAAAATCGACTAATACTAACTTGTGCCTCCGAGTCCATGGGTACAAGATATTTTTTGTAACACGCGGAATGCTCGATAGCATCCTTTGTTACATTGTTAATAATTATTAGAAAAATTATAAGTTATCGGAAATATTATTCCCACAAACTTTAGTATTAATAGAGTGCCCTTACTCCCTGTACTATGATGAACGTACGTCATCTGTGAGAGTTAACGCTAGCGAATACTAGATAGCGCTCGAGGAATGATATTTCAACTAAATAACGCCGGGTAAAACTCTTTCTCGTTGAACCATTGAACTAATAAGACGTATTTATAATTTCGTTTGACCTGTAAAGTGGATAATAGAATTTGAAAAACCTCGAGATGATCACATGAGGTAAGGTTTTAATTATTATACCGGCAAATATCGTCTAACATTTGAAATATTGTTTTAGGTTTTTCTTATAATTTTCTCATAAACGATTTTTTTTATAAATTTTTTTGATAAGTATTTTCTTATAAAGAATTACTTCTTAATCAAATTTAATTACGTCTAATGCTGTTAACGTCAAAGTATTTCCACGCTACATTATTTGCTTTGAGCAAGATTATTTACATTCAAGTTTTAAGACTTACTACGTTTTCCACTAAGCGAGCAATTTTCATATGAAGTCGACCTTGCTATACTATATTTTGAATTGGAATATATGAAAACATTCTGGGCGAAGAGATTTTCTTCATTTTGTCTTGGCGACAATCTTCTACGATTTCGTAACTTCACAATGGGATTAAGACAGCCACATGTGAATTTATATCCATAGTCATCGGAGAACAGGACCGTATCTAGGAGTTCTCTCCATCAGGATAACAAAATAAAAGATAAGTACTTTAATTGTTACCAATAAAAGGGATTATTTTCACATGATCGTTGAGTTATAAGAGTTAAAAGTGTCTAAATTTAAAATATTAGATTCAAGCTAAATCTATTATATTTTTGGTTAGATTACATTTTAAATCCGTTGTTATAATTAAATCCATTGTTGTATATTAATTCGTAGTTGCTTATATCTTGGATTCGTTGTCGCAAATACTTCGCCGTAGTATTGTTTCGTAGTTGCTTTTGTCGTGCTTCCTTATGATTAATATCTTATTGTAGTACTATAATGCACGTTTGTTAGTGATATCGTAAGTCGTGGTTCAATTTTTGTTGTAACGATAGTGTCTAATGTTTATAAATTTTGAGATAAATTTACGAGACTTTTGTAATATAGTTATTTTGTCTCTCGTAAAAGATCTCAAGTTTATTTAATTTTGTTGCAATACATGATTTTATTATTGAGGTAAAAGTTACGAGACGTATCTCTTGTAGTATATCTTGGTTCTCGTAAACACCTCAAGTTTATTTTGCGGTTGAGCAAATTTGTAATATAGTGTAACTTGTAATATAGTATTTTATCGTCTTGTAATATATACTTTTGTTTAATAATTGAGACAATTTACGAGTCATCTCTTTTGTAATATATTTAATTTGGCTCTCGTAAAAGTCTCAAGCTTATCTTGAACTTCGGTTATTGTAATATAGTATTTTGTATATATTTCTGTGTGATATTTTGCTATACAGTATCGCTGATGCTGTGATAGCTCGTTCATTTTTTTGTAATATAACATTTTTGTAATATAGTACTATTGTATATATGTAACTTTTGTCTTTTGTTTATCTTTATCTTTAATTTTCTTTGATTACCCTAAGTAATCAATGGCGCCCAAGCCTTGAACTCCATGCCCTTTTGCTCTCCGTATCTTTACTGTGCTAGCCAGGTTACACCAGTGACGCTAACCACGTCGCTCGTAGGGTGACCCACACTAGAACACTTGGGCAAACTAAAACCTTCCAAAACAACGCCACATTTTTCATGACTTAATAGATTTGGGGGTGAGACAAAAAAAAAACAAGACTTATTTTTCACAAGTAAAAAGAGCCACCCTAATATAACTCAAATTCAATACCGGGTAGAAAACTGTCTTATATTAGTTATGGGAATGCTGTAATGAAAAGTTGATCTCCACGCGCAGATATTCTTGACACATGAACATTTCTGACAGTCCCCAACATGATCTGATATACTATGAAAAATATGATTTATGGGTTTCTCTCCTATTTTGCAGGCAGGTGCGTACCTACTGGTCCAAATTAAAATTTTACTATGTAAAAGTTCGATATTAATTAGTCATAATGTATTTTAATGACCTTGATGTTTTCTAATGCAGAATTAATTAGCGGTTTAAAGCATGGATTGCTATTGCGTGTTTTTAGTTATATTGATTTATTACAAATAATTCTAGAGAAGTGAAACTAAAATTTGTAGGAAATATCATACCTTGTTTACAAGAGGTATAACAAAAAGTTTTGGATTAAACCAAAGTACAGGAAGGCTTTCTTCTAAATAAAAAAGTGTTAAAAATTGTATATTTCGCAGTTTTCTTAAATATCTCTGGTTCTATAGCTCACATTATAACAGAAAAAGAAAGCGCTCCACAACGAAATTGTGAGGAAAACTATAATTGTCCAAACCTTTTCGATACATTTGTTATTTCGCGAATAATAGAAACAACTGAAAGTGACGACTTACAAACAATTGATGATGGCTTGAACAATAATGCACATATTTTAACAAAATCAAAAGATTATGCCCTTAATGGGGTTAAAGCATCAAGGCAAATTTTAGGTTTAAATGTTTATAACGATGCTTAAAAAGTAATAGCAGTGTCAAGAATTAAAACATGGACTGTTTAAGTGCATGGTGCGACTCCATGCATAACAATTTTGTCCCTTCTTTGTCAGGATTGCATTCAATTGGTAACTTAGTATTTTCGTGGTAGCTGATACTAAATCTGATATCAAAAGAAAATTCAAAATGATTAATCTAATATGGCCACTATAATTGCAACATTTTTCTTTGATGGCGAGTTTGATGTTAATGCGTAAAAACTTAAAAGGACGATGGTGACTTTCTTTTGTTTTGTATAACCTACGTAAAAGGCCACTAATAAAAGAAGTGAAATAAAAAATAAATTCTGATAAGCCTCAAAACAATGGTCACTAAAAGAACATTTAATAAAATTTTACCCCATTAACTGAACCCTTAGTGGCTGTTTCTCTTTGAAGTCAAAATGAAGATACCATATATTCATCAACCCCATCCCAAATAAGAAACCTTGATTCGTGGCTATATCTGCCAATAAAAAATTTGTCTCTAAACTGACTAGAATGCGTATAAATCATGGACTATTTCCCACCCACAAATACAGGATTAACTTGGCACAGAATGAAAACTGCGAATGAGATGCTGAACACATTATTCCAAATTGTAATTTAAGGCAGGGCTCTATGCAGGAATTTATGAAAAGAATGGCTAACAACCATTTAACACAACCGTTTAATATAATTGATATATTAAGGACCAATAATTTAGAAACATATCTTCTAATACTATATGAATTTATTAAAAAAATAAAATAATAATATAAATTTAAGAAACATTGTAATATTAGAAATTTAAGTTTGCTCTGTTCTTGTCCTATGTTTTAAATGCTTTTTCTTCTCGTGACTCAGTGTTGTGATGTCCTCTATGGCATCCATAACGGGCCCCTTGAAAAACTTGTAGCCCTCGTTAATATTCTTAAAAAGAAAACAAAAATAAAAAAAACAAATACAACAAGCAGACACAAAAACACAAAAAGTAAAACAGAAATTAAGAAACGTACATAAAAGAAATATTAAAAAAGTACAATAAAACATACCGATTTTAACAGAGAGAAGAGAAAAAAGAGAAAAACGAAAAGTTGAAAAAAAAAGAAAAAGTGGAAGAAATAATAATTTATAAATTTATTTAATGTATACATATAACATACGATTAAAATGTATTGACCCCTCACTTTAACCGAGAATATCTCAGAAATGGAGGAGCAGAAAAAATTGAAAAAATTATGTGTTCATTATGAGTCTATCTATGAAATTTGAATGATGTACATTGAACACTTTTGAAGTTCTGCTAAGTTATATTGAAAAATGTCCCACTTTTTAAGGAAATTTTGACCATACCAGTTTTAAATTCATTATATCTTGGAAAATATGCATACTATGTAAATGATATTTTAGATACCGATAAAGCACGGCATTCTTTGTACGAGGAAATTGTTTCATATTTTTTAATTTTAAAATTTTGCAGTTATTCTCGAAAAGGTGACGTCATGTTTGTTCGGTTACTTATCAATGTACATAATATTTTTTTGGTAAAATAGTTAACTATATAAAATATAAGCATTTCCAGAAAATATAATTGGTATATATCAAATATTAATTTAGTTATCAAGCGTAATAGATAATATTATTGCAAACTTGCAATGATATTATCCTTTACAGTTGATAAATAAATTAGTATTTGATATATACCAATTCTTTTTTCTGAAAATGCTTATATTTTATATGATTAACTATTAAAAAAAAATACATTGATAAATAACCGAATAAACACGACGTCACGTTTTTGAGAATAACTGCAAAACTTTAAAATAAAAAATTATGGAAAAATTTTCTCGTACAAAAAATATCGTGATTTATCGGTGTCTAAAATATCATTCACATAGTATACATATTTTCCAAGATATAATGGATTTAAAACTGATATTGTGAAAATTTCCTTAAAAAGTAGGAAATTTTTCAATATAACTTAGCAGAACATCAAAAGAGTTCAATGTATATCATCCAAATTTCAGTGATTGAGTTATAATACACTCATAATGAACACATAATTTTTTAAATTTTTCCTGCTCCTCCGTTTCTGAGATATTTCCGGTTAAAGTGAGGGCTCAAAACATTTGAATCGTATATTAGTCACATATCAGAAATAATTTATTTCATTCATAGACATAACTTTAGTAGGCTTATAGTTAATATTCTTTAGTATTACCGACCTTATAGACTTCATCTCCGAAGCATCGGCGTTGTGCGAATGACTTTGCAGCCACAGCCATATATTACAAGCATAGATAGATAGTTTAATTCTATCATTTCTTTAATGGGTTAAAAACATTTCTGTCGCAAATACTCCATGGCGAGTGCTATAACAGCTACCAGTTCTAAAATTGTCTCCGCTCGTTTAGCGGGTAAGTGTAACATTCTGTTATATTTTTACAACCGGAGATTAAACGAAATAAAATGTTAATTATCTTTATTCCTATACTATGAAACTTACAAGTAGCGCCAGTGCTTGTTAACTATCAAGTTAGAGGCTGTAAAGACTCTGACGAACTTTATAACTTTGTGCACGTATCCAAGTATTTTACACTACCAATCTATAAAAGCTAATACCACTCCGGTAATTATGCCATTAAACTCCGGTACACATATATTCACTCAAGCAGACATTGATGGCAACAACATTATTAAACGAATTGTAAATTTTCTAGCCAGACATAATAAATTTAAAAACCTGGCTGTAAATTAAAATTAATATTATGGTTGAAGAGGTTGTTAAACATCAAGATGGAACATTTTAATTATCATATTACAAAAAAGTCATTCGTAGAGTGTTAAAATGAAGATTACAAAATTGTATTTAAATTATATGACTTTATAGCCTCATAATAAACTGTTAGTTCATTACTTTTATAATCAGATGGTTATGATTATATTTCTTGTACTATTTTGAAAGTCAAATGCCGCATCTTCTTTTGTTCTGTACTTTTGTTCGCTCAGCGAACATTGACAATCATTTTAGTTATCATAATCATATTGCTCTTGAATTCTTATTGCATAACAATATCTATCATCACGTCAGCAGTAAGCTCTCACTGTATCCGCATGGTTTCAAGAAAGTTCAATCCACTACGAACAATTTAGTCGTCATTACGCAATTCATTGCTAAATTCATATACACGCAGGTTCAAACTGATACTGTTAGTAGGTTTTTATTCTGATATCTAATTGTTAATAATCATTAGCGCCTCAGGCAGTATTAGCGTCGCAGACGAAGAAAATGTGGGGAGATGTCCCCCGCTTTTTCTTCCACAGCATAACACAAAATTAACCTGAAATCATTAAAATCACTATGTTCGTAACATGTCGTTAACTCTCGGCTAAACAATGCCGGCTCGATGCTGCAAAATTTGCTCCAAGCTTCCGAGCTATAGCTCTGTTTGTCAACTCCTGGGCACGCCAAATTTTTATTTTTATTTTGTAAGGATCAATGAATTTCGCAAATTCAGGTTTGATTTGATGACAGAAATAATGTTTTCTTTCTATTTCCTATAATGATTTCAATCTTTCATGGGATGGTTAGGTGGTTAGGTTAACTAGATTGATTTTTATTTTGCTATCCAATTGTTAATAACCATCAGCGCCGCAGGCAGTATTAGCATTGCAGACAAAGAAAGGGGTGTGGGGAGTATCCCACCGCTTTTTAACATTGGAAATGTTAATAACTATATGGGGTCAAAGTTACGAGTTTTTTCCAAGGCCGCCAAAGAGTCGAGAACAGATAACGTAGTACTGAGCAAGTGTGCACAATATGAGTATGCGCGGAGAATATAAAGTTATAATGCGGTTGTGGTCTGCGCCAAACGTAGCCGCCATGGATTCACAAAGTTTGACAAATAGTGAATAGTATATTTTTATAGCAAGTACCTAAAATCATGTTTTTTGGGACGGATCGTAGTTGTTTCTGGAGGAGTCAGCTGTTGACGCTCACGAACAATAGATAGCGCACCATGCATTATAATTCAACTAAAAACGTCGGGTGAAACTCTTTCTCGTTGAACCATCGAACTAGTTAGACGTATTTAAAATTTTGTTTGACCTCTAATAATTTGAAAAACCTCGTGGCCACATGAGGTAAGAATTTTAATAATTGTACCGGTGAATATCATCTAACATTTAATAATTATAAATTAAAATATCACCTGTAAAGATTTTATAAATTTTATCACTTGTTGCTCAATATATTGTTTGTATTTAAGTTGAATTTGATTATTTCCACCTAAAAAAGAATATCAGTTATTTGTTTTGTTTGTAGAACATTCCTTTTTGGATACGCTGGCGCCTCAAAATTCGTTTTCGTGGCAATCAAATAAATAAAACTAAAAATATAATTGATCGATTGGAACCTCGACCCAACCGCAGAGGTAACCTGGTAGCTACAATCTCGCTCAGTTTTTCGTTCAGCCACCAACTGAAAGAAAGTTAATGTTACACATATTTAAATCCTTTTAGGATTGGCAAAACATTTTATGTGTACTTAGCATATTTATATTTAAGTATTCAATAATAACAATTGTTTGCTTTGTTATTAATTGAGTTCCACATTGAAATTAATTGCTCTACTTCATTAAATCTAGGTATCGTTTTATGAACGAGTTGGTCATATTACAATATCGTTTACCTCTTGCCACTGATCAATTCAACATCCAACTAAACGAAACTAGATATTTGTGCATCAGTAGATCCTCATATTTTAATTGAACTTGAAACTGAAATTATTTTGATGATTGGGACAAACAAAGAAATTCTTTATCCGATCTGATTCTGTAGTGATACATTTCATTTGTTAATGGTATACTCATTGAAACATTAAATCGCACTTCAGGTAAACGCGTAAATTTTAATAATCACTTTTAATCGACACGGCCATCAAATTCTATCCACGAGGTTTTTCAAATGTCCCGTAATTTTGTTACATTTGGTTTTGAAAGTAGGTTAATGTTTGCTTTACTGGCAAACGTAAATTTAATCACTCTAGTCCATTACATGAAATGAAATTAATAGACATTTATGTACCATATTAAATTTCCGGTTGGTAATTTTTGAGTAAATTGTTTTCGTTATTTTTCATTGGCTTACACAGTTTCAATTAGGATTTTGATAAATCAGTACTTTACTCATTTCACTGCAAATCATTTTCACATAATGGCTTAATTTAAAAAAGGCATTCAGAAACATATTCTGAATACACTTTCTAAGTTGAAATGGGTATATAGAGGTAAGTCGTCGATAAGATAAAAATTGCACGCTTCACGTGTTATTTTATTCAATACGTGCTATTCATAACATTCATTAATTAAGTTTTTTCACCTGCGATTTTCTTAGGAACTAAATATTTTACACAGAACTTCCCTCTTTTTTATGCAGGGCGGTCACTCTAAAAAATTATTAATTTCGAAACGACATATGAGACTAATAATCGGAATATAGTTATCACTATTATTACAAAGAAAGATGGATAACTTTTGGTAAAAAATATACAGAGTGGTCATCTGACAGCAAAAATTCAATATTAAATAAGATTCCTTGCCAATGTAATATCTGTGAAATAGCAAATAACAAATATAAGTTAAAATACAATGTAAATCATGAGGCGAATGATGGAGAATGCCCGTCATACAAGTATCACATTCAGGTTCTGAAAAACAGAATAAACTACAATTGTACCCATGGCTAATACACAAGAAGTCGAAATTATCAAAACTCTTGACGCAGACGAAATAAAGTGTAAGATGGCGGACGCAGAAGAAATATCGAATATTGTCAATATAAAAGGAAAAACTCTTAATATATTACACCTAAATATAACAAGTGTTAAATTTTGATGAACTTTTACTACTGCTACAATCCTTTAATTTAGATTTTTGCGATGTAATTTTATTAAGTGAGTGCTGGCAAATAGATACGTGTGCTCAATTTAACATTCCAAATTATACAACATATTATAATAATGCAGACTTCAATAAAAATGATGGAACGTTGATTTTCATCAAATCTAATATAAAGGCGGATGTTACTGTATATAAGATGAAAAATTCTAAAGTTACTGTAAGTAAAATAACCTTTGACATTAAGAATATAATGGTATAACCGCTTTGTACATACCACCACCTACTGATATGACATATTTTATTGAAGATATAAATGAGTTTCTGGAACAAAAACTAAATCAAAATATAGAAAAATACTTCTTGCATTTGTCATATTTTTATTAGAAAGAAATTAAAAATAAACTATATGAAATTTGAAACATATATAATTAATAATGATATCACAGACCATTTTCCAATTATGTTAAACATTTCAAATACAGCTATGACGAAAGTCATAAATAAAAACAGTCCCAGTATTAATCTTACATTCTTAAATAATCAATTACAAAACAAAAATTGGACAAATGTTTTAAACGTTTGTAACCTAGAAGAAGCTACAAATATTTTTACAAGAGAAATTGCTGACATTATAGATCGATAAAAAATAATCAAAACCTACAAAATTCTAACTCATAAGGAAATAAAGCCATGGGTAACAAATGCTTTAGTAACTTCTATAAAAAAACGTGATGAAATGAAAAAAATTCTTTCAAAAAATTATACAGCCGACAAAGAGAGAGAATATAAAACCTACAGAAACAACCTAAATAAAATTATAAAATATGTGAAAAATTGTTATTATAGAGAAAAAATTACAGCTAGCTGTAAAGATCTTAAAAAAATGTATCAAGTTATTTCTGAAGCCACTAATGAAAATCCAAATAAACCTAATCAAAATTTAGAAATAGATAATGATAATAGCCGTTTAAAGATGACTAAGAAATGGCCAATCACTGTAATAATTATTTTTCAAAATTAGGACTAGGCATGGCAAAAACTATTAAGGAACCTAAGGATCGAGTGAAAATTTCTGATGAACCGAATTTAATATCATCACTGTATTTAAGGCCAGTTGATAATAATGAATTAATAAAGCATATTAATAGTTTAAAAAATAACAGCTCTCCAGGCATGGACGGGATCTCGGCAAATATTATAAAACATATTCATAGACATATTTTAGAACCCTTAAAACACTTTGTAAATTTAACTTTTAAAACAGGAATAGTTCCTAGCCAATTTAAAATATCTGTGGTAACCCCTATTCATAAATCAGGAAATATGGTAAACATTCACAATTTTAGACCAATAATAACTAATTTTGATAAATTATTTGAAAAATGTCTAAAAGATCGATTAGTAAATTTTCTCAAGTCAAATAAAATATTATCGAAACACCAATTTGGATTTTCTCAAGGACTAAGTACAGATGATGCCATGTACAGTTTAACGAAAGCAATAACAGACAATCTTAACAATAATAAAAAATGCTTGGCAGTATTTTTAGATCTTGCAAAGGCATTTGATACTGTTCCCCATGATAAACTCCTTGATGCACTTTCACATTATGGAGTCAGGGGAACAGTATTAAATATTTTCAATTCGTATCTACGTAATAGAACACAATATGTCAAAATAAGAGAGGCATTAAGTTACCCTGCCACTATTCAAATTGGTGTATCCCAAGGAACAGTACTGGGTCCTACACTCTTTATACTATATATAAACTCTTTGACAAATCTTAACATAAATGGGAAAATTGTTTCATATGCGGATGACACTGCTTTAGTTTTTAATGGAGATACTTGGGAACAAACAAGAAATAAAGCTACGATTGGTATTCAAAAAGTTAAGATCTGGCTAGATAGCTTTAAATTATCATTAAATAGTAAAAAAACAAATTATATAGCTTTCTCGATAACCGCTGCCAACAGACCAGGCTTTAACTTTATAGTGGCCGATAACTTAGAGGATGACATTAAGGAAACTTGTTATACGAAATATCTTGGGGTAATAATAGACCAAAATCTAAAATGGGATAAGCATACATTATATTTAACTAAAAAAATTAGATGTCTAATACACAAATTTTATCTATTACGAGAAATCTTAAACAAACAACTTAATGTATACAGATCCTTAGAAGAATCCTTGTTACGATATGGCATGATTGTATGGGGTGGTCTGTACAACAACTCATTAAAATAATTACAAGTTATACAAAATACTTTGTTAAAAATAATATACAAAAAACAGATCCCAAATAATCACAAAAGTATAAAATTGAGATTTATTAATTACTTGGCTCCAAAATTTTACAACTTACTTCCCCTAAATATAAAAAAAATAAAGATTCCTAAAAAATTTAATAATGCATGCAAAGAATACGTAATTGGAAACTATAATGCCTTCATTCACTTGATGAAATAATTCACTTTATGTGTTTATTATTTTTTTTTAGTTAAAACTTACCGAAATTTCAATAAATTCTCGGAGCCCGAATTTTGAAAAAAAAAGTCCATTTTTATTATTTTAAATTAAAGGGCAAAACAAAATGTTTTTCTTTTATAATTTTTGATATAATGTCAACTGAATAACTTCATAGGATAAAACTATCGAATCCACGACTCCAGGTCAAATGTCAATTTGGCAGCTGTTAATTGGTACTATTTTGTCTAATTTGACAGCTGATTTTGCTCTACTTTTTCTGACTAGCTTTAGTTATTCAGAAATCCTCGGAGCAACTATTTTTCTGTGAAAATTGCAAAATATATGTCATATGCGGTTTGACAGCCGTCAAGCTGTCACTAAATGTCTGATGCCAAATTAGGCATTAACTTTTGACCTAGTGACGTATGAAGTTATTCAGTATATTTTATACGTAAATGTTTGGCATAACACATTTATTGACAGCTTGATAGTTATCAAATAACATAAGATCTATACTTTACAAATTTTCAGACAAAAATAGTTGCTTCGAAGTTTTTTGAATAATTAAAGCTAGTTGAAAAATAAGGTAAAGCAAAGTCAGCTGTCAAATGGACAAGAAAGTGTCAATTGACAGCTGCCAAATTGACATTATCTGGCTTATATTCGTTGGTTAGATATTTTCATCGTATGAGGTTATTCAGTATATTACATCAAAAATTATTTAAAAAAAAACTTTTTTTACTCTTTATCTTAAAATAATAAAATAGGATTTTTTTTTAAATTTAATGTAGAAATAAATTGTTCATTTCCAAAAATATTTGCGCTCTCTAGCCATTTTTGAACCAAAAAAACTCGATATGGGACCACTGTGCACTGTACCTACAATTTAACACTTAGATTTCTAAATGGCGGCCAAAATTCTTACTTATCTCCCTTTTCATCGACTTTTATAACCTAAACTGCAGATTATGTCAATTTTGGTTGCTGATGCATCAAGCACCTCCTTGGAGTGAACGGTTTCAAATATTATATTACTAAAATTTTATGAGCAATTATTTCCAGTGCATATATGGAATCAAGATGTTGTCGCTTAAAGAGCCTTGGATGGGAAATCTGGATGAAGAATTCCTTAGATAGGTTTTTCAAACGTTTACAAGTAAATAAGCATGTAAGGACGTGTTACAATATTGCTATGCATTACGCCCAGCTGGGGGCGGGCGGCTGAGATAGCCATGAGAAATGGCCAAAATTAAGTACCAGTGGTTAGGCAACCAGTAACCCAAGCGTGTAGTAACACGCTTCTAGAAGTTAACAGAAAATAATCGCGATTTCTAGCTTGTACTAGAAATGAATAGAAGCTTTCTGGAATGCTTCTAGATGCTTCTAGATGCCTTTAATTGGATATATAACGCGAGATCAGCGGCAGGAAGGAGCAAGTTTTGAATGTCAAATGAGAGGTTAGAAATCCGAAGTAAATACATAGTGAAAATATCAAGCAATAAACATTGTTAAAGATTCTTTTAGTCAGTAAATGTGTATTAGCATAAACAGGATCCTCCGAACTAATTTCAAATATACATGACAATTTACCTACAAAAATTAATTTAAAGGATTAGTACAATGTCGTTAAGGCTGATCTGAAAGAGACAGTATAAAAGTTATATGTATCATATAATTCCAAGCTACCACTTTATATGATTTAGGACTAGATGGAAAGTTTGATAAGATATCATTCATTAATTTCGGCATTCTGTAAATATTGATATTAATATTGTTGTTTTTCTTTTCTTATATTTCAGCATTGAAAATTGTTTCCATGATCCTTTTTGGTCTCTACGGTAGATCTAGTAGTAGGTTGAGTATTATTTGGGAAGTTTAGAATCGAGAGCTAACACTAATTCATGTTTTACTAAGTATTGATATATGATTTATTCAAAATACCTGAAACGAGGGGCTTGTACTCCTCCGTGGGAATGTTCGAAAATATACTTGATACGTCAAAAAACACTAGAGGGCCATTTACTGAAACTTCTTTATTATTTAATGATTTAGTGAGTTCAACAGAATATTTTATTATATGTGTAGTTCAAAATTAACTTTAGTTTTTGAAGATAAAATTATTTCGGGTTCCCAATTTGTTTGTGGGATTATATACCGGGTGGCATAGGAGTATGGGAACAGCAGGAGAACTTAAAAAATACGAATCCTAAAGAATAATGTTAAATACATAAGTTGTAGGAAATTTCCCTAGCTATCTGAAGGCGTCCTTGGATTTGACCTTGACGGTGGCCTTCAGGGTAATTTGAAGGTCAAGTCGTTTTTTTAAAATGGAACCCCCTACCTTTAACCCTTGAATCGAAACGAGTGGAAAATTTTCCGCGAATGCAATAGCGAATAATAGATGTGTGCGCTTAGATTACATCAGAAGTGAGAAGTACAATTGATAATTTTTATATCCGTCTAGCTCACTGTCAAACTGTCAATGGCAAACAATTTGAACATCTGCTATAATAACAAGACAAGTACGGAAACAGCAGCTTAACCTGAAGAATACGAATCCTAGAAAAAAACTTTGAATGCAAAAGTTGTAGGAAATTTCTCTGACTGTCTGACGGTGACCTTGGAGTTGACCTTGAGCGTAACTAACAAGATCATTTGAAGGTCAAGTCGATTTTTCTAACCCCGGAACTGAAACGAGTGGAAAATTTTAGGTTCGGAGATGGCCTTAGGTAGTTACAAAATTATGGCGTAAAGAGGACCTTTAGAGGTCAATTTTGCAAGTGCCAAAGGTCACATCCGAACGTGAAATTTTCCGCCCGTTTCATTTTTTAGGTTAAAAGTAGGTGGCTCCATTTGAAAATATCGACTTGACCTTCAATTGACCTTGGCGGTCATACCGCCACAAAGAACATAAAAACAACTATAATCCGATATGCACATTTTTCAAATACGACTTGATGCCCACAAACAAAGATCAAATCCAAGGTCACCGTCAGATAGTCAGGGAAATTTCCTACAACTTTTGTACTTAAAGCTCTTTTTCCAGGATTGGTATTTTTCAAGTTATCCTGCTGTTCCCATACTTTAATATCACACGGTATAGAACAATAGTCCATAAAGTCATTATCTTCATGCTATTTATAGTTTTAAGCATCGATGTGATGATGTTCACATTCTTAGCGAAACTTGTCGAATGCTAGTATTCAAGTGTAGTATTCATATATTTTGTGTTTGTGGGAACTACTTTAAAAGCATTACATATATTGCTTTATTATACATTTCTGAGTCTACATTGTATCGTAGGAAAAGACCAAAATGTCGTTATGATAGGTATAAAATTCACTGACAAATATTAATTATTCTTTGTTCGAAAATTGGTCACGTAAAAACCTTGCTATCCTGTAAAAGAAAATGGACTTCTAATCCCTCCAATATTGAGTTACATGAACAAAACAAAACTTTCCTAAACCCAATTTGACAGGGATCGAATAAGATTATTATTACGTATAAAGTTTAGTAATTTTTTTTACAATAATTAGTTTATTACAATACTATTCAAGATGAATAAATTTACTATGTATAATACACCATGCATAAGCAACACTTAACTGTTCGATTTGTTTTTATTGATGTCGATGACGAACTTATAACTCGTAATTAGTTAAATTCGGTATACCAGTTGTAGCAATCCTGTAAAAATAAAAAATAATTAATTATGAACCTATGAAGGGCGACCAAAATTGAATATTTTCTGGGGTGGCTAACGCCAAAAGAGGCAGTGGGGAAGTGTGACCCATATAAGATAAAATAAAAGATTAGGGAATTAACAAGATAGGACAGCCGCGCCGTAGGAAAACCTTTTATTTTTTAGCAAAGGCGCCATTGACCTCGACATTTGAATTGGAGTTCTCGCGCAGTTGCCACAATGTGACAATCAGACGGAGAAGGTAACATTAGAAAGAGAGGTCAATAGTGAAAATGGACAACACTGTCCTGATAGAACGACCGAACTTAGCTGACTGTCAGTAGCCAAGGTCACTAAAAAGACAGGTTGCTTTGTCATATATGTCACATAAAGTATTTCTGTGTTTGTATGTAAGGTATCTCTTTAATTAGGATATAATTGTACATTGGAAGAATAATTTTGAAACTTTTTTCTACAAAATGAGGAAAAAACAGCCACACGCAGCTGTCATCGAGGTCTATACGTGACGTAGCACTTGTCGATTTTAATGAGAAAACCTATCTTTTAGTAAGCTTGGTCAAATTCGTTTAATGCGTAACTGACAAATCCCGAAACCGTTTCCGCTGGAGGTCGGATCCCTTTAAATTGGAGTACACAACTGTCTTCGTCTATTTCGTCTTCTCCGTCTGACTATCCCATCTTGTTAGTTCTCTAATTTCATAAAATGTTTGCTAAAATATAACAGCAATGCCAACATGTTATATCCCTGGCCCCATATATATAGCTCTAGAGTGAGTTAAATTAATAAGTTTGACTGTTAGCTCAGTAGACGTCAAGAAGAGGAGACATTGTCCTCGAAAACGATATTAAATAATTATTTAATATCGTTTTCGAGAACAATGTTTCCTCTTCTAATAGTACACGTAGCGATTAAAATAAAAGATTTGAAGGGACTAATACATAAATTTCTATCTAGTTCAAGTTAGAGAGAGAGGTCATCCTGTCAACCTATCTATCGATATTGTTAATTCAAAAAGTTTCATATTAATCGACTAATATGATCTTCTATTATAAAAGTAGTTATTCCAAAAATGTTCGTCTTGAAAATTAAAGTAAAGAAACAAAAGAGCAAAAATTAGCTTACCTATCAAATAATCATCAGTAATTCTAACCCAAGCGAACATGCTAAATTTATGCTCACATGTGTTCTCAAAAATTCTATGCCGTTTTCAACGACCAACATATTACTCCAGAGAAATAACTAAAAAAAAGGCCATCTGCGGAATGAGGCCGAACAAGCTGAATTTTTGCAGAGACCTTCGTTTTGATGTTCCAATGAAGCACACAAAAATCTCATATGCCTACCCTTGTGCGTCTTGAGATATCGAAGGTCAAAGGTCATTAAAATCGCTTCCAGTGCATCTGACGTCATAAGAACTCATAACAAAACTTACGTAAAATAGTATTCTCTACAAAATTGTTTATATATATTTTTTTCGTACGACCAACCGTTTTCGAGATATAGCATGATAAAGCGGGAAAAGTTAAGAAAAGTGCTTTTATAGTTATAGCTCTGCAGTATAATACAGTATTACCTATTACGAATGTGCGCTCCCGCTTTATCATGCTATATCTGGAAAACGGTTGGTCGTACGAAAAGAATTTATATCAACAATTTTGTAGAGAATACTATTTTACGTAAGTTTTGTTATGGGTTTTTACGACGTCAGATGCACTGGAAGCGAGATTTTCGCGAAAAACCGATTTTCATGACCTTTGACCTTCGATATCTCAAGACGCACAAGGGTAGGCATATGAGATTTTGTGCTTCATTGGAACATCAAAACGAAGGTCTCTGCAAAAATTCAGCTTGTTCGGCCTCATTCCGCAGAGGATGTTTTATTTCTCTGGGGTATATGATTATTGTGAAAACTCACATTAAACTCTCTCGTAAAACAAGCTTCATCGGTGAATAAAATGCCTGATAGGAACAATTTTTTTATTCCCACATTGTCGTTGCGACAACAAGAAATTTCCGTATTAATAAGGATAGAATATATTTTTGTCAAATTTGGCAAATTGTTGCTTGGTTTGTGTGTTCCGTGTACTGTCAGCTGGATTCTGTTCAATGTTTTTTTCCATTTAATGAATGGCTAGAGCAATTATAGATATCAGCACAACGAATACGACTATAATACTTGGCTTGAAGGTAAGTCATTACAAAAATCAAATTTATCTCTCAATAATGTTTTTTCTTTATTTATTTCTTTATTTTATTTGTTTATATAAAAATATCAAATAGATACGTTAAACATTGTGATCTCTAGAGTGTTATCTCATGTAAAAAACCAACTGATGAGGACGTATTTTTAATTTTCAATACTTAGTACATTAGAGAAGAGAAAAGCATTTCAAATCAATATAAAAATTCCATCATATTTTAGAGTGGAGTTTCTACTTTTGAAAAAGCTGTAATAGAAGTCGACTACTTGTAGATTTTACAAATAATTGACCGAAAGAAGAAATACATCAAAATTTATTTAATTATATTTAATTCTGTGGTTGTTCCGGTGATGACATTCTAGAGTTTATTCTAAAAAAGATAAGTAGTTAAAACGTAATGGTTTATATTTAATTCATACTAATAGCCTTAATAACAGAACAAACCTAAAATTATATTAGGGAAACATCCGCCTTTGAGGAAAAGTTGTTAACAGAGCTACTACCGGATTATAAATAAAATATTCCGCTTTGATGTTAATTTTGTTGAATGTTGCGTATTTTCTAATTTTCTCATCAGTCGAGTCGAAAGGGTGATACTTTTATAAATACACAGACTGGCTGGAATGAAAGACGAGGCACTAAATTAGAGACTAGCGTCATCAATGACAAATTAGTGTCATGCATCATGCACAAAGCGGCAAGTAAAACTCAAGATGTTTCATTAATTCTGTATCATGACGTAACTTGACAAAGTGTTGCGAATTATTGAATAATTTTTTTTTGGTTTGTATGTAGTATTTAAATTGATATTTATGGGAAACGATAAATAGTTGTAATTAATTTTAATTGGTGATGATTTCAAGCTCAGCATAAATATACTTTGTTTGCCGCTAAGGAGTGCATCATCTCTCAAATAAACAATAAGCACACACTATGATGGTATGTAGAATTGCAATGTAGATTAACTTTGCTTATTGCAGCGAACTATTACACATATCTGCAAGGTTCACCTGTTTAAAAAATACTGGGTGTTTCTAAAGTTATTTTTCCAGTAAAATCAGAATCTGTCCTCAGAATTTACCCATGAAGTCAGGATTTTGATATATTTGAGGTTAAGGTGGCCATTCCCTAGAAAGAGACATCTGATTGGGAAATATTTATCATTTTTGGCCATAACTTTTTTTTCCAAGTACGTATATTTTAAAAAACTGTAAGAGTACCTAAGTAGAACCATAACAAGACTTTTACTATGAATTTTGACTAAATAATTTCAGCGGTTTGCAAAATAGCTAGATTTCAATTTAAAAATTGTGTTAATCTTCCTATTTCGTAGTTTTAAATCTAGCTATTTTGCAAACCACTGAAATTATTGAGTAAAAATTATGGTTCTACTTAGGAACTCTTATAGTTTTTTTTAAATATACGTACTAAGAAAAAAAAAGTTATGGGCAAAAACAATAAATATTTCCCTATCGGATGTCTCTTTCTAGGGAATGGCCACATTAAATCAAAATTAGGTTGTTGACTATATTTGAGGTTATGTATATGAATTTTCATTTTTTTTATTTTTAAAACATTTTTGTTGAAATAGGTTTAGAATGTAATGATCCGTGGAAATTTTAAAAAGGGAGAAGAAATTTTTTTTCATCTATTCTATTGCAGTGGTAAAAAATTTAAAAAATGTATTTTTTAAAATTTTCAAAATAAATTTCTTTTTTTAAATGTGGTTAGAATGTCATGAAACGCGGAAATTTTAAATTTGAGCAAAAAAAATATTTTTCCATCTCCCATTTTATAGAAAATGTTCAAAATATTCTTTTAATTCTCCAAAAGATTTTTTTTTCAAATACGTTTAGAATGTCATGAAATGTGGAAATTTTAAAGTTGAGTAAAAAAAATGTTTTTCCTTCATCCATTTTATATAAAATTTTCAAAACTTCAATTTTTTTTTAAATTTTCTATTTTTTTTTTGGAAATAGGTTTAGAATGTTACGAAATATGGAATTTTTTTTAGCAAAACAATTTTTTCCATCGCCCATTTTATAAAAGAATTTCAAAAATTTTTTTCTATTTGAAATTTTCAATTTTTTTTTATAGGTTTAGCATGTCACGAAACATGGAAATTTTAAATTTGAGCAAAAAAAAAATGTTTCCATCACCCATTTTATAAAAAATTTCAAAATTTTTTTCTTCTTAGTTTTCAATTTTGTTTTGTTTAATTTTCTATTTTTTTTTTTTTTAATAAGTTTAGAATTTTACGAAACACGGAAATTTTAAATTGGAGCAAAACAATTTTTTCCACCGCCCATTTTATAAAAGAATTTGAAAAATTTTCTTGTATTTAAAATTTTCAATTTTTTATTTTAATAGGTTTAGAATGTCATGAACATGGAAATTTTAAATTTGAGCAAAAAAAAAATTTTTCCATCACCCATTTTATAAAAAAATCTCAAAATTTGTTTTCTATTTAGTTTTCAATTTTTTTTTTATTGATTTAGAATGTCACGAGACGTGGAAATTTTAAATTTGAGCGAAAAAAAAAACTTTCCATTATATATTCCCTTTAAACGGTCCACCCTGTATATTTTCCATTTCTTCGGTGGCAGTGGTGTCAGCCACCTACCAAATTTGACTCTTCTCCGTCAAGTAGTTTTTTAGTTAATTCACCAACAGACCGACAGACAGACTGACGGAATTGAAAAACCTATATTTTCGTAATCTACATGATCTGAAACTTGAAAATCTGAAAAAATCTCGGAGGGTGATTTTTTCGCGAATACAATACTTCCTCACGGTATGCGAGGGAAGTAAAAATTAAATTTTCTGAGGTTTCACAGATATACTCCCATAATATATTTTTGACGGCTGAACACGTTCCCGATGTAAGTTTTACATAATTGGGTCAGCATTTTTTTTAACTACAAAAAACAGTTTAAAACAGGCCTGCATAGTTTAAGATAAAAACTGATGATTTTAAATAAGTAGACCATGAATTCGATCTATTATTGACTGCTGAATACGATCCCAATGTCACTTTGGCTCCATCAGGTGAGGATTTTTTGGTAACTACAAAAACAGGTTAAAAGAGTCCAGAATAGGGTTTAAAATATAAATTAAAGGTTTTAAATAAGTATATCATGTATTTGATATAGTTTTGGCAGTTGTCAGCTCCAACCAATCAGGTCATGACTTCTTATTTATCCTGATTTATTCTTTTCTGTGGTACCGTATTCTTTTGCCTTCAAATGATCTGCGTAATGGTTTTCTTTTCTTTGAACAAAGAAAGAAAATGTTTGGAGTATTTGGGAATACAATTTCCAGAGATAAGCGAAGCCAAATTAAGGGAAGGCACTTTTGATGATCTACAAAGAAAAATGTTAAGAGATAGGAAATTCATCACCACAATGTCAGATATGGAAAAGGGAGCTTGGCAGAGCTTTAAAGAAGTTGTTGATCAGTTTGAAGGAAACAGTAAGAGCGAAGACTACAAAGAAGTAATATCCAACATTGTAGAGAAATTCGAAACATTAAGTTGTCTAATAAATTAGAAACTACATTTCCTGCATTCTCATACAGAACAGTTTCCAGAATACATATGTGATCATAGTGAAGAACATGGTGAACATTTTCACCAAGACTTAAAGGAAATGGAGCCTAAGTGTCAAGGTCGATGGGATGTTAATATGATGGCAGACTATTGAACATTGGAAAGGGATGTGAAAACGAAAGAAATAAACTGAAAAAGAAAACCATTACTTAGCTAATTTGAAGATAAAAGAATACGGTACCACAGAAAAGAATACATCAGGATGAATTAGAAGCCATGACTTGATTGGTTGAAACTATCATCAGTATCGTGTTCATCGGTAAGAAATACATCTAATACATGGTCCACTTATTTAAAATTTTTAATTTTCATTTAAACTCTTTTCTGATCTCCCTAGTAGCACAAAATATTGAACTAATATTGAACCTATATTCATATATTGGTCCTATATAGGAGCAATATCCATATATTGGTCCTATATGGATTTTATCTTGGTGCAATATTTGTGCTACTTGGGTTCTTTTAACCTGTCTTTTGTGTTTAACAAAAAATTCTAAATTAATTTTGTAAAACTGACATCTGGCTCGTGTTTAGCGATTAAAAGTACATGGGAGTATATATGTGAAACCTCAGAAAATTGACTTATTTTTTGTTGTATGCCTGTATAATTATTGTTTTATTAATAAGGCTATGTAGTTACACCTTCTGTCATATTTCCCACATTAACTTGATAAGTTTGCTTTTGAACCTAAATCAACCTAATTCATTAAAGTTATTATTCACATAAATTAAATACTTAAGCACAAATCCTAAATAAACATAAATTTACCTCAAACATACATGAAACTTGTAAACATGCTTGCCGTATCATCTCTGCATGCAACAACTAGAACATAGGTTGAATGTAATGTTTTTAAATTAGGTGACAAATAAAACTGACCTTGCTGCTATTAATTTTTGTGCACGCACGAAAATAACCAGTTTGACGAATAGTAATTTATTCTCCATTTGTATTAGAAGGATGCTCAGGTAATATAAATTGTGGGCGCCTTAGTTTCCAAAAATCAAGTTCACGTTTCTTTGTAATAGTAAAATGCAAAAAAAACTTTAAGATTATTATATTAATAATATAAATGAATACGCGATATGCGGAAATACAGAAGATCAGATTTTTGGAAACTTTGACGCCATCTATCTTTTTTGAAAATAACTAGAGTGAGTTCGGCTTAGGACAAGAAATTTTGCAAATTTCGAGCTCTACAGTTTTTTTTTTCCTTACACTTTTGTTCCTCCGACCAACAGGAAACGAGATAAATCGATTCAAATTTTTTTTCAAGATGGTGGCGGTTCTAAAATAGGTGGGGATACGCCAACTTTGGATTGTAGTTGTCCGACCATCTAATCATATATTAAAGATTCAGATTAACTGTAGTATTTTCGATACACCACCTTTCTTTACAACAGATTGACTGTAGTATTGGACACAACATGTTAGTGTTTCCTTGTTTGAAGAACAGCCTCACGATGAGACAAACTGTCGTGTGTCTAACCTTGGATGGCATTGGCACCGGCTTTAGACACATACGATTTAGCGCACAGTGGTCCCAAATCAAGTTTATTGGTTCCAAAATGGCTAGAGAACGCAAATCTTGTCTGAACTCAACTTTTGTTTTTCTTCTAATTAAAGGCTGCCCAAGTTCCAACAAATCCTCGGAGCCCGAATTTTGAAAGGAGGCTGAAAAAAAAGTTAAATAATTTTTGATGTAATATACTGAGAGACATCATACGATGAAAATATCGAATCCACCAGTATAAATCAAATGTCAATATGGCAGCGTCAATTGACACTTTTTTGTCTAATTTGACAGCTAAATAAATTTTATACGATAAATACATCGAATCCTTGAAGATGAAGAACATAATTCGAGTATTGGTAATGTCACTAGGACAAAATTTAATGCCTAATGTGGCATAAGACTGATATACCAATGTGATTATATATTGACAGCTTGATAGTTGTTAAATGACGTATGGTCTATATCTTATAATTTTCAGAGAAAAATAGTTGACTCGAAGTTTTTTGAATAATTGAAGCTAGTTAGAAAATAAAGTAAAGCGAAATCTGCTGTCAAATTAGACAAAAAAGTGTTAATTGACATCTGCCAAATTGGCGTTTGACTTTTTTTACCTTTAACTAAAATAATAAAAAGGAATTTTTTTTTAAATTTGGGCTACGAGGATTTGTTGGAATTTCGGTAAGCTTTAATTAAAAAAAAACTGTTCATTTCCTCTCTCTAACCAATTTTGAACCAACAAACTCGATTTGGGACCACTGGGCGGCGGTGTGCAAGAATGGCAGCCGCGCCTACCGTACGCTGGAAAGTCAAACCAATTATACTAACTATTTTGTCTTTTGCTAAAAAATTTTTATACACATTATGAAAATAGTTTGATCCAATCAATCCGTTATATTCTTTATAGTACAAAGCACAATATTCGTTGTATAGTTTATTTTTTTGAAACAATAAAATTGGACTTAGCTCTTAATAAAGCTTTCTTACCCAGTTAATAATACGTGTCTATTGATCTCGCTGTTCTCTAACAATGACTATCAATCAGGTAGCACTTTGTGTCAAATAAATCTCCTTGCTGTTTTTTAACAGTCGAAAACTTTTAAGTGAAGTGAAGTAGTCTACGTAAGTAAGGCTCTGTATAGGGCATACCAAAATCACCCGAAGAGCTCGTAATGGCAAATTCTGAGACCAAGAACCTTCATAATTATGTTGAGACTCCAACTGTGTTCGAGTGGGATGCTATTGAAGTTTTTCAAAGAGAGATTCCCTGTGTGAGACTAAAGTGTTATATAGATTATGAATAGTTCAACTTTAAGTGCTCATCACACTTAAAACTTTTAAATTAAAAATGTGAAAAATGCCATGTAATATTACTCTAGACTGTTTGAAACTAACACTATAGTCAATCTTCAAGCATTTTCTTTAAGTTACTTTTTTAAAACGATTTTACTATGTCACAATTATTCCAATATACCGACTGACGGAATTGAAAGATCTTGTTGTTCCTAATCTGCATGATCTGAAACGTGAAGCCGTAGAAATCTCGAAGGGTGGTTTTTTCACAAATCCAATACTACCCATCGCGTCGGCATGCGAGGGAAGTAAAAACGCTATAATAATGCATACGCTTAACAGAAATTACCTTTGAGGTATCCCAAGTGTGTGTTGAATTGTTTCAAACAATTTTTGTGTTGAAAAACTTTTACTTAAATGTGGTAAGTAATATTAATATTATAAGTTTTATTACAGTTACAAGTCGTTACAGTATAGGCATCATGATTGATTAATTTTTTTTTATGTGATTATTTTTCAGTAACTTTATACAAAAGTGTCAGTATTAAAGCTATTCAAGGTATTAATTAAGTCCAATTTTAAATTGTTTGTTTTTCAGGCAGCCATTAAATCAATCATTTATAGATTTATAACCGTACAGAATATATATAATTTGTTTATTTAATGCATGGGGTTACTGATGTATCTGAAATTTCTGATCACTGTTTAGCTTCATGTAAAATTGATAAAATTCAAGATAAAGTTGAGCCGCTTCTATATACCTTCCGTGATTTTAAAGATTTCAATTTAATCAGCTTTGAGAATGATCTTCATCTGGTAGATTTTTCTGAAATATACCTAGGCGATATTGACTCTAAAATAGAATTTTCAAATTCTTCTATTCTTGATTTATTTAACCACCACGCACCTATTAGGACTAGGGTAAGAATCACTAAACGTAAAACACCATGGCTTACCGAGGCTTTAAAACAAGTCATGCGTCATAGAAACAAAGCGCTAACCAAATATAAAAAACGAAAAATATGAATCACTAGAATTACTACAAAAATATACATAACGAGGTAAGTTATGCAATAAAAAGAAAAAATTAGCGTATCTAGATCAGAAAATGAGATTTTGCAATAATAAAGGCATGTGGAAAATTTTGAAAAATTTAGATATTCACACAAAAAATAAAACCGAAGTACCTACGCATCTGCAAAATCCTACCGCTATTAATGATTTTTTTCTTACACGCCATACAACGTGGAAATAATACCCCCGACCCTGATACAATTCTTTTTTATAATAATAACAGATTAATAAATGTGGATAACTTTGAATTCTCTCTCACTAACGAAATAGAAATTTATAAAACTCTCATAGCAATTAAATCTAAGGCCGACGTTGAGGATTTAATTAACATCGATATGTTGTTGTATTGCTGTCCTGTAATTTTGCCTTATGTCGTATATATTTTTAATTTCTGTATCGAGTCACAGATTTTTTCAGCAATATAAAACTTACGCAGATTATACCCTTACCTAAATTTGCCACTCCCGATGATTTTAATGACCTTAGGCCCATTAGCATTTTGTGCTGGCCGTCAAAGGTTTTCGAAAAAATTATTGATAGACACATACGTCAGCACTTTTACACTTTTAATATTTTGCCAGAGCACCAATCCGTATTCAGACCGGGATATAGCTGTAGTACAGCGCTGGCAAAAGTTACTGATGATTTGTTCTCGGCAATAGATCAAAACAAGTTATCCATTTTAGTACTTTAGACTATTCGAAAGCCTTTGATAGGATGAATGAATGATGATGAATGAATTATTACTAGCTCTTACGCACTACGTTGGATTCGCGCAAAGCACTACTTCTTTGCTTAGAAGTTACCTATATGGACGCACTCAGTGCGTCGTGTTAAATGGTGTGAAATCTAGCTTTTCACAGGTTGTGTGCGGGGTTCTATTCTGGGACCCTTGTTGTTCACCTTGTACATATTCGAGTTCTACAAAAGTATATTGCTCTGTACTACACATTTCTATGCCGATGACACGCACATTTACTACGCATTTGATGAAAAAGATGTACAACAGGCCTGTCAAAATATTAAACAGGAAGTTCACAATTTGCTGCAAATTTCCCACAAGTTCTGCCTAAATATTCATGCCAGTAAATCAAAGACCATGTTATTTGGCCGAATTGCCTCACACAACTGAGTTAGCAGAGAGGTGAAGATCTCTGTTTACAATGAAAGTTTAAACCACACAGATAGTACTACATATTCTGAATGAAAAGACCAAAATCATTGTATGCGAAGCCCTAGTGTTATCACATCTCAATTATGCCGATGTAGTGTATGGCATGTCTACTTAAAGCTGACGCAAAACGGCTACAGTTAATTCAAAACCCTTGCATTCGTTTAATTTGTGAACTACGTAAACGAGATCATGTGTCTGCCACATTAGCTGAAACTGGATGGTTAAACACTGAGAGAAGGAGGATTCTACACTGTTGCACATTATATCATAAAATCATCACTACAAAGAAACCTCAGTATTTACTAATAAATTAAGATTCAGAACGGACATCCATAACATTTTAACCCCTCCGCATAGAACCACTCTTTTTGATTCTCTTTGACATTTTACTCCACAAAACTTTATAATAGGCTCTCAACAGATCTCAATCAACTCGGCTCTGTCATGTTATCAAAAAAACTCAAGAAGATATTGCTACATAACAGTACTTTCTTGGCATAAACGACTGACTAGTCTGAGTATTGATGTTTTTTCCTAGGCATATCAGGTAGTTATCTTCTCCTTTATTTAATTTTATTGAACTTTTTAGGTTGAGTAGAAGAGCAATAATTTTGGACGATATATCCAAAATAATTGAACTCCGTCTTTTCCACATTATTAATTATGAGTATTGTTTATCTGTTTGTAAGTGTATATATTTTTGTGGAATAAAGACTATTATTATTATTATTTTTTTTTTTTTTTTTTTTTTTTTTTACCACAACTTACGTTGGTAGCATGACTCCTGTCAGGCACGGGGCCCCTAGAGGCCAACGTGTCCGTCAGTGGCTAACACACGGCGGATAGTGCGACATGTCGATAGTATGACAGATTTTTGTGATACGGTGATTATTTTTTCCCAGTCTGATAGTCCCATTTTTTCTAGATTACCAGGTAGGTATTTATCCACTAATCCGTTGGTTGTTATGATAACAGGTAGAATAGTTACAGTATTAAGCTGGTATATATGTTTTAGTTCATAAGCCAGGTCCTGGTACTTTAGTAGTTTTCCATTCCTTGCTTATTATTATTATTATTATTATTATTATTATTATTATTATTATTATTTGTCTAAAAACACAGTTTTAATACAAATTTGTCATCATTGTAATCAACTGATATACGAATGTGATTGCACATACTATTTCGACGCAAATTTGAAGAAATATTAATTATTATAAACAATACTATACACATATGAAAATAACTTGCAAACAAATAGTGCAGGGTGATACAATAAATTAGTGAATTATTACGACACATTTGTTATTTATACAAATTGATTGAAAATAAATACACCACAAACATATAAACAATAATTTGCGTTTTGTTGAACTTTGTAAATGTATACTAAATATTGCAAATACTAATGCATGTTCTGTGTATTATTAATAATGATTGGACTGGAATATATTCCTCAAATAGCCATATCGTAGCAAGCAGATATTTTATTATTTGTAGTTTAACTTCAATGGTTAATATATGAGACTATTAATACAGACAGTATTTGTATTTGAGGATTTACTACATCACAAAGCACAACAATTATGATTTACATTATATACATTATGTACATAGTCGATTCGGTAATGTAATGGACAGTGGCGCGTTTCTCTACACAGGCGAGGCGATCCGGGTTTAAATCCAGGCGTCGACCGATCCATGAAGATAAACAACCTTTAGCTGCGATGTGAGCACGTTTGAAATAATGTTTGTTGAGTGGAAAACGTAATACACTTTTTAGTTATAAAAATCATACATGGAGGTCACTCAGTAGAAGTAATAAATAAATGTGGAATTTTGTGTAAACACCTTTGCAGAATCCATATTGGTTTTCAAACCCATTTCTAAAATCTCTCGTACTAGTCCAGTGTTTGGCCGTTTTTCGCTCAGAATTCGGGATAAACCGATTGACGTGAAATTTTGACAGTAAGTAGGGAATCGTTCAAGGAGCAAAAGTTATATAGTGCCACACTGGGGGTGGATGTCACTCCTTCTCGGGGGTTGAAATTATTGATTGATTGGTTTGCCGGCGCAAGGTGGGCATTGCTGCTACTTCCGGGCATCCATGGAGGTTTGTTCCAACACGCAGCTTGGTCGTCCGTCCAATATGCCCACCGGACGTCCAAACCGTGTGCCGGAACCAAATCTCGGATGTTTTATATACCGCCAGACCGGATACATACGCAGAGTTGGACATTGGACGTGCTTGTTGTCAGCAGCGAGAGCCGCATGACGCATGGGGTGGGAATACAGTCTGTTTAGTTTCCATCTGTCATCATTCGCTGCGGTGTGCAGGAGTTTGCGAGATGCTTCTTTTCAGTTTACATGCTTCTTTTAAGTTTCCATCCATCGTAAGCTCGTTATTTTTCTTCTTCTAAGGTTTCTGTTTCACCGGTTTCTGAATCTGACAGATTTTATTTTTTATTTAATGTTTGTTTTGAGTGTATTTATTAACCGCTCCACAGGTAAATATCCATTTACAGTGGAGTTGCTGGGAAGGCCGTTATCTCGCGGTGATATTTTTGCGCATTATGAGAAAAAGGTCCGGAGGGATAGTTGGCTCACTCTGTAGGTATGTCGTTTCTTTTAAACGGTCGGTTTCAATTTACAGTAATTATTCTCAGCTGTCGCCCCCCAACCCCGTGTACCCTCCATTTCACCACTTATATGTTTTCTCTTTTGTGTACCAAACCGCCCTGTGACAAGAATCAACAAACCAATAAACAAATATCTCTCCAATTCCAATTTCCGACTTTTCAATTTAAACAAGGAAACAGACTTCATTAATGAACTAAGCTAAATTAGAATAAAGTAATCAAAACCTATCTGTCTCCTTCACATTTAGCTGGCTGGCTATTGCCCACTCCATATTACCCACTTGAAGAAGGGATAAAAAACTATATTCTGAAACAAGAATCCGCTGCCTCAACCGGTAAGCAAATAAACAAATTCTCCATATAAAATTAATGACTGCAGCAAGAAACAAAAAGTTTATGGTAAATTTATTTCTTAAACAAAAGTACCCATCCACATGAAGAATTCATTCATTCGCGTATATATGAAACAATGGATTTCCGAATCACAACATTGTTCCCATCTGTGAAGGATTAGTAATCCAATATTTTAGTAATCAATAAAATAAAAATAACACTTATATTTCATCCTTTTCTTATGCTACTACTTCCGCTCGTTAGAAGCCAGTCCGTTGCGTTTCACTTGGCACTAGTCTCGGTCGTCTTAGGTACATGCACTTGTGGATAATTTACGAGTTTATAACATGGGCCCATTCGACGTGTTTATTTTCTTTCATCAGAGTTATCTTATGTTGCCAGATACTGTTGACCTTTGTTGAGCTGCCCATATACGCCTTTAGTGGTGCCATAATCAAATTTCAAATTCAAAATAACCAGAAAGTTTTTTAAATAAATCAATATTTTTTTAATCATTCGCGAAAATGTTGATTTCTCATCTAAAAAATGCATGTTTTTGAGTGATTTTTCATGAATAACTCGAAAGCCTTGCGCTCCATCAAGAAAATCATCAGAAGAAAATTGAAGTTTATAAAATGTCAAATTGATTGTTTTTTTTAACTTATACGAACCGAGTCATGGCTCGTTGAAGGTGACTGTTTGTTCATCGAAAACTGAATTCAAACCTTTGAACTTTAAACAACCGAAATACAACGAATTTCTAGGGGAAAAGTTGTTAAATGTTTGTTAAAGAACTTGATCGGAGCTTTAAAATGAGCTTTGGGAAAAGTCATTAGCGTGAAGACTTACGGAGTTATGATGAAAATAAAATGGTTGGTTCGGAGAAAAAATCGTCAATGAAACCAATGGCTCAACCGCAAGTTGTTGAAATTAAACGTAATCCAGTTACAATTTACTTTACATAGGTACGAACACTGTTCTAGAAGTTTTAACGGTTTAGAATGCCTAGAGTTAAAAAAAAACATTCAATAAATTTTTGAAATCTTTGAAAAAATTGTCTATTTTTCATAATAACTCAAAACTAAAGACGACACGTAAAAAATGCAAGAGTTTCAAAATATAGATTTTTTATCGCAGCAAATTGTTTGCCCTAGAGCTCTTGAAATTACCTGCAAAATGGGTTCTGCAGCGATTAGATATCTTAGAAATTAAGGAAATTATCTTAAAGAGCCATATACCTTACTCCTGTTGAATTGCCTGAAACGGGTTTTTTGGTTAATAATTTTTCCGTAAAACCAATTTTATTAATATTTTATACCTTTATACTACTTATATATTTACAAATTAATTTAAATTTTCATAGTTAGATAAGCTTTAATTTTTACTTGTATTTTAATTTACTTTTAGTAAAAGGAGTTGGTATTTGTTAATAATTTTTTGTAATCCTATCTAACCTCACTTCGTCCAGCTTTACAAGTACTATGGCATTTCTCGCTGAAGATGTTCGGCTGGCTGCGGACATGGGTGTTCGGCTAGGACAGATTGTTCTTAGTTTTTAATAAATACGTTTTTGATTTGATTTGATTTCAGCATCTCGATCGGCGAAGTTAAGTCACGTCGGTCTAGTACATTACTTGGATGGGTGACCGTATCTCATTTCGCCGTCCTGGTTAAGTGGTAGAGTAGCATTAGCTAAACTTCGACAAGACGTTAAAATAAATAAGGCAATTAAATAAATAAATAAAAATTGGTCCAATTTTGTTACTAATTTGTAGTTAAACTGTTGCTGATTTGTTGAAAAATTGCCTATAACAATGTTTTATGAACTTTAAACTTCATTTATGAAATATCTGACTTCGGAAACGCCCTAAAAGCCATTGCTAAGGGGAATTAAAAATTGTATCTCATATATTAATTTTTGTTGTTGACTCGTTGCTAGTTTGTTGCTTAAAATTAAAAAAAGCACACCTCTGGACCATGTAGACTTTGCAATAATATCAATTACGAATGGAATGCCATTTATTTCACGAAAATCGTTCTTTCCTAACCGGAGTCCGAGATCTTGCACTTTTTTTGTCTTTACTGACTGGAGTATACATAATTTTCAAGTATTTCTAATGCTTGCTCAACTTGACTTTATAAGATAATAAATCATTAACCAGAAACAAATAGTTTTCACACAATGTGAAATTATTTTTAATATTTTTTCTCTCACATTGTTGACCTTACAGTCAAAATATTTTGGCCACTATTGTTCTTTTCGTGGCATTAATTCTTTTTATTACATAATTATCATATCCTTATCCGACCTAAGTGTAGCTAGTATTCAACCATATTTTTCAATTTATCCTGTTAGCGTTTGCCTCTACGTAATTACTGTGGGTATTTAGATGGGTTGAAGTTAAATCCCTTGATATCTTATGAGCGATAACTTACGAAGTTAACTTACATCTCTACCGCACGTGTCTCTAGACAGACAATTCGAATTAATCTTAAGTCAAAACAAAACGTTCAGCTAGAGCTATAGATATGAAGTAGCGTATTTAGTGAAACGCTGAGTGTTTTTGAAAATCAAAGCCGTAAGATTTGGTAGATCTCTTGTAATATATCTATGCGCGATAGGAGTTACAGTTGGAATACGCCTATTAACAATGATTTACATTTCTTCGTTCTTTACAGGGCGAGTCTGCTAACAAGTGCAAACTTTTGTAAACTTATTTAGTATTCCATTAGGATGGTCGCAAAAAATGAATAGTGCATTTGACTTGCTTTAAACATTTGATGACCAAGATTTTTTTTTTTTTAATAACGTCTGTTTTACTACTAACCCTTATGCCCACAGTCATTGTTATCACTAAATTCTCCCATATTTTAATTAGAACAGCTTTCGTTCCCTGTTTGTTTTGGACAGTAGGAACTTTTTACCTAAGACATCTGCCTCGCACGTCCCATACTTGTACAATTGTATTCAAATTCAGGGAACATCCAACCCAAATCATTGTCGATGTTTCTAGTCAGTTTGAAGAGTCGGTTACACAATGAGTGGTGTGCGAGCGAGCATTGTCTACAATTAAGGGGAGGTATTTTGAGATATGTGGGGCGAAACATACCACATGATCTTTCAGAACATCCTTTATGTACCCACCTGGAACTAAAGTGCCGCCGTCAGTCCCCACCTGTGTGCCGCCCTAAACAAACGCAACTCTATACCATAATTAAACCTCCACCAAGAGACTTCTTCTTCTCTCATCTTGCGACGTGTTCCACTCAGTTCTATTTGAGATTTGCTACTCTATCAATCGCATCGGTTATACTAGATCTAACATATACTTGGCATCCGGTTTCTTAAAGACAATCCCAGCATGGCGCATTCCATTGCCCGTTGGGTTACTCGGGTCGGCTGGAACTTATTTACTATCTTCTTGGTAAGTGTCTCCGCCCCATAAATCAGATCTGGCAAAACACATTGGTCATCTTGCTTAAGTCAAATTGGAACTTTCCGTTTGAGAACATCTCAGAACAGCTTTTCAAATGCAGCCCAAGTCGGCTCTATTCTACGCCTAAGTTAACAGGTCTGATTATCTCTAGGCGGATTTCATGGCCCAAGTACTTGTATGATGTAATTTGTTCAATACTCATTCCAACTACAGAGATGTTTTCACTCAGCACCAAGTTGGTCATCACTTGAGTTTTTAAATAATTAATTTTCAGACCCAGTGTAGGGAGGCATAATAAAGCGTTTCACACATTTCTTTGGCATTGTCGGCGTTGTCCGCTATTAGGACTATATCATCGGCGAATCTGAGATGACTGAGTTCCTCGTCATTTATATTTACACACATCTCCTCGAAGTTTGAACATTTGCATACGTATTCCAAGAATGTGGTATAGAGTTTCCGTGAGATGGTATCACCTTGGTGGACTCCCATCGAGAGACAGTAGGAGTAAAATTAAATGGTATATTTTGTTCACTTAGACATCCACACACACTCTCCCAACCATCAATTGAATTTAACCGAAACAGCTCTCATCAAAGAACAAACTTGACCCCACTGATCATAATTCTGATTTTGGTGTTCTATAGGAAAGGCCAGTCCCACGACTCGATGACGTCTCTGGAATTTTTAGGCTTTTATGGACATAGACAATTCTAATGAACTTTGAATCTTCTTCTAACTCATCATCGTCTTTGGCTCTAGAACCCAGGTGGGTCTTGGCCTGTTCCAAGATTAGTTTCCATGCCTTCCTATTTCTTTCTTTGTCTCTCCAATTTCATATCTTCGGCGATCTTAAGCTATCTTCTACCTGGTCCTGGGATCTGACTCTGGCCTTCCTCTTTTCCGATTTCTCGCCGGTGCTTGGGGGAATATTTACTTTAGGGTAATTTTATCTACGCTTTCTAGGTAGCCAAGCTGTTGACTTTGATGGATCGGGCAATATCAAGTTTTTCGTAGAGGCTGTAGAATTTAAAATTATTGTGACTGCGCCACGTCCCGTTCTCCTGCACACCTCTGTATTTGTGACGAAGTATCTTCCGTTCAAAGCAGCTCAGCAGCTCCTCATCGTTTTTGTCATCGTCTATGCTTCCGACGCGTAAGTGAGGACAGGTTTAATAAGGGCTTTAATATAGTTCTTTTGGTTAGGTTTTGTTAGAAGCTTTTCTTTATCCCGAAGTATGTTCTGTTATATTCTTCTTTTGATTTGAGCATTTATTATGTTATTTTTCATTTACTTGAGATTCAAGATAGATAAGCTCTCTTACTCCTTCACATGTATGTTGCTATCACCAGATATTCGGGTGGCGCTAAATTGTAACTATTAAAAACTTCCATATACTTTATTTTGGCAATGTTAACCTGTAACCCTACTTTCTTCGCTGTCGCTTCTAATACTTTAAAGGTTTGCATTAGGTCCCTGTTTGATCTTACTATTATAATAACAATGAATACATCGCACATAGTAGACAACCCTCGTATCCAAAGTGTAAGCTGTCCGGAAGGGGGTTACACATTTGGAAAAATGCAGACAACATCCATTACCCACCAACATTGCCAGTGCTGAAGCTGGGGGTCGAACCCAGTACACAGTAGTCAGTCTGACTGAGCGCGCTTGCCACTAGGACCCTTAGCCGGCTGAGCTACCGTGCCGGTTTATATCAATGTCATCTGAATATGCTAGTATTTGTACGCTCTTGATGATAATAGTTCCCATTGTACGTTCACTTAATCTAGCTCTACGAAGTTTTTACAGTTCATTTCTTGTTTGAACTGTTGTTCGATACTCATTTTGAAGTATTTGCAGCGTTATCACTTGGGCCTCGCCTTTTCACATACTCTCCAGTTTGCCTTCAACGTTGATATCGAGTTTGACAATGACTTAGTAAATGTTTTCAAAACTAGAGTTAGAGGTTCATGGCTGTCTAAACCTTCAAATTTGTTAGAAGAAAAAAATTATATAGATAAAAGTGCTAGTTTAGATATTTATATACAATATAAAACAAATCGATTACAGTAACCCCCAGTAGAAATATTTAACCCATGTGATGAATATTATACCATCTATATACTGCAGTTCCTGGCTTGTTGATTGTCGTCAGTACAGATTACTGCACTGTTTTCTCATGGATGTTGAATAAATGTATTCAAGCAAATTACACGAAACCTATCTATTATGGCTTTTATAACCAACAGTTGTTAAGAACGAAAAAGCCAAATGTATGAAATATAATTGTTGACAACTCAATTTTCAACTTGTCAATTATTCTGTCTTTTATAAATATTTTCTAGCTAACTGCTGAAAACATACCACATAACAGGGGTGTGGGGTATTCAGCAGTTAGTAAGGGAGAGTTTCCATGAATATGAGTTTTTATCTTGTTTTCACATGTAGAAACACGCTTTTAGGACTTGTGGATTTGAATTTTTTAACATTCTGACTAATTAAACTTTCACTTTAGTAATCACGCAGTTGGTAAATTTGTTATGTACCCATAATAAACAGCGATGAATGCGGATACGGTTGGAGATGTTTTAATTTATTTTTGCTTCCGGCTGGGGCAGTTACCAAAATTTGTTAGTCATTTGTTCTCCCCAATGTTAGGTACATGCTTAATATAAATTGCAGCATTTCGCTTACATTATATCTGATTTTTTTTATTATAAAAAAAAAACAGAACTGTATGTATAATCATATGGTAGCATCTTAAACCGATTTAAACAAATTTGTCTAATGTAGGTGTTTTCACTATATGCGAAATTGCTTTCTTGACGTTATTAAAACGAAACCCTTGATATATTAGGCACTTCGCTATTTTTAAATAGCATTCTATTATTTATTAAATTAATTAATTTAGCAAATAAACAAGCCATTATACCCTTCGCCGAATTACTGCACACTCTATATAATTGTTGCACATTCTATAAGATACTCTTCGCAGCTTTATCGTAAATAAGTAATGTTAGTTTATGCTAGCGAGTAACCTTGGCCTTTTCTACTGTGAGATGTATTAAGCCGCCAAGCATTTGTAACAAATGTATTACTTTTAAGGGAGCTCTTTCTTGTTGGAACCAAATGTTGTGAGTGTTTGACCAAGTAAATGTTGTTGGCAAGGGAAAATTTGATTTAGTATCAGTTGCATATATCCTGTAGCGGTGGAGGTCCTTGGAAGACCCATTATTTAGAGTTCAGCAGGGTTATGTTTTATTTCAGAGAGTGTTACTTTTAAGACGACAAATTAATAGGTCGTAAGAGACCGAGTCATTACTAAATCAGAAGATGACCGGTGTTTCCCCATCTTCAGGTTCACTATTCCATACTCAGTCCCAATCAGGATGACTGGGAGCGCGATAAAGAACGTTTTCTGAGTCCCGGAGGTCTCAAATGGTATACAGAGGAATCTAACACTCTGAAATAACTGTTGCTGGCATACACAGATGCAAAATAAGTGCTTGTATATCGGTGCCACTTGGAAAAGTATCCTAGTGTGTTCAAAGCAGAGGTATATATCATATTGGTGTGTAAAAGTGAGAATCTCAGAAGATACTTCATCAACAAACAAATTCGCAAATATAGTGACAGCCTAGGAAGCCTTGAGGGCTCATGTGTTAAACGAGGTGATCTCAAAGCAGCTTCTAATCTGTCGTAACATTTTTACAGACATGTCGAGAGCAACGAAGAAGCATATCGCTTGGCGGAACAAGGGGCAATAACTCCATTAACTGGCCTTGAGCTAGCTTTCGGTCTGCCATAAAGTCTGACTCAATCAGAGAGAGTTACGAGACTTGGCCATGGCAAGGTTCAACTACAATTGGACTTAGGCTTCTGACATAAGGCAGTCGCACCTCCATGTAAATGGCTCCTTGACTGATCCAACAATTAACTGGTTGGGGTCGATAGACAAAAAATGAGAAGGATAATAGGCTTGATAACAGGACACTATCCTCTGAAAGAAGATCTTCATACAATGGGGTTTTAAAACAACCCTATTTGTCGGATATATGAAGTAGAGGATGAAACCACATATTCTATGCTGTTTGCGCACCACGAGCTACGTCAAGGTATAGGTATCTCCAAAGGCAATTCTTTCAGCTCGAGGAACTACCCATGGAACAGGCTGCTATCCTCCGCGGAGAGCGCTGGTCTTTTCTTAGATACTCTACACGTCCGAATGCACAATGGATCAACAGGCCTGAGTGTTGCGGATCCTGTACATCTCTCGCATTTAGAATAATAGTAATAAAGACGACAGATTAAGTAAGACAGACTGTATCGCGATACTCCGGTACTCCTGATACTAGTCGACAGAGAGTAGTTAGTGGCAGTCCACGGTAGGCAAATATTTTACTTATCTCGTCTTTAACTGTTCTACAAGTTGCAACGATCCTCCCTGAGAGTGGATAGATTCTCTCACCATTGCAAAAGACACTTCTGGCGCCCTTTACTGTACGACATATTGACGTGTTATACAGGCGTGTAGCGAAGATCATTCACAGCACCACGCAATGTGAATTGTTCTGTGTTTGAGTAGACTGTTAATTAAATAGGCATTCGCACTCTGCCGCTCCTGATTGCAACTTCAGCTCCGTAATCTCACATTTCTGTGGCACATAAAATATTATTCCGTGAAATCCTCGAAATGTATTCAATATGTCAAAAATCACACAACTAAATATACTGGAAATAAAATAGAATAAAGTTCCTAGATATGCTTTCTATCTATGAGAACTAAAATGAAAACTGTGTGTAAAAATAATAATGAAATCTTTGCATTTTCGATAACCTGAATTCTGGTTATGCTAGCAAATTAAAATCCTAAAATGAATTTGTCTAATTTCTTATTTGAATATTCTCATTCTAGCACTAGCATCCACACAGTCCCCTACGGCCATGCAAATTAAACTAGTATCTGATAAGCTCCAGAATAAGGGCGAAAAACGTTTCAAAGGCTAAACATTTCCAAGAAACAGAATGATAGATTTCATGAACGTGTAATCCATTAGAATGAAATATTTTTAAGACAAGGTAGATAAATAAATAAATTTTAGGCCTTTGTTATCATTTTTACCTGAATTTTCATGACCGTAGGAGGTTATGTAGATACTAGTTTAATCTGCATGGCCATAGGGGACTGTGTGGATGCTAGTGGTATAATAAGAATTTTCATATAAGAAATTAGACAAATTCATTTTAGGATTTTAATTTGCTACCATAATTAAGAATGCAAAGATTTCATTATTATTTTTACAAACAGTTTTTATTTTAGTTCTCATAGTTATTTTTTTCTGCGGTTTGCAAAATCCTATAAAGAATATGTTTTAATAGAATAATTATGAGCAAACAAATAATAATTCACTTTTAAAAAGTTCCCAGAGTACGCAAAATAAAATTGGAGTAGTTTTTTTAAAGCGTAGACTAAAAGAACCGTTGCGTCGCTTTCAAGTGCAATGCACATTAAAATGCTTAACGACGCGAGGAACCTCAAACGAGACTCCTTTCTGAAATACAGCTTACATGCATAAATCAAGCGTACTTTGTTTAAAGTTGGGAATTTTCTAGTTAATTTTTACTTATTTTTTAACGGCAAACAAAAGTAATAAAACTGGTCGAAGTTTTACTAGGGGTACAAGGTAAACAAGTGTTACGGGCCCAAGTTTCTAATTAAAGAGTAACTTTGTTTAATCAGGAGTTAAACTTTTGTAATTCAAATTAATTGAAATAAAACCGAACTTTCTGGCAGGTAGGTATTTTTTAATTGACTCGGTGAAAGGAATGAGCACAATTACAACATTTTTCAGTTTCGCCAATTAAGTCGAGTCTATACATTTTTTTATTTGCGGGTTGCAGCTGCACTTGTGTAAAATGAAATGAAATAACAGGATATGATCATTTTATAGCTCCATTTCCCTGTTTGCTAATAATATGTTTGAGTCTACGTGGATACGCTATAAAGTTATCAGTTTTAGAGCAAAAGTATAAAATATAGTCTACAAGTTACAAAAATTTGTTATAAAATATCATTGAAAGCATAATTTCAAGTTACTACAAGTTGTACAGATAAACACTGAACTATATTTTATAATATGTTCCAAAAAGTTCTTTCGAAGATCGGGACATTTAAAAAGTCAGACCTAACCATTTCTGTTCTAATTGGCTGTGCAAGTATTTTGGGACAAGAGATACCTGTTCTTCTGCGAAAAATCAAACCAATCTTTTAAAGAATAAATTCAGTTATACTTCTGTAATACGTACCCCATTATTTAATTGGCAACTAAATAGATTATACCATTCTTCCGATAAATTAAAGTGATTGTAATTAGTAAACGAATGTAGATCTACATCCGTTTTTTTACAGTGTTGTTACTACTTTGGCACATATTACTAGCCCTCACTTGTCATTTGGAATGTGTCCTAACATAATATAATATTTTAATAAAAGAATTTGAAAAGTCACATAATGTATTTAATGCTATAGGAAAAGTAAATAAAATTTTCTTAGTTTTGCTTTAAAGAAGTGGTGCTCAAGTTTCTCATTCGAAGCCACCCTAAGGCTCACCGACGAAAGGGTGCCGCCACGCATGTGCACCTACTGGTACCACGCAGGGGTCACATTGAAAGACCTTCATTTTCGCGACCTACATAGCCAGAAACGTGAAAATTCTAAAAAATCTCGGAGGGTGATTTTTTCACGAATACCATAACTCTCTCTTCGGTAAGCGAAGGAAGTAATTATAAGAACTTGTTATAAGGACCATCAATGAGTAGAAATAAATTAACTATTTCGCACATTTCTTGAATCATTTCATCGCAAATAAAATATAAATAGACCATTAAGAAAACAAGACGATGTATTTTGAAGCCAAGAGTCAGTATTGCCACTTTAACGTTATATATATGAGAATACAGCCCCCCCTTGTAGACCCCTGTGCTTGCTGTACCTTGGCTCCACCACTGTATTAATACTTAATTAGATTAATGCATACATATAATGATAGTAACACTTTATTGAGAAAATAATACCAAAATATATTATCTACCTTGATTTTAATGAGCATAGGTTCCGTAGTGTACACTCTAACCCATTAGTCTCTAAAATCTGAAAACTTTGAACTAAAAGTATTATTTTATCCCTGTTTATTATCAAAATTTGCCCTGAGGACTCTACAAAAAGCATGTTCATACTCCTCTCAACCTTTATGCTGAAAAATTCTCTATATAATGATATATAAATATACAAATAAACCTTTGTGAAATGAACAGAAACTTTGTTTATTTCATTTTACAGCTTAAACAAACGTTGCGTTGCAGGCAAATAATGCTCCGTTTGTTTTTGAACACACTACTTGTCGCATTACTATATTTTATTTGTTTAGTTTAAATGTACTGTTTATAATTCTGTACTTAAACTGTCACCAACTTAAACTTAAAATATATATTCATACCTTTCCAAAGGAAATTTGGTTTAAAATATACAATTTTTTATCTCTCTTAATATTAATTCTGGAGGATTGCGGTATATTGTATTGTTATAAATAAATTTATGCTGGTTAGGTTGGTGTACATCCACTGATCTTTCCTCACCATCCTCCCACCTTCCACCGTCCATTTTGCCTTGCCTTTTTATCACCTATCAGCTTCAATACATCTTGCCCTAGTTTTCCATTGTTTTCATACATAAATATAAATAGCAATACGACAAATTGAAAACAAACAACTCTAATGCACAAAGAGATACAATGATATTATAAAATAAGTTTTTGGATAACACCACCGGTAATTCCTCTGTAAATGCCAACTTTACATTTTGAGATGTAACCAAGAAAGCCTATTTGAAATGTATGTTGCAAACAAGAGTATAAACTCTTCGCCGATTTACTGCACTTTTTATATAATTGTTAAACATTTTATAAGATACTCTTCGCAGTTTTTTGTAAATAATATTAGTTTTAGACATTTTTTGTTTAATTACAAGACATTAAAAAAATCTGCAAAAAAGTTGCACCAATCTGTTATTGTATAAGTCAACTACGGTACAAAGTGAATTCAGAATTACTAAAAATATACTACTATGCACATTTTCATTCAATTGCCCCATACGGGATAATTGCTTGGGGATGCTCCAATGAAAGGTCAAGGGTATTTGTACTACAAAAGAAATCAATCCGATATATTGGCGTCAATGCACGAATGAGCTGTCGAGCCCATTTTAAAAATTTGCCATCTATTTTTATCTTAATTCTGTTGTTATATGTTAAGAAACAAAATTTCCCTCTACTAAATCAAAGTAATCCTTGCAATACAGGTAGTAATGGCATATTGCAGATACCTTACTATAGAACTTCTCTTTATGAACGATGTCCTAAATACTTAGCAAATAACGCTTTTAACAAACTGCCCAATAAATATGAATCTCATAATGAAATACAATTAAAGAAGAGGTAAAAGATTTCTTAAATGACAAATGTTATTAATGAGTATTTAGAGGATAGATTGTGATTTTTTTGTTTGCCCCTTTCCAGTTTTAATTATGCATATGTAAATTTTGGATGTACTATTTTACTGATTTTTTATTCAGTTTGTCATGTTTTCTTGTTTTTTCTATAATATTTTATTGCGTGTATTAATAATGTCTGACCATCTACTACTGTTCAAAGGTCTCCTTTAAATCTATTCTATGTATTTTCCTTTATTTTTTTTTTATGTATGGCTTTATAAATTTATTATGTATTGACTTATGCTATATTGTGTAACCACAATGTGCAGAACTAATAAATTATTATTATACTATTATTAGTATTGTGCAAAGACAGATACACTCAAGCGAGCGTTAAAGTTCTTTGTTGGTCGTTGTTATAAGAGACGGCAAAGTGGCCTTAGTTACATCTAGGTAAGCGTCAACTTCGGGCTATCAAATGTGAGATTGAAAATGTGCTTTTTCTATTTATCGCAACATACAAGTATAAGACATGATAAGTATATTTAGTTTTTTAAAACCCATCTAACAGTTGTCTCGATATGCTAAGCCTGTAATGATCTACTCGACTTTTGTTTGCATGGAGGAAACTAATGCAGTCTTTGCAGACCGGGGGACCTATTTGATATACCATATGTTAAAATGGATGGTGGGCCATTATTGTGATACAAAAATTATGTAATTAAAAAATGCACCAATACATGGTTTTGCATACTTCTTCATGCATTTACCCTATATTAATTTACTGAGACCCAAACATTTAACAAATTATATTTTCATGTACAATTGAAAGATCAGGCTTATACTTGATGCTTGTTTATTCTGAAATCCATAGTGTTGTTCTTATTATTACTCGAAACAAAGTCATATCATCAGCAAAAACAGCAAATATAGCTAAATTAGTACTGATAGGCAAGTCGTTGACGTAAGCGCTGAAAAACACTGGCCCTGGAATAGAGCCTTGAGGTACGCCAAATCTAATGCCTATCTGACTTGAGCTTGTTAACTCTTATAGTTTGCTACAATAATATCAGACAGAATCAAATTTTCACAAATTTTCCAAGATTAATAAAAACTTAATTTTTAAGACACATTTATACTTAGTTCAAATGCCATTCTGATGTGCTTTCTTCGAAGAATCTGATATCGCTAACGAACAACCAATTAAGCCTCGAAGAAAAAGTAATGACTGACAAATCAATGTTCGTAATAATTCAAAACGTCGAACTTTTTTATTTTCCTAATTGAATATCCATCAAAGAATTTGTATCCAACTCTCCACCGAGCTACATTACAAATCTATTTGAAAAAACTCGCATGTTACTGAAATACCTGTGTTGACTCTTACTGGTTCTGAATGACCAACAACAATGAAACTATAACACTACAAATACACAGATAATCAATATACATGTATAGAAATGTATGAGTGTAAGATCACTGGGGTTCATTAGCAAAATATAAAGACAATAAATATTAAATATAAAACTTTATTAAAATACAAAAGTAAAGTATCATTAGTTTCATTAAAACCACCAAAGCACCTAGACATTGTATTAAATAGCTTGGGTAAGAGCATAAATTATTAGTTATTCATTTCTGTTTAAATTATTTAAGACTTTAAGAAATCTCACCTAAATCGTTGAAAGTTATATATATTCTTTTTCATTTAGTTCTTGAATCATTACCGTTTCATCTATCAGCGGTTATTTAAAAGTACGTATATGCATACCTACTCTTAATTCCTAGACGCATCCTATCATATCCTTCTTACATGGTGTACCTACAATACCTACACTACGAGCCGTAATAGCGTGGATTAATTTTAGCGTGCTATAAAACAAATCGCTGTTTTCAAGTATATATATGTAAGTAGTAGTAGTAGTAGTAGTAGTAGTAGTAGTAGTAGTACTAAGTAATATATGTCAAATTAGATTTAAGTGAGTTGTGATGATTCCTATACAAATTTGTATTGTCTTAAAGGAAAATAAATGTATTATTATTATTATTATTATTAAGTGATACACATTGGGAAAAATAATTATTTGAAAGAAAATTTGTAACGTTTGGGCTTCATTTGCCATCAATGCAGTTGAAAGCTCTATTGTGGATACTTTAATTGAAGAAAAAAGAATTTTGATAGCAATATTACTTTTGAAAATACGATGGTGAAAACAAACAAACAACACATTTTATTTAACTGTAAGTTCTTGCTTTTTCCTTTTATTTAGAAATGTTGAGACTACGAGAAAATGTAGTAAAATACGATTTCATATGCTTAGTGACATGCTTAACAAAACCTACCATATTTGATCTGGTTCTGCGCCAAAAATAGAAAATGGCACAATAGAGTCTCGAATTCGCTACTCTAAATTACAAAAATACGATCGGTAAACTTAGTGAAGGTCCAGAGGTATACATTTTGAATAAAGCAACTAATTAATCTTGTCTCCACCTGATACTAATGTGTCAGGTAATTACACGCTGGCTCCTCTATTATTACGACTAAATTGATAAAGCGAGTTGAATGAAAAAAAGCTTACTTTAAACAAAACTTTATTAAATTCTAAACAGCGTGTACTTCTATACTGACGAAATAAAAAAGACGCAGTGTAAAATCAGATATCGTGCATTCCATAACTGTACACACAACTTTGTTAAACTCTACATTCCCTAAATAAATTATAGAACATTGCGCCGTAAATACTTTCCTGGAAACTCGCTACATATGCAATATTTCGAACAATAGTTGAAAGCGTATGAAGTTCCCTCAAAGAAATTTCAATATAGTACAATAAAAGTGGACAGCGAAGCGTATAATTTAAAGAGAGATCTCGGTATTTTTGAGAAGTTTTGATTGAAAATAAAAAACATTCGAAAAACATTTTAAACAATAAAATGAAACGGCGAACTTCCATGCGGGCAAATACGTAAGTGGAAAAGTTTTGTGAGGAGGGAATTGCAATAATATAAAGAAGTACAACTTCTTTAATTAAGTTTTTAAAAGATATGTAGGTGGAAATTTGCTTAAGTCTTCATAAATAGGCGAATTTTATGCAGTTGCAGTGCCTAAAGACTATTCATTTATAAAAATTCTTCCACATCTAATGTCATTTAAAAGCACGTTGCTATTACTTCTCTCGTGTACCGAAGGGAAGTATTGTATTCGAGAAAAAATCACCCCTCGAGATTTTTTTGGATTTTCAGATCATGCACATTACGATAATACAGGATGTAATTAGTTTCATGTCATTAAAGAAACTGGTTATAAGGGCCGACTAGACAAACAAAAAACCTATATGACTTTTTCTCTAGGGGCACTTTGAAAAAACTGACCTAGGTTTATAATTTTTCAGGGTCAATTCTTCTTAGAACTAGTTTTATATTGTGAGGAGTTACCCATCTCATCAGGTTCCATCCAAAATTGGAAATATCTATTACCACGCTTAAACCATTCTTAATCTTGGGATCACTGGCCAGTAGCAATTCTATGAAGAAGTCGTCCACCAATACAACATCGCTCACGAGATCCATTGTTTTCGAGTCCATGTTTCCTTGAAAAATATAAACAAAATATAATATAAACACACCACACATAGTAGACAACTCCCAAATCTAAAGCAGAGGTTATCTGGAAGGGCGTTATACATTTAAAAAACACAAACAATATCCACCTATATTGCCGGTGGCGGATCTAAGGATCGAACTCAGTACAAGATAGAAATATGGATGTTATAGTTCCGAATATTAGGAATAATAAAAAAACTGTAATACGTGACTTGGATGTCCGCCGGAAGAAGTGCGGCACTTTGATGGGATTACTTGTACCGAATACCACTAATTATGAAAATGTAAATAATTTCTTCTCTTTCGGCACAACGCAAGCATAGCATGGCCGCAGAGGTTTAAATAGAATTTGTTTACATGTGTTTTTTAAGTTGGAACAAAGTTATTGTAGCTTTTATTGTCGTTTATAAGAATTTATAAAATTTAAAAGTGGTTTATTAACATTTGTAACATTGTGTTCAAAGCTTAAAAAACTAGTAACTATTTTATGAAATTGGAAAACAAACAGTTAGACGTCCGAGATACAATAATAGAAAATGTGTATTTTAAGTTAGGAAAAAATCTAATTTTTTTAACGAATTGAGCGCATAATTTTTCCCAATCAGGTATCGAAGTCTTTGGTCTCTATGAAAATGAATGTAAACAATAATAAACAGATCAAAACAAGACAGTGAATACTAATAATAATAATATTCATAATAATCATACCTTTAATGCCCAATAGGTAGCACCCAATAACTGAACAATTCTTTTGAATTTTTCACAGAAATTGTTCGAAATGACCTCCATCTCCACGTATACACATTTCGGCACGTCGAACTAAGGACATACGCACTCCGTTCAATAGATTTGATAAATTAGGATAATTTTTTATGGTTTCTATGCACTTTAAAATACGTTGTTCCAATTGGATCACGATAAACCAGAGATTTAAAATGCCCTCAAAAATAAAAGTCCATCGGATTTAAGTCGGGCGATCTAGCAGGCCATGGTACTGGTCCGCCACGTCCAATCCAGCGTCGAGGAAACTTTCTGTTTAAAAAATTTCGAACAACCAGACTAAAATGGACTGGCGCGCCATCGTGCAAATACCACATTATTCTTCCAGCAAATTTGGCAATGTTCGTTGCAAAAAATTTAAGTAGACATCACCATTTAATCTAGCGGGTAATTGTATAGGTCAATTATTTCATTACCGCTAATTCCGGCCCACAAATTAACGCTGAACCGTCGTTGAAAATGCGTCCTTCTTATTACACGTGGATTTTCGTCTGCCAATAGTGCATATTTTTAAAATTAAACACTCCATATCTGATAAAACACTACTCATTGGAGAAACACAGAACGTTTAAAAAATCCTCATTTGCCGCGTATTTTCTTAAAATCCACCTACAAAATTGCATTCGCTCTGCAAAATCTTGAGGTTCTAGTGCTTGGACACGTTGATAGTGATAGGGATGTAAGTTCATATCTATCAATGTCTTCCATACCACAAAATGGGATACTCCCACACGGTTCGCGATATCGCGGGTGCTTAAAGTTGGATCCTCTTCTACAAGTTCCAAAATTTGAATCTCTGCGTCAATTACCCTTTCTTCGCGTTGTGGACCTCGTTCTCCTCCATATACATCGAGATGACCTGTTTTTCGAAGACGCTGGTCAATATTAACAAATGTAAGAGCACAAGGATGACGTCGATTAGGGAACCTTAAACGATAAAGCTCTTCCGTACCAGCTGCATTTCCACCACTTTCTCCATACACCAAGTGCATATCCGCGAGCTCTGGATAAGTGTAATCTCCCATAATGTCCAAAATCTGCGTTTTAAAACACCACACTAAACTGTGAATTAACATTATCGATAAAGAAAACAAAACGAAAAACTTGGTCCAAAATCCAAAAAGTAACACAAAAAGCACGAACGAGAAGTAGTGTCTTACGTAACCAAGTACTAACGACTTGAACGATAAATCAATAAAGTAAATCTTAACACAAGTGGCACAAAATTAAAAAAGAACAAAAGCAACAGACAAAACCAAAGAACGGGTACGTCGCATCGTGTGTACTTTGTTTACCAAGTAAAGACACAAACAGAAATTATTAGTTGAGGATATTACAAGGGAGAACATAGCACGCGTAATAAGATAATTTGGCCGCGAAGAAGCAAAAAACGTGGCGGTGACCTCTGTCGGTAACTTTTAACTGCTTTGTCGGCATGCTTTTCGATGACCACCGTAGCGGCCTAATTATCTCTTAGGCTCACCATGCTTATTTGCACGAATGTCAGTGTAACATCTGTGACAAGACGCGGGGCAATGAAGCCTACCCCAAAATGCCAGCAGTTCTCAAACTATGTTATTAAGTATTTTGGAAATTCATGTTTATTTTTTTTTCTCCAAAACTATGAGCTTCACACCCCATGTTATGTAAGGTTGCTTTGTCTTGTCGTTGCCTACCACCAGTTTCTTTTGATGACATGAAACTAATTGCACCCTGTATAGTCTTTTAATTGCGTGTGTCTGTCTGTCGGTCTGTCAGTCAGTCTGTCCGTCTGTCTGTCTATCGGTGCATTAACTAAGAAACTACTTAACAAAGAACAGTCAAATTTGGTAGGTAGCCAACGAAAAAATGGTTAGACTTTCACTGGAAAATATAGAGGATGGTCCGTCTAAAGGAAATAGATAATGGAAAAAAATGTTTTGCTCAAATTTTAAATTTTCACGTTTCATACCATTTTAAACCTATTTTTTAAAATTTGATTCGAAAATAAATAAAAACGGATTTTTTTTTAATCACTACTATAGAAAAGATGATGTGATGTTTCTTTGCTTAAATTTACACGTGTCATGACATTCTAAACCGAAAAAAAAAAAACTTATTTGCTAATGAGACTTTGCAACGGTAAATCTTTGACTATTTGTCACAATAGCAGAACTTACTTAAATTAGGTAAAATATATTTTTAAGTTTTATTTTTTATTAGGGATAACTAAATAATTTATTACGGTAAATAAGTGCCTTAAGTTATAGTTAACTATTTAATGATTAAAACCGATAGACCTATGGTTGATAAGTCACCTGTTAGCTGTAAAGGCGGGTTTACTAATCGTAACGTCTTATTTATTTTTACATGTGACGCAAGCGCAATTGAGTTCATCGCACGCCATTTCATTCCCGCAGAGACGTAGTATAGTAATTCGACGTTTGATGAGACGGTTGTGTGAAAGGTTTTATGCAAATAATTTTTACAAAAAACTTGTTTTGTTTTATGTTACTGTATATAGTAAACTGTGATTGTGTCTTCTTATACGTCAAAATTCACTTTTTTTGAAGACACCCTGAATTGTTTATTAGTCCATTGTTTCCTTAAATGAATCATTTAGTTTAAATTTGACTAACAATAATTCTTTGTATGGGTCAATATAGAAATGTATTAAGAAACGCTTTTTAATGTGAAGTTGTACATGAAATATTAAATTAAAATATAGAATTTAAAAGTAACGCACTTACAAAGTGACATTACTAGGTCAAAAAAGATTATTTGTTGTCATTATAATGTAAGGTGCATAGTGGTTAAAAAGTCACCTATTAGCGGCAGGAAAGTTTTTTCTGGTTTCAGGGTAGTAATAGTGTAAGAAATAGAAACTTACTAACTATAACAAAACATTTATTAAGATTAAAATAGGGTGCTGACTCCTAATAGAAAAGCTATCAACCTAAAGCAATAGATAAATAATTAGAAAGATTTTTTTAACGGTAAATAAGTGCAACTTAGCAATATCGTTTTGTTGCTGGAGCCTACTTAATGCAGATATTTTGTAGGGCTTAGTCAATTTTTCTTTACAGATAATAGAAATTTCTTTCAATGAAGGTCCGAAATATTTGTATGTTTTCCACCACCACTCGATTATTAAAGGGGTTAACAAAATAAAATTCAGATATTGACCTAAAATATAGTATACTTATTATAACTAGATCTGGAACTAATTTACATTTTAAATTTATTACGTTGAAGGGTTAGGGCTGAAATAGGGGCAAATAAGTAAAGCAAGCTAATACGTGTCCACAAATTTGGTATTTGGTGTATATACTAGAAGCCAGGGCCTCAAGTTTTTTTATGACATTTTAATATTAATAAACGTCTTTATTGATAAATGTATAATAAAGAACAAAGTTCGGGGCGAAGTTTAGCCTAGGCCATCCTTACACTTAAATAACGAGGTTGGAACTAGATTATACAGAAAACATGTCTATTAAGGGGCACTACTTATTGGTGATTGTTATTATCAACCTATTCGATAATTTCTCGATCACGCAAACATTTTCATATTCCAAATTAATCTGCCAGCCAACGTTTAAACGTTTTAAAACGCATCTGGGTTGGATGTGTAAATAAGTGTAAACTTCAAGTCTGTGCAACTAAAAAAGTTGCAGCCCATAATCCAATTAATAGATTATACGTATGTGTATCACGGTCACCCGTCTCATTCATTTACTGCGATGTACTATTTATAAAGGTAGCAAAGAGAATTTTATCGTATTTTGGACCGCCCACTAGATATCCACTTTACATCAGCGACTACAAATTTAAGTAAGACGTCGAAGCATACCCACTCTCAGTTAATCCATTCTTGTACACTGTACATAAACGTTTTATATGAGGTTTTCATTTTTACTTGTATTTCTAATCACAAAGTAATACCCGTGGTAACAACGCCTCATGATATACATTACGATATTACTAAACGCTATACACCTATTAGCACTATTAGCAAAGTTTCAGTTTTAAGCCTCTTCCAGTATTATAACACTTTAATGTAATAAGTAGACATTAGCAGCTTACATCTTAGTACATATTAAATTGGTACGTCAAGCGTTATTACATTTATAAAATTGGCTTTTCTCCGATGTCTTCCAGCTCCTCCTGAACAGGCCACGACCGATGTGATTACAAAGGTAATTATATTAAGAGCAAGTAGTTAAACAGTTGGTCTTTATTTGTTTGTTATTCGCGATTAGATAATAATAATATTTATTTACGCAAATGCTATTACAATATCAGTATAACATTTAGATTATACAGCAAATACATATAGATAATCTAATAAGTAGGCTTTACACCCCCGATGTCTGGAAATCTGCATTTTTCGACTTTGTGCCACGACAACATTTGATTAGGAGCTCGAGAGAAATGTATATCGATCAAAAACATATTTGAAAAAAAAAAATCTTATTCTCAATTACTATACTTTCACTCCAGTACGCGGACGCTGAAATCATTTACCTCAGAAAAAAGTGGGAAGGTAGCATCTTCAACTGGCATTAATAAAAGTAGCTATCAATAAACATGTATATTAAAAAGAAATAAACGATCCTTAGCATACAGCATTAAAACAATTTTACAACAAAAATATAAAATAATGGAATGGGGGTGGTGGGGGGTTAAAATATTATAAAAAAATGTGAGGCGTTAGTTTCAAGTATATTCACCAAATCCCATGTACTCTTACCAGCTTGCTTTACTTATTTTCCCTTATTTACTCCCAATCCTTCACCAGAATTAGCGCAAAATATAATCTAGTTCCAGATTTCGTCATGATACGTATATGTATACCAAATTTCAAGTCAATAGTTTAAACATGAGAAAACGTGCGCACAAAAAAAGTTACATACCGACAGGCCAACCGACAAACCAACCGACAGACAGACAGACAGAAATGTTTTTTTCGCTTAAATTTAAAATCTCGACATTTTATGACATTCTAAGCCTATTTCAAGAAAAAAATGACATTTCTTTACGATTAGTATACTTCCACCTCGCTACGTGGACGTGGAAGTAATAAAAGTCATAGTAATGAAAAATATATCACCAAGAAACTATAGAATTCTGAAGGTATGGTATGGTATATGGTAAACTACACTAAGGGTTACTCTAATTTAGCCATGTAGATACCTCTGTAAAAGTAAACTTATTTTAGTAATTTATTATAAATAGTACATTTTCTTATATTTGTTCAGAAATTAGCTGTTGAATGAATTATGTTTATTTACATAAAGAATATATTTTTATAATTAGTTTTTACACCTATGTTAAAATTAAATTTGTGTCCTACACCGGGTGTAACAGGATCATGGTATACCCCCATTTTTTCCTTTAGTTTTGAAGATAATTTATTGAAATTTAGGATATACCACCACATAATAAGCGGCACTTTTGACACAGAACTGATTTTTTTTTCACTTGCGGTTATCCTAAATTTGTACACCTTGACTCGCCCGAATATAAAATCAGTCCCAAAAAATCATTGTTTGGCTGCACGTTATTACACAAAATCTAATTAATAATAATAATAATAATAATAATAATAATAATAATAATAATAATAATAATAATAACTCGAAAAACATCTTTAAGGCCATCAATACGTGGGCAGTTTCAACGTTGACATACTCGTTTGGAATAATCAAATGGAGTAACACGGACTTGGAGAATTTAGATCGCTTAACTCGACGACTCTTAACGAAATTCAACGTACATCATCCAAAATCTGCTGTGGAGCGATTATACCTTCCGCGTCGAGAGGGTGGACGAGGACTAATGAATATCTTGCAGCTCTGTAAAAGTCAAGAAATGAAGATACGTAAATACTTTTTCAACAATCCCCACCCGAAAATAAGAGAAATTACGAACGCTGATAACTCTTATACGCCTCTTGACTTATCTAACCGAAATGCCCAACCTCCATTGCAAACAATTGCCGACAAGATAGAATCCTGGAACAACAAATTACTCAATGGCAAATACCCCTCACAGCTTGCTTGCACCACAACGGATAAGCAATTCTCGGTTAGTTTCTTAGGGAAGGGCCAGCTGTACCCTGCAACAGAAGGTTTCATGGTGTCTATTCAGGACAAAGTGATAAGAACGAGAAACTACGAAAAGCATATCTTAAAAGAGAACGTAGTGGACAAATGCAGAAAATGTGGACAGTCTGGCGAAACGATAGAGCACATTACTGGTGGATGTAGTGCCTTAGCAAATGGTGATTATCTTGGACGCCACAATCAAGTTGCAAAAATTCTACATCGCCATTTAGCCCTAAAATACAACTTGATCAAAAATCCGCAGCCGCACTATAAATACTTACCTGATGCCGTCCTTGAAAGCCAAGAAATTTTGTTGTACTGGGATCGCACAGTACTCACAGATAAAACCGTAGACTTCAACCGTCCAGACCTACTCCTAATTGATAAACAGAACAAAATAGCTACAATAATAGATATCGGTATCCCACTCACGCATAACTTGATAAAAACTGAACAAGAAAAACGAACAAAGTACCAGAACCTCGCAATAGAAGTAAAACGGATTTGGAAACTCCAAGAAGTCCAAATAATTCCTATTATTATATCAGTGGAAGGAGTGGCCACTACTCATCTGAAGAGGAACACGGTATCACTAGGTCTTCCTGTCGGGATAACAACTCTTATGCAAAAGACAGTGGTATTACAGACATGCTATATCGTAAGAAAATTCTTATCGTTTTAAAATTCCAAGGTGGATAGAGTGAATTCTCTCCCACCCGGCGACAAAATCTAATCCCGATAACATCGCAAATCCAAGGGATAGGTCAAAATTTTCCAGCATTAGGCTGAGATGTACACTGAATAATAATAATAATGTTTATTACTCCTCTCAATGTTACAATATACAAGTATTTCAACATTATGGGATCGTCAGGTAAGATAAGTAAAATATAGTACTTAATTAGTAATTGAAACAAATAAAGTATAAACAATTATAAGTCACAGAGTGGTACAAACATACAACAATAAATATACATACAATAAAGACATACAAACATATCAAACATTATGACGTGGTATTATCATTAAAAAAATCGTCTATTGAGTAATAGGATTTACATATTAAACATTTTTTTAACTCGGCCTTAAATCTGGACATTTTTAAATTACAATCGATTTTTCTTAGTTTTGTCAATTTATTAAACATTTTAACACCTATATATCTAGGATTTTGTTGGCACACAAATAGTCTAGAAAAAGGTAAAGTCATATCGTCTTTAGTGCAATGTTCCATCCTACTTTCGTAATCACTTTCGTACAAATTCTGGTGTAATTGGTATTTAAGTGATTTATAAGTGGTATTTGTGCAAAATTCGGCTTACTGTTTGGTGACTGTTGTTCAATTCAAACCCAACTTGCCTTAAAGAAACAGTCTTATCAACTTCTATTCGAACCAAAAGATTAATTCCCGTTCCTTCGCCAATAATGAAGTTTTCTTCGCGATCATTGTTGGGCTCTCTTCGGAATTGGCTTTCCCCATAAATAATTAACATGTCCACTTATTCATCTCTTGTACAGATTTGCGGCATTTTGAACACAATTAACCAGAATTTTAAACAATTCTTAAAGACAGTAAAAACACCGTTAAACCAACAAATATTTGACAAGTTAAATATTTCATTGTTTTCAAAGCCACCTTATTTACTTCTTAACATTTACTTAGAACAAAATGGTATTTTCTTATTTTCTTTTAGATGTAATTTTGTTTGTATTTATAGCACATTTTAATGCGACATATGAATAAATTCTTTATTAATAGTACTAATAAATGGTACCACGGTACCGATATGGTTCCATTTTAAAAAAATGAGTTTTGACCAAAAAACAATTTTGGTGAATTGTATTTCCTCATAAATCACGTAATTTAATGTTTTTAACGGGATTTCGATTTTTGTAGCATTACACGGGACATTTAGAATAAATCGGAGCCATAATGGCACACTTAAATGGAAAACTAAAAATTATATTATAATAAAAATTGATATTTGAAATGTCACTTATTTGGAATCGTTGGATTCAGAAAATTATGAGAATTCAAAAATGCAATAATGTAGAGGGTGTTCCATTTAAAAATCGAAAGTTAGTGTAATTTCCGGCGAAATCGGACGTGAAAAAAAAATCAATTGTATGTAAAATGTGCCGCTTATTATGTATGTAATATATGATAAATTTCAATCAATTACCTTCAAGACAAAAGGAAAAAAGAGGGGTATACCACGATCCTGTTACACCCGGTATACAAAGAGTGACTAATATAGATAAGGCAGTTCTGCCTCTTTTGTCAATGTTAATGTGCTTGCAATTTTTATGTTGAGGTCTAAAATTAGAAATATACGAATATCCTCACTTTCTGAAAGTACAAGCTACATTTATATCAAACGATTTACTCCAGACCTTTAGTGGAGAGCCAACTTTCAGAATGTCTGCATTTGGGCAACTTGCTGACTTGCACTACTAAGCAGGATATTGAAATGTGATTACAGTAAATACAATCAAAGAACTTTCCAAGCTCATCGGTTGTTATCTAAAGTAGTTTGAACTTTTATGACTGTTTATTTTTTGTTTTTTTGAATCAAACTAAATTGAATTTTTCAACTAACTTGAAATAATTAAGAAACTCATGAAAGTCTGCCATTGTCAGTATTTTCTTTTAGTACATTAACAATTAGATTAGATTTTGAAACTTCTCTCTAACGCATTCAATTAGTTTTTTCCTTAGAAGCTAGCAGAGTAAGATATACGTTAGTACCATATACCTAGCTATAAGTAGAGAATGTTGAGGGAAGATTCGCAATTCGACTGGTATGTTTTTTGTGCATATTCAGCCATTACACTAACTCCTGTCAATTAGGAATAAGTTTCAAAGTTTGGCGGAAATAATAGTGGAAGTTTTGATTGTTCATTCAATCAAGTTGTACTATTAAACATACCTAAAGTTCCAATTCATATCTGTTGCACTTAAGCCGCCATCTTAAAAAATGGGTGCTCAAATTCGGTTTTTTGGTCATATTTCGTTAACCATTAGCGATATCAAAATTATGCATCATACATAAACTGAAGATGCAGCTGCAGAAAATGTTATATATTTTTTTGGATCTATTGTTCTACTCTCTGAAAATACAGAAACAAAAATTTAAGCGACACATTTCTAAAATCGCAAATATTCCTTTTAAAGGGAATTTTTTTATATTATTGTGTTAATCATATAATCCTTGACCTTGTATTTTGATGTTTATAGAATGTCATCAGTGGTTACAATCATTTTCACGTGCATTATTCTCTTAAAATATTTCATAACCTTTATATCAATTTTTTTCAAAAACTATAGGTTATGGTCTAATTGTTTATTTGTGTTACTTTCGATTCTTAAGTTATTATGCTTTCAAGGAACGTGCCAGAAGGAGAGACAGCCGGACAGATGAACAGACTGACAAATAAACGAATGGGGATGGACATTTGGAAAACTGTTCAGAATTCTGTGATTAATACAATAATATGAAAAATTTCTATTTACGAGGAATATTTACGATATTAGTCAAGTCATTAGAAATATTTACCTCTAAACAAATCGGAGGTGGACGACTTTTAGTATTGAAAATACTACTGGGCGCATGATATAGGACCCATCTTACGAAAAACGTATCGAGAGTGACAGATTCTGTCGAGGCCACTGCGCCGGCCTTGTAACCGTACCGTTCACTCAACGCCATGCTATTAGGGATATCACGTTTCAATGACAATCCAAGCAGTGAAAATTATTGCGTCAGTTTAACCATGTGCCTTGTGCTTGTCACAAATCAATTCTGTTATTTGATTGTGGATGATAAAAGAGCATTTGTAACTTAAACTTGTATTTTATGTATTTAGTTATGTACAGGATGAGTCCCCTGAGAGACATTTTCGGTTCCATAAACGAAATGCCGTGCAGAATGAAATAGAATCGGTAAGTACATCTACGGGTTTGAACAACCGCCACTGGTGCAAATTAAAAATCCGTTTAATTGTGAGAAAATGCCTTTTGATCCTCGAAAGATCCTCGCGTTGGTAAAAAATGCTTAAAATTATTACCAAGATTTTTTTGTAGTTAGCACTTATTTAATAAATATAATTACATCTAAGTACCTATGTGTGTTACATATAAAGCGCCAAATTTTATATTGCTAGTTTTTATGTAAAATAAATAAAAATAATGTTAAGATAATTGCAATAAAAATTATCGAATATCACCTTGCATTTTCTCTTATCACTTACTTTACACGATAGATATATTTACTGGTTTCGTATTTCGTATTTAGTTCAACTTCTGTTTCTGCCACATGTTGAACTAGTTGCAACATCAGACACAAAAGATAAGTATATGGAATTCGAATATTCTTCTATTAGTACTGTAAGAAATACCAACAAATCAACAAATGTACTATTTTAATTATTTACAAAGTACTTCACGAACTAAATCCGTATGAATAATCAAGTCTATCTCACCATAACGTTCTAACAATCAGACTTTTCCCTGTCACTCTCACTTCATTCCAAACTATCTCGAAACTAAAATATAAACATAAACACTCCTAAACTTAATGGTCTCTTATGATACATGCCGACACTGCCATATCGTATGTCACTTAGTTTGCATAACTTGCGTTATTTCTAACAGAACACCGCCACTTTCAAATTAACATTAAAAAAACAAAATAACTCAATAAAACATGGACTAGCTCAATTCGATCGTATGGAAAACATATTTAAAATTATGTGAATAAAATTATCAAACACATCTCACAAGTATGATATAAAAAAGTACAGTAGAAAAGCACTACACAAGGTGTTCTACAAGCTTTATGACAAAATTTGACAGATTATAGCTGGGTTAATCTAAAAAATTTTTGTCAATGAACATGGGTCCAATTACAATGAACCCAAGTGGTATTATTAAATTTGATAAAAAACTTTATTTTTTTTTATTTTATCACTAATCGCTAATGGTACCTAATGCAAATGCTGAAAATACCTATCATCCTAGCCCTTGGACTCCACGAGCATTATTGTTGCATCTGGTATTTTCAATACGCTTAAGATACTTGCAAAAGATGCAAGATCTGTGATTTTTTTTTGTGAGTTCTTTGGATAGTAAGCAATAATATCACCTAAAGTTTACATGACCGGCAACAATAAAGAAAAAAATCAAAAACTTTTTTTCTCGGAATTTTTTCAATATTTCTAACATGTGCCAACCTATGGAAAAATAAAAAATATTTTTAGAAATAGCATATATTTTTACACAAAAAATGTATCTACAAAAATTTCGTCTAATGCCACATTTTCCATTAAAAATTAGTGAATTGGAGATATTGGATGAAGCGCGGTGCAAGGTTGCCCGTGCGTTTTGCACCACTTGGCGCGCGAAAAACCCTTTTCTAGACAAACAAAATTTACACAAATTAAAAACTAGGGTATCGTTTTAAAGCTGGTAGTCTCACCGTTCTTATACATATTATTGTATATTAATATAACGCTAATAATAGAAAAATAGAAGCAAATCATCAATATATATAATACATATTATATTGAAAAGTGAATTATTTTTTATTTGTTTGCTTATAGTAATGAAACATATTCTTTATAGGATTTTGCAAACATCGGAAAGAAAAACTATCTATGTGAACTAAAAGAAAAACTATATGTAAAAATATTAATGAAATCTTTGCATTCTTTCGATAACCTGACTTTTGGTTATGCTAACAAGTAGAAATTCTTATTTGCCATTCTCATTATAACACTAACATCCAACATAGTCCCCTACGGCTAGGCAGGTTAAACTAGTATCTACATGATCCCCTACGATATGTAAATTCAGTTAAAAATGAGAACAATGGCCTGAAATTAATTTATTTACCTACCTTGTCTTTAACATTTTTTCGTTCTAATAAATTACATTTTCATAAAATCTCATTCAGTTTCTTGGAAATGCTTAGCCTTTTACTAGTTAGCTAATAGATAGGTGAAGATCTGTTGTTTTTTATCAGTCAATGTCAAATATAAATATTTCATACTTATTCATGGATATTGCCTTGGTTTTGCAAGGAACATCGTTATGAGTGGCTTTGGGCTTTTCTGATGAGGCCACAATAAGGACGAAAAACGTTTCAAAGGCTTAATGGTGCTCGAACTTTTATCAGTCGAAACATAATATGTAAATCTCAAATATATCAGAAACAATGATTGAATTGTTATAACTTGGTAAAATACAAATTTACACGAAAATTTGCACACTTTCTTTTTCTCGTACAATTTGATTGTATATCAGATTCGGTAGTTGCTATTTTACTTTTTTGTCCACCCTTCCAGATGGGGTGGGAACCACGCCCAAGTAAATAGCGGGAATTTTTACCTTTTAGAATATATAAATATTCTTGTAAATACGAATTTCGTATTTAGCGTTTTAGCCTACGCCTACGCACATTTGATAATCTTGTTAAGCTTTTGATTTATAATAAAACCAGCATTATCCATAAAGGGCAATTCAAAATGGGCATTGCAAGATTATAAATCAAAGAGGTACAAATATGAGGGGCTTTAATTTGTATTCGCGAAGTTGTTGAACAAATGTATGCAGGCAGGATGATATAAAAGAGGATGCTTTTATTATATAAACATCGACACAACAAGGTTCGCTTCATTTAACTCAAAATTAACAGAGCAATTATGGGAAATAACTCAAAGCAATATCCAATCCAAACATTTTTATTTTGCCTGTAGACATTGGAGAATAAACCAATACAAAAATTATAACAAGTCACATAATTCAATTTAACTGAGATTTATTTTTTTTCACAAAAAATTAATGATTTATTAACAGGTTGAGGTTTTATATAATTTTCACTTATAATAAAATATGCTGGTTGAAGCAAATCTTGAAATATTGATATACAGGGTTGGGCAAAAAGTGGAAACATCTGACTTCTCGCTAAACCATAAGTTCGATTAAAAAATACCCTTATCAAAAAATTTAGATAGACAATTCTTCATCAATAATAATGATACAGGGTTTGCTGTATGTGCAACTTTTGGTTTTTAAATATTAAATAAAATAATAAAAGAATGAGTGACAAACATTTATTAGTTAATGAAAACTAAATCTGTGAATACAAAATATTGATCAATTTAATACACATTGAGAAAAAACGAAAATATTCATAATTAATATCTTAAATAATTCTAAGATGAAATTTGGCACTACTAAGATGGAGCTCCGCCTCATTATGAAGTTTACGTGCGTCAGTAATAAAAGAAACATCTCCACGGGGATGGGTAGATCAAGGAGGACATATTGAATAGCCACGTCGCACAATGGGCCAGATAGCAACTCTAGCAAATAAAAAATGAAAATACTCAGAGGCAGCGCTTTATATCTTTTCTGTGCAATGAAAAATTATGAACGTGTAAAAAACATCGTAAAAACGATACACTTTCACATATAAATCATTTAAGTGCATATTTTGGGAAGAAAGTCAATTAGTTTACTTCATGCATAATGTATTATTCCATCAAAATTAAGATACATACTTTTAAACGAAAATTTTCGTATATTACAACATTTATTTTGATTCCAATCTATATCGGAGTCCTGAGAAATGTCAAAGTCATCGTCAGCATCATGATCCGACTCACAATCGATCATTTGAGGTGGATGCATTTGAAGTGCTGGATCTGCTGATAACTTAAAGACATCCTTCGGTAGTACATTTTTTTCCCTCCAGATTGTTGAAGTGATTTCTGATAACTTGGAAATTATAGGATCTGAAGAATACAGTAAAGCATGAAACAGATCTTCCATGGTTTTTCCTCTAGGCGTTTTGCCTGTATTTCCTAACAACTTTGTTTTTGGATTGTAAAGCTTCCTCTGTCAACATCTCTGTGGAAAGAATAGTTTCGACCGCCAACATACAGAGCCAAGGCTTATCCTGGTGTATATTTCGTAGCAACCGATTTTGGAGAACTAAGGAGCTTCCTTAATCCTAGCCGCTCGCTTTGGAGAGTTTGCTGTGACAGTTTGTACTAGTAGCGCAGCATCTCTTTCACCGGACATTCTTAAACTGGTGCTAGTCGCAAATGACAACTCCTGTGTAGTATACGTTTCGAGCAAATGAAAAACTGTTTGCATTTTGGACTGATCACCCGCCTCAACAAACTCCTTTGATAATCGACCTTGTGATCGTCCTTTTGGGTTTTCAGTAGGTATCACAACCACAACGTAATTCAGTCATTCCTGGTGTTGCGCGAGAAATACTCGGAGAGATCGACTACATTTCCGCTTGTCGGCAAAGTTACTGTTTATATTTTTGATTATTATTTTGGTTGTGTCCTTCGCATATTCCATGAATTTAAAGCGCAGAACTTTAGCCAAACCTGCAGAATTTATGTTTGTTATGTCATGTTCTTGACGCCAAACATAAATATATATCTTCGTGACACGGACATGGCACCGAAAAAAAATGCACTGTATTAATTATTTGCAGACCTTTGCAACTAAGCTAATAGAATAGTGAATTAAGATGAAATACAAAACTTTAAAAAAAATTCACAGAACAAATCTCTTCAAATCTGAGGATTGCGGGTCCTTCAAATTCATAAAATATTATTAGTTGGTGTAATATGTCTATAATGACAATTAAACAGTGTTAGGTACTTAGAGTTTACAACCAAAGTATTAAAATGAAATGAGTTAGAAGGTTGACTTACCTTTGTACAATTCTCCACTAAAATATTTTAATGAATAGGTAACAAACAAGGCACAGCGATACTTGCAGTGAAACACATAAAGAGGACACTGATGCAAGCAGGCAGATTACGTTCGCTTTTGTATAAGTTTGAGGGGCAACTCCGAGGAAACTTTTACATTAGGGTATTAGATATTGACACTTGGAAGATGAAAAACTGTCTGAAACCTAAGTTAAGTAAAATGTTTACGATTCTGAGAGTACTGGTTTTGTGATTTATTATTTCCTAGAATTGCTATCTGGCCCAATGTGCGTCGATCGCCAGTCCTTTAAACTATTTTCTTTGGTGCATTTAAAGACCTGCTGTCTAAAAGACCAAATCTCAGTCGTTACAAAAGTTGGAAGATTGAATTAGGATGGCTGTTCAAGAAGTATCACAGCATGCTACTCTAAGTTTCTTAAGAGCCTCCGTTGATCGATTAAGGTATTGTCAGGGTACTGAAAATTTCCAGTTTGAATTACACTCCGTCACAAAATTAACGTATATTCATGAAACTTGTAGATGCATTGTTTAATGTTTTTTTTTGACGACACACAATAAAAAATATTGGAATAGAAAAATTTGTAAAGCTTTATTTCAAAATTACCCAAAATAAAGTAGATACAACAAAACAAATAAGAAACATAGTTTTAAATTTAAGTCTTTTCTGCTAGTATCGTGTGTTTCCTTCGCGTGCATTGTTGACTGCTTGGAACCGACTCCTCATACTCATTATAAGGGTTCTTATTTGATATGGATCAATATCCTGCCAAATTTCGACTAATTTCTCTTTCAGCTCATTACGAGTAACTGGAGGCTGCTGCAGCGCTCAAACCTGTCTCTTTATATTGTCCCATAGATGCTCAATGGGATTTAAGTCAGAGCTTTTCGCAGGCCAGTTCGTAACATTAAGTTCCACTTCCTGCAAGTACTGGCGTACAATCCGAGATCTGTGCGGTCTTGCATTATCGTGCATAAAAATGAAGTCTTCACCAATAAATGGAGCAAATGGCACAACGTGGGGTTCAATTATGGTTCTTATATATCTATCCGCAGTTAAACTCCCTTCATCAATGACTATCAGTTCAGTACGTGCCTCCAAAGGGATGCCACCCCAAACCATGACTGATCCTTCGCCAAAACCAACAGTTCCCACTATGTTGCACTGTGAATATCGCTCACCTGGACATCTGTAGACCCTTATTCGTCTGTCGTTGTTAATTAGAAGAATTCTAGACTCATATGTGAATAGCACAAGCCTCCATTCAGCTTCCCCCATTCAACATGTTCTCGAGCAAACTGAAGTCAAGCTCTGCGATGGGCTGCAGTCAACAGAGGACCTGTAGCTGCCCTGTATGGTAATAAATTGTGTACCCTTAACCTTCGTCGAATGGTATCTTGACTAATTTGCACATTATATACCTGTAAAACCTCGTGTCGAAGGGATGTGCTTGTTACAAATCTCTGCCTAAGCGTTTGCAACCTCAGGAAACGATCTTGAAGTGGTGTGGTTATTTTCCTTCGCCCTTGTCCTGGTCTTCTAGCGTGGTTACCCGTTTCATAAAATCGTTGTAGCACTCTGGAAATTGTTGGTTGTGTCACATTAAGGCGTTGAGCGATGTACACTTGGGATCTCGTGGAGAGCTGCAGCAACTGCATCTTGTTCTGAGATAGTGCGATTCAGTCTTCTTTCAATATTCATGATATCATAAAATTACAGAAACTTTTAATTGAGACACTACCGTACAACTTAAACTAATAAACTAAGAAGATATCAAATCATGATAATGCCATGCTTTATTATCTTTTATTTTAAACTGCAAAATACGAATACTTTTTTAGATATTCTTGCAAAAAACTATTGATAAGGCATTGGTACAAGTTTTTGTATATACAGAGCGCAAAGAAAATTTTTTCAATTAAAAATAATTCAGTTTTAATAATTATGCGTTAATTTTGCGGCGACGTGTATTTAAACTATTAAAACAGATCTATAGACAAAGTTACTGTCTACAAGTTTCATCTGAAATATTTTTTTCTAACATGATAAAAACAGTTAACTCCGGAAACCCTCTTTCTTCGAAAGAGACGTCTTACTCAGAATTACAGTATCTAGGGATTACAAGAAAGCAACCTTCTACCTCAATTTTACGAAAAAAAGTTTTGACTAAATAATTTTTATGTTGAGAAAGTTTACTTTGTCACATTTTCAGCGACCACATACCCCTCCTAAAAGCGAACGTATCTGTTGAATTGTCTCTAATGTTTGATTGCGGAATTCTAAAAATAACAACTTTTTTACTGATATGTTTATGCAAATGTTACATCTTAAACATGTTTTTACTACTCTGACTATTGACTGCTATACTCTATTTCATTAATATTAACGATGAAAATTAGTTTCACTTCACTTCATTATTCCTACGAGGAAAACATATGGTTGGAATATAAAACCTTCAATACAGATTTGCTTCAACAAAAGAAACAAATTAATTCGTTCTATTGTGAAATTTGTCACGGGTAGTCACTATTGAGTATACAACGAAATCTGGAAAAGAATAACTTTGAGATTTGCCGACTGAGAGGTCTTAACACTTGTCTTCGAGTGGACGTTGAAACGTATTGAGACCGCTGACAGCGCTGTATAACGTGTAATTTATGATCAAACAGAAACAAAAATTCCAAAGTAAAAAAGCAGTAGGGGATAAAATTTGTATTGTTTAAATTCTGGTCAGATTCCAACAGGGCTTTCGCAAATTAAATGGACCCCTGTGTCTTTCGTTCGGTTTATTCTATAAATATTGAAATGTAATTGACATAATTCCCCCAGTAAAAATGTGTCTCAATTAGCAATACAGTTTTTGTGGGGAGAAAATGCCAATTTCAGGATCGAAACTTAATTCAAATCAAACAATAATAATTTTGAACAATTATTGTCCCGAAATTTACTTTATTGACTGGTTTAGCCGTCGTCGAAATCTACGAAGAATCATAGCCAATTATTTTACTATCAAGGTGGCCATTCCCTAGAAAAAGACATCCAATAGGGAATTATTAATTATTTTTGACCTTTACTTTTTTTCTTAGTACATGTATTTAAAAAGTAACTGAGTTCTAAGTAGAATAAGGCTATTACTATGAATTTTTACTCAATAATTTCAGTGGTTTGCAAAATAGCTAGATTTGAATTTAAAAATTATGTTAATCTTCCTATTTCGTAGTTTTAAATCTAACTATTTTGCAAACCACTGAAATTATTGAGTAAACATTCATAGTAATAGCCTTGTTCTACTTAGAACTCAGTTTTTTTTTAAATACATGTACTAAGAAAAAAAAGTAAAGGTCAAAAATAATTAATAATTCCCTATCGGATGTCTTTTTCTAGGGAATGAAATTATTGAGTGAGAATTCATGGTAATAGTCTTTTTATGATTTTATTTAGGTACTCGTATAGTTTCTCTAAATATACGTACCAAGAAAAAAAAGTTTTAGGCAAAAAAAAAAAATTCCCTAGCGGATGTCTCTGTCTAGAGAATGGCCATCTTAAGGACGCATAATAAGTAAAAATATGTAACACAAAGTGCAACATTTAACTACAAATGGTTTTTGCTTACCACCCTAATTTAATTTAGAGTTGTGAATGAGCTCGAGTGCGGTAAATCATAACTAATTAAAAACAAAACAATATCTAATAATAATTTATTTGTATCACTCCTAAATGAACATTTTTTTATTAATCAAAATATTGTCACATGTACAAAATACAGGGATTTTGCTCGCTGATAAACAGAAAAATCACTGAAGTATTTAAAAATAAATATTAATGCGTAATTGGATAATTCATAACTAGTAAACAAATAAATATTAAATTAAATCACACATGATATGTGCTCTAGATCCCATCTTATTTATGTGTCTGATTTGAAAAATTATTATTGAAAAATTAGGTTGTGTAATATATCTATTGATGTGTCTAAATGCCATTTCTTAGTATGGATTTTAATTCTGTCTGGAAGCATATTGTAAATTCTAGGACCTAGGTGAAAGCAATTTCTTTGACCTGCTGTTTCTTGGCATTCTGGCAATTGCATTTTACTTTGGCTTGAGTTCTATGGTCATATGTTACAGGTTCTGTTTTAATTCTATTTACAAAAATACTTGTTGATATGCTCATGCAAACAGTTGTCTAATATCCAACATTCCACTTTGTTTAAACAGTACGCTACTGGGGTATAATATGTATTGAAAACTGTTCTTTATGTGATTTTGCAAACAGCAGAAAAAATAACTATTTATGAGAACTAAAGGGAAAACTACGTGTAAAAATATTAATAAAATCTTTGCATTCTTTCGAACACACAACTAAAGTGAGAAAATTCTTTAAACAGTAGTATACATGGTTAGAAAACAAATAAAGCTTATTGCAACACATGCACTTAAATATCAGAATCATGGAATGGAAAATCAACCGTCCAACATTTAGATTGTTGCTCCTAGAAAGTCACTAACTTTAACGTCACACCTGCTCTAAATTTACTATCTAAAGGAAAGCTCATTTAATATAGTAGCCAAGCCCAGGTGGTTGAAAACGAATAGACAAAGCATCTGCAAATTCGGGAGGAAGAGAAAGTCATTCATTATTTTCACAAACTTGAGATCTCCATAGATAATACGTTTACCATATTTCCATCTAATATCCTGTTGTAATCAAGTGTACAATTTAGGTATGTCACAAATAAAATTTCTTGATAAGTTGTTGTTTATGAAGTGATTAAAATAATTATATATCTCTAGCGCTCTGCACTAACCTAAAACACATTAAGATTTTGTAACTAATTGATTTTAATATGTATTTTAATGTGTAAAATAATTCATAGTTGTTATTTTTTGTTCTTTTCTTTAATTGGTTCAATTGTTTAATAGGCTTCTATGTTTTTTTGAATAAATTATAATTTTCAACAAAAAACTGTGAATAATTCAAAAAGTACATGAGTTAGGTATAGGACATGCTGATATTAATCCACCTCAAATCGATTACCATAATAAAATTCGGCAAATGCCATTTGAAGAAACGGAGTTTTTGACAATTTTTTATTGTCATTTTCAAAAAATCACAACAATCACTGGAAACTTCCTTGGTCCTATCGTGGCCACTTAAATAATTCCTCGAACTTCAGGAAACTTATTGAAAGAAACATATTTACCTAGCCTGAACCGTTTAAGAAAAACGAATGTTTTAATGGACCCTCGCGTTCTTAAAATTGAAGAAAAAAATTGATATGTCAAAAACTATTACAGATTAAGATCGACAATAAAAATTGGACGTGTCCATTTAAAAAACCAAGATGGCATCAACTTCTGGTGTTTCCGAAAGTGCCGCCAATATTAAACATGTGTTTATAAGTTGAAGTTGATATAGAATGAAACTGAAATTGAAAATATTTCTTAAACGAGCAGCACTAAATCATATTCGTTCACTCAGTCGGTAACCACTACAATATATTCCTCTTTTTCTGATTGCAGAACAAATCTTAAAAATTGTGACAATTGCAGTTTGGAGTGATCTTTAGAATTTCTATTCAGACTGACAAAAGAACCACTTTGAATAACTTTCAAATAAGTATTGTATTCACAAGAAATAAATTGCAAATGTTGAATTCACCTCAGAACTAATTGTAGAAAAAGTTATTTCTTTCAGTTCAAAGGGATCTTTGTCACTGAAGAAAAGGCTACTTTTGGCAAAATTTATGGATATTATACAACATCTGCTACCCATCGCTCAAGGTGCGTCGTTAACTTCAATGTATTGAACTTGGAAACTAATATTTTTTAAATACAGAAAGAATTATTTTTTAAGTAGGTATATTTTGCTCGAAGGTTAGAAATGCTTCACTGCTCACAAGCGTATTGTATCAACAATAAATAAATAAATGTATTTAAACATTTTGATAACATACATCTATTCGTTGTCTTCAAATTATAGAAACATTATAACAGTTTAAATAAGTAATTTTTGTATTATTAAAATATTAGAAGTTAATACAGAAATAAAAGATATTACAGTTAAAAAAAATGTATATATCAGACTCTAAGTGTTTTCATTAAATTAAATTAAATTAAATCCTATTTAGATTTAACACGTCTGATTCAGTATTTACACAATTCTTGTATTTTTATACATATTTCATTAAATAACCGTTTGATTGATTGATGATTTGCCAGCGTAAGGTGAGCATTGCTGCCGATTACGAGCAGCGAGGTTCGTTCCAACACTTGGTTGTCCGCCGAACACTCCCAACGGACGACCAAACCGCGTGCCGGAACCAAATCTCGGATGTTTTATACCGGGTGAGTCACGAATTGCGCTCGCCCCGATATTTCCTAAAATATTTGGAATAGAAAATTGAAATTAGGAGGCCTTATTACACGACTAAAATGCCATCTTTTCAATAAAAAATCAAGTTTGGTGCACATCCGATTTGACCGGAAATGCCCACAACTTTCGATTTTTAAATGGAACACCCTATATATTTTTACATTTTTGGAATCTAGAGGAAATTTTGAATACAATATATCCATTTTGGTCACTTTTTGATAAACATTAAAAATTTTATTAAAAAATCTATTTCTGAATCCAGAGTGCTGTGGTGCCCAGAATATATTTTAGTTTGTGTGCTACGTTACTATAAAAATAAAAAGAGCAATATGATTGCATTACTTAATTCTCTAGAGGTGTTTAAAATTTTTAAATGTGATTTTTACCCACTAACTCGGTTTTTTTAAATGGGAATTTAATCGTTCACCAACATTTTTAAATACCTCATTTTCATACGAATCTAATGATACCAAAATTTTGAAAATCCGCTCAGAAATATTTGAGATTTCAGCCAAAATACAATGCAACCAAGCTTTTAGAAACATGCGGCTAATAGATAATAGATTAGTGGGCTTTGGAAACTAAAATGGCACATTTCTGTGTAAATCTGGTAACCTAATAACATTGGTAAAATCATAATAGCCATCGAATGTAATAAAACAATATCAGTTGTCAGACAGACTCGTGTAGTTATAGGCAAACTTGAGCTATCAAACATTTAATAATTGTGGGCGCAAAGAACGTTACAATTAAGTTTAGCATAGGTATGTGGAGGTAAACACAATTACATCCACAAGGACATTTGCAATAGAATGCGACATCAGTTCGGTTTTCAGAGTTTTATTTAAATGAACATAAATATCGGGCCTATAAATAAATAAAAATCAATTCCGTTTGAACAATTAAACTTAAACTGGGCAAGAGTAGGTATCTTTAAAATAATTAATATAATTAAACCATAAATTGACATTTATAGATATTGTTCAAAATGTCCACCATTTTTTTCTATACACAATTCGGCTCTGCGTACAGTTGCTTGAATGGCTCTACGCAATTCAGCCGGCGTTATTTCATTAAGAGCCCATACAACTTTATTTTGCAGCGCTTCACGGGTATTTGAAGAGGTTTTATAAACTTTGTTTTTGAGAGTGCCCCATACATAATAGTCGGGGGGTGTTGTCAGGTGACCTAGGAGGCCACCTGATATGACCTTGATTTGCGATAAGGCGTTCACCATGCAAGTTGTTTAAATATTCCATCACTCTTCAGGAATTATGTGGGGGAGCAACATCTTGTTGGAAAAACAGATTTTGTAAATAGGCAAGAGGAAGTAAGTCAAGAAATTCTGCTGTCTGGTTTTGTAAAAAGAATAAATATCGTTCGCCAGTAAGTGTTCCATCAAAAAATATGGGTCCAATTATTCGATCTCCAAGTACTCCAAGCCAACAGTTAAACCCAAATCTTTCCTGAATATTCCACCGCCCTACCAACCTCGGATTTTCTTGAGCCCAGTACCTAGTATTATTTCTGTTAAACATACCTTGGTTCGTAAATCTACTTTCATCTGAATATAAAATATGAAAAGGAAAACCTGGGTTTTGTTGTACTGCATTTAAGAACCAGTTGCAATATACTAGCCTCCTGTCGTTATCATCTCCATAAAGATGTTGGTGTATTTGGTATTTATAAGACCGAAACATATGTTTCTTTAAAATTCTGCAAACCGAAGACTGACTAAATGTCGCATTCCATTGACAATTCCCTTGTTGATGTTGTTAGGAGTACCATCACAAATCCTAATACATCAATTTCTTTGTCCTCACTTACAATAAATGTTTGATGGTCATCTTGTTGATTGGGTTCGTTTCTTAATTCTTGTTCCCCTCTGGCAAACAATTGTCTGCTTGGATGACGTCTGTTGGGATATCGTTGCTGATGATGTTCTGCAGCTGCAGTTGAATTTTTGAGACGCTCTCCATGTATCAGTAACATATCGACCTTTTCATTTCTACTAAAATTATACATTTTCTTTAATTTTTACTCAAAGAGATTTCCGCAACGCTTTATTTTGTATCTGTCTGGCAGCTGATATTGTTTTATTACATTCAATGGCTACTATGATTTTTCCTTCAAATTTCAATTATCTATTCCAAATATTTTAGGAAATATCGAGGCGAGCGCAATTCGTGACTCACCCGGTATACTGCGGGACCGGCTGCATATGCTGGGTTGGACATGAGACATGCTTGTTGTCAGCAGCGAGAGCCACATGACGCATGGGGCAGGAATATAGGATACAGGAAAGCGTAGGGGTTTGTGAGATGCTTCTTTTTTAGTTTCCATGCTTCTTTTAATTTTCCATCTATCATCACCTCCTTATTTATTCTTCCTCCAAGTCTTCTGATTCCGAATCTACCAGTATGCATCTCCATCTCTCCGCTTGCGTTCACTTTGTTTGTCTGCCAAGACTTACAAGCATTCGCTCGCCGCAGCGCAGGGAGCTTTTTTTAAATATATTTATTAATATTTTTTTTATTAACCGTTCCACAGGTAAATATCCATTTACGGGGAAGTGCTCTATCTCGCGATAAGAAAGCTTCTTATGGCGGGTTGGTTATGAGAAAGAGGCCCGAGAGAATATTTGGCACACCCTGTATATTAGTTTGTTTCTACAGTAATTACTTTCAACTGCCGACTTTCAATTCCGGGTATTTTCTATTTCATTACCTATATTTAATACCTTTTCATTTTTACCCCTTAATTTTTCTCTGTTGTGTAATAGACTGTCCTGTGACAGGGATTAATAAACCAATAAATAGAACTTAAAAATAAATAAAAATAAACTTATCTTTTCATCCTTTGCTTTGCCTATGTTCAAACTTCCACTCGTTAGAAACCAGTCCGTTGCCTTTCACTAATGATGTATTATATTACCAGATGTTTGCTTTATCGCACTAACCACTTGAGAAATGGTGCTCGGTCGTCTTAGCATAGGTATAGGCACATACACTTCATTAAACAACCGTTTTTAAAAAAACCGTTGCCTATGGAATCACCACTTCCACATCCAGATCTCCTATCCAAATCTCCTTAAACGAGAGCATATTGATATTATATTTGCACTCCAGTATGTGTAAACAGTTTCTTATAGAATTTTAATAATTATAAAAACTGAGGCCTGTGTTTCTAGTATATACACCAAGTTTCTTGACCCTTATCAGATTACTTCGTTTATTTTCCCGTGTTTGTTTTATTTTTGTATTTATTCCTACACCATCTAACAATAAAAGACCATTTACAAGATGGGAAATAACACATACATCATAAAAAAATTATCTAAATTTACTAACATACATACATGGCGTTGCACATTTTCTAATTTAAAAATATGAATGTTGTAGCAGGGCTGTCAAACAAGAGACGCATATGCTAGCTTAAATTGCAAAAATTAAAAATATTATACATTTAAAATTGGGATATTTGAGATATCACGCCCATTACAGATAATAATACTAAGAGTTTTATTTATGTCATAAATTAATGTGTCTATATGATTGACAAAGCTGACTATTTTGTCAAAAATTACTTCAAGGTCTTTAAACGAGGACGGTCGAGTTAAAGGTTCGTTTGCTAGAGAGTAGTTAAATGTATAGGTAATATCCTTCGTGAAAAATATTATTACGTTAAATTTTTACACTTCTCGATACACCAAGCGCTAACTTTAGATACATTATTTTGTAATTTAATGCAGTCATTTATTTTAGATATTCTCTATAGTAGCTTGATGTCTTCTGCATACACTAAACGATGAACATTTAGCTTATATGTGAGGCGAGGTACGGTGCCGGTTTCAGCGGCGAGAACTTGATCGGTGAAGTTAAGCAATGCCGGAATGGTCCGTTACTAAGATGGGTGACCGTACCTCATTTCACCGTCCTGGTCAAGTGGTGGAATAGCATTAGCTAAACTTCACCGGGACGTTAAAATTAATAAGACGTTAAAAAAGCAAAATAAAAAAATTATGCTATATCATTGATAAATATATTAAATAAGAGTGGTCCAAGAACAGACCTTTGAGGTACACTGCAACAAGATAAGTAATCAGTAGATCTGAATCCATTAAACGCGACGTACCGCTTTCTATCTTACAGGTATAATTTTAAAAAGTTTGTAAGATTTTGTGAAACTCGAATGTTAGACAGTTTTGTAATAAGAATGTTATGAGTAAGCCTGTCGAATGCTTTTGTGGAATCAAAATATATTACATCAGTTTTAACTTGCATCTCAATGCACTCAGATATAAATTGGTGGTTGTAGATCGGCCTTTCATAAATCTGTGCTATTGATAGGAGATACTGTTTTTGACATGTGGATATATGCAATTATGCGGCGAAATTTCAAAAGCTTTGCGAAAGTGACAAATGATAGTGATTGGTCGGAAATTCCCCTATTCCCCTATTTACCCCTCAGCCCTTCACCAGTGAGTTCGAAATACAATATAGTTCCAGATCTCGTTATAATAACACAGTATGCAAAATTTCAGGTCAATATCTTAAACCGTTCTAGTGGAAGCGTGCGTACAAAAAAAGTTGCAGATAGACACACCGACCGGCATGTGACAGGCAGAATTTTTTTTTTCGTTCTAATTTAACATATCGACGTTGCACGACATTCCAAACAATCACATAAAAAAATTTGAACATCGTAAAAAATTTACAGAAATCGCCATCAAGCAATCTTCTTACACATTGGAAATGAACATAGTTATCATAAATAAAATGAAACGCCTCATCACTGCCATATACGAGTAAATACATGTATTTATGTATTTATTCAAATACAACTTGAATTAAAGAAATTCTGGTACCATAGGTATCTTACTACATTTCCAACGGGGGACTCGCCTCGTCCCCCACCCACCGCCCTTCTTCCCTCCCGAAAAATCTCAAAAATGAGCATCGGTATTATGGCCCCGTTCTACGTCCAATTTAATGCCCAAAAGTTTTTATTTTTCATAGCCATTCAATGATTTTAAGCAGTCAAAACATAGAACTTCACTATTGACGTCCCCCTTGCCGCCCCCGTAAACTTGGAATGCCTGCACAACTTGTCTTCTATACACAAAGGTCCAACCTACACAACGCCACTCAAATCATCCCGATCTGACCACCCTAATTTTCTTATATCGCACTTAAACCTTGGTATAATTGTATTAAAATAGTCAAAACGTAGAGCTTCTCTATTGACATCCTCCTTGCTGCCCCCGTAAATTTAGAATACCCGGGCAACTTTTGTTCGATACACAAAGGTCCAACCTACACAACGCCACTCAAATCATCCCGATCTTACCACCCCTGCGTCCAGCGTTGACGCCCGAACATTTGTTTCACTTTCGATGTATATGTCCCCCTATATCTACCATTACATTCCCGATTCCTTAAACATTTCCAATGTTAAAAAAATTTGAATTTTCTTTTACGTTTGCTGTATTCCACGTAATGGATTGAAAATTCCACTACGTGGGTGTGGAAGTAAAATAAGACAGTAAAAAATATCGATTTTATTCAGGACTTTTGGACAACAGTTTATATATGTTTCATGACGTACGAGAAATAATTATCTAATCACATCAAAATATTTGAACATTTTTTTGTCTTGTATCCATCATCACTAATATGATAGACTGTGATATATGTAATTGAATTTCGTAAGTTAATGCTTCCCAGTAGACCAATGCTTTCAGCGATATTAATTCATGAATGGAAATTGGTAGACGCAATATTTTAACCGAAGGGAATGGTTTGTATGCATACCATTATTGAATTAAACACAAATCAAATATGGTTGGTATGGTAATCTTAAATTCCACCAGGTACATTATTGCAGTTACGATAAATTTTAACAATGACGAGATAAATCAATAACGAGAATAAATCATAGTTCGTAATTATATAGATTTCGGATTTGAGTAGTGCAGAAGCTGGAAAAGTAGGATTGAATATAATATTACCAAATCCCTTCTTCGGCGAGAAGTGAACTATCACCTATGTTTTATATGAATGTGTTAGCTTAATTTAATGAATTAATTAAGCAATAAATATATATTATCCAACACAGGCAAAGAGTATAGGTGTTACTATGGTAATTTTACATATAGAATATGATGTATTACACACTAATCAGAGAATATTCAAAAAGTCACTAGTAGTCGCGTCATTTTAGCATAAAAAAATCTGAAAACCTCCAAAAAAAAGGTACAGAGTCAATTGACTTTATTTTTGTTGCAAAGAGTTCAGAAACGTATTTAGAAAAAACAGTACCTTTTATTTTTTGGCGGAAATGTTTGGTTTCATTTTTTGGTCAATATTAATGGCCAATTTAATTAAATTAATTGAAAAATTTGTTATCATACACAATATGCCATAGAATTAGACGAAAATAGTTACTCGTTAGTTTTGGGGTCGCTGATCACCAATCTGAAGTCCAATTTGGGGAATTCAAAATGGCGGACCGGAAATCGGGCCATTTTCCATAAGAAATGAAAATGAATATATTGACCTTGAAAATCTGTGCTCGTGGATTTTCGAGGTCTCTGATCACGAATCCGAGGTCTCATTTGGTAAATTCAAAATGGTAGACCGGAAGTAGAGTCAATTTATCAGGAAAAACTGGTATTTTTTCGTTTTTGGGCTGAAAATGAGTACTCGGGGGTTTCTGAGGTCGCTGATTACGAATCACAGTTCCAATTCACGAAATTCAAAATAGCGGACCGGAAGAACAATCAATCTCTCCGGAATACCTCGTATTTTTTACCTTTTGGGCTAAAGGTATGAAAAATGTGAGTATTTCCTGACAAATATACTACTTCCGGTCCGCCAGTTTGAACACTAACTAATTGAACTTCAGATTCGTTATCAGCGATAAAGATAACCCCCGATTTCCCACTTTCAGCTCAAAAAAGAAAAGAATACGAGTTTTCCGGAGATATGGACTGTTATTACGGTCCTCCATTTTGAATTTCATAAATTAGGCCTCTGATACGTGATCAGCACCCTCAGAAACCCCTGAGTACTCATTTTCAGCCCAAAAACAAAAAAGAACGAGTGTCTCTTGATAAATTGACTCGAGTAACCATTCTCGTCTAATTCTATAACATATTGTGTATGATAACAAATTGTTAAATAACTTTAATTTTCCATTAATATTGGCCAATTATTGGCCCAAAAATTAAACCAAACATTTCCGCCAAAAATAAAAGGTACTTTTTTTTAATGCCTTTCTGAACTCTTTGCAACAAAAATGAAGTCAATTGGCCCTGTACCTTTTTTTAAGAGGTAAAATGCCAAAATGACGCGACTATAGTGGGAGAATATAAAAATAGCTTTATTTGGTTTGTCAATTCTTGACCCACTTTTTAAATTAGCAATCAATTTTCCACATTTAGAAATATCAATATTTTTATAAAATTTTAAAGTTGCCTTCTGCATTGAATACCTTTCCACATTGAAGAAGCTGAACTCCTTTTCTGTACGTTAAGAAAATAACCCATCATTTACACCTCACTTCATTTACACCAGTAATACCTCTGCGTTTTGTCCAATCGTTATATTCGCTGAATTCCTTGTCATGAAAAGTTTGGGATTTCTTAGGTAGTAAGTTCAAGCAAATACTTGGCTTCTTTTTTAATTTCTTCAGACATATACCAATTTTCATCCAGTTTTCACAACAAAATATTTGTTTTACCTTTAATTGTTGTTTATGTGTATAAACTACTAAACAATAAAAAAAATCAACACCATAGCAACCATTACAAACTAGTACAATAAATAACTATTTTGTAAATAAATATTGACTAAAATCTAAGGCAAACGACAACGTTGCCAATCTATCCGCCTGCCTGTAGGTCTGTTGTCTGTTTGTTTGTTGATGGTATTTGGCGAAGGAAATAATATTTGGTAGGCAGTTGGGCGCCATTGCTAACGAAGAACTGGGATACGCTTTTACCGAAAAATATATAGAATGAACATTTCAAATGACAAATGAGTGAAACAGCTTTGACGGAAAACAATCATATTTGGCATGTGGGTAACACAATTGTGAAGAAAGAGACCTGCTATACTTTTAGTGAAAAATTTACCCCGTGGTCATTAATGGGAAAAGCTTCTCCTTCAATTTGCCATCTTTTTTTCAATAATATTTCTTTCTATCGGATGACTACCCTTAAGTAAGTATACTGTTTCAAGTAAAAGTATATCAGGTTTTTCATACGTAGCGCAGTGTAGTATTTGGCCAATCTAGCTGGTCAAAATTATTTGAGCTTTCAAATCAAGTCATATTGGGGAGATAATTAGGGAGTTGTTTTAGTCATTATGAGCTCAATTTAATGAAAATACGTAACTTTTTCTGAGATGCCTTATAGCAATATATCAATTTGCCTAGAAAATAATGACTTGATGATGATACACATAATTATTATTAATGCGAAGAATTATCTTCTTCATCTGAGGGGGTGTTTTCTTCTTCCGAAATTATGTTTTTGTCGGAGACCATATCTTCCTCGTCTGAATGTGCTTCTTTGGTTCACCTGGGTAGCTATTCTGTAATTTCAGTGAACGTGAGCATTTGTCGTGAGAGGAGAGAGCTCATATCACGATCCCTTCCCAGGAAAACAAAAATGGTATTCTGTAACTACAGTGACTACGCGGAGACGTGAAGTGATCCTTCCAGCGTTGCCAACAGTTTTTCCCACATTTCAACCAATAGAATTGCCGCAACTCCATGATAGAAGGTCATGCGTTGCATGACGGGAAATGTATCTTGTCAAAATGCGAGTTTCTGACATTCAAAATAAATGCAATATATATATTATTTTGTAAAAGTGACATAATTTTCTGTTAGGCTAGGAATAATAACATCAAAAGTCCGTTTCAACTCAATGAATAGTGCATTAAAATATATTTTGATTAAATGAGTGGAAAAACAACAACATGGAACATATACAAATCAGTTCATAAAAAGATGTAAAAAAATGCGGAAAGAGTAACAACGACTTTAAATGTTGTGCCAGGAAACTAATAAAAATTCAGAGCAATGGTGAAAAGCAAATTTAATTTGTAATTTAATAATTGGATTGTACATAATCTGGCTTGTATAATATATTGTATAATATCCTCAAGCATGTTCTTTATTTACTTAATTATAAAAGCCCGATCTGCTAAGCCGAAGGGATTACTCATGGAATGAAGTCGTCGTTCTTTTAGAGGATTTTGTCAGCAATCATTGATAATTGAGTACATCGGCAATATTCATCGCCCTTTAATCCCTCTATAGTTTCAGTAACACAAAACTCACTGTATGATCTATCACGAAAATAACTTCAAATAAACAAGTTCTCCGATTTTTGGCGTGATGTGACCGCTCCCACAGTTGCAGAATAGGCTATTTTGGTTTTCAAGAGAACTCCGCCCACTTTTTCATGAAAACATGTGCTTATATCACATCACATCGATACAGAATAGCTACCCTGATGTTGAAAATGCACTTGAACTTGGCGATATGTCTAATCTAAACAACATATTCAAAGTTTCCTTTAAAAAGGGATTTGGGGATAAAGTCGATAATGTCTGTTTTTAGCCTCTGCGGTTTCTTCCGGCAGTAGACCTATAGGCAGCATAGCATGCTTCATAATGACGGGTCCATGGACTAAAATCTTTTCTCCATCTACTCTTAAACTACGACTGTAGTCGTGAAAATCTCTTCTTAATATCAATTTTGCCATCTTCGGTAAATTCGTCTTTATTCATGCAATAATCCTCAACAAAATCTAATTTTTGATTAGTATTCATTTGATTTTACTGCTGCATCATATTGAATATTTTTCGTTTATTTTACGCCCTGATGACTCTGAAAAGAAAAAGATCGTTCCTATTAACAAAACACAGTAATTGAAACTAACCTACGTGTATGACATACGCTCAGTTTAGGGTCTAATACATAAAAATTCGGAAGAATCCGCAAAACTTTTAGCAGGTATAAAAAGCTGAAGCTTTTGACTATTCATTTAAGAAAAAGGCCACGGGACTCCTCGAGAGACATAAGAAAATCACTATGAATGTGGAAAACAGAGCTTATATGCAACAAAAATAATATAAATATATTTTTACTTACCACTCTTAAGATGTTCCATGGTTTCAAGAATACGTAACTTTTTTGAATGTATGCAAATCACTTTTAACTATACGCACTTTTCAATTAAACACACAGCAGCAATTTGCATTCCAAGCGAATACCAATTTCAAAGTAGTTCTATGACACTACTAATGCCGCTATATCACATAACTTGGTAGTTCCATACCCCTGTACTTTTTCATTGAAATTACTTTCTTGAAATTGACTTTTGGTCTGCAAGTACTTCGCTGTGGGTGGTTTCCTAATTATTTATAAAGTCGCCACCCACTAAGAGTACTATCAGGTGATCTTCTCATTTATAGAGTCAAATTTACTCCAAATATTACCTCCATAGTTCTTTAGTAAATAATTTTTAGGGTAACCACTTTTTATATTATTCACTAAAAGCATAGCAGATTTATTCTTTGGCAGATGTATTAACTATGTGTCGAATATTACTACCCTCCATCGTTTCTATTTCCGTCGTATTTCTTTAAAGATATGATGGTGGAAAATAATATATGGAATGTAGTTATCGAGAATGATGTATTTATTGAAATAACATTTTATCAAGCATAAAGTTCCTACATTTTAATTAAGAAAGAAAAGTGATCGAAAGTTATCTATACATTAGCATGGCAGTATCCATTTGTGAATTATTCAATCTGAAGTTAAAGTGCATAAAATTTTACTACTAAAAAGAAAATATATTAACAAACAATAAAAAGGATATAAATACAAAATGAAGTGTTTATTCTCTAAAAAGACATAAAACTCCTCTCACCGTGAATACTTCTCGTAACTTGCAACTTTGTAGAATATCTGTAACAAAATAACTAGAGAAATAAAATTTTTTAGAGTCATAGCTTAATGTTAACGTTTAAAGAACATTTTAGTGCAACCCATTTTGACATGCGATCGAACGAAATAACTCCGAGATAGCGCCGCGCTACTACGGTTGACGTTCGTAAATAAAAGCACTATCTTTCCATTACACTTCATGAATCCACGCTTTTGCTGTTGATTAATAAACGAACTAATCAACATGTTAAGATTAATTTACATTTTCCCGATATTTGCTTTTTGTTTGTTGCCATAACGTTTTTAATTTGATTAGTCAGGAACATAGTGAGGCCTTCGGCAACGTTTACTGCTGCATTGACTATTCTCATACACCTATTGATTCTTTACAGAACTCTGGATTCATGGGCTTTCATATTTCACTAGATGAAGTGGGGATGTTGAAATTGTATTCCAGGAATAATGTTTTAGAGACACTTTTGACCTTGCTACAAAAAAACACATATTCAAGAAATTCGCGGCGCTGATTTAACGAAATGGCATCACCAAAGATTATAAAATTAACAAGATAGGACAGCCGGCGAAAAACCTTTGATCTTCTAGTAATCGCGCCGTTGAGCTCGACTTTGACATTTGAGTTATAGAGCAGTTGCCACAATGTGTCAGTCGCACAGAAAAGGTAAAATTAGAGAGACACAGAGAGAGAGAGAGAGAGAGAGAGAGAGAGGGAGAAACCAATTGTCAGAATCCAAGTACTAAAGAAACATGTTGCTTCCATCACATGAATCCTTTAGTTTCGACACAAAACTTCCCTCACTATTTAGCTCTCTATAGATATTAAATACTGTTTATATTTAACACTAACTTTACTTATATATCTTTTAGTCGATGTGAATCAGACTTTTTCCTTGAAATAGTGACAACTACTTTCCAAACACTACTTTTTACGGTCGTTTCTTTATTGTTATTTTTAGAGTGGCCACTTTGTATATTTTTCACTAACAGTACTTTTCGTCCTTGATAATAGTATCAACTACATTCTAAATACCATGCTTACCATGGTTTGTATTTAATCATATTTGTGAGAGACCACAATTCATATTTTTCATTAAAACTATAACAGGTCTGTCTCTTCCTTGGCAGTTGTCATTAACTATATGTGGAGTATTATCCTACTTTCCTTATCATCTTATTTATATTACCATCCTGGCGAAGTTCAGCTATTTGTATTCCACCACTTAATCAGGACACGTACACATAGACATCAACACAACAACCATTCCCTGTGATGTTGCCATCTACCGCAGCTGAGACTCGAAATCAGGAGAGATAACAGCGACTAGTCATGTTGCGTCACCCAACAATGGTCTACCGTCTCGGTAACACATTAAGAATGCCACTAAATATTCATACCATGGCCAGAATTCGAGTCCGGGGTTCCGTGGTCGCAAACGAAACATCATCATAACAAATTCTATTAAAATTCATAAAATACAACATTGCATCCTCGGATCGCAATCCGGAGTCCACCAGGCAAGTACGTCACGCAGCATCGTGGTGTACGTACGGTTGGAACGATCACGACCGGTTCGGACCAATAAAATAGTACAAACAAGTTAAAACTACCGCCGCTGCTGATTGTTTAAAATTAATAATATTTGCATTACAGATTTAAAACACTTAAAATTAACACAATAAATACTAGCACAAAACACTGATTGGATTTTGGTTGCTGGCAAAAATTCGATGAAAAATCCGTTCCAAGCAATTGGACTCAAGATCTACCGGCCGTTAGGGAGGTAGGGAAGGCCAAAAGTTATGATTTTTAAGAGATATAATTTTCGGAGGTTTATCGGTCTGAAATGAGTTCAGAACAAAAAGTACAAAAGGACAAAAAATACAAGAAGACAAACAAACAGAAAGAGGAAAGAATAGATGGAATATATAAAGATGTGAACGGAGAAAGTGTGTGATAGAGAAACGTTTTGGTAACAAAGCGTGTGGCAAGCGATACACTCTCCACTGATCCGATGTTCTTCGTAATGTGTTTTTTGTTTTTGTTAATTAGTTGTTTAAGGGTGTCCATCCTGTCTGTTTTTCATAAAAAATATAGCAGGTTTCTTCATTGACAATTGGGTTAATTGCATCTATATTTTACTATCCTTCGCCATGATCCTTCACTAAAAGTATATGAAAGTTCTTCGTTCAAAATAGCAACAAGTACCTATCGAGCATAACTCTTTTTCATCAAATAGTAACGTAAATGTAGTATGTTGACAGTCCACTAACCGCCAGACAGACAACATACCGATAGACTTACGGAATTGAAAGACATTAATTTTCCTAATATACATACACCGAAACGTGAAAATCTGGAAAAATATCGTAGAGTGATTTTGTAATGATTATAATACTTCCCTTAAGTAAGCGATATAAATTGTACATCCATCTGCTGATGTTGATAGGGTTAGCCTAGTGAGAAATATTTCCCGCACTATAGTCAATACTTTCATTATTATTATTTCTATACACCAGAAATAAATAATTAGGTAATAATTGACTAGTACAATGCAATTCAACCCTATCACAGCGGGCGTATTCACTATTTAACGATATCAAATTTTCATAATAACATTTTGTTTCATTTTTAATTTCTTCGACGACCCGAACGCGATTGCAAGGTTTTCGCAATCATTAAATGAATAATAAGAAATAGCTGTCTCCTAAAATGGAAATAACATATCGTTCCTCGATGAGCATAGATATTCTCCAAAAAAAACAAACAAAAATACTGTCAGAAATTAATAAAATAAAAGTGAAAAATATGTAGATTCCTGATATAGCATAATAACATCTAATGACTAAATCGCTGAAAAATTAGCAGCTACTGGAGGCGGCTGGAACCCACCACCCGGTGTATCTTTGACACATTTGAAATTAATGCGACAGTAAAGCTGTATAGTTGTTGAATAGGAATGCACGTGACGTGACGAGTTTCACGGCACATCGGCCATGCCACGCGAAAAGCGATCTTATCCTTCATATTTGCTGTTTTCTAGTTTTTTTTCACTGACACCAAATTGAACGAGTGTAAGTGTGGTCTATCGTTGAAATCGGAATTTTAACCGCTATTCAATGGTTTGATTACAAATTGTAAGTAATTATAAAATAAACAACTTCTTGTGTCAAAACGGCAGTAAACGTAATTCGATCTCAACGAACACCTTTTCAGATCTTCTGAAGCACTAAACAAACCTTCATGCAAAGTTTCATCCAAATCCATTTCGCAGTTCCGCCTCTATCGTGCTAATACAAATACATACACACACACACATATGGGCACACAGGCATTTTTCAAAAACCCCTTTTTGGGGTCCTGGGACCTCAAAACGTAAAGATTTGATGTTATCACAATTTTAGATTTTGGACCACAGCGACACTTGCGCGAGACAGTCCAGACATTGACCCCCTAATTTTGGGGCAGTTGGCCCACCCCATAATTTTGGGCAAATGGCTCACCCTAATTTTGGGCAAGTGGGCCACCCACTAATTTTGGCAGTTGGCCCACCCCTAACTTTGGCAGTAGGTTTTCTCCTTAAATTTCTGACAAGGGACCCACCAACTAATTTTGGGTAGTTGGCCCACCCCCTGATCACCCAATGACTACTTCATGACCACTTCATGACCAATTCAGTCAAAGTTAGGGGGCGGGCCACCTGCCCAAAATTAGGGGGTGGGCCAACTGCCAAAATTAGGGGGTGGGCCAGCTGCCAAAAATTAAGGTGGTCCATGTGCCCAAAATTAGGGAGTGGGTCAATTGCCCCAAAATTAGGGGGTCAATGTCTGGACTGTCTCGTGCAAGTGTCGCCATACCTACTGTGGTCAAAAACCGAAAATTGTGATAACGTCAAATCTTTACGTTTTGAGGTCCCAGGACGCCAAAAAGTAGTTTTTCAAAAATTCCTGTGTGCCCATATGTGTGTGTGTATGTATTTTTGTTAGCACGATAGGGGCGGAACTACTAAATGGATTTTGATGAAACTTTGCATGAAGGTTTCTTTAGTGCTTCAGAAGATCTGAAAAGGTTTTCGTTGAGATCTAATTACGTTTACTGCCGATTCGACACAAGAAGTTGTTTATTTTATAATTACGTACAATTTGTAATCGAACCATTGAATGGGAGTTAAAATTCCAATTTTAATGATATATCACACTTACACTCTTTCAATTTGGTATCCGTGAAGATAATTAGAAAACAAAGCAAATGTGAAGGATAAGATCGCTTTTCGCGTGGCACGGCCGATGCAACATGAAACTTATCACATCACGTGCATTCTTATTCAACAACTATACAGCTTTAGTGTCGCATTTAATTTCAAAGGTTTCAAAGATTCACCAGGTGGGGAATTCCAGCCGCTGCCAGTAGCTGCAAATTTTTCAACGATTTAGTCATTAGATATTACTATTAAGGAATCTACACATTTTCACTTTTATGCCCAAAAATTAAGGGGGGGGGGGCAACCGCCAAAATTAGGGGGTTGGGAAGGTGCCCAAAATAAGGGGGCGGACCAGCTGTCCCAAAATTAGGGGGTCAATGTCCGAATGTCTGGCTCAACCGCCCCCATACCTACTGATCACTTTTAGTATCCTCCCACAATTTTGTGAGGAAGTTACAGCAAACATTTAGGCCTCCATCTCACAACAGCACTAACTGATCTGTCTGTGTCTCTGTCGAGTACAATATGAACATGCCTTTTAAATTAGTTGTAGGCAAACATACGGAATTTGTAGTATATGGGTGAAGTTAGACGCAGAGATCACATGTCATGCGGTTCCGATATTCACTTAAATTTGTATTTTGCTTTTAAACGCGAAAGTAATAATTAAATAATATTAAAATAGCTCGTCTCTAGGTAGAGAGGTTTAATATCAAAAAAATCATCGAAATGAGCCAAGTGGAAACCTCTGGCGAATTAGAAGAAAATATCACCTCGTGTTTAAAATATATAGACTTCTGTATACACCATTACACACACAGGGTGGGCCTTTGAAAACAAAAACGTGCAGCACGTGTGGAGTCTCACTAGAACATCAAATAGTCTTTCAGATAGAAGATCTATCAGTAGTTCTAATTGCACTGTACCTAACAAATTGTCTTCAAAAAAAATTGGCTCAACCAGACGATCTAAAAAATACTAGCCCAACGCTCTATTTCTGCGTTTCAGTGTGACACACATCGAAGATTTTAAGATTAGCAAAAGTCCAATAAAGGCAGTTATGACGATTTACAGTTAGCTATAAGGAAAACGTACATTTTTTAGATGTAAAAACAACGTTCCACTCAGCAACTATTCATGCAGTTATAACTTTGCAAAACTTCTGTTGCCGATCAAAGTCAATTTGTGCACTAAATGATTTTTGTAAGGCTGAAAACAATGTTTCAGAGTCGACGAATCGTTGCTCTACTGATGTTAGTTACAGTAGCTAAGTTCCTCAATTTCAAAGTATAGTTGAGTCTGCAGCAAATGTAACCTTAACAACTTTATTCCTTATGGTAAGCCCCGTTTCTTTTTAGTTACTAGTCCAGTTTCTCGTAACTTTTCCACTGACTTAATATTTACTTATCTGACAACAACCATGTGTACATTCTTTTAATACTACTTTGATATAACGATTTATCGCGACTAAAGAAATATCAAGGGAGTAGAGAAAATATATTTTTTTAATTTTGCAGATAGCAACAAACATAATCCCATGAATAACTAGAAAAAAATATATTCATTAAAATATTCGAGTGGAATCTTTTCTTCCTTTTTACATCCAATACTCTGGATTTTGAAGTTTCATGAAAATTTCGATTGGATCGGCCTGTTAGTTATACTCGAAAGTCGTCATTTATGAAAACAATTATTTTAGATTGTTCGTGGGCCAGTCAACTATTATTAATTTTAATCATTTTTAATCCATTGTGTAAAATATTATAAACAAAGTTCAGTCAACATTGTTATGCCTAATTAATGTACCTCAATAGCAACAACGAGTTTAATTTCATTATCTGTATGAAAATTAAATGTCGAGTTATGTATTTATAAAGAGGTATTGTTTCTGCTGTCGATACCAACAATCGTCTGTTGATAATATTATTTGAAACAAAATCAAATTAATTATTTTTCAATCTCCTTGATACAGTAACGGACAATGGCGGGTCCCTCAATGCTCCGATGCCATTGGCTCAAATCCTGCTAAACCAAGTTGATCGGAATGGAAAATTTATTTTTTATTTCAGTAAAAGTAAAACTTGAGGTTTCATCTAATTGCCATAAGCACCTGTAACAACCATTATTTAAGTTTCTTCGCAAGTAACGTTTAATTAGCAAAATTTTAAAACATCGTATCTCAAGAAGTATATGCCTCTTTACCTTGAAATGTACAGAAAAGTTGAAAGTCAGTTAGTATCAATATTGCTCAAAATTTCAAGTCAAGATATTAAACATTACCTGAGAAAATGTACTTTTGAAAAAAATATTTTTTATTCTGAAAGTTATAATGAAAATTAGAATTCCGCCTGAAGGGATTGAATAGGAATTCGGTTCTAATTATTAAAAAAAAATCAGCTAGTTTGGCCATAAAGTGCCTTCAGAAAAATGGTCTGAAAAAGTTCGGTTTGGCCCCACTTTGCGGCATTGCAGGTGTTACACAGTGGACGCTGATCCCCCAGAGTAAATGGAATGAAGTGAGGTAAGTATGGCCGATTCTCAGTCTAGTAAGAGTCACATTTTCTCTTCTGGTGAGTCTGTAAGAGTGGTTTAAGAGCCTTTAATTTTGATTCCGTACTCTACCACTCCATTTGCCAAGTGTTTTGTATTGCATCTTCAAATGCTGGCCTCAGTTCAAAAGATCGAATGGGTATATTATCTATATTATCCCTGACCGTTGCTTGACGGGCAGCTCTGTCCGCTGTTAGATATTTACTTACAGTTGAAGCAACATTTAAATTTAAGCAAAAAAATTGCTTGTCGATACAGATGTAGGAAGAAAAAATTGCCTCTAATGCCTAAATTGTATTTGTGTAAGATTCTAAGTATGCATTAGGAGATGAATCCAGGCAACCAAAATTCATGATCACTTGGCAGCGTTGTAGAAATTTTGTTAACAATAATTGCCATCGCCAACAAAAATATGGCTGCGTTGAAAATAATGTAAACTACTTACCAAATATTATTTTTCTTCGTTGAGTAGTCATGTATAAGCATCAACAGACCGACAGACGGACAGATTGACAGATAGGAAAACTGACTATGTATTAGGAGCTGAACCGAGGCAACGAAAATTCATGATCACTTGGCAGCTTTGTAGAAATTTTGTTAACAATAATTGACATTGCCAACAAAGAAATGGCTACGTTGAAAATACAACAGACCGACAGACAGACAAATTGACAGATAGAAAAACTGAGTTGAAATACCAGATGATGGTTCCTTCACGATTACAATGCGTTTCTTTGATATGGCAGGGGAACAGACGTTTTTCTATAGCAGCAAAATAAATAAACAAAATCTGAAAATTTGCTGTGTCGCGAAAAATGCTATTTGTAGTATATAGATGACGTGTGAAAAAGAACGACTATTTCTGAGACTAGTCATAAGGTTAGGTACCATCAAACAATGATGAAAAACAAGCATTTTCGCGTTTCGAAACACCATACCTGAAACTTTTGCGGCTGATATACCTGTACCGTTATTTTCTTATAATCATTATGATAAGGAAAGGACTGTACTGGGACTGAGTAAATAATTAATTACCTTTTATTTTCTAGCTGCTTCACTGTGAACTATATAGATCTGGATGGCGAATTTTCATTTCTGAGTTTAATTTTAAGTTTTTCGAATGAACAAGGAACACTTGACGAACGAGGAAGTGTCAAAATTGTGTAGTTTCATTATATTGTCTCTTGGTCGTTGAATCAGTCTTTTCACCTTCAAAGAAAAACACAGCAATCACGCGAAAAAAAGCGATGGTGAAGGAACATTTTGCTCAATTCGAGATTGAAATATCTAAATTTATATTTAAAATAAGATGTTAAAACGGACGATAAAAGTACATGCGCAAGGTATTGTTTTAAAGAATTGTATGCTCTATAAAGAAGGCATGTTAATGTCTCGCTTAGTTTTCAAGATATCGCCAATCAAGTTTCAAAAACTTTTTTCTTTTCAAATAATACAGCGAAGAGTAGAGAGACGTGTTGAACTAGCCTCGTGTACAGACGTGCTGTAAGACGGTCCAGAAAAATAGCGTTAAAAAAGCGGTAAAAGCTACGTTAAATTCGATAAAATTTAAGCCATCGGCACATCAAGAAATTCTACGTGAAGTGAAACCCCATAGTAGAAAAACGAAGTTCATATGGAATTATAATTACGCGTACAGTTTACTTAATAGTATCAAATAAAGTAAGTGCAAGTGCCTATGACACGACGACCGAGCACCCTTTTTCAAGTGGTTTAGTAGTAAAGTAAATATCTGGCAATATAATACACCATCAGTGAAGGGCACCGGGCTGGTTTCTAACGAGTGGAAGTAGTAACATAAGAAAAGATGAAAAGATAAGTTTTGTTTAAAAGTGAATTATTTCTAATTTGTTTGCTTATAGTAATGAAACATGTTCTTTATATGATTTTGCAAACAGCGGAATAAAACTATCTATGAGAACTAAAAGAAAAACTACATGTAAAAATATTAATGGGTTATGCTGGCAAATCAAAATCCTAAAACAAATTTGTCCAATTTCTTATTTGACATTCTCATTATAACACTAGCATCCAACATAGTAGCCTACGGCTAATCATATTAAACTAGTATCTACATGACCCCCTACGGTTTGAGAATTCAGTTAAAAATGAGAACAAAGGTCTAAAATGAATTTATTTACCTACCTTGTCTTAACATTTTTTTCATTCTAATGGATTACATTTTCATAAAATCCATCATTCAGTTTCTTGGAAATGCTTAGCTTTTGAGACGTTTTTCGCCCTTATTCTGAGCTCATCAGAAAGACATAAAGCCAATATGTTTCATACTTATTCATGGATATTGCCTTGGTTTTGCATGAAACATCGTTATGGGTGGCTTTGTGCCTTTCTGATGAGCTCAAAATAAGAGCGGAAAACGCTTCAAAGCTAAACATTTCAAAGAAACTGAATGAGAGATTTTATGACAATACTGTGAAATACTTTGTCTTATAATTTAGTTACACATTTTACTAATATATTTTATTACAATATAATACCCAAGGGGCAATTGATGATTTTCGGCATTTCAAACATCATATTCAAATATTAACACACTTTAACTGTAATACCGTTTATTTCTGCATATACTTCGTTGTGAAAAATATTTTCTTTGGGTATTCTGTAGACGACTTTCATAGTGATGTTTTCTCGAATAACTTGTGTATTGTCCTGAAAATTTGAAATGAGAATGAAAAAATTTGTACGATTTCTTAGCAGTTCAGTCGATTCGAAGGCGTATTTTATTGGATAAGACATGAGCGTGCCTATTTTTATAGTTTCATCTTTATTTTTTCATAATTCTTAACTTTTAAAGGAATCGATTGTCTCGTTTATGATATGGCTTGCTACGCAATCATTTGTTCCCCAGGTAGGGCTAGAGATGTCGAGGCATGCTATACACTCACATTGGGGCCATTTTAAAGGTGAAGGGACCTGACCTAATAATATATTATTATAATCTCGGAAAAAGGGGAGTGCATAACAAGTATGATACTGTAAAATAATTAAATTACTTATGATGGTAAAATTTGAAGCACAGTGTACACAGATAACCCTTGAATTAATTGAAGTGCTTGGACTAAAACATAGCAAATTAATCAAATTTCCATTTAATTTTTTTTGGATGACACTGAAAATGCCCACTGATTATGACTCTTTAGGGAACTAAACCATTTCTTTAATACTCGATTTATTTCGCAAATATTAATTTGAAAATTTTCCGTTGCTAACTTCATATATTTAAAGAATGTGTATTATTTTTGTTGTGTATCTTTTACACTTCGCCTCCAAATATGTACAACTCTAATTACGTTGCAAAATAGAAACATTATGAAATAACCAACAAAACATACTTAATGTGTTTCACAGGCCATTAGTAGAAAAAGCGTATAAATATTACATCCTGAATGATACGCTTGAGAAAAAAACAACAATGAAATGCAACCCATTTACCTTTCACCCAGATGACGTTACATGGCGGAAAATTAAGTTGGGGTTGGAAAATATACTGGCTTTTACTGTAAAACATATTTTCCGCTTGGTTAAAAAATTTGATGCAGGCAGCTCACTATTTTTGTACCGACACGTACACATATATCCTACTGTACTTGTCGTCAAATGCATTATCATCATCATTATGATGTCTGTGTTTAGGACGTTTCTATATATCAAGCCATTTATATGCCGAATGTAAATACAAACCATATATTATAATGAAATACTAAACAAAAAATACAGTGTGAAGCACAAAGTCATTTACAGAGTTGGTAATGCTCCCTTTGATGATGTTTAGTGAAAGAAATGTAAAAATAAATGAACTAAATAACGGCATTGTAAATTAAAACTTAATAGTTTACACAAAAATGTATTTTTTCCAAAAAATAACGTGTTATTGTGATTTGTTTTCATAAAGCCTCTCTTACCAGACTAATGATGTAATAATGTACACTATGTACAGAGTGATCAAACGAAGTAGGGCGATAGGAAAGGTCATTTCCAATGAAAACAAGCTAACCATTATACTATTTGCCGATTTAGTACACTTGTTACATAATTGTTGCACATTCTATAGGACACTCTTCCCAGTTTTTTTGTAAATTATATTAGTTTCAAACATTTTTTGTTTAATTACAAAACATTTTTTTTCATTTAAAAAATTAATAACTTTTTTATTTATTGAACGATTTTATTAAAAAACAATAGTGATCTTCCTCTAGCTAACACTAAATTGCTGTCCAAATTTCAATACTATCGGACTTTTTGTTCTTAAGCTATCGTGCTTACAAAAACTGTGACGGACGGACGGACAGACAGACAGACAGATAGACGGACAGACAGACAGACGGACGTACGGACGGACGGACAAAATTTTTCCTCTATGACGAATATTACCGGTTTTAGAAATGTACCGATCGAATGTAATATACCCTTGTTTTATATTTGCAAAGAATATAATAACTATATACGTGCATGGTTATCATTGACGGTTTAATAGTTATATCAATTTTATATTTCTTCTTGAAATCGCGTGGGGCGTCATAAAAAAATAATTAAAAAAAGAATGTTGTGTGCTTGTTCTTATTTTTTTATAGGATAGGCGAGTGAATTGTTACTAGAAAAGCATTTTTTAGAACTCTGTCTTTTGACTTTTCTGTCGGAGAGAAAAAATGGTTTCGTGGACACTTTTTATTCTTTAAAAAATTAGTTCATTTTTAAATGATGCTGACAGACAAAATGTACTGCAGAAAATTGACTAACTATCCGAAAAAGTCGTCAACTACTTGCATTACTCCACGTAGTGGAGCGGAAATAAGTATAGTAATGTTAATGAAAATTCAAATTTTTTTTTTAATGAAGTAGGTTTAGAAAATCAAAGATTTTAAATTTGAGCAAAAGAAAGTTTCTGTCTGTCGGTCGGTCTGTCTGTAAATTTTTTTTGTGCGCACGTTTTCCCAGGATCGGTTTAAGACATTGACATGAACTTTGGTTCACATGTGTATTATAATGATCTGGAGTTAGATTATATTTTGAGATGATTCCGTTGAAGGGTTGGGGGTTAAATGTAAATAGGGCAAAATAAGTAAAGCAAGTAGGTAAGCGTACAGAAACTTGAAATTTGGTGTATGTATTAACAGCCTAGGCACAAGATTTTTTATAACATTTTTCAACTCCACCACCACCACCACTACCCCCACTACATCACTAACGGGGTTGATAAAATGAAATTGAGTCATTCACTTAAAATTTGATACACCTATGTATTATAACGACATTTGGAACTAGATTATATTTAAATATGATTCCATTGGGTAGTTGCTTTTGCCAAATTTACAGTACCTAGTAGGTTATTTTTATTCTGTATTGTTATAATAACATAGTTTTATACTACTACTTCTGTAAATTTGGCGAAAACAACTACTTCGATATAAGGAATTAAAGCAATTGTGAAATTTATTTAAAACTAATTATTACATAGCTACATTTTACAGTCTGTGAAGAAAAATTTTTTTATTTTTTTTCGAAACGTCATTTAATTCCAAAAAGATTGTTTGATTTCACTGGACCTAAGCACTCATTATTACAAAATTTTTCTGATATTTTTATATCACTTTTTACAAGTTGTGGTTGTTAAAACATATATTTTACAAAATCTCGAGGGTTAAGATAACTGGTTTGCCAAACATAAAGCGAAATGAGTATAAAATAAGAATTTTCAATACATTTGAAATTTTTCGACGTTGATGCCATAACTGTATTAGATAATGACAACGATATAATTCTTGTAGTTATGAACTCTGTACAAGAAAATCCAATGATTTCGCTTAGGAAAAGATCGCAAAATACTGGTATTCAGAGAATTTTAGTAAGCAGCAAATTTCGTCCATTGAAACCAGTGTTTGATCATATATTGCTTGACGGAGGTGATAATGGTCGCTTGGAGGTTTATTTACAAATGGGTGAGAAAATTGTTGAAAACAGATACTTTCATTGAAGTATTCTATTTACTCGTGACGGAACATTCTCAAAATTGTAGTTATACAGCTAAAGAGAATCCTAATAGTCAATAGTTTTAAAAAGTGAATGTATGGTGTGGTATAACGCATTCGTATATTTTGATAGAACTGAACAATGAAAATAAATATATCAACAAGGGTGATGTCTTGCACATTCAACAGTTCAAGTCAGAGAATGGCTTCATGTTCACTTCCCCAACAAGTAAATCGAACGCTATGGACCAATAGATTGGTCTGCACGGTCACTTGACTTGTCTGCATTAGATAGATTTAACTTACTACGTTATTCGTTTTGCATTCTATAATATTTTTGTTTCCTGGAACTAAACTCACTAGTAGCATTAGTAGCTGGTTCTCATCATGGGTCAGATTTGGAAAACGTTCTCTATCCATATTAACTAAATCATAAATCATAAAAACTTACAAAACTACAAAACTATTGATGGCTTACTAACTTTATATACATGTTTCCAATACAAGTCAAAAATAGTTCGATACTGACGTTACCCAATATTTTACCACTACAAAACTATAAGAAGAGATGAATATTAGTGATGCAAAATCCTGAAAATGCAAATTAAATCCATACTTCTCATATCAACTTGATAGAATATTTCGCATACCTCAAGTTACTTAATTAAAAAATAGTATTGAAAAATAATTGCAACATTGACTCGAACTTAACCCCAGGTGGGTAAGTTGTGGGTAAGAGTGATTTACCTCGAACTTTAACTCAATATTGAAAAACGGGCCGTAAGTGTTTCTATAAGTTTCCATATTATGGACTGACATTTATAAAGAATTTAAGTTGCTTTAACTATTAAGTCGATATAATTAATGTCCATCTTTCTTAACAACAATGCTAAGATAATTATATTATTGTTACTTTCATTAACACATAGTATAAAAGTTTTCTTTACAGACCGATCTATTATTCATTAATTGCTTTTAGTATATTTGTACAGCGGTAACTTTGGATATTGAACAGTACATTTCTAATTTATCGAGGTTCTAAACGAATCCTGATGAGTCCCTCTGGGACCAAAATCTGATATGTAATTTGTGTTGCGGATAATATTGATTTGCTGCTATTATATTTCACAGCTGGGGAATAATTTTGCGTTGCTTGGTAAGTAAACATGGGTAAATCTTTTTTATAATCAGTAAAAAGTGAAGTTAGGTGACTGCGGACATTATGACGTGTCAACTATTGTTACTCTTAGTAGAAAAATCAGTGGCGTTACTAAGCGGTGGGCACTATTTGTCCCACTGTAGGTAAAATTAAATGTAATTGTATAAAAGTTGTAAAAAGAATGAAGCTAAAAAAATTAACTTTTGGAATGAAACAATGAATTTTTGCCCTATTCACTAGGTATTAGCTAAATACATGTGTTAATATGTATGTCAAACTTTAATAAGCGAGGAGAAAATAATTTTTCGATAATACGCGAGAATGTGCAGGAGTAAGCATGTAAGTGTAGCAAGTGAAGCTTTTTGAATTGTTACTTCCACATCCACGTAGTGGATTGGAACTATAGTAATCGTGAAAAAAAATTTTTTTTTCTTGAAATCGGTTTAGAATGTCATGAAACGTCGAGATTTTAAATTTGAGCAAAAAAAAATTCCGTCTGTCGGTCTGTCTGTCTGTAACTTTTTTTTGTCCGCACGCTTTCTTAAGAACGGTTTCAGATATTGAATTGAAATTTTGTACACGTATATATATTATAATGAGATTGGTTTTTGAAAATATCCGGTGAAGAGTTGGGGGGTAAATAGGGGTAAATATGGGAAAATATGTAAAGCAAGCTGGTAAGCGTACAGAAACTTGAAATATGATGTATGTACTACAAGTCAAGGTCTCAGATTTTTTATAATAATTTTCAACCCCCCACCACCCCTTCTCCATTATTAAAGGGGTTGATAAAATAAAATTGAGATATTCATTCAAAATCTTGTACACGTATGTATTATAACGACATCTGGAACTAGATTATATTTTGAGATGATTCCGTTGAAGGGTTGGGGGTTAAATAGGGGTTAATTTGGAAAAATAAGTAAAGCAAGCCGGTAAGGGTACAAAAACTTGAAATTCGATGTATGTACTAGTAGCCAAGGTCTCAGATTATTAATACTATTTTTCAACCCCCACCACCCCTACTCCATTATTAAAGAGGTTGATAAAATGAAATTAAAATATTCACTTGAAATTTGGTACACGTATGTATCATAACGACATCTGGGACTAGATTATATTTTGAAAAGCTTCCGTTGAAGGGTTGGGGGTTAAATAGAGGAAAATAAGTAAAGCCAGCTGGTATGAGTACAGAAAATTGAAATTCAGTGTATGTACTAGAAGCTAAAGACTCGAAATTTTTTACAATATTTTTCAACCCCCCACCACCCCTACTCAATTATTAAAGGGGTTGATAAAATAAAATTGATATATTCATTTGAAATTTGGTACACGTCTGTATTATAACGACATCTGGAACTAGATTATATTTTGAGATGATTCCGTTGAGAGGTTGGGGGTTAAATAGGGGGTAAATAGGGGAAAATAAGTAAAGCAAGCTGCTTGAAATACGGTGTATGTACTAGAAGCCAAGATCTCAGATTATTTATGTTATTTTTCAACCCCCACCAGACCTACTCCATTATTAAAGGGGTTGATAATATAAAATTGAAACTTCACTTGAAATTTGGTCCGCGTATGTATAAACGACATCTGGTACTAAATTATATTTTGACATGATTGCGTTGAACGAGTGGGGGTAATTGATCGTAAATAGGGAAAAATAAGTAAAGCAAGCTGGTCAGGGTACAGAAACTTGAAATTGGGTATAGTATGTCCTAAAAGCTACATATATAAATGTTTGTTAGCGATACCTCTCCTGAGATTCTCGCTTGCACACACCAATATGGCATATACTTCTGCTTGGAATACACTAGGATACCTACCAAGTGGCACCGATATACGAGCCCTTGGTTTGCAGCCGTGTATGCCAGCACCAGTTCCCTCCTGAGTCTTAGATCCGTCTGTGTACCACTCGAGACCTTTGGGACTCAGAAGACGGTTTTTATCGCGCTCCCAGTCCTCTAGACTGGGAAACACCGCTGAGTATGGAATAGTGAAATTATAGAAAGGGAGACACCGGTCATCCTCCGCTTGGGTGATGACCCGGTCCCTTACCGGCAGATCCAGGGCCTTTGTGTGCCCCCATCCCCGGCCAGTCCCATTCCACATTCCATTTTTGAACAGTCTATTTGCTGCCTTTTTAGCTTCCAGTTCCACCTCGATATGCAAGGGAGTGAGTCCAAGAATGGCCTCCATTGCTATCGTTGGAGTGGTTCTGATAGCTCCTGTAATTCCAAGACAAGCTAGCCTTTGAACTTGACATAGGCGAGCCCTAATTGTGGAGCGCTCCTGGCAGCGCCACCACACTAGTGCCGCATATGTTATTAGGGGTTTCACCATGGTGGTGTATGTCCAAAGAGCAACCTTCGGACTTATTCCCCATTTTAGACCGAAGATGCGTTTGCACATCCATAAGGAGGCGCACGCTTTCCTCGTTTGAGCTTCAACGTGGTCCTTCCATGACAGCTTGGAGTCCAAGGTTACCCCGAGATACCTTACTGTGCGGGAAAGACACAAACGTGTGCCCATAAGAGAAGGAAGCTGGAAGTCGCTTATTTTTCTCCTTTTAGTGAACAGCATTAGCTCCGTCTTGCCAGGGTTGACAGAGAGCCCATGTCTGTTACACCATTCCTGAACTATGTTGAGAGCCCGTTGCATGAGCCCTGTAATAGTTGTTTCAAATTGGCCTCTAATCATGACAGTCAAGCAGCCTTGAGGGCTCTTGTGTCAAACAAAGTGACCTCAAGACTAGTTTTAAACTGTCGGAATATTTTGACAGAACTGTGCGAACACAACTCTGTCAAACTCATATGGGTGCCCGGTCACAGAGGTGTGGAGGGCAACGAAGAAGCAGACCGATTGGCGGGAGAAGGAGCAATAACTCCGTTTCCTGGCCCTGAGCCAGCCTTCGGTTTGCCAAGAAGTCTGATTCAATCAGAGTTACGAGACTGGGCCACTGCAAGGTTCAGCAACTATTGGACTCAGGCCCCTGGAATGAGGCAGTCGAGGCTCCATATAAAGGGGCCCTCGACTGACTCAACCATTAAGTGGCTGCTTGGGCTCGATAGAGAAAAAATGAGACGGATAGTAGGCCTATTAACAGGACACTGTCCTCTGAATAAACATCTTCACACAATGGGGTTGAAAAACAGCCCTATTTGTAGGATGTGTGGAGTGGAGGATGAAACCACCACTCATATCCTATGCAATTGCGCACCCTTAGGTGCGTTAAGGTATAGGCATCTCCAAAGGCAATTTTTACAGCCGGAGGAGTTACGGGATCAACCATGGAATAGACTGCTCTCCTTTGCGGAGAGCACTGGTCTCTTCTAGAAGATCCCACATGACGCGAATGCACAATGGGCCGACAGGCCTGAGTGCTGCGGATTTCACAGATCTGCTCGCGCGATAATAATGTCCTAAAAGCAAAGGCTTTCTATTTTTTAGTAATATTTTTCAACCCCCACCACCCTTAATCCATTATTAAAGGGGTTGATAAAATGAAATCGAGATATTCACTTAAAATTTGGGACATGTGTGTATTATAACGACATCTGGAACTAGATTATATTTTAAGATGATTCCGTTGAAGGGTTGATGGTGGGATAAGAGTAAATAGGGGAAAGTAAGTAAATCAAGCTGGTAAGAGTACATAAATATGGGATTTGGTGTATATACTAGAAACCAAGGCCCCAGATTTCTTTCTAATATTTTTCAAACACCACCATCTCCGCTTCATTCTTAATGGGTTTGATAACATAAAATTGAGATATTTACTTGAAAGTTAGTACACGGATGTATTGTAATGACATCTGATTGAGATTATCCCATTGAAGGGGTGGGTCGTGGTAGGTTGTGAATAGGGGAAAATAAGTCGGGCAAACTAAAAACATCATTTTTAACGTATATGGTAGAAACCAACGCCTCAAACTTTTCTATGACATCTGCTCCAAATATTACTAAAATTCTATGACCAATAATTTTTACATACTAGAGGGCAAATCTAGTTACGAACTTTCAAGAAAACTGCATTTTTAGCTCCACTTACGATTACTAATATTTTTATGAAAAAATCATTCGTATTGTAGTTTTGCTAAAATTCGGAACATTTATTTGACGCTTCTTTATGCTTGGCTTTTTACCTGGTCTTAGATAATAAAGAGAAATTCTTATCACTTTGCGGCATAAGCAATAGATTTATTTTATTGTCCATTTATTCACAATTTTTAGATTTAGCAATGACGTTATGCCGATGTTTACCGACAATTAACAAGTAGGTGCTAAAAATGAGATAAGATTGACTCGCTAAGGTATAAGGTGGTTGTTTACTATCCGATAAAATGTGTTAAAGTTAAACATAATGTTCCTGCGATTTCCTTATTTATATAGGATGTTTAAAATTATACATTTCAAGCAGGTGAGTTTACATGAACATGGTATTGCAGAACACTAGGTAAGTAATTTTCGTCAAAAAAAATAAATAAAAAAAACTTTCATCCACCATTTGTCCGAAAATGTATCTCAAAGAAGTTTAAGTTCTTGATTTATTTGTTTTACTTAATGAGATTTCTGTCACATTTAAATTTAATTTCTAGAAAAAATGAGAGAACATTTGATGAACATGTGGAAATATTTTTTAAGAAGGGAAATAAAATATATTTTAAATGCTTACAGTTACATCTTCCAAACAATGCCAAACACCTGAATGAATTAAAAAAATAATAATCTTCACATTTTGTGCTTAAAAGGGCCATCAGAAAGTATTCTTGGGGCACCAACTCCTAAGCTGTCCGTGGAAAACGAAACTCCAACTATACATGTAATGTGACGTTGCAGAGTAAACATGGAGTAGCTGCATCCGCATTTTTTCAACTAGGGACTCTTGTATATATAAAAGTCCAATTCTTTAAAAACAGATTCCTTCATTCATTAGTTTTTGATAAATAGCATCTTTTTCTGATTTTAATAATAAAATGAAATAATAAAAAGAGATTTTATTTCTCTTTACCATGAGACAATGGTGTACCTTTTTATTCACATAAGCAAAAAAAATACGTTACATCAAGACTCTTAAAGATGATATAGACAAAATTTCTTAGTTGTGCTTACAGAATATCTTCATTTTAAGAATGGAGATAAAAAATATTTTGCTGTAAACAACTGTCGCTTATAGTAAAATAAATTTTCGTTAAAGGTAAAATACATTTTTCGACCAACCAATCTGTTGAGACAAATTAAAAACATATTTCAAAATTACAATATTTTTTTATCAAAAACTGCTGAAAGAAAAATCTATTCAGAGAATTTGTCTGGGGCAGCTATTACCAGATATTATCAATAACAAATAACTGTTTCATTTCTTTTGCAAAGTGACTGTTTATTCTGATCTCAATTTTAAGAAAAATTGTAAAATATTTTAATTTATTTCTTCTTCAATTCTTTGGGACTTCCTGCCACATCTATTTTTTCTTTTTAAGCGGTGCTCGGGCAATCTACAAAATATCACAGTTAACCAGTCTCATACTGGTAAATAACCTCTACGCCTCTGACTTTTACGTCAAAAGATGTAGAGGTTGCTTTTTTTTCTTTTCTTTTTTAATTAAACAACACAAATAAGTATAAAAACTTTAAATTATACATTTCGCCGACGTTTCGGAAATCTAATCTGATTCCCTTTTCAAGGCTTTTTTTGGAAAATCTTTTTTGATGTGTATTATAAATATACAGCTCTAAGAATGTTTGTTATATTCAGTATCAATAGATACTTACTATTTACATAGAACTGTTGATACAGTCAAGAGTTTTTTAGTTTTTATACAACGTTAAGATTGTGAAGTTCTTCCTTTAACATTGGCAACCAAGTTGTACAGACATCTACGGAACAATTCGACACGCATCTATCCTCATTCGATAATATTATCTGGTGGAGATACGTAGATGATATTTTTGCAATCCGGCCTCATGGTATTGAGTTACTAGATAGTTTTTGGAACATTTAAATAATAAAGTACCTTCTATTAAATTCACTTTAGAAAAGGAAACTAGAAATGAATTACCATTTTTAAATGTTTTAGTTAAAAGAGTAAATGGTACAATTGAAACAAGTGTTTATAATAAACCAACACATACCAACAGATATTTAAATTTCAACTCAAATCAGTTGATGCACATTAAGAGGGGTGTTGTAAAATGTTTGTATGATAGGGCCAAAATCATTTCTTCTAATGATGAAATACTAAACAACGAAAAGCGGTTTATAAAGGAAGTTCTTATAAATAACCAATACCCTGGGGGTTTTGTCGATAAAATCTTCATAAATATTGAAAATAACAATCAGGTAGGACAAAAACCTGAAAAACGTTACACGGCGTTAATTCCTTATGTATGTGGATTATCAGAAAAGTTGCGCCGCATCGGTGATAGATTTGATATTAGAACGGTATTTCAAACAAACAGCACTTTAAGATTTGTTCTGACAAAGAAGAAACCGAAGAACCACGAGCAAAATTCAAGAAACTGCATTTATAGTATTCCGTCTGAGTGCAACAAACAATACGTGGGTGAGTCATCCAGTCCTTTTAGTGGAAGATTGGGTGAACATCAAATTTATACCAGAAAAAATTAAATTCAGAGGTCCAAGATCTGCGAACACGCTTGGGAAAACGGACATAGAATAAACTGTGACTCGGCAAAAATTTTAACAATAGATAGATAGCAATAAAAGAAAAATTGAAGAATCCGCTATAATATTACTGAATGCGGATAGATGCGTGTCGAATTGTTCCGTAGATGTCTGTACAACTTGGTTGCCAATGTTAAAAGAAGAACTTCACAAACTTAACATTATATAAAAACTGAAAAAACTGTTAATTATATCAACAGTTCTATGTAAATAGCAAGTATCTATGGATATTGAATATAACAAACATTCTTAGAGCTGTGTATTTATCATACACAGCAAAAAAGATTTTTCAAAAAAAGCCTTGAAAAAGGAAACAGATTATATTGTCTGTAATTGTTTATTTGTGGCATATTCAGATTTTCTTACTTTTTATTGGGTATTTTGCCACTGAAAAATATTTAAAAATTTTAATGAAAAAACCTCTGCGCCAAACGGATCAGACAGAGGTTGGTTCTTGAGTACTTGACTATTTCAAAAAGTCTCACACCTAAAAATATATAAACTAGAACAATGTTATGAACTAAAAACTGAAAATCAAAGCTATAGGTAGTTAACGTTTCGGAAGAGAATCTACTTCCGTTCTCAAAACTTTTTTGGCCGTCAACCATGACAGTTCTTTGTTTATAAACAAAGAACTGTCATGGTTGACGGCCAAAAAAGTTTTGAGAACGGAAGTAGATTCTCTTCCGAAACGTTAACTACCTATAGCTTTGATTTTCAGTTTTTAGTTCATAACATTGTTCTAGTTTATATATTTTTAGGTGTGAGACTTTTTGAAATAGTCAAGTACTCAAGAACCAACCTCTGTCTGATCCGTTTGGCGCAGAGGTTTTTTCATTAAAATTTTTAAATATTTTTCAGTGGCAAAATACCCAATAAAAAGTAAGAGAAACAGATTATATTTCCGAAACGTCGATGAAATATTTAATTTCAAGTTTCCATGCTTATTTGTGTTGTTTATTAAAAAAAAAGCAACTTCTAACTGATCCTTTGACGTAAAAGTCACAGGCGTAGAGTAGAGGTTATTTATCAAACATACTGGTTAATTGTGATATTTTGTAGATTCCCCGAGCACCGCTTAAAAAGAAAAAATGCATGTGGTAGGAAGTCCCAAAGAATTGAAGAAGGAAAAAATTAAGATAATGCCACAAATAACATTTAGACAACATATTTTAATTTAATTATACTCTTCACAAATATAAGACGAAGAATACATTGCATTTGATCGGCATTTTTTTGAAACCGGTTATATCGCGCATAGAGAAAGAATTTTCATATCACTATGTTAGTGATCGTAGTATAAAGAACTTTCAAAATGTCCGTCGGTCTGTTCGTATTAGCTAGAGGAAGAACCATATTATTTTTGAACGAAATTGATCAATAAACAAAGAAGCTATTAATTATTTAAATTTAATAAAAATCAATTTTTTCATGTTTGTAATTAAACAAAAATATTATTTGCAAGAAACTGCGAATTCTGTAGAATGTGCAACAATTATATAAAAAGTGTAGTAAATCTGCGAAGACGATAATGGTTAGCTTGTTTAACTTTTACAAATTTATTAAAACTGGTCATGTCCAGGACAAAAAATATAAAAAACTGTTCTCCACTCGAAGGCATGTGTACTACGTACAAAACGAAGAGTATATTGCATTTGATAGGCACATTTCTAAAACCGGTTTTATCGCTCGTATCGTCCGTCTGTGTGTGTCTGCCCGCCTGTTTGTCGGTCCGTCACGTTTCTTGTAAGCACGATAACTTAAGAACTAAAAGTCCGATTGTATTGATATTTGGACAGTAAGTTGGTGCTAGATAAAGTAAGCATCCCATTTTTGAACAAAATCGATCAGTAATTAGAAAAGTTATTAATTATTTAAATTAAAAAAACTAAAACAAGAAATGCCTAAAACTAATGTTATTTGTAAAAAAACTGAGAAGAGTATCCTATAGAATGTGTAACAATTATATAAAAAGTGCAGTAAATCGGTGAGGACTATAATGGATAGCTTGTTATTACTATATTTTTAATTATTGCTTAATCCCAAATAATAAAGTGAAATATTTGTATCTACTGAAATATTCGAAATATTATTATCCCAATATTTCCGTACTATTAGATATAGTACTTATAAATACTAATATGAAAGTTTAGTAGGTTAAATAGAAGAAAAAACAATCCTTATTGAATTACATGCCACCGTACCGTTTCCAAAAATTTGGATCTTCATTTTCAAGGGCTCCTTGAAAATAAAGAAATGAATTTTTTGAAACGTCAACGTTTAATTCAATAAGGATTATTTTTCTCCATTCGAAATATAAATTATAGACATTTCACCATGATTAATAACCCTATCTTATGTCTTACTATTCTGTTATTTATTCACTTTTAAAATTATTTACAGAGAAAAGCACTTCTTGAGTGAATATAAGTTTATAATTAATTTAATCATATCTCATTACACACTACTTTTATTGGCAAAAGTAAAATTAGATACGAACTTAATTCATCATTGTGGAAGAATTTTATCCCCGAAAGTAAGCGGATTAAACTGGTGACATCAAGACTCTTTATGATAATTTTCTTGCAGTCATTTATATGGAAGTTTTAGGATAATTTTGTAGTACGCTTAATGCGGAGTCGCTTGAGCGTAGGCAGAGTAATGTGAATGTGGATATAAATAGAGTAGAAGAATAGGAAGCGGCGTAATCGAGTGAGCTTCGACGAGGATGCCTCGCCGAAATAACCTCGGTCGTTTGTCACGATTAGCGGCGGGTCCGGGGCCACCGGAGTCCGGAATGGCAGGTGGCGGCTCCCGCGGTCAGCACTGTATTACTTTCCGACTCCGGGCACTGATTTGACCGGGGTAAACACCTGCAGACTAATGTCGCTACTTCATCGCCCATAAATCCGTGCCTGACGTGCATGCACGCCGCTCACATGTTCAGATTGCTGCGTTTTATAGCCGAAGAAACGGCCGATATTGGATGTCTGATCCTGGCTGGTGAATCACGCAACAGATTGGTTTTACACAACGTTCGACCCGACCGTGTAATCATAATCCTGGCTACAAAAGCGCTGCTCCTTTGCAATGATATGCCGGAATTGTGCGCCTCCCTAAAATAATTGGATTACAACTTTGTACGTGTATCGGAGACCGATATATACATTATCAATGCCTGCCAATTGTCCGCTAGATTTAACATATTATTCGATATCTTGAATAACTTTCCGTCGATTTTTTTCCAAGAGAATAAATTTCGTTGAGGTCTACTACAGGACGGGTATTTTCTTTTACGACTGGCGCTTTGATGGTGGGGCGCAGACGCCGTGCTCGTCTGCTATCGCAGCGGCTCGCATGCTCTCGGAAACTCATAAGCTCGCGAAGTCAGAGGCTCTTCTCTCATGTATGGACGCTTCAGCAGCCAGCATCCCAATCTAGTCGCTTGTCGCCCTCCGGTGCTGACGGTTGTTCATCAGTCAGAAAGTACGGGCGTAAACTGAATATCGATACAGGGTTCAGTATACTTATTGCCAAAGTACCAAAAGAAATTTTCGCCGCTCACAAAATACTCAGTTTTTAATGCTGTGCGCGTTTTACAAAAACAACTTTTTCACAAAACATCAGATTTATGTCAACATTAACTCCAAAAATAAAATCATTGTTTACCCGTAAATTTCGATACTCTCTAATATTATTGCGTAATAAATGTCAATTACGTACTGTTATTAATATTTACGAGGGAGAGTTATGTGGTTGTAACGGGTGTGCGCGGTTCTGAGGGGTAGGCGAGGGTATATACTAGTGGCCAACGGGGCGCCCTGTCAGTTTACTCTCAACCTTTGGGGCGGTAACATCGGTAGTTTCGATCGCGCGGCAACTACCACGCGCTTATATGTTATAGTTTCGTAACATGCCACTTTATGAATTTTTATTCTTGTGACAATATTAAAGCAAGTATGGCTAGGAACTTATTTGGATTTTTTGTGATTTTTGTGTTGGCTAGTGCGGGCGGAAACGAATTTACTCCTACTGATAGTTCCTCACAACCTCTTCGATACGAAGCTCCGGATGATTGTCAATGGTGGGTGCGAGAGCCGGCCACGGCTGGGGGCCAGGATGAAGTTGCATTGACATGCAATTTGAGGACCATCAACAGCGAGTTTGACACGACCAATTTTAGCGTAATACCCTCTGAGCACACGACTTCCCTAAGGATAGAATGCAATGCAGATATCATGTCTCGCAGCAGTTTGGACGATAAAAGTTTTGTTCATTTAACAAAACTTCGAGCACTCGAGCTAGAGCACTGCAAGCTGGGACGATGGCCTGCCGGAACGTTGCTAGGATTACGTGATCTTCGAAATCTCACAGTTCGCACTCACAACACAGAATGGCCCGCCATGAACCTGGATTTCGCACGAGATAGTTTTTCTCCGGTTAGACAATTAGAGAGGCTGGATTTGAGTTGCAACAACATATGGTCGTTTCCTGAAAATATTTTTTGTCCTCTGATCAACTTAGTGGCGTTAAATGTAAGCGAAAATAGGCTTCAGGACGTTAGTGATTTGGGATTTAGAGAAAAGGCCCCTGGACTCCCACAACCCCTCATAAGTGCCAACGACGACGACCATCAGGAGCACACCGAAACTACACGCACGCTTTCACATCCTTGCAGTTTAGATATCCAGGTACTTGACACTTCATTTAACCATTTCGTTTTGATACCCGCGAGCGGATTCAGTGTGCTTCGTCGACTTCGTGAACTATACATCCATAATAATGAAATATCCATGGTAGCAGACCGTGCCCTAGCGGGTCTCAAAGCTTTGCAAATATTTGACTTGTCGAACAACAAAGTAGTGGCACTCCCTTCTGAACTTTTCAAAGACAGCGTTGGCTCGATTAAGGAAATTTATCTGCAGAATAATTCCATCAGTGTTTTAGCTCCTGGTCTGTTTGCAAATTTAGAGCAATTATTGGCACTTGATTTATCCAGAAACCTCCTTACTAGCTCCTGGATTAATGCCGATACATTTTCAGGCCTTATTCGGTTAGTTCTATTAAATTTATCTTACAATCGAATAACGAAATTGGATCCCTCTTTCTTCAGGGATTTATACACCCTGCAAATCTTAAATTTGGAGCATAATTCTCTAGAAACTATTCCAGCTGACACGTTCGCTCCTATGAATAATCTGCACACGTTAATTATATCTTATAATAAAATCACGTATCTCGACGCTTATTCTCTGAACGGATTGTATGTTCTGTCTCTCTTGGCGCTAGATAATAATCTTTTAGAGGGAATTCATCCTGAAGCTTTCAGAAATTGCTCGAGTTTGCAGGACTTGAATTTAAATGGCAACTTACTCAATGCCGTGCCCTTGGCACTCAAGGATATGCGACTTATGCGAACAGTAGATTTGGGCGAAAATCTTATTACTTCATTAGAAGATCCCGGTTTCAGAGGTATGAGCAATTTATATGGTTTAAGACTTATAGGAAATCGCTTGCAGAATATCAGTAAACGCGTCTTTTCAGACCTACCAGCGCTGCAGATTTTAAACTTAGCTCGTAATAAAATTCAGAAAGTGGAGCATGGCTCTTTTCAATTCAGTCCTAATCTCCAAGCCATCCGACTTGACGCTAACGTGCTCAGCGATGTCAACGGGTTGTTCGCGGAGATCCCCAGTTTGTTATGGCTGAACATATCAGATAATCAAATAGAATGGTTCGACTATGCTTTAATACCGCAAGGATTGCAATGGCTAGACATGCATAAAAATAATGTACGAGATCTTGGCAATCACTACAACCTCGACTTTGAACTACGACTGCAAACGCTGGACGCGAGCTTTAATAAACTCACCAAGATAAATGCAGCCGCCGTGCCAAGCGGCATTGAATTATTGTTTTTAAACGACAATCTTATATCGATTGTTGAACCGCACACATTCATAAAGAAAACGAACCTGACCAGAGTGGACTTATATGCTAATCAAATAATAAGTATGGATCTCAATGCGCTCAGGCTCACTCCAGTGGACCCAGAGCGGCCGCTACCGGAGTTCTACATCGGCGGAAATCCATTTCAATGTGACTGCACTATGGAGTGGCTACAGCGAATAAACAAACTCGACCACCTGCGGCAACATCCGCGTGTTATGGACCTGGAAAGCATATACTGCAAGTTACTGTACAATCGCGATAGTAATTACCTCCCGCTGATAGAAGCGGAGTCCTCACAGTTCCTATGCACGTATAAGACACATTGTTTTGCGTTGTGCCATTGTTGTGATTTCGACGCTTGCGATTGCGAAATGACGTGTCCTACAAATTGTACCTGTTATCACGACCAGTCCTGGTCAGCCAACGTCGTCGAATGTTCAGGGGTCGGCTACACTGAAATGCCCAGTAGAATACCAATGGACGCAACGGAAGTTTATCTCGATGGTAACAACTTTGGTGAGTTATCCAGCCATTCTTTCATAGGCCGTAAAAATTTAAAAGTACTGTATGCAAATAACTCAAACATCGCCGCAATTTACAATCATACATTCAGCGGTTTACGAAGGCTAACAATATTACATTTAGAGAACAATCACATAAAAGAATTATTAGGATTTGAGCTTGCTAGTCTGGAGTATTTGCGGGAGCTTTACTTACAAGGCAACATGATACACTTTATCGACAATAGAACTTTCTTGGAACTAAAGCAATTGGAAGTTCTGCGTTTGGATGGAAACCGCTTATATTCGTTCGAAGTGTGGCAGTTTGCTTTAAATCCGTATCTAGTTGAAATTGGACTGGCTTATAACCAGTGGACGTGCGACTGCCAATACGTTTCCAAGTTCAAAACTTGGTTACAAGTGAATTATGGTAAAGTTGGGGATGCCAATAAAATAACTTGTATGTATAATAATATCACCAAAGCCCTGGGGCCGCATATGGCAGACTTTAACAGTACTTCCTGCGTTAATTCGTACCAAGGCAGCAATCGCGCCGTGGTGGAAACTCAAGTGATGAATGATTATCTGCCACTGTTGCTGGTTACAATGTGTGTTTTTATAGCGAGCGTCGTTATTGTTTGTGGCGCCTTTTACTACCGGCGAGAGCTGCGCGTGTGGATTTATTCGCGGTGCGGATTAAGAATGTGTTATAAAACCACAGCTTTCGAAGAACAACAAGATAAAGATAGACTTTTCGATGCTTACGTAAGTTACAGTGTAAAAGACGAGGCGTTTGTTAGCCAAGTATTAGCCCCCGGTCTCGAATCCGGAGATCCGGGATATAGATTGTGTTTACACTACAGAGACTTTAACGTCTCGGCCTACGTCGCCGATACGATTATCGAGGCTGTCGAGTCCTCGAGACGCACAATAATAGTTCTTTCCAAAAACTTTTTACACAATGAATGGTGCCGGTTCGAATTTAAATCGGCTTTACATGAAGTTCTGAAAGACAGGCGGCGGAGATTAATATTTGTTGTGACGGGGGAACTGCCTCAGAGGGACTTGGATCCCGATCTGCGCCTGTACTTAAAGACAAATACTGTAATCGAATGGGGTGATCGGCAGTTCTGGCAGAAATTACAGTTTGCCATGCCGGACGTTAGAAGGCCCTGTGTTCATCAAAGGTCCTCAGTGAATATTTATGCAACGGCTACTCCTTCTCATCTAGACAGATCCCGGAGTCCGGCTTTGCCGCCTCCTCCGCCTCCAGGGAAGCTGCCTCCTTTCCTGCAACATTCATCGAGCCTGCCGAGGGACACGAGGACAATGCCGCATCCTTTGTGGGCGTAGCGGATGTTCTTTAGCAGGTGAGACTTTGTTTCAAAATATTTTACCACCCCTTGTTTGTTTACGCTTAGCGGCAGATGTTTTGTACAGTACTGAATACCTATTATTATAATTAACAAACTCCAATAAATTTTATAAACAGAAGGTAATTATTTGAAAACATTAGAAATGGCGTTTAATCCCCCGTTTATGATATAATTAATGTTTTCAATGTTCCTTGCTTAGTCATGTTGATGAGAACAGCTTTAATTATGATTAATCGCATTACGCAATTAAAAATTTTATTAAAATTATAAAATTTGACAAATAATGCTGTAAAATTAAGTTCACGTTTTATTTTGACGTTTAGTTGCCGGCAAATGTTTAAATTTCGCCCACGTGTATATGTTTATGTATGTTATTCCTGCATCTATTAACATCCACTGTCGATAAATATAAATTTAAGGCAAATAATAAACTCACTTTATTTGCATGGCCGCAACTTAATTTAAATTATATACCATCGTGCTTTACCTTGTTTCAAAGTTCGAATAACTTTGTTTTGTTTATTTTGATTTCTGAACCATTCAAGAAGTTATAAACAGGTACTGTGGTTTTACTAAAAAGTTAGAAGAAGTAACTTTTGCCAAACAAAATAAATCGTTAAAAGAGATTACATTTGTTTATAATCGTATTTTCTGTAAGTTATAATTAGTTTATTGCAATTCTGTGGTGTATTTGAATTTCTTGGGTTTATTAGATTTAAACGATTAATTTATTAAAATCGCGGTATTTATTACTTGCATTAATATACGATTCAAATGTATTGACCCCTCATTTTAACCGCGAATATCTTAGAAACTGAGGAGCTGAAAAAATTGAAAAAATTATGTGTTTATTATGAGTCTATTCTAAATCAGTCACTGAAATTTGAATAATGTACATTGGACACTTTTGAAGTTCTGCTAAGTTATATTAAAAAATGTCCTACTTTTTAAGGAAATTTTGACCATACCAGTTTTAAATCTATCATATCTTAGAAAATATGCATACTATGTAAATAATATTCTGCACATTGATAAAGCACGGCATTTTTTGTACGACTAAATTTTTTCATAATTTTTCATTCTAAAACTTTGCAGTTATTCTCAAAAACGTGACGTCATGTTTATTCGGTTATTTATCAATGCATTTAAAATTTTTTTGTTAAAATACTTAATTATGTAAAATGTAAGCATTTTCAGAAAAAATAATTGGTATACATCTAATATTAATTTAGTTATCAAGCGTAAAGGATAATATCATTCCAAGTTTGCACTAATATCATCTATTACGTTTCATAACTAAATTAGTGTTTGATATATACTGAAAATGCTTACATTTTACATAATTAGCTATTTTAACATACAATTTTCAAATACATTGATAAATAACCGAATAAACATGATGTCACGTTTTTGAGCATAACTGCAAAATTTTAGAATGAAAAAGTATGAAAAAATTTCCTCGTACAAAAAATGCCGTGCTTTATCGGTGTCTAAAATATTATTTACAAAGTATGCATATTTTCCAAGATATAATGGATTTAAAACTGGTATTGTCAAAATCTCCTTAAAGAGTAGAACATTTTTCAATATACTTTAGCAGAACTTCAAAAGTGTCCAATGTACATTATTCAAATTTCAGTCACTGATTTAGAATAGACTCAAAATAAACACAAATTTTTTTCTATTTTTTCTGCTCCTCCGTTTCTGAGATATTGGCGGTTAAAGTGAGGGGTCAATACATTTGAATCGTATATTAATTTTCTAGTTTCTTTTCCTGCTGTTTGTTTTTCTTTTAACGCAGTTTTTATATTACTAAGTGAGCAAATTACTGATATAGTGCAGTCAAACTTAGCATAGGAAAGTTGAATAATTAATTTAGTCCGAGCATCAGGCTATTGGAAAAGACACTATTAAAAACGAAGTAATATTGTAAATAAATGTCCTAAAAACAATAAAATAATGTTAACAATGACAATAATAATTATGTTAAAAAACGTAAAAGCGGGGGCTCCTGATGAGTAAAATTTTCTGTTTTTCCAGGTATTGTGAGCGCTTTTACGTTTTCTAACATAATTTTTATTATTAATATTATTTTCTTCATTTTAGTGCATTTTTTACAGTTTCAGTTTGTGTGTTTTTAAAGTTTTTTAAATTATTTATTTATTTTCTTTTTTCAAATGTTGTTCCAATTAAAATTGTATGTTTGTTGGATTAAATTCCTTTTCTATAAATGACAAAATCCATTCGTCGCCCTGAAGATGCCATTTTGAATTCTTGAATTTCGACTAAATATTTATAACCTGCGACATCGATAATCCCAAGATACCGATTTTTATAGGAATCAGACCATAGATCTTATCCCCCATTTTGATCCCGTCATTTTGAATCGTTAAATTTGGACTACTTAATTGTAATTTGCAACCTGGATAACCCTCAGATACCGATTTTCAGTCGAATCAGACGATAAGCGATAAAACCTATCCGCCATATTGACGTCACCATTTTGAATTTTCGACTTTAGACCAAATATTTGTAATCTGCGACCCCAAGAATCCCTGGATATCAATTTTTGGTAAAATCGGATATTAAATGACAATAGACTGTCCGCCATCTTTGAAACGCCATCTTGGATTTTCGTGTAAAAACTGTCAAATTTTAATTTCATGCGAACCACTTACACATGCCGAATTTCAAGTCAGAACGACATCCTGAAGTGGGTGAAAAGTGATATGTAATATTCGATTACAATGCTACAGATCAAGCTAAATAGAGCCGTGTTAAAAAATGAACTCCACATTAAGGATGTTCTAGTTATTGTACTCTTCGCAAACACATAATGAAGAATATATTGCATTTGATCGGGTAATATTGCTTGTATAGAAAAACTTTCCAAATAACTGTGTTAATGATCGAGTGCTGAACAGCTTTCAAAATGTGCGTCCATCTGTCTGTCCATACGTCCGTCCGTCCGTCACGTTTCTTGTAAGCACGATAATGAAAAGTGCGATTGTACTAAGATTTGGACAATAAGTTAGTTAGCTAGAGGAAGAACCCTGTTGCCTTTGAAAAACTAATATTATTTACAAAAATACTGTGAAAAGTATCCTATAGAATGTGCAACAATTAATAAATAGTGCAATAAATCGACAAAGGGTGTAATGGTTAGCTTGTTTTTGTTATAATAGATAACAGTTTTTTTTTAAGTCAATAATTTATATTTAGCCTTTCTTGAATTTTCAATGCCAATATTTCGCAAACAGACACGCCGAAACTTCAAGAGAACAATTTTTAGTCCGTAATATTTTCTAAGATATAATGCCAGCTTCTTGAAAATCTGCAAAGTTCATGGTCTCACAGCACAGTTTTTTGTTAAAAACACACCACACCATACTATTAAATTTTCAACGTTTTAAGAAAAATTTCTGCCCAATTTAATGATCAGGCAGCCATTTCTACAATTTTCCTGCTTTTGTGCATACTGAAATTTTCGTAAATTTATTGTAAAATCTGCAAAATAGCTTCAGTATTTTGATCTTCAAGAATGGCGTAAACATATCCTTTTAACGAGCATCTAGCGAATTGAATATTCATAAAATATTACAGTTATATTCTTATAACGATTTTCTTAACACAAAAATCAATTGACATTTTTAATGACCCTACCCAAATGTGGAAACCAAACCCTAGATTTTGCAGAATTCCTCATCTTGCATACCACATCTTTCAGATATGGACTACAAAATTGTATTTTTGGCGTTTTTTTCTCACTTATTTGACGTCGGCCTTTAAGTATGTCGCTTACTATTTGCAACGTATTGGCATTGAAAGTTGAAAAATTGCAAAATGAAATACATGTTTATTTTTCTTTGAATAAGTAAGATATTCTGGTGGTGGAGATAAATTTTTTTAAATTTCCTGCAAAGTTATCTCGACTTCCTATTATTTGATACCGAACTGCAACAACTAATTATCTTGCTGTAGGCATTCTATTGTTTTAATTTATTTCTGATCCGACAAAACTAATGAGAAGTTTTGAATTAACTTTGAATCCTTCTTCACATAAAATTTAAAGAACTTAAGGTCATTCCCTAGAAATAGACATCGGATAGGCAAATATTTATTATTTTTGCCCATAACTTTTTTTCTTAGAGCGTATATTTAAAAAAAACTATAAGGGCTAGACAATTTTTAAATCTGAATCTAGAGATTTTGCAAACCACTGAAATTATTGAGTGAAAACACAGCCCCACAAACAAACAAAAATATTTGGAACTGCTACCGAGACAAGTGTATCCCTATGTAATTTTCGACGCTGAATCCGAATCCGGGGTCAAAAAAAGTCGTACACCCCCAAAATCAACCCCTAGCGCTAAAAAACACTCCCTAAACAGGGTTAAAATTACTTAACGCTGCACGAATAGTCTTAAATCTCAAAAATTCGAATTAACTATAAACATTCAAGTATATAACGCATAAATACAGAGTTAACACTACTTTCCATTGAAAATCACCCCCATGAATGGGTGAAAACTACCCCTCACATAATAGGAATTTAAAAAAACTTCAGTGATTGCAAAAAAGCTTACGATGCCCAGTTATTTTAGAAACAGTACGTAACTGCATTAGTCTCGATGCGATGCTCAAAATCTACCCCCATGGAGTGGCGGAAGCCACGCCTGTATCGGGTAAAAAAATTTGTCATCGTGATTTCTATTTTAATCAATGCTAAAATTGACTAAAAGTATGCAGCACTGCAGCTTGGAGGTGCATTGCACCAAAGTCACTCAGTGACATCCCCATGAGAGGGTGAAAATTACTCTTCACATAACAAAAATTTCAAAAAATAGTTGCAGTATCTTTTAGAAAAGCTCAAAACATCTGCATGTTCTTATTTAAGAAGAATCTTTGACAACGTACTTGAAAAGTACCTCTATTATGAAGTAGCAAAAATTTACCAGTAGTCTTAACTCAATTAAATTTATTCTTTCTTTTTGCAATATCTTTTGGATTTGTTTTCGAATGATCTTCTGACCGACTGCCGTTTATGCTTTTCAGACGTCTCTCTTTTTAAGGACCATCAGTCATCTGCCTTCATATGTTCGTCCCATCTTCCATGGTACCTTTTTCCATTTCTGATATATCTTGGTGAAAGCATTCACCTTGCTCTTCACTGTAGTCGCAATTTTCTGGGAAATAATCAAGATGGGAATCGAGGATATGAAATTCCATGCTCATATTGCACCCTAAAGATTTGAAATTTTTAATCATTTTATCAATTTAAATTTAGGGGTGGTTTCCGCCACTCTATGGGGGTAGTTTTTGAGCATCGCATCGAAACTAATGCAGTTACATACTGTTTCTAAAATAACTGGGCATCGTAAGCTTTTTTTCAATCACTGCAGTTTTTTTAAATTTCCTGTTGTGTGAGGGGTAGTTTTCACCCACTCATGGGGGTGATTTCAACGGAAAGTAGTGAATGTTTATATTTAATTCGATTTATTGAAATTTAAGACTATTCGTGGAGCGTTGTCATTTTGACCCGGGAGTGTTTTTTAGCGCTAGGGGTTGATTTTGGGGGTGTACGATTTTTTTTGACCTCGGATTCGGATTCAGCGTCGAAAATTACATAGGGATACAGTTGTCTTGATAGCAGTTCCAAAATTATTTTTTTTTTGTTGGGCTGTGAAATTCATAGTTATAGTCTTATTATGGTTCTACTTAGGTATTCTTATAGTTTTTTTTTAATATAATTACCAAGAAAAAAAATTATGCCCGAAAATAATAAATATTTCCCTATCGGATGTCTCTTTCTAGGGAATGGCCACCTTAATATGTTGCAAAATAAATATTTTATGCTATTTTTCCTCTTTTCTCCTGCTCTAGTAATCGCACCACAAAACAGGCAAATTATTCACAATGAAATCTGGAATAAAACTAGACCTATAAAAAACTTTGTGGCAATGCGAAAATAGAAACTATTACTTAAAAGTGGCCATTTTCAATTTATGAAATAGTTGTCCATAATACATTTTAACGATAGTGCCTTTTTTGAACTAGCAATATATTTATTTAAACGGGTAAAAATTCAAGAGTCTTCACAATTGTAATCCCTTTACTGCATCGACTTGTAGGAGGGCATTTTCTTGAATATAGATTTTCCAAACGCCCTTCTTCTACCTATGAGTGTAAAGTAAAAAGGAATCGTAACTTATCATATCTAATCTCTTTCTAAAATCAGTGCAAAAGTATGCAATTTTTAAGATATATTTTGACATTGGATTCAAATTGATATCAGACAATAAATTAAAGTTCCTTGATACCTTACCCTATTAGGAGTTAACTAACCATTTCTTTTATTACACCCTTCTTAGTAGCTGCTATCGTGGTTGGAATGTTCAATTATTTTTTTTTAAATCATGATTTAAATTAAGTGATTTTTAAAATTTGTATTATGGATTTCCTTTTCTTGATAATAGGTGTTATTTGAATGAACACATTATTATCACTCTGTTTTATAGTTAAAAAAATAGAGTTATAAATATCCATATATAACTTATATAAAATACCAATTTTGCTGCCTTTTTGCCCTCTTTGTTTCCCTTCTTCAAAATCATAAGTTCAAAGGAAAAGAGTACTCTCTCAACAGATGCTGACGGTAAAAAAATTACCTAACAAGGTACAAGTTGTTGCTAATATCTGGTATGACTGTTTGATTCACCCAACTAAGTATTGGGCATTACATTTTCCAACAGACATACGACCCAGTTATTGGAAGTATAGTAGTCATTTTAAGCAAGATGCAATATGTACTTTTAAGCCATGATTAGTAAATATCATGCTAATTTTTTTCTATTTAATTTCATTAACAAATTAAGAGAAATTCTCATATCTTTTTTCTGCTCTGCCATGCTCTAAGGCAAATGATTGATCATGTCTTTAGTTTGCACAAATGCGAGCTGGCTACTATGCTATAACTAAAGAATTGCAAGTCAATGCAGGAATTATTCACAATGTTAAATAAATTGGTAAAATAAAATTGAAAGAAAAATTGAATCGCTTTCAAGAATAGATCATAAGAAATTATGAAATAAAATGTTCGTACGGTTAATTATACCTTATTATAAACAGTTACGTGTGAGATCTTTATTTATCCATTTTACACCAAGTTTATTTTCAGTCTCTTCGGTGGCCTCTTCTAAACTATTGCTAATTCTAACCCTCTATTGCACACTATATTTTTTTGCCCAAAAAAAATTTTCCTTCTGCTCTTTCTTGTTTCTGTTCTATTTTGAAGGTATCTAAGTACATGTTATTTTGCAAAATTAATCTGTTGAACAAACAAAATTTTTTTGTTCTCAAATGAAACATTATGAACAGAAAGTAAACATGTTTTATAATTTGAAAAATTAAAAATATATATTTAATTCTGTTTACAATGAAATTGCTTAAAACAGTTATTTTCTTTGTAGAATATCGCACATTATTTTTGATTTTCCTTTGCAGTTACGAATGTTGTCTGATGAGGGACATCCATACCATTATACGCAATAATTGTTCAAGCTCCATAGAATCAGTTTTGAGTGACATTTGGAATCTATTGAGTACTATACAAACATGTTTGCTCCACGATTTCAGACAAGAAATTGTCCGATATGAAAAATTTGAATAAACTATAAGGGTCCTCCAGCTGTAAAATATCTTCTGGAAGATTACATTCCCCAAAAATTTATTCTTCTCTTGATGTCATTCAGTTTTGAGGACATCCTCATTTTTATTAGAAAAAAAAGATTCTTGTATTTGTGGAAGACTAAATAAGTGAGCGAGATATCATCTAGAAAACTGTCTGAATCATTATTCCAATATTATTGGAAACGTGTAATTACACTGTAAAGAATAATTAAGGATAATAGTTATTTCATTCAGGATAATAATAGGATTTTACCCTCATTTTCACCATCTGACAATTTTGAGTCTTCGCTTTCAAATGGAATGTCACGGATGATCTCATGACCTCATACCTTTTCCATACAATGCGGTTGCTTTTGTTTCTGGAAAATCCATTGATAATCTACAGAAGGTATCATTATTATAAAACACAAAAATGTAAAATATGCTTTCCGTATCTAATTTGAATGCATACTGTTCCCAATCGGGAACAGTGATATTATGACCTTTTTGTACTGACTTGAATAAACAAAATGTATTTTACATTAATGTACTCGTGATGGATAGATTGATTATAAAAAATATAAAACTGGCAGAAAATGAAAAAGCAGACTGACTGACAATAGGTTTACAATTGAATGGCAAACACAGAGCCATCTGCCCGGAAAATGTATTAGCAGAAATAAGAAACTATATCAAAAAATAATGGATTCCATAAAAATTTTACAAAAAATGTAAGGTGGCGCTGCCTGACATATTTAAAAAAATGTGTTCCCACTTGGGAACATTGTGCAATAGAGGGATTTAAATTTTTTAGCTCTGTCGCCAAAGCTGTTATAGAACCCTGACCTCTCCATGTACCATATTTTACGTAAATTTGCTAATGTGCAGTTATGGCACCTATATTCCATTTGAGTCAGTATTGAGTATTAAACTTTTGGCCTTAGATTTAATACCAATTATTCCTAAAATATCTAACAACCAATGTTTGTGTAATTGCATCCCAATTTTAATGTTGTCTAGTTTTTAATAAGAGTCCAACCAATACTGCACACTGGTCGTAGCTCGACGAAGAAACTGCATTTGGACCACCACCTGGCAATAATAATATCCATAGTTTGTGAAAACCAATATTATTATAAATCGTTTTTTGTTGTCAACATATTCGCCAAATTGTCGAGTTTTTAGACGTAGCTCTATGAAACAATAATGGAATCTCCGCCGAATCTTATTCTACAGTTTGTAAAGATTTGATAGAAGTCGCTTAATCGATTAAGAGTAATCATTAAGAAATATAAAGAAAACATATACATACGGATCGAATTGCAAACCTGGTCGGTAAATAAATAAAAACCTATTTTGAGCAATTGGTTATAAAGACTTTTAGATAAAATGCGGGTTTTATTAGAATACTGTTCCAAGACAACTACAACAGATTCTCTAAAATTGCCCTGTATGTAGCAATATGCTAAAGCTTATGTGGCTGTCGTCATATTTTGATCTTTGGAATATAAGTTGAAGTATTTACCTATATTTATGAAACGCTCTGGTTATTCTTTAGTTCCCGTTTCATTCCCTTACTAAATATTATTGTCATTACTATTAAAACGTTTGGTAAACAAATTTAACATCACTTTTCAGTAGAGTATGTAGATAACGCCACCCCACCCACGTCTTTAAGTTAACATTACAGTTTTTTTGCCGCGGCTTATTTAAAAGAAATCATCTGGACTGCCAGTTTGATATCAAATTAGCAGGAAATTTCAAGAAACTGTGAAGGGAATATTATAGAATAATGAGACATGACTGAGAGTTTGTTATGAATTATCCGTAAATTGTTCACGAGGGTTTTTTGCCGCGGCTTATTAAAAATATATTGTATGCACTGTTAGCTTGATATGAAGTCGGCAGTTAACACGCATCAAGAAACTATCAAGATAGAATAGAACAATGATATCAAGTGTGCAGTACACAATTTTTTTTTAATAAGCCGGTGCAAGGAACCTGACCCCACGGATAATTCTCGACAGCTTATGGACTATTATCATAAGATGAAAAACTCAGAAGTCAAGGTTGTGCCTGGGTTACCAAGAACCCAACATCACCCAATTAAATTAAATATAGAATTAGGTATAATGAAAGGGCCCCATATTTTTTAATTGGGTGCCATAAATAACCATAAATTATACCTTCACAAAAAAAACTATTAGCCTACTTAGAATCATCAGACTTTACCGTATTTCAGAAAATCTGGCGTATTTGATCGATTTTTAAAAGAGATACGCCGTAATTTATAGGCAGTTTATTATCAGATCTAAATTGGGAACCGGTCATAAAACTGCTGGATGCTTACGGATGGCGTTGGAGAGAAAGGGGAGAATCTGGAATAAATTGAAGGTCGGTGGCTGCGGCAATGCCGCCTCGATCTCGCACAATGCGGATCGTTAACGAAACTGATCATTTGACTATCAGGGGTCACTTCCGTACTTTGTCGGAAATAGACTCCGAGTCGCCCGTCGTTTCTATAAAAACGCTGGTTTTCGTATTGAAAATACTTATGGACGCGTGTATATGAGGATTGCTTAAGCACAAGTGAAGCGACATGCGAAAGATTCCATACTAATAATGATTCCTTAAGGCTTTAAATACTAATAGCGGACACGTGGCTAATTATTTTCTTCTAATTGTCTTATTTATATTTACGTCCTAACGAAGTTTACCTATAGTTAGGCATTCCTCCACCCAACCAGGACACGTACCCACTGCCATCAGTACAACAATCATTCCCTGCGACATTGCGTCATCTACCCCAGCCGAGGCTCGAACTCAGGTAAGTTAACAGCGACTAGGCATATTGTCTCACTCAACAACAGTCTAGACTAGTGCTACCATTTCAAACTTGGAACTCTGTGGTTACAAGGCTAACCATTATAAAAAATATTTTAAGAAATTCTGCTGCCTTGGCTTCTAGTGTATACACCAAATCCCAAATTTCTGTAGGCCTACCAGCTTTTTACTCATTTTCCCTTATTTACCCCTATTTAGCCCCCAACTCTCCACCAGAACTAGCGCAAAATATAATCTGGTTCCAGATCTCATCATGATACGTACGTGTACCAAATTTCTAGTCGATATCTTAAATCGTTCTAGGGAAAACGTGCACGTAAAAAAAGTTACAGACTGACAGTCAGCCAGATATTTTTTCCGCTCAAATTTAAAATATTGTTGCGTTTATTTACTTTTTGGAAACACCCTGTATGAATCCGTGGGTTCTTAATAATTTCAACAAGAGATAAACACCACTAACACTTTATTTAACAATTTACTGACTGTACAATACTTGTTTACTTAATATTTAACCTCAATTTTCACTTTTCAACTTGCTCACTTTTATAAACTGCTTTCTTAATAAAACTTCCTTCTTCCGCGCTGGTGATCGCGCCTTATATACTCCGAATTTGACTCTCTAGATCCATCTAGAAACAATCAAGGATCTTCTCCAACCACATTCCAGAAAAGTCCATTTCATTCTGCTAGCTTCCAGTCACAATTAGCAGGCATAGGCGTATCATCTCCAGTTCCAAGGGGGTGTAATTCATAACAATATCGACGTTTTGTGGCATTCTAAGCTTATCTCAAGAAAAAATAGTACTACTATAGTACTTTAGTTCCACTCCACTACGTAGATGTGGAAGTAAAATTAATTGATTTAGTTGTGTTTTTACATTACTCACTGAAAATAATGAGAAACAGAGTCGAATAAAAAAAATACAAAAGTTGCAAGTTAGCAAGCTTCGTTAACACATTAAAAATGAAATTGTCTATCATTCAAGTCTGAAATGATATTTACAAAATCTGCAAAATGTGCAGGGGATAGAAATAGACAAAAGTTTTAAGAATTTTTACTAAGCTGCGGATAAAAATTTACAAAAGTTGCACAGCTCGTAGTAATTGTACCTAATAATAGGCTTTATATTAATATTCCACAAAAAATTGGGTTTCGTAAAAGTACAAGAACATGAATCTAGGTATCAAACTTTATCAAAGTTTTACAAAAACGATGCTATCCGGCGGTCGGCGTCAAGACGTAAAATGCAAGAATGTGAATCTAGATATCAAAATTTATAAAATACACTAATTTTACAAAAACGACGCTAGGCGTCGGACGGCGTTGAGACGTGAAAATGCAAGAATATGAATTTAGGTATCAAAGTGTATCAAATACACAAGTTTTGCCCCCAAATCTAACTAGGCGAAAAATTCTGAAAACCAACAGATTCGTTCACATACTGCCAAAAACACAACTCGATATTTTTTCTTCCCAAAACTTCAGCATAAAACAAAATTTTCACACCAGCCCTCCTCCCCACTCAAACCCCCAAACCAAATCCAGTATTCTCTAAAAATTACAGTCGACCCGTAAAAAGTCTCAAAACACCAAATTTCACACAAATATCGATTTTCAGCTTTTTCCCATTTTTCAACCCTCAAATCCAACTCTGCCAGAACATTTTGAAAAACCCACAGATGCGGTCTAAATCAACCGGTTAAAAACGTAAGGTCAGTTGGGGTATCTGGGCCCAGGGGGTAACTGGGCCATGGTTTTTTTCCGTAGAACTTGTGGGGGTAATTTCACTTCAAGCAGTTGGCAGCACTAAAGGACAATGTCATCTCACTACAACAATTAGTCTCATGTTTCTGATTGTTGTTGCTTTCATGTAGCAATTTTTTAAATTTTGTAGTGCAAAATTTTCATAGTACCGTGATGTAATCTTCATTTTTATGAAATATCTACAGGTTTACTGTATATATTATCAACGTCACAGTTAATTTAGCATAAATTAGAAGCATGATATATCCCTAAAATGTTCTTGCAAGCATGTATTCTGCGTTAGGTCATAAGCTTGAGTGGGTGGCCCAGTTACCCCCACAATTTTTCAAAAATGGGGTAAGTGGGCCAGTTAATTGGGGCATCTGGGCATGGCTGGGACCAAGTTACCCCAAGCACATTAAGTATGTTGTTTTTGCTTTTATTTATTAGGTAGATGCAGATCACTGCGCACAGTCACACAAAAAATATCGATCTAAATCTGGGACCGGACATATTAATCCCTATGTATTTTGATGTGTTGAACACGAATCTGATGTCCGTTTAGCTCCATCACCCCAATTTTTTGTAAATCGCGAAAATAGCCTAAGCAACCTCATTTCTTTAGATTATTTTCGCGATTTACAAAAAGTTGGTGGGTAACGGAGCTAAGCGGACATTGGATTCGTGTTCAGCACGTTGAAACACATAGGATTACTATGTCAGGTCCCTGGTGCAGATCACTTTTTTTTGTGGGCCTGTGTTATTTATGCCTACTTGAAATTGGATGTTTTTTACATTTAATATTGCCCCATTTTACCTTAACAGAAGTTTTGTTATTCCTAAATTTGAATAAATTTCACACCTAATTGTTATGTAGTAGTTCTCTTACATCGTCGACAACTCGACTATGGTGTGGTTTAAATGACTTGTGGTAACAACAATCGGTTGTATGAAACCAAGACCCGTATGGTCCAGTTGCCCCAATTTCTAGGGGTAACTGGGCCCATCAGACTTTTTATTATTTAATTACAATTATAAAGAAAATTAAATTTGACTCGGGATTTGAATATTATATATTTAAAGACTGTATAGTGTATTATATATAAAAAAATATTTTAGATATTAATATAACTTATTAGTGGTTCTGGGAAAGTTCAAAGTATAATCTACTCGCTCAGGTTGTAAATCATGGCCCAAATACTCCAAGTGACCTTACCTCAACTTTACACGCCTGTACATTCACAGCTGTGTATCACAGACTCCAAAACCAGCCCGCACAAATTTGGATGCGAAGTAACAGCACCGAACGCTTTCGTGTCCAAAAAAACGTTTCAACCTCCGTATTCTCGCCCCCTCGAATTTTAAACTTTCTAAACTGCTTTCAATAGTTTATATTTAACAAACTAAAAAAGCTACATTTTGATATGCTTTTTATCCCTGTTGGGATGATTCGATACATTTTCAGCAGAGGATCGCAAGATGACTCTTTGCCATGTTTTACTTTTCTTTTTTTTCTATTTTTGCATTGACTAAAGTAAAGGCTAACTATATTTTGAAACACTGAAAGGGCATTGGTTCTATTTTTATTCAATTTAAATGAATGATGATATTTTAAATATAACATTACATTATTTGTTTGCACCTGTATCGCACGGAAAATGTATCAATTTGTAATATTTTTTTAAATAATCCTATGGTATGCATTTTCGCAAATAACTTGTTTATTTTAAATTTTTAGAGAAAACTCTATTTCAGATTTTTTGTCCAAAAAGGTCCGTGCCTTAAACCGATTATAGAAATTGATCGACGGAATAGTTAATTTTCGATTTTTATTAGGAAACTCTTCGGAATTTGTGGAATTTATCAAAGAAATCAAGTTTTCGAGGATTTGTAGATTCGCTTTTGCTTTGTCAAATTTCTCACAAACGCCAACTAATAGAACTAATCGAGCCCTACAACTGCCATTTTTGAAAATCAAAATCGGACCTTCGGTTCGGGAGTTATTAATTTCTTTGAAAAATCACACTTGGCCCTCGAAAAAATACTTGCGGGCAACGAATTCGGGCCGCCAGCAATAGGCTTCATTTGTGGCTGTGTACCTTTGATTCCACCAAGTCTCATCGAAATCGATCAATATTCTGGACAGTTATCGTGCCTCCTAGCCCGATTTCGAGAAAACCAGTTTTTTGCAAAAAAATTCAATTTTCATTTGTTTTTCGACATAGTCTCTGGTATACTAATTTACAGAGCTTTTCTAGTGGCGCCAATTCTTTTTAGAAGTATCTCGATCCGACTACCCGTTATCGAGTTATTCAATTTCTCCCGAAAAACTCGAAACATCTATATCGGGTACTTCGGGTTTCCGAACGGAGCCGAGCTTCTGGCGTTTAGGTTTTCTAAAGAACTAACTATTAACCACCCAAGTTTAATCGAAATCCGAACACGGATTAGGCCGGCTGGGCGTGACAGACAGACAGACAGACAGACAGACAGACAGACCGACCGACAGACAGACCGACATACAGACCGACTGACCGACGGATGGAATTTTCTAAATTCGCTCTTGAGTCGATAGATATGACTTTCATTTCGATCCGACGTTTTTTTTCGGGTTTCGATGGTCCACCGGATCTTCAAAATGACGCAAGAAACATCCATCTAGCTTACATAAAACTTGCAAGAATTCGCAAAACGACGAAATCTCCAAGCGTTACACAAATCGCTACTGGACACCCGTATTACCGTTACACCTTCGATTTGTTAAACATTGTTAATGTTAAAACTTCGTTAGAAATTGAATGTTTTTTCATGGTGACGGTACTTTGTAACATATCTTTAATGCAATAATAACTGAGCTGTGACTTAAAAACCAACGCAGCTGCAAAATCTCCAAACGATTAGAACTGCAAACCTCGATCGATCTTCCGCACCGCACTATTACCCGTGGTAAAGCGATGCCTAAAATGTGTGATCGATCTGGCGTGTTAGTTATTTCACAAAAATAATTAATATTAATAAAGTAGTTAAACTCTGCTAGCAGTAACGTTTAATATAAAATACATATAAATTCATAGGTACCAGGATTTGAAAAATAAATTTCCCAGATATCTTATTCTAAGTTTTGTAGGCATGGAATGCCCACTCTAATGCTACATGTGGATAATTTTTTATCGTTTAAAGCATTGGTCTTCAATTTCTAGGGTATATTTTATTCTGATTTCACACTCAGTTTCTGAGTAATAGAGCAATGTGAAAACACCGCAAAATCAATAAATTTCTAACGAGCATCGAACATACGGGCGCTGAAATTCTACATTCCCCATGACACGCAATGCTTTCTTAAAAATAGAAAATAGTTTATTTTTATACAGCTGAATGGCTACAGAGAATATTATATAATTTTTACCAAAGAGAAATCTGACCTTCGACTTTCGACTGTCAGATAACACAACACTCTAGCTGTCAGTATTTAGTATTTGAAGGCCCACAGAATGAACATTTTGAGCCTATGAGCTCTCTACTATGTTGGTCAGCCGGCGATACAGCGGATTTCTGTGCAAAATTGAAGTAACATGCAACAGGCCAACAGATAGATCAAGGTCAAGGAGAAACATTCAACTAATAAACATACATGTTGTAAACTACAGTCGTACGTTGTTTATACTTTTGGTTTTGGTTATTATCGTGGCCCTAAATATCGCAGAAATCAAGATAAGAACATATTTTCTGCATTACTATTAAACTGTTTATTAATTTTTAATTAGAAAACTGCCAATTCTGTCATATATTGTAAATTTTTCCACAAAAATTCGGTCCAATTCAAAAGTTTTAGTGAGACGTCTCATATAAATTAGATCATGATTCCCTTCTCTAAATAAACTGACAGCTTTTCTCTCGGTGTATTAGAAAGGACAAATATTGCATTGACAATAGCAACCGCATATCTTCTTTGTATCTCAAAGGCTTTTGTAAATATCAAAGACACATTTTCGAGGATACTTATTTGCCTTTTGTTGAGATGTCCAACAGAGTTCACCTGGCTCGGGATCGCAATTTGTGTATTTGTTAAAATTGTGGAGCGGTCAAAAGACCGGATGGTATGAGACATTTATTTTACCTGAGTTAGTGATCAATTATTTCTTACAGACGACAGATGCGATTACTCTATTCTGTTTCTGAGCAATCTTATATACCTACTAATCTGTTTTATTACAGGTATACAATGTGAATCATTAACCGTAAATTAACAATAGCGAGGCAAGGAATAAATGTTATTAGCTTTACCACTTTCATTGCTCGACAACTTGCGATACTTTTGAGAAATTTCAAAGAAGTTCGGTATAGTGTATTCACAGATATACTAAAGTGGCTATCCTCTCTTTATTAGTGCTGGCCATAAACCCAGCAGGTGATTTTAAACAGGCGCGTGTTGTATAAATAAAGTAATCGCGTAAATAATTGCAATTACTGTGGATTATGCAAAACTAAATATTTGCTGTTTTTTAAATTTCACTTACATAAGTATTTAAAACAAAATTACAATTCAGTCATTTATTTGAATTTACTATATAATAGTGTATACATTGAAGAATATTGTGTGCCAAAAATTTGCTGTTCTAGTTTCTTCTTTCGATGTTGAAGCCTTTGGTACCTTTACTAGGTTTGCCTTAGAAACCGCTGTGACAACTTCGGTACATTCAGATTTAGGCGATGTAAAGAAGGACAGTCAAAAATGTATCTAATGATCTTTGCAAGAAGACAATAGAGTTCATGAATCTTCTTTCTTCTACGATATGAAAGCATACATATGTAAAAGTAAATCTATGGGAAAGCCAATGTAATTGAAGTACATAAACTTTCTTTACATTACTTAAATCATTTTGCATGTTGTATATGATGGATATTATCCCATAGAGAAGTACTCGAGTTGTAATAGAATAAAGATATTATACAGTAGAAGCAAAACCCGTACTATGTCTCATTATAAATCTATGATTTCTGATAGGCCTCTTATATTACACCAATATGTTTGTTGTAGGACAATTCATATTTCAATACTATGATAATAATAATATTAATAATACATTTATTTTCCTTTAAGACAATACAAATTTCTCCAGGGATCGTGACAACTCACTTTAATTTAAATTAACATCTATTCGTTAACAGGATGTAACCATTTTTCCACAGAAAATTCTTCAAGCTCTAATTTAAAACGATGTAAGGGGTTGATCTGCTTTAAATATTCTGGTAGACAATTAAAAACCTTTCGCCCAATATAATCTGGACCATCTGAGGATATTTTGTACTTAAAAATTGGCATGTTTTTTTGGTTTCGTACATTAATAGAGTGAACCCTCTCAGTTGTATTAAAACAATTTCTGTTAACAAACATAAATACACATAATTCAAATATAAACAAAATAAAGAGTATTCATCTCTTCTAATTCTTTAAATATTCCCTGCACGAGTGAGTGTTAGGGAATGTTTTTTAAATGTATTAAGTATTTTCTTAACTGCTTCTCCAGTCGCCGAGGTAACTCCTTTGAAAATCCAGAATGATTTTGTGTTAGGTAAAGAGAAACGAGGCCCTACAGTTTATAATGGAGCCCAAACTACATCTTGGGGATAATTTTTATAATTAAAATTATTTCCCTCAATACATCTTATAATTCTTTTTTGAACGACCAATATATTCGATGATAGGGTGGAATTACCCCAGAAACAAACACCATATCTCAGCCTAGATTCAGCTTGAACGTGGTATAGATTTATCACTCATAGATTTATCAGCTTTTTACACAGAATAATTTTTAAATTTTTAAAAAATTGAAAATTTAACTTAATTGGACTATCACTTAATTACAATGCTCCTTCCAGTTTACATGTTCATCGATGTTAATACCCAAGAAACGTAGGCTACCAAGTTGTTCGAGATAAGTCTCGTTAATATTAAAATTTAAACTTATACATGGTGTCGTGAAACCTCATAAAATATGTTTTATCGATATTTAAATACAATGTATTAGATGAATACCAATTACTAAATGATTTTAACATGTTATTACTAATAGATTCCAACATTGCGTCAGATTTATCTGGCAAAACAAGTGACTGCGTACATGATAAAAGATGCCTCTGAAGTTAAATATCAAGATAATTGGTGTATAATAAAAATAGCACCGGGCCTAAAACTGGACCTTGTGGAATACCGGTTTTAATTTCACCATATTCTGAATTTAATTTACTTATTTTTCCTTCTGTATCGAATGACATGCTGACGTATTGGTTCAGAAATGAACGGAACCAATAGAGAGCAACACCCTTGACAATTTATTCATAAGTTTATTCTGGTTTACACAATATCAGAATCCTTTACAAAGCTAGGACGATCTTAAGAGAGAGCTTAATTGTCTACTGAATGACATCTAGTTAAATTCCTCGATGTCACAGGTATATTATATCTACAGTACACTAATTATTAACATGTTGGCTCGAACGCAATCATCACGACACGATTATAGTTTAAAAATATCACGTTGTGTCATCCGCATACATTAGAAGTCATACCAGTTGACAATGTTTCTATGAAACATGTTGAACTTTGTTTGCTCCACACACATATACCGAAAATAGGAATTCTGAATTTCTGGAAACGACTTAATTGGCTTCTATCCAGATATAAAAAATATACAACAGTAACATAATTACGAGTAGGTAAATCTAAAAACTCATACAGTTTCTTTTCCGCTGAGTATAATCTATGGTTTTGTACCAATTTGCTAACATGTGCTATAAAATGTTTCAGTTCAAAAATAGTTTCCCAATTTAATTTTGTAACTGTATGGTACATGTTGGGTTTGAATGTTGCGGTGTCATCAACGTGTGCTTGCGCAGAATAGTGTTGTATGTTCATAAATATGTATATTGTATAGACGAGATAAACAAGAGACCCCAACACAGAGCTTTGAGGTACACCCCATAATAGTAACTATTTTCGAGATAGTTGTTTTCGATTAAAGCTCTCTGACTGCGACCAGCGAGATAAAATTGGACCAAGTTACACCTGTCTGAAAACCAAAATATTATAACTATGTAAATACATTTGATGAATTTATTTATCGAAGTCCTTTGTGAAATTCAGTAGAACTAAAGCTGGAGCTTGCATATTATTCAGAGATCTAAATATATTATCAGTAGCATTTACTTTAACAGATTTTGCACTGGCAGTCAATATACTGCTAGTATATATTTTTTTCAATAAAACAATTCAATTCTTATTTAAGTTCCAAAATAAGAAGTTAAAGAATTATATTCTGCATAACCTGAAAAAATACGCACATACATAGTCAAGGGATGATAAAGACAATGGGCCTTTTCAGCATAATTTTTTTATTGCGGAATCATAAATTTTATGAAAAATTAAAATACCCGTATTTTTTCAATTTTTATTTTGATGCAGATTAGAGCCAAAAAAAATAATTAAAATCACCTATTTACAAGTCCAGTTTAAACGATTATCCGTAACCCGCCCTTAATACGTCAGCAATCCCAAGCCAATAGTGTAAAAGGCGACTCGTTTGTAGTGTGGGCGATATCGCGATTTTCCAATCACTGCTTAACGGCGACTTATATTTTTCACTCACGGTGGTTTTAAACTAACGCCATCACAATCTGCAAGCTGATATGTTTACCGTTCGCCGTAATTTGTTTGTGTGAATGTATGGCTGCACTAAGCAGCACTGGACAAGTATGAATTGAAAGTAAAACGATGTAAATTACACTTTATATTAATATTTTATATAATCATGGTGATTTAATCACCGGCAGTGATGCATCGCTCATGACTAGACGTTTGACAGCTTGTTGATGTTAACATTTTGGTTTTGAGGTTAGCGTAAATTGAAAGCCTCTGATTTCGATTAAAATATCTAGCAAGCAGTGTTTTGTTCTATTCTCTGAAAATACAACCGAAAATGCCCCAGAAAAGACTTTTCTCACTGGTACAATGCAATAAATTATAGTAAAGTCTATACTATAAACATTACTTCGGTTAAATACGACAGCTCAAATGAAAGTTTAAGGTTATCCGCTATCCGCACGCTCGATGATCGCAGTGTTGCCGGTTTGCAAGTTCTTCTGTTGTGCCCTCGACGATGATTGGTGGGATTAAGTGTGCAACCAAGGCGCGTGAAACTCGAGCGTTTGAAATACCCCGTGGAAGTTGTTGTATTTCTCTAATTTATTTCTCAGAGATCGCTGTTCTAAGACACCTGATTTTCAGATCAAAAATTATTTTAATCTCCCCAAATGACACCTACCATATTTAAATGTCAAAATTCGAATTAACTGTAAAGGCCCATTAACGTTTTTCACTGACTGCCCTTTATGAAACTGAGTGCAACTAATCTAGGGTAGTGTACCGAAGTTTAAGGTTTGTAATGTACCTGAGTAGATTGTCCACCAAACAAAAACCTTGTGGGTTAAACAATTGTGAAGATATTTCTTTTAAGTATAGAGATAAGCTGAACCATTCGTCATATCCTGGCTTGACCTACACGTATTTTTTGTAAATAATGATACATCTAAATATGATGAATTTAAAATTTTCTGTATCCTAATGTGTGTGCATCAGAAGCAAAAACTTAATAACTTGCGCTCGATTTCAAAAGATATATTTGATACACGGTTGCTCCTGATATAATAATCTATATTTTGTACCAGCATACTGTCATTATCTCAAGTGTGACCGGACAAATGGAACTAGGCAAACTCTATATATAACATTAGTGGATTGCCGTTGAGAAAATTATGGGGTAGGCGCTCAGCACAGAATTGGATTTGACAATGCGGCTGATCTATAATGGGGAAATCATGCTCTCCAACATATATGGAACGCCTGCTACGCCACTTCGGCTCACTACATAATTCTCTAGACCGTTGACGGTATAACGCCAAATGCCGCGGGACAATATAATGTCTGCTGTGTAAGAAACAACCATATAAAACAGAAAATGCGAGAACAAGTGCCACCAGTCCGATATTATATCGTCCTTTTGCCAGCCGCTCTGGCTCGGCGATCCCCATTTTCTAAGGCTGTAAGCTACCCTCGGATATTGTGGAATTTCCACTCGCATTACTTCTATAAACTACATAATTTCCGTTACACTATTGAAAAATATCTGGCCAAACATGATATCGTAAAACCTGCACCTTTATTAACCTTTGGAAATTTCTTATGGAATTCTGCCCTTAACCTCTACAAATGCGTTCTTGCATGACTAGAAACACTTAATTTTCTAAATAATGATTTGCCTGAGGTATATAAACAATTTCATCCACGATTAAGCGTTTCACTGTTCTCATGCTTTTAATAGTTGGCTCGCAATTGACAGTTTCTGGTTACATTTATCCGGACAGTGTCGTAGAAAACAATTTAATTTATGATACGAATTTCCTAAAATGGATTTCAATGATGATAATAATAATAAAAATTTATTGGCGTTAAAGCCTCTCTTATATTTATATTGTAAAGCGTTCACAATTCCAATTTGTCTATTTTGTTTAAATGTCATCAAAAAATCTATTTATGTAATGACTTATATGAAACAGTGACATAAGTTGAGTACAGGTTTTAAGCAATGAGAATGAGGCTACAAACGATTTTCTTTAATTGGATTTTTCTCTAGTACATAAAACGGCTTCACAATAAATTTTTAAAGTTGGTTAATATAGGCCACGTCCCATTCTCCTTTACGTGCAATGCAAGGAACAGCTGACGTCACTACCTCCGATTGCTAATTCAAACGAATGTTGATATATTTTTTATACACCTATTTAATTATATGACAATTATCGTTAGCATTTTTGGCGAAAAATCGTAACTATAATTCACTGTAGTGAATTATCATTTCATAATTCACTGTATCCGGCCAATCTGAAATACAAAGTAAAAAATCGCTGTTTCACTGGTCTAATAATATTCTAAATCGACTGCGGCTCTTGCTGCAGCTGACACAATAAACTCGCTGACAGTGAGAACCAAGTGTATCGCCATATTGTTGGTTTACGTTGTCCACTTCTTACGAGCAGGTACCTATTAATGCTGTCAAATTTGAGTCTATTTGTTTAATAGGTGAAGACAAAGTAGTACTACATTCGCGATTATGACCATTATTCACCCAGAAGATTTGCGCCACTTGTCTACGGCTCGTGGGCTCAAACATCATCTTCGTAAATAATCGCTCATATCAAAATATACTGCTACTGTGGCCTTAATGCGTTCATGTACGTTTTTGTTTTTTGTATGTTATGTCAGAAAAAAGAGTTTGTTATAAATTTGATGAAATGTCAAAAAAGTCTTTTTTGGTTCACTCACGCCGGGCGGAATTCCTGATTTCGCCGGTGCAATTTACGATTCCGATAAAATGCCAATTTTCTTTTTTCCATAGAGCCATCGTACGACCTTCTGCCCGATGTATTTACTTGGTCATTAACGATTGAAAATTTAAAGTTTTAGCATCTCCGACGAAATAATTTGAAATTTAAATTGATATTCGTGATGGTCCACCGTATTAACCGACGACTGCCTAATTGGTTTTCCAACTTCAATACCCGTACCGGCCTACAATTTTATATTTCAACTTTTGCACATATTTGTTATGCCAAAATTACTTCCAGATTATTTCTACTAACTTTTAGAAATTGTAAAATACCTATTTTCTGGACGATAATTCGTCAAATCCGTATTCAGAAATGTTCAAATCTGAGTAGATCAGCAGCAGTGGCATAGGGTCTGAAAGTTCGGATTCCCATCAAAGAAATCCGGGTTTAAACCGTGCTTCTGAAATTAGAAAACAAAAACAATTTTTATTTACTTGCTTTTGTTTGACATACAATATCCTCCTATAACACGGTGCAATACGCTGCAGCTTCGCGATCGGTGTTAGTGACGTTACTCGGGCTGACACAGTTTCGTCGAATCCACGGCGCGGAATTGAAATTAAAAAAATTGTGTCTCAGTATATACATAGAAAATATTGAAATAAAATAAGCGCCATTGTGTTTGTGGCGATTAATCCTTAAAGAAAAAAAACGTATATACTTATTAATTCTATTATTTATTTTTTATCAGCACATTATCCATTTACTACAAGTAAAGCAAAACAAAGTCATACGGTCCATATTATCTAAAGAAACAACTTGTCCTTTAGATCAAAATACAAACATACGCCACAGAAAAACATGAATACACATAATAGTATATTCTGAGTACATAACGAATTATTTAAAAAATTATTTAAAAAAGTATCAATTTTGATGGTGCCAATCCAGTGCTAATCCAGTGGTGTACTCAGATTTTTGTAAAAAAAATTTAACATGGTTTTCTAATTATCACTTTCGAAAAATCAAGGACCTAGATCCTGGTTTTTATAATAAAAATGATTTCGCACTCTACAATTAAAAAAGTTAGTCTTAGTAGGAAGATAAATATAAATGTTATGGTAGTGTCGCTTTCATAGCATGCTTTCAAGAGGGCAAGCATCACATATCTTGCTGCAAAAACGGAAATTCTTAGTCCTGTCTTGTTGCTGTCTTATTTTTTCTTCCTAGCTTTTTTTAGGGCGCTGTTTGGCATTAAGTTGCCGGTGTACACCATTTCCTTTGAATAAACCGTTGCTGAAAATTCTGACTCCATGGATAATGTACGGTAGCATCTAGGTTGTTTCCGCCTTCTAGGCAAAGATGTCCAATGCACTGCAATGAATTTCATAACTAGTATAAATATTAAGCAGAGGAAAAGAATTTAACATATTTAGTTCTGGGAGTGGATAAAGAAGAGCTATGAGAATGAGGAGGGTCTTTGCGTAGATATGAAAGTTCAGTTAATATTTCACTACAATATTCGGTACGTAAAAGTTATTAGTATTGAAAATAGTACTGGGTGCATGATATAGGACCCATCTTACGAGAACGTATCGAGAGCGACAGATTCTGTCGATGCCGCTGCGCCGGCCTTGTAACCGTACCGTTCCCTCAACGTCATTCTATTAAGGATATCACGTTTCAATAACACTCCAAGCAGTATCTTAAAACTAAAATATAAACATAAGCACCCCTAAACTTAATGGTCTCTTGTGATACACGCCGACACTGCCATATCGTATGTCACTTAGTTTGCATAACTTATTTCGTTATTTCTTACAGAACACCGTAACTTTCAAATTAACATTAAAAAAACAAAATAACCCAATAAAACATGGACTAGCTTAATTCGACCGTATGGACAAATATATTTAAAATTATGTAAATAAAAATTATCAAACACATCTAAGTATGATGCAAAAAAATACAGTAGAAAAGCACTATACAGGGTATTCTACAAGCTTTATGATACAATTTGACAGATGATCTGAGTTAATCTAAAAAAAAATTATCAATGAACATGGGTCCTACAATGAACCCAAGTGGTATTATTAAATTTGATAACAGTTTTTATTTTTTTTTTGTTTTATCACTAATCGCTAATGGTATGTATCTAATGCAAATGCTGAAAATACCTATCATCCTAGCCATCCATCTTTGGACTCCAAGAGCAGTATAGTTGCATCTGGTATTTTCTATGCGCTTAAGATACTTGCGAAAGATGCAAGATCTGTGAATTTTATCCTAACTTAGGGAATGCGTAACAAGTTTGAAATTTTGCTATAATACAACGACTAAGATATTCTCCCGTATTTCCACTATTTTTCAAACTGCATAAAAGTACCTATTATATTAAATTTAGGAAGGAGGAGCTGGCTGATTGGCCTTGACTACCGCCACCCCCATGGGTCTATTGTGGCACTCCTGTTTGTTTTCCTTAGAGCTCCTTATCCAGCTTTGTCCTTTGTATCAGAGCCTCTTAGTATAGCTATCAGCTCTTAGTTTTTCCTCGCCAAGTAGATAGAATCTCAATCTAGCAAAGCCTTCACAATGGACTGCGGTTTCCTCTGCCTCTTGACAGAATCTGCATGTTACGTCTTCTGCCAGACCCATTACATTCAGATGTCTATTAAGTCGGCAGTGACTGGTTAGAAGACCCACCATTTTTCTAATGGCCTTTCTATTTTGCTACAATAGGTCCTCCATAAATTTGACCGATCATTCTTTAATGAACTCTTTGGCCTGTCTCTGTCATGGGTAACTTTTCGACCATTCCAGGGATTTAGTTTGCAACCATTTGTCAATGGATGCTCGTATGCATGGCTTGGCCACACCGCAAAATAGTCCGGGTCCTATAAGGGCCTTATATGCGCCTTCTGTATCATTAACGAAAGTTAATTTTACTACAATGTAGGATAATCTTTTTTAAGTGCTTGCTTACGCTGTACTGTTGTAAAAACTTGTTATATTGTAATTCACTTTGTAATGTTTCTGTTTTGCTTACAAATAATTTTTCCGCCAATATAATGTTACGTTAGAATGAATCTAAACAAATTGATATCGGCTCTGTTTGAATCTCGTCTATATAACAATTATTGTTTTTAATGTATGAACGACATACATATAGAATATAATATAATTACAAATATGCGCTGAATATTTTATTTTACAAATAAACAAATAAAATTTCATTATTCATCATGAAACACACTATTTTAATAAAACTTTGATGAGCCTTTTATGTGTCAGTTTTAACAGTATTTTTTCAACATTTAAATGCTTGCGCACTATTGTTCAGTGCAAAAATGTTTAATCCCGGACTCTTGTGTTTTAGCATGCATGTTTTCATACGCTCACTAATTTAAAAACAAATATATAGTAGGCACACTATCAGAATTTGGATTGTATATACCGAGATGTTCTTGCCTACTTTATGTATGTTTTTCATACACAGTGTCCTCCAAAAATCTGCACCGTAGGGAAAACTTCAATTCAATTGTTTTTTTAAGCGGGTTTCAGCATTAGTTTGATTAAAAACCACACAATTGCCAAAAATATTTGTCCTCTCACAACTATGACACATCCTAAATGTCATTAGAAATTTTGAAATGACCTGAAAAGCCCCTGTTTATCAAAATATGGAAAGTACCACAAGGAAAAGTTGTTTGTACTTACATTGACAATCTAAACGTGAAAATTGGTTTGAAAATTTCATTGTTTTACTTTTTTCATTTTCTTCCAAAAATATGTAACATTTATTTATTTTTTATTTTTTGTTTAAGGTTGAGTGAGACAATTTGAAATATTTCAATGCAAAAAATTCGTAAATGTTACATTTCTTCTTAAATGTATAATAATGGCAATAAAACATATTTACAAGAAACAACATGACAATCGTGGATTATTTTCAGTAATTCTGAACCCTTATTTGGAATTTAGCATGATAATCGGCTTAAATATTAAAGAGACGATTGTTTATTTTAATCAAATAGAGATCACATAAATAAAACTGAAAATTCCTGTTAAACTTTACTTCAAAAACCTTAAAAGTAAATAATACAGATTAATTAGTAGCTTTAAACCATGTTTGCCCACTATATTCTCTTAAACTAAATACTATATTTCTGTACATCTTCCTTTTCTTTCCATGTTGTCCTATTGCAAATTCCTTTGGTTATATTTCAGGCCATTTTAAAATTTCCAATAACATTTATTTTTTTAAGAAGAATGTCAAAAAATATGTTTTAAAAATTTGTGCTTGTTCTAATCAAGACTATCTTGATAGTGATATCGTGCTATGGACACATACCAAAAATAAACATTACGATTTTGAAAATTTCTGTGGATTTTACATATACGTTTATGATCTTTCATATGTTTTTCTTTTATACCTAGGTAAATGTATATATTTATGTGTTTTAAATAGTTCTTTTATGTACTTATATGTATTAACTTGTCCCATAGCATGCGTGTGTAATGCACTTATTGGATTATTAAACATTCTTTTATATTCTATAATGAATATTTGCACAATTTCTATAATTAATTATCATAATTTCTATTTATCATAATATATCATAACAATATTTCTAAAAACTGGCTTGAAATAAAGACTAAGGCAATCTAAACAATTCTAATTTTGCAATATTTTTTCAGAACATTTTAGGTAGTTTTCATGAAAACAAATATGAGTACGGTCGGGTGGAGCCGCATGAATATGTAATAGACGACTGCGGAATCGGCAGCAATGCCCACCTTACGCTGAGAAATCAATCAATCAATCAATCAAAATTTTCTCTAGTCGTATTGTATAGGACAAAATAATTTTATTCAGAAACATGCACCTCTATGAGGAACATGAAACGATAAATGACAATTTCTATTGAATCTGCTTGAAAAGGGAAAGTTCTATTCTAAAAATGGTACCATTTTCAGATTGAAAATTACCATAAATCTCTTTCAGTTGGCCTATGTATACAGAAGGGTTCTACAGGTTAAAATTTTCTAAACGGATTCACTGCAAGGTGTCTAGATTTAAGTCATGATTAGTACAGTTTGCACCACTAAGAAAAGTTCTCATGTCGCTGTTCTTGTCTGCCCTGCTCTAAAGCAAAAGATTAATCATGTCACTAACCGTTACAAATGTGTCAGGTAAATCGTACGCTGGCTTATGTACTACTACACTGCGGAATCTTGTTTTATAAAATAAAATAAATATATAAATGAGGATCCCTCTAATGGGTCATTAAGAACTTGGTAGACCTTTGGTCATATGAATATTGATTATCATCATCCTCTGTAAAGTAAACCGTCCAATTATTAATGACCAAAATGACTCATCGTGCACATTTAAGAAATCTAAAATGACACGTATACATATAACATGTGCTCAAACTAATAAGTAGGTATTATATAAAAAAGGATAAGAATAAGGCATGTTTATGTAATTCATAACAGGCAATTACATTTTATATACAATGTCCATTGTCCAAAATTATTTGGTATTCAGGGCAGCTACCGCTCCCTTACGTAAATATTTTATATCCCTCAGTCTTGAAGAAAAATGAAGTACTTTGCCTCTCCTCTCGGAAGTAGATATTCATATTGCATAATAATGTCCCTTACGAGTTCCTCGACAAATATTTATTCAGCTAACTAGGCATAGCCACTTCAGATTCGGAATTCCTTCTCCCCTGTTTACCGACTACTTTAAACGACGTTGTACCTTGTCGCATTGAAAAAAAATGTCAACCGATATTTTCTCATACGTCTGCCGGCATCGACCAGATGAACTTAGTTAAACCGAAACCTCCGGCTTTTGTTCGACTTCGCGCTTTGTCTCGCTTTAACTCGGATCAAATTTTAGACAATGACAAGGATGGCGAAAGGTGCTCCACCTATCCTTTTAACTCACAATGGTCGGGATCGGTTCTAGAGCCGAGTCTCCATTCAGTGCCACCGATTTACTGAACACAATAAGATACGGAGGACGGACTTTTGTAACCTTAGATCATGTGTGCCACTGAATAATACCGGCCAGGCAAGGTTTCTTCCAAATGACATTTCTATCGGGTGTTTTCAAATGGTAATTTTATATTTTTTTACAAAGAGGTCGATTTACGTTGTAAACAAATATCAAACCACTAGATTAATTTGTATTAACGATGGTACACTGCACTTTTTCAGGATAAAAATAAGTGATTAATTATGTGCTAAGAGTTGTCTAAATATGCTAATTTATATTTGAGGCGTGATACTCAGAGTATAAGAATATAATATAATCGTATCCATATTTTCAGTATGTGGGTGGGCATATTGTGAACATATGAACCAACGACGCTATTGAGAAAGACCAAACTAGGAAAAGATAGCAGACATATATATATATTTTTAAATATATCATCATACTTGTTTAATAACATTTTATTTGATTATAATAGAACAAAATTTGACGTACTGTACAACACCATAATAGCACATTCGATGCAAATTTCGACTGCCAAATCGGAATCATCTGGTTTAGAAAATCAAGCAGAAGTCCATTTCACGACATGAACTAATGTATTGGTAATTTATAAAATACATTATTGTAATATTAATTCTAGAATATGTCAACACAGAGTTTATATATTTAAAAGCATACAGCAACATTTTATGTTCTTATGTAGATACATTGCGTTGCAAAAATAATATAAAACTGACAAGTATAAGCACAGTGCAGCAAACATGATGGATTAAATAAGTCGGTTCACTTTTCTAAATATATTTTCTTATGAGCGTGCGAGAAATTGCATTTCCCGCACTCATATTGCATGCAGGAAATAGTTGCGAGCGGTGTGGAAAATATTTCTCGCAATAAATAAATAAACTTGTTTCAATATGTTACGAAAATACAAAAACGAAGAATATATTGTATTTGCTCGGCACATTCCTAAAACTATAAATATTGCTCATAGAGAAAAAAATTTATATCACAGTGTTCGTGATCTGAACAATTTCCAAAATGTACGTCTGTTATGGGCGGACGGACGGACGCGTCCGCCCGTCACGATTTTTATAAGCTCGCTTAAGACGGAAACGGCAAATTTTATTCAAACTAATTCAATAAGTCAGTGTTAGCTAGATGAAGAATTGTTTTTGAACAAAATCAATTAGTAAATCAAAAAGTTACTAATCGTTTAAGTTTAAAAAAATTCTCTTCTTGTTTTTATATTTTGTGGTTGAGTAGAAACATTGCATAATATTATTTGCCATATTTATTTATTTATATACTTTACCACAAACATTTCATAATGGTCCATCAAAATACGATGTTGTAACACGAAACTGGAAGGATTATATTTGAGACAAATTTTAAGGTAGACAACGATGATCTAGCGATTAAAAGCTTTTAGCTTTAAATTCAACAGTCGCGTGACCTCAATAGATTGTATAGATATTTTTTTAATTTTATTTTTCACTGACTGATATTTAACCAACTAAATTGAAATCACAAAAATATTTACTAATATTATTTGCAAAAAAATGCGAAGAATATGATGATATGGTATGATATGATGATATAATGTACAACAATTGATTGATTAATTTGCCAGCATAGGGTGGGCATTACTGCCTATTCCGGGCATGCAGTCTGGAGGTTCGTTCCAACACGCAGCTTGATCGTCCGCCGGACACACCCAACGGACGGCCAAACTGCGTGGCGGAACCAAACCTAGGATGTTTTATATACCGCCGGACCGGCTGCATACGCCGGGTTGGACATTAGATATGCTTGTTGTCAGCAACGCGAACTACATGATGCATGGGATAGGAATATAGGATGGGAAGTTTAGGTGTTTGTGAGATGCTTCTTTTAAGTTTCCATCTGTCCTCATTAGTTGGGAAGTGTAGACGTCTGCGAGATGCTTCTTTTCAGTTTCTATGCTTCTTTTAAGATTCCACCTATCATCATCTCCTTATTTATTCTTCTTCTAAGTTTTCTGTTTTTTCTGTTTCTGAATTTAGAAGCTTTTATTTTTATTTTGTACCTGTTCCACAGGTAAATGTCCATTTACGGTGGAAGTGTTGGGAAAGGCCCTATCTCACGGTGAAAGAATAAGAACTTTTTATAGCGGGTTATAAGAAAGAGGTCCGAGGTATATTTTGAAAAAACCCTGTATATTGTTTTTTGAAGCAATCAGTTTTAAATTCCGTTTTCTAATTCCGCTTTTTAATCCTATTTCATTACCTATATTTAATATCTTTTCAATTTTACTTTTAATTATTTTTCTCTGTTGTATAATAAACTAAAAATTAATAAACAAACACAATTAATAGACTAGGCTAGACTTATCTTTTGGTCGCTTTGTGTTTGTATTGGCAGCTTCCCTCTTTCTTCTGTAGTATTCCCACACTACTTGCACTCGATTTCATCCTTCCAGATGTTGTTAAATACCCACTTCACTGTAGGACCCTTGCTCTTCGATGCACTTTTAGCTACTATTACATTTCAAGATGTGACCGAGTTATTCAAATACTATTCACCACACTTTATTATTAATTATTAGTTTTGCTTGGGTTCAAACCTATATTGCGTGAAGCAGAATTTTTTTAGCCGTAATACCGTATAAATTTTATTTTATTCGCTCAAAGTTTGGCCGGTCTTTATGTGATTTAAAGTGGAGCGACTCGCCACACGTCTGGTCTATATGAAAGATACTTCATCTCGATGATATAATGTGCAACAATTGTATGAAAAGTACAATTATCGGTAAAAAGTATAATGTTTACTCCAGTTTATTATAAACATTAACAACGCATTTCTATAAATTAACTGATAGTAGAATTAGATTAGAAGGCAGAAGAATTTGCCCACATATCCATGGAAGTACATTTTCTTCCAATCGGGTTTTTTTCACCAAATATTTGTTATCGTTTATGGAAACATAGTCTTGGCCAATTAATTTTCCTATTTTTGATTGAGTCTTAAGATATTCTACTCTCTACCACTGTCTTTACCACAGTGGTAGATTTCCAACTACCCCAATGATCATGCTTTAAATTGACAGGGCCTAGACATACATATCTGCGATATATATTTGGGTAATTTATACCTTCGGAATCGCCATTTCTATGCCAAAAATTCTCACTATCAAAAATTCTTTTTTATCTTCAATGTGCTTAGTCAACGTATTTGTTAATACAGTTATTCTTCAAGCTTTTGCTACATCAAAAGTAGCATGAACCTGAAACAAATCATAGCTATTATCTTTCAAGTATTAGTGGGTACTATAACGCACTACTTTCATCATCTACTATTTCTCTTCATAGGACTCTCTTTGCTGGTAATAAGCACGTTCTATGTCCAACCCGGCGTATGTAGCTGGTTCGGTGGTGTATAAAAATATCTAGATTGAATATCCGGACGTGATAGTAATGCCTACCGCATGCTGGCTATTCAATCAATCAATAAGCATCCATAGACCCTGCACAAGCTGTATTGAAAAACGGCTTCGGTTTAGCTTATTTTACATTATGATGTTCTACACGGCCTTGTCAGTACTGAAGACTGTTTAACTTTACAATTTTCATACTAGCTCTTCAAAAAAATTATTAATTTGTGATGTATGTTAACATTGATGTCGACCTTGAACATTGGCGTAGATTTTAATATGGAATGACTTGCTCAAAGTAGGTGGTTTAAGTACCATAGTTCCTCTCTAACATATGCAAGAACAACCTTTTCCGAAAAGTTTTTCAATTTGGCAAAATTTATGTGACGTGGTGCAGTGCGTCGGTCTGAACATTAAGGAAACTCATAGTATTGATAATAAAATTTCTACACACCTTATTGCCAACTTTTTAAGGTACACTTCCTTAAGAGAACTGTACTCACGCTGCTACAATATTGTGCTGCTAGTGTACTATGTGCGCGCAATTTCTCAGAAGTTTCACCAGTTTAAACGGGGCAATAGCTCATTAATAAGCAACATAACACAAATAGGAGAGCATACTGTACCATTTCGAATTAAACATAATCACCATCGGCGCTGCCGATTTTCCAACAGCCTCTTTGACCAAAACTACATTTTCATCCTCTGCTTTGATATAGTGCTATAACTTTCATTATTATTTAGATTGCATGGCCCTCGGCGCTTTGTGCAGTGGTTGTCTGACCGGCTCCGAACATGTCTTTTTGAATTGAATTATCGAAATTGATTGTAATTTTGTTCATATTTCATGCTGAATTTTCCTAATATTAAACTAGCACTTCTGATTATCGACAGAAACAACAATTTGTCTACCGATTCATCACTAGTAATATCTTCTCTAGTTATATTTTTATGGAAGAAATCTAGCAATATTCTGAATTCAATACAATATTATTTATTTATTTATTTATTTATTTATTTATTTATTTACACGACTCAACAGGACGAAAGTCCCAATTACAGAGTCGGAATACTAACAATAAATATTGTGCTATGATAGAAGTAGGTATTACAAATTATGTCCATATATACACTTTAAATCCTTAATTCTACAATAAAATTTAATTGTACAATAAAATCCTTAGTTCTACAATAACAGAAGTATTACAAATGATGTTCATATATATTCTTTATATCCTTAATTCTACAATGAAAAATATCAATATTATTCTGTATATGATTGTAATTTCTGCACATGACATTAATAGGTGAATACATTAATAGATTTTTGCGTGAAGCTTTGATATGAAATGTTTGGTGGAGTCGAGTTGATTTAGAAGGAACTCGTAGGTCAATGAGTTTTAATAGATCAGAACAGTCGAGTTTACTGTTTAATATTTTAGACAGAGTTACAATTCCGTGTAATTCCCGGCGAGTTTGAAGTGAGTTAAGTGAGAATCTGTTTAACAAAATGTCGTTACTAATTCCAACAGGTGGATAGGTCTTGTCCTCGGTGTAGCTTAAGTATTTTAAAAATTTTCTTTGAATATTCTCCAGTTTATTAATATGAACGATGTAGTAGGGACTCCAGATTACGTCAGCATACTCCAATTTACTTCTGACGAACGAGTTAAATAGAAGCTTCATAGTTTCAACATTCTTGAAATCTTTCAAATTTCTAAGTATGAATCCCAATGATTTAAAAGCTGAAGATGCGATATTATTTATGTGATAAATAAAAGTAACACCTAGATCCTTAAATCTATCAACTCTTTGTATGACACTATCGTTTATTTTATACTCATTAATGAAAGTATTATGCCCACGTGAATAAGTGACAACATTACATTTTTCAACATTTAGAAATAGTTTATTTTTATTGCACCAGTTATCAATGTTTTCCAAATCTGACTTGAGCAATTCTATATTATCACTGCAGCTAACGCTGTAGTAAATTTTTAGGTCATCGGCATAGAGTAGATATGGGCACTGTAAGTTTATAACTATGTCATTGATAAAGACATTGAATAAAAGTGGACCAAGGACTGACCCTTGAGGGACTCCTGATTCGGCATTAAATTCGACAGACTTGTGTCCATGGTAATAAACATATTGTAACCTATTACTTAAATATGAGGTAAAGAATGAAACAAACTCATATGATAAACCAAAATTTGCTAATTTATTTAATAAAATACCGTGGTCAAGCCTGTCAAACGCTTTGGAGAAATCTGTGTAAATAACGTCGACTTGACCACCTCCATCCAAGACTTCACAAAGATACTGAGTCAAACACAATAAATTTGAAGTCGTAGACCTACCTGGCATGAACCCATGTTGATGGCTTGATATTTTATTTTCTATGTTAAAAAAAATATAGTCGTAGAGAACGAATTCGAATAGTTTAGAGAAATTATTAATTATGGTGATTGGCCTGTAATTTTTTATGTCTTCTTTGGAATTCTTTTTGTGAACAGGGCATATTTTAGATATTTTCCACAGGCTAGGAAAAATGCCATTATTTAAAGATAAATTGAATATATATGATAAGGGACCGGCCAATATTGAGACGCAATCTTTGACGAAGAAAGCTGGTATTCCATCTGGACCTGCTGTAAATTTTGGCTTTAATTTTTTGCATCCTTTAATAACTTCTGCCTCTGAGATTGTAGGTATGAATATATTTTGTGTGTCCACAGGTTCACTTTCGCCATCCGTACTGGCATTATTAGTTGATGCAGAGTATGCTGATTTGAAATATTCTGAAAATTTATTTACTATATCTTGGGGGTTATTATATGAGGTATTTGCATATGTCATACTGTTAGGTATTGAGCTTGTTTTTGATTTATTATTAATGTAGGACCAAAACATTTTTGGATTCTCTTTTAAGTTATTTTCTATTTTAAGTAGGTAGCTTCTATGCTTCTATTATATAACATTCACAAATTATAATTGCTATAACTAAAATAACACCGCTTATAAACACGGTGTTTGATTACCATAGCAACATACCACCTCCTTTTATTTAATATTCGCGACGTTGCCATATTTTATATATATGCAAAATAAATTGTTAATTGAAGCTACGAAAATTTGAATTTATTCATACTTATATATTTTTTTGAATTTTTAGACTCGTAAATTAAATTAGAGTTTAGAGTAAACTTAATTATTATAAAAAGAGAACATTTAAACTGTCCTACTGTAATAAATTTGACTGCAGTACCAGATACAAAATTCACAATGTGGCTTATTATCCATTTTTATATAAAACACCAAACTTACCATCAGAAGAATATAAATCATCTATTATCTGCTTGACGTTCTTTTAATTGTGTTTTAAATATGATTCGATAACTTCTATGTTGCGAAATTCTGTCTCTGAAACATTTTCTATCTGCCCAATATAAAATTTAGCGCCTCTATTATAACATCATTAGTACATCAACATCTTAAGGATGAACTATGTTCACATCGTCGTCTTATACTCCTAAACTGACTACTATATTTATCAGAAACATCACCAGTATTTTTCAATTGTTTAGCAGTCCAGTTCTTACCTAATTTGAGACATTTTAATTTTACAATGGGGTGAGAGTGCTATTTCTTGTGAGATAAAAGTAATTTTAACTGATATTTAAGAATGAATAATTAGCCAATTAAATCAACTGTAAAATGACTAAAAAATGTAGGAGCGCTCTTAATGGAATTAAGAAAGTATTAATTAAAAAGTTTTGAGCGATCTATTATAGAATTCAATTATCTTCGGGGAATTTAATATCGCCAAATGAAACTGAAATTTGCGCTGAATAATCTTATGATTCTAAGATCTGTCATCAGGCAGCTGAGAACTCCGTTCATTTTCAATGGATCTTCCAGGCTCTTCGTCGTTCATCATACTCCAGGTGGATTTTCTCTGAAAATAATCGCCACTTAGACCGACAATGCTCCTAAAATTCCCCTTTGTGTTAAAAAGTGTCTAAAATTAGAACAGCATTCGCCGAGGGCAGGTAATATTTCCACAATATAAATTTTAAATGCATATTTATGAGCTCTGACAGTCAAAAGTATTTCCGACCACGTTTGATTATGCAAACTTTGTTCTTCATGGCTTAGTGGGATATAAAATAATTAGACAAACAAGAAGGCGTTTATGTTTTATAACATCAACATCGGTTAATCTGTTTAACGAAAGTCAAATAAGCCATTTATTTCAAAGAATTACGTCTTGAAAATAATCGTCGGCTGTCTAACCGTCCCTTTATTACCCTAAATATTTATAAAGGACACAAATATTAGCTCTCCTTGTTTCGATCTTGTGTAAGTGTATGGCATGTTAATATTCTGTTTGGAATTATAAGACACTGTGAATATACGAATTCTCAGACTCTCATTAGCATAGCGTGTGTTAGTGGTTTATTAACTAATCATATAGATATACAGGGTGTAATTACTTTCATGTCATAAAAAAAACTGGTGGTAGGGAACGACAAGACAAACAAAAAAACCTTATATAACATGGGGTCTAAAGCTCATAGTTTTGGAGAAAAAAAAATAAACAAAAATTTCGCAAATTTTCAATAAAATCTGTTGAGAACTGCTGGAATATTGAGGTAGGTTTAGATCGTCGCGCGTGTCTTTGTCTATGATACTCAATATTTGTGTAGATAGCTATAAAATGTCGGCGGTTTTTAGCGGTGCGGTAAATAAGATAAAAGACGTCTACGTTTTCTGAGTGTTTAGTAGATCTGATCTGAAGAAAATTATACTCTGACTCTCCCTTGTGCAATATTTTAGTTTCTGTGGGTCCAACGTCCAACGTCCAACCCGCCGTTCGTTGTTTTTGTTATTTTTGAATTTCGGGTCGCTGTGTATTTATATTGAAGATTAATTTTATTGACTTTGCCGTTCAAGTCGTTAAATTCTTGATAACCTACAGACACAACTTACTTGTTCGTTCTTTTTGTATTCCGTTTTGGATTTTGGACCAAGTTTTTCTTTTATTTTTCTTTATTGACAACGTTAGTTGATAGTTTATTGTTTAGTGTTGAACGGAGTACGTATGTCCTTAATTCGACGTACTGAACTGTGTATTGATGCAGATTTCGAGTAATTTACTTAGGTAAGCTTTTAATCCAGGACACTCATTTATGTTACAAACGTTAATAAATCACATTTAAATATTCTAAATTATAAACATTAATCCAATATTTTGTTCCAAATTAAAAGACACGCATGTAAAGAAATGCTCTGTTTAAACTTCTACGGCCATTATTTGCTTGCACTTTTACAGGAAAAGATAACGAATTATTTACCTCTTTATAATTGCCTCAGTTCGGTTGAGGCGGTCCATCAAAGGCGGTCGATCATCCAAGACCTTTGCACTTTTTTATGACAATTTAAAAGTTGTATAATTGGGAACTACAAGTTAATTGACCAAGAAAAGCAGTGGTTCTCAATTATTTTCTACGTTAATATTAAAAATAATATTAAAAAGCTTGACCTAGGTCAGTTTTTTCAAAGTGCCCCTAGAGGGAAAAGTCATAAAGGTTTTTTGTTTGTCTAGTCGGTCCCCATTACCAGTTTTTTTTTAATGACATGAAATTGATTACACCCTGTATAAGAATTGTATCGTACACATCAATTTAAAAATAGGCAGCTATTGCGGCAACAATTTTGTTGCACTAATGAGGAACACCAATTTTAGAACACCGTCTTCATCTGCACCCTGTTTTCTTCCTTTTTAGATATTATAAGATTTCAACGTGCTGAGGAGGAAAAATAATTTTGAACGAGCTGCATCTTTGACCTTTTTTTTTTTTCGGGGTGGAAATCCTTTATGGACACCTTCGTGGTAGTGTGGGACTCACCTCTTGGCATACCCACTAAAACCACCCCTCTTCAGATTGTGGGGAGTATCCTGGGACCGCTCTCGCTTTACTTCAGGATATCCGTCTGTTGTTAGAGTTGTTCATATCAGCATTTCCTGTCCCTATTCTCTTTAATTGTGTAGAGGGTATAGGTCGGGGTTTCTCTCATCCTCTCCTTTGCATTCCATAATCCTCTTAATACTTATCACGGCTCTGGTCCAGTTATCTTCGGACTCCAGCATGTATTCCATAAGTTCTTCTGGTGCTATATGGTTTATGCCCCGCCTCTCCTCCGCCCATCTATTGCAACGAAACACCGTGTCCTCCACGTCATCGATATCTCCGCAGTACGCGCACTCCCGGGAGTCCACCTTCCCTATTCCGAGGAGGTAGTCTGCAAAGCAGCCATGCCCTGTCAGGGCCTGTGTGAGGTGGTACCCCACCTCCCCATGCTTTCTTTCCACCCATTTTTTAATTGAGGGGATCACACGGTGAGTCCATCTCCCTTTGAGGGCATTCTCCCACCTGTGCTGCCATCTTTCGAGGAGTCTTTTCTTGGCCGTTCCTTTCTCTTCGCCTTCGTATACTTCTGCCCTTTCCTTTATCATTAGATCTAGCGGGGGAATCCCTGCTACTACGAGGACCGCTTCATATGAGACAGTCCGATAGGCGCTACTTATTCTGATTGCCATCTGCCGCTGTATCCTTGTTAGACCTTCAATGGCGTTAGCCCTTACCTCTAGGGCACGTCCCCAGACCGGGGCAGCATACAGGATTATCGAATGCACCACACCACAGAGCACCCTTCTTTTGCTGGACATTGGTCCCTGGGTGTTACACATTATTCTTCCTAGTGCAGTTGCCGACTTCGCGGCCTTTTCAGCCTGCATCTTTGACCTCACGACTAGATAATAACAGTGGTCATAAAAATATTGAGGCCGTGGCTTACAGTATATACCTACACCAGATACAAAATTTCTGGACGCTTACTAACTTACCTATTTAGCGCTATTTACTCTTCAACGGTATAAGCCCAAAATATATAATCTATTTCTACATTTCGTTACAATACATGCATGTACCAAACTTCAAGTGAATAACTTAATTTTATTTTGATAACCCGTTTAATAATGGAATGGTGGTGGCAGATATCATAGAGCAATTTGACACCTTGGTCTCTAGTATATACACGAACTCTCAAGTTTCTGGATTCTTGATAGCCCTCTTTACTTATTTACCCCTATTTACACCCCATCCCTTCAATGAAATAAGCTTAAAATATAATCTATTTCCAGATCTCCTTACAATACATATGTGTACCAAACTTCAAGCCGTTCCAGAGTAATCGTACAAAAAAAACGTTACAAACGGACCAACAGACACAAATATTTTTTGCCCAAATTTAAAATATCCACGTGTCATGACATTGGAAATCTGCTTCAACAATAAAAAATTGAATATTTATTAATGTTTATGATTACTCTATATCATTACTTCAGCGTCCACGTAGGGTGTGGAAGTCATTTATTTCAGAAAGAAGTAGCATCTTCAACCGGCATTAATGATACTAGCCATCAATAAACATAGGTATTGAGAATAAACAGTTTTTGGCGTGTAACATAACAATAATTTCACAACAAGAAGTTCAAAGCCGATGTTAACACTTCAACAAAAGATATTTAAACAACGAAATACATGGTTAGAGAGTGGCATGTATTGTTGCAAATAGAAGTTGATAGTATAGTATGATAATTAAAAATAAATCAAAATAAAACTATACAATTGCGAATATATCAATTGCTATACTAAGTTAAGGGTTACTCTAATTGGCCAGTACCCATGTCTCTGGATACAATTAAAATTATATTAGTAATTAAATAAATATTACTTAAATTTCTTACATCTGTTAACTGTTGAATTAATATATTTATTTATATAAAGCAATTCAGAGATTAATCTTTTTTTATAATTAGTGTTTACATCTAAATATTGACATTGTTAAAAGTAAATTAATGTATGGCATTGAAAAAGTCACTAGATGAGGCAGTTCCTCTGTCCTCTTTATACATTTTATTCGGACTGCAATCATTTTTATGTTGACGAATTCAGTCTTTCAGTTTATTTTTGGTAATGCCAATATGTATTTTTAACAACGTCCACAAGGTATTGAGTATATTACACTAATAGTTTAAGCGGTACGCATAAAAATCTGACAAATAATGCAGAAAGCAAGTCCTTTGGCATGTGTGCTTTGTATATTTATAGAAGTAATTTGACCCGCAGCACTTTGACCCCGGACCTCATAGACAAAAATGGCAGCCATTTTCAAAAATTCGGGTAAAATATTTAAAAACAAAAGAAGAATACACCCAAGACTGTTTTTAAATTGTAGGTGAACGCTTTAAGGTTAGCAAATGCAACAAAAACAGTCATAGTGCAAGAATAATAGAATTTGTTTAAAAGCTCGGCGGCTGTTTTAATCTCTAACATTTTTTTTTAAATAATGCGGTATGTCATGTGGGGTATCGTTTAAGTATAATTTGAGGTCACTGATTCCAATGGTGATGTAAAAAAATAATATTCTAAAGGAATTATAACAAAAATACAATTCTGAAGTTAGAAGGATGGCTTTTATTAACAAAATACAAATTAAAATCATACAGTTTCCTCGTCATCGCTACTGGAATCATATCGCTTGGTGTAACAAAAAAAACGATATTAACAAAAAATCCAGTTATCCACTGCCGCTACAGTAAACAAACCCTTTTTGAGTTGGAAAGGACAAACAACTCCTTCTTCCCGAGCTCTACCTACAACCATGCGTGATAGCTGAGACGTTATTTCTTGAACTCTATTTGATGATATGCAGATACCATAATCGTGCAATTCATCAATGTGTTTCTTTTCCGGACTTTGTGTATATATTGACAGCCCTAAGTAAACATGTAGTGGAGGTTCCAGCGTTCTCTTGTGCCTTGCCACATTACCCTTGGGATCAGCTTGACGCATATTGAACATAATCAACTGGCATATACCAAGTGCAGGTTTAGATGCCCGACAGTCATTCTGCACAGCGGATCTCCACAGAAGCATATTAACTAATGTTAAAAGTGCATTTGGAATTGTTTTTTCTGCATAATCTTTTTCAAATTCTCCTTTAAATGCAAATTGAGATGAAAGTATAGTGCTCCTTACATTTTGTACAAACCTGTTTACTGTCAAAGCATCATCATCCTGATCAGAGTTGTTAATGTTGTTCATAACATTTCAATTATTAGGTAAAAGAATACAGTCTTTTCCAGATTATTGCTCCGTAAAATGCATTAAATTTCTTTTACGAAAACGTTGCGTCTGAACTTCACCTTCGTTTTCGTTCAAGCAGCTGAGTTAGCCTTGATTTATAGAGCGTTTGCAACTGACCCATACGAAATACACAATTGCGCTGAAGCCTTTTCAGTTCATCTTCACATTAAAAGAATCTGCGAACGCTAATCCATTCGCATGCAATTTCTTCGTCCACCTCATGTTCTTTTTTGCTACTATTTTTTTTCTAGCCGCAGTGTACAATCTTGATAAGCACAATCGATGGTACCTAATTTGCTGAGTTATAAGATCACCCTGAGTATACAAAACAGCAAGAGGTTCTGTATCACATACAATTTCAGCATAGGAATTGATAGTATTATAAAAGTTAGGAGTTTCAGAGAGATGAAGAGGTTCCTTCTTGGTACCTTCTCTTTTACAAATAAAACATTTTATGTCTTTAGGTTTAACAATCTGAACTTTAGATCTAGTAGTTTTTGAAGATAGCTAGCTCATGAGGTTGTGGTGCCGAGGTAGACAAATACGTAGACGCGCTTGGGAGATTTTTCTGAAAGGCGTTTAATTATTAAATCAATTTTGTTCCCACGATACTTTAAAGCACACATCTTGTGCCATTTTGCTTTATTTTCCAGAAGGGTTATTTGTATTTCTCTGCCATCATTAAGATATGAAATCGGATATTTCCTAGCGAAAATATACCTATACTTTATAAGTCTGTTCAGATTTGCAGCTATTGACTCATAACTTTTATTTCTTATAGTTATGTTAGGGTTATTTACAGGGAAGACCAAATTGCCTCCATCTTCTTGACAGAAACAACATTTACTCCAATTAACACATTCTGAAGCAGGCACTGCTGCTTTTACTTTTAATTTAGTTTCTAATCTTCTCATACTTCTCTAAAACTTTGAAAAAAGTTATTTGTGTACATTGTTTATATATTACACTAGTCATTTTATTTATGATTAAAAACTAATACTTAAACAAAAAAAATACTTACGATGAGCATCAACTGTTACACGTTAATATAATTTTCCGCGCCTAAGAAAAAGAAAACACTAAAACGCAAACCAAACAAATACTACAGGTGTCACGTTCGCTTTCACATTTAACCTACGCCTAGCCACTTTAACGTCTGCAGAGGCTTGTACATAATATAAAACGTCAGAATCGTGCTAGGCAATGCAAGATGGTGGGGGTGTTTGTTTCTGTTCCAGAGTTGCTGGAGTCAAAAAGACATCTAGGAATATGGGAGAAACAAATGCTTGAAAGTTGTTCCTTTTATGGCTGCCTTAAGAGTTTAATGAGATGACACTTAACTATTTAGACACTGGCACTACTACTTAGACATTAGCATTCTACTTCCCAAAAATTGCACCCCAATTATAACGCAATTTTTACATCTTTACAAATTGGCCTCCATTTTGGATTTACATGTTCAGAAATCGAGGTGCTGCGGGTATATTTAATACAATGAATGTATACAAATCACATGCTTCTTGCTTTCTGCATTAACCGTCAGATTTTGCCGATTTTTTAGATGTGCCGCTTAAACTATAAGCTGAGTTCAGACACATTGAGGTTGCCTTGCGAGGCAGCCGTATGAAGCACGCCTTTCTCAGTCTGTACCTGAGTCCATTGCTAGCGGTTCGATCGCGGTATTGCGCGGCAGCTTCGCGAGTCAGCCTAGGAGTGTCTGTACGCACCTTTAAATTAGTTTTAATTGGATAAACTATGGTCTCAGTATTGTCAAATTTTAAATTGTTAATTAATTGATTGCCTAATAATTTAAAATTTAATGAGTTCGTCTTCGCTTACTACAACTAAGGTGGTATCATCTATAAAACTCAAGTCAGAAATCTGAGTACCGCCTATGGCTACTACCAGTCCTTCAGCACATATCTTATCAATCGTTTACTATAGACGACAAGTTGTAAACATGTAATATGTTTGGAATTGTTCACGTTAAAACATGAGATACGGATTTGCTTATCTACATTTGTTAGAATCATTAAATTTTATTAATACTATCCTTGCTCGGAATTAAATCACAATAATGCATTTTTTCGATGCTACAAATGCGTTTTTTATACAGAAAAAGTTAAATGCCTTTTAAAATGCTACACCATATGAAAACTAATATTCAGGTCATTTTAAACATTTACTGAAATATATATTCCCATTTTACATCGATATCATTTGTATTCAAAAAAGTTAACAAACTTCTATGAATACTAATGTCATTATAATGGTATCTCTCAGTGTTTCAGGAAGTCATTAATTTGAAATATTTTGACATGTTCATATATCACTGCAATTCGTGCAGTACCAATCATATTGTACCATTATCCTTCGATTATGCTGACGTGATAGATTTAAAAATGTAATTTATACAAAACGAAACCATTTTGCGTGATTCCCAGCATTTCGTAATACTTACAGGTAATTAAATCCTTGTAATATTTCTATTCGGAAAGATAATTGTTTCTTTACTGCTATTTAAAAAGTCTTAAGGAGCCATCAACTTGTAAGTGGAAAACACTCGTAATGTTTTTTAATAACAGCACTACAACTGTAGGGCTATATAATACCAAACGCGCTAATGGGCACAAAAAGAATTCTGTTTAGATAATTAACACATCTTTAAAAAGAATAAATCGTAATGAAAAATGTACGGAGTGGCTTCAGTCACAAGTGTTAAAATTTTAATTTGATGCACAATTTTTAAAATATATTTTCGTTCGCTTTTATTATTACCAGACGATTAACTTTTGGTTCTTAGGTCTGGTTCTCTTTTTTTAGTACTTGCTTTTCTTATCAAAATTTATTTAACGAGGAAAAAATAATTTCACATCAAGGTTTCTTATAGTTCTTTCGAGATCTTATTCCAAAAGAGTCGAATACTTGAATGTTTATTATTCCCTTCTTAACAGGCTTCTATTAGCTTGACCAGCAGCTTTGTAATTTTGAAATTTTATAAGTAAAAAAAATCTTGCGATTTAATTTTCACACACTTTCAGATGTCGCATCGACGTGAAATTTCCTTTATGTAGGTAGGTATATGGTTCACATGATAATACAATTTACCATTTCTATCCAAGTTGGAGTTTCTAAGATGGTGGACAGTCTATTTTCAATTAATATCCGATTTTACTAATTAATTATTAGTATGCAGATTTATGAGGCCCTATAGTCTATATATCACATGTTTAATGAACGTTTAATTTATTATTTATTATCATTCGAAGATTTCTGCCACAGGTTCCAAATCTAAACAATACAAACATATCTTGTTTAACAAAAAGATATGTTTGAATTTATCCGAATTTAATCTTTATACTAAGTACTCACTATTTTAAATAGATCCAAATTAATTTTCTTTTTCCTATAAGTACTTGAATATCGTCTGTATAAAGTTGCATACTATAGCAAATGGGTACTTTTTGCGAATCAGATGTGAATATACTGGAAGCGAGAGGCCCTAGAACTGAACCTTGGAGTACTCTGAATATTAGGTTGTTTGTGCCGAGCAGACCAACTGAACGTTTCCACAAACAATGTGTCGACGATCCTTCTGCTAGGTTAGGATAATGTTATAAAGTTCAAAATATATCCTTCGATACTACTACTAGTAATAGACATCAGTACTAATAAAATTGAGAACTTTATACATATCTATCAGTATTAAGGACGTATTTCTTTTATTGATCTTTAGCGGAGAAAATATCATCCATGACTGTTAATGCAGTAATGGTACTGTGTTTATCTTGAAAGCCCGATCGGCTATGTGGCAAAATGTTACTTTAATAATAATTTTAATAATAATTTATTTTCCAAACAAAATATCAATGTCTACATACCGAACATAAAGTAACAACATCTACATTATACAATCATTACATAAGTCTTTAATTGTTCCTTTAGTGCTTCTATGATCTTTGAAAGGGTAGTGATAGTTATTGGTCTTTGATAGAGTTACTTCAGTTTCCCTTTTTTGTAATTGGTTTTAGGATAAAAGATTTTCACGAGGGGTTGATATTTCTTAACACGAATTATATGCAAATTGTGTTAATGAATCAGAAATAGATGGGAGGTTTACCTGCAATATTTCTCCCATATAGTCTCATGCAGTTGAGTTTCTGTTCTTCTTGATAATGTTGAAGTAATTTCAGAATTATCTGGCATATGTTCAAAAGTGAGTGAATCAGAAATTAACGGATTTTTATTTTCTTACTTTTTATTGGGTATTTTGCCACTGAAAAATATTAAAAAATTTTAATGAAAAAACCTCTGCGCCAAACGGATCAGACAGAGGTTGGTTCTTGAGTACTTGACTGTTTCAAAAAAGTCTCACACCTAAAAATATATAAACTAGAACAATGTTATGAACTAAAAACTGAAAATCAAAGCTATAGGTAGTTAACGTTTCGGAAGAGAATCTACTTCCGTTCTCAAAACTTTTTTGGCCGTCAACCATGACAGTTCTTTGTTTATGTATTTAGATAGTCACGTCAGACATTAAATTATATTTATCTTATTTTTACTTACTTCGTCTCTAAGGATGGGCAACCAACTAGTACAAAAATCTATTGAATAATTAGAAACGCATCTATCCTCGTTTAATAAAATAATATGGAAATACATAAACAAAGAACTGTCATGGTTGACAGCCAAAAAAGTTTTGAGAACGGAAGTAGATTCTCTTCCGAAACGTTAACTACCTATAGCTTTGATTTTCAGTTTTTAGTTCATAACATTGTTCTAGTTTATATATTTTTAGGTGTGAGACTTTTTTGAAACAGTCAAGTACTCAAGAACCAACCTCTGTCTGATCCGTTTGGCGCAGAGGTTTTTTCATTAAAATTTTTTAATATTCTTCAGTGGCAAAATACCCAATAAAAAGTAAGAAAATCTGAATATGCCACAAATAAACAATTACAAACAATAAACGGATTTTTAATTAAGTGAAACAATGGTACAGTAATTTGGTGGAGCTGATGGTGCTGCAAAGTGAAACATTAGTAAAATTGAATGATCGAAAAGATCCAATAATAAAATGAAATGACTTATCTGCAAAGAAAAGTGATATATTACCATACTACTAACAATTCCAAACTAACAAAACTATTATTTTATTATATTTCAACAAAGTAAATACAACGACAGAGAACAACAAGTGCTGCTACAAATTATTAAATTAGGTGGTGTTAAGGCCGTCACCTTGCTGAACTAATAAGTTGCTTACAAGCCAAAAACCAGACGTTATACCTGACAGCCGTAGGAAATTCTTGAAATTTGGTGACAAAAAATATTAACTTTATCCTAATAACGAGTTTTTTATCCATCGCGTCGGGTTGAATGTGTTAAAATAACTACGCAAGACTAACAAGGAACGGATGTACTGCATTAGGTCAATAATTTCCACCTCAAAAAACTTTAATAATCAGCTATAGGGGGACTATATAAAAATATTTCTCACGTAAAGCATTCAGTATTCATATTCATATGTACATAATTATTATTTTATGAGGTTAAACACCACGTAAATATTATAAAATATGTTTTTAAATGTGAACGTTTTAAACTTCGTTTTGTCAGATTGTTATACACCGGAAGTGCAACGAGAATTACACTTTTTACATATATATTTCGTGCTGCACTGAGTAACGTTTGTACTTGGTTGGAAAATTTGACAAACATCCTTAAAATTACGATTTTATAGAAACCAGAATTTCGGGGAAAGCATAATTAAAATGCTTTATTTAAATGTTTAATTATAATGGATGTGTGAAACCTGCTTACTTACAAGGATGCGAGCAATTAACAATATTAAAAATCGCATGGGTTGACCGCAATGCAGAATAATACAATTATTCGTATCCGCTAAAAATTATTATTAATATAATGTAATTTTATTTTGCTATGGTACATAATCAGCTTAACATCTCCACAGGCCGATTTACATCACAATTGGGGTATTTGTGTTTGGATTTAAAATTTAAGTGTAAAAGTGTATTAGGTAAAATAATTTGTATTCTATATAGAATACAAAACATAACTGCACATAATTAATTCACCAACATTTTTCGGTGATATTTCATGAAAAGTGGGAATACAATCTCTAATTACAGGAACTAAGACAATTCTCGACGTACCGGAGAAAAAAGTCTATTAAAGTTTATTAACGAAAAAGGGAATTTAAGAAAAACGTTGAAATTGTCTCCCGCCGTACTCAATGCACATGCACCTCTTCATGCTATTAAAAGGATGCTGTTATGGCATATTGAAATTGGGGTACCTCGAGGCTCTATTTTGGACCTCTTACTATCTTTGATATATATTAATGACACCTGAAATCCCCGATTAAAATATCAAATCAAATCAAATCAAATAAGTTTTTATTGTGCAATAACGATAATACACACAAAAGGAAGACGATTAGGATTACCTATCTACCATCGTCTCCCTAAATTTAATAAACAAATTTAATCAACAAACTTAAATTATAAAAACAAGAAACATAGCAATAGCAGTATACAGGGTGATTCACGTAGGCCATTCATTAGAAGTTTTTCAACTTGCAGTTGGATTAGAAACTTAAAATTTGGTATGCAGCCATAATCGATCATGCCCGTTCTATCTAAAATACTTTCAGTCCACCAACTATACAGGGTGTGCCAAAAATTGGTACCAACTTTCTTATTTTAAATGGAAACCTATATATTTCTTTACATGGTTCGATTGGTCTTCTAATTCTGAGTTTAGAGAACCTAAGTTATGTTAACTTATCTATTGCAATATTTGACATATATCCAATTTTTTGAAAAAAATTGCCGCTGTAGTAGTTAGTACGAACAAATTTGTATCTCGCAAAACTTTCAAAATTATGAAACCAAATTTGTGAAGCAGTTAGCTGGAAGTCCACGTTAACTTTTGATGTCCCATCGGTGGTCCCATTTTGTACCATATGGGCGCAGTCGATTTTCAAATGTCGCAATCAAAAATTGTCAATAAGTCATTGTTTTCAAATGGCACCTACTATTTTTTTTCAGACCATTTGAAAGAAAATTGAATTTTAGGGTGAGTTACTTAAGCATTCCCTATACCTAACTTCACCCCATATCGAATTATTCAATAAAAATCAAGAAATCCTTATCTTGCCGAGAGATTCCTTACTTCATCAAGTATGCCATGGAAAGAAGAGACAGTTGTAATAATTTTTAAAGAAAAATATGGATTCTTATTTAATTACACACAACACCAACAAATTATTATTAACGAACAAGAACAATGTTGACGAAATTCTGACGTAAATGTTCAATGTGACCACCATATTTTTGTTCAAATATTCTATTATTCTACTTTCAACAGATTGCGTAGCACATCTTTGCGCCTACCATTTCTGACGCCAGAAATCAATGCAAAATTGAATTTTAGGACCACTTTTATTAACATTGTGTATGTCTACAGTCGTTTTTGAGTTATTGGCATTTTTTGAAAAAAATATTGTTTTTTTTTCTCAAGGGTAGTAGGCTTTGGAAACAATCATTTCATTTTAATTTTTATTCAAAAATCGTATTGCAATAATAAATAATAACAACAAAATAGCAACAAATAAACAGATTAACAAAATAATTATTTCAATACAAATGCTCAATGTGTGCACCGTTTTCACTGACAGAATTTCGTCAACATTGTTCTTGTTCGTTAATAATAATTTGTTGGTGTTGTGTGTAATTAAATAAGAATCCATATTTTTCTTTAAAAATTATTACAACTGTCTTTTGTTTCCACGGCATACTTGATGAAGTAAGGAATCTCTCGGCAAGATAAGGTATTTCTTGATTTTTATTGAATAACTCGATATGGGGTGAAGTTAGGTATAGGGAATGCTTAAGTAACTCACCCTAAAATTCAATTTTCTTTCGAATGGTGTGAAAAAAAATAGTAGGTGCCATTTGAAAAAATTGACTTCTTGACAATTTTTGATTGCGACATTTGAAAATCGACTGCGCACATATGGTACAAAATGGGACCACCAATGGGACATCAAAAGTTAGCCCGGACTTCCAGCTAACTGCTTCACAAATTTGGTTTCATAATTTTGGAAGGTTTGCGAGATACAAATTTGTTCGTTAACTACTACAGCGGCAATTTTTGTCAAAAAATTGGACATATGTCAAAAATTGTAATAGATAAGTTAACATAACTTAGGTTCTCTAAACTCAGAATTAGAAGACCAATCGAACCATGTAAAGAAAAATATAGGTTTCCGTTTAAAATAAGAAAGTTGGTACCAATTTTTGGCACACCCTGTATAGTTGGAGAACTGAAAATATTTTATATAGAACGGACATGATCGATTATGGCTGCGTACCAAGTTTCAAGTTTCTAATCCAACTGCAAGTTGAAAAACTTCTAATGAATGGCCTACGTGAATCACCCTGTATACATACAAATCACAGCATACATACGTAACAGTCAGTAAGAGAATAGTACACTAACCTCGTAAGTGGATATTATATAATAAACAACATACAAAAATAAATGACAACTACAGTACTTATTAGTAAAGTTTACACTGATTTATTGTATTAATTAATTGGTCTTATTTTCATTTTAAATTGATTAAATGATAGGTTAAGGTTCATCAACACTTTATTTAACAAAGTAGGCGCTATATATGAAAAACTTCCTTCAAACTTTCTGGAGGTATGTAGGGGTATCGTGAATGTATTCATCCTTATATTTACTGCATGTGCATCAGATCGCTGTGATATTAGTTTGAATAAATAATTAGGAGTACGGGATTTGAGCAACTTATAAAAAAATATTGTAGTTAGAAACTCTACTCTTTACTGAATATTTAATTCATTCATATGTGTGAGATATGGTGTTATGTGGTCTCTGTATGGCGCATTGCAGACAAATCGCATACATGCATTTTGTATTCGTTGTAATCTATTCCGGTTATATTGAGGAAGAAAATTGTAATATACTGAACAGCAATATTCAATATGAGGGTAGATCAATGATTTGACTAGTTTAAGTTTTACCGGCTGATTTAATTGATGTTTACACTTATATATTAACTTTAACTTTAAAAATGAATTCTTAAAAATATAATCAACATGCTCACCAAAAGACAAAGATCCATCAATTATGATTCCTAAATTTTTCGCAGATCTTACCCAGTTAATAAAATTATCATTTAAGGTCAATCGAGAATAAGATTCTATTGACTGTCTGTTTTTCTGATCCTACACTTAATGCCACTGTCTTGTTTGGGTTTAACCTTAGACCATGACGCTCAGAATATTTTGAAATGTTTTGTAAATCAGCATTTATATATTCTACGGCATTTTTTAAATCATTTATTTGGAATGAAAAGTACATCTGAATATCATCCGCATACAGGTGAACGCAACAGTAAGTAAGTATCTTGGGAAGATCAAAAATAAAAACTGAAAAAAATATTGGCCCAAGTATACTACCCTGCGGGACACCTGCAGAGGTGACTCTTAACGAGGAGCACTGCATATCATTGATTATCACTTTTTGAGCCCTGCCCGTTAAATAGTTTACTATCCATTTTAAAACCGATTTTTGAAAACCTATATACCTTAATTTGGCTTCAAGAAGATCAAAGTTTACAAGATCAAATGCTTTACTTTGGTCTAACAAAATAAGAATGGACGATAGAGAATTGTCATTTGCATAGGCTAAGTCATTTATAACACTCAATAAGGCTGTATTAGTACTATGCTTCTGCCTAAAGCCAGACTGTGTTTCAGGTAAAATGCCATTATCTTGCAGATAAGATTTTATTTGAAATGATACTATTTTTTCTAATAATTTTGAAAAAGTTGGCAATATATTTATAGGTCTTAAGTCACTAAATGTTGAAGGGGCCATTACTTTCGGTGTTGGGATGACATTAGCTACTTTCCACAAATCTGGAAAGACACCTTTTTGAAGAGAAAATACCTTAACAATGTTTACTGATGCCAATTCTCTAATTGTATTTGAAAGAACTGTAGCGGAATTACTAGTAATGGATAAAATATGACGAACAGATGCACCGACTGGTGTAATAATTCTAAATTATTCTTAAACATCTCCAAAACCGCATTTATAAATTTCACACCTAGATTCACCTCTTTCATTAATAGTTATCTGATGAGAGTAGATGGTAAGTCAATTATGCAAGTCAAAGTACTAAATTTCTAAGAATACATATTGATTGTGGGCCAAGTTGGAACGAACATGTAACTTTATTATCAAGAAAGCTATCCTCGATGTTTTGTGTTTTGTAGGTTAAAAAGCATTTCCAATTTGTCAACTACTATTCGCACTTTGTGTTTAGAGCTATAATGTTCTGAAAGAATCGTTCAAATTCAGAAAAGAGATGTTAGAAATATGACCGGAGTAACAAGAAAGAAGTCTTGTCGAAATTTATTTAAATAATTGAAAGTTTTTCCTTTAGCATGCATATACAATATACATACTAGAAATAGTAGTACTACTATGTTAAGTCTAACCAAGAATCTTTTGAAACATTTTATCTTAATTACAATACCAGAAATGGACAAAATGTATGTATCCCACTACAACCAAATATATGAAGAGTGCTCCAGATATACGGGAATAAAAATATTTAATCGCCTCCCAGCTGAACTTAAATGGGTTGTTTAAAAAGTTACAATAGTATTAATTATAGTGTTACTGAGTTTCTAACTGACCCACTTTTTAAGAGATTTTATCAATACATATTTTGGTAGCTTAAATTTTGCTCTTTAAATGGCTTTGTGGTGATGCAGTTTCTGGAGAAATTGTCCTTTGACTAGTCATATTATATCACTTTTCTTGTGGTTATTTATTATGGACAGTAATGATTATTATTATTATTACAACTTGTCAATTACATTCTTTCCGCTTTCGTTAATTCATTTAATTATGGCGAAAATATTAACTACATGAAAAAGTAAAAAATAGACTTATTTGTCCCTATTTTTCATCTTTTGTATTTTATTAAATGTAAACATGCCTTTACATATTGGAAAAATAAAACTAATTTTTTAATATATTCAAAACTACTCTGGTAACTTTCGCTTAGAATCAATGCTGAGTATATAATCGAATTAAAGTTAATGGCTCATATTACACACAAATCATCTTAGACCTTGTATCGAACGGAGTAAAATTTAACTTGCAGGTCGTGCAGGTGCCTCTAAAGTCCCTGCGTCGGGGTTAAATTAATGGAATATTACTCATTAACGTATCACCCCTCTTTGAAACTAAGATCATTAATAATTTGTGAGCCTAGTTTTTAACCTTACAACTCAAAACTGTAAATCGGTCTCAAATATTATTAAAGAGATATATTAGATAGGTATGGCTATTGTTAGTTCTTATTTGCAAAATCATTATCAATTTTGTAAAATGATCAAATGTCATTTTACAAAAGTGGTATAAATAGCGGTTGTATATTTTTAATTTGCTGTTGTGTTATAGGTCCTGAGTAATTTCTTTAAAAACCCCAAAAAATATCCCTAAGGGATAAGAATATTACTTTAAATTGTAAAAATGTTAAATTTAGATAAGTGGCATAATAGCAATTTCGGCATGAAATTGGTGGGAGAAAAGTAAACTCGAAATCAGTTATTCTAACCTTCTTATTTACGAGAAATAGTTGATGGAAAATCATTCTATATTATTTTCTCTCGAGTTGACGCTTGGCGTGACGAAAAAATAAGACGAGGGGCAAATACGATGTTGGAGAGTCAATTATGGTGACTAATTATCTACAGAATCGGACTATTTGTGCCATGTGGTTGTTCTAAACTATTTTGTATTATATGAACCGACCATTTGGAGCCAAGTGTACAACATTATCTTTCTATATTTTTGTGGTCAAGATAAATGAACACATGAAAATCAATTACACGATCGTGAAAAGACAGCTCGTGGTACACGAGCAATCGCCCAATTACCTGACACTTTTGTAATAGCTAGAGACATTATTATTCCTAAAATGTATTCTTTATAGGATTTTGCAAACAGCGAAAAAAAAACTATCTATGAGAACTAAAATAAAAACTATATGTAAGAATATTAATGAAATCTTTGCATTGTTTAGATAACCTAACTTCTGGTTAAGTTAAAATCCAAAAATAAATTTGTCCTGCGGCTATTCTGATTAAATAGATACTAGTTTTTGGCGTGACCCCCTACGGCATGAGGATTCAGTTAAAAATGAGAACAAAGGCCTGAAATGAATTTATTTATCTACATTGTCTTAACATTTTTTTCATTCTGATGGATTACATTTTCATAAAATCCCTCATTCAGTTTCTTGGAAATGCTTAGCATTTGAAACGTTTTTAGCCCTTATTCTGAGCTCATCAGAAAGGCACAAGGCCACCCATAACGATGTTTCATGCAAAACTAGGCAATATCCGTGAATAAGTATGAAATATTTATATTTGACATTGACTGATAAAAAACGACAGATCTTCCTTCACCTATCTATTAGCTAACTAGTATTGGAGCCTATATACTCTATGCATGTTTAAAAGTGAATTATGTATTATTTGTTTGCTTATAGCAATGAAACATATTCTTTATAGGATTTGGCAAACAGCAGAAAAAAAAACTATTTAAAAGAAAAACTATAAGCAAACAAATAATAATTAATATACTTTTAAAAATGACTAATACATGTTCAATAAATTCTGTTAGTGGTGTAAACTTAAGTAAATGACTTAAAAATATCTTTTATAATTGGTACAAGTGTTTGTATGAAGCAAATATTTCTTGCAAGCAATGTGACAGGGCATATAAAGGGATGATCTGGTTGATTATTTTGTTATCTATTAACTACCCCTTAGATATTATAAAAATATGATTGGCCAGTTAGTGGAGGTACACCGGCAGACGCTTTTAACCTGAAGATGTCCGCTTTTAAGCCATGATTAATACTTACTAAAGACTAATTTACTACGTTAGTCTTTTTGCATTCTGCAATGGTTTTATTTCCTTGGACAGAAGCTACTATAAGCCGATCCTCTTTATGAGTAAAATTGGAAGAATATTTTGCAATGACATCGAATGATCAAAAAGCGTCGTCGCTATGAGCGCTTGATTGCCACAAGCCAGTTTTCCCTGTAGTAAGTGTTCTGACAACTCTTGCTGAAAACTCTTAACTAAATAAAAAATGTTAGAAACTTACAAAACTACAAAATTGTTGAAGCCTTACTTATTTAAGAGAGAATTATTTATTATTTGTTTACTTATAGTAATGAAATATATTCTTTATAGGATTTTGCGAACAGCGGAAAGAAAAACTATCTATGAGAACTAAAGGAAAAACTATATGTAAAAATATTAATGAAATCTTTGCATTCTTTCGATGACCTTACTTCTGGTTATGCTAACAAGTAAAAATTCTTATTTGCCATTCTCATTTCAACACTAGCATCCAACATAGTCCCCTACGCTGTTTGCAAAATCCTATAAAGAATATGTTGCCTTACTTATATTAGATAAATGTTTCCAACACGTCACAAACATTTCAAAAGTTAAGTTAATTTATATTTTACCATCACAAAATTATGAGAAGAGACGGAGGGAGATTGTTCATGTAAAATCCCTAAGTTTCATACTAATTTAATAAAATATTTCACACCTAGAGTTAACCAATTCAAATGAAAAATAATCATAAGGCGAATTGTATAAAAATCACATTACCGATCGGTTAACTAACCGGGGATAAAATTTAACTGACTTAACTGATTTAATGATTTCAGCAATTTCTGCCACTTGACACTTTTGTGTTTTTGATGTTATAATTCAGCAGTTAACTTACTTTAACCATTTATTTTTCGGCAGTTAAGGAATTGAACTTTTACCCGATCAGTTAGTGCTAACCAATTGTTGTACAACACGAATTTGACTAACCTCTCCGGTTAAGCCTTAACTATGCTTTATACAATCCGCCCTAAAAGACATTAACAGCCAGTTTCACAATCGTTCCATAACTAATGGTTAGGATTTGACCAATAATTAACTATAAATATCTGTTTCACAATGTCGGGTTAATTTCAAGGTATTGGTTATCTTGTAGTTAAGTCTTGTAGTTAGTCAAATTTTACCACGAGCTAAGTTTTAGGTGAGAGTTATTTAACTCGAAATTTAATTCCCTTTTGAAAAACTAGCCGTTAGAGATTTAATGCCTTATTTTCTATAAAATTCATAATGGTAAAAACTGAGTAATCTTAGTGTTTATATTAAGGTATTGACAGGGCTAAAATAAAAGAATAAATGTATGTTTTCATACTATGTTGAGTATTAAAAAGTAGTCGCATAAAAACTCATAGAGCGATAAGAACTCATATTTACTGCTACATCTCGCTGCATTCCGTTGATTGATTGGATAAATGTTCAATTTATTTTAGCGAATTTCTAAATGGGACAGTGACCGATAACGGTTCAGTATTCCACCCGGACGTAACACATTCTACAGCTGTATTTTCCAATTTTCGACTGGTCCTGTTTCAGCATAAAAACAAATATACATCATATTATAACAAAACCACCAGTTATTAATTTTTCGGCTTGGAAAATGTCACGGGTTATGGAGTAACGGCTATTGTGAGAGAGCATTACGCGTGATAAAATTTTAAACCGTCCATTATTTTTAAACGGTTTGAGACAGTCTGTTAATTTCTTTTACAGAGGCATCTGTCAAAATGTCCGTATTTGCATGTGAAAAGCCAAAGTATTGTCGGAGTTCTTTGTAGAGCACGCTGCGGTATAGCTAACAGGAGATTAGCGCGGCCAGAAGCGCCGAGAATCGGGGGCTTGTGGTTTGAGACTCGCTACATTACCTTTCTGTCTGAATATTTTTATGTCTTTAAAAACAAGTCTGCCCCATAACGCGTCAATAAAATTCAGCTAGTTGTAAATTACTCTTTTAATAAAATCTAAATTCACACATTTATTCAAAGAAAGGTAGCTAAAATAAAATAACATTTGACTGATCATGTTTTGCGTGCAACATATTCCGGGATGTCTACAGTGCAGATATTGCTTGATTACTTCAAAGCTTTTGACATTTTAAATCATCAAGGCATTATTACTAATTTTGAAATATGTAGGATTGAGTGTTGAGTCAGTGAATTTTATTAGCAACTACTTTAAAGATACGAAACAAAAAGTAGTACTGAATGGATATTTCTTCGATTCAATAAATATTTTTCAGGGTGTACCACAAGGATTTGCACTGGGACCGCTTTTATATAATATTTACACTAGTTCTCTACCGACGTGTATACAAAATTGCGGCATTCAGATGTACTTATCCCTTCATCTTGAAAACGTCAGGAATAGTTGCGAACTTATAAATAAAGATCTGGAAATAGTTTCTCTAGAACATTGTTTGACTTTGAATTATAATAAATGTGTAGCAATTTTGTTTGGCCGATCAATGGATAGAACTAGATTAGCTCCAGAAGTTAACATTAAAGTGAACGATATACAAATCGCCGATGAAGTAAAACATCTGGGATTGAAAGACACAGCATGTTTTACAGTCTCGATGTTTTGTACATCACCGTATTTTTTTATTTTTTTTTTGAACGATCGATCTGTACATTTTTCTATTCACTAGAAGCATGTCAGTTATAATTCTCTTTTTATTTCTTATTCGATTCTTTTTAAAGGACCACGCACTAATTCTGTGGAAAGTGATCACCGTTAAGTTGTGAGATATTTTGACAAAATTCGTGCCATTACACCCAGAATACTTATACCAATACAATGGGATATAATAAAATTAAATTAAAAAATGTTTTATTATTATTATTGATAAAGTTGAGAAGTTGGCCGTGTGGACCATTGGACCACTTTGTTAGGAATAATATCTATTTTCTTTTTCGTTTTCTGAACAATTTTCAAATTGTCCGTCCGTTTGTTTGTCTGTCTGTCTGTCTGTCTGTCCGCCCGTCACGTTTATTATTATTATTATTGTAAGCACGATAAGTTAAGTACGAGAAGTCCGATTATGAACAGTAGATAGTGTTAACTAGAGGAAGAACCTACAGTTTTTATCAAAATCGATCAATAAATAAAAAAGTTATTAATTTTTTATTTAAAGATTTTTTTTTACGTTTTTTAATTAAACAAGAAAATATCTAAAACTAGTATTATTTAAAAAAAATACTGCGAAGTGTGTCCTATATAAGCGAAGAGTATAATGGCCAGCTTGTTTCTATCTGTGAACTCCAAATTTGGTCGGAATTTGTTCATTCTGTACCGAGACATCTATAGTTCTGCTAATGGGAATTTATTTATTTCTCAAATTTACATGTAATTTGCAAGAATCTACACTTAGTAAATATAAGAAGGTAGACTCTTGTCTATACCGCTCTGTCTCCTACTTTGAGTTATTGAGGTACGTCATATGAGTAGAAGCTACATACTTTTGTAAATATTACACCAGTATAAAGATAGAACAAGAACTGAAACATATTCTGTATAAGATTTTGGAAACAGCAAAAAACTAACTGTCTATGAGAACTAAAAGAAAAACTATCTGTAAAAATATTTATGGAATCTTTGCATGCTTTCGATAACCTGAATTCTGGTTATGTTAGCAAATTAAAGTCCTAAAATGAATTTGTATAATTCTTTGTTTGAAAATTGTCACTCAACAACTAGCATCTACACAGTCCCCTACAGCCATGCAGATTAAACTAGTATCTACATAACCCCTATGGTCATGAAGCTTTAGTTAAAAATGAGAAGAACAAAGGCCTAAAATGAATTTATTTACCTACCTTATCTTAAAAATTTTTCATCCTATTGGATTACATTTTCATGAAATCTATCATTCTGGAGCTCATCAGAAAGACACAAAGCCACTCATAAAGATGTTTCATGCAAAACCAAGACAATTTCTATGAATACATATTTTAATATAATTTTAACTGAAGCTTCATGACTGTAGGGGGTTATGTAGATACTAGTTTAATATGCATGGTCGTAGGGAACTGTGTGAATCAATGAAGAATTCAGGTTATCGAAAGACTGCAAAGATTTCATAAAAATTTTTACGCATAATTTTTCTTTTAGTTCTCATAGATAATTATTTTTTCTGCTATTTGCAAAATCCTATAAAGAATATGTTTTAATACAATTATAAGCAAGCAAATAATGATTCACTTTTAAAACATAGCCCTCTACAATACATGAACGTTGGCGCTCATGAGCACTTCATTTATTCCATAAGCCTGTATGAATTTCAGTCGAATGTAGATAATATGGTTTCCTTTTCGCTAAAATTTCTCTCCGTATACACCACCGAAAATAAAGCGATTTTAAATTTATTTATTGCCGTGCTTTTCTCTTGTGCTGTAGCTGCAAGGGAAAAAGAAACGAGTGAGTGATATCTTTTCATTGCGAGAATACGCTGTTTTGTGGAATGTTTTTCGTTAACGAAATCCATTTGTTAAAAATGTAAAAGTTTTGTTATTGAAATGAATACATTTATAATGAGGCGTCAGATAGACATGCAACAATATAGTATTTATGTGAAGGAACAATGTTAAAAATTACCAAATTTTTGCCCCTCTGATAAAAGTGAATCGTTGATATAAAATTGGTCCACAATTAACAGAAGAAAATACTTACTTAGCAGAAGAGAGTGGTGAACAATATTTTTTTCTGTTACTTGGAGACTAAAATAACTATTTTATTTCATCGATTCACTTTCATCGCTTCATCAGAGGGGAAAAATTTGGTGGTTTTAACATTGTTCTTTATAAATGTAAATTGAAAATATTCATATGTGCTACATGCAGAATAATTCAAATTTGCTTCAGACTACGTGGATATCGGAAACAGCAGAGATACAGCTTCCGTTAAATTAGGGCAAAGTTACATATTGTGTGAAGTTTGTCAGTTGACATGAATAATGTCCTGTCTCGGAATAGATGCAGTAAGTGAATATGTACGGTATATTTTATAATGAGTAATTCTTCCTATAATACTCTGTATTTTGTAGAAAGTAAATAAATATTTAACTGCAATCCCTCTTAGTTCTGGATTCAGTCCATTGAAAAATGGTATTTTGGGTACATACTAGCCAATTTTCCACATTTAACATCTAATGTTTAATGCCGGATACAACAAATTACACATCATAATCAAGACATTTGTTTAATTTGAAAGTTAGGAGTTAATAAACAAAAAAAGTAGAATCCAAAATCTCCTACTAAATATTTTAATAAATAAAATATTCCGTTGGATCACCTAAACAGTCTAGAGATTGTACCAGTTCTTTCATTCCCATCTGAAATCCTCAGGACAATACATAGACTATTCGGAATCACGTTACTATTACGGAAATATCTGACAATAAGTTTTTATACAGCATTGATATTACAATTTGAAGAGGAGTTCGAAGTCGATCTCCGTCGAAGACAGACGTATTGTGCGTGACGCTCCCGAAAAACGTCAAAAAGAACCTCTATAAACTCCATTAAGCTCGATAAAATTTGAACTAGCGGTGGATTAAAAAATTCTGCGTAAAATGAAGTGTAACAATAGAAGAAAAAAGAACGCGACAAATTGGAAATTGAAAATTACTTTAAATTATTTGTTAATAGTAGTATAAACAAATCAGAGGTCTAGCATTGCCTGTGTTTATAAGATAAGATAAACATACCAGCGGTGGACGAAAAGATAAATACTAGTTTTTAGTTTATTAGCGTACTAGTTTATTTCTTTATTGAAATTGAAAAAGAAAATTTAAAAGTAAAATTGAGAAGGTATTAAATGTAGGTAATGAAATAGCAAAATACCCGGAATTGAAAAGCGACAGTTGAAAGTAATTACTACAAAAACAAACTAATATACAGGGTGTGCAAAATATTCTGTCTCGTAGCCCGCGGTAAAGGGCTCTTTCTGCCGCCAGATAGGGCTCATTCTTGTACTTCCACCGTAAATGGATGTTTACCTGTGGAACGGTTAATAAATAAAAGTTCCTGCGACGTATGTATGTATGTCTTGGCAGACAAACGAAGTGAACGCAAGCGGGCAGACTGCACACTGCTAGATTCAGAAACCGGAGAGAACTTAGAAGAAGAATAAATAAGATGATGATAGATGGAAACTTAAGAGAAGCATGGAAACTAGAAAGTAGCATCTTGCAAGCGCCTACACTTCCTATCCGATGATCACAGATGGAAATTAAAAAAGAAGCAGAATGGAAACTTAAAAGAAGCATTTCACAAACACTTGCACTTCCCATCCTATATTCCCACCCCATGCGTCAAGTGGCTCTCGTTGCTGACAACAAGCATGTCCAATGTCCAACCCAGCGTATGCAGTAGGTCCGACTGTATATAAAACGCCCAAGTTTGGTGTTCGGCGGACGACCGAGCTACATATTGGAACGAACCTCCAGACTGTATGTAATGCTCATCTTGCGCTGACAAATCAATCAATCAATCAATCAACGCTGACATTAGAATTTGAATCAAATGTTTTGATTATGATGTGGTTTGCCTCGCAATTAAGTCTTCTCAAAGTAAGGCTACGAATATATTTTACATTATTACGACTCACAGAAAGCCTCAAGTGAGAGGAAGTCTCTAAGTGGTGTGTCTTTCAGATAAGAATATATTATTATGATTTCCGAATGATGTCATTGATTGGTCTCATTGGTAACAAGCGTGTTTCAAACTACGAGATATCCTAAATAAAATAAATCCACGTACGTATGTTAAAAAACTGCACTATAATTTGGTGTGGGTCGTATAAAACAAATTATATAACTTACAAGTTATGCAGAATAAATTGTTGAAAATTTAATTTCAAAAAGAAAAACAATATAATCTTAAATTCTCTTCAACAAACTAAACAAATTCAGTAATAGGACTTAACAGACATTCCACACTATGCTATGGATGCATAGATCACAGATATACCTTGTTAACTATAGCCATCGAACTAGAAATCAAGCTAAAATATCAGTTCAGATACCATTTTATAGAGAATGTCGTGCGTAAAGCTTTACATTTTTTTACGGATTAAAGTTATATAATTTGTTAACTCTATCAATAAAAAATATTAGAAGTAAATATATATTTAAAACAAATTAAATAGAATCATAAAGGCAAATTATGTTACCACGCTAAATATATTATAATAATCGGTAAAGGTATTTACACAGAACTTCCCTCTTTATTTGTGCATGGCGGTGACTCTAAAAAATTATTAATTGCGTAATGACATTGAGAATAATAATCTGAATATAGTTATCACTATTATTACAAAGAAAACCTGATAACTTTTGGTTAAAAAAAATATACAGAGTGGTCATCCGACAGCAAAAATTCAATATTAAATAACAGGTGATAAATATGGAAGTCTTGCGCAAATACCTTTACAAATGCCCACCACGGTTGAATTGCTTCTTGGGGTGACCACCCTGTACATTTTTCAATAAAACTATAATAAGCGCACTCGTAGGTGCATATGCCAAATATTATTGCCATCTGTCACATTTTCAGTTCCATATTCACGCAGTGGAGTGGAAGTATAGTAGTGGTTAAAATATTTCAATTTTTTTTAAATAGGTTTAGAATGTTATGAAACGTGGAAATTTTAAATTTGAGCAAACAATTTTTTATTCATGTATTCTAGAATGGTAATAAAAATTTTCACCACCTGTTCTATAGTAGTGGTAAAATTATTTTCTTGAAATGGGTTTAGAATGTCATGAAAAGTGGAAATTTTAAAACTGAACAAAAACAAATTACTTCCGTCATCTATTCTGTATTTTGTAGTGGGAAAAAATTTGCAATTTTTTTTTTTATTTTCAAAAGTATTTAGAATAGGCTTAGAATGCAATGAAACGTGGAAATTTTAAATTTGAGCAAAAAAAAATTTTTACATCAATTCTATAACTATTTTCTTACTTTTTATTGGGTATTTTGCCACTGAAAAATATTTAAAAATTTTAATGAAAAAACCTCTGCGCCAAACGGATCAGACAGAGGTTGGTTCTTGAGTACTTGACTATTTCAAAAAGTCTCACACCTAAAAATATATAAACTAGAACAATGTTATAAACTAAAAACTCAAAATCAAAGCTATAGGAAGTTAACGTTTCGGAAGAGAATCTACTTCCGTTCTCAAAACTTTTTTGGCCGTCAACCATGACAGTTCTTTGTTTATGTATTTCCATAGTCACGTGAGACATTAAATTATATTTATCTTATTTTTACTTACTTCGTCTCTAAAAAAATTTTTAAATATTTTTCAGTGGCAAAATACCCAATAAAAAGTAAGAAAATATGAATGTGCCACAAATAAACAATTACAGACAATTCTATAAGTAGTTGCGGTAAAAGAAATTAGATTTAAAAAAAAAACATGTTTTTTTATTTATAGGTTTAGAATGTCATAAAACGAGGAAATTTTAAATTTGAGGGAAAAAATTCCATCTCTACTCTATGGTACTTAGTGGTAAAACAAATTTTTTCAATTTTTTTTTTAAATAGGTTTAGAATGCCACGAAACGTGGAAATTTTAAATTTGAGCAAAGAATAATTTTTCCCATCTATTCCTGGTAAAGAAATTTTCAAAAATGTTGGTGAAAAAAATTTTCTATTTTTTTTTTTGAAATAGGGGTAGAATGCCATGAAACGTGGACATTTTAAATTTGAGCAAACAATTTTTTTTTTCCTTTAAACGGTCCACCCTTTATATTTCCCAGTGAAAGTTTAACCATTTCTTCGTAGACAGTAGCATCAGCTACCTACCAAATTTGACTCTTTCTCGTGAAGTAGTTTTTTAGTTAATGCACTAATATACAGACAGACAGTTTGACGGAATTGAAAAACATGTATTTGCGTAATCTACATGATCTGAAACGTGAAAATGCGAAACAATCTTGAAGGGTGATTTTTTCTCGAATACAATACTTCCCTTCGGTATGCGAGGGAAGTAAAACTAAACATTTCATTTCATTCACTTATTATATCTTATCATGCAATCACTAGTTATTAGCATAAACCAGAAAAAAGGCCTGAGTAAATTTTCAAATCTTTCATCTTTCTCACTTGTACTTAAACAGTTTCAATACGTGTATGTTTCTATTTAATTTATAAATTTATAATATTTTTATATCAAGAATCATATATTTTTTTTTATATGAATGTTTATATTTTCTTAACCAGTGTTATGAAATTAGCTTGGTTATATCGTGACATTTTTTTGTCAGTCTCAACGAAAGATTCTCTAATTTTCTTCTGTTTCGGTTAATTGACCATCGTCATAAGAAAAAAAATATTGTGATTTTTATACACTATTATAACATTCAACAGAGATAGATGCAAAATAATAATACATAAATATTTAAAAATCAAATAACCGACTATGATTAATAAACTGGAACGAAAGGAAATATGGAAATAGGAAAGGGAATTATCGCTTAAACTGACCGAAAATTACAAAATATACACCAAAATAATAATTTTTTTGGCAAAAGTTATAAGGATGAATTGAGGCCTTGCTTTCTATTATATAGAACAAATTCCAGGTATGTGGACTCCTACCAGCTTGCTTACCTCTATTTACCCCACAACTTTTCCACGTAGTAATATCAAAATATAATCTAGTTCATATCTTGTTATAATACATACGTATACTTAACATGTTTTAGGTACTGACCTGAAACGGTTTAAGATGTTGATCTTAAACCGTTCCAGAGAAAACGTGGGCATGAAAACAGTTAGGCCGACCGACAGATGGACCAAAAGACGGACAGACATTTTTTTCGCTCAAAAAATCTCGAAGTTCATAACATTCTAAACCTAAAATAAAAATAAACAAAAAGTTTTAAAACGGAAATAAAACATTTTTCCGAAACGTTAAGTCTTTAATTTTTTATTTTCAGTTTTCATTTTTAATTGAGCGAAAATATATTTTCTTTTGTCTGTCGGTCTGTCTGTCTGTCTTTAAGATCTTTTTTGTCCGCAAATTTTCTCCCGAACGGTTTAAAATTATAACTTGAAACTTTGTTCATGTATATATTATAACAAGATCTGGAGCTGGATTGTTTTTTGAACGTATCTGGTGAAGGTTGGTGGAAGAATAGGGGGAAATAAGTAAAGAAAGCTGGTAAGAGTACAGAAACTTAAAATCCGGTGTATGTACCAGAATCTACGGACTCAAAGTTTTTTATATTATTTTGCATAAAATAAAATTGTGATATTCACTTGAAATTTGGTATACCTATATATTATAATGACATCAGGAACTAGATTATATTTTGGGATTATTCCGTTGAACGGTTGGGGTTAAATAGGGGTAAATAGAGGAAAATAAGTCAAGCAAGCTGGTAAGAGTACAGAAACTTGAAATTCGGTGTATGTACCTACCAGAAGCTAATAATATTTTCAACCTCCCCACCACCTTTACTCCATTATTAAAGGGGTTGATAAAAGAAAATTGAGATATTCGCTTGGAATTTGGTACACGTATGTACTGTAACGACATCTGGACCTAGATTATATTTTGAGATGGTTCCATTGAAGGGTTAGGGGTTAAATAAGGAAAGATAAGTAAAGCAAGCTGATAAGAGTAAAAAAAAACTTGGGATTTTGTGTATATAGTAGAAACTCAGGCCTCGGATTTCTTTCTAATATTTTTCAACAACCCCTCCCCCACCACACACCACCTCCACTTTATTATTAAAGGGTTTGATAACATGAAATTGAGATTTTACTTGAAAGTTAGTACACATATGTATTGTAATGACATCTCATTGAGATGATCCGTTGATGGGTGGGAGGTGGTGGGTTGTGAATAGGGAAAATAAGTACAGCAAGCTAGAAACTGGTATATGGTATATATATGGTAGAAACCAACGCCTCAAATTTTTCTGTGACATCTGCCACAAATATTATTAAAATTCTATGACCAATAATTTACACATACTAAAACGCAAATATAGTAGAAGTAGTGACATTTTCGTTTGTGACTTTTTAATTACCTTGTTGACCTTGAAAAGAGAAAGTTGTTTGGGAAAACCCGCGATCTTATCTGGGGAATTCCGCAGATCGTGGAAAAACCCCGTGGACCGGCTTTATAAATACCCAACCGACTGTTAAAACCCGCGATCTTATCTTGGAGAATTCCAACGGACTTTGGAAAAACCCCGGCATGTAAAAGTGTAATGACGTAACAAACTGACTGGAATTTTTGATCTTGATTAAGACTCGTTTTCATAATATAAAAATACACTGTCGTGAGCAAATAGTACTCAGTGTTCAATATTTACGTTTCCACGCCGATAAGAATAAGTTTGCATATTTTTAACAGATTTTACAAGTTTTGGTGTTTAAAATTATATGAAAAAGGGTATAGTCAAGATGTTTCCTTCAAAGTGACTTGGATGAAAAATCTGGATGTGGAAGTACTGATTCCTTAGGCAGCGGTTTTGAATGTTCTAGTTTATATATTTTTGGTGTTCGACATTCTGCAACAATGAAGTTATTCAGGAACTATCCTCTGTCTGATTCATTTGGTGGAGAGGTATTTTTTACTAAATTTTTAAATATTATTCACTATCAAAATACCCATTAAAGAGTAAGAAAATTCTAAACACATTTCAACAAAAAAAAAAATTAGATTTTTTTTTACGATTACCACAGTTCCACCCCACTACGTGGATGCGTAAGCAATTAACGGGTTTTAGAGTTTCTTTAAAGAAACACTATATCGAACTTACAGAGTTCTAGTTAAATTTTATACATATTATTATTATTATTATTATTATTATTGTTATTATTATTTATTGTTGTTTGTTTTTATCTACATATATAATATTTAGTTAACACAATATTTAGTTTTCTGTACTATCTACACTTATTTAAGTGCATTTTCTTTATTGTAAAGCAAGGGTTAAGTGGTAGAGCACACTTGTTGTGAACTTCCCCTTGAGATATCCAAGAATTATACTATGTATGACTTCATTATCATATGTAAATATTAATGGAAGTAAAGACATTTATTATTATTATTATATATTGAATAACTCCTTTACGTATATACGTAAATTTAAAATCAAATGCACATCTACATACTACGAACACTTTATGGCATAGAAATATAATACGATTTCATATTCCACTCAGTAAAATTCTTTGCATGTACCATATTGTGCAATAATCATTACATCCCGGAATACATGCTGTCTTCCTCTTGTGTATGATGATATTTCACGTTGAATTCACTAGGAAATAAATCTTGTAGTTTACTTTTATTGTGAAGTAATATTTCCGAATTCAGTGTGCGTGTATGCAAAGTTGAGAGTTGAGACCAGCATCTATAAAACGACTAGGAAGTATATTTATTTGTAGTGGCGCCGCCGCGTAGCAAACCCATAACCAAGTCGGGAACTTATTTCGAGGCAGTCCGGGGAAGAATTTTAAGCACATACGTACATTCCTAATGAATTTAACATGTGAAATGAGAATCCTGGAAATGATAAAATATAAATTTAAATTCTATCCAAGGGACGATAATATGTATAGGTACTTGGTTAATGCGCTGCTCGTTGTGTGTACCTGCAGCAGTTTTGCATTATTACTCTTATTATCGTTTCGTTGCGTTACGGTAGGTTCTAGTAATTACAGGCAATAAATAGGTGTTTGCGGTGAAAGAATACAGACTGAGCGTAGATCATTTTGAAGTGTTTCATTTATCACAAGAGTATGCAATTATTCATTAACTCCCCTCTTTTAAAAGTGGTGCATAGTTATATTTAACCATAATTAAGTAAAGTTTGTTGCAGCAATAATATCTGATTCTGCAGGGTGTTTCACGAGGAAACGGATATGCTTTAATTGCAGATAGAGGACACTGAGGGTAATCATAATCACTCATTCAAAAAGCTAATTAGGCCCTCGGTGCTGAAATACAGGTTTTATGTATTTTTTCCAAAATTTCTCTTGGTTGTTACTTTGTAAAGGAATGGAATAACAAGTTCATATTTGGCACATATAATACACTAGCGATCCTAAATAATACTTGTATCACACACAAAAGAATCCAGTGCTGGACTCAAGAAATAAGTTTTTGCTGTTTTTCAAGAAAACCATATCATGTATATGTTTTTTTAAATTTCAATATTAAATTCGAAAAGCACGTACAAATTGAACAATCTGATTTCATTAAATTTTTTGCCATAGTTTTGCAGTCTTCGAAATAAATTTCGCTAAATAATGCAATATAAGAGTTTAGAAAATATAGATGAATGGATATGCGCTAAAAATGCTCTCACTATTAAATTAGACATATACATTTTGTTCAGCAATACATATTATGTTTTTATTACAATTTTTACGGATGGGGCAAAGTAATAGAATCATAAATCAACAATCTATTTCATTCCTCTTATTTATTAAGAACTAAAATAATGACAAATCATACCTTTTAACAATAACAAGGACGGTAGCAACAAAGTTACATATTATTGTATTAAGTAATTTAAACGCAGAAAATTATTTATGAAGAATATGTCAGATTAATATTTTATCGACAACAATAATTCAAACTACAAAAAAATAGAACATCATAAATAAACATCATAAACAAATCACGGGTGTCTTGCATTATATTTAAATAATTCCAACACGCCCTCTCAAGACATACGTTATTATAATTTAAATAGTTTCAAGTCCTAATCCTTGAATACATTTGTCATGTAATTCTCTTGGAAGTGCTTTTGTCAAAATATCTGCTACCATTTCATTCGTAGATACATGACTTAATTTCGCAATCCCATTTTCTACTGCTTCTCTCACAAAATGACGAATATCAATATGTTTCGTTCGTGCATGATAAACTGGATTCAAAGTCAGTTATTCAGCTCCACGGTTATCAATTAATAATTCGATTTTTGAAAATGTTTCTTGTCCAAGTTCAGTCAATAATCCTTTAATATATATTGCTTCTTTTACAGCTCTTGATAAACTGACATATTCCGATTTAGTAGATGAAAGAGCAACAGCTCGTTGTTTCTGTGATTTCCAGCATACAGCATCCACTGCCAAGATAAATACATATCCAGAATATGATCGCCGATCTTCAACACAACCTCCCCAATCAGCAGCGCAGTAGCCGTACATAGATTTAGTTTCTTTAGTATAAAGTATCCCGATTTCTTTTGTTCCAGCTAAATATCTCAATATACGTTTAGTTGCTAACCAATCTTGTTGACTTGGTTTATTTACAAATTGAGCTAATCTGGAAACAGTGTTAGCAATATCAGGTCTAGTTCCAACCACTCAATACATCAATGCCCCAATAAGTTCTCTGTAAAATCGACTATTAATTTCTTCCTTTTTTGTTTAATAATTTATCTTTTTACTTTGCAATTCTCCTAGTGTTCTTACTGGATTACATTCACTCATTTTGTATTTTTCTAACAAATTAATAATATATCTTGTTTGATTAATAAAGATATATTTATCAGTTTGATTTATTTCTAACCCCAAACATTGTTTCGCAGGACCTAAATCTTTAATTTCAAAATCATCTTGAAGTTTGCATTTAATCTAATCGATCCATCAAATGTCTGAAGAAGCAACCAAGAAATCATCGACATAGATAAGTAATAATATGATATCTTTACCACGTTTCGCATAATACATACAACTCTCTGCTTTTGTTGGCTTGAGTCCAACACTCTCCAATTTTCTTGATAATTTTGCATGCCATTGTCGAGCAGCTTGTTTGAGACCATAGAGAGATTTCTTTAATTTACAACCATCACCTCCTTCCTCCATATATTTCAGCATATTCAGAGCTTTAATTTTCAATTCTTCAGAAGTCTGATTTTCATTAATATCCATTCCAAAGTTTGACGAAACACTTCCGGAATCTCCATAAAAACTGTTTCATCCAATGTCCCATTTAGATATGCAGTCACCACGTCAAATTGTCTAATTTCCAGATTTAACTCAGCTGACAAAGCAAATAAAAGTCTCATTGATTCCATTCTTGCAACAGGAGCAAAAGTTTGGTTATAATCAATACCATATTTCTGACTGTAACCTTTTGCAACATTACGAGCTTTTCCTTTTTTAATTAATCCATCTGACCCAAATTTATTTGTTAATATTACACGACTTCCAGCAACATTTTGAACTTGAGATCGTTTTACAATGTCCCAGGTATCATTTTTTAATAAACTCATAACTTCAAATTGAATAGCTCTTTTCCAATTTTTACTTTCTGGAGAATTCATAGCATCATCTAATTTAATTTCAGCTACTACAGCAAATATATTATCATCTTCATTGTAATCACATTCAAACAATGTTTTTTTACTTCACAGTTACTATCTTGTGATAACAATTTTCTAAGATAACCTCTCAAACCTGGTTTAATGAATTTTGGTCTTCCACGTCCTCAAAATATAAATATCCGAGGTATGTTCTTTCAACATGATGGAGCCCTATCGCATTTCTCCAACCAAATTAGAAATTATTTATTTATTTATTCATTTAATTATACATCATCCAACAGTACAAAACCATTTATAGGATGGAAATCTAAACTAACTTAACCTAACATTATCAAAGAAGTACAAATAGTAATTATGAAGGCGGGTCAGATTGCACGACAATAAATGAAATTTCTGGCTACTAAGCAAATATGTCCAATTCTCTGCAATGAGTTCCATTACTAGTACAAATATTAAACAGAGGCAAAAAGTTTAATACGTTAGATCTAGGAGTGGATAAATAAAAATTATAAGAATGACGAGAATTAATTCGTGGGACATAAAAGTTCAGTTGACTTAATATTTCACTGCAATCTATTTTATTATGTATAATTTTATCTAGAAAACGCAAAGCAAGGGACTCACGCCTTTCGGAAAGACTGGTAATATCAAATTTTTCAAGTAATTGGTTTTGAGAAGCTCCAATTGGTGGATATATGTACCTTTAGTTTTCCAGTTTAAAAATTTCAGGAAGCAGCGCTGAATATTTTCCAATTTATCATTATGAGTGTTATACCCAGATTGCCAGACAAGTGAAGCATACTCCAACTTATATCGAGAGAAAGCAAAATGAAGCATCTTTAAGATTTGCGCGTCATTAAAATCATGGCTGTTACGCAAAATGAAGCCTAGCATTCTGTATGCATGCGAATATACAGCATCAATATGGTTAGTGAAGGTTAATTTAGCATCAAAAGTTACACCTAGATCCTTGAACGTAGATGGTCTGTTCAGCATGTCGCCATTAACATTATAATTATATATAATTGCAACATTTAGGTGAAGATCATTTTCATCGCACCAAGCCGATAACTTAGTTAAGTTGTTTTGAAATTTTTCGCAGTCATCAAAATCATACATGTTTAAGTGATCACTGATGTCGTTAATAAAAATATTAAAGAAAAGGGGTCCAAGTATTGATCCCTGGGGTACTCCTGACGTGGCTCGGTATTCAACAGATTTATATCCTAATCCTAATCCTAATTTAAATGATACATATTCAAATTGGTCGAGGAGGTCCTCATGTATGGCTGGCAAGATTACCGGATCGGATATCAATCCTGTAGTTTCTTTTTATTTTGGGTTACTTAAATAGTGGAATCTACAATGTGGACGTTAATGACAGGGATCAGTTGAGTCAAAGGATTGTTGATTTTTGCGACGAAATTAGAAACAATCCGTATCCAATAAGAAGATCAATTGCACATCTCGTGGACCGCACCAGAAAATATACTGAAGATGTGAGATTTTGAGAATAAAATTTAATTGTGGTTCTAAATTGTAAATACGTTTTATAACAATATCAGAATATCTGCATTCTTTGTCTTTGGTATAATAATTATTATTCTGCTAATAGCTTGTTGGTAATTTGCAATTTTCATTATTTTTATGCAGTTGGTCGTTGCCATTATTGTTGTTGTTAATAAGTTGATTATGTTACTGTTTTACTAGTTTTTAATAAGTGAAAGGAATGAAATAGGTTCGGTGGCTTGGAACATTATTTTCTTTGTTTATTTTTTATTCATAAAAATTGGTTATTAAAACATAATAGTTATTAATGGAAAAAAAGAGTAAATGTCTAGTTTAATAGTGGAACCATATTTTGCGCGCATCATTCATCTGTATTTCCTAAGGCCTCATATTATATCAAAAGTGTGGCAAAAAATTAATGAAACCGTTTTTTCCGTTTTTTATGTACTTTTCGAATTCCATATTGAAATTTAATTTGACATATACAGAATACTGTTTTTCTGAAGAACAACAAAAACATTTTTTTTCGAGTCCGGACCTGGATTTTCTGATGACCTTCGAACGTACTATGGCTTGTCGTTAATTACTGGGAAAAATGCTGAATCCTCATTGTGTTATCTCCAACTTTAAACTGTAATTTCATGCCCATTTACGGATCAGTTCTATACTGAAAATTATGTTGTAAAGCGAATTTAAAGCTCTACCAAGGAAAATATTAAAAATGTACAGAGTGTCATTTAAAAAAGTTAGTTTTGGGCCGTTTTTTCTTTTAAAATACATATTTAGAACGAAACGCCATAAATTAATTAAACAGCCAAAACAGTAATTTGTTTTAGTTGAAAAATGTGTAAAAATACCTTTCGATATAATAATGTGGGTGTTTACTAAGTATTGTAAGCTTAGAAATAAATTCTATGACCACTAAGTAATTACACAAAATTCCATTTTCTAGGTCATTTCTAATTCAATTTTGATTTTGAAAAAACTACAGTAAAGACAATTCAAAACTCTATGAGATGTTAAGAAATATTCGATTTAAATAAAATTTAAAATAAAGAAGTTAGTAGTACCTCCGGTTAAACGGGAAGTGCTTTGTGAGTCTGGTTATGTCTAAAAATGTATTTCTATGCCAAATATTCTGTACTCTAGTTTCAAATTTTCATTTTCAAAAATAATGAAAAATGGGGATGTACCTATTCTCGTGGGCACTCGGTATAGATTTACATGGCTGTGTTTTGACATTTTCATTTTTTGTACTACCATTATTATTTGAGAACAAAGAACTTACTAATATATTAATATCTTAGCAGCCATTTACATTGTTAGAGAGAAGATTTCTTTTCATTAAGCACAACCTCATTTGGTTTCATATCTGATAAGTTTCACTTCGACATTAACTCCAACAAAACAACGTCCAGCGGGCTAATAACTACAAAGCATGATTTATTTAGGCAATATTTTTTACCTAAGTTTGATTGATTCCTCTGAAACACACATCACGAATTCCCTATTCTATTTAAATTAAAAGTAACTGTTTTTCCTCAGCTGTTGTAACAGGAAAAAATTAAAAACTGTTCATTCTAATTACAAATGTGGCACCTACTAATTACACATAATAACTAGACGGTGACTAACTAACAGGTCCTCATAGATCATTTTGAAGTGTTCATCCGGCAATTTTTAAATGGTTTAGCGTCCAATTTTCTTGTTAACGTTCTCAAAGAGGCCGGGCCATTAAAGTGGCAAAACATAAAACAATCCACTTAACATTCATGTAGAAATACTATTTCATTCTAAATAGCTCGCTAAAACTAAGCCCAATTTAAGTTGTCAGTTGGACAGCTGACCACGCCCCCAGATTTAAATGTACCTGCTACAGAATATATGGCGAGCCAAAGATATCAGTTGTAGAAGTCAGTAGTAATTAACACTGACTGCTATTGTAGTATTCTAAATTGTTTTAGACGTTATAACAACTGGCTTATTTCGTGTATTTGGTATTCAGTCACAGCTACAGTTATATATTAACAAGCTTTATTGAATAAAAGTACATTATTTCTGATCCAACAGTGAAAAATAGGAATGCATTTTAAAGCAGAGTATATATTACACTCTTCACTGATTTTTTAGGCTTTTTATACCATTTTTACACATTATATGGGATACCCTTTGCAGTTTTATCGTAAATAATAATAACAAATTTATAAATGTTTTTAAATTTAAATAATGAATAACCTGTTTATTAAACGATCTCGTTCACGAACAATAGGGCTCTTTCTGTAGCTAACGCTAATTTACTGTCCAAATTTAAATACACTCTTTCTTATGTAATCGTGCTTACACTTACAACTACGCTTGTAGCACTTCCAACCCTCTTTGAATATTAGAACATTTAAGAGCTGTTTTAATATATCTGTGACGTCTTTCTGCCATTTTATTTACGCAAGGATGACACAGGGTAGTTTTTGAATGATGAGTGCCTAATATTTTTCTTTTGGAACAAAGACGATTAAATCTACCGTCCTAGATCCAGAGTTATTGTCAAAGAAACTCCAAACCCAGTAATCCAACCATTATACTATTTCTGCAGTTATGTTTTGAATGGAGAACGCTTCAATCATCTGATATACCTATCTACGCACATTAGGCAGTATATATAACCAGTTTATGGTCCTAAAGGTCCTATGACGGCGACGAATTTGGTATATAGAACTTTATACCTTAAATCAACAGCCCACGTTTTGATATATTTCTCAAAATTGAGCCAAATATATTCACTTTCAATATGCTTCATTGTTCGTTTAACACCAGAATGAGCTAAGTTGAGAATTTTATTGTATATATCTCTTCTACAGATTTCCCGTACATTTGCACTTATGTTGAAGATCAACTTATTGTGTCGCTTCCTATTCATTACAGAAAGTTCTTAGTAGAAACTCTGGATGAAGAATCCGCTACTATTTTTTTTTCCAGAGGTATGTCCTGTGTCTGTATAGAATTGGCTAATATAATCAAGACAGCGTACTTACCTGGGACTAAAACTAACTGATTGTTTATTAATAGCGAATGTTAAAGATTTGTTAATGTACAGACAAATTTCTTACCTTCCAGCACGTATCGAAAATGTTTTATTGTTTCGTATGTTGTCAATAGTTCTCTATCATAATATGTACAATATTTCTTTTATGCTATTGACAGTTTCTTTGAGGAAAAACTTAATTCCAGAGACTCTCTCGCAATTGTTATAAAGCATCAACCATTAATGACAATGAGGAAGAATTCGACGAATGCATCAATAATGTTGTCATAGCAACTACTTCTTTTAATTTTTAGAAAACCTCACTTTGCTCTTGGAACCAATTTAGATTTTGTTTCCGTTTTTTGTTTCCTTTTTTAAACTCATTTAGGGGATCTTGATTTTCTGCAGCTTTCGGATTTAAATATATTTAATAATTTTCCATACCAAGAAATGATCATAAAGATGCTAATTTAGAAAAATTGTTTATGGCTTGAACCACTGTTTCTTTCATAAATGCACATATTATGTTCTGTTAGGGGTAGAATGTAAAACCCGGCTAGAAAAGGAAAATTCGAAAACTAAACAAGAGAAGTAAGTCATCATGAAAATATACCTAAATGTTAATCCGCGGCAATGTAGGTTTAAACTCAACAAAAATTTAATGTAAAATAAATGACCACATAAGCTCATTTATTTGTTCACGATGATTGCTGTGCAGCCAGTAAACCATCCATACTAAAAAACTCATTGCTCACTACGTAAATAACACTATATATTATGAGATATTATATTCACTGTCAAGCTTTAATTAAGTCGTATAAAACTTATTAGGAAACCTAATTGATATTGTCAGATGGCCACGCCCCATATTTAAATGTTCCTGTGACGGAAGATGTTCCCGAGGAGTTAGATATCAGATGTGGAAGTCGGCGGCAATTAACATTAAACTAACATGGTTACCACGTTCTAAATTATTTAAAATACGTTATAAATCGTCTGTTTATCGGCCATCTAGTGTTCTGCGTCCGGAGAACAATACCAAAAGATCTGCTTACAATGGTCTATATATTGCGAGTACTTTCTCGCAGACACTACACAAAGGCGCTGCCCACCATCCAGCAAGCTATTCTCCAGTTTCAGTGTTTTGTTTAGTTTACATGGTCCCCTTTCACCCCTGGTTTGTACTTCTGCTATTCACTACACAATTTGTATTAATTGCAGTATCATATACGAGGTTAAGTGTTACTTTTATTTAAACATAATCCTTTGCGTACTTGAATTTCTAAGAATATTTACTTGCTACTCTCACAAAAGCTTTTTCCTGAACAGGTGTTCAATTAATAGCAGAACAATGTTGAGTTTTTTCTCTTGTTTCGTATGCTCCTGGTGTAATGCCCGCCTCTTGTGTAAAGCCAGACGTATATGGGTAGAACAAGCTATTATTTATGTAATTTGAAGATTATACTGAACTTGTTTGTATTAATAATTCAAGAGTATTTGTCTCATAAGCAAATAATGCAAATAATGGTAGTCGTACATTAATTGAAATATGTTCGGCTTAAAGTTTAATTTAAACCAGAATATAATTCTCATGACGGCCGGCGCATAAGTTGACGGTAATTATACCAAATCTACTGAAGACTCACTATACGTCTATTGCTATTAAGTGTCTTACTGTCCTTACTAGATATTAAATAACTTTAATAACAAATAATTATAAAAACGTTCACTTTGTACCGGTTTCTTTAATATCTGTTATTAATACTAATTACTTGAATACTATGTAGCTTGCTCACTATCGTGAAGTCAAGTCATAAGTTACTTTAGCTTGATAGTTATAAAAATATATATTCAATTATCAAGGCTAATCAGCTTTTCGCGTAAGAACTTAAAACGTCGTTATAGAAGGTGTTCCAGTTAGAATGTTACGCTCGATTTTCTATGTTTTTGAGATATATGTTCAAATGCCATTCCGGTGCAGTATTTCCCGAGGATTTCAATTCCATTTAGAAATAAATAATTGAACTTCAGCGAAAAGCTATGATCTAAACAACAATTCTCCTCAATAATTCAAACTGACAGATTTTTATATTTCCTTATAATTAGTTATTGAAGTATTATCTAGAAATTACATTCTTTTTTAATAAAACCGCTACCTAGAATCACTACTTTCACATCCAAATTTCATAACCAAGTCTTTTTAAAGTAGAACATTTTGATAACAAAAATTGAAGACTTGGCTTCTAGCACATACGCCAAATCTGAAGTTTCTGGATTCTTTAGTGTCTTCTCATAATATCCATATTGCACAACATAATCGCATGAGCTGCCAGAGCTCGTGCCAAAGGCTACACTCAGTGCACACTATACGAAAATTATTTTCAAAGTTGAACATAAAATACTCTCAAAGGGCGTTTGACATTCTCTGTGGAACGTAAAAGTTGCAGTCAGTTTCATAAAGTGCAGTCAGTGGAAATCGTTATTAGTCGCACTATTGTCAATATTTTAACTCGTGGAGTGTCGTCATTTGAACGCGCAGGATTTGCACTCAGTGTTGTTGAGTAGAAAACGCTATAACATTATTTACAAAAAATTTAGAAAAGTATTCTACAGAATGTGCTACAATTATATCGAGAATTCTTTGTTTAATTTTGCAAAGTGTACTCTAGTTGTAATATGGTAACCAATATTAGCTGGTAGAGTAATCGTATATTTCTGTGGATTACTTCATCTATCATACCAACTGTGGTGTAAAGAACTTGTCAATATGCAGAAAGGACTAGGGAAAAGGAATCACCAAGTAAACTTATGAAATACCAATGAATTGAATAAGAGCAAGAAACACACTAGCGACAGTTATAGAAGATCGGAGCTATAGCTATCGCCATTCTATTTTTTTATTTGAATTTCGAATTTTTTTATTTATTTTAATATTGAAAATATATACATATTTGAATTACAGGAAAATAAAGTGGTAAATTACAAATCTAAAAATAAAAAGTGTGAAGTTATCTAAACCAATGAAAGGCTTGTGCCCTATTACTCGTGAGTAATATGAACAAATACGAGGACAATGAGAGGTAATATCATTGAAATTTCCAAAATGTGGACGTATAAATATATGTAAATACATGCTTTTTATTATTATTAGTGTTTACATTATTTTTTCAGTTTGTTTTTCAAAGTTGTTTTGTTTCTGTTTTAAAATTTTATATATTTTCTACTTTTCTTATATTAGTAGGAAGAGCATTATTACATTTAAAACATAATTGTTATTATTTTAGTAGGTGCTTGCTTCCAATCTTAATGAACCCATTTAGATAACGTATTTTAAATATTTAAGAAAATGTGTTATAATTGAAATTAATATTTATTAACATTGAAAATACTTGAACAAATAGGTTATAGATCGCAATCTAGTGATAACTCTAGTAAAAAGGTCAGAATAATAAGTTCACTGATGTTTACATAGTTCTTTGCAAGATATGATATTGCTAGAAAGATAGTTTCATGATAATTTAATAAAATACTGGTGAATTTTAATATAAATTACCAGGAAACTGTACTGTAGTTTCACTTGTATCTTTTTTAAATTGCCCTTTTGTGTGTTTTTTTTTGTTGATGTATCAGAAAGTTGCGGTGTATCTATATTGCAGAATAGCAGTTCTGGAATTTGTATTTATCCAAATTTATCAGTAATATATTTGTAATATTTTGAATGCAATAATAGCGTAGTAGAATGTTCCCAATTAAAACTGATTCATATTTGTGATACAGGTGTTCATCAGAGATGTATATACTACTTTCATTTAAAGTATTATAGTATTATAGTTAAGCTTAAAAAAATGAGAATATATAAAAGGCATTGAAACTGCAATGTGTGCTTTTCAGCAATTTTACGCAGACTAGGTGATACATTAAATTTACGTTAAAACTTTATTGAGGTATTTTTAAAAAGACTAATGAATAATGCAGGTAGACGTTCCCAAAGCTTAATACCTATTAAAAACCATGATTCCTATTAGACTTAAAATTTTTATTTCAAATTTGAAAGATATGTAAAATAGCACGGTTAAGTAGGATCATACTCGTCATATGGAGTGATCGCCAGAGACCAGTAAACTGTCATATGTTACAAAAACTATTTATGATCAAAAGTTAGCAACACAATTTTGCCTTTTTGCGATGGGTGAACCCAAAGGTCCAGGAATTCTTGGCAGAAAGCTATGAAAATTTGATTGGGACGTTGAGAGATTGCCTTTCTGTTAATAGATTTAGAATTTCTGCAATAGTATCAGGTGTTTCGTGTAGGTCACACGCCTTTGCGATTTTTATTTATTTTATTTTTATGAAATAGTTTCATCTGAATAGGTTAATTGAGGAGATCTAACTTTTGAGGATAAGACTATAACGTAATTGTCAGGCATTGAGTTCAATGTTTAAAAGACAGAATAGAACGATAAAAGAAATTACTCCATGACAACAGTAATACTGTTAATATCATATTCGGCCGAATACAATAGGTAATGGATATTACTTGGAGGAAAGTAGTATATGCTATAACTTTAATAAAAATCGCAAATGCGTGAGACCGAAACACCTAAAACTAATGCAGAAATTCTAAAGCTACTAAGAGAAGACAGTCTCTCCAATGTCCTAGTTAAATTCTCGCAGCTTCCTCTTATGAACAAAAGTGATAAACTAGATAGTATATCACTTGTGTTCATTAGAAGTTCTCCCTGATTGTTGATTGATTGATTGATTTGCCAGCGTAAGGTGGGCATTGCTGCCGATCCGAATGTAGCATGGGAAATGTAGGTGTTTGTGAGGTGCTTCTTTTAAGTTTCCATGCTTCTTTTTTTAGTTTCCATCAGTGATCATCGGGTGGGAAGTGTAGGCATTTGCAAGATGCTTCTTTTTAGTTTCCTTGCTTCTTTTAAGTTTTCATATATCATGATCTCCTTATTTATTCCTCCTCAAAGTCTTCTATTTCTGATTCTAGCAGTGTCTATCTCCTTCCGCCCGCTTATTTTCAATTCGCTTGTCTGCCTAGACATAGATGCACTCGCTGGCCGCCGGAAGCTTTTTTTTAATTAACCGTTCCACAGGTAAATATCCATTTACAGTGGAGGTCCCCTACCTCGCGATATGAAGCTTTATATGGCGGGTTGGTTATGAGAAAGAGGCCAGAGAGAAAATTTTTTTGGACACCCTGTATATTTCTGTGTTTCCATAGTAATTACTTTCAACTGCCGCTTTCCAATTTCGGGTATTTTTTATTTCATTACCTATATTTAATATCTTTTCAATTTTACTTTTAAATTTTTCTTCGTTGTGTAATAAACTGTCCTGTAACAAGCATTAATAAACCAATGAATAGAAATTAAAAATAAAACTTCTTTCCATCCTTTTCGTTTCTCTTATGTTACTACTTCCACTCGTTAAAAACTCGTTGCATTTCACTGCTGGCGTATTATGTTGCATTAACCACTTGAGAAAGGGTCGGTCGTCTTGCATAAGTGTAGGCACTTACATAAACTTGCTTTATTTGATATTATTTAGAAAACTGTACGCGTAATTATTAATTCCATATGAACTTTGTTTTCTATTATGGCGTTTCACTTTGCGCAAAATTTCTTGATGTGTCTTAAATTTCTTCGAGGTTAACGTGGTGTTTAGCGCTTTTTTAGCGCTTTCTTTATTGTAAATAAATTAATAGGTCGGGAGCGTCCCACGGCACTTCCAGCCTAGACGCCAGCCACTCTCGAACTCCCAGAAGTTCTCCCTGATTGTTCATAGTTAATTTGTTCTCTAATTCCTATACCTTCTCGTGCATGTAAATATGTTTTTTTATTACCATCATTTTCTTATATAGTTGCTGTCCCTGTCCTCGAAGAGCAGCATCAACAAACTTTACCGATATACTTATGTCCTGATTTCTATGAAGTTATATTACACGATAGTGAACTGATTTTAAAAAAATTGTTATTTCCTACTTGCCCGTAAAAAATATTTACAGATTCTTGCAAATTCAGATGTTAAAACTTTACACTATATAATCAGTTCGTTGGAGATATTCACTGTTAAGTTATAACGGCGTGAAGTAAAGTTGTATATATCAAATCAACCGTGAGAACATTAAAAATACGTTCGACGTCTCCATAGCTTGGCATATAGATACTGGATAAACAAAATAGTATGAAAACACAGTCAGCGCTTTGTCTGCCATCATTAATATTAATTTTTATATTATTAGCGCAATAGTGTTATTGAAGGAATATTAATGAATCCTTCATTAATATTTAAATTTTGACATAATTGTATTAATGAAATATGAATAACTCCTATCATTATTGATTAATGGGAAAAACTTCGTGAGAAAGATCACGTGATAAACACGGTGCGCCTTTTGATAACTCTTATAGATATAATTAAGTTTCGCTTCAGTCAAAGATTAGGTGATAAAAGTCATTGTTATTAACTGCTCTTTTGAAACTTTTGCTGGCACAGCTAATGTGTTTTATTAGGCACTTGTTCTGTAACTTAAATATCGGTTAAAACTGCGCAATCATAAATGTAACATCATAAAACTGAAGGTTAGAATAATGCAAGTTTTTTTTCTGCTGCTTACTGGCCTCACAGACATAGTGCTTTGGTTACGAACATATCAACTTGAATCAAACTAGGATATAAAAAATACAAAAATTGTATGCAATTATCGGAGTAGCTATGAATAATGGACTTATGCGTTATAGTGTTAGTAAATATATTAACAGGGCTGCGTTCCACTCCTCTCTTTAACATCTATACCAAAGACCTGATGCGATGTGTGTTGGAAGACCAACAGGGTGAAATGTTTATGGGAGGCACTAAAGATTCTAACCCTGGTTGCAGCAAGTGAGGATAAGCTCATGCATCTGTTGAACAGCTTCCAAACAATAAGCTCTAAATGAGGCTTGAGTATAAATTACAACAAATCAAGAATAACGATTGCAGACCGAGCAAATTAAATCCATCTAGATATATTAAGGGTAGATGATTCTGAGGTAGTAAACAAGGTTTTATCTTGAATCGCACCAACAGCTCGATTCTCTAAGAAATAGGTGTCCTAAAGCGACTTAGAAGCATCATATTCTCTCCAATTATTTTTTAGCTACTTCAATCGGAGAGAAGACATAGAACGGCTGATTGTTCAGGGAAGGAGTTTGACCACCAAGACGTTCTGATGCCACCGAAGAGCTAATAAGAAAGAGCTTCGATGAGGCCGAACGTCTAACTAAAAGCCGCAATAAATGGCGTTAGGCTGTCGGACATGCTATACAACAATGGAAGGCAAACTGGTACATTGCATGATTCAAAAAGCGTCTGCCAAGATCTTGTGAAAATGAAGAAGAACTACACTAAACAGCACCAGCAAAATTTTTAAGATACAATATGCATACAGGTATTCACGCAAATACACGCTACTCATTAGGGCTGTTCATAGACCGTTTAATAAGCCAAACAAAGGTGCACTGCGTTTTAAGAGACTTAATGAATAAAGTGAATAAAAAAGGGTTCTGGGAAAAACAACTAAATGTCCAGGTTGGATTCAGAGAAGAGGCAAGTTTTTTCATAAAATTGGAATTCACTGACATCTTCAGTTGCTCCAAAAGGGCAGTATTCGCGTATTCCATTTTTATAAAGATGAGCTGGGAATATATCGTGGTTAAATTCAATACTATTGGTAGTAGATATTATTCTATTACTATGGTGCATTGTGACATCGAAATACTAGATTAAATATTATAATTAAAAGTTACTTTTAATTTGTATACCAGTTACAATATATTCAATATACCAGTTTAAAGTCAAATACTTACCTAGCCACATCAGGGGTACCTGAAGGTTCAAACTTGGGGCCACTTTTGTATGTTATATTTATAAATGAGTTATGTGATATGTTAGACTGCGAAAAACTTTTATTTACTGATTATTTAAAAATATATTTAGTGAAATTAACAACATCGAGGGCTGCAAAACTTAAGAACAACAAATTTGCAAAACTTTATTGTAAAATTTTAACATAAAAACCTATTTCATAAAAGTTGCCTGGAGAATTCCATTTGCCTTGATACATTTTTCCCAAATTAAAATTTGGTGAAATCTCCCTCGATGCTCATTACTTACTGTGCCACAGACAGTTTCCTGGAAAATAATCTTGATGTGAATGTACAATACACATTTTAATGACATATTGGATACTAACATCTGGTAGCAAAAAAGAAGGTTCACAGCAAGGTCTCTATAGTTTTGCCTAGAACTTCATCAGAAAATTTAGTACATTTAAGGTAACACCATGATCTGTAATACTATGAATTATTTGAAAATAAATATTTGTCATATAGTTCTAGGAGTTTCCAGTCTCGAAAGCGAAAATCTGCTTAATAGTACAATCAATATCAGACTATATTCCTTATGACAAGATTTATAAAAAATGCCTCTAAATTATCTGCTTTGTATGTACAGTTATAGTGAGAAAACCAAGTAATTGACTAATATTCCAATTCAGATGGCATACAAAATTAATACAATAGTTGCAGTGTGTTCATGTCCTTAAAATCGTGAGAACGCCCTATTATCAATCACTATATCCTAAATCTTTTATTGGTGATGATGTTTGTATGCGAATTAAAGGAAAGTTTGGTGTCAAATATAACACTGAGGTCAAGGCATGTTCATTGAAACTAGAGTTCTGGATAACAACTTTACTAATTGTAGGGTAATTCGCAGAAGATCTTTTAGATCGATGTGAAGAAGAGTCGAGTGAACCCCTTAAACAATCTACAATCTGCAAGCACTGAATCTTCTAAACGATAATTTAATTCAATATATTGATGTTTATTAATAATAGTTTCGCTTTCTTATACGCTTGACTGTAACTTGTTTAATTTACAAAATCTTAAAGAATTCTGTGAGGATAGTTTGTAATGTCAAACAATCTTTTATATGTTTACTCATGCTCCTGCTCATATAGGACAATTTAACACCCAAGCCAACTGTAATGTTATTAATAAACCTATTGTAGAATAACGGGTCTAACATGAAACCCTGAGATACATCCGAAGCAGATACAAATTACGTTGAGTACAGTATTCAATGTGGTAATGTCTATTTTCAACATACAATTTGAAAAATAAAACAAATTTCTCAAGACTTCTATTTTTTGAAATTTTGCCTATAGAATACGGTTATCATGTCTGTCAGAGGCTTTAATAAAGTTTATGTACATTACATTGACGTGGGAGTTAGCGTCGATGACTAAATATCTATAAAGTACCAAAGTTTATTTTGCTGTTTTGTGAATAAGTACGGTAGAAATCATCCAGGGGATAATTAAATTATCTAAATTAAAAATATTCTAGAGGGGGCTTTAAAATTACTAGGCGCGTATTTAAATGAGCGTAGGGTCCAGTAAATAGGGACCAATGTGATTTAATTAAAACGTGCGAAATTTCGCCCATAATCAAACTTTTCAACGAGAACGCATACTGCACCCTGGGGTATTTTTATGCAGTTTAACATTTAATCAAATTCCGTACCGTTTCTACGCAACCCCGGATTTCAGGCTCATATGGCGTCCATATTGCCGCTCTTCTAAAGTCGCATTGTAATTTCCGACAATGGATTTCTTAACATAATCCGTCTGGTGTCTAGGACCGGCTCTGCTCACTTGACTGCCGGAGGTGTGAATTTTTGGGACCCAACTAAAATACTTCCTTATGCTTCGTGGCATAGATAAACAACATTTCTTCACTTATTTTTGTATGTAGAAATGTATCTTACATTAAGCTAGGTATGTCTTTCTATCGTATTGTAATAAAAGATAGAAACTTTATTTAAATAATTAGATAAACAAACTCAAGAACTCGGCTTTCATTTTCTCCGTCAGCTAGTCTGTAAAGATTATTATTTAATAAAGTATAATTTACGGATATTTTATGATACTTGATGCTTATAGAAGACCAACACCTAGAAGATTTGGAATATTCATTAGTAAATAGCGAGTAGCTAATATATAAATAAAACACAATTTACAAAATATGAGTTTTTGACACCACATAGTGTGAAATTAATGAACTGTCATTTTCAAAATTCTAACCCACGCTCAACTTTTTATCAAATTGGATGAAATTAGGTACAAAATGTTCAAGAAAGCTGGTACTTTATGAAGCAACTGCTGGTGTCGCGATTATTCTATTATGTGCCAATTGATAGATGCCAATATCTTGCGATAAATTCATGAAAATTAATATTTTTAAAATTGTTTAGCCTAGGTTTTGGTTTAGCTGATTTTTATCGCTTAAATGAATGTTTCCTGGGTCGCTGATTACGAACTCAATATTTATTTTAGCCAAAAGTGGTCCAAGTGTGGTCATTGTGGTCTAAAGCGGTCCAAGTTCAAGATATCTTCCGTTTTAAAAATTATAAAATTTTTAAATTTTCGTGGGATCTTGGCAGTTGTCAATCGACCTGCATTGTACCAATAGTTACCTTATAAAGTACCAGCTTTCTCGAACATTTTGCGCCTAATTTCATCCAGTGATCAAAAACTGAGCGTAGGCTAGAATTTTTGAAATGACAACTCATTAATTTCACACTGCGCGCCACCCTTAAATAAAGTTCCTAAGTGGTACTTTCATTATTGGTCAAGTAGTGCTTATTCAATTTTTTGTTGCTTCTCTTGTAAAAATGGATTAACACCACTGCAGCTTGTTGTTGGTAAATACCCAGTTGTCCTATCACTAATATGTTTAGTATTATAGGATACATAGTGTTCACCAGAAAACCTATTATTTGGAAATACCACAAAGCCACGGGATGAGTAGTGCTACGAAATAAAAACATGTATCAACATAGTATGTTCAGGCAATGATGAACGCAATTTGTAAGAACTATTTTCTCTTCTTATTCATATCATCTTGTGATTTTCCCCATTTTAGAGGGCGTCTTCTTCACTTCTTGCCTTCTGGATTTCCCTGATCCATCAAAAGCTTAATATTGTCCTCTGTCCGGTTAAAACGGCTAAAAATTCTGGGATTCAATAAAATCTGGAGGGTCTCTTTTTATGGACGTATTTTTTACGTCTTGTTAGTGTGGACTCCCTATGGAATTCACCGTTAATGTCTTCAAGTCCATCCAGACCCATCATCAACATGCCATCTGTCTGCTTGTTTGACGGTCAATGTCTCAGTATCGTAAAGAGACAGTGAGAACATTAGGGCATTATCAAGTGTGCATTTCTGTGTGTTTCGTGATATCTCTACCACTATCGCCCATAAAGGCTCCAAGGTATACCATCTTGTTTATTAGAGTCACATATCCTTAATATGCACTGAATCAACATAGTGATCATGAACATATTTCCAGCCCCTAACCCCAAATTACCAAACAACTCTGAGAACTGTCCAATCACACACCCCTTATCCACATGCTAATAACACTCGCTATCATCTGCAAATTCATTTTTATATATTTTCTTTTCTCTCTTTGAAATCCATACATTGACTTGCCGCATGAAATTACCCCTCGCCCTAACTTAGTTATCACGTTAAGTTCACTTATAATGCACTTAAACATCGACATCGAGTCTTGTAAAAATAACTAAAATGTAGGAGTCCAACATTTTCCTCACCCATTGCCAGCCCCGTAATCGTAGAACCTCCGGACAACTATTATGCGACACAGTAAGGTCCAACTTACACAATTATACCAAAAACACTCCTATCGGACTACCCCTGCGGCCGGTGGTCACTATCGAATATTTGTTACATTTTAAATGTTTATGCCTCCCTATACGCAGGACTTAAAAGATATTTCTAGAAATAACATCAATCGATGACTGTGAAATATTGCAAAATAATTTAAATGAACTTCATGATTGGTGCAATATCAATAAACTGCCACTAAATGCACAAAAGTGTAAATAATACCTTGTCATTTACTAGAGAGCATAGCATATTTCACTATGAGTATAACCTTCAGGGTGTCATGTTGCGCAGACTAGACTCTTTTAAACACTTCGGAGTTCACCTTCATTCTAAACTCAATTTTGTATAGCATATTGAGTCAACAGTAGCTGATGCCATTGAAATTATAGAATTTCTTACACTGCAAGAGGTTTGTGAGCGTTGACACTGCATTCTATATGTTACATTTGTAGGATCCGGCCTCGAGTACGCTTCAGTGGTTTGGAGTCCCACTTACAACGTTTATATCCTCTAGCTCGAAAAAATACAACGTAGGTTTCTCAAATCCGCCAATTTAGGGTTATTTCCCACAAATTGGGTTCCCCATGAAATACTGCTTAATAGCTTTAATGTTTGCGAACTGGACAAAAGAAGAGTAGCTGCCTTTGTAATATTTTTATATAAAATAGTAAATAATCGCCTTGAGTATATCAGACTCTCCAATCAAATTGTATATAAAGTACCTAGAATTTCCTCAAGAAATAGCAACCTTTTCATCTTCCCGCTGCCCAAACAAATATTCTTGTGTCATCACCGCTATATCAAATGTACCTTAATTACACAAACCCGGAAAGTCGACTTGATATATTTTCCACTTACCCATTGCAAATAAAGAAATATGTTTTTAATTGCAACTGTTGTCATATGTTGTCCGTTTTTTTATGCTTTTAACTTTTTTTTACCGTTCTCACATATTACTCTAAAATAAGTTTATATACATTCTGTATGTATTATTTTGATTATATTTTTATGTTTTTAATTGATTGATTGATTTGCCAGCGTAAGACAAGCATTGCTGCCGATTCCGGGCATTCAGTCTGGAGGTTCGTTCTAACACGCAGATTGGTCGTCCGCCGAACACGCCTAACGGACGACGGCAGAACCGCGTGCCGGAACCAAGCCTAGGATGTTTTGTATACCGCGGGCCGGTATAAATTTTATTTTATTCGCTCAAATTTTGACCGGTCATTATGTGATTTAAAGTGGAGCGACTCTGCACACGTCTGGTCTCTGTGAAAGATACTTCACCTCTCATTATACTTTTATATGTTTTTGTATTTTAATTCGTTTGTAATTGCAGTTTTGCTCTCTTTATCCTATAATTGGGCCTTGTGCTTGTTAATACATTTTGAAAAAAAAAGTAGTATAGGTTTATCATTTTTCCGGTGGACCATCGGAATCCGAAAAAATGTCGGATCGAAATGAAAGTTATATCCATGGACTCGAGAGCTAATTTAGAAAATTCCGTCCGTCTGTCAGTCGGTGTGTTGGTCCGTCGATTGGTCTATCTGTCACGCCCAGCCCCCCTAATCCGTTTTCGGATTTCGATGAAACTTGGGTGGTTAATAGGAGGTCTTTAGAGAACATTAACGCCGGAAGCTCGACTCCGTTCGGAAACCGGGATATAGTCGTTTCGAGTTTTTCGGGAAAAATTGAAAAACTCGGTAACAGGTAGTCGGATCGAGATATTCCAAAAAATAAATGGTGCCGCTGGTAAAGCTCTACAAATAAGTATACCAGAGACTATGTCGAAAAACAAATGTAAATTGAATTTTTTTGCCAAAAATCTGGTTTCCTCGAAATTGGGGTAGGAAGTACAATAACTATCCAAAATATTGATCGATTTCGATGAGACTTGGTGCGATCAAAAGTACACGGCCACAAATGAAGCCTATTGCTGTCGGCCCGAATCCGTTGACCGCAAGTACTTTTTCCAGGGCCGAGTTTGATTTTTCAAAGAAACTAATAACTGCCGAACCGAAGGTCCGACTTTGATTTTAAAAAATAGGGCTCGATAAGGTCTATTAATTGACGTTTGTGAGAAATTTGATAAATCAAAAGCGAATCTACAAATTCTGGAAAACTTGATTTTTTGATAAATTCTACAAATTCCGAACAGTTTCCTAATAAAAATCGAAAATTAACTATTGCGTCGATCAATCTCCATAACCAGTATAACGGATCTTTTTAGTGAAAAAATCTGAAATAGAATTTTTTCGAAAAAATTAAAATAAACGAGTTATTTACGAAAATGCATCCCATAGAATTATTTTAAAAAATATTAGAAATTGATAAATTCCCCGAGCGATATAGGTGCAAAAAAGTAATGTAATGTTATATTTAAAATATCGTAATTCAATTCCTTATTTTCATTTACTAAATCAAAATTGAACCGATGCCCTTTCTGTGTTTCAAAATGTAGGTAGCCTTTACTTTAGTCAATGCAAAAAGAAAAAAATAAAAGAAAAATAAAACATGTCAAAATGTACTGAGTCATCTTGCGACCCTCTGCTGAAAATGTACTGAATCATCCCAACAGGGACAAAAAGCATATCAAAATGTAGTTTTTTTAGCTTGTTGGGTATCGTAAGAGATAAGTAACTAAATAAATATACACAGGACTCATACACCGCATATAACTTCTACGATTCCTCTATTAGATTCTACATATATTCTACATCTAGCGTTACACTACCGATACCTAAAATATTTCCAATGTTAAAAGTGTCGCTTATTTATATCTAGCTATTATTATTTTTATGTGTTGTCTGTAATTGTATGTGTGGTCTGTAATTTTATATTTTTTATTTTAATTCTTTGATCTGGAGTCCCATGAAAGTAGCGTAGCTGACATTCGCTGAGCGTATTGGAAGCACCGGCCCTGCTCTCTAACGTGCCGTTAAAGACAGCAGACAAAAGAAAGCCAGCGGTTGTTGTTTTCAAAAAGTTTTAACAAGAATAATGGCTTTTCGGCCAAATAAGTTCGCTAGCTATCAAAATTATGACGGTGCTGAAAAAGAGCAAATTGGTTCTTGAAGTGTTGTCGCTAAAATTTAATGCCCTACTTTAGTTTTAATTTCAATCCACCCTTATTTTTTATTCGATCCCACTGTCTTCCTTTGTCTTTGAAGGCTTCACACCGTCGGGAAACTAATTTAATTTTTACTGTCGTCTTCGTTTTTGATATTTGAGGCAACTACGTAATTCAATATTAAACTGCTTAACGCTTAGTTTGGCTTTTATTAAATCACAGAACTGTACAGTTTATTATTATCTACGTGAAATAGTTCCATTTTATGCGGTTTAATAATAAGTTCATCAAACATTTTGAGGACAATAAAATTATAGTGAATCCTGACTGCGATTCTATTCTCAACTATATCTTATTTTAATTTATACACCTATTGCTACGAAATTAAGTAAATATTCGGATTAAGCTAGTAATTATGGTAATATGTAGTGATAACTAAGTATGTTATGCAATTTTGCGAGTGCAGTAGCCAGTTAGCTATTAATAATATATGTCAATGCTATATAACTCAAGTGTAGGTAGGTATTATATTTTTTATATATCAAGTTAATGTCATTAAATAAATGCGTTATAGGCCGACCTAAATTTCTAGTAATTATTTATCGTAGAAAAAAGTTGTGCAGAAATTCGTTTTTGTAGATGTTTTTATTTTCTTAACCATTGATTTTCATTAGAACTGACCGAAAAATCTCAAGTTAATGAAATTAAATTCATACCTTGCTAAACTCAAATAAACACGAAGTTTGTGTATCTGTATATATGTCTGTATATATGTGTGTCATTGTATGTACACCATTTCATGTAAACACATCAGCTTCTATTAGGTAAACTTGAATGTTTAGTTTAGAACATATGCAAAAAACCACTGCCTAAGGAATCACTGCTTCCACATTCAGATTTCCCGTCCAGGTATCTTTAAATGAAAGCACCTTGATACCATGTTTGCACTCCAGTATGTGGAAACAATTGCTCATAAAATGTTAGTAATATAAAGATACTTTCGAAAATGAAGAGTAAATTTTGTGGTTTAGATGGTATAAATATTTTAAATATACAGCTTTATTTACCTTTTTTGCTTCCATATATTACACTATTGTTTAATTAACTATCTTTCTCAACACATGGAAATAAGCCCGAGTAATACCTATACCAAAAATTACAAGTTTTACATGTCTAAATAATTTAAGACCAATTAGTATCTTGCCAACGTTTTCAAAATTATTAGAAAAAATTGTGGAAATACAAATACAGGGTCATCTAAAAGATGATCAAATAATACCATCAAATCGGTCCTGGTTTAGGCAAGGCCAAAGCTTCAGTACTGCATTGATGAGCATCACAGAACACATCATAGGGGCATGTGACTTAAATAAACTAACAGTTATAATTATATTATTTTAGACTACTCTAAAGCTCAAACGCTTTAGAGTAGTCTACCATCAATCATGAGATGTTGATATCTGTTTTGCATTTTATCGGCTTCACTGAAGGTGCAACTAAACTATTAGAGAAATGTTTAAAAAATAGATCTCAGCTAATAATGTACGGAGGAGAATATTCAGATATGTTAACTGTTAGCAGAGGTGTGCCACAAGGGTCTATTTTGGGTCCTTTACTTTTTATAATCTACTCGTCTAAGTTTTCATCCGTCTTTCTCTCATGTAAACAACATTATTATGCAGATGACACACAGTTATATTTGACTTTTGGTTTGAGTGAACGTAAGCAGGCAATCGCTGCCATAAATTATGTTCCTAGCTCTTTATTTGACTTTTCAAATAAAATGTTTCTTCAACTTAACTCTAACAAATCAGCTGTTCTTGTGTTTGGCAGAAAATCGGAAAGAAATAAAGGCGCTTTAGAGTTTAAGAACAGTATCAAGATCAAAGATGAGCCCATTTTATTACAAAATACTGTGAAAAATTTGGGACTCATTGTGGACCAAGAATTGAGATTTACACCACGTGTTAATAAATTTCTGCAAAAGGCATACTTAAATTTAAAACTAATATATCAAAATAGATTTGTATTAACCAAAACCTCTAAATCTGTACTCTGTGATTCTCTAGTATTGTCACAGTTGAATTACTGTGACACAATATATGGACCTTGTTTAAATGCTACTGATAATCGAATTAAAAAACTTCAGAACTCCTGTTTGCGGTTAGTTTTTGGTAGAAGGAAGTTTAATCGTATTAACCACACACGAAATCTAAATAACTAGCTTAACATGAAAAATAGACGATATATGCACTCTGTCAGTATTTTAATATACTGATTAACAAAATCCTGCCATACTTTAAATATTAGATTTAAGGGTACCCTTACTCCTCCCGTTCACCACAAACAATTTTTTAAGAGGTCATATTAATACAATATTACAAAGTGTATTAATGAATTACCCCAGGAATTAAACACAAAAAGTATATCTGGTTTTAAAAAACACATGATTGAGTTAATTATCAGTAGGCAGTGATTTCACACAAAAATTTTTTGTGTTTTTTTTTGTTGTTTCCCATATTGTATGCCCTTTGTCCAGTACTTTTTTTTTCTTGTAAGCATAAGTTATAAAAATTCGATTTTGATATTTAGGCTATATTGTTTGTCTTGAGTTAGGTGGAAGAACAGGATGCCATTAGGCTTTACTGAACCTCGTCCAGTAAAATCGTTACTCTAAATTGTAATATTAATTTTGTTAATAAAGTCCTTTATTATTTTTTTTATTTATATTTGAAATCATCTGACCCAAAAACCCATTAAACGATATGTCACCTCAATATCTTTTCGACTGACCGAAGTTTAATGGGGATGGCTGATGTCAACAAAATTTATTGAGAACCTTTGCTCTTGGACGCAATAAATCACAATTGTATTTTATTAACTCTTTAATAATGGAATGGGGGTGGTGGTGCTGGTGGTAGATATACAAAAATTGTAGACCTCGGTTTCTACTACGCATACGCTAAATCTCAAGTTTCTGGGATTTTGTAGACTGTAGATTTGTAGATTGTTTAAGGGGTCCCTCGGCTCCGAACAGCCCTTTTTCACATTAACCTGAAAGACCTTTTGTGAATTATTCTACAATTAGTTGTTACCCTGGACTCCTAAACTTGTGATTTTCCTGAGGAATAATTTCCATATGTCTTCAGGCGTTAATTCCACCTTTGCTAGGTACTTTATCCTAATGAGGACTAACATTTGCAAATAATATGTCATCAGTTTCTACTGCAGTATCACAATATCTGCAGGTATCATCATCTGCCTTGTCCATATTCTTAAAATTGTATCTCAAGGGGCAATGGACTGTTAAAAGATCTGCCGTCAGCCGTAAGTCGGACTTTCCAAGCTCAAGAAGCCTTGTGGCATTCTTTGTCGAATAAGTTATTAATTAACTTTTTCGCTTATCTTTGGCCTGGAGTATGCCTCCAGTAGGAAGTACTCTTTCTGTTCCTTTTTTCATTTTAGGGTATCCTCCATTATGTGTCCCTTAGATAAGCTACAAAACGGTTCGGGCCCAAAAAAATCGGACTACGGCACTTTTTTTTGCAAGGGAGTCATCTAATTTATTTTCTTCTATTCTGTGGTGCCCTAGCACCAACATCAAAGTAACCTTTTTGTTTTTTGCCAGTTGCTTCAGGGATTGTCTGCATTCCCAGACAATTTTAGTCTCGAAGGTGTAAGAGAGCTTTTAATACTGCCTGGCTATCTGAGAGTATATAGATCTTTGCTCTTCAAATGGCTTTATTTAGGCATTCCTAAGCACATAGATCTATACTCTATAGCATAAATTTTTGCTTGGAAGATGGTTGGGGTCATACTTACGACTCTGGATAGCCTGCAATTAGGCCGCGCTATGCCCCGCTAGGCTCTTAATAGCTTGCCTTTACTTATTTACCCCGATTTACTCATAGCCCTGGGGGTGGGCAAATGTTATAAAAAAGTGAAGCCTATAGTTCTTAGTAAATCCACCAAATCAAAATTTTCTGAACTCTTACCAACTTTGCTTTACTTATTTTCCCCTATTTATCCCCAATTCTTCACCGGAGTAAACCCAAGATATAATCTAGTTCTAATACATACGTGTACCAAACTTCAAGTTAATACCTTGAACCGTTCCAGAGGAAATGTGCACACATTCTAAATCAATTGAAACATATTCTTTTCAATTGATTCAATACAATTAAGCAAAATAATAATTCGCTTTTAAACATTCTAAATTTATTTCAACCAAAGAAATATTTTATTTTTTTACGATTACTTTACTTCCACTCCATCCAATACGTGGATTAGGAAGTAGTAGCATGAGGGGTATAATTAGACCATACCTGTCATACACAGAATGATAGCGAGAGACGTGTAAAGTAGTTTATGAGATTTCACACAGACACATAAAGAAAAGTGTTTTTCCAGATATCAGAATACCCTATTCTGATGTATTTTGAACCGCCGAACATGTTCGAACTTGTTCAAATATTAGGTATTAGTAGTCGGCCGCACCCTAGTGCAACTTCTATTTGTTCCTATTTGCACCAATACTTGACTCATATTACTGCAGTTGTCAGAATATGTTGCTTGCGATTTATTAACTAACCAATAATTACGCGAGATTCACTATTGTATTTACCCACATTCTATTTGATACTAAAATCATAAATATGTAGTCGTGCATTTTTTAACAGTTTATTTCCATTAGCAAAACTGGTGGAACTATAGATTTATACTGTTTGATTATTAACAACGTGAATGTTTCAAATCGATAAATATTGTACGGTTCTGCTTATTTCAATTATTATTGTATTAGTCCTGAATTGGTAAAAGCTTCTTTTAGCATCCATTATATGCGCTTTTAAAATAAACAAATTATTGAGAAGCTTCCCGCTTTGAAACCTTTTAAAAATCCCGTTGACTTCACAGTTCCTTAAGCTAGAATGTGGATATATAATTTCAATCTACGAGTCGAGCTCGCCATGTTGTAACATTCCACGAGGGTGTTCCGTAAACCTAGGCATCTTAAATACTCGCCGCGAGGAAAAAATAGACAACTAATATAGCATTTTGATGTTTATTAAAATAAAATGAATACAAATTGTTGGTGCGTTTTAAAACGAGACCAAGGTCGTTAAAGTTATTTATTATGCCCCTTTTGCCTTTTTGGGAGACATTTAGTGCCCTAGGTCTAAAGATAAACTAGTCAAGGGTTCAAGCTATTAATTTTAGTGATTGGAAAAGTTTAAAGTGTATAGGATTGATTAAATGAGTGGTCGTATGGTTCGCTTGCGGTTTTGAATAAGTTTATGAGATTTCTTTCAATAAGTGCAATTGGAAACGGCAATAAATTTTTACCATTCAGGGTGTCATTCGTTTATACGAGCCATAAACACTCATGAACCAGTGCACAATGTGAGCCCTTGAAATGTATCATTCTGACACATTCGAGTTGTTATTTATCCCTTTACAGTGGCGTACGGATAATTTTAAAATGCATTTATTATTAGAAGTATCCGTTATGAAAAAAATTGCAACAGTCAACACTTTTTTGTAGACAGTAAGCAACGAATGGTGTGAGGGACACGTGGTAGCGTGCCAAATACCTTAGCATAACAACAAACTTTGTCACAACATACTTATCTCTAAGTAATGCATGTAATTTCTAACTGAATCTAGTACAATTTTTGCAATCGTAAATTACAGATCCTAGACTCAGGCCACCAGTCCGGTAATATTTTAGCTTTAATAGTTCTCCAAGGGTCTAATTTGGGACTCTTCTTTTCAGTATATTTATTGATGACATTACGTTTAGTCTAACGGTTATTTGTTTAGTGTATGCGGACGATATATTATACTATATCATAAGAAGTGTTGAGAATTATAAGAATGTACAAAACAACTTATTGAATAATTAGGAGTATTGCATACAAATTATCATTAAATTAGGAAAGCGTAATGTCATGCCTTCAGAAACAGTATGCCTTAAATGACTAAATTCTAAATGAACCAGATACCTATCGAGATTTAAGTGTAACGTAAGCAGACCCCACCTAGGACAAGTACCAAACATAGATTTTACAGCACCTCGACCGCAAAAACTTTAAATTGTGTAGTCAAAATCTGATGTAACTTTTAGCAACATATACAACTTCTTTAATGTTAGTGTCAAGGTAAGAATCTATTTTTGATCCTCCATTGTGAGTCAAACTTTGAAAGGATTCCGAAATATTTGTCTTTGTTTGTTTTAAATTTTTTTAATATATTGGTGTGATTTATCGATTTTCTTTCTAAGCTTTTAAATTTACTTTTATCGATTCATCCGTAGACATGTGGGAGAAAACGATCTACACATTGTGAAATTTAGCTTTAAAGAGAAAAGGGTATATTTCACTAAGCAGATGTTGAATTTTTCCCGTCGGTAAATAAAACAAAATTTGTCGTAATTCATCTAAATCTGCTTCTAGAAATAAGCATTAAAAGATTTTCAAATACAAGAACTTGTACGGAAAATTATTTGGACACACTAACAGGACGCTTTTCGCATTCTTGATATAAGAATGTGCCAAATGTAAGTAGGTACTGGTACATAATCAATTATAATAAAAATTAATGAGTAGGTACAGGCACATGTTTAAATATAATAAAAATTTAACACTTTATGAATTTTTATTACAATGACTTCATGCTTAATAAACACGTTTATTACTATGAAATATTGTACAGCTACATATACATTCGATTTGACTACATTGTAGTTAGAAATTTTTTGGTTGTTTGCAAATGAGGATCAAAAGAGCGAACAATGCGGGCATGTTCAGTTCATAAACAAATATCGTTCAATTTCATTTTTGTTTAGAATATAACCATACAAAGCGAAACTCGTTTTCCGGGACCGTAAACATTTCTATATTTAATTTTCTAATTATTTATACGCTGAACATTACAAACAAATCGCCCTGCGCATGGAGCATAACGAACGCCAATGAAATTGGCCCAAACAATCGCCTATAATGAGAGGCTCGTATGCTGGTACGCAGAGACAAAAGCGAATTAATACCAAAATGTGTTTCGACCCTTCAACCCATATTTACACTGGAATAGGGGATGCGAGGTTTCGTCCACGAGCCCTACGTATTTATACGTCAGCTGGTGACTGGGATTTTAGAGGTGTTTGCTACATGTTTTTGTTATAGCTATTTAAGTTATTTTAACAAGATTATCTTTTTTTGTTGACTAGGGTGGTATAAATAGTTTTTATACCGTCGGGGCGTTTTGAAACTAGTTATATCTGCCCGGTCTCATTGTATTATCTGAAATATAGAAGTTGGCTCTGAATGAGAAAGCGTTATAACTAGAAAACATTCATGTAAATGCAATAGACCAGTAGTTAGCGAATACGCAACTATAGTAGGTCTCAGATCAGAATGCAGTTGTTTACGTTTAATGGGCGGTTTACACAGGCACATGAGAATTCCAAAGTAAGAAGAATCCCCATCGACACCGTCTTAAGGCCATTGGTACACAAAATAAAAATTAACTGTTTAAATTCACTTTCATTTGGCATTTGGCGATTTTACAAATACATTGAGTTTATTTAATTTAACTTACATCATAAAATAAATAAAGCAATTAAATAAAGAGTTGCTATTTTATTCCAGTAAGAATAAAAATATACTATTTAGTAATTTTCCTTGTGTAAACTTGGCCTGCAAATGAACCAATCAGAGACAAGGCCACAAGATCCCTGCCTTTACAAGCACTGCATTTTAAATTGAGATAAACTATAGGACTATAAGGTACAAAGCGTTTGACTTTTTTTCTAAGAGACCTAGTACCTCGACAACTTCTCGTACATTTTTAACCCGATTCAAACAATCCCAGCGGGCATCGAGTACTGTCCCAAAAAAAAAAAAAATCAAATCGAACAACGTTTTTCACAATAACAGAGTGTTGAGGTTTTAAATTGCACATGCTGTATATATAATTGAATCTCTAAAGGTTAAATTATGGTTTACTGTAGGAACGGGAGATGTCCCCTTTCTGCTGTAAACGCCAGTTTAAATACCTAGAGCTATTGGTCATGAAAAAAAATAATCAAAAAACTTTTTCTGTGACAATTGTTGTGGACAAAATAAAGATAACGCGATGGTTCGTTTTCTAATGAGCTTGGTAGAACACAAGAGATTCAAAGGAATGCAAATCGGATTTTCTATGGAAGGGCATTCCTTTATGCCAAGCGACCGTGACTTCGGTCTAATCAAAACAATACTTAACAAACCGAAAATTTCACAAAAATTCTCGATGATGCTAGTCTCTAACGATTTAGTGTATAATTTTAAAAACTAGTGGCGTGAGCTTTATAATAAAACTTGCCTGGACATAACTCTCATGAAAAGAGAGAGACCACCATTACCATTTCTTCCGCTAAAGAAGCTGTCTACTGAGAATTTATAAATTGCCAAGTATCAGATATATTTCGAGAAATGAGAAATACTACTAAAAATATAACTCAACCCACCAAGCAAGTTTATCCAGCAAGTTTGCTCATAAGCAAGAAAAATATGGCTTACATAATGCTCATTACAAAATTTATTCCGGAGACGTAGTCAGCAATTTGGCAAAAAATTACTGCTTGGTCAACCATCGACAGGAAATGCGACGATGAATACATATTTTTCTTTATTATTAACGCACAAAATATTTTTTTTCCGTACTTTCTTTCCTTTACCGCAAAATGATGACATGTTCATATGTAAAATTTTACATTTAAGCTAATTGAAAAAACAATAATCATATAGGTAGATTCTTTGCTAACTTATAGCCGATGTACTACCGAAAATTAGGACGAAAAGGAAAGGTTTTATAGAAAGCTTTACTTACTCCTTGAATATTTCTTGAAATAGCTCATGTCCCATTTCTGCAATTACAGATTCAATTTTATATTTTACTTTTTAGTCTTTACTTATTTTGTAGACAGACAGATGGACAACACCCTTTTATTTGCTACCCATGTCAAGGGGATTGTGAAGTGAAAGAAAGTCCGCCATTCTGAGGCGTTCACCATATTGGATTTAGAATGACATTACATAGTTCATCGTATTTTGCTTGTTAAACCCTTTCATTTGAAACACATAACAGGGGAGTTATCAAAAAAAAGATAATCCGCCATGTTAATATAGTAATAATTTACCAACAGCTATGAACTATGAAGATGAGCATTATGTAGGCAACAAGGAAGTGGTTAATGGTTTCGCTGAATACTTTGGTGGTTCATATATTACCTCTAATTCATCAATCGAGGACCTTCCTTTTGACTCAGAAACAAATTTATTAACAGAACAAGAAGTTTTAAATTCCTTGAAAAAAATCAAGCCTAAATACACAATGGGCCCTGACAAAATTCCAGCCTTAATGCTACATGATTGTGCTAGCGTGTTCACAACTCCTCTTCCTTCTTCAAGGGACGATCTACATCAACTGATCTCTCAATATATATCTAATGCTATCCACACTAACTCACAGGTTGACGTAATTTACATAGACTTTACTAAAGCATTTGACAGACTAGATCACAGTATTTTATGTTCTAAATTTCAAAAATTTGGCCTCTCAAGATATTTGTTGTTCCATTTCAAATTATATCTTGAAAATAGACGTCACCATATTGAATACCGTGGACAACGATCTGCGGAATTCGTATCTACCTCAGATGTACCCCAAGGCTCTGTTTTGGGCCCATCACTCTTCAACATTTTCATTATTGACATCGCAGAGGAATTGGGTGTCAATTGTCTTTTATACGCAGATGATATGAAGTTATACAATAAAGTAAATGATCTGAGTGACTGTGAGGTATTGCAAAGTGCAATTGATAAAATTAATGAATGGTGTAATTTAAACAAATTACAGTTGAGTATAAGAAAGTGTAATGTAACTTTTACTAATAAACACCCACATGTAGAATTTAATTACCGGATAGAAGATTTAGTGCTTACATGTCCATCAACATTCCGCCACCTAGGTGTAACATTTGACATCAAACTATCATTTAATTCCCATATAAATACAACGACGAATGAAAGTTTCAGAACTCTAGGATTCATAATACGATGTTCTCGCGATTTTGACGACATTAACACACTGAAACTACTATATCAATTTTTTGTTCGATCCAAATTGGAATATTCGTCAATTATTTGGTCGCCCCATTATAACACACAGATACAGAGCATAGAGAGAAGTCAGGGGCGTTTTTTAAAGACTTTGAGTTATATGGAAGATGGTGTCTATTCTGCTACTGGTTTTCCTCAGTCTGAACTGTTAAATAGATTCTCACTCTCGAGTCTGGAGACTTGTAGAACTATTTCATAGCAAATTTTTCTTTTTAAAATAATACATAATGTAACTGATTGCGGCGCTATGTTAAGCTTACTAAATTTTCAAACATCTAGACCTGGTTCTAGGCATAGCTGATTGTTCTATTTGCCGACTCCCCGAACTAACGTCCAAACATTTTCGCCGCTATGCAAAATGTGTGAGAACTATAACAATCTACAAGACCAGTTTGATATATTTCACTGCAATATAGCTGCGATAAAAATATTAACTGCATAATTTTGTTTTGTTTTGTCTTAGTTTTTATCTTTATTTTGTATTCTTTTGTTTCTACTCTCATACGTTATATATTTGCAAATACTTATTATTTCCTACCCTGTAATTGCAATGTTATGTTGGGTAGTGTAATGTTAAATAAATAAATAAATAAATCAATATTGGGTTTAAATGACATCCCATAGTTTATCGTATCTTTTACTCATCAAGTTCTTTCATTTCATACCTATATCAAGGGAGTTGTGAAGAAAAGGGTAATCTGCCATCTTGTGACGTCCGCCATATTGGATTTATAATGATATTAGATATGTTATATTACATTCTCACCGAAGTTATACACGTGTGTAAAATTTTAAAGCTCTAGCTTAATTAAAACTAGTCAGACAAACAACAAAGCAAGTTAAATAAATACTTTTAATAACATAATTTAAGTATACTTATATAAATAGTTTTTCGTGGATCAGGTCAAACCCTTTTTATCTTATGTTTGCATGTTTGCTAACTGCCGGTCTATTATTTGAAATACTGAAGTTGCTTTGAATGTAGAAGCGTTTTCCGAGAAAACATTCGTGTAACTGCAATAATTTTATTCAAAATACCCAGCGAATACGCTGCTAGTTTTAATATCCAGACTGCATATAAACGTTAATTACGGCTAAATATTTACATTTAACTATTTTAATTAACTCATTTTCACAAATTTATAATAAGCGGAGGTACGAAGGAATTTAAATACCGTGTAAAATTTTAGAAAATAAATTCACAGAAGAGGTGAGCAGCCTTTGCTTTGTTTCTCTGTACCATTTTCCGAGTCAGTTATTTCACCTTCGCCCTAATTTTAGAACTCGGAATGTAAACAAAATCAATAATGAGCTACTTTTGCGTGTTCATCAGTGCACAGAACTTTTCTTAGGAAAAATATGAAATACGGACACTTAGGTAGAGACTCGCTCTTCGCGAGGCAAAAGTTAGAACGATAAAGACACATAAATCATATTTTGAGATAACATTATTGTTTTCTAAAAGCATCCCAGGTTTTTTAAAATGACAAAATATGATTGATACGTGTTTGTTATCTTTACTGATTTATTCCCCTCAAAACTACCCAAACAGCACTTAAACGAACATCTGACACTTTGAGACTCACTTTTGTTGACAAACTTCAATAAATATTAAAAAAAATATTTTTTAAAGATTTATTTAAAAAATGTACTAAAAGTAAAACACACTTTTTCTTAAATTCATACGTCTGGATATCAAAACCTTTTGGGGCGGTCAATTAAGCAGAGTAACTGAGCAAGTGTTATATAACCATCCACAAAGCTTTAACTTCCAGATGTATGAATTTTAAAAGAATATTTTTTACTTTTTAGTACGTAAACAGACAGACAAAACTCTTTCATTTGATATGATACGCATGTCGAGGATGTTGTGAAGAAAAAGTTAATCCGCTATCCTAAGGTCATTGGTCATAATGGACTTAGAATAACACTTTTATTTGGTACCCATATCAAGGGGGTTGTGAAGAAAAAGATAATCCGCCATCTTGGGGTGTCCGCGATATTAGATTCTAAGATAGAAAACAATATGGCGCATATAGTTTCGGTCTGTCGAGTACCTTTCAACATCTGGTGTTCTGCAAGGATCAATTCCGGGACCGTTGTTTTTTAATCTCTTTGTAAATGATATTGTGGAAGTTAATCAAGCTGAATGTTTACTCTACGCAGATGATTAGTTCCATAGCAAACTGCAATCTATTACAAAACAACCTCTCCAACATATCTGATTGGTGTGTTCGAAATAAGTTAACTTAAGTATGTCCAAATGCAACGTTATCTCCTACACAACAAAGCTCGTACGCACTACGTTTAATTATAGTGTAGACAATGTGGAACTCCAAAGACCCTTGATTTTCAGGCTTTTGGAGTAATTTTTGATAAAGAACTTTCCATTTGTACCACACATAAATAACATAAGGTCAGAAGTTTTTAATACTTTGGGATTCTTGTTCTGATCAAGCAGAGATCTTAAAAATACTGATACTCTAAGAGTACTTTACTTTTGTCCGGTCTAACTTGAATACGCGTCACTCGTCTGGAACCCTCAGTGTAATAGCCTAGAAAAAGTATAAACGTGATTTGTAAGATTATTGTGGTTGAAGTGTTGAATAGATTTTCTATGGACACTCTTGAGAATAGGTGGGTTTGCGATTCTCAAATATTTTTACATAACCTAATACATGACAAGATCGATTTCCTAGAATTTTTAAATAAATTAGTTTTGTCTCATTAAATACTCGAATAATAAAAAAACTTTTTATCTTCCCACTCCGTGCTCCAATAGACTTAAAATTTCTTCTCTATGTTCAATATGTCATAATTACAACAAACATTGTGACAAATTTGATATTTTCAGCTGCATTGTTAACTCCATAAGAGACTTTGTTTTTCTTTGGATTCTGCTTTTATATAGTTATAATATTATATTATCGTATAGGTGTACTTTATATGTCTCTAATGTTTATTGTAAATACTTAATGTTTTGTTTTTTATGTATCCGTCCTGCTCTGTAAATGGATAATACTAGTGTACGCTAAAGAAATAAATAAATATACTTTATTGCATTGTCACTGGACTAATACTCGTCTATGAAATGTCAAAGCTCTATTTTTAATACAACGTCGAAATTTCGATTGCTGGATTTGCCATAAACATACCAATAAACAAAAAAGCGAAGGTAAATAAAAGCTTTTAAAACAATCAGAGTCAGGTATCAGAAGCCACAAGTTCGAACATACAGTGTGAACTACAAAGTATAATTTTGAAAAAATACGAACTTTCCTGAAATGGCCTTGTGGATCTTAACGTTGAGGACGCCATTTTGTTCACGACTGAAAAAACACGTAAAAAAAATGTTTCTAAAAATGCAATTCGAATAAAAAAGTTGTCCATCCTTTATTTCTGCCAAATACTTCGTACCTATTTCGAAAAATAACTGAAACTGAAAAAACTGGTGACCATATAAGGAGCAGTTGGTACATAATGGCGCAAGTCACTGTTCAGCCAGTATATGCGCGAAACGTGCACATATAAACTCAAAACGGTAGCAGAAAACAAAGGAGCGTTGTACGAAAATAACCATACTTCTTACGAGAATAAATCAATGTATACAATTCTTTCACTAAAAATTATTCCATTATTTTCTGCAGATTTAATATCATAAAAGCATGCGTCTACCGGCACGGTAGCTCAGAAGGTATCGGTCGTGTACTGGGTTCGATTCCCAACTCGGAAAATGACAATGTCGGTGAATAATGGATGTTATCTGCGTTGTTTAAAATATGTAACCCCCTTCCGGACAGTCCAGGCTTTCAATTTGTAGGTTGTCTACTATGTGTGGTGTGTTCATATTAGCTCCAATAGGCTTCACAATACCTCGATACCTCATAAGGATTCCGTCTTTTTTTTTGAAGTATGAAATGCTAAAAATAAGTACTTTATAGTATTTAATCAAAAAATTTCAAGTTGATATAATCTTATAGTCAGTTACTAAGATGAAATTAAGTTCGCTTCATCATGGAATTATTGTGCCTTAATGCTTGGTATACTTTACTTGCTTGCCGGCTGCAGAATAGAATAGAATTTATTCCCAAACATATATATACATTACACTAATATAAAATGCGTTGTTGGAGACACACGGGAAGAAGCTTTTATATTTCTTATTTTTGATTAGTGATATTATTTGCTTGTCTTGGGAGCAAGGTTTCCAAAAATGTCACTTATGTCAGTTTTTGTAAGTTATGTCAGTGAAGTCAGTGAGATAAATCAAATATGTTATCGAATTGTTAATTAAAGGTGTCTTTTAATTACCCGAATCAGTTCGCGTCAAGAGAAGGCGGGTAGCTCTTCAATACTGTGACGCAACATTAGTGGCGACCGTGACAGGACTTGGGTAATTAAATAGTACACAGTAACAAACATATTTTTGGTTCTTGTGGTTAAAACATGGAAATTAAGAGGAAACATCGTAGCGCGTTGCGTACCAGCTTTACAAAATGTGCGAACGAGCTAGAGCAGAGGTTGGCTGCCGAAACGGTTGATTTTGCTGAAGTTAATGTGGCCTGGGAATTGTTAGATGGAAAGCATGAAGCTCTGGAAGCCGCAGATAATAAAATTTGCAATGGTTTGTTGGAAAATGCAGATGCAAGTGAAGCGGACCTAGTTGCAGAAATGGACTCAGCGGATACCTACAAGAAACGATTCACTGCGTTGAAACTTCGATACCATGACATCACGTCAGAGCACCAGCGCGACGTTGACCAGGAATCTGTAGTGGATAGCATCACAAATCAACCAGGTAGGCGTAAATTTAAGTTACCGGCAATTGAGCTGAAGAAATTTGATGGCAATATACGTGAATGGCTGCCATTTTGGGGTCAGTTTAACAAAATTGATGCCGATCCTGATATTGACGCAAATGACAAGATTCAATATTTAGTACAATCGACTGTGCAGGGTAGCAGGGCAAGACAGTTGGTTGAAAGTTTTCCTGCAGTAGGCGAAAATTATGGGAAAATGGTGAACGCCTTGAAATCGCGTTTCGGTAGGGAAGTTTTGCAAATAGAGGTGTATATTCGGGAAATGCTCGCGCTGATAATAAATAACACGGCTTCTAAAAATAAAATGGATTTGTCATCTTTGTATGATAGGATAGAAACGCAATTGAGGGCATTAGAAACGTTAGGTGTCGCGTCAGATAAATGCTCGGCAATGTTATTTCCGCTCATCGAATCTTGTTTACCACACGAAGTACTAAGAGCTTGGCGAAGGTCGCGAGATCATGATTCTGGAGATTCATCTATAGAACATCGTCTTCAAGGTTTGATGAATTTTCTTAGAAGTGAGGTAGAAAGTGAACAACGAATAACTTTGGCTGCTCAAGGTTTGGGGCTTACTTCTGCATCAGGAAAATACGTGTCAACTGTGAGACGGCCAAAATTCTCCGAAACAATGGTACCTACGGCGGCAGGCTTGATGAATTGCGATCTAACGAAATGTATTTTCTGTGATGGCGCTCATGCCAGCGATTGTTGTTTCAAAGCGCAGAAGTTTTCAATTGACAATAAGAAGATAATGCTTAAAGGTAAAAAGACTTGTTTTAGGTGTCTCAAATTTGGCCATTTGTCTGTGAGATGTAAAGCTAGAGTAAAATGTGTTGTTTGCGGCAGATCACACGTATCCTTAATGTGTCCAGAAATTCCTATAAATAAGACCGCATCGAACAGTTCTGAGATTGTAAATAATGGCGATAAAGTGGAGAATGATGTTACTGAGCAGACTCTCACGAATAGCTCGAACTGTTTAGTTTTCCTGCAGACGATACGAGTAAACGCGAAGTCAGAAAATGGTTGTCGGAAAATACGTGCTCTCATTGACACTGGATCGCAAAGGTCGTATCTTTTAAAATCTACTGTTATGCAATTGGGTTATACATCTAAGAGAAAGGAAACAATTGCACATGGGCTATTTGGAGGTGTTATTACAGAGGTGCAACATAGCTGTTATGATGTCAGACTCTACAAGGAGAATTATGCTTGTAAATTTGAAGTGTTGGACCAACAAGTTATATGTACCAGTATCTCAGCGACAACTTCTGGATCTTGGATAGATGAGCTGAAAGAATTAGATATACAGGTAGATGATATCCAAGATTCGTCACCCATTGAGTTATTGATAGGTGCAGACGTGGCTGGAAAGCTGTATACAGGGAAGCGTCGCATTTTAAAGTGTGGCTTGGTTCCGATTGAAGAGACGAATTTCTGTGCACCAATGGGTAGGTCTTGTTCGAATATGGCAATAACAACATTATCATTGTCTGTAAATGATACATGTATAACAAATTTGTGGGAACTTGATACACTGGGAATTACTGAACCGTCTGTCCAAAAATCGAGAGAAGAAAGGGCTGTTGCTGTCAAAGATTTTTTCAAGGAGACTGTGAAAGTGAATGACGAAGGACGATACGAAGTACGACTCCCTTGGGTAGATGGTCATCGTTCTTTGCCTTCAAATTTAAAAATTGCCAAGAAGAGGTTGCAGTCGACTTTGAAAAAAATAAAGAATGATAATCCTGTGGAGTCCTATGATGCTATATTTCAAGAATGGTTATCTGAAGGAATTATTGAAACAGTTGATGATGAAAGTGAACGATCCTTCCGAGAATGGTTTAATGGATTACCACGTCTGCTAGAAATAGAGATACCCCGTTGGATCGGTGCTGGTACCGAAGATGTACAACACCTTAGCCTGCATACTTTCTGTGATGCAAGTAAGATAGCATTTTCTGCAGTTGTGTTCCTCAAAGTAGTCAGAAGTCCCGTAGTAACAGTGCATATTTTAGCAGCCAAATCAAGAGTGACACCTACACATAAATTAACGATAGCAAGGCTTGAATTATTAGCTGCAGTAATCGGTGTCAGATTATATGATAACTTCAGAAAAAATCTGCAGAGTGAGGCAGAATCGTATTTCTGGAGCGATGCATCTACCGTTTTATCCTGGATTGAACGACAAGAAGAATGGAGTATATTTGTATGGAACAGAGTGGCTGAAATTCGTTCGCTGACGAGTTCTAGGGAATGGCGACACTTACCTGGGAATCTAAATCTAGCCGACCTCCCTCCAAGAGGCTGTTCCCCTACACAATTGATTGAATCAAAATGGTGGGAGGGGCCGGGATGGTTGTATGATGCACCAGATTTTTGGCCTGATCAAAAGGTAGAGTGTGATGAGATAGAGATTGTTAAAGAATGCAGAAAGAAATTAATCACCACACTTGTAAATAGCAGTATCGATTTCTGGCATTTATTTTATTTTTCCAAGTATTTGAAAATAGTAAAAATGATAGGATGGATTTTATGCTTCATTCACAATTTGAAATACCCCGGTCGGAAAGTTGCAGGAGATTTGACTGTTGAAGAAATTGAAAAGGGAGAGAAGTTTATTTTTAAAATCATTCAAAATGATAATTTTTCTGGTGTTAATGACTTAAAGATAAAGCACCTCGGTTCCTTTCTTGATGAGCATGAGATAATACGTTTGAAAACAAGAATATCCAATAGAGAAGACAGCAAAGATTTTAGATTTCCAGTTGTATTACCCTCGAAGAATCCTGTTGTAGAAAGATTGATTTTGAAGGAGCATTTTCAATCTTCCCACGTTGGTATTCAGGGGACTATGAGTAAGCTCCGCGAAAAATACTGGATATTGGGAGGACGACGTCAAATAAGATCTACACTTTCCAAGTGTTTTGTTTGTAAAAGATACAACTCAAAGCCGATTCGTGTCGATGTCCCTCCGTTACCACTTGACAGGGTGCGTGATGCCTGTGTGTTTGAAGTAGTGGGCATTGATATGGCTGGACCGCTGTATCTTAAGAGTGGTGAGAAGGTCTGGGTGTGTATTTTTACATGTGCAGTATATCGAGCAGTCCACCTCGAACTTGTAACCTCAATGTCAACGCATTATTTTATACAAGGTTTGCGTAGATTTGTAGCGCGACGGTCGGCCGAAAAATATATATAGTGATAACGGTACAAACTTTTCGAGTACAGAAAATCTATTATCACAACTGAACTGGGAGGAAATTACAAAATTTTCGGTTGTCGAGAGAATCGTTTGGCGATTTAATCCCCCAAGTGCGCCGTGGTGAGGTGGCTTTTGGGAAAGATAAATCGGGATTTTTAAAACAATTATTGCGTAATGTTTTGGGACATGCAAGTCTAGATTATGAGGACTTATTGACTATCATGTGTGATTGTGAAGCGGTAATTAATTCTAGACCTCTCACATATGTCTCCAACGATCCGCAAGAGTTGATCGCTCTTACTCCAGCAATGTTTTTAGTCGAACAACGCGGTTATGGTTTACTGGATTGTGACTTGGTTGACCGGTCTTCGATCTGTCGAAAACTACGGTATAAGCAAAAGCTGCGGGAAGACTTACGTCGTAGATTTCGCAATGAATATTTAGGACATTTACGGGCGTTTTCTGACAGAAAGCCGCGACGCGAAGTAAAATTGGGTGAAATAGTCCTAATTGGCAATGACAAGGACAAACGTATGGACTGGCCACTAGCACGCGTTAGTGAACTTTTACCGGGTAAAGACAATCAAGTTCGTCTAGTTAGGGTAGATACGTCCAGAGGGCAGTTGCTTAGACCTGTTCAACGCCTTTACCCACTTGAATGCGTTGATTCAACACCAGATGGGAATGATCAAGAAGATGCTTTGAAGCCAGCAGTAGGATTACCTGGTCTACATCCCTCATCAGATAAAAGTATAAGTGCGGGAGTGCATATTAAAAGCAGAGTACCGTAATAGTTACGAGAAGTGGTCGTGTTTCAAAACCGCCCATAAAGTTTTCTGCATGATTTTGGGTCAGATATGCTTTATAATCTTTGTAATTTTTATGTGTAGGTTCTTTACGCTTGTCTCCTTTTGTTTTTTGAGTCACTTTAATGCCTATCGTTCCTCAGGTGGGAGAATGTTGGAGACACACGGAAAGAAGCTTTTATATTTCTTATTTTTGATTAGTGATATTATTTGCTTGTCTTGGGAGCAAGGTTTCCAAAAATGTCACTTATGTCAGTTTTTGTAAGTTATGTCAGTGAAGTCAGTGAGATAAATCAAATATGTTATCGAATTGTTAATTAAAGGTGTCTTTTAATTACCCGAATCAGTTCGCGTCAAGAGAAGGCGGGTAGCTCTTCAATACTGTGACGCAACATGGTAAGTTGCGCCTCATGGAGCAGTAGGGAAACATACGCTAAGTTAGCTCAGTACTACCAAATTTAGATTATTATAAACAATAAAATAATGTAATATAATAACGCTAGTAAATTTAACATACTACAAAGTTATCATTAGTATAACATGTTTAATTCAAACTACATACTTTGCTATGAGGTGAATATTTCATTAAAAGTTAAATGATTATAGTGTTGTCTCAAAGAATTCAATAATGCTGTAAAATACATGTGATAGTAAAATGTTTTTTAAGTTTTGTTTAAATTTGTTTAGTTTGTTAATTGTTTGGATATGCTGGGGTAAGTGATTAAAAATCTGCACCCCCGTGTACAGAGGACCTCTACGATTGACATTATAGTTATAGTATGGGGGTAAATATGTATCCTTATTTCTTGTATTGTATTTATGTATGTCCGATGGGGTTACTAGATTATTTCTCCTTTTAAATATAGTCAGAGATAAGCGATATATATATACAGATTAGTTAGGGTAAAAATTTCCAATTCCTTAAATGAGCTAAGACATGAGTCATATCTGCGTAGACCACATAGAACACGAATGGTACGTTTCTGAATTAGGAAAGTGCTATTTACATTTGATGAATTTCCCCAGAACTCAATTCCATATTGTAAGATAGAATAAAAGTAAGCATAGTAGAGTGTCCTTGCTGCGTTAAAGCCAATGTTATTTTTTACAGCGCCAATGGCAAATACTGCACTAGATAACTTTTTGTTGAGCATATATATGTGGTATTTCCAATCGAGTTTTTCGTCTATATATACCCCTAAAAATTTGGTGTTTACACGGGTTCGATATTTCCTATGGTTGCCACTAAAGTTGTTTGTGGGATATTTTTGTTGGGTTGAAGTAGCATATTGACAGTTTTCTCCATATTAAGAACTAATTTGTTGGCTGTGAACCAGTCGGTTATATCAGTTATTTCGTGCTGTGCACGAGGTCATTAATGTAAATTAAAAACAGTACTGGTCCCAGAATGGAACCTTGAGGTATTCCGCATTTTATGTTTTCAGGCTCTGAGTGGTATTTTCTGTAAGAGGAATCCGTAAGTGCGCAAATTTCCACTATGATTTGGCGGTTGTCGAGGTATGATTTAAACCAGTTATTCGTTACTCCCCTTATTCCATAGTATTCCATTTTGCTTAACAGTGTAGAATGGTCAACGCAGTCAAATGCTTTGGATAGGTCACAAAATATTCCAAGCGGTAGCTGTTTGTCTTCTAATATTTTACTGATATTGTTTAACAATTCAAACGTAGCGTCTGTTGTACTGAGGTTGTTACGAAATCCATACTGAAACTCTGTAAGAATTTTTTTGTTTTCAAGGTAATATGTAATCTGTTCTTTAACCACTGTTTCTAGTATTTTAGAAGGTGAGGGAATAAGTGAAATAGGCCTGTAACTTGATATTGTAATTTTTTCGCCTTTCTTATGTAAAGATTTTATAAGAGTGGTTTTGAAACAGTCTGGGAATATTCCCGTGGTTAATGACAGGTTAATAAGAAACACAAGGTTTTTTTTTAGGACGTCGCTATTTTCTTTTATAATTGTGATGGGGATATCGTCAATGCCTGTTGATCTTTTCGATTTAAGTTCATGTATTATTCGCGCAATATCAGATTCTACAACTGGCATGAACTGAAACGAATTTAAAGAGTTAAAATTGATTGTATTCAGGTAATGTGTTGATGAGTGCTTGCTACGTAAATGTTTAGATAAGTCTCCGGCAGCCTTTACAAAATATTTTTGAAATTCAGAGGCAACAGTAATAGGATCTATGTCACTATTGTTAATATTAATTATTATATTATTTGAGGCACCTGTGCTGTTCTTTCCCTTTATTGTATTGTTTATGACGCCCCAAGTGGCTTTAATTTTATTGTCGACATTCAGTATTATGTTATTTACATGATTTTGTTTAGCCCAGTTTATGACCTTCTTAAGCAATGCGCAATACGTATTGCAGTAGTTAATAAATTGTGTGTTTGTGGTAAATTTTTTTAAATATAATAGGCATTTCTTGTGTTGACAGGATACCTTAATAGCTTTCGTGATCCATCCGGCACGTTTGGCTTTCGAACTTACGTCAATTGTTTTTTTAGGAAAAGCTTGGTTGAAGCAGTTATTAAGAAGGTCATAAAAACTGTCGTACGCTCTATTTACATCAGCAGTTGTTGGAGAAGATGATAAGATACTCTTAAACGTGATTAAGTGGTGTCAAGACAATCAATGGTTTACATTTTGAGCATTTATTAAATAAAAATTACAAGTAAAGTAAATAGGGAAATTAATCATGATTCTAATCGAGTTCAAATGGACATCATTTTAATATAAGCTTTTTACTTACCGTACAGTTATACTAATAATTTTAAACTAATCCGATTATATGATTTTTTGTAACTACTTAATATATTTTTCACAAATGACAGCTGTATTAAAAGGGTGAAACTTTTAAATACAGAAGTATTAACTTAAACATACCCCTATTTACTGAATGTTATAATCCCATTTAGTATGCTAATTTTAAAATTCAATAAACTCCGCGCTGAATAATTGTAAAACGTCGATAACATCGTTATGATACACAAAGAAAAATTTCGTAGTGCGTGGCACCAGCATGAATTATAATTTCCCATATGGCGTAACTAACGAACGAGATTCATATCAGCGTTATCAGCTCTGAAATCAAAAATTCCCTTTTGTGTGAGTCAATGATACGTATCGGTGAGCCTGCATTTACCCAACACCCCATACAATAACCCATAATGGATGCGGTCAAAATTGCATTGTACGGGAAATTTAACTGCGTTGCGAACCGGACGACCTTCCCCTATGATTTACCCACCCCGGTCTAAAAGACTGAACACTTATAACCAGACAAATATAGTGGACAATAATATGTTATATACTGGCTTGTTAAGAGATACTCCATTTTCTATGAGTTTTACCACTAAAATAATTCACCAACTTAGCAAATTTTGTGTACGCAATAGGGTATTTTCATGAATCTGAGATGAAAGTGGAAATGCTTATATTTGAAAAATGCATATTTTTTAAATATTTTTGGCACAGAAAAAAATATGTTATATAAAACTATAAAATTATAATTTTAATTAGAAGTATCAATTTTTCATAATGACGTCACTAAGCGAAAACTAGGTAAATCACTAAAAAACTATTGGCAACACTGACACCACACTGTTAATCTGGTGACAATGGTGTGACTCATTAATAGGTCTGTGGGCGTGACGTCATACATTTTGACAGTCGTCAGACCTGAGGGAAAACAAATCAATATTCCTCAGGTCTTAAATTGCAACTGATTGAACTATTTGTTAAATTACTTTATGGACATTATATTATACAAAATGAGAAGTTTTGACTGTAATATTAATTGTGGAAGTAAGACAATATGAAATGACGCCAGTTTTTATTAAATATAATCGATTTTTCAACTAGGAAAAGTTGATGTTGGAATATGCCAACTGATTGCAAGCAATGAAAAGAAATGATTTTTCAAGAGTATTTCAAGCATTTTGTTGCTGGTAAATTGTTATATATTAATATAAGAATTTTATTTTTAACGTGGGTTCATATTGTAGGCCACACTGCTGTGTTATAAGACCAAAATCAGGTTATGTTTACTCTTTTAACATCAGATATCAAATATGAAACTGAACGTGGTTTTGATAAAATATGTGCTGCTAGAGCAATCTACAAACAATTTGGTATTGAAATTAACAGTTTATATTCGTTTGAGTGATATTTTTTGTATCTAAACTTGAGTTGAGCGAAGAAAGAGGCTCGTGTCGAAGGTGAAAAATTTTACTGAGACACTCATTTTAAATATGGTACAATTTAAGAAAAACTTGAAAGAAAAGCTACATATTACATAAAGATCTGAAGATGAAGTTTATAAATTAAGAGTGAAAGTTCAAAGTACAGTTTTGATCGATGATCTGCGGACTAAATGTACCTATTATTTTAAACTATATATTGCGGTTATTTAAAAACTACTCAGTGCTGAATTCTTTAATATTTGAAACCAGAGTCTAAATACTGACTTAAGTCCATTTTCACAGTTTTGTAATGTAAAACAACAGAATTGAGTAGTTTTTAAACACCACACGATATATTTTAAAACAGTAGTCACTCGCTAGATCACTCGATGAATTTAATATAAATGTCATCCAAATTATATTAGAAATGTTAAACTTATTGATAATAAACAGTTCTATATTTAGTAGATATATTTTTGTCTTGTTCTCATTTACAGGCATGAATGCAGAAGTTCCACGTAGTCGGCATTCAACTTACTGCTAACGATAGTAATAACAGTGATAAATAAAACAATAAAAGGAAAGGAGAATATTTAATAAAATACATAAGTTAGACAATAATAACATTAACATGACATGACAAAAAGTTCTTACAGAAATTACAATGATTTGCACAGCTCTATGCATAAATATACCACAGACGATGAGTGAACCGCCAGATAAATTGTGTCTACCTTATTATAACATAACTAAGTCCTTTGTTCGTATCTTTTCATGAGTAACTTTTTTATAAAATCTACGTGTTGTATTGCACAATGGTTAACTGCTTAGCCATAGCCATTTTTACTGCTAAAAAACTAAAAGGAGTGACGTCTTAACATCTCGCTCTGTACCTTATAAATTGCAAATCAGGCTAGCGAACGTGTTTTGCCTGTACCTGCAACACACGCACAATGAGTACTAACAACTCATCTGGATCGACTTGATCCGCAATAATCCAAGGAATGATGTTTTTGTTGACAATGTAGAGAGACCATAACCTGAAAAATTGATGTGTTAGTAATTATTCATAAAACATTTAATTATGCAAGTACATGGCGAAGATGATTTATAATTTATAACTAATCCTTACCTTTGTGATAATAAGTTGTTATCCTATAAATTTCTTGGAGAGAACTTCTTTCACCCAACCACTAACAAACTGGTTATAAGCTTCGTCTTTTGAATGCCTTGTACTCATTCTTTTAACTATGCACTCCTTTCAAAAATCATGTAATTACAATATATGTATGTCTAATATTCGAAAATACATTGGCATCTGTACTAAGGTCTTCTTTATTTAAATATATAGGGATTTAAATTGATAGCACCAACTTTCTTCCGTACACCAATCCTGTACATCATGAGGTATTTTCGTAAAATATAAACTCGTCTTCATCTTATCAAACAAAATTCGCCACATGAATTGATTAAACATAATTGTAGATGTTAAATAATCCAAAATTAAGTTTTAAAACGTCACGGAATCCACAAAATATACAGTTAAAACAACACGTTCGATCGGCGAATTTCAAAATGGCGGCCGTTTGTTTTCCCTCAGGTCTGAAAAGTTGTGACGTCAGCGCACGCGACCTATTTCCAATATTTTGCTTGTTTAGCTATTTGTTTGAAAACATTCTATACAAGAATACAAATAGGGAAACTAATTACGTAGAAGGTAGATCAAACGTCGTTTTTAATGAAATTTTACACTCATTCACAGGTCGATATTAGGTGCTACACAAAACTGAACATCTGTTTATGAAACAAACAAAAAATAAGGTTATAGTTACATGAAATGTCAAATCACAAATCACCAACTTGAAACTCCCTAGAAATAAGTACATTTGGCGCTCTATTTGAATTATCGCTTAGTGACGTCATGAAAGTTGAATTAATTTTTTTCCGGCTTAAATAAAAAAATTAAAAAGAAAGAAAAAACACGTATTACTTATTTTTATTTCTAGTTTTCAATTTTCAAATAAAAAAAATATGGGAAAATACCCCATTAGAACTTTATATATAGAAAATAAGATTTTAAATGTTTGCAGAGATAGATCTGCCCCTTTGTTCTAGAAATCACTAATTAGTGGGGTGGTTTGTGTACCCGACGTAATTTTTTAGTTATATTGTCTAGAATTGTTTATTTGTGGCATATTGAGATTTTGTTACTTTTTGTTGGGTATTTTGCAAATGAAAAATATTAAAGAAAAAAATTTAATGAGAAAACCTCTGCGTCAAACGGATCGGACATATGTTTGTTCTTGTATACTTGATTGTTTCAAAAAGTCTCACACTTAAAAATATATAAACTAGAACAAAGCTATAAACTAGAAAATGAAAATGAAAGCTATAGGCAGTTAACGTTTCGGAAGAATATCTACTTCCGTTCTCAAAAACATTTTGGCCGTCAACCATGACAATCCGTTGTTTATGTATTTCCATAGTCACGTGAGACATTGAATCATATTTATCTTACTTTTACTTACTTCGTCTCTAAGGATACGCAACCAACTAGTACAAAAATCTATTGAATAATGTGAAACGCATCTATCCTCGTTTAATAAAATAATCGCGGATTCTTTAAATTTTCTATTAGTTCCGTTGCTCTCTTTTTCCAAAATCTTCGCCGAGTCCCATTTTCATTTACTAGTTTATAACTTTGTTCTAGTTTATATATTTTTAGGTGTGAGACTTTGAAACAATCAAGTATTCAAGAACCAACCTCTGTCTGATCAGTTTGGCGCAGAGGTTTTTTCATTAAAATTTTTGTTTAATATTTTTCAGTGGAAAAATACACAACAAAAAGTAAGAAATTTTTTAAATTATATTTCGATAAATATAAAAAGTATCGGTTCTGTATATAGGATAAACTGAAAGTTAAGAAAGTTATACGAAAAAAAGGGTCTGAGCATTTTTTTCGTATGTGCCCCAATTTTCGAGTAAATAATTAAAAACAATGAATACAATGAATATAGACTCATCATATTTTTGTTTTAATAAGGAATTCATATGGTTTTTGAATTATTACCAACACTTTAATTTTAAACAGAACCCTGTATATTTTTTACCGTATCAAACACAGGTTTAACTTTTAATATTTGACATTTCCAATGGTTTTTCAAAAATAAAAATTTAAATATAAATATATACAGGACTTCCCTCTTTAATTACAGGACTGTCCCTAATATTATTAATTCACTATTATTACAAAGAAAACCTGATAATGTTTGGCCAAAAAATATACAAAGTGGTCATCCGATAGCAAAAACTCAATATTAAATAAAAGGTGCCAAATATGGAAAGACTTGCGTAAATACCTTTGCAAAGGTTATAGCAGAAAAGGCGTGGTAAAATGGCATCAGAAATGTTTACACCTACTTCGGCGTCAGTAGAAAGACGATAGGAAAAGAAATGTTTTCGTCGTGTTGTAGCCCCCTGTCGCCACTGGTAACCCCTGTACCCTAATGATAATAATTTTTCGTCTTCATTTTCATCTTTGCAAGTTGTGCGTTAATTATTATTAAAGAAATGGAGAATGTAGATATGATTTATGTACATCTTCGGAAAGAAATTGTGCTGATTTTGTTGCCCCTTTCATACTAAAAAAAAAATATTGAAGAAATCAAATAATTGTTTTTCCAAGAAAATAATAATTCGCGTACACAGAATTTTTACCAAAAATACACTGCTATGAGCAGTTTATTGTCAATTTTTTTCAAATTTTTAGAAGCGGTGTGTCATACTTAAAAAAAAAAAGAACTCTTACGACGCAATGTTTCGTGATGCTCACCATTAAAACTATATTTATCCATGTTTCTTACGTTTTATTAGTTCGGATACTGCCACTGTGGAACAGGTTGATAATCCCCAAAAAGTTTGCAAGTAAGCGTAATATAAATATCACCACCCCATTATGGTTGTTTGTCTTATTATTGATTGAAAGGTAAATTGACAAAAAATTGTAGAAGAAAATCTTTAAAAAATTTCACTTTTACTACAACCTGTGTAAGTTATTTACATTGATACCAAATTATCTATAGAAATCAAAAAGAAATTTTAGGTAAATATACAGGGTGTCCCACTTAAAACTCCCGCGACCAGTTTCTTGATAACTAAAACAGATATTTAAATTTTGTAAAAAGTGTTCACTAGAATATGACTTTAGTTTTTAGTAAAAACAATATGTCTATAAATTGAAAGGTGTAGGTGGCGTAGTGATGCAAAAACATTCCCAGGAACCTTGAAAAAGAGGTGCATTGAAACAATACATTGTAAGTACCTTTTACAATACGAACAATTTTCGAAAAACGAGGACTTCGAGATACTTGAACTTCAATTTAATTTTTTAAGTAACAAAAATGTCTTTTTGAAATACCGTTTAGGCACATTTTAGAAAATAAGTTCTTTTCCATGGAACATTTGAGAGAATGTAATTTTTATCATTTTTTCAAATTGATAATAGTTAATAAAACAATTATGTATACAACTTATATTTGTTTACTTTAAAAAAGTTATGACGATTTTTGTTATTTAACGAATTGTATTTCAATGAGATATTTTGAGAACCGATGATTTTCCGAAAATTGATAGTATTACAAACGTTGCTTACAATGTGTTGTTTCTTCATATGCGTCCCTCTTCAAGGTTCCTACCATCGAAAAATGTTTTTCATCCCAACGTCACCTATACCTCAATTTATATAAAAATAGTTTTTTTACTAAAAACTGAAGTCATGTATTCTAGTGACCATTTTTTACAAAATTCAAATATATGTTTTAGTTATTAAGAAAATGGCCCCGGGAGTTTTAAGTGAGACATCCTGTACATTTATCCAAAATTCCTTTTTTATGTCTATAGATAATTTATTATCAATGTAAATAACATACGTAACAACGTAAATAATATATGTATGTCATCAGAATATTATTTGATTTAAGCTATAGACAATCATGTAGACATACATTTAAAACAGAAAAAATAATGACTGTAACGGGAATTTATATTTTCAAAATTTCTTGCTTCATGTACAAAAATTTGAACAAATTTAAAACAAATAATAATATTCACAGTTACTCCACTAGAAGTGCGCGAGAAATACATATTAAAAGTTTTAGTCTTAGCAAATATAAAAAATCACCCTCATATGCTAGTAGTCATATATATAATAAACTTCCTGCAGAAATAACGTCCCAAAATTCGTTCAAATTATTCAGAAACAAATTGAAACTATTCTTAGCAGAACATTGTTTCTATAGCATGACTGAATTTTTTAATCTCTTTAATGCTAAATATATATATGTGTATGTGTATATGTGTATATATATTTTTAGTTGTGTATGACACGTACCTTATAAGTACATTTATTTGTTAGTTTGTGCTTATGTTTTTTCTGTTTATTGTATATTTTTTACAATTTTGTTTGTTTTATACACTTTTAATCTTATTGTACTCCATTGTATTCGATATTGCATTCCACATCTTTAAACCAATTTTTTTACTTTGTAATTTTCTTTTTTTTTTTAACTTGACAAAACCAATATTGTTTATGTAACAAGATTTATGGCGAATAAATTTATTCTATTCTATTCTATTCTATGTAGGTGGTAGTAAAAGCGAAAATTTTTAAAAATTTTCTTGTAAGATTTCTTGTGTCAACAATTTACGTTTCAATGAATAATAAGACAAACAATCATAATTGTGTGGTAAAGTTTATATTACGATTACTTGAACAACTTGTTGGGGATTGTCAACCTCTTCCACAGTAGCAGTATCCGAATGAATAAAACGTAAGAAATGGATACATAAAGTTTTAATGGTGAGCATCACTAAACATTGCGTTGTTTTTATTTTTTTAACTATGGTGCACCGCTTCTAAAAATTTGAAAAAAGTTTGCAATAAACTACTCATAGCAGTGTATTTTATGGTAAAAATTATGCATGCGCGAATTGCTATCTTCTTGAATAAGTAATTATTTGATTTATTCTATATTTTTTTTAAATATGAAAGGGGCAACAATATTAGCACAATTTCCTTCCTAATATGTACTTAAATCATATCTACATTTTTCAATTTTTTTCATAATAATTAACGCACAACTTGCAAACATCAAAAAGGAAAACGTAAAATAATTATTATTAGGGTACAGGGGTTGCCAGTGGCGACAGGGGGCTACAACTCTAGGAAACCCTTTTTTTCCTATTGTCGATCTACTGACGCCAAATTAGGTCCAAACGCTTTTGGGGTCATTTTACCATGCTTATTCTGCTATACCCTTTCCACCATGGTTGAATTATTTCTTAAGTTGACCGCCCTGTATATTTTTCACTAAAACTATAATAGGTGTCTTCCTTGCCGATTGTTATTGCCATCTGTCACATTTTTAGTTGCACATTCATTTTTCTTTTTTTCTAAATAGGTTTAGAATGTCATGTAACGTGGAAATGTTAAATTTGAGAAAACAAATTTTTCGTAATTGTCTATTTTATTTAGTCCACTTTGTATATTTTCCAGTGAAAATCTAACCATTTCTTAGCTAGCAGTAGCGTCAACTACCTACCAAATGTGTTCTCCGCCAAGTAGTTTGTTAGTTAATACACCAATAGGTAAACAACAGAACGACAGACCGACAGACGAACAAACAGAATTGAAACATCTATATTTTCGTAACCTACATGATTTGAAATGTGAAAATCCGAAGAGATCTCGGAGGGTGATTTTTTCTCGAATACAATACTTCCCTTCGGTATGCGAGGGAAGTAAAAATGTATGCATATTAACAATTATTATTTTTAATTATCTGCTACACAACTTTCTCAAAATACATAATATAAAAGACATTTACAAAAAATGATATTTGTTCCATACCACCCCATTATTTTGACGGTATCCAAATCGAAGCGGCGCGGCAGCCCTATCTTTCAAACATATTTTTATTTCATTGGTTACCCTAAATAATAGGTGAAAAAAAAAATTATAGGTTAATGAATTCATGTTTTGATTAATTTTATTCTTCGGAAAATGTACTTAGAAGTAGCCGAAAGGAAATAGTAAATTATTTGTGTAAGATGAACGAATTTCACTTTTATTGTTTATTAAAAAAACGTGGCAGGGAGTCAGTCGTCTACTCAGTAAACGTGAAAAACGGTCTAAATGGATATCGTGATAAAATTTGGCGTCGAAATAAATTGCTTCCTGAAGTTTCATTTTAGTTGAACTGACAGAACGTATAATTAAATAATTATTTTTCAAATAGTGAAACATACCGTAGGAGTCGTTAAGTCGTTCTGCGTAGGATGAAAGGAGTTTTTCGTAAGAATATTAATAAAGGAAATGTCAATTATAAGAACAAAACACAGAGTTGGTTTTCAAACTGAAGCCAAACATCAGAAAATTCGTTTTAATGTGCGGTACCAGCTGTTCTTATCGTTATAATTTTTATATACGTCACAAACGCAAGTCTCGCTTAATCCAGACTTGTCAAAGTAAAAAAATAGTTAGATTTCTTTTTCTTAATAATTTATTATACAAAACGAAGAGTATACTGCATTCGATCGGCACATTTCTAAAACCGGTAATATTGCTCATAGAGAAAAATATTCATATCACTGTGTTGGTGATCGAATTCACTTTCAAAATGTCCGTCCGTCCTTCTGTCCGTCGGTCTGTCTGTCTACCCGTCCGTCACGTTTATTGTAAGCATGATAACTTAAGAACAAAAGGCCCCATTATATTGAAATTTGGACAGTAAGTTAGTGTTAGCTGGAGGAAAAACACTATTGATTTTGAACAATATAGATCGATAAATAAAAAAGTTATTAATTATTTAATTTAAAAAAATGTATGTTTTGTAATTAAACAATAAATATCTAAAACAAATATTATTTACAAAAAAAGAAAAAGTGCGAAGAGTATCCTATAGAATGTGCAGCAGTTACATAAAAAGTGCAGTAAATCTGAGAAGAGTTTAACGGTTAGCTTGCTTGATCATGAGACCGGTTTAACTTAATCTGCTCGAAGTAATAAATATTTTGATGTAACGAAATTACAACCATAGAAAGCTAGGGACGTAAAAAAGCCGGTACTTTTCTTATAATAATAGTAATAATATTTGTTCATGGATAGCTATAGATTTTACAGATATGAAACGTCATATAAGATAATGTAAATGTACGTAATACATATAGAATATAGACAAATATATAAGAAAACACAAAATATGCAAAATTACACATACAACAAAGTATCACAGGTAGGGTATATAATAAAAAATAACATTGAAATATGGACATGAGGCGTGTCAAAATTAAAATAATGTGATACAAAAAACAATAAAATATTGTATATTATCAGAACACGCAGATAAAAATTCATCTATACCATAAAGCATAACTAAAAAAGTTATCGCAATTTTTGTTACTTGCATATTTTAATTTTCATAAATAAATAATGTTAATTTATTGAAAAAATATTTTGAATAAGAACCAAACAATGTAATTTCCGGGAAAAATCATGATAAAAAAGTGCCTTGCTCCAAAGTTATAAGTAAATTAAATTTATTTTGCAAAACGTCATATTTTGAAAAAATTTGCACTTATGATAAAACGGACATAGGGAATCTATTTGGTAAGCATTGAAGTGTACGCAAAGAAAATTTGAGAAATTTAACTGAAGAATTCGTATAGTTATGCAACGTTGAATACGGAACTCAAAATTTACAAATGTTCGCCAGTTTTGGCTATGTAAAAATAGTATTTATTATTCAAGCATAATGTAACCAATTTCATTTAAAAGTTCATGTATTTCCAACTAAAATGAGCTTTGGAAAGTTTAAACCGAACGATTAGAACGGAAGTTATAAAGAAGAAGGCTTATAAACAATTATGAATTCTGTGGTGATTTTGCAAAAACAAATTTAACGGCTGGTGAATTACATCAGGAGTATTTTTCCCGTAATGTGGCTAATTTTTTACGGTTTATACCAAAAAAATCGGAGTGCTAAGAGCAACAACACTTTTATAAATTAAAGTCGCTGGTTTACAGTAAGAATTTTGTTATTTACAAACACCTGCCTACATCTTTCATTGTATCTCAAATTAAAAATTTATCTTAAAAGCTTCTTTTGAGCTATAAGCTTACGAGAAGAGTTTTGACAAAATTTTCAGATTGGGGGTAACATGCCTCCTGAGGTCAGAGATTGGCTTTATATGAAAAAAAAACTGTTAGCATTTGTACAGATGTTAAGATACAAATAAATTTGTCTATTTCAGAACTGGATATGCCACAATTTTAAATAAGTCGTGTAACTTATTATGTTCACAATAATAATAAACTTCTTGTGGTTATTTTTAAATGTCTTTTTTTCATATTTCCTGAGATTTCAGGCAACAAATGATCGTCAGCTCCTATGTCCATAGAGAATTAAAACAGTAATATATGATAAAAAGATAATATGATAATAAAGATAATATGAAGATTTAAGATAGTTACATCTTGTTTCTTATAATGTTCCTATTGTTCCAAAGTAAGGCTCATTGTAAAGTATCAGTAACTAGCAAGAGGGGACCATACACTGGAAGTTTCCATAGTTGCAATAAAGTTTCCATTATTGTTCACTGGAACTGAAACCGTTATTAGAAATAAAAACAATAACCTAGAGGTATATGCGGATTATAATTGCTTTCGTATAGTTTGAAACTTTAATTATAACCTGGTCTAATTAAATTTCTCATAAATTCGGACCCCAAGTTTCGCATATTAAGGAGCAAAGAGGGATCATTGTTAACCTAACGACGGGATTGTTGGATGTTATAGAAGTCAGAGTATATTCATTCGTTCCAGAATCACGAATTGCTATAAAATAAAGGCTCCAATTAACGCAGCTGCGTGCAAACTATATGCGTGTGTCGAATTTTGATTACTTGCTCTCTGGTATTGTATAAAATACAATTGTTTTCTTTGTACAGTTGTAACTAACCCTATAAATCAAGTTATCGATGTCACAAAAAATGTTTTAACCCCTTTAATTAAATTTTAGGGAGATACCCGACAACTTTTTGTGGTTATCTGACAAATTTATTAACAGGACTTATGTACAGTTCGAATCATGAATGTTGTCATCATTTGTTAATTTCCGAATCAAATCGACTCAAGGTCACATATAATGGCACGCATGGGCGTACCATTTGAATGTAGTTTTATGTAAAATAACAATTATTACTTCATGCAATTTTACTGTTATAATATAATATTCTCGCCACCCGATGGCACTACTTCAGCGGTTGAATAGACTAACTTCAAAAACTACAAAATTAACTACGCCACAGACTTGCTTTCGGAGTAAATATTATAAATTTTATCCCTTACATCCATATTCCTTGCCCCCACCAAGTCCTTAGTTTTATTTTTCTCTCTGGGTCCATATTTTGCCACAGCAGTGTCCTGCTCCTTACGGATTTCCTTACAAACCCATTGCACCGTCCGCATACAAATACCCAATGCATTAGAAGTACGCTAAGAGAAAATATACTTTAAAAACATCTGCGACATTTAATTTTGCGATTCACCTCATGGACTGCTTACAAGAATAAGGTGAGACCACCGTTGCGTTTTTTCTACTTAAGGTACTCAACTGATGTCACCTCCATGCCACTGGCTACTGCATTGGGGGCCCGTCAGGGATCGCAGGGTAGGCCGTGTCCACCCAATTATCTAAGTGCGCCAAGGACAAGCAGTAGTTAGTCATACAATTTTGCCGTACATTAATTTTAATATGAAAGTTATGAAATAAAAAGTAGTTTTTATTTATGATAATATTTTACTATATATTAATCAGCCTCCACTAAGTTCACATACGAATCCGCTTAATTTTAATACCGGGTGGTTTGCCGCTAATACTATGCGCCTAAATATTAACCACTTTTTCTGGAGCGATCGCGTTTGTAACGCTACATAAGTGGAACCGCTTTTTCCATCTCTAATAACTTCCCTTTCTTTTACAATCGTAAATTCTCGCCAAGCATCGCTTCACTTTCAGAAATACCTAGGTAACGCATTTACTACGATTTATTATTTGTTTGTGTTTGTGCATGCAACAACCCAATCCGACGCGCGCGAGTGATCGGTAAAAGTTTTCCAACTTCGGTTGTGAAAGTGCACGCTTAACTCGATTATTATTAGGTTATCCGATAACCTTGAACTGTAAAAAAGAAAGGTTAACTGATGACCTTGAAGTCTCAAAAATGTTCGACTGCGGCGCTCATTCTACAACCGTTCCGTGTGCACATTCTGTCCACCACTACTCAGGGCGCGACTGAGCTACTGTATTCAGTCTCTTGCTGGGCATTTTGAGATTAGTTTCTGTACAAACAGTAAACCTAAAGCACTCACAAATTATTGACACAACAATTTACATAATTACAAGAACTTCAAACAATACAGTAAAGAAAAAGATTATAAGCTTATATAAATAACGAGAGGAAATAGAAAATTATAAAATTTGACACATGCGCCAACTGCACGCTACTGAACTAAGAAAATGCTGAACGTTGGCTGTGGCTACAACAAGCAGTTGTATTATTCATCTCTAAAATGCATCGTACGCTTGGAACTTCTGTCGTAGCCCCATCAGGCGTGAGTGTCATTTGCATTGTAATGCGCGACTATTTAAGCTGATAGAAGAATCTCTTGTCTTTGATAAGTCCATAAACCGATAACGTGAACGACAACATTCGTGATTTGGACTATGTCTTTAACTTTCTTATTTAAAACTAAAATAAATCCGTCATGTTAAATGTTGACATCATGTCGACGTCTGTTAAATTTGTTAAATATTTTGCGATGTGATCTTTATAAAATCATTGGTAAAAGCGAAAGTGCATACCCCGCTAGTTGTTTTATCCAGTGTTATGTGTATAACATTAATTCATTGGTCAGTTTTTTCTTGAAAACTGCAAGTTCCAGAAAAAGGGTTTAAATAAAAACGTTGCCTCCATCTTTGTTTTATTTCTTCCTAACATACTTGGTATCTAATTCGAAAGATACTAAAGTTAATGGGCTGTTGCACTTACTCGTATAAATTATCACATTTTGTTGACATAGCCTTAGAAAAAAATTAGTGTTTTTCACATTTAAAAATTTAACCTTCATATTGGCAAATTTTGTTTATGAATATATAGTGAGAGTATGGTAAAATGTTCAGACCTATTTATTATTTCGTTCCTAGAGTAGAGTTAAACACAAAGTAATTTTATTATTTTCTTAGTTCAATTTCAATTATTATTATTATTTTTTTTTTTTTTTTTTTTTTTTTTTTTTTTTGTTAAAAACCAGTCACCCTTCTCTGTGGCTCCGATTCTCACCGAGGGGAGCTGGTAGTACCGGCAGCCACTCCCCACACCGTGGGGTAAGTGACTACTGGGTCCGGGAATCGTGTGCCCTGAGTAGACGTAGCGAACCGAGGATGACGGCCTTCTGCATCCTACCGGCTAAGATCTCTGCCGAGTTTCGGCATGCCGGTATGATCTTCAGTTCTGAAAGCAGTGTGTGCCTCGTTCCACCTAGAGCTCCTATGATCAGTACCACCAACTTAACATTATGGTCCGGATAAAGTCTGCGGAGTTCGAAGAGCAAGTCTCGATATTTTGTCCGTTTTTCCTCCTCCTTCAAGACAATGTTGTTTTCCGCGGGAGCCGAGAACTCCACGACAAACATTGTCTTGAGTTGGTGATCGAGGAGTACTACGTCAGGCTTGTTGGCTTGTATTTGCCTGACGGTGGGAAACGAGTAGTTCCAATAAATTAGACACTTCTCATTCCCCACAACGGACTCGATATCCCCCGGAGCATAAGGCAGCACTGGTGTCTCGTCTATCCCATACGAGTGCCTTAAATGGTAATAAAGCACTCGTAATGCTCCGTCGTGCCTTTGGATATAGGCCGAGACTGCATATGTCGGGCAAGCCGACAGCAAGTTATTATTATTATTATTATTATTATTATTATTATTATTATTATTATTATTATTATTATTATTATTATTATTATTATTATTATCTAGCCTATAGGTGCCGAGAACTAGAGACAGATCATTATGATAGAAATGAACAAATTACGAAACGAAACGTATTTTTAGCCGACTTCAATATTGATATTAGGACATATTAGGTCCAGGTAATTAGATGAATTTTTACATCATAAGATTTGTCTTTAAAGAGATTCAGGTTTTTTTAAAATTTCTTTTCTTGCTACAACTTTCACTGAAGCAAATTTCAAAATTCTCAGCGTTTTGGCTTACTCCTAATATATAATAGTTCTGTTTTGTCATTTATTAAAAACAAACGCTACTACTAGCAATAAAAAACATGATGTTCCCCAAGGATCCGTTCTGGGGCCTATATTTTTCTCATTCGCATTAATGATTTTCCCAAGGCACTTACAAATAATATTCGTGCCATGTTGTTTGCTGATAACACCAATCTAATTATCTCCAATCCTGATCTTATGGACTTACTGAATGATATTCCTAACACTGAAGTAGATGCCCGGAAGTGGTTTGCTTCAAATAATTTATGGTTAAATGCATCCAAAACATAAATAATGGCAATTAGTTTGCGCAACTTAAGGGAAATAAACAACTCAGATTCCATGAAATTTCTTGGGGTCTGTCTGTCATAAAATCTCGAAATACTGTTAAGTACCTGCTTTAAAATATTGTTGGGAAAGTATTGCAATATACCCTAACAACTGCATACCACAGCCTCATCCACTCTACTATGACATATGCCATGTAGATCTCTTGCCACAATAACTCATATCGCTTACCTTTTCCCTCAAAGGTAACGCAATGGTTTAATGTTTGCATTGCAGTCACCGACATAATATCAAGCAGTTGGCTTAAATGCATTTAATTAAGTATAACAAGCTGAGTTACAACATGTTTATTAAAAGTGTAGAATATAACATTTTAAGTTCTCTTGAACACAACACTCGATGCATTTTCGCCAACCACGTTCGCATTATCTAAAGATGATCAAAACTAAATTACAACTAAGAATACACCTACATTTATGCTAAACCCATTGACCATTGGCATATATTTCGAAAGTCGATTAATGTATTTTTCTTTCTTTGCAGTTTGCCACGGTACAACCAGAGGACGAGGCGAACCAACTGCACCAGAAGGATGGAAGGTCGGCCAACTCTAGTATACTAAAGGTGGCTGTGATTGTGATATTTTTGTGAATAATTCTAAATAATTCCATTCGGAATGGATACTGTTTATAGTTAATTGTTATTAATTTATGAAAAGGACTGACTATTTATAACGAATTTAAAATTAAAATTTATATTCGGTCTTGATATATCAATGTTCTTTGAATTACTGCGCTTAATGAGCTTACTATGATAGGTGTAAAAAATTGTAAATAGTAACTTAATTCTTTTTACATCGCATGTGAATATTGTCCAAACGGGTTTTGTTAACTTAAGTTCAATGGTTAAATGTACTGCAGAGGTTCCTTCAGGTCTGGCTCTTATTGTTACTAGAGATAAAAAGTAAATAAAAAGTAATGAATTTATATGAGAGGTCAATATACTACTGAGTAGTAAGAAGTAGTGGTGACTTGCATTTATTGGTAACGTTTATAGTCAGGCCTAAGCAGGTGTGTACTCGTAGTACCTGTAGGTTTGATCATTTGATGCAGTTCTTCTAATAAGGTTGTGATTTCTGTAAAATGTTGTTATATTTTTAAACTTTTAGCGAAAATTCATCATCCACAACGATATTGATAGACTTAAGTACTCTACTGGAACAAAACAATACTATACCTGGCATCGTCGGCTAAAATATCATATTTATTCCGTTATAATTATGATAATGTTTCATCTAGTGTTGTTTTGTTCCCGAATTATGATTCCTAACTTAATTATCATTAAATGTACATAAGGTGTATATAATTTAAAAGTATATTTTCATCAGAATCCCAAAGCACTATATGTAAATAGTATTATATAATATGCTTATTTGAGACGTAATTTAAATAAAATTATTTAATTTATCTTTGGCTTTTACTGTTCCTCGACAAATTCAAGTCTTTCCCCGGGCAGATGCTGGGCGTCCCTATATGCAATATATATACAACATTTATAATATATAAAGTACGAAGCAAAAAAATTTTAGGAACTTTAGCGGAAACAGCTGACCTTCAAAAATGAAAACATGTTTACTCCGTATTAGCATGATGAGTATAAAGACATTCAGTTTCATCACGATAATTTTTTAACATTTCATCCAAGAGAGCTGTCGAAATTCAAAGGTACAATATCTCTAAAAGTTCCTACATGAACACCAAGTCGTATAATGTATTGCAAAAGCGAATACTACGTTACTAATACCCATATTTTTACAATCCACGTAAGCAAACCTTGTTGATATTTGTCAGTATCTTAATTATTTGCAGTTTCTTACGGTTGTGGATTCTAAATTAAATGCACTTAATGTCCCCATTTTGAGCCGTATACATGGACTTGTTAGTGATTTTCTACAATAATTCCTCAGTATTGTCAGCCACAGTGCTTTTCACCATAAGTGGGCCGCTTACATGTTGAAATCATAAAAGATAAATCCTCCACATATATTTGGGTTACCCAAATAAACAAGCGTTCAGATGTTAAATTGCATATGACCACTAAAATTAGAAGTGAGTGCCATTGAAAATACACATTCTTTTCAGTCGTAATTTGGTAAATTGATCCTCTTTTATGTCGTTTTTTTCATGTCTAAATCGTCGCGTTAAAGCACTACTGACAATAGGCATTATTTTCATTGAATGTACGTTCTCTTCAGTACATTTGTTTAAACTTTAGTCTGGTAAATCAAATTATCTAGGAGGATATAGTTTTTTAAATTATATAAAACATGACTAAAGTTCAGGTGATCAGCAAGATAGTAGCTACATAATTTGAATCATAAACTAAAATATTAATTTGAATAGTTCTATGAAGTTTCTGAGAAAAACACACAAATAATGAAACTAACAGTTACAAGTTCTTTCTTTTAATGACCGTTCACTATAATATATTTAAATGGTAGAAATATTTCATGCTAACGATATAATTGTACAGATTCATATTTATTCGCGTAGCCACTATACGTAGAAAATTTCTAGGTACGTTTTTGTTATCCACAAGAAGTGGTTCAAACTCCACTATAAACTATAGAGCTCATTTCTTTTTACCTGACTTGAAGTCGTGTATTTTCAAAGAGCTACCTTGGTTAGTTGAGCAGCGACTTATAAGTGAGATGAATTGCATTTTCAAGAGTTTTAGTCAATTTTTTGAGGTTAGGTAGAACTGTCAACTTGATAAAGAAGATATGACGTTGGACTGAACTCAGCGCATCCAAAAACTGAGGCACTACGCCAAAGTTGACGATTTTACAAATTGTATAGCATAAGATGCAGTTTCAAAACGTTTTTTGGTTAATTTATTCACGGTCGAAAGGACTGGTGGCCTGATGAGGCAATTCTAATATCATATTCAGTTTTAGAGACCCATGATAGCAATACACCCCTCAGGTACGTCGCACGAAAAGTTTGTCGTTGGGCTTTCTTTATATGTTCAAAAAAAAATTGTGATGCAATCAATTCTTATAATTTTTGTTCAGTATATATCTTATTCCCAATGTTCATACTTTTTCAAATTTTCTTGTACGATGCTTTTGGCGATATAGTAGAGTACAGGAATTTTAAGCGTTTCTTGGGAATAGCGTAAAAAAATGCGTATGCTTGAATTGGTGCCTTACCAAACTTTCATTTGGCTCCCCACACGATAACCTTAAAACTCTTTTTCAGCTCCGCATTTGACCCTCGAAGTTAACCCCTAAAATCGAAAGACTTCTTGTGTTTCACGTATGTAATTGGGCCACAACATGTTACAACTGTGCCTCATTTCAACTTTCTACATAAAACAGTCTGAGAAAATTGTCTCAACGACGAACGACTGGACTGACACCGAGGCAATTCCATAAGTGTTCTGATTCTCCAATTTTTGTACAGGTTTCTAAAAGAAAAAGGAACAGATTTATTTGGTAAATAAAAATCAGCCTATAGAATTGATCTTATCATTCATGATGGCGACGGAAGACATAGATAAATGAACTTATGTTGTTTAGGGGACTATTAAGAGCAAAGAGCATAGACTTTCCAAATTTAAGATTTATGAGAATTAGTATACTTTAATAACTAGTTACCATCGCGTCATCCCGAATAGGGAAGATATGAAATGTTTTCTTGAGAAAAATTCTGAACCTATTGTAAAAGACATTCAAAAGCTCATAAAGCTTTAAAAGATAATACAGAAAATCCTTAAGGAGATGGTACGCTCAAGGGGGTTGTAAAAAATGTCCAAGATGCCTCTCCACCTGCTCTTTTGGAAGATTAGTAGATGGCACTAGAAGTACTGAATCGAGAGCCAGCGACAAAGTTGCTCGATATTCTACAATGCCCATTTAAAATGGAAACACCTTTATAACTTTTTTATTTTTTGTCCGACTTGAACCAAATTTTACTAAAAGATAAAAGAAATTAAGATCTACTTATGGTCAAAAAACGTTCGCCTCCTACAAATGCAAAGCCACCGACGCGCGACGGTACCAAAATAAATTGAAAAAATAAAGAAATAATATTAGGCATTTTTTTATCGGAAAACTTTATTAATGAAAGTTGTCCAAAAACCTGGAGTCCAAAATTTCGACAAAATTTGAAAAATAAAATACAAATCACTTGACAACTACCTGACGGCTTACGTTTAGTTTCAAACAAAATTGTCATATCACAATTTTCTAAAGAAAAAAAAAACAATTAAAATGATATTTTCGGACTCGGACATTGTTTTAAACAAAATTTCAATAGTCTTTAATGTTGCTGAAATTTTAAACTCTAGATTTTTGGACAATTCTGAACAACTTTCATTAATACAGTTCTTCGATAAAAAAAATTGCTAATTCTTTATTTTGGCCATTTATTTTGGTACCGCAGGTGGCTTTGCATTTGTAAGACGCGAATGTTTTTTTTTTTTGGCCATAAGTAGATCCTAATTTGTTCTATCCTTTGGTGAAATTTGCTTCAAGTCGGACAAAAAATAAAAAAGTTATAAAGAACAATACTTTAACACAAGCTAAACATTACACTATTTCTGATTTATTGAACATTTTATATAACTGTTACATATTTTATGAGATACTATTCACAGTTTTCTCGTAAATATTGTAAGATTTTGTTCAAGCCACCAAGCCTTGTTCATAATCTTGTTGCATTTGTGACAAATTTACTATTTCTAAGTTTATAAACATTAGGGACTATTGGAACTTATCGTAGACGGTTTTGTATTGTAACTAATCATATCTAAAACTATAGAATGTTCTCTAATTATTTTTTATTTTTCTAAATGTTTTAAACAACCCACCCCAGAAGAGTGGGATTGTTTTTTATTTAGGAGTATTTTTATTTTATTAAACGAAGAAAATTATTTGTTTAAGAATTAAAATAATTTCATTTAATTCAAACACAATAACGCTTTTCCAGGCTGTCCCAATATCAATACATTCGGAGTCTCGTTCTTAAACTTCACTATCTGGACGGATTTACAGACGGACAGCCGGGCAGACAGACATATGGACATTTTGAAAGTTGTTGAGAATTCGATCAGCAACGCAGAGATATGAATATTTGTTCTCTACAAGCTATATCACCGATTTTAGAAATATATTCACTCTTCGATTGTATTTGTGAAAAATATAATAATGAAATTAAGTGGTAACAAATCTGGACAAACGGGACAAGTGGGAGCCACTGTTTAATTCAGAGAACAAAATGGCTTGTATTTAAAATATAGATATTTTTATGCCGCTTATGTTTTATTTGTTATATTTTGGTAAATAAACTACTATTATTTTTAGAATAATTATTATTAAGTGGAGAATTTAAAATGGCCATGGATATTACAGCTAAGGTTCTTACTTACTTACTCTTTGACAGGTGCACTAAGTGATCAGTTAGAGACAAAATGTCAAGATTTATGTATCTGTTGTGTGGGAAACGGCAACTTACGCTGAACATGCATAATTGGAATTGTGAAGTAATACCAATCAGCTTTTTAAATTTTATACATCTCCTTCCTTAACAAATTTCTGCATATGCCAGTGTATATAATTACGTACTGTTTTATTTATTTTGACAAAGAATCTATAAATGATTTGTCTGTTGCCATAGTAGTGGTTGAATACTGACTGAACACATTTCGTAAACAGTCTTTATTTATTCATAGAAAATGCCGCCAGGCAGTAAATTAATGAATCAGTAACGATAAAGAGACGTTCTGACAACTGAAGTCAATAATCAAGTTGGACAATTCCAAAGATAAAACCCATAATCTTTGCTAAAGCTCGTTTATTTTCTTGTGTATTGATATTTTGTTTCTTTAGAGCTGAAATAAAAAAATATGTATTTAATTTAGATATATGTATATGTCACTTATTACATAATAATATTTAAACAAATCGTTTTGGGAAGTACAGATTTTACCATTAGTGTGTACAAGTAATAAACTAGTAGAAGTTGCAGGTGGGCACTGCAAATTCGTTGTTGATTGACAATTTTCTCGAATACAGGACAATTTAATTTGAGTGGTGCCACTGAGATTAAGTACACAGCGAATATTTTCATTTTTATCTTTACTATTGCTCTATGTATTCATAGTCGGCTACACCTAACCGCAATATTCACTAGTTTCATACCTCTTACTTCAAGTTAATATAATAAATGTAATTATATTGCTCACGCATCAGTTCTAGCAAATAGGGAGCATATGATATCAATACAAATAAAATTAAAATTCATTTCGCTCTTTATATTTTGTCAAAAGCTATTAAGTAAATTAGTATACAATAAGTGTCTTCCATTTTTAATCATATTTCCTAAATTGGAAAAAGTTTGAATATACGTATTGCGAACGCCTACGTATTATAAAATGACGGTGAACTTGAAGTTGAAGAACTTTTGTCATTAGTATACAATATCAAATTAGTTTCAAATTGCCAACGCCATTTGAATAATTAAAATAATCAAATAAAGGAGAACTCTACCAGAGCTTTGTTGTTATACTGATTTGCCGAAAATTCTAAAGAGTTTTACACGTAATGACTCTAAATAATTAAGATGTCGAACAAACACTTTGAATGACAGTCTATATTAGCTAACAGACTAAATAACTGGTGATATTTTAGCAAATTGCCAACATGACTTTCGTACAGGTTACCCCACAGAGTTTGCTAATACAGAATTAATTCCATTTAATTTATAAATAATAAATTAGATAATAAAGACTTTGAAACTTGACAACTTGTTTGATTTATCTCGTACCTTCGATACCTTACTGTCAGAAAAACAAGACACAATGGTTATACGCCACCATATATCGTAGATTTATCCTCCAAGTTAATATCGATAAATACACAGACGATTACGACTCTGAAATTGATACTCCACAAGGTGGTATACTCAGGCCACTCTTATTTTTGCAGTACATGAACTACCTGCCATTCTCTCTTTATAAGAGATGGAAGGTTTTTAATGTATGCGTAGCTGACACAAATATCCTAATTTATGCAAAGTTCAAAGTGAAATTGTAACCAATAGTTAACAGTACAATAAAACAGTGCTCTGAATTGTGTACAAGGAATGATCTAATCACAAATCTAGAAAAACTACATTTTTATAAATTATGGGATTGTACAGAAAAGTACAAAATCGTATAGACAAGCAGTTTAAAAAAGTTTCTTCACTTTTTATTCTGTTCTTAAGTAAACTTAATGAATTTAATTATATCAATGGAAGTGGGGGATAAAAATAAAGCATATTGACCAATATTTTAATTTTCAACATTATTACAATGCTGTTTATGGCCGTTTCCATATTTGTGTACAATTCTTTAAACAAAATATGTTTCTTCTACTCAATTAATGTAGATTGTCATAATAATTGATTTAAATAAGATAGTTTTGTGTCGCTATAACAAGAGTTGTAGCTCGTCTCTTTCTCTACAAAAAGGTCTTTACAAATTTTTGTCTTACTTAAGCCGTTTAGAAGATAAATCGAGTGTTCCACTTATAGTTTTGAGTCGCCTCGAAATGCGTGAAAAATGAGAATTCTCCGGGACTTTCGTAGGACCCATCGATCGATAATTCTTACTATTCAGAGCCCCTAATTAAATGAAAATAACACAAAATGTAGAGAAAAGTCTCACCTTTAATGTGGAACTAATCACAAAATTGATCATTCATTTTGATGATATATTCTGATATAATGATATATTAATCCAATTAACATTTTGTTGGAATTACTTTTGTTGGATAAGTATGCCTTGCGATCAAAGTAGAAGGAATATTTCTCATCGATCAGTCACCTCCAAATTTTGGATATCAATTCGCTATATTTTAATTAATAATAATAGCACAGTCTGAGTTTTTGGATTATAAGTACAACAAAACATTTCGAATGACATTATAGTTTTCTAAATGTGTGTAATATTTTTTTAATTTGTCTACATTATTAACACGTGTTCAGAAAATGCACAATTCTACAGTAAAATACATACAACTCATTTGTTTCTTAATATTCTTCAATGAGATTTTCACGAAATATAGATTAAAGCACGTGGAATCGAATACATGCAGTGAAAAAGCACCCACCAATACAGCACACAGTAATCCTCAGAACATACTGGGGACAACTTTTCAGGACATATGGGATATCCTGGGAAGATCCCATTATCACCTTAGGATGTCCGTAGGATTTACTATGAACAACCTGAGGACACTGATTGGACTTTATATAGGACATCCCCAGTTCTTTTAGGGTTTATTGGATATTTCTAAAGACAGCAAAAAATACATATTATTTTATAACACAGTAGATCATTACTTTTAAACTGAGCCAATAAGGTATACAAGTTTATGTAATGTCAGAGGTAAAATGGTTAATAAAAATGTGATACATATATCCAATGAAACAGGTCGAGATATCAAAATTTTGAGGTAAATACTTGAATTTTTTAAGTTGCTTTGAACTATTTGAACATGATTAATGAAAGAAATGTTTTTTCCAACCCCGAGAAAGGGTAAAAATATATATAACAAAGCGTTTTTCCAAAATTACTCAAAATGTGTAAAAGCTACTAAAAAAGTTTCAAACAAAAATTGTAAAAGCATGAAATATTACATAAAAATTATTGCCTTTTTTTGGCATTATTAAAATCAACAGAGTTTAGGGTGGTTGGAAGCTATAAGGGATGATATGTACAACTTTAAAAAATCATAGTTTGCTGCAAAGTCATAATTAATGAAAAAGAAAATTATTCACTCAGAAAAATATAAAGGATTACGTATCTGACAACAACATCTGCTGTCGGAGACTGGGCTACCCCTCCGACTTTTTTAAATTTTATTATTAATTTTTGGGATTTTTAATTCAAATATATTACACACACACATTGTTTGTTGGCACGCCTTTTCTACGGTCTCTATCATGGAAAAGAAAGGGAACAAGGTGGTCATGCGCAGGAGAACAGAAAAGGATAAGATCCTGAAAAATATAACGGCCGGTCGGTCCTTTTTAGTGCACTAACAAATTCTACCTAGTCTTTTAATAATTGTTGAAATTGTTAAATCAAAGTGTGCAGTGATTACACCTGAAAGCAACGCATTATTGTCCTTAACCACCGTGGATGCCAGGGAGAGCTCTCCAACGAAGCCACAGCAACGGCCGAAGGTAAGCCTGCACTCCATGTGTGTTATCTTTTTTTTGAACAGCTATCGAAATTTTTTATATACGGTCCTTCTAAGTTTCCGCGGTTGAAACATTGGTCCTTGCCGAGCCGTGGATGTGTACCAGCTTTAATAGATTATTTTAATTCTCTTAACAAATTTCGTTAAGATTTGGACATTTTAATTCAGCCAACGGTTTTCACACGTGATAAAAATACGACGCGACACGTGTACTTTCTTTCTTTATTAAGCGTAAATATATTTGCATTTACTATCTCTTTCCTTTGCTCTAACGTGAAACAAATCGAATATAATAGCGCAGTTCAGGCATTTACCCACAGAACCCTTCAAGGTCATTCATGTTTACATTTCAATTTATTTACCTAATATAAATTAAACATTGTTTGTGGTATTTAATTGAAAACCTATAGTGCATTCTTACATCCTGAGTTTTAATTCTGTGCGTATATTACACGTAATCTCTCCCAAATACTTACTTCTCACAATAGAATAAATATTTGGCGAATTTATACCATACTTTACTGTTCTCTAGTTTCCTTTATCGCGCTCTCATTCCATTTACGTTTAAACAACCGAAAAAATGTCGACTGATAAGGAAAAAATTAATAAACTAACGTTCAAACGTAAAGTTCCGCTAACTCGATTACAAGAAATATATGAATACGGTACGAATTCAACAGCTGAACCATGTTATAAACAAAATTTCTTAGCGAGGGTTGACTTTGTAGAAACAATTTACGAAGAATTTCAAGAATTTCATAACGAAATAATTTCTTTGATTTCTGATGACACAGAATTTAAAACTCAGGACGCTGATAGAATTGCAGCTGATAACTATTTATATGGCATAAAGAGTAAGAGGTTAGAATTGACGCTTACAGAAACTAATAATTCTACCCCTACCACAACTAGAAATGATTCCTTTACTTCGTGGGTGAAACTTCCAAAAGTCAGTGTGCCTACCTTTGACGGTGACTTGAAAATGTGGCCAACTTTTTTTGACTTATATAACAGCGCAATTCACAACAATACTCATTTGACAGGAGTTGATAAAATGCAATATTTGCTGATGTCAGTGAAAAATGAAGCTTTCAATTTAATTAAAGCCATTCCACTACTGGAAAATAATTATCAAATCGCGTATGATGCCCTGGTTGAAAGGTATCAAAATAAGCGACTTTTAGCTACAACTCATTTTAATGAAATATACACTGCTCAAACTTTACAAAAACCTTCAGCCAAAGATCTTCGGCATTTACTGGCCACATTTTCAGAAAACCTTGCAGCTCTTAAAGTTTTAAAATTTGATATAGATTCCTGGGATTTTTTGATTTTCAATATTTTGTTGCAAAAGTTAGATTCGAAAACAAGAACAGATTTTGAACTTGAATACAGTACTACAGACATGCCTACTTACAAAATGCTTACAGTCTATTTAGACAGTCAATGCAGGGGCTTAGAAAATTGTCAAAATATGGTGCCGGGGTCGAGTAAAGTCAAACCAAGTGGCTCCTCAAGCAGGTCAGCATTCCAGCCTTCCTTGAACGCTAAAAAACCATTTATGACATCATCTTATATTAACACGGTTGATGTCAATCGACAAAATTCTCATTCTACTTGCATATTATGTTCCGCTAATCATGCTTTGTATCGATGTCCGCTATTTCTAGCCAAATCACCCCCTGAAAGACTTGTTCTTGTAAGACAGCATAACTTTTGTACTAACTGCGTGCGCGCACCGCATTCTGTACGTAAGTGTCCCTCTTCCACAAGGTGTAAAATTTGCCAGTTGCCGCATCATACGTTACTCCATTTAAATTCTAATAAAAATTCTAATTCATCCCCGCCGAGAGGTGACAATGAAAACAATTCTGACCAAAATACATCCTCACAGCCAGCGGCTGTAGGACTTACACTGGCCACACAAAACATTGACCAATCTTTTCAGGCCTTACAATGTCACACTTGCACAACACCCATGAAACAAACTACTGTTCTCTTATCGACCGCTGAAGTTGAAATTCGAGACGTACGTGGTAATTTTCAAAAGGTTCGTGTTCTTTTCGACACTGCCAGTATGGCGAACTTCATTACGGAAAATTGTGTCAATCGTTTAGGTCTACGGCGACAGCATTACCCTGTCCCTATTGAGGGAGTAAACAACTTGATTTCTACCACAAATAATGGTATTACGCAGTGTTTCCTAAAACCTTGTGGTAAAACTGACCCTACATTTACCTTTGAGGCTATCATTTTACCAAAGGTGTGCTCAGATCAACCCAAAATTACAATCAACACCCAAAATTTTTCTCATATAAAAAATCTACCCCTAGCTGATAGCCAGTTTCATAGACCTGGTCCTATAGATATACTGCTCGGCGCAGAACTGGTACCTTTTATGTTAGGCTCTGGTCGCATTTTTGGCAAATTAGGTCAACCTGTGGCAATCGAAACAATTTTTGGATGGATATTACAAGGCAGGACAGACGTCTCATCGCAAAATACCTCTCTCCTTAACTGTCATATTTCTCTTGAACCCCAAGTGGACTTCATACTTCAAAAATTTTGGGAAATTGAACAGACACCTGTATCTAACATCTCTCTCTCAGCTGATGATGTTAAATGTGAAACAATCTACCAAGATTCGACTTATCGGGAAAATTCTGGAAATTTTGTTGTTCCACTTCCGTTCAGGCATTCATCAGAACCGGATTTCGGCGATACTTATACACAAGCCTATCGGCGTTTTCAAGGTCTCGAGTCCCGTCTCTATAAAAACCCTGAACTTCATGACTCTTATTCAAATTTCATAAAAGAGTACATACAGAAACGATATATCTCGGAGGTTCCTCGCTCAGATTATCGATCATCTTCAGCCTTTTATTTGCCTTACCATTGTATCCTAAAGCCTGAAAGCGTATCTACTAAACTACGAATAGTTTTCGACGCAAGTGCAAAGGGCACAAAGGGTATCAGCTTAAATGATGCTCTCTTTGCAGGGCCTAAACTTCATCAAAATTTAGCAACTATTTTATTAAAATTTCGTACTTTTCCAGTGGCATTCGTCTGCGATATTAAGCAGATGTACTGTCAGATATTTGTAAAACCAGAGCATAGAAAATTTCAAAGATTTATCTGGCGTTTTTCTGCTGCAGAGGAAATTAGAGAATATACTCTTGACAGAGTGACCTTCGGAGTATCATCCGCTCCCTACCTGGCTCTTAGAACTTTAAAGGAATTGGCCCTTATTGAAAATAATAATCATCCATTGGCTTCAAAGGTTTTACAGGATTCTGTATATATTGATGATTGCGTCAGCGGCGCAGACTCAATAGAATCCGCCCTTCAGCTTCAAACAGAATTAATTACCCTCCTTAAAAAGGGTGGCTTTGAATTGCGAAAATGGGCTAGCAACGATTCTGCAATTTTATCTGCTGTTCCAAATACAGATATTCAGATGCCCCTCAATTTCGATACAGATGGTCCTAGTTTCATAAAAGTTCTTGGCCTTCAATGGGATCCTAATCTGGACGTTTTCTCGTACTCAGTCACACCACTTGGCTCCCTATGCACTAAACGTAGTGTGCTCTCACAAATCGCAAGAGTCTTTGATCCTCTGGGGTTTCTAACCCCAATAGTTTTTTATGCAAAATGTATTTTGCAACGGCTCTGGCTTTCAAGGAGTGATTGGGATGACACTCCTACCGAGGATATTGTCAAAATTTGGGATCGTTTTATATCTGAACTACCTGAAATATCTAAACTCCAGTTACCCAGATTACTGGTCTCGAAGACCATATCTTGGCTAGAAATGCATGGTTTCTGCGATGCGAGTTCTGTAGGTTACGGGTGCGTAATTTATTTCAGATGCACCACTTCCCTTGGCCAAGTAAAAACGACTCTGATTTCTGGAAAATCCAGAGTCGCACCCCTCAAGGTTGTATCCTTACCTCGTCTTGAGTTATGTGCAGCGTACCTATTATCTGATCTGGTTAAGTTTGTAAAGGAATCCTATTTGGAACGTCTGGTGTTCGATGCAATCTACGCTTGGTCGGATTCACAAGTTACCCTTGCGTGGCTTTCCTCATCTCCGCATCGCTGGAAAACATTTATCGCCAATAGAGTGGCATATATTCAGGATATCATACCTCCTACTTCTTGGAAATATGTCCCTACTGGGGAAAACCCTGCCGATTGTGCTTCTCGAGGTCTCACCCCTGCGCAATTGCTGGAACATAATCTGTGGTGGAAGGGTCCAGAATTTCTACTCCATAGCCCCGAAACTTGGCCCGAACAACCTTCTATTTTACTAAATCATTGCCCAGATGCATCACGGGAAGAAAAACAGTTGGTTCTGCACGTTTCTACCGAAACTCCTTCGCCCACTTCAGTTTTACTTTCAAAATTTTCTTCCCTGAGAAAAATCCAAAGGATTGTAGCCTATGTTTTGAGGTTCATTTCTGCCCTGAAGAAAATCAAGGTTCATGATCCATTGGACAATCTTCCAGCATTACATTTCATTATAAAAGAGGTACAAAAAGAATCGTTTTCAGATATCATTCTTTCTTGTAAAAATAATACTTCTCTACCTAAGCCATTCCGCAAACTCGCTCCATTCGTAGACGAAGCAGGTATCCTCAGGGTGGGCGGTAGACTAAGAAAATCTTCTCTTTCTTTTGATGCTAAACATCCTATTTTATTGCCGAAAAATCATAGATTAACTGATCTTATTATAGAACAAGCTCATAAGGAAAATTTTCATCCTGGGCTAAAAACTTTACATAACTTACTGATTCAGAATTTCTGGATAATCTCTCCTCGCGCTGCTATTTATCGCTGCCTATCTAATTGCCTTAAGTGTTTTCGCTCAAAACCTCAGGCTTATACCCCATTTATGGCGGATCTTCCCACATTCCGCATTTCCCAAGTCAAAGCATTTTCTCATGTCTCATTAGATTACGCTGGTCCATTCAGAATAACAATGGGAAGATACAGAGGAGCTAAAACCTCCAAAGCATATATCTGCCTTTTCGTCTGCTGCGCTACGAAAGCTCTTCATTTGGAGTTGTCTTCAGACATGACGACGGAGGCCTTTTTAGCTAGTTTTCGCCGCTTTGTGGCACGAAGGGGTAGAGTGTCTGACCTTTACTCTGATTAGGGCACCAATTTCATAGGAGCAAGCAATCAGCTCCTAGCCTTCTCTGAAGCTGCTGCTACCGAACTGCGTATAAAATGGCATTTCAACCCTCCGGCATCACCACATTTCAATGGATTAAGTGAAGCAGGCGTTAAGTCCGTAAAAACACATATATTTATCGCGTCGTAGGCGACCAAATAATGACCTACGAGGAATTTTATACACTACTGACACAAATTGAATCACTTCTAAATTCGCGCCCTCTCTCTGCGATTAGTGAAGATCCTAATGATCTCACCCCGCTAACACCGGGACATTTTCTTACCATGGAACCTCTCTCTGCGATCCCCGAACCTAACATGTCGAATATTCCACTAAATCGTTTGACACGTTGGCAGATGCTACAAATAATGCACGCTGATTTTTGGAAGAGGTGGAGCCAAGAATATTTACATACTTTGCAACAACGCTACAAATGGACGAAGTCCCTACCTAATCTCAAATTGCATATGTTAGTTCTTATAAAAAACGAACAGAAACCTCCTCTTGAATGGGCTCTTGGACGAATAACCAACCTACATCCCGGAGTAGACGGAGTGGTACGCGTGGTAACCCTAAAAACGCAAAGTGGAATTTTAAAACGTCCCGTTGTGAAACTCTGTCCATTACCTGGACAATAACTTTTTTATCATTCTCGTGTTAATTTTTTTTTTTTTATTTTTGTACAAACATACTTTTTTTTTTCTCTTCCTATGACTAGGAAAACCTCGAATTGGTTTTGGTGGGCGGAATGTCGGAGACTGGGCTACCCCTCCGACTTTTTTAAATTTTATTATTAATTTTTGGGATTTTTAATTCAAATATATTACACACACACATTGTTTGTTGGCACGCCTTTTCTACGGTCTCTATCATGGAAAAGAAAGGGAACAAGGTGGTCATGCGCAGGAGAACAGAAAAGGATAAGATCCTGAAAAATATAACGGCCGGTCGGTCCTTTTTAGTGCACTAACAAATTCTACCTAGTCTTTTAATAATTGTTGAAATTGTTAAATCAAAGTGTGCAGTGATTACACCTGAAAGCAACGCATTATTGTCCTTAACCACCGTGGATGCCAGGGAGAGCTCTCCAACGAAGCCACAGCAACGGCCGAAGGTAAGCCTGCACTCCATGTGTGTTATCTTTTTTTTGAACAGCTATCGAAATTTTTTATATACGGTCCTTCTAAGTTTCCGCGGTTGAAACATCTGCGGACAATAACCAATCATATTTTCCCCTTTTAGATAATATAATAAATACAAGGATATAACATAGCAGTAGTATATTTATGAAATATTTAATGTAATCTTATTTGTCGAAATAACTTTAAAGTGAACGTGGAAAAGACATCGACGACCGGCGGATTTCTTAGAACTTTCGACTTGTCACAAAAAGGCGGCTAATTTAGAACACAGTAAATGTACTAAAAACAATTATAAATAACTGCTATTTAAATGAGATATACATTTTTAGTGAATTATTTGTACTGGAGGGGATTATCAAATAGAACAAACAAATAAGTTTTTAGAAGCAAATTTTACAAACAAATAAAAGACACAATAAATAGCCTCAAAATAATATATATACTTTTCATTATTTTTGTTGCTGAAATCTCCTAAATAATAATACCTTTAATAGGACGACTCTAGGACTTGCCCAGGATATTCCCACAGTGGATATTTTAATATCATTGCAGGATATTACTAGGACATCCTGCCAGGATTGTCTAGGATATCCCCATTTGGGATATTCTCAGGTTGTATATATTTTATTGGGATATCCTAAGGATATCCTGAGGAATTTTGTCCTCCATTGGGATATACAGGACCTAATGAGGATGTCTTAGGGATTTCATGTGCTGTGTGGGCATTGTTACGAGAAAAATAGATGGGATGCATAAAATTCAAAGATTGAATAAATCAACTGTATATATTTTACTAAGCCATCTTCTAACACTTCTTTTTCTATGATAAAAATTTGCATGAACTTTCTGATTAGTTCTACAATGAAGCTGAGACTTTTCTCTACATTTGATGTTATTTTCATTTTTATAGCGGCTCTGAATAGTAAGAATTATCGATCGATGTGTCGTATGAAACTCCCGGAGAATTCTCATTTTTCGCGCATTTCGGAGTGGCTCAAGACTGTAAGTGGAAAACTGGATTTATCTCCTAAACGGCTTAAGTAAGACAAAAATTTGTAAAAACCTTCTTTGTGGAGAAAGAGACGAGCTACAACTATTGTTGCAAACTTTTTTCTCTATTATCATTATTTTAGCCGCTAGAGCAAAAAAACCGAAAATAAAAAAGTTTTTCCAAGTTTTTTGAATTTTCCAGGAATTTGGAAGTACGAAGAGTGCATCATTCCATTCTACAGGTTATTACCTACTTAAACCCATTAAGTGAAAACATTAAGTCAAACGTCATAAATTAAATGTTATCAATAGTAACATAAACAAACCAAACCATAATTTCCAGACAGACAAGAAAGCAGGCAACACATATTTTCAGCCTTTAGTTGCGTTAAAACATTCAAAACAAATAAATATCAAATGACATAATAGTGTATAAATATTTAAAAATCACAATAATTGTAAGTAGCGCACATTCAGATTATAAAATTAAATAAGAAAATCTTGTTTTTGTAAATATTGTAGTTTTTCTCTGATGATGGTTAATAATCCGAAACGTAAGGAGATATGAGAATTTTTCATTCAAACTGAGTCAAGAATCCCAAGATATCCACCAATATTTACTAGATATGATTACTTTTTATTTGCCTTGCATGGTATTATTACTGACATTGTTATATTATAATGACATTATTATATACCATGTAGGGTCTGCTAAAAACCCTCGATGTGCGAGTGTAGTTCGCACTTGTCAACCTGTTTTCTTATTGCCTTCTTATTTTGTTTATTAATGCAGAAATGTTTTATATAATGCACAAAATAAATGCTCGTTAAATTCTAAATGATGTTGATTTAAATTGTTCTCATAATATAATGAACTGACTCGTTAGAAAAGATTAATACCCTTACTTGAGTGACTGTAATATCCAAGAATTGGGTCAAAATACTCGTTATATTGTAGCAGAATTCTGAAAACAAAGTCCAAAAGAGTATTCCGTCTCCCAATTAACATAGCACAACAAATTAATTGTTTTGCTTGTACCAGTAAACTTTAAATTTTGGATAATTTCAATATATGAGTCGCACACCCACTGGCTTCGCCTGTAATGTGTGAAAATTAATCTACTGCACGTTTGCAACCATTTTTTTATTTGGTAATTTATTTACCCCGCAACAAACAAAAATTATTTACCCTTCGTTTTTTGCGCCTACTCGAATACATAAATTATCGAGGCTTAATAGTACAATGATAAAAGGTACGAGATAAATCACGCGCGGAGTCCCTAAACAAACCCATTTTGGTATCTAGTAAGTGTGTAAATATAAAGTTAATATGAGCCAACTAACCTCACCCTTGTGATTTATTGCCCCTAAAAAATGTAATATAAATTTTATATTATATTTTTCCTCCAAATACAAATATTGACTCTTCTACTGCACCTAAATATTAAAGGAAAGCAAATACCAAAAGGCACTCGTATCGATTACACAGAAGAATTCAACTAACGACAACTAACGTGTGTTTGATATTTTATTATCCATTTGCAAAGTTATTGTGGTATATCTGCACAGCAGAACTTAGACTTGATTTAAAAAAGTAAAATTTGCACATATTTGCGACTTTACACGGCATTTTTACTCCCTGCCAACGTTTTAAAGAAATTGCTCGATAAACAAATTAAATATCTCACCTCGGGAATGTCGTTTCGAAATGAATTGTTATACAAGCAAGAAATGCATGAAAAAACCAATGGATTTTTGTGACAATTGAAAACTAGTTGTTTTAATATCTTCAACTTTATGTTATCACAAGATTTCTTCAAAATATTAATTAATAAACAATTGACAGTAGTAAACGCGAAATGGTCTATATATCAGATTCTAGTTCGATATGACATTTCTGAACCGAGACATTTCATTTGTTTACTAAGTATTTTTTTAAAACGTCGGCGGGGAGTAAAAGAAAGAAAAGAGGGGCAAGGCCACATAGAAATGCTAGTTTTTATCAATATCTATCGATTACGGGGGTGGAGCGCGCAAAAAATGCAATGGAAAATCCTTAATAAACAAATTAGTTTATATATTTAAACAATTGCAAAATACGAGCGATATCGACACAGAAAAAAAATGTAAATTCTATGAACAAGCTGCAACATTTTGACGATAATAAAATATCCGTATGACCCATTGTTGAACATAAAAAAAAATTTAATTTAGGACCCTTCATTATAACAATTTAACGGTCAAAGGTAAAAGTTGGCTACAGATCTGAAACGACGCGTACTGATAAAATCTTAATCTTTTATATCTTAACTTTTGTTACAGTCTATTTTCGTATCTGCACATTTACAATTTGAATATCGTAATATGGTAATATAGTATAACTGGTTGCCTACCGTTCGTGCTCCATGTGAGCCACGCCAATGATGTTAGCAACGAGTTGCTGGCAACGCATTGCTAGCAACGCACTGTAACTGTACCTAATTAGGAAGCGAGTTTCGAACGTCTCGATTATAACCTTTTCAAGGCCGTTATTATCAATTAAACCTATTGTTTTGTTAATGGAATTATGAAATACTGTATTATGTGTGGAATATAAACATCATTAAGGGAGATTTATCAGATTTGTGGGTTATGTTGTATAGTGTTCATTCGGAACGTACCCATGGACATTCTCAGATTTTGACAGAGGTTTCCGTCTGGGCCATTTTTGGGACTTTTTTCCGTTTGCCGGCTCGAGGAGAAGTTGTGTCACTGAGCACGTGGATAGCATTTTGTTAATTTGCTCCTTTAATGGGATTTAGTGCTGTAGTGACAAATTAGCCGTATTTTATTTTGATATTTTTATGATTTTCTGTTGGGAAATACTGCTACGGAATTTTCCGGATAAATCAACTTGCTGGAAGCACATGGCAAAGGAATTCTGAAAGCCCACTCAACATCTAAGGGCTTTTTGGATTTTTGGATTTTTGGACTTTTTGGATTTTTTGGACTTTTTGGATTTTTTGTTCTTTTTGGTTTTCTTGTTCCTTTTATACCTTTTGTTCTGTTGGTTCCATTTTATCTTGGACTTTTACTGGCACGCATCATGTATGTTTGACCCCACATCTTACCTGTTGGATTTGTACATCTGTATGTGAATTTGGTTTTACTGAAACTTGGTTGGCAAGATATTTGGTAAATTTGGAATCCTGAGTGTACCGGTGAGACTCTCCTGCCTGGTTCCCTTGGAAGCTACGCTCCCCTGGTAGGCCTAGTGGTTACATTTTGAAACCTGCTGGAGGTAAGCGTCTTTGTATAACCTAACGAGGGACCTTATATCACCTTCTACGTGAGGCATAGAGAGCCCGTCAGCTTTCTTACGTACACATTAAATATAAATTATCAGTACATACTTTGCATATAACCAATTAAATTTTATAGTTTTGAACACCACGCTTGGACCTATCGTCACTTATTCAATTCACATTATTTTGTTAATTTCATGTTAAATTTCAGTATTTTAATGTAATCGTTTAAGCTAATATATCTTGGGGGGTCATATTTTGCCTATTAGTAGTTAAGAGTTTATTAGTTTTAAGTTATATGTTTTGTGTTAGGTTAAGTGTGGGCCACACATAAGTATATCGATTGTGTGTAATATTATCTCTGTGAATTTGGCTGTAAGCGTATCTAAATATCATTATTAAATCTGTTATAGTAAGAAGCGTATTTGTTTTCACCAGCGTACATTTAAAGCCCCAATTTAGTCGAAGCCACACCCCAGGTACTTGTCTAGTCGGCCGTGTGAGCCTCTTTCGCCACCAATTAAATGCAGAGAGGGGACTGCACGTAAAACATAAAAATTTTGTTCAGGGCACAGGGTGACCACCCTACCCTGCTGTATTGCTGATATATCAGCCTCTAAAGTTAAATTTTTTTATATATTCCCCTTTATCTGGGAGCCCTGCAACACTTTTCATTAAAAAGTCAAAAAACATCATGAAATGAGAGTTTTCTCGAAAAACCACTGTTTTTAACATGAAGCCTGTCTTTTATAATTTTTCTAATGCTACGTATTCAGCGCAGTTTTTCCTATACTTAAGAATAATCAATATAATTGCTGTTTTCAAATTTCTGACCAAGAAAAGTTATGACAACCGGCCTATATTTAATTCAAAAAAACTGTTTCACTAATTCTTGTTCCGTTTAAACTAAAATAAAGTTAAAAGTCCTACGACTCAAAATCACAAAAAATCAAAATAAAAAATACAAGCCCCTTAGGTCCCTTTCGCGTGACTACTCACAGTTATTTAAATGTTAAAGAAACTTATGTTCTACAATTTGCAACCTAGCAAAATTTACAAAAATCAAAATTGGAAATTATGTGCAGCAATTATATAAAATGTCCAACAAATGAGCAAAGAGTTTACTCCAGTCTTGTTTCATAATGAAACATATTTATTAACAAGTGTGGTAAAGTTACAGTAAATAGTAAAAATGTGTGTAAGCATTCTATTTCAATCGTCAGTCTAAAATTAAAAGATCGTTTGTCACTAATTATATTGTTAAAGTGGAATTAAGAATACCTTAAGAAAATAAACAAATTAGAACCTCTTTCAGTTCTTCCATCAATTTGTGACATCTTAACCGTGAAACAACATGGTGGCATAAAATTAGAAATAGTAATTAAGCGCCTAAGGGTTTCAAATTTTCTTCATGGCTATAATTTTAACATAAAGACTCATTCCTCTCCTCTCCAGTTCCCTGCGATTTGGTTCTTAGTCCAACACTCTAGTATGCTAAGTATGATTTTATGAAAATTTGAATTGCTTGACTCTCATTTATAATCGTTTTATGAGGAGAAATATTACCTCTTCATAGGTTTTCAAATAATAAATCAAATGATGTGCATTCTCTTTTTTATATAGAACGACTTGACAGGTGGTTTGAGATTTATGTAATATTCCAATTGGCCTCCCTTTACTGTATAAGATGTTCGACAGCCTCACGTCATACATACGGCATACATTCCTTAATAATAATGTATAATAATTTAAAATGTTTAAAAGAAGACGTCTTTCTGTCACAATTTGTTATAATCAATCAACTTTAAACAAACAAAATATTACGAATGTCAATCGCGAATCAAGTTGGAACTAACCGCAGACGCGGATAAATAAACATTTATCTCAATTACTACGTCTTCTATTAGCACAGACAAATCAGCCATTTAGGGTAACAAAAATTAATAAAAGGATCATCTCCCGGATTTAAGTAGGTAATAACCTGGAGAACGAGATGATGCATTCTTTGCACTTCCAAGTTCCGGGAAAATTCAAAAAAATTTGGAAAAACTTTTTGATTTTCATTTTTTTTGCTCTAGCGGCCAAAATAATGAAAACAGAGAAAAAAGTTTTCAACAAAAGTTATAGCTCGGTTCTTTCTCTACAAAAAAGGTTTGTATACATTTGTGTCTTACTTAAGCCGTTTAGAAGATAAATCGAGTTTTCCACTTATAGTCTTGAGCCGCTTCGAATTCTTATTATTCATAGCCCCTAAAAAAATGAAAATAACACAAAATATAGAGAAAAGTCTCAGCTTCAATCTGGAACTAACCACAAAATCACAAAAAATTTTATCATGGAGGAAATGTGTTAAGCCATCCTTAGTAAACTTTGCACAATTAATCCACAGACTTGTTCATATCTTTGCCGGGAGTCGTTAGAATGATAATTCATTTTGCAAATATATTCTTATATAATGATATATTAATCCAATTAACATTTTTTTGCAATTACTTTTGTTGGAAAAATATGCCTTGCGATCAAAGTAGAGGGAGAAATATTTTCATCGATCAGTTATCCCCAATTTTTTAGTTCAATTCGTTATATCTTAATTAATAATAATGGCACAGTCTTAATTTTTGGATTATAAGTACAATAAAACATATTCTTTCGAATGACTTTAGAGTTTTTTTAAATGTGTGCAGTACTTTTTAAATTTGTCTACATTATATAGCAAAGCATATACAATTTATTTGTTTCTTACTATTCTTCTATGAGATGTTTACGAAATATTGATTAAAATGCGTGGAATCTAATTCATGCAGTGAAAAAGCACCCATTGGTACGGGAGGATCCATAAAACTCAAAGATATGAATAAATCAACGGTATAAAGTTTACTAAGCCATCTTCTAACACTTTTTTCTCTATGATAAAAATTTGTACGAATTTTGTGATTAGTTCCAGACCAGACTTTTTTCTACATTTCATGCAATTTTCATTTTTTTTGCGGCTCTGAATAGTAAGAATTATCAATCGATGCGTCCGGTCGTACGAAACTTCCGAAGAATTCTCATTTTCCGCGCTTTTCGGAGCGGCTCAAAACTATAAGTGGAAAACTGGATTTATTTCCTAAACGGCTTAAGTAAGACAAAAATGTGTAAAAGTATTTTTTGTAGAGAAAGAGACGAGCTACAACTTTTATTGAAAACTTTTTTCTCTATTTTTATTATTTTAGCCGCTCGCGCAAAAGAACCGAAAATCAAAAAGTTGTTCCAATTTTTTTTTTTATTTTCCCGGAACTTGAAAGTGCAAAGATTACATCATTTCATTCTACATGTAATTACCTTTATTAATTTTTGCAAGGTTTTTACAAAAGTTTGCCTTCATTGCCCGTACTATATAGCAACTTGAATCTGGTAAGATTTGTGGAAAAGGAAAACAAAACTTTATAAAACATTCAGCGAAATGGAAAATTTCGCTAATCCGGCGCCTCACGCTTTTCATTTATTAACATAAGTAACGTTAGTATTATTAACACTATTTCGTTCTTTTTACTGAATAACACGCCTACTCCGTTGGACTATTGGATTGGTTATATTATTAACTTGATGTATACCCGGGGTTTCTCGGTCAGCTTTAAATGAAAATTCTATATTTTCTTACGTTTCGGCTTTATTAACCATCGTCAAGAGAAAAAAATTATATACACTTTTATCATTTTACTTATAATTATTCTGTTAAAAGTTTTAATGCAACTTTGAGTTGCATTAACACTTTTAACAAAAATGACGTAAAATTGTAAAATAGTGTAAACAAAAATTTTAATTTTTTTTTCCTCTGACGATGGTTAATAAAACCGAAACGTAAGAAAATATAAGAATTTTCAATTAAAGCTGACAGAAAAGTCCCAGGTATGCATCAAGTTAAGTTGATATCAATGGTCAAAAAATTACAAATGTTTATTTATAGATTGGTTATAAATATGAAGCACCAATAATATTGTAATACGAAATACTTAAAAAGATTTCGTTGGTTCAATAACATTTGATAGTCATTAGGCGTTACTCCATTTCCTTTAACTGTGTTTGCCAAAAGCATAGTTCTCGGAGAAGAATGAAACGTTACTGCTGGCAGTATTCACAGATCGGATAATTGACATGGAATTACTCACTTTTGTAACGGACAGCTTGTGGTCCTTTTCAATGGGTATTTGTTGAATGGTCTTGCAAATTGTATGATAATAAACAGGTTACAGTTCTTAGAACCGCACGGGCTGCTGAACTACTTTTAAATGGACATTGCTCTGCAAAAGTTCTTATTATGTATGATTGTAAGAAGTCCCATGGATTTTTTCAATTTATAACTGCTAAAGAAGAATTTGAAACTGTCACATAATTTTTAACAATGGATTGTAATTAGATTCTTAGTTGGGAAATATCCTCAGTAGTAGAAGTTGTGTTTTTCAAAGTAAACGCAATAACTAGTTTTTTATTAGAATCTATCTTCATAAGTAACTAATTTGCTTCATTTATTTATCTAGTAAGTATACAAATGATACGATTTTTTAAAAATGTATCTTTAATATTGCTGTTATTAAGAAATGCGAAAAGATGAAATTTCTAGAGCTTGTATTACTTTTAATTTTATAAGCTTTTAAATGTATTTACATGAATTATTATTATTACCGAAAAATCGCAGATTTTATATTTAAGAAGACACCCACTAAATTGGAAAATAATTTTATATCACTATACCCAAGAAATTGGAAGAAATAAGAGCAGAAAATGACTATCATAATGCTAGACGACTTTAACATTTACGCAGGAAACGACAATCAAGCGTACATACACAAGAACATCATTGGAAACCCCTACCCACATATAGTCAAACGTAAGTGGAAACTCGCTAAAAACTTGGCACACAGCTCTTCGATGGGACAATAAGACAATTATTTACAATTATTATTTTTATCGCAGATTTTATATTTAAGAAGACACCCTCTAAATTTGTGACTTGGAAAATAATTTTATATCACTATACCCAAGAAATTAGAAGAAATAAGAGCAGAAAATGACTATCATAATGCTAGACGACTTTAACATTTACGCAGGAAAAGACAATCAAGCGTACATACATAAGAACATCATTGGAAACCCCTACCCACATATAGTCAAACGTAAGTGGAAACTCGCTAAAAACTTGGCACACAGCTCTTCGATGGGACAATAAGAAACTCACGGAGCAAGAGCCAAACCTATCTGAATATATGGAACAACACAAAAACCTATTCCATTGGTTTATTTAGATAGACCATATCCTGGCGGACAGAGAAATAAGGGAGAGGGTTAAGGATATTATGGCACAAAGAACAACAAAAAGCAACACAGCCCATAAAATACTATATGGAAAACTAGACAATGAAACTGGAAGTACGTAAGGGATACAATAGAACACCAAATAGCACTTGGAACATTGTCTTTCTATAGAAAGAATAATATAAAAAGGAAATGCCAGGAGGAAGTGGAAAACAATTAACAGGGGAAGAACTTAACTGATCAGCAGTGAGTTCCAAAATAAAAATAGCGGTGGAGAAGACGCCAATGCGGAAGGAATTACCCATGAGCACACAATAAATACGAACAGCCAAAGAAGATGGAGGTCGCAGAAAAAATAACAACATATACTAAGTACATGAGGATAAGCACGTCATGGGAAAAACCTTAGCCCATATCTAGTTAAACAAAAATGGAATCTCGCCAAAGGATACAACACAACAGCAAATAATGACATCTGAAACATCTCCCTACTGTAGAACGAAGAACTCACAAGTAGGAATTCAATAAAGAAATATCAAGGATATACACATTGCAAGATTCAGAAACAGAAGAAACGGAATACTCAGAAGAAGATAAACAAGGAGGTGACGATAGATGGAAACTTAAAAGAGGCATCTCGCCCATTCTACGAAAATGTTTGAAAACTATTAACACTATGTAACTTACACTTCGTCTTATATTTCCTAAATTTCTTGTATTTTCATCTTGTGACAATTATTGTTTCATATTACATTTAATCAATATAATATGATGTTTCTATAAAAGAATAGAACTGAATTAATTTAACTGAGAACCCTCTACAAACTCAGGACAGATTAGCATAATATCTGGACAATAAAAATGTATTAAACTTAGTCGTAAAACTCTGGGATGGTTCCCCGGTCGCAACTTGCACGCCTGCAGAAATAAAATTATTAAATAACCTCGGTTTCGATCATAAATCCCTTATATTTTTCCCACCACGAAAACGCTCATTAAAATAAACTGTATTAATATTTATAATAACCACATGTGGTAATACTAACTAGAAAATCTCAAAGAATTTAAACTCATTAACCAGTTGAGGCCGGGTAGACATAAACAAAAGCTGTTTATAAAGTAATTAACACATATAATTGATACTTGGAATTATGACTGATGGGTCTGTCATGAAAGAAGCAATGTCTAAAAATAGGAACGAGCTGCTAATTACACTAATTTTGAGAGGTATTAGTATATTGGTTGGAGTATTGTTTTATAGATTAGTAAAATCGGTAAAAAGTCAATTAGCAAAATGGAACCGTTGTGTTGTATGCGTCAGTTATAACCAGAGCCCGGCGCAAAAGTAGTTATGCCAGAGACGGTCTTCACACACAGATAAATATAATGTTTTGTATGATTCACATAAGCAAATAAATACATTATTTATAGGAAACAAATACCTACTTTTGCAATAAGAAATAAAAAGTATGGCATAAAACTCATAAAATAATAAATACATAATTTATTGTTGGTTTGGAGAAATTATTTATTTGGCGTTGTTGAGCAAGTAGATGTAAAAGATGTTTACTGAAACTGGTGAATAAGAAATACCAGACTTCGGCCGCACATTATATACACCTGCAGCGTCGCGCGTCGGTCTGATTGTCTAATTGAAAACAAAAAACTCGGCACTTTAAACGGCATACGCCACTTCAACTTTTTATATCAGTTAAGGAAATGTAAACATCTCCCATATGTTTCTTCCAATTATATTAAACAATTTTCAATTTAAAATATAATTTTTGTCTGTGCACATAATCTAAGGCACTATAATTTAAAAAAATATAAGGATAATTTTCGACACTACAAAGTCACCGCCACGCTTGTCACTCTCTTCCTGCTTTTTTACGACAGCAAATAGGATACGGTAAACAATAATAATAGTAAAATAAACAGCAGGTTGCGTTTTATATTTTGCAGAAGACTTCAAACATACAGAAAGCATTTGAAATGAAAAAGGTCCAACAATTATTATTAATTTATTACACAATGACCAGTGCCATGTGAGATTGTTTATATACACATACGCATTATGGAGTCAACACTACCAACTTGTCAGTACATTTAATAGAAGTAAATGTGTCGTGATTTGTTATGGCGTCGAGTGGTTTTCCATTAAATAAAACAGTACTTTCGTAGATTAAAGATTTTCTGGAACTGCAGTTTAACGTTGTAGAACTTTTCTATGCCAGCTGTGAAAAAACACTTTCGTGGACATGCAATTCGAACATTTTAAAACAAATTTCATCTGAACGTATAAAAACTAAAATTTAGCATATTTACATGGTTATTTCTCACGGATCCCTCTAGCTATACGGAACGTTCAACGTAAGCCGGAAACAGATCAGTATACAGTAATTGATGTAATAAACATTACAGGTATTTGATCTACATCAATATATTTTTAGAGTCTCAGGGGATATTGCTGAGTGAAATACAAATTGGATACATAACAGTGTTAAGAAACAACCCTGGTTTTTCAACATTTTTGTGTGTGGCAAAGAAGTGTACGTTGAACGGTTGAACGATCCTTTTTCACAACACAAGTGGGATATTCAGTGACAGGCGCCGGAGTTTTATTTCGGACGATTTAGAAGTGCAAATAATATATCCTCATTATCCTAATAAGGTATAGTTACTAGGCGTTTATGTTTGTGCACCTAACAATAAGTGCATCAAAGTATGACTTATAACTGTTTTGGGGCCATTTACCTTTAAATATTACGGAATTCACTAGATATAATCATAATGTAAAATATTGCATTATTGCGCATGAAAATGTTTATATAGTTCATATTGCGCAAAGCCGACTCTGGCTTTTACGTCATAACTACCTCTGAGCCGGGGTCTGGTTATAACATTTTCAGTATTTTTTTTTTTTTGCTTTTACGGAGATTAATTATATCACCAGTTTGTAAAGCAAAAAATAAATTTTGTAAAATTTAACATCTCCATAGACTGATAATAATCCAAGACCCTGGCCAATAAACGAATTTGTAATAGATAATAATGTCGTTTGCTTGATGCAACAAATCTTCATACAGGGTTATATTAGTTTCATGTCACTAAAAAGAATTGTTGGTGGGGAACAAACAAAAAACCTTATATAACATAGGGTCTAAAGCCCATAGTTTTGGAGAAAATATTTTCTTTTTTATTTCAAAAATAATTAAGTAATAATGCTTGAGAACTGCTGGCATATTAGGGTAGTCTTTATTGTCTTCGCGTCTGCTCGCGCATGTTACTCTGACATTTATGCAGTTAGGTTCTCTCCCTTCTCCAATGTAACATTCTCAAGCAATATTTTATTATACTTTTCACAATAGTTCAGTCAACGGGAGGTTTCACCTCTAACTTGAGTGCTGGTGAATGAATTTTGATGGAACCTTGTGCAATGTGTTTGTAATGACGTTAATAAAAAAGTTGAAAAAAAGTCGAGTAGGAAATGATTGGACATTTTTAAAATTCTTTATGTTATGTTTTTGAAAACAGAAACCATTGAGGGTAGTTTCTAAGAGTCGTGATATACTTAAATAGCCGCTGCCCTTGCCGCTGCCTAAGGAATCACTACTTCCATATCCAGACTTTCCATCCTAGTCTCTTTAAAGGAAAACTTCTTAACCATATTTATATTATAAAGCAATTTCAGGCCTTGGCTTCCAGTACTTACAGCAAATCTCAACTTTCTGTACTCTGACCTGCTTATTTTGTTCGTTTTCCCCTATTTACCTTTACATACCCCTCACCCCTTCAATGGAATTATCCCAAAATATAATCTAGTTCCAGATGTCGTTATAATATATACATGTACCAAATTCCAAGTGAATATATATAATTAAATTTTATCAGAGTGGTTGAAAAATCTTATAAAAAATTCTGAGGCTTTGACTTCTAGTATGTACACCAAATCCCAAGTTTCTGTACTCTGACGTCTTACCAGCTTGCTTTACTTATTTTCCCCTATTTAACCCCCAACATTTCAACGGAATCATCTCAGAATATAATGTAATTACAAATGTCGTTATAATACAGAGCGACCCATTTAAAAGCGGGGCACCTGGGCACCTTTATAACTTTTTTCTTTTTTGTCCGACTTGAACCAAATTTTACCAAAAGATAGAACAAATTAGGATCTACTTACGACCAAAATAACATTCGCGTCTTACAAATGCAAAGCCACCTGCGGTACCAATATAAATGGAACAAATAAAGAAATCATATTAAGCATTTTTTATCGAAAAACTTTATTAATGAAAGTTGTTAAAATTTGTCCAAAAACCTAGAGAGTCCAAAATTTTGGCAATATTAAGAAATATTGAATTTTGGTTTTGAAAAAAAAAATGCAAATCACTTGACAACTGACAGACAGCTTACGTTTAATTTCAAACAAAATTGTCATAGCACAATTTTCTAAAAAAAAAAAAACAATTAAAATAATATTTTCGGACTTAACAAAATTTCAATAGTTTTTAATATTGCTGAAATGTTGGATTCTAGGTTGTTGGACAATTCTGAACAACTTCCATTAATAAAGTTTTTCGATAAAAAAATGCCTATGATATAATAAATACATAATATAAAATAATATAAAATATGATTTCCTTATTTTTTCCATTTATTTTGGTACCAGAGATCGCTTTGCATTTGTAAGACAGGAAGGTTTTTTTGGTCATAAGTAGATCCTAATTGGTTTTATCTTTTGATAAAATTTGGTTCAAGTCGGACAGAAAAGAAAAAAGTTATAAAGGTTCCCCGCTTTTAAATGAGTCACTATGTATATACGTGTACCAGATTTTAAGTGAATATCTCAATTTTATTTTATCAACATCTTTAATAATGGCGTGGAGGTAGTGGGAGGCGATGAAAATTATTATAAAAAATCTGAGTATATACACCAATCTTAAATGTTTGTACTCTTACCAGCTTGCTTTACCTATTTGTTCCTATTTACCCCTATTTACTCCCCAGCCCTTCACCGGATAAGTTTAAAAACAATCCTGTTTCAGATCTCATTATAGTACAGACGTGTATGTAATTTCAAGTCAATGTCTTAAACCGTTCCAGCGAAAACGTGCGGACAGGAAAGTTACAGACAGACCGACAAATAGAAAATTTTCTTTTGCTGAAATTAATGACATTCTAAACCTATTTCAACAAGAAACATTTTTTAAATTTCTTTTAAGATCACTATACTTCCACACTACTACGCGGCTGTGGAAGCAATAACACCCATTCTGTTCTACATGCAATATGCATAGCGTAGGATATAACACAATTCCTTAATTTTATGTGCACTATAAATATATGCCTATCTAAAGTGACAATTTCAGTGCAACGGGTTTTAGAAACCATCTTCTCCCCGGAATAGATCTAGCTGTCTGAAATTGGTATCCATCAAGAAGTTATCAGGGGATTTGAACGAGACACTGAAAGCCTCAAGAAATGCAGGCGAATTAACAATCTCCAGTCTTGTAGTAAATAGGGTGTTGTTTGAAATCGAGACAGTCCTGGTCAGTAAGATGAATCGTTACATTCAAAGCTCAAGACTTGTTCTTTGTCTGGTCTTGCTTAATACATCATAGTGTCCATCTAGCCTAAGACGGGAGATGTCCTTGAAGAAGTTCTAACACAACCTGGAACGTTGTATTCAGAAAATTTCTACAAAATACTGTCGCGACACGCGATACTTAAGTGATAAATCGTTGGAACTTATAGTTTTATATTTATAGTTGAAATTTATCATCAGGAAAATCTCGGTGCTCCGCGCTTAGAATTTGTTAGTATAGATTGTAGGAGACGTTTTAAATAAAATATCGTATTTACCAAGCAGTGTGCCACAGCGGCTTGTTTAATATCAGTTTCAGTGAGGCATTTGAAGTTTTTACAAGTGAAAACTACAACGCGTTTAATATATAATCAGTATAATGTAACATAATACGTTATTCACTATAACTATTGATTTTAATCAAAATCAATTACAAGACCACACACATATGTACCGCGGATTAATAAAATATTTATACGACGATGGGCTGGACGTTCCGAATATATAGAAAGGAAACACAGATAACAATTTAAACACTAATGTAATGTTTAAAACTGAATTATTTTTTGTTTGCTTAAGCATATTTTTTATAGAACTTGGCAAACAGCTATGAGAACTAGAACGAAAAACTGTCTGTAAAAGTGTTAATATCCAATCATTACATTCTTTCGATAACCTACATTCTGGTTATTAAAATCCTAAAATGAATTTGTCTACTTAATTACGTTATTATCAATTGTGGTTACTTATTTTCATTTTAATAAGGAAATATCAATTTCCCTTATTAATATTTTGTTACTATTTTTCTAACTTGAAAATAACAAATTTATCAAAGACCACAAGCTGATAATAGTTTTATATAAAAAGTCAGTTCAACTTGTGATCAGACAGAGTTATCTATATTGTCAAGACGAATAAATCACTAGTAAATTTACAGATCTCTTCTTTTAAAAAGTTCCAAGATCTTATTTGGCGCAGTCGGTAGGATAGTGCCCGTTGGACTAGAGGTTCCAGTGCATCGAGTCACCCATCGTGGAAGTTCATGTATGAAAAACAAGACACCCGGTGGTACCAAGCCAGAAAGTTGACTTCTATAATTCAGCACTCTAAATAAGTTCTGGGAACTTTTCAAAAAAGGAGACTTGTAAATATACTAGTGGTTTACTCGTCTTGACTATAAAGATAACTCTGTCTGATCACATGCTGAACTGGCTTTTTATATAGAACTATTATCAGCTTGTGGTCAGATAGAGTTGTCTATATTGTCAAGACGAATAAATCACTAGTAAAACAAGTTTCTTCTTTCCAGTAAGTTCCAAGGATTTATTAATTTTTTTATCTGACACTAGTATTCACATAGTCCCCTATGGCCATGAAAATTCAGCTAAAATGAGAACAAAAGCCTATCTATTCAATAAAAAATTAAAATCTACTGAAAACAAAACTTTGTAATTCTGGTTGTGATGCATCTGATCCTGCTAGGGACTAGAATGAATTTATTTGCATACCTTGTCTTTCAAAATGTTTCATCCTAGCAGATTATATTTTCATGAAGGATTGGTTATCTATCATTCTGTCTCTTTGAAACGTTTTTCGTCCTTATTCTGGAGCTCATGAAGGCACTCATTAGTTGTTTTATGCAGAAACCAAGACAATTTCCACAAATGTGAAGTTTTTAAATTAGCCATTAAATGTTTGACATTGACTGATAGAAACAGCTGATCTTCACCTATCTTAGTGTATGAAATGAAGCATTACAATACGAATTTTTTGTAAATATTTCATGCATAAACGATATTACCTCCTCCCACATTCCTGAGGGTGCTGAACATGACGCAAGTGGTGGGATAAGTTTTTGATCGCCGCAACCTTTTGAAACGGCCAAGAACCACCCCTTTTATGGATGATCCCTGTATGTTTTCATATATAAACGGATCTGGGAGCAATTTATCGATGGTTTATATTTGAAATGACATGGGAGGGGGCTATAGAGTAAGTGAATCCAGACAGTAAGCAAAGGGGGTTGATTAAATTATCCCTAGGGTTGGAAAATGATTTCTTCTTTCAAATGATTCGGTTCAAATGCGTATCCCCCGTTTTCGAGGTCGTAGACCACGGGAGAGATAATTAGCTGTAGCTTCAACCCCTTCTCATCTCTCAATCGGGCACAAACCACCCCGCACTCACCATAAAGGATGCTATCCAGGATTTACAGCTTTTTGGGCACATGCTAGGTATTCCAATGCTCAACCCTTCAATTTTTACGGAAGAGAAGGTGGTAGCGACCTCAGAGGTTGCTGCAACCCTTCCAAGGGATGTAAATTTCAATAATTACACTTTCGATCGTCAATACACACTCCACCGCTTTCGCAGGCACCGATCACGATAAGAATATCGAAATGTGTGAAAATTATACGCCAGATGATAAAGAAGTATGTACACAAAAGAGAGCAAATGCCGATCATGATTGTGATTTTTATTTTAATTTAATCCCTGAAATTGGTTTAAACTATTCTGATTCAGATTCTTCATTGAAACGGCCGATCAAGAAGAAGCGGAAGAGATCGCGTGAGATGTACATTTTGAGGAATATGAGGATTGCAATGCTATTTGTAAACGACGTAGGTTTTTTTAAACTATTATAAGCAAATAATTTACTTTGTCGTAAAATGTGTTCATGTAATTCTTTGAATAAACAACATTGCCGTTGAGCACAAAATTTATTATTCAGTACTCCCCGATAAAGGAGCAACCTATACAATCATCGCCCCAGCGATAACTGGTGGACGAGGGTAAGTCTCCGTTCATTATAATGGTTAGGGAGAGTCGGGGATGATGGTGAATATTTTTATCGTGATCAGCGTCTGCGAAAACGGGGGAGGGTGTGATATTCCAAAGTGTAATTATTGAATTTCACATCCATTGGTACAGTTGAAGGAACCCCCGAGGTTGCTACCACCTTATCTTCCATGAAGACTGAAGGGACATACACAAGAATGACGATCATGTGCCAAAAAACCTGTAAATCCTGGATAGCATGCTTTCTGGTTAGTTAGAGGGTTAGTTTCTGTCCGTTTAGGGGATTTGGAGGTATTGGAGCTACAATTGAATATTTTTCCCGAATCATTTAAAAAAAATAGATTTTCCACCGATCGGAAGGGCCTGCTGTCTGGATTCCACCTACTCTGTAACCCCCTTCCTTGTTATTTCAAATATAACCCATCGATCAATCACTCCTCAAACGGAGAGGTTTTTAGACGTTTCAGGGTGTTCAGGAGGTCAAGAACTTATCCCACCACTTGCATCTTGTTCAGCACCATTGAAAACGAGGGGAGAGGTAAATTCGTATTTGCACAAAATATTTACACTCTTTCTGCCTTTATTACATAGACTACTATGGTCAGAGCAATACATAGTTTTGTTTTCTATAGATTTTAATTTATTATTGAATAGGTAGGTTTTGTTCCCATTTTTAGCTTTACCAAAAAAAGTTGTCGAACATTTTTTGTTGAGAATTGGTCAAAAAATATTTTAGTCATTTGTTTGATTGAAAAAATGTAATATTTCATTTTGTTAAAAACAGAATTATTTTAAACAATATCAGAACAGGTTACCGGTTGGTAACGTGGATTTTCGTAATCGATAATGAAGTCTTGAACCGATTCTATTGAAAAACAGCGTTCAAAATATATTTGTGAACGAATATGGGTATTACTTGAATAGCCAATGATGATGATGATGATCTGTACTAGTACTAGTTTTTACAACTCTTTCCAAATATGTCCTTGCAAAATAAAATAAAGGGATAAATAACCTCAATTTGCGTTTACGTTAGAAACAAACGATGCGTAGTTCGGACAACATCACAAACATCAACAAATGAGTTTTGCTACTGTGTGTAGACGACGCGTCCATAGCAGGAGTAGGGGGTCATAGACAAAAATGGGGGGAAGTGTGTTCTCGTAATGTTACTAAGAAACTAAAGGGCCTATCGCACTCATCAAAGTAATAAAAACAGCTCCTATAAACATGACCTCACAGCTATTTAAATGTGAATGAAAAGAAAGCTGTTTTTAGTTAGTATTATTAAAAGAGCTAATTGTGGCCAATAAAAAGTTTGAGCACTTAGGTTGTTTTTCGCGAAAAAAGTGTTGATAATAATATCGTTCTAGTAGCATCTCCGTAAGCGGTACTTTCTAATGAAGGGGGTAATGTTTTCCATCCTAATTTTATTACACCCTCTACCGCATCAACGAGGCGTCACCTGATCTGCGTTCGTTGCAACTGTTCGTAGCATTATTGATGTTGAATCTCTGTCACTAGTTTCACAGATGCATTTTCTATAAACTATGGCCCCAAATGGAAAATTTTTAATAACGAAATAGGCAAATATAGGATATTATTCCCTAGAAATGAGTATCATTGTGTTGTTTCTGCATGCCCCCATAAAAAACAATGAAAAATAGGAACATTATTTTATCATCTAAAAGAATTGGATGCGTTTTCACTACTTTATTTACCACTTTACGTTGCCAGAATAGTATTATCTCATTTTTATTATTGAAAAGGTATCAGCAATAAAATTTTATACCCATAAAACAAGTTTATGCAGTTGTAATAATACACGCTACATTTCAGCATTTATGAAGGTGAATTCCTTCTATTTGTAATTTTATGAGTTTTAAAATTTTATCTTATTTCTCCGTGCATAATTATGTCTTAAATATAATCAGTATTAATAACTATCACATGATTTTAAAGCTATTTGTGCTTCATTTATATATTTTCGAAAACAATTCAAATGATAATGATAATCTTTGATGAGCATTTGTTTCTCAGTACTTTTATGCGTAAAACACATGTCCATGTTAAGAGTAGAAAAAGTACCAAATAGTAAACGAAAGCTTAAGATAGTAGATCAGGTGGTTTGGGCGCATGCGTTTCGAATAGGTTACATTAACAACATTGTTCCTTCTTGGTGAGTATGTATCAAATAAACATAAGAATATGAGATTTTTTGTTTCTAATGAGCATGATTATAAATACTGTTACTGTTTAAGCGAATTTAATTGTTCAAAATTTGCAATGTAAATATTATAAATAAATGAGATGAACATCAATAATTTTTAGTAATTTCGATTTGTATTCTGATTTTCCATTTGTCAGTTACTTACGTATGAACACATGTTTGTTAAAAAGAATGTTATATTTTACAGAATCCTTATAAAGTTTGTACGATAAACTAATATCCTCAGCGTCTCCGTAAATTGTAACTGAATTGTGCAGCAGGGGGTTTGTAAGTTTTTGGTTTATTATGAAAAATGATATGTAAATCAAATTAATACCGCCAAGAAAAGAAGCTACATTTTCACCGACTTCAACTTAGCCAATGGAGTATTTTTTATTACTTCACAACTTCACAAAAATATTTGAACAGTGCCTTAAAAACAGGTTAATTAGTTTTTTTGATAGACACGATGTGATTACGGATGTGCAATTTGGGTTTAGAAAAAATAGGAGTACTGCACATGCGGTACTGGATATAATTTATGAAACAGTCTATAATTTAGATAAAAACAAAAAACGCTTGGCAGTATTTCTGGATTTAGATAACGCTTTTGACACTGTATCACATCGTATCCTATTAATGAGACTGGAACGTATTGGTGTACGAGGTATTGCTTATAATATTTAAAAAAATGATCTTACAAATCGAACTCAAAGAGTAAAAATTGAACATTGCTTAAGTGAAATACAGACTATTACCATGGGCATACCACAGGGAACAATATTGGGTCCAATCTTGTTCCTTGTATACATCAATAACATAGCTAGCCTAAAAGATTTTCAGGGTCATATAACATTTTACGCAGATAACACAGCTATGATTTTTATAGAAGAATCTTGGGAAAATGTTTATTCGATGGCCGAAAGCAGTCTAAATATAGCTTTTCAATATCTTAATATCAATATGCTTAGCTTAAATGTCGATAAAAGTAAATTTTTTACTTTCACTCTTTCAGCTAGTGATCAACCAGAACGGACATCCCCTACTATTCATGAAAGAAATTGCCAACAGAATAACGAATGTTTATCCTGAAATTAGAAAACTAATAAAATAATGTACCTTTGAGTAATGATTGATCATGATCTAAGATAGACTGAGCATGTCGAATACATTACAAAAAACTTAGAATACTAATTCATAAATTCTATGTATTAAAAGGAATCCTAAATAGAAAAAAATTATTTATTATCTATGACTAGTTAGTTGCATCTATTATTGGCTATTGTATTGTAGCATGGGGAGGTTTATTTGGGAATTGTTTAAAAAATTTGCAAGTCACACAAAACATTATATTAAAAATAATATTAAATAAAAATAAATTACATAGCACCACCCTGTTATACAAAGAGGCAAACGTTTCTAATATCAGAAATACTTATAGTTTAGTTATTATTCTTTACTATGGAATTATAAATCACAGGATTCCGTATATATTTCCCATGATTGCCAAACCAGATCCGCTATAAATAAAGACCTTATTATACCATTATACAAAAAGACGCACAAACAACGATTTATTTTTTACTATGATCCAAAATTATACATTTTACCTCTTCGTATAAAAAACATACAAAATTTAAATAAATATAAAATAGAAATAAAAAAATGTATCTTCGATAGCCAGGTTACCATCGATAATATTTTAAATTAACAGTTCATATATCAAATTGTTTTAGTTTTAATAATATTTTAAAACTTTTGGATATTAATCTGAACACTATATTTTATTCCTACTGTTTTTTTATTATATTGTGCACCACTGCTACTTCCTAAGTTAAATAAAAAAATTATAAATAAATAAATAAAACAAAATATATTATCATAAGACAAAAATGTATATAATTTACTGCAATAGATATCTCATTGAAATTAACTTTTCAACTAAAGAAGAAAAGGTGAGGCGTAATGCCTACCATGTTACTTTAATAACTAGTAACACCCGTAGCGATGTATAATGTACATATTATATGAAATACACGAAACTTTGTGTTGATACCTAGCAAAACAAGCCATATCGTGCCTAGGCATACGTATCAATACAAATTTGTGTTCTGACAAAAAATATACATATATACATGTATATTGTATTATTTTCTTTTGTTTTTCTTTTAAATAATTTAATTCTTCTACATTATAATACTCCACCTTTCTCTATTGTAATATTATAAATCATGTATTGTAAATTATAATTGTAACTTATTATGTATTTGTAATGTGTAATAATAATAATAATAATAAATAGAAGCCACCTTAGTTACTTCTTAACATTTAATTAGAACAAAATTTTATTTTCTTGTTTTCTTTTAGCTGTAATTTTGTTTGTATTTATCGCACATTTTATAACGATAATACTTCTCTGATGTAGCTGTGAGTAATTTTCATGTTTTATACAATGTGCGTTTACTTTAAGGTAATCTGTTTATGGTTTCTCCCTGTATATAATGTATAATGTAATTATCTTACTTATAAAATGAATCTTTTATTAAATATATTGTTTTGTATTTATTGGAATTTTACATGTAGTTATAGTTTAGAAAATAAAACGCTTCCAAAACCATTCCAATTTTTATATTATTTACAGTCGAAAATAAAACTAATCTGAATTTAAAAGGGTGTGATCAAAGCATTAATGAATTTATCAAATTGAGGATATAGAATGTAACAGAAAATGTAAATATCTTGAATAAAAATATAATACATATTTCTATTTAGAAAATGCTTATTTAATTTTGATTAGTAAAAAGTATTGAGCATTATTTAAACGAATTTGTGTGATTAAGATATCTCACAAATAAAGCATAATTTTAGGACAACTATACATGCTATATGAACAACGAGAGTATTCTTTATTGACTCAAGTTATATTCTATTTTTGTGTATTTTGTGATATGGATATATACAACATAACCAACAAATTTGACAAGCCGTAGTGACATTTGTATTCTGCGATTGGTATTATAAATCGCTGTTCGACTTTAAAACTTGCGCCATTCCCCTACGTGCGCATAAACTATGCGCACTCGTTTTGGACCAGAGCATAAAAAACGAAACCAAGTCCCACAGAAATGCATGAAGCGGACAGGGAGTGTGTCTAGCGTATATTTCTCTACTGACATCATGTAAATCATGTGAATTTTAATCAGGTATAAAACGCCTTACTTATATACAGTAATGATAATTCTGTACAATTACTTTTATTATGTTATTATAAAATGAGTCGACAAAACAACATTAAATCATATTAGCTTTAAAATAATAACAATCGAAAAATTTTATTTTTATGAGGTTTGCTAAAGTTTCTCAAATATTAGTCGACCCATGTCTCCGCTTACATTTACTGCAATATTAATCTATTTCCTTCAGAAATATTTAAGTCATATATTTCAACTTTCATCTCTCCAGTTTTTATCAGCTACGTGACTAGAGTAAATGTATATCTCATCAAAGAAAACGATTGCTCGACCCACATCTTAAAAATAATATTTCATTAGGGACGCTAGTTTTCACATAAAGTTTTTTGCCTCCTATCGTGATACAGTTTTAATATTGAAAAGATTTTGAGCAATAACAATAACCATAGTACAATTTTATACATCCTGTCATAAATAATGTATGTACATAAATACTTCCATACACATGCAAAATTTTAAGTCAATTCGACCTCTGGAAGCGGGTGAAAATCGGGTTCGAGGGAGTTTCTGCGCATAAAAATGGTGGTCTGCAACTCTCGTAGGGTATGTATACTAAAAAGAAAATGCATTAGACGAAAGCTGCAGAGAGTATTATTCTGTACAAGATCGATAATAACTTTTTCGCTGCAGGATTCAAGATATTCCGGAAAAAAAACTACTTTTTGTTTATAAAATCCAGTATGGCGGCGTTAGCGAAGGCAATTTTTGCTGGTAAAATATAGACTCTGTTTTAAAGAGTCGTTCTATAGTTGGCTACACATATTTAATTCACATAAAAAAGTCATAAAACTGACCATAAATCTCTGTCTCGTTAGCATGAGTGATATCCCACAGAACCGTACTTAAAATTTCTGTGCACAATAACAGTATAAATTTAGAGGTATTGTGTTTGGTAGATAATTAGTTATTTGGTACAGTGAAACATTTTACTGTGTTTTGCTTGTGTCAAGAAAGAAATAATATCTGATGTATTTGTGGAGGATTGACGAATTCGTTATTCCATGTAACACTGGCAATATTAAGTTCGACTCTGTCAGGGTTTACATACCTGCTGTAAACCGTTATATTCTAAAATATTTTCGGTAGTAGGGAGTCGGGTAACTATATCCAAATAATTTGAAATTATAATTGAAACAGGCGTGTTTCCGTTAATTTCCTATTTTAGTCATGCCAGAACATACTTTACATGAGAACAATGTTGTATGTGTTAAGTAATAAATCATATTTATGATTTACCATTTTCTACAAAAATTGAGCTTGCCCCTCTCTGTCATCTATACGCAAGAGGCAAAGCTTTAAGGTTTTCTATGTGCATTAAATATTTGTAGTCAACTATACATAACATATTCAAAATCTTATATAGTTCGATGGGATTTTGTTTCGTTAAAAATAAACAGTATTGTCAGAATCTTTCAAGCGGCACTTAATTGAAGAATGTGTTATTGACATGTGGGGGAAGTAACTAATTCCTGGAGGGACTAGAACTTTCGATGTGCTGTCTTTGAACTAATTTCCATACCACCAAAAAAAAAAAACTTAAATACTGACACTCGACGCACATTTCGCCAACCACGTTGTCATCATCGGGAGATGAGGAAACTAGTTTTAGCAGTATTTAATTATTTTGGTGTTTGTGGAAAATCCCTTAGAAGAAGTGCAGGTGTCTCTCAGAAAGTCCAACAATTTTACATTTTTGCGCAACCATTATTTCAAATTTTTCAGAGATTGCAATAATATTCCCTCCTTATAGTGGCATGTGTAAGTCAGAAAAAAACCCGAAAATGATAAATAATTTGTGCCATAACAAAAGTACCTCCCACCCACGTTTTCGAGGATGCTGAACCCGATGACGGTGGTAGAATTTCTTTCTGGGGTTGTTCAAACCCCCAAACAGCCAACCCAACGGAGTTAAATGCTCAGGATATAATGCTCACGGCTCAGAAATATTCTATCCCACGTTTTCGAGAATGCTGAGTACGATAATGATGCTGAATATTTATTCCGAACCCTCTCAACCCCTCCAACGGTCAATAATCACCCCCGGAAGGGGTGAAAATCTTTTTTTATATCAGCGGCAAAATATATATACCGCTTATTTTCGAGGATGCTGAGCTAGGTGGTGGTACTCGATTTTATTCCAAACCCCTCCAATTCCAATTCCAAGGGGAAATAAAGACAAATGACAATCAAGAAGAGAAGTATAATTATTTTTCCTATCCTCAGCATCATCGATAACAGGCGGTATATACATTTTGCCGCTGATATTAAAAACAGATTTTCACCCCTTCCGAGGGTGATTATTGTATATTGGAGGGGTTGCGGGGTTGGAATAAATATTCAGCATCAAGATCGTACTCAGCATCTTCAAAAACGGGGGTATATACGTTTTGCCGCTGATATTAAAAAAAAAATTCACCCCTTCCGGGGATGATTATTGGCCGTTGGAGGGGTTGCGAGGGGTCATAATAAGGGGGTAGGATATTTTTAAGCCTTGAAAGTTATATCCTGGGCGTTTAACCCCGTTAGGGGATAGTTTTAGGTCGTTTAGGGGTTTGCGCAACCCCAAAGAGAAATTCTACCACCGCCATCGTGTTCAGCATCCTCGAAAACGGGGAGGAGATACTTTTGTTACGGCTCAAATTATTTACGTGTACGTCCGACTCACACACGCCACCATTAGAACATAGTGGTGCATTGAGGTAGAAACGCACAACCTACCTAGTTAAATACATGGTACAATTATATACAAGACATGCTCGTTCGAGCTACCAGAATTTGACTTTTCTGCGCATTGAACCAACGGGAACCATATTGGAATGATATATCACAGTGTATTGACAGAGAATCCTAATTTTCTGTGATATTACACACATTTCAAGTTTTTATTATATTATCCCTCAACATTGTACCCCTGCAACCCGGAGTAAAAGTGTTGAGGTGCGTAACTGCGTAATGTAATTTTTGTGTTTGATTTCTCTGTGGTGTGACATTTGTGAGGTTAAAAAAGAAACGATTATTTTTTATAATAAACTTAAGACATGGTTGGGTGCAGCATAAACAGTTGCAAATATAGGAGTGGAACTTCAATTGAAAAAAATGTAATATTCTTTCGGTTCCCAAAAAATGAAGAACATCGAGAAAATGGTTAGAAATTTGTCCAGTAAAACCTGATAATATCAACAATGGTAATTATGAAAACAATAATTATATAATACATTGGCTTATTTACTTATAATTACAAAATATGTGTACCTATTTACGATATACAAGTTTCTATTTGTTATTTAACACAAATGTGGTCAGAAATAAAAAATTTTTTTTGCAGCTCGCATTTGTTCAATGCATTTTAAGAGGTCAGATTTTAAAGCAACTCCAGGGTCGGCATCTCAAAAATATTGAAAACTATTCTCCAACGAATATCTGTGTCCTTCTGCCTCATGTAGTACCTAAAGAACATTTGGCAAGAATCCATTCTCCAAGATATAACATACAAAGCAAAAAGTAAGAACAAGTAAACATATTCATGTATATAGTTTAATTTCAAAGAAAGGTTGGTATGCAGTATGATATATAAATCTAGGATATCTAAAACTGTTGGAGTATTTAGATTTTATTCTGTAAAATTTGATTAATGACGCTTACGTCTCTTGTCAAGATACTCTATAATATACTCTATATGTTGTAAAAAGTCTCAGTATAATACTTATTTTATTTACAGTGTGTGTTTATTTTGTTATAGAATAAAAGTTTAAAACAAAACGAGTGTATAATTTCTTGTGTAACTGCCCGGTATACCATCTCCCTCACAAGGTGTCTGCTGGAATACAATTAGAAGTTATATTACTTGTGGTGTATGTATTTTTCGTATATATTGGTTAAAATTTACTATGTCGATAGCATTTGTAACTAAAAAGATTAATGTTATTGTACAAATAACTGGTAATTTGTATAAAAATATATTCTTTGTATTAAAAAATTGACATTTATCATAAAATCATACTAAAAACTCATATTATGTTCATGAACCCTTTGATAAATATTGACTATATAGAACTATACATGTTTATTTTTTTAGTATTGATAAGTTAACCTATAAACTCTAAGTAGCCGAACTAGATCATATAAAATAAAATATATACCTATATACTGCATTAAAGAAGTACCTTTTTACCATATTTTTTATAAAGAACAACTTGCATATCCATAACTACACCGGTAGTAAAAGCAAAACACTAAAATTGCAATGAAAATTTGCTACATCAATGTAGAAATGTATGTACAATCTTACATTATTATTCAAAACCATTCTGGAAATTTTCCAAATGAATAATATTTTGCAAAATTTTAACCGCATTTCCAAAATAAAGCATCTGTTTTTAAATGGTATGTGGAATCAGCTCCTTCGGTACAGAAGAATACACTATATTATTTGAAATATGCGCACGAAACGCTATTGGTCCGACTATCAATATGGTTCCCGTTGGTTTCAAAGCATATGATTGGTTACTGCAAAAGCTGCGCAACAGCATACCTTGTGTTATTTGTACCGTGGTTAAATAGATAGCTAGTTACTTTTGGAATTTACCACGTTGTCGGTAACTTGGTTGACTAAGCATATGACGGATAGTGTTAGTGTGAAGTCGATATAAATGGAAGAAACATTTTTCACTGTTTTAAATTCTGTAATGTGAACCGTAATATGAAGGAAACAAAGAAAACAGGAACAGGAAGCGTTTCGTGTAAAAAGGTCAACTTATTTCGGATGAGCGTAAAAAAATAACGAGGTATCGATTCTCATTAAACATTAAAAGTCATTAAATGCCGCTTAAATATCGATTGACCGGGTTAAGATCTTTATACAATGAGCGGATATTCTACCCGATGTAACATAATCCTTCCAAAAATGAACAATTTATATAGAAAAAGTTCGAGGTTATTCTTTTCTCTTTTGTTTCATTTTAACGTCGGCACCGAAGTATCGACAAGCCTGAGCGTCAACGGCGCGAACGAATTGACCGTGTTTTTATCCTAGCTGATTCTCTATTCAAAGGCCGTGGTAGGACATGTATAGAATACAGGGCTAAACCGAATATGACCAAATATAGACCGCTGCTCGCAAGTTTCCATCTTTTCACCACGTTTCAACGCGTTCTCTATTCATGTGTCGCCAAATCCAGGTCTGGGCTGAAAACACCATTTAAACGATTTCGTTGATCCCATTTCCCTGTTTAAATTTAGTTGTAAATTTGAAAGGTTCTTTCAGCAAATTTAATTAAACGCTTTGTGTTATCTCCCCTTCAGGGTATTAATGAGAAAGTTCCATAGAAATGGATTGCTTATTAATATAATCAGATATTAGGTTGCGGTAAGGCTCTATGAACTACTAGACACGTAAATAGTTTTGCCAAACAGAATTGTCTACGTTTATTTCTGACATCTATTTAGTAGAGTAGCAAACCAATGAAAAACGGCTATTTGTGAAAGAATGTTGCCGCTTGGTATACTTATTAGTAGTGCCCTAAAGAATCATTTTTGCAGGAGCGCCACCTTCAGGTACCATTTGAATCCAAAATGGCGGCTGATTTCTAATAATCTAATAAATATGTTTTTTTGGTAAATCCGTTGACTTTATAAAAAAATAGGTTTATACAAAGTTGTTGTGCTTTGAACAGCCAACAAAAAAGTATTTCGGACATTTTGCGATTAGAATAGAAATAAAGCCGTTATTTAATAAAATTCAAAATTTGTTATTTTTTTACATAATCATTTATTTATATATACGTTTTTAACAAATATTAATTTAAATCACACTTTCCCTTACAAGAAGTACATAACAACGTGCAATGTAAACCTACTTTACAAGCACATATATTTTGTTTACAGTTCTTTTTGCAGCCGCACCGTATCAGTTGCCTCAAGGCTGTGGACACCTCAAGTAAAGTTGACCAGTATGGTGAATAAATACCATTTTTTTTACACCAACCCTAAGATTCAGTGCCTCGCAAAGTAGGATTTGTTTCCAATGATTGTCCCCATACATGGCCACTTTGGTACGTGGCTCTTCGCGTATGTTGGTCTAAAGCGGCTTTAGAAGGTGGAAGGTTTGCAGTATATCATCCCTTCGACGTGAAAAATTCCTTTCGTGCATCGTTAACTTCAAAGCAGTCGGATGTTGAACAATACATTAAGACAACAAATTGAAAACATGGTTAGACATAAAAGAAAAGGCTTCCGTTACCTCAGGGAAAATTTTCCACGTCTTCCAATCAGTCAACTTTCCCTTGCCTGAGAAAAATGAGACGGTACCACATCCCGTGAATGCATGAACACTTAACACATACAACCGATGAAAACAAAGCAGTAGTTAACACTACAACATCGGTGTCTACTGTTCTTATACAAATATTTTTCCAAACTTGGCGGATGCAATCCTGTACGTGTAATATAATACGTTTATCTGCTTCTTCGTGACTGCAGAGCGATAGATATGAATTTTGGGAATTGCGTTTTGAAATGATCCTATCGTCAATTGTGCATAGTATTTCCACAGGATAAAGAATGGATGACGTTGTACATTCATTGGCTAGAAAGTGAAACAGGTCTGTTTTATTGTCTGTGTTCCTAAGAAAATCCGTTCAGTTTTTAGGAAGTATAACATTACCACCAACCTGTCGTCGCGTTTCTCTAGTGTGATGTTTCAAACTATTGTTCTTGTATATGTCCCAAATATTATCACCGCGTTTTAAATTAAATTTATTAGCGTTATGTTCGATGTGCGATTGAAACACTTTGGCAGAGTATTCAGCAAAATTTAAAACACCCTGAGGTAGTAAAAGGTGTACCAATGCAGGCCCATCATAGACCACACAATGTTACTGAAATTCTGATGTTTCTTCTGTCTGAAGTAAATTTGGCATAGCATCGGTTTCTTCTAAAAGAAAAGGTACGTCATTAAACACATTTTCCAGAATCTGAACAAGGATTGATTTATCCGATGATCTCTGGTTGATGGTTGATTCTCATGTGCAAAAAAATCATCCAAATCTATGTCACGATTTGAACATACTATGAAAAGTCTAGAGAATAAATCTATATCAGATTTCAGGGACTTTATCAACATTGCGGATTTTACAGCCTTTTTAGGTTTACAAAATAAGCGAATTTTATTAGCTTTTATTAGATCATATATGGATACCTCTCTGCTGCTTAAGCGTTCATCGACAAACTTATTATATAGATATAGTCCACGTTTCTTTATACATAAAAACAACAGAAATATATTATAATGTGTCGCGGAAATAACCATGTATGAAGACCTACCTAAAATATTATTTAGACATTCGTCATCCATTGTTATTTTGGTATTAATGCAGAAAAAGTCGTACCAGTTTCCCAGTACCTATTTGAAAAGCTCTAGCCTAATATCACTAAATGCACCTACGTAACAATGTCAACTAACAACAACGATTATATGTAAATATTAATAAAAGAAGAGCACGAACTTCTAATACGTTATAAGGCCTGCGCGCTTGCTTGCTACTAGAATAGTAGCGGGGAAATTGAAATAGCTAAACATGTCCCATTAAAGCAACAGGCGCACGTCGTCGTTTGAAATAAATTTTAGCAACATCGTGTGCTATGGAGAACAAGTAAATTTTATTTATTACAATTTTAAATAAGTAAATAAATCACAAAAAATAAAAGGTATCATGTTTAATTACATCCACATTCACGTAGTGGATTGGAAGTATAGTAATCGCAAAAAAATTTTCAAAAATTTTTATTCGTGAAATAGGTTTAGAATGTCATGAAACGTCGAGATTTTAAATTTGAGCGAAAACAAATTTTCTGTCTGTCTGTCGGTCTGTCGGTCTGTCTGTCTGTAACTTTTTTTTTGTCCGCACACTTTCTCCGGAACGGTTTAAGATATTGACCTGAAATTTTGTACACGTATATATTATAACGAGATCTGGAACTGGATTGTTTTTTGAGGAAATCCGGTGAAGGGTTGAGGGTTAAATAGGGGTAAATAGGGGTAAATAGGGGGAAATAAGTAAAGCAAGCTTGTAAGAGTACAGAAACTTGAAATTCGGTGTATGTACTAGAAGTTAAGGCCTCAGATTTTTCTATAATATTTTTAACCCCCCACCACCCCTACCCCATTAAAGGGGTTGATAAAATAAAGTTGAGATATTCATTTGAAATTTCGTACACGTATGTATTATAACGATGTCTAGAATTAGATTATATTTTGGGATGATTCTGTTGAAGGGTTGGGCGTTAATTTGGGGTAAATAGAGGAATATAAGTAAAACAAGTTGGTAAGAGTACAGAAACTTGAAATTCGGTGTATGTACTAGAAGCTAAAGCGTCAGAATTTTTAATAATATTTTTCAACCCCCACCACCCCTACTCCAATTTGAAAAGGGTTGATAAAATAAAATTGAGATATTCATTTGAAATTTTCTACACGTATGTATTATAACGACATCTGGAACTAGATTATATTTTGAGATAATTCCGTTGAAGGGTTGGGGGTTAAATAGGGGTAAATAGGGGAAAATAAATAAAGCAAGCTGGTAAGACTACGGAAACTTGAAATTCGGTGTATGTACTAGAAGCCAAGGTCTCAGATTATTTATAATATTTTTCAACCCCCACCACCCCTACTTCATTATTAAAAGGGTTGATAAAATAAAATCGAGATATTCATTTGAAATTTGGTACACGTATGAATTATAACGACATCTGGAACTAGATTACACTTTGAGATGATTCCGTTGAAGGGTTGGGGGTTATTTAGGGGTCAATAGGGGGAAATAAGTAAAGCAAGCTGGTATGAGTACAGAAATTTGAAATTCGGTGTATGTACAAGAAGTTAAGGCCTCAGATTTTTTTATAATATTTTTCAACCCCCCCACCTCCCCTACCCCATTAATGGGGTTGACAAAATAAAGCTGAGATATTCATTTGAAATTTCGTACACGTATGTATTATAACGACGTCTGGAATTAGTTTATATTTTGAGATGATTCCGTTGAAGGGTTGGGGGTTAATTTGGGGTAAATAGAGGAATATAAGTAAAACGTTGGTAAGACTACAGAAACTTGAAATTCGGTGTATGTACTAGAAGCCACAGCGTCAGATTTTCTTATAATATTTTTCAACCCAACCACCCCTACTCCAATATGAAAAGGGTTGATAAAATAAAATTGAGATATTCATTTGAAATTTGGTACACGTATGTATTATAACGACGTCTGAAACTAGATCATAATTTGAGATGATGCCGTTGAAGGGTTGGGGGTTAAATAGGGGCAAATAGGGGAAAATAAGTAAAGCAAGCTGGTAAGACTACAGAAATTTGGGATTCGGTGTATATACTAGAAACCAAGGCCTCAGATTTCTTTCTAATATTTTTCAAACTCTACCACCTCCGCTTCATTATTAATGGGATTGATAACTTCAAATTGAGATACTCACTTGAAAGTTAGTACACGTATGTATTGTAGTGACATCTGCTTGAGATGACTCCATTGAGGTGGTAGGTTGTAAATAGTGGAAAATAAGTACGGTAAACTAGAAACTTCATTTTTAACGTATATGGTAGAAACCAACTCCTCAAACTTTTCTATGACATCTACCCCAAATATTATTAAAATTCTATGACCAATAATTTCCACATACTAGAGTGCAAATATAGTCAAGATGTTTCCTTTAAAGTGACTTGGACGAATAATCTGGATGTGGTAGTATTGATTCCTTAGGCAGCGGTTTTTTCGTAAATAGTAGCCTTATTTTAAAAAAATTTGCAAAATACATAAATACTTTCTTGTTGGCAATTAAATAAGCAACACTTTTTAATTACACTTTTTTTTGTAAAGTTAATAGTTTCGCCAGAAAATTACCTCAATTGATTTCTTTAAAATGGCAGCCATCTTGAATCCAAATGGTAACTGAAGATGGCGTTCCTTCGAAATACGTTCCTAAGGTAATACCAGTTAGTGTGCCAAACGGCAATATGCTTTCACCAATAGCCGTTTTGTGTCGATAATTCTATTCTTGCGGTTCTGCTAATTTGACTGTAGGTTACCACGAATATCATAATATTACATACCCTTCTGGATGTGTGCTCAATTCTCGTTCAGGGCGCCACTGCCCAGTTTCGCTCATAAATGTCATTTTACTTCCACTCCACTATGTGGACATGTAATCGTAAAAAAAAATCTTTTTTTTTTTGGTTGAAATTGGTTTAGAATGTCACGAAACGTCGAGATTTTAAATTTGAGCGAACAGAAATTCTGTCTGTCTGAGACTCTGTCTGTAGAGTATGTAAATTTCTTTTTGTGCGCAGGTTTTCTCTCGAACGATTTAAGATATTCACTTGAAATTTTGTAAACGTATGTATTATAATGACATCTGGAACTAGATTATATTTTGAGATTATTTCGTTGAAGCATTAGGGGTTAAGTAGGGGTAAGTAGGAGAAAATAAGTAAAGCAAGCTGGTAAGTTTTCTCGAAATCGGGCTAGGAAGCACGATAACTGTCCAAAATATTGATCGATTTCGATGAGACTTGGTGGGATCAAAGGGTACAAGGCCACAAATGAAGCCTATTGCTCGCGGCCCGAATCCGTTGACCGCAGCTATTTTTTCCAGGGCCGAGTATGATTTTTCAAAGAAATTAATAACTCCCGAACCGAAGGTCCGATTTTGATTTTCGAAAATGGCAATTGTAGGGCACGATTGGGTCTATTAGTTGACGTTTGTGAGAAATTTGATAAATCAAAAGCGAATCTACAAATCCTGGAGAACTTGATTTTTTCGATATATTCTACAAATTCCGAACAGTCTCCTCATAAAAACCGAAAATTAACTAGTCCGTCGGCCAATCTCTATAACCAGTATAAGACACGGATCTTTTTGGACAAAAAATCTGTTATAGAGTTTTTTCGAAAAATTTAAAATAAACGTGTTATTTACGAAAATGCATTCCATAGAATTATTTAAAAAATATTACAAATTGATAAATTCTCCTTGCGATATAGATGCAAAAAAATTATGTAATGTTATGTTTACTAAATAAAAATAGAACTTTTGTACACGTATGTATTATAACGACATCTGAATCTAGATTATAGATGAGAGATGATTCCGTCATAGGGTTGGAGGTTAAATAAGGGTAAATAGTGGAAAATAAGTAAAGCAAACTGGTAAATGTACAGAAACTTGGGATTTGGCGTATATACTAGAAGATGATACCGTTGAATGTGTGGGGGATAAGGGAAAAATAAGTAAAGCATGCTGGTAAGGGTACTAATTTGGGATTTGGTGCAGTACTCGTTCATATTGTAGTGACATCTGATTGAGATGGGTAGAGCAATCTAATAAAAGTCCCGAATCTTCACTTTTGACGTATATACTAGAATTGCACGCCACAAATTTTTCTGACACCTGTCCCAAATATTATTAAAATTCTATAACCAATAATTTCCACATACTAGAATGCAAATATTGTTTCCTTCAAAGTTACTTGGATGGGAAATCTGGATGCGGAAGTAGTGATTCCTTAGGCAGTGGCTTTTAATTGGTTATTCAATCTTTTAGAAATGATAGAGAGAAGAGACCTCACTATTAGTTGGTCTGTACCTGCGGAAACAATCTGCAGGTCGAAATCTACAACGGATCTACTTTATTCTTGTAATGGCTTCATCTGCTATCAGAATAGAACCCTAACAAATTTCATAATGATCCGACAATAATCAATTAAATGACCAATTATGTCTATACCAATCCACTTTCTTTAATATATTCAAGTTACTTTCATATTCAAGCAGTATAGTAACAAAACTTGTAGTCGTGTCGGTGCATAACGTTCTTTGTGCGAACGGTTTATGATTTTGACTTTAACACGTATGTGTTATTTCGACTTGCTAGATCTGGAACTGAATTATATTTTGAGCTTATTCCGTTGAAGGGTTGGACGGTAAATAGGTTTAAATAAGTAAGGCAAGTCAGTAAAAGTCCAGAAACTTGGGATTTAGTGTACATACTAGAAACCAAAGTTTTCAATTTTTCATCTGCCATCTGTAGAGATTTCTTAGTTAGAGATTTTTCAATGCCTTGTAAACTTATTTGCATATTTTAATATTCTTAATATTAATGTCATATTTTCTAAGATTTGGATAACTTAATCCCTGTCATTATTTGGTTTATAAATACGTACAACCATTTGTAATTTGATTCATTTGAATAAACATTTAAAAATAGGACGTTAATGATTTTATGTAAATACCTTTACCGATTTTTTAACATGAGAATGTACTTGAAGTATTTTTTAAGTTACAAATATTATTTCGTTTTTTTTTTTCGGAGAGAGGAAAATATAGTACGGTTAATTTTCCAGGGAAAATCAGAGGACAGAAATGAAGAGAATGACCACTAAAACGTTGGCGTGGATGATGGCGTCAGGCTGTCGAAGATGCTATACAGCAAAGGGAGGCCAAATATAACCAGAACCTGACATGAATTATAAAAAGTTACGCAAGAATGAGACAACGGTACTGAGGCCTTTTTAAATCCGAACGAGATGTTTGAGAACAATTCAACTAACAGAAAAATCATGTCGATAATGTTGAAATACTCATTACTTGCTTTAGAATTATTTGTAATCATTATAATTGAAAATTGTGCCCCTCCAGTATTTCTTTATCGAAAATTAATCGATATAGTTGTTTAACTTCTTTATCTATTTCTATGATTCACCATTCTGGCGTTCCTTGCAACACCATCGGAGTATCTGCTAATAACAATAACGGAAGTTCAAAACACACGTTATCATTTTGCATTCCAGCACCGAAATATTATGACTTTCTCAAATATTGAGTCACACAGTTATGAAAATATTTTCCTCTGCCAGATACATCCATCAGCATTAAGCTGGTAATGAAACATATTCTTTATAGGATTTTGCAAACTGCAGAATAGCTATCTATAAGAACTAAAAGAAAAATTATCTGTAAAATTATTGATTTACAATCTTCGCATTCTTTTAATAAGCTGAATTCTGGTTATGATAGCAATTAAAATCCTAACATGAATTTGTCTTTCTTATTTGACAATTCTCATTCTAACACAGAAACAGAATGACAGATTTCATGAAAATATAATGAATCAATTAGAATTAAAATCTGTCCAAAAGACGAGGTATGTAAATAATTTCATTTTAGGCCTTTGTTTTCATTTTTAACTGAATATTCATGACCGTAGGGGGTTATGTGGATTCTAGTTTACTCTGCATAGCCGAGACTATGTGGAAAGTAGTGTTAGAATGAGAATTGTCAAATAAGGAAGACAAATTCAATTTAGGATTTTAATTGCTAGCATAACCAGAATTCATGTTATCGAAAAAATACAAAGATTTTGAATCAATAATTTAATACAGATAATTGTTCTTTTAGTTCTCATAGATAGCTCTTTCTGCAGTTTTCAAAATCATATAAAGAATATGTTTCATTGCAATTATAAGCAACCAATTAATAATTCAATATTAAGCTGGTCTTCTAAGCTACTATTTTTGGAAAAAATATTTCTCTATATCCCAGTAAATAACAAAAAAATTAGAAAGTTACCTACCTATGACTAAAAAATACCGTTGCACACCATTGTCTCTGAGATAAATGGCAACTGTTATTATTATTAAAGTGTGCTTCTATCGTACACTGAAGGTGATATTTATTATAAAGTGGGTATTGTCTTTGGTGTGAGAGTGTAAAGGGCCGAGAGGTATCATGTCGATGTATCGATCGACACGTGCTAAATTTACACAAAAAACAGAAGTACGTATGAAGTTGTTACGAAATTGGGTTATTGGCAATTCAAGTCGGATACAGTTTTGTTTCTGTGACGTAATGTATGAACATTAGGCATTTCTTTCAACCCATCATTTTTATTCAATTTGTTAGATATAGAATTGGGCACAATAAAATTACCTGTAGTGAACTTGAGCCGCTCACTATGAACTGGTTTGGTTAGAATTTGAAGTGAACTAAAATGTTATGTGTTTAAAGCAGGCGACAAACTCTAAGTTGTCTCTTACCACATGAGAAAAAGCCGTTGAATTTGCTTATTATCTAAATGAAATAACTTATTGACTATCCTGAATACTTCGATCTAGACCGGACTTTTGACCATTATACAGGTCTACAACAAAATATGCTCTGCTCCAAGGATTAAACCTATCCTGCCTTAACTATGTTTGTGTGCTGAAACTGAATTTTAAAAAATGTGTAAGAATTTTTACTTCTATTGGGTCAACATATCACAGTACAAGACATTTGGATGGATACACCACACACTCTGCATAATAATTTTTGTTTAAACTCATCAAAAAATCCCTGGATACACATCATGTTATTTTCATATCAACGGCCAAGAAAATAAAAACACCTTCAATAAAAAATGATCATATCCACTCATAACTACATCTTGGATCCAGGTTATAGAAAAGAAGTAAAATGTTTTCTGCGTGAAGATAGAACATCCTGTGCGTTTTGTTTATTATTAATCATTATGTTAAAGCTGTAGTTCCTTGTACTGTTTCCATAATATAATAATGTAAACATTTACCAAGGGAATTTAAAACAAAAATATTAATATGTCAACACATTGATTATTTTTATTTTCGCAGCTGACTTTAATCATTTCACAAATTATCGGAATGCTTAAAGTCAAGGTTGCAAAAACTAAATAAACCATTTAGGATTGTCATTAATGTAATTATACATGCTAAATTATTCATGTTTCAATAATAAACAAGACCAATTTAGTGGCGACACCTTACACTGAGAGTTAAACACTTAATCATGCAGTTTTATTATCATTGGTAGACTAGAGATTATAAGCAGTAACATTGAATTGCCTATCACCACCAATTATAGGAAGATGACTTATCTGTTGCCTAGCTTATACAGGTTGTCTCGCTTCCCCTTTTACTTTATTAGCATGATGTTTCTAGGATTTTTCTTTAAAGCTTTAAATAAAAATTCTCATATTTCCTTACGTTTCGGTTCATTAACCATCGTCAGAGGAAAAACCACAATATCTATAATAAAATACGATTGTTTTATGTAATTTTACAACTTGAAATGCATTACCTACAATTATTGTGATTAAGAAAAAATTTACACTATTATACCGTTTTATGTCTATTTTTGTTAAATGTTTTAACTCAACTAAATGCTAAAAAAATGTATTGCTTGCTTTCTGGTCTGTGTTGTAATTAAGGGTTTGTTTATGTTACTATTGTCTAAATGTTATTTGTGGTATTTTCTTAATTTGTCTCTTCTTCATTTCTTTGGGACTTCCTGCCACATATATCTTTTCTTTTTAAGCGGTGCTCGGGGAATTTACAAAATATCACAATTAACCAGTACATTACTGGTAAATAACCTCTACGCCTGTGACTTTTTCGTCAAAGGATCAGTTAGAGGTTGCTTTTTTAAATAAATAACACAAATAAGTATAAAAACTTGAAATTAAATATTTCGCCGACGTTTCGGAAACGTAATCTATTTCCTCTTTCAAGGCTTTTTTGAAAAATCTTTTTTGCTGTGTATGATAAATACACAGCTCTAAGAAGGTAATTCTACTTTTTAAGATGACAAAACTTAAATCAAGATGAATAAAACTATACAGCTACAAGAATTTGTAATAAATAATAATAATAAATGAATTTATTAAACTAAAATTGATTCAATAGGCTATTGACCGAGGTCCTTCTGTCTAAAGAATTTGTAGATATTCAGAAAATTAAAATTTCCTGGTTTTACATCTCTCTACTGAGAGAAATTAGTTTTAAATAGAAGTTAATTTACAAGGTATCTTAATATTATTTCAAGAACAACCTAAAATTATAAAGTAAATCATTTTGCATCAAATGCAGAAGATATAATTTCATCCTCCTAGAAATAGAAAATTGTCCGTTGCACACCTTCAGTTTCAGAATTTTAAAAATAAATAATTTTTTAACACCCCCTCAAAAACCACCCCTTTGTGTCTAAATTTCTTTCAATATTTTTCCGCTTTTCTAACGAAGAAGAACTTGAAAATTGACCACTGCGAGCCGGCGAGAAACCTTTTAGTAATGACACCATCGACCTCGACATTTACATTGCAGTTATATAGCAGCTGCCACAAAGTGTCAATCACATAGACAAGGTAAAATTATAGACAGAGGCCAATTATGAAAAATCGACAACACTGTCCTAATAGAACGACCGAACTCGCTAATTGTCAGAACCCAAGATTACTAAAGAAACAGGTTGTTGAACATACGTCACATGAAGCCTCCAGTATTTATATGTTCCTATATTAGGTATCATTTAATCAGTATAGAATTATTCATTGACGAAACCGTTTCCGCTGGATGTCGTGGCCCTTTAATTTTGACTTAACAACGATCTTCGTCTACTTCGTCTTCTCTGTCTGGCTGTCTTATCTTGTTAATTCTCTGCTTTGCTATTACCTTGAGCACTACTCATGTAATTAACTATTACTTATAGTATAGTAGAAATAGTGTTAGAGGTGGAACTAATTGTAACAGAAATGAGTCCTGCTCTAAATGATAAGCAACACGCTCCTAATCAATATACTAAAAATATATATTCATACGCAAAATGCGTCTATTTGTAAATGTAAAAAAGGTAGTAGTAGCTGATGATACTGATATTTTAATTCTACTACTATATCATTCCTCTAACATTTTAATGCAGTCTGCCACACAATCTGATAAAGTTGGTGACATTCAAGCCATGCAAAGATCTATTGGAGAGGAGGCTTGCAAAACTTTACTTTTTGTTCACCCATGTAACACCATCAGTGCGTTATTTGGCAAAAGTAAATCTTCTGCTTTCAAGATAAAGTCCAAAATCTTAAGCGAATGGGCTTCCCATTTTGGAACATCTGAAGATGTTACTAAGGAAAATTTGGTCAACATTATTGGCTCTAAAGTTATTGTGTCACTATATGGAGGTAACATTGACAAAAGCAACCTAAATGTTCTTCGTTATGAACAATACCAACTGCTTCGAGTGCATTTGCAGTGTTTTATTTGGAAAAATCTTAATATGGCCAACCCCCGATCCTACACTATGGGGTTGGCAGTAGATTGATGGAGAATTTCAGCCGATATTAACTGACTTAAACCCAGCACCGGACAAACTCTTAAATACGATTAAATGTGCCTGCCAAATTACAGTTGAAGAACCATGTGACACCATGAAATGTATATGTCGCCGATATGGACTTCTACGTTCGGTAGTTTGCAAAATTTGTTGTTGAAAAGACTGTACAAATACTTGGGACAGTTTTGATTTAGCTGAAGATTTAGATGAAGACGAATGATGACTTGAAAGAAATATGATTTCGTTATAAAAAAACAAATTGTATAAGTTTTTTAAAACGTTTAATATGAAATTTTAACTTTAAATAATTAAAATTTTAATTATTTTTCTTAATTTAATATTTCCTTTTTTAAATTGTGAGCGAAGTTAAGGCTACTTAGGATTTTTAAGCCGCTTAGATTAATAAAAAGATGGTTTTCAACACTGCAAAAGCTTTCAGTTTTTCGGTAATCATATTGCTATTTCCGTTTACTTTTAAAAACCAATATCATATTCTTTTTCATCATGAAATTTCCTGTAATATGATACCACACATAATTTTTTATGATTTTGTTTTAATTGTTTCACGTTTGTTCAAAATGGCGGCCAAGCAAAAACGCAATTTGCGCAACAGCACAGATGTGTAAGTTGATTAGAAGCGTGTAACCTATCATTTACAACAAGAATCATCTTTCTTACAATTAGTTGAACCTCAAGGTGTTTCCTTGTTTATTTCTATTATACAATTAGTCAATACTAACTTAAAAACTAACAATAGGAATATTACAAATTAAATTAGGACATTAAAAATCTCTTCCTGAAGATGACGTCTTTAATTTGGCAGCAGACTGCATCCCAGTATGTTAATTTTTAAACGTATAATGTATCTGGTCAGTTGGCACTTCTGACTCCGACTAGAGTTAATCACAAGTCCCACTCGATAAAAATTTCGCGGTCTTAGCAGAAATAACGTGTAAAGCTCTTCTGAAAAGAGTCCTTGTGACACTTTGCAGCTCTCAATTACAGTTCAGACTGCAATTTTCACACTATTAAAAGCGACCTTGCCAAACTTGATTTGTAATATCACAATTAATGTTTGATTAAATTCACATTTAACACTTTTTGTTTAAGAAATGCCTACCAATTAATTTATTTCAGTGACTGAAATACATCGGTCTGCATTATGATTTCTGTTTTGTTGTAGATTAAATTTTGGAGTTAAACTTACCAGAACAGTGCATTAAAATTTTTTAACAGGAGAAAAGTGAACTTTTTCAAGTTAAATGTTTTTACGATTATTTTTAGCTTATGTAATAATTGTTTTCACATTCTTTACAGTGGTGTGGCAGGGGTTTGTTACACACAGCAACTATTAAGCAGGGGGCACACCGCGAAGAAAATCTGATGTACATCCGGAAGGAAAATAAGGGAAATCTAACGGAGATTCGGGAATATCGTCATCAAAAAGGAAATCTGGCGTACAATATTTTTAGGGCGGTTGACTTCTAACAATTAGGCGTTTACATAGGGTAACTAATATCGAAAATAGTTTTTCTATCCCAACGAAAGGACTAACGATTGTGGGTAGTTTAGCGCACTTACAACACCTAATTATTATTACGACTTTACGCCTTTTAGAGGTTGAAGTTGATAGCTCATGGTGGTAGCTGATATTAAGTAGCAATGGTGATATGAAACTGCAGTACCATCAAAGCCTGTAGTATGCGCCATCTTTGAGACACCGGCAGTACATTTTCTAGAAGCAAGAAACTTATAGAAGAACATCCAGATTTCTACATTGTTCTGGATGCGATTTTGCTAGATGGTTCTAGAGGGAATTTGTAGGGTATACAAGTCGATGCAAACACGCGGGAAGGAAGTCTTTGAATGAATTAAGGTTAGAAAATCCGAAGTTATACAAAGTGAACAGTAGAGTGTAAATATCAAGTAATAAACATTGTTAAAGGTTATTTTAATCAGTGAAAATGTATATTAGTTAATAAAAGTATTGTGAAGCTTTCAGTAAGTTATTCAGTAAAGCTGACAGCATGATCAGCGAAACGTCAAGTCAAGTTCGACGACCGCGGCAAAACCCGGAAGAAACTACTTCAATAGTTTTTTAGTTCTTGACTTCAAGGAGTGTTTGAGTGAATTATTCCTGGTAGTTTCTGCCAGTGCTGGATTGATTTCAATTCAACCCAGGCTAAGATACTAATTATCTTGATGCAGCTCGCTTTCCACTCGCCGAAAACAATGGATTTCTACCTCCTCTGTAAAGAGACTTGTGGATGAGAATAGAATACTTATTTGGTCTGGTGCCAGGTAGATATTCTGGGCTGATTTTAAATGACCATTTTTAGGCGATATTCACAATTTATATTTTCTTAGCGTTTAAACTGATCGTGACAATTATGCGACTTATTAAAAACTTGTGAGAGCTACAGGTCTGGAGACGCTTATTATGATCTTCTTGAACAGACTACCACAGCAACAGCTTGATTTTCGGTGAAACTGTATGTCTATCAGGCAACCACGGCAAATGACAGAATGCTGTCAGGCATACCATATAGTAATTGGAGGTGAACTAAAATAATGCATGGGTCACAAAATATTTGTAAGACGTGATTACGAAGGAATATTTAGAAACTTCAAATTCAAAAAATCCTTAATGACTTACTGGTTAGCCACAGCCCAACTTTTACGAAAAGATACACATAACAGATCACTAAACATCCATTTACAATGCATCATACTATGCATGTTTAATGGTAAGCGTAATAATGGTATATGAAGTTTACATAGCGGAACATAAGTTTTAATCAAGGATAGCCATTAGATTACAACTAACAGTATTTGTGAATTATAATCAATTAATTAGGTTTGTGCAGTTTAATCAATCGCTGGCGCATAAACAGCACGCTGCTGCAATATCCAACAGATGTATGAACCGCACTGTTTTCAAATTAACTCCAAACATACGTTATGTTCACCGCTGTCAGAATGAATTGTGTATATTGCATTGCAGACCTAGTACACAGTCTGGCAGTCTACGGAATCCTGGAAATGATACCGTTTTATGATGTCCGCTTCGCCGCTACGGTATGGCCATTAAACGAGTCTAAGAGTTGACCGGCAAATTATAGACTGGGAGTTAGGAAACATGCAAATAGAACCATAAGGCACAAATGGTTCCACTTTACTCACGAAAAACTATTTGTATAAGGACATTTAAACCGACGATCTGCCGAAGGAAGCAGGAACGGCTGAAATTCGACACACGGTTATTTTCAAGGGATATCACTTAAAGGACACAAATGTTAACATCTCTGTAGGGGGTGCTCAGTGAAAAAATTTAGGTTAAAGTATGAAAGTACCCTTTTTGTTAAATATCTCGAGAGATGTTGATCCGGCCAAAGGAAGTTAGATTGATCTTTGAGTAAGAGGAAATTTAAAAGAGAAAACATTTTAAAATTTTTATATTTCCTGTTTTAAATTCGATTAATATATGTAAGCTTGTAAATTTTATCATATTTTAAAAAGCAAAAATCTTTAAAAAAAACCAAGCAAATTTTAAAACATTATATATTTCCTCCAAAACTTTTCGGTTCAAACTGAATTATTATGAATGACAGCATACGAATTTATGAACAAAATTCGTAAGTTGCAAGTTTCAAAGTTATTGCTGTTACCGAATACAGTGTAGGAAGTTAAAAAAAGTCATATTTTTGGCGTGCTCCCATAAAACCGAATTTAAAAAATAGTGAATTGTAAAATAAGAACTGTGTTACGCACTACATGGTACAGTTTAAGCTTCATTTAACACTTTTTAAACCATTTTTTAACCTTTCCTTAGTAATAGATTTCGCGACTTCACGGCTATTTTTATTTGGAATTTTGTGGTTAATTTCGAAACTATCGAAATTCACAAATTTGAAAGCGCAAAGTCAATAAACGGAAAAAAAGTTTGCGGTATTACTAAATGAAATATACTACTAAAAATGTAACTACATGGCAAAATTATACATTTTGATCAATTTTTACGTTCTCTTTTCTGGAAATAAATATTTTAACTGCATACCTATACATATGCATTCTTCGCAAACAATCCACAAATGAAAAAATCGGTAAAGGTATTTACTCCCTATTTATTTATAAAGGGGGGTGCAGTGTTTTCTTAAACTTTTTTTTTTCAAAAAAGTTTTGAAAATATTTTTTATTTTGAAAAAATGTTCTTTATAAATAAGTTCAGAATGTCATGAAACGTGAAAATGTTAAATTTGAGCAAAAAATATTTCCATCATATTTTTTGTGAAACAATTTTGAAATTTTTTTTATTTTCAAAAAAATTTTTTTTTTTTTCAAATAGGTTTGGCATCTCATGAAACGTGCACCTTTCAAATTTTAGCAAATACAAAATTTTTCCATTATTTGTGTCCTTTAAACGGTCCACCCTGTATATTTCCCAGTGAAAGTCTAACATTTCTTCGGTGTAGCGTCAGCTATATACCAAATTTGGTTTGCCATCCGTCAAGTAGTTTTTTTAGTTAATGCCAACAGACAGACAGACAGACTGACGGAATTGAAAAACCTATGAAACGTGAAAATTCGAAGAAATCTAGGATGGTAATTTTTTCTCGAATACAATACTTCCGTCCGGTATGCGAAGGAAGTAGAAAATCAATATATCTGAAGGTTTACACCTTCCTCTTTAGGATGCCTTTCCTCATTCTTTTTATTTATTAATTTTTTACAGAGATGTTTTTATAAAGTTGAGTCTATGAAATTTATAACTTTTTAGCTTCTCGCGTAAAAGTAAATTCCTAAAGTCAAAGCGCACTTTCACTACATTTTACATGACTATTGATCCTAGAAAAAGAAACTATATGATCTATTTTTTCTCTAAATATCCTCTATTTTAAAAAAGAAGAAGATGTAACTTTCTTTTCGGTCGATACACATTTCCCGGGATATTAAAGAAAAAAAACGAAATTTGACTTTTATTTTTCACACAGTAGGTAATACTTTCAGCCGTTCTTGTTTTTTTCGAGGTAAAAATGTTTTGTAACTGGACTATGCGGGGGAGTGGTGTGTAAAGCAGCCATAAAATAGTTCAAGCCCGGACCATAAGGTAAAAGAAAACAAACTACTACATCGTTTGATAAATGAAACTCTAAATTGCATTGTTTTATAACGGCAGATGATCTGATCGACAGCATAGCTTAGACAGATGGGCATAAATTTGACAAAAAATTACTTCTACGCGTATGCCATTGCTGGAATTCAACAGTTTCTTTGTCGATCTATTTTTGTGATTTTCCACTTGATTTTAGATAAAGTATACCTTTTTGTACCTGTTTAGTGCACCGCCCCCGCAATAACGCTGCAACTCAGTTGCGGCAGACTGATGGTTTAAGTATCTTTTTAAACATAAATATAAACACAACACACATAGTAGACACCCAACTACCACAATTAGTCGTTGGAACGTAGCAATGACTATTGTAGGCACTTTAAAGTATTTTGGTACTAGTCACAGGCATGTAATAGGAACGTTCCTAATACGTGTTTATGACCAAAATGGGAAATGTTTTTTGGTGACGATAACGTTCCAGCCACGTTCCTGGAACTTGTCTGGCTACGTTCCAATGACGTTGTTGCTCCGGAGCGGCGAAGTGGCGGCGTAGACGCCGCAACTTTCAGAAAAGTTTACCACTCCCTACTCTTTCAAATTGATGTTGCCCCTTCTTTGTCTTGCAACCGATTTTATTATATTTATGTTTCATTCTTACATATGATTCTTGTTCTTGTTCATTTCCCTAACTAAGAAATTTAATAGAATATCAGAAGGTAATATTAGACAGCAAAACTTGTGCTATTTTCCAATGGTCTAAGGGTCACAATTAAAACGAATGCAATTTTACTGACAAACATAATGATAAAACGTCCGAATCTAACCACGCGCCTTTAAAATTTGCATTTTTTAATGAAAATATTGTTTTTAAAATACGTAATGTCAGGCGAGAATATGACACACTAGATGCCGAAACCTATTTTTTATTGTTCTTCGGAAGTTAACACTACTTTTTATGTTGTATTTGGTGAAGAAATGGCGATAAATTAAATTTGTTAGTCAATTGTGAAATTATGGTTCATGTGTTATAACAATGGCGTTGATAATTTTGGCCATTAACATGGCGTATTTCAGAAAATATGACTTTAAGGTCGTTTTCACCAAGAAATGCTACTTGAAAGTAATTGCTACTTGGCGATAGTGACGAAATCTGCAAATACGTAACTTTAAAGTTATATTTATCACAAATCTGCGAATAGAACTGTAGCATCACTTCAAAATCGTAGCAAAGTTGTGACTACCACAAATTACCTCTTCAAAGTTGCCGCTGCCACTTCATGGTTACATTTTTCCCGATATTGATTCGGAACGTACGTGTTAGCCGTACGTTGAAGTCTAGACTGAACGCGTTCCTAGCTTTTGCTGTTTATCATTTACCTAACTTCACATTGAAAAACCTATCAGCTGTCGCAATTTACTTGTATGCAGCCATATATCAACGACTTAATAAACATAAACCTTGTTGGTATAATATACTATTACAGTGATAGATAACATAGAAGAAAAGGTAGGTGTAATAAAACTGTGTTGAAATATTAAATTTTGTTGCCTTATTTTGAACATAAAATATTGCATAGCATAATATAGCAGCATATAATTCTAGTCCAGGTTAGGCAAACATATTATATAGGTTAGGTTTGTTGCATTAACTTTATCTATGGTCAACATTGGGAACTAGAAGGTGAAATTTACTTCATGGTGAATTTCAGAGGTGATGTGCACTTTGTAGTAGCCGTACACAGTTCTGTAGGTAGCAGTAACGTCATTAACACCTATGAATATTACTTACAAGTTCCACTACTTTAAAGAAACAGTGAAGGTTCCCAGAACGTCGCGGCAACTATTAAAGCTACTTGAAGGTGATTGCAACTTTGAAGTCACATTTCAGTGATGTGAGTTAGTCGATGCTACTATAGTTTACCATCTTCAAGTTATGAAAACCCGAAAGTCGTCCCACTGGTAACTACCACGTTCCCATGTACTACGAAAGCTACGTAGAAGTTGCATAACTATAAAGTAATCATTAGTGGTAGAAACTACGAGGCAGGGACTGTATACTTGTCAAATGAAGTTATTTTTACACCAAAGTCGTAAATTTAGTCGCAATTACGTAATGGTTACTCATACGAAGTTCCTATCTCAGTTACTGACACTTTGGTGCTAGTTAGGCAAGCCAATAATAAAGAGCCTAGGGTGTTCCAGAATTGAGTTCACAGACAGAAACATCTGATTCCTGAGTTCATATTGGACTCATATAAACCAACTTACCTTAGTCCAAAAATGTATCTCTGAGGAGTGAGACAGGGAAAAACATTTTTTTTCCAATAATTTTCGTTATATTGAAGATAAAATTTTCAAATTTTGATGGGAATTGTATCTCTATAAGTACTGTGTTAACTTGATAACAACCAAATATCTTTTGTTTCTCAATTTTTTTTCATAATAATTAATCTTTGACTCGCTATATTTTTTTAATCACCCTGTAAAAAAAACTACGGAATACTTGGACATTTTTGCAGAGCATTGAGAGGGTTGCAAAAAAGGTACTCTTATAATTGTTTGTAATATTAAACAAAATACAAAAAATTACCGTTTTTTCCTTTATTTGTATTTAAAATTTATTTACTATCCAGAACAAAATTTTGTAGTAACAGAAAAGTAGTTTATTAAAAAAAATTACATTCATAACAAATGCTCCAGATAAAGATAATGTCCACCTATTTCAGTACACAAATTAATACTTTTAAAATTTTGTGTAATATCAACCAAAAATAAAAAATTATCGCTTTTTCTACGTAGGACATAGAAGACGCTTGTGAAACAAAAAACCTCTTGCGTTGTCATGGCAATACAAAAATTTATTCATTAATAACGTCAAAAAATAGCATGTATATGTTTAATTCTGGCCATATACTAGCAACGAGTTGGGTTGTAATTTTGTATTATAAATGAATTAAGTAATGAAGAATATGCTGTGTGCATTTGATATATGGAGAAATGAGGGATAATTCTCAAGCCTCTGAGCGGAGATACAGGCAAAAGTACCCAAGCCGAAGAACACCATGAAAATAAAAAAATTGTATTTACAATATAACGGAAATTATTGGAAAAAAATATTTTCTTCTGTCTCACTTTAAGAGGGTGTACTTTCTCAGGGACGCATTTTCGGACTAAGGTAAGTTGAGTTATATGGCCCAATGTGAACTCAGGAATTACAGGTTCCCGTCCGAGAACTCAATTCTGGAACAACCTGTATATTTGAAAAACCGCAGACATCATCCATTACCCACCAACATTGCCAGTGTCGAAGCTGGGAATCTGTCAGTTATCTTTATGTAAATAGCTCTTCGTGGGTAAAATCAAACCTTTTGTACCTTATGGTTCTAGTTGCATGTTTGCTATCTCCCGGTCTATTATAATGATGAGCACAAATGCAATCTCTCTGCCTTTATGTGGAATATTTTATATTCGGGTATTTAGTTCTGACCCACCGGGTCAAATGCCTTTTATAGACGAAACTAATTTTCGTTTTCATGAGTGTTCTCTTAGTATGATATTTCTGCTTTAATTGGTTAAATTAACTTTAATTTTGATATAGCGAAACATTTTAAATTCTTTCTAATTATATTTTATTAACACTAAACGAAGCGAGGAAAATGATTCTGTTCTTTAATATACAAGGAGAGAAAAAGTACATTTTTAATTAAAATAATAAACAAAGTAAGCGAAATGGTAACAGAAATTATGATTAAGTATTTCTTCAGTTGTTGTTACATAGTCATTCTGCTTTTCTGTGTGTTTATTTTATAGTGTCTTAGAGTTGTTGCGTGTTGCTGAAATTAGCTAGAAACTTAATTAAAAACGTGGAGAGCAAAAATGGGTATACTAATAGTCTAAGAGCTGGCTACGGAGGTGGGCATGTAACTCAGTGTAGTCGAAATTTTACCCCGTAGAGGTTTGATTCTTACCGACATAGTGAGAGGCCGGCCGGTAGAAAGCACTCTGGAAGGATAACGGGTCGGTGGATGGTCAAAGATGGAATTTTTTCAGGTGAAAAAATTGATGAGGTGTGGTAATGAAATTTTGCAGAATGACTGAAGACAGTATAAAATAAGTAGGAAAAAATCTCCAGAAGGGTGAGTGGAAGGTGAAGGGCCGCCAAAAAGCACCAAAGTTGCAAAAATTTCGCAATTTTCATGTGATCAAGTGCACTTCTGACAATTTGCATACTTATTTTTTGTTTCAAAATGAACTTATGTGCAAAACGCCAGAGGGCTAAGTGGAAGAAAAGGAGAGACAATACCGATGATAAGAGCGTCAGCGCCTTATTCGATGGACCACTTTTCTCAGTATTTTCACAACGTGTATCATAAGTGTACTCCTGACGATTTGTCCACATAATTTGGAAATGTTCAAATAACTATTCATCACCTGCCAGAAGTTAATTAGGAAGACATAATTATTATTTTTACTTAGAACAAACTTCTCTAATATTACAGAGATAGAATATTAGTCGAAAAGTGTAGACGTGTCTTTTCGTGAGCAGTATTTTTGTGTTATTCTAATGAGTTATTTTGTTCACTAAAAGACAGATTCGCTGATTTCTTACGAAACAAACAAATTGTGTTAAAAATTCAACTAAATTCGGAAGAAATAACATTGAAAATGTAATTATAAATAATAAATAAATCAAAAAAATACATCATTGTGTTTAAAGGATCACCACTTGAAAGAAAAGTTTACATTAATAGCTGTCTACGTAAATTAAAAATAATAAGGTGCAGTGAAAATTTTAATGTAAAGACCCTCCTTAGAGTTTTTTTGAAAATTTTCCACTTTCATAACGAAAGGGAAATTCAATGATAAACACCTACACATGAAAGAAATGACACTGTTCCAATTTCCGAGCACCCTACCCGAAGAAAGAACACAGATGGAGAACTCCGGTGCACGACATTCGATTTCTCTCCCCTTACTGGGTACCCCTAATTTTTTTCAGATTTTTCCTGAAATATCAGATTTTTGTCACCAGATGATGACCGCTTTTACGCTGAAAGTGAGGTGCCACGAGGAACACCTAAACACGAAAACCGATGAATAATCAAATTTGAAAAGGAAAATCACAAAAAACAATATCTAACAATAATTGAAACTATTACTGCATTATTAGATTTTGTAGATAGTTGCGCTGGCTACCGCCTAACGTAACGATGAATTGTTTAATTATTTACGAAAATCAAATCCTATTTTAAAAAAAGTGTGTCGAGTTCGGTGAAAGACGCATGTTTCGTGGCTCCTACGGGATATCGAGATAAATTCGGATAAAACTACAACAAGACGCCGAAATTGTACTGAATTGAAGCGTGAACAATTCTGCACTGATTGATATAAATTAGCGCAAGTATGGCTATTTCATATAGTTGATATTTAATAAAATTACATTGATTGAATAAAGCAACACAAAATACTGTATATAAACAACACGAGAAAAGTGTACTGCTTGAGTGCTTGACTGTAAAATATATACCTGGATTCTTCCTTTCTTGAAGTGGGTGATATAAAATAAGCAACAGCCTGTCACATGTGTGAATGAAACAGATAAGTTTTTGTTTATATAGCATTAACATTGGTTTATTTATGTCTTTATTAAATTTAAAACAAGAATTGGAGATTAAAATTGAAAGGATATTAATCATAATATATAGGTAATAAACATAATACATAGGTGATGAAATGGAAAAACTGCCCAAAATTGAAACCGATGGTTTCAAGAAAAAGACATACAGGGTGAGCAAACTATCCCTTCGGATCTCTTTTCTCTTCACGCGTAAAAAAAATGTTACCGAGAGTTTGGGTCCTTCCCAGCAACTCCACCGTAGATGGATATTTACTTGAGGAGCGGTCAATAAATAAAAAAAGAAAGGAAAAAAAGAGAAAGAAAAAATACAAAAATAAAATAAAAAATTAAAGCTGCCAGATTCAGAGACACAAGAAGCAGAAAATTTAGAAGAAATAAAATAAGGAGATGACGATAAATGGAAACTTAAAAGAAGCATGGAAACTGGAAAGAAGCATCTCGCAAACAACTGCACCACATCCCAACTGATAATGACAAATGGAAATTTTATAGAAGCATGGAAACTTAAAAGAAGCATCTCTCAAATATCTGCACTTCCCATCCTATATTTCCACCGTTATGCGGCTCTCGCTGCTGACAACAAGCATGTCCAATGTCCAACCCGGCGTATGCAGCCCGTCCGGCGGTATATAAAACATCCGAGATTTGGTTCCGACACGCGGTTTGGCTGTCCGTTGGGCGTGTTTGACGGACGACCAAGCTGTGTGTTGCAGCGAACCTCCATGGATACCCGGAATTGGCAGCAATGCCCGCCATACGCTGGAAAATCAATCAATCAATCAAAGACCCTCCTTACTAGCTGAAAAGTACATAGCTTTGCAGCAAGAAATCGCTCCCGGGGTGGGAAGCGTGGGCGGGCGGTCAAACGCGTTAATTTTTAATGAAAATAAAATCTTTGAATGCAGCTCTGAAATTTTTAGTTACAGTTTTTAACTGTAGTAATTGCGTAAGACGTAAAATGTAATTTTCGAATAAGAAATATCAGCCAAAAGCTCAAAAAGGAATTAAAGAAGTACACTCGTACATGATCCTAACCTAGAAATCCGCTGAAATTTCAATTAGTCTCGTCGGAAAAAGAAAAACATGCAATTTTCAAATGTTCATAAGCAAACACAATCATCAGCAGGAATGCTTCCTAATGTTGATATCGAAAGATCGAAATTTGCATTTTCGCGGCATCGTTTTTTGCATGAACGAAATAGAAAATTCTAGACGACAGAAGTGAACGAAAAATTGCATTTTTTGACATTTCGCGAATTCAGTTTGTCACGTAACGTCACTGGTACGTTAATAACCGGAAGATCCGGAATAATAGGTAGATTTTAAATATAAAAACAAAATCGCTTGAACTGCACCTTGACATTAAAATTTAAATAAATTTTTTACAACTTTACCGACTTCTGGCAACGTTTAGTGCCCATCTTCGACTTCTGGCCATAATTTTACGCAATTTCTACAGTTAAAAACTGTAGGCACACAAAATTTCAGAGCCGCCATCAAAGATTTTATTTTCATTAAAAATAAACGCGTTTGACCGCCTGCCCACGCTTCCCACCCCGGGAGCGACTTCTTGCTGCGGAGATATGTACTTTTAGGCTAGTAAGGAGGATCTTTACATAAAAATTTTCACTGCACCTTATTATTTTTAATTTACGTAGCCTAGCTATTAATGTAAACTTTCCTTTCAGATGGTGATCCTTTAAACACGATGATGTATTTTTTTGATTTATTTATGATTTAAAATTACGCTTTTAATGATATTTCTTTTGGATCTAATTTAATTTTTAACAAAGTTTGTTTGTTTGGTAAGAAATCAGTGAATTTGTCTTTTAGTGAAGAAAATAACTCATTATAAACACAAAAATAGCTGTTCACGAAAAGACACGTCTACACTCTTCGACACACTTGTGGACTTTTCTATATAAAATAAGATGGAGTTTCGTGATGGACCATAAATTTAAAAAAATCGGTAAAGGTATTTACACAGAACTTCCCTCATTATTTGTGCATGGCGATCACTAAAAAAATATTAAATACGAAATGACATTGAGAATAATAATGGAAATATAGTTATTGTAATTATTACAAAGAAATCCTGATAACTTTTGGTCAAAAAAATAGTGCTCATCCAACAGCAAAAGTTCAATACTAAATAACAGGTCTCCCATAAATTATTTCTTGGGATGACCACCCTGTATATTTTCCAATAAAAGTATAATAGCATATGTCAAATAGTATTGCCATTAGACAGTTCCACATTCACGCAGTGAAGTGGAAGAGTGGTGGTTAAAAATTAATTTTTTTTTTTGAAATTTTTCAAAACTGTTGGATAAAAATGTTCACCCCTGTTTCTTCTGCAATAGGTTCAGAATGTCATGAAACATGGAAATTTTAAATTTGAGCAAAGAAAAAAAAATTTCCATCTGTTTTAGTGGTTCAAAATTTTTCAAAAATGTGAAAAAAATTTTTTTTTCTGAAATAGGTTTAGAATGTCATGAAATGTGAAAATTTTAAGTTTCAGCAAAAACAATTTTTTCCGTCTATTCTAATGGTAATTGTTTTTCCAAAGTGGTAAAAAAAAAATTCATCTATTCTATAGTAAGTAGTGAAATAGATTTTATCAATTTTTTTATTTGTTTGAATAGGTTTAGAATGCTATGGAAACGTTGAAATTTTAAATTTGAACAAAGAAAAAAAAAATTTTTGAAATTTTTCCAAAATCTTGGTTAAAAAATTTTCAACATTTTTTCTTCTGAAATAGGTTTAGAATGTCATGAAACGTGTATATTTTAAATTTGAGCAAAAAAAAAATTTCCATCTATTCTAGTGGTAATTTTTTTTCCAAAATGGTAAAAAAATGTTACATTTTTGTTTCTTCCGAAATAGGTTTGGAATGTCATGAAGCGTGCAAATTTTAAATTTGAGCAAACAAAATATTTTCTTCTATTCTATAGTAAGTACCTACTTAGTGATGAATACATAAATTTTTCCAAGAAAATTTTTCGGAAAATTTTTTAAATTCGTTTTAATACGTTTAGAATGCCATGGAAATGTGGAAATTTTAAATTTGAACAAAAAAAAATTCCACCTATTTTGGTGGTAAAAAATTTTTCAAAAATGTTGGTAAAAAAATTTTCAAATTTTTTTTTTAAATACGTTTAGAATGCCATGAAACGTGAAAATTTTAAATTTGAAGAAAGAAAAAAATTCTCATATTTTAGTGGTAAAAATTTTTTCAAAAATGTTGGTGAAAAAAATTTTCAAATTTTTTTTTTCTGAAATAGGTTTAGCGCGTAATGAAACGTGGAAATTTTAAATTTGAGCAAAAAAAATGTTTTTCATCTTGGTAAAAATTTTTTCAAAAATGTTGCAAAAAATAGGTTTAGCGCGTCATGAAACGTGGAAATTTTAAATTTGAGCAAAAAAAAATTTTTTTCACCTTGTAAAAATTTTTTCAAAAATTCACTATTTCACTATTTATTCCGTTTAGACGGTCCACCCTGTATATTTTCCAGTGAAATTTCTACCATGTCTTCGCTGACAGTAGCGTCAACTATCTACCAAATTTGACTGCTATCCTTCAAGTAGTTTTTTAGTAAATGCACCAACAGACAGACAGACAGACAGACAGACAGACTGACGGAATTGAAAAACCTATATTTTCGTAATCTACATGTTCTGAAACGTCAGAATCCGAAAAAATCTCGGAGGGTGATTTTTTCTCGAATACAATACTTCCCTTCGGTATGCGAGGGAAGTAAAAATTGATATTTATCTTTTGTGAAGACAGAGAGAAACGCTAAAAATTTTTTTCATTACAACTGAACATTTTTGTGAACATGCATTTTATTATGATTGTTAATACAAACGAATTTAGAATTTTAAGTTTAAATGTAATTTATTTTCATGCACGGTAAATTTGGTAGACAGACACTAAATTAAATCCTAATTATGCAGCGCACATAAAAACTTGAAATGAACTAATTAAATTTGCTGCTATTTTAGTTTTAATTATGAAATTCTACTTTCGCACGTCTGGTCGGCACATAAACAATATTCTCGCTATGATTTTAGTACAGTAAGAATCATTATTAAATTATCTGGAGAAATGTATTCACCACAAAGAAAATAGAAAATAGGAAATGCAGATATGCAGATTGCAGAATACATTTAAATGTACGTGATTAAAACATATTATATTTAACAGAGTAAAACATTTTTTAAGAAGAATTTAATTGCCTTTAAAAACACGATCACTAAAATTATGAACTAAGGTTTCATGAACGCCACACCAAGCATACAACATTGCACCAACGTTAAGGCCAATCAACGTGCGACTTGTAACATTTGGCACATACCTATGTTACAGGATGTGGCAACATTAAATCCAAGATAGGAAAGGAACGTTAGATAAAACGTTCGTCATTGCTTTCTTAAAAATGGAAAATAAAACTGCAGCTATTGCATCTGCTGTGGTAATACTGCCGTGCTTAGCGAAAACGCAGTATTTACAAAAAGTTTCAACAATGAGATTTTAGCATATACTGGCTTAAAATCGAACTTAAAAGAATACCATATGTACCACCAAAGCCATAGATATAGAGACCCTTATTGCGGCGTATCTAACGAAAATATAGGTCTATGCTTAGTATCTGACATACAAATAGCACCCTTTATTTTTATTTAACTTTTTGGGGAAATTATTATTTATCCAGCAAAAGACAACTATTTATGGCATAAAAATTGTGCCAAAGTTGCTACGGCTGCAATAAAAAGAAAATGTTGTTTTTCTTCAATACTACTTTTCTGTAGATACTGCATTTTTGCTAATCACGGCAGAATATTGTCTTGTTCTAAGCTATTGCTTTAAAATAGAAAGAAAAGAAGAGGTGCTAGGAGGTTGTGAATGTTATCCCTTAATAAAAGCAGAGGACGGTAAATAATTAGTGCAATTAAAGTCATACATATATATGGTTCTGTATTTTATGTGCACTAATCAATAAACACAATTTTAAATATTAAAATATAACTTGGGTACAATGCCTCAGAAATGCTGACAGACCTGAGAAAAGAAAGTTCAGGAATATTTGAAAACTTTTGTCGAATATCAGCAACTACTTAGGTGTATATTATTAAAATCATCCAAAATGTAACAGCAAAATAACAAAATTAGGTAATATTACGTAACATAATACCTACCTATATTTTAAATAGGTACCTAACCAAATAAGCTTAAATGTTAGATGCATTTATATCGCTTTTGCAATACAAAATAGAAGAGACGTGTTTAACCATTCTTGTGGCAGGGGTACAGATTGAAAACAGACTTTAAGTCCAAAGTTTGACGCATCCTTTTTTAAAAACATTACTAACAAGCTACTGGAACACCGGTTTTAATTTCTTTCTGGGCAATGTCCACTATGTTGGCACACCGCATGTTATCGTCCGAGAGACGACAAAATAATGTAGTTCAATTCTTAAAAGGCGAAACTTTTATAAAAAATAATATACTTCGGGACAGTAGTTGCCTTACGAAGACCTGATCCGGCGATGAGGAAATTTTACATCAGGTACTAATTTTCGTATAGTTAATGACCCTAGAGGGTTAAAACTTGTATTAAATTGTCGGTCTTAAAGAACTCTATTTAAATATTTATAGTTGCCTTAGTAAATCGTTATCAAATCTATCGGCAACCCACATTTTAATTTTTTTATGTACTTACCACCATCATTAATATTAAAACATAAAACTAGCATCACGCTAAAGCTGAAATCCACCAGTAACAGATAAGAATAAAGAAGACAAATCTCAAGGACAATAAAAAATATGAGCTAGGTTTAAATTGTGAAAGTTTGTGGATATTACTTCACACTTTTTAATGCTTTGTTTATTTTTTAATTACTTGTTATTGTATTTCATAAATTTGTAATTCATGGTGTTCGATATTGATATAACTTTCAAAAACATTCAGTATATGAAAGTAACGAAGTTTTTAAAATAATTAACTTAATATTACTGCTCCGTCTAATTATTCTAATTGTATACACTGAAGTAATTTTGTTTGCCCAACCAAAGCTATCACTATTTATTTAACTAAGAGACCTGTGCGATGGATTGTGCCACTGAATGATAATAACTATAAGGTATACAACTTCATATCGTTCCACTTACAACAATAAATTAACTTTGGAGAATCATTATTTATTTCCCATTCATAAAAATATAATCGATTTAATGAAATCGTTGAATGCTTTTAGGAAATTAAAGTTATTATAATATCAATATCGCTTAAACATTAAATAAAGCACATGGTTTCAGAATTGTTTACACCATACTTTCTGAAGGTTAAACTAACGATAAACCTAAACAAACTCTGCTAAAATATTCTGTTCCACATCATAACAAATGTAAACTTATTACTTATTAATAGATGTGTAATTCCACTTTAATAATTTGGTACTACACCGACATTGACATGTTTTATTTCGTGAATTATTTTCCGCAAATATTACAAGCACTCTTAAATTTTATAGAATATCAAGAGAGCATATGGAAAGAGAGACTTATATTACATATATTTCTTACACAAGTAGTTAATTTATTAGTGAAATATTCTCCTTAAACATCACTCGTAATTTTAATGTTCTATATATTTTGCCCTAATTAATTGATCCTTATTACCTAATATCGACAGTAACTGATTGTAAAATATTGTTACAGTAAACGTCATAATAATTGACATTCACGTCTATTTGTCTAATATAATAGTAGGGGAGCCCTGAATTAAAATTTTGTGTAATCGCGGCTTGACTAAATTCATGAAAAGTGTTTAGTTCTAATCAAAATAAACAACTTTCTTTCTTGCAGCAATGTCCCAATGTGTCGCGAAAGGGGCGAAAATTAATTTTCAGTCGCTTTCATTAAACGCAAAATTCCCTAGACGTCAAGAAATACCCATTTTGTTTCGTTCACGTCGAGCAAAATTTTCGATTTTGACCCTGCAATTTGCGATACATCGCCGATTTTTCTCTTTCGATAGACATAGATCGAGCTTTGACTCGAAATATTATTTAAACTTTTTGTGTTAAAAATTGAAAATCGGTATGCTCGGGTTTTCGACATCATTGATTACGGTTATGACATCGGAATTGAGAAATTCAAAATGGCGGCGCAAAATGGTAGACGACTTTTATTGTTTATTGTCTGGTTATGCTGAAAATCGCTATGTAGCAGGTTACGAATATGAAAACGAAATTGGGAAATTCAAAATGGCGGCACAATTAGCGGGACACATTTTATCATATACTGTCCAACTCGTCAGTTACTATTTTTCTTAGGTTCTCTGGCACCAAAAGCATGTATTTATGTGGTAAATTGATGTACCGTGATGACAATATTTTCCAAGTGTGGGAAAATGAAAAATTTCCTCCAGTAGAGACGCGGGCGCGGCGGGAAATGTCAGTTATTATTTTTCCTACATTGTCTGACATTACCTTTAATAGAAAAACAAGGAAACTGACGTGCAGCGATAATAAAATGCATCATTTATTTTTGCGTGTTCGATAAATGAATTCACCCATTTAACAGTCAGAAATGTCAATTGTAATGGAACATTTTCTTCAGGGAGTCATGAATTATTGAAAAATAATTGAAATCCTCATGCTGCGATGCGGTCTAAAATAATACAATATAATATAATATATTGTATAAAATATATATTCTACAAATATATGATGTATATGATATATTATACATTATGTATATTAAATATGTCATATTGTATATGTATGACACATATACTGTATATAAATATAAAGTACAATATATGCAAAAAATGTAATATAATATATAGTGAAGAGACTATATCATTCTATCAAAACAGCACTCACTCAAACAGAGAAACCAAATTTACATTTAATCAGGTAACAGAAGCTGACATATATAAAGCATTTAAACAAATAAAATCAAAGTGTATGGGCATTGATGACATCGGATACGATATGTTGGATTTGAGTTTGCCATTCATCTTAGGTTTTCTTAAAGATTTGTTCAATAAATCATTACAGAATGGAGAATTTCCAACTATTTGGAAAACATTCATTATAAGACCACTGTCAAAAGTACCAAATGCAACTTCATTTAATGAACTGAGACCAATAAATATTCTTCCCATTCTAGCAAAAATGTTCGAAAAGATTGTTTGTAATACGATGATCGACCTTATAAATAGTAATAACATATTACCAGATGCTCAGTCTGGTTTTCGATCTAATTTCAGTACCGGTACTGCACTGACTAGAGTGGCAACAGATATTACACGTGGAATAGACGAGGCAAAAGCAACAACATGCTTCGCTACAGCGAAGCTTTTGATTTGATAAACCACGATCTACTACTTGCTAAAATGGGATTTTATAACTTTTCTGATAGTGTCTGTGTGTGGTTTAGTAACTATTTATTAAATGGATTACAGTGCGTTGAAATAGATGGAATTAAGTCAGATCCTATTGTAGGGAAACAAGGTGTTCCACAGGGCAGCATATTAGGGCCAATTTTGTTTAACATTTTCACATCTGATTTACCATCAATAGTACATAACTGTAACACTTATATGTATGTATGCAGATGATACTCAATTATTAAAAACGTTTGAACCATCACAGGTAAACATTGCCCTGAATGATGTAAATTCTGATCTAGAGAGGATAAACAATTGGTCTTTTGAGAATGGTCTTAAAATTAATGCTAGTAAAAGTTGCTTCTTACTAATAGGTTCTGCAAATGTTAAAAATAAAGTTATGAAGTTTAAATTCACTACAGTGCATATTAACAATATAGAGATTCCACAAAAAGAGTATGCGAAAAACCTAGGAAAGGCATGTGACAAGTAAGTTGTGTATATTATACATGAAATTAAAGGCACTACATAAATTTAAATATATGCTGCATGAAAAAGTAAAACACAGAATTGTCGAATCAATTTTGTATCCCCAGATTGATTACTGTTTAACTGTATATTATAGTTTTCTGACAATGGAATTTAAAAACAAGCTACAGTTAGCTCAAAACACATGTTTGCAATTTTTTCATTCAATAAGGAAATATGATCATGTCACTGCGATATATAAAGAACATTTGTATTTAAAAATAGATTATCGTTACAAATTATTTTTTGGCAGTTTGTTAATGAAAATTTGTACCAGATGAAAACCAGAATATCTGAAAGAGTACCTGAAACCAAGACAAGAGATGCATAATATCAATCTTAGGGAATTAAACAAATTTAATATATACAAACATAAATCAGCAAGATTTCAGTGTTGCTTTGCGTATTTATCTGTTGAGTTATTAAATAATGATGTATTTTATATCACTTATTTACTGTTTCACTTTTTAAAAAATTTTATTTTCACAAAAAGTTACAATTGAAAAAACTTTTATTTAACTTTAAATATTTGAATTAATTTATACAATGGTATATAAAGTTGAGTACAATAATATGTGTAGACTGACTCTGATAACGTTGTGAGTCGTATTTATAACATTCTATTTGCTGACGCTGGCATAAGCATTTCTTGGAAATTAATGCTATGCAAGCGTTTCACATGGGAATAAAATCCAGGAAGCTGTTATCGCTTATCTCAGATAAAGATATTGAGTTACTTAGCATATAACAACTCCCCTTTTTTTTGAAAAGTCGTTGTTATTCGCCGACTTTTTGGGGAAAATCAGGCATTTCATTTTCTTCTGTGTGTAGATGGGGTCTTCTTCTCAGGAGGGTGTTGATTCTGTTCAGCATCTCGTTAGGAGTTGCGTCGTTAGGTTTTCTACAGCAACAGCATCTTCTTTTGCACTTCCAGGCGATGTAGGAGGTGAGAATACAGATTCCGAGACCAATAACTATGTACATGCTCATAGAAAAGTGTTTAGTTATGAATGGCTCGTTTATTAATTTATCCAAGTCTCTGGAATATTGTTCGAGTTTGTGGTTGGCTATATCCAGATTTTCGACATTTAAATGATCGAATTGAAGAGGTTCCAATTTGGGTAGTTGCATTTTCTCGGGGATGTCACTACAACAGTCATAGGGTATAACCACTGGGTGTGAATTGTCTGTAATGTTGATAGTATTACGGCCTTCTGCTTGCACTTTCGTTATACCGACAAACGCGTAACAGTCCGGGTGAAGTTTTAATATAGAGTTCTTATTAACACTGGTGATTTTTGTGTCCATTTGGTTACAGTTTATGGTGATATGAATGGGTTCAGAAACAATTATTAACCACACATTGTCTTGTAATTTCTGAACGTTATAACCTTGTCCGTACACGAGAGAACTTTCACAATTTTCGGGAATTTTCCTGAAGTTTTTTAGTAACTGGGCCTCGCATGCTGCACTGCTGTCGATCGGATAGGCGTAAAGGTCAGAGCATAATTTCTTGCGAGCATCTAGTTGTTTGCATGTGCTCAGATCTTTGACGGGGATGTACATTAAAGAATCATCGTTACGTGCAATGAATTTTTGAGAGAATGACAAAACGTGGTGTAGGCCAGTTCTATTGTCTAGAATCGGGATGGGGTATAAATGATACAAAGTATAGAGTTGTTGTTCCACTAATGGAATTCTTAAAACAAAAACGAGATCTGATTTTGACTGAAAGGCTTCCAGTTCGATAATTTCCAAATATTGGGGAATTTCTGAATATTTTACTGGAAGGGGTAAATTGTTTTTAACTAGATTTTGAGAGATTTTTTGAAGTGCGGTAATCAAATTTTCGGGTGTAATGATTGAAGAATGTATTATTTTCAGACGGGCAAAGGTGATTGAATTTAAAATATCATCTAAGTTATTCTGAAGGTACAGGTAACTTTCAGTTAATTTTTCGCATGTTTCGACAAATTTTAGTTCGGCTTGAACCAGTGCAACTCTGTCATTTACATTATGTAATGCAATTTGAATTTTTCTCATGTCCTCGTTGAAAGTTTTTATATTCGTTTGCATATCTTGAAATGTTTCATTAAAAGTCTTTATGACGGTAGAGGTAACGGATATTTGATTTTTTTAAAGGTTTTCTATTTGATGTTGGTCGTTATTTAATTTATTGATACTGTCTGTGAAGAATTGTCCATCTTCAGCATCTAAATTACCGGTAATGGCTTTGAATACGCTACCTACTCCGTTTAGTATACCGCGTTTGAATCGTTTAGTGTTAACAAAGACTTCCTCAAACTTTACATTAAGGGAGTTCGATATCTGATTTAGAAGCGTTATGTGCGTTTTGACTTTGACAAGGAATTCTTTCGTTTCGCGTGTATCAACGGCAAATATATCGACAATTGACTTTAAAATTTTGTTGTTGTTGATGAAGGCTTCTTCAAGGCTTGATAGGTTTTTATGGACTAGCAGGGTCCATTTATCATTGGAAATTACTATCCTTGTTTCGTCGTGGTAATAGACTCCGACGGTGTTATTGATCGGTGTTATTTGGTACTGGGATATGGCTGCTCCGATCAGCAAGGTGAACCTGTAAGGCAATTTAGGCTTCAAAATATGGTTTTAACCTGTCAAAATTGGCTTTAGTTTTTTGTTTTGTTTTTTTGTTAAGGAGGGTGGCTGAGTTTTTATGAAGTTCCAGAATCTCAAATGGCCCGTTAAATTTGTTACTTAATTTATCGGTAATTTGGGATTCTTTTACGTATACCTTTTGACCAATTTGATATTCGGGGGTTTCTTTTGAAACATGGGCGTCAAATCGAATCTTTGCTTTTTGTTTTTGATTTTCAGTCCTTTCGCGTGCGACTTTATAGTAGTGAGAGAGGCGATTATTTAGGTCTCTAACGTATTTCGTGACTAGTTCCTCTTGATTATAAAGTGTCTCGGGCGGTCTGCTAGACGTGTGTCCGAAGACTAACTCGTAGGGTGTAAATCCGTGAGTTTTATTAGTGGAGGTGTTATAGCATATTATCGCGTAAGGTAATATGTTGAATGGGTGTTCGTCAGGATGCTCCGTCATATGTATTCGGATCATTTCTAGTAAGGTTGCATGAAACCTTTCCAAGGAACCATTCGATTGTGGGTGTCCTACACTAGAATGTGTTATTTTGATGTCATAGAGGAGGCATAAGTCTCTTAAAATGGCGTTATCGAATTCTCGACCGAAGTCGCAGTGAATTCGAAGAGGTGTTCCGAAGTGCTGGAAGTAAACGAGTAGAGTGTTTGCGATCGACTTCGCTGATTTATCTTTGATGGGATATGCTTGGCTGAATTTTGTCAGTTCGTCGCGTATTGTAAGCGCGTAGTTTCTTGTAGGAATTTCTAGAAGATCAATGTTAATACGTTCAAAAGGGGACTTAGGCGTTTCCGTAATTACTAGGGGTGAGTCTAGGTTTTTTCGACAGATTTTTGTTTCTTGGCAACATTTGCAAGTTTTTACGAATTTTTCGACATCCTTTGTCAGTCCTTGCCAATTGTATTTTTGTCGAATGCGCCTAATGGTCTCATTTATTCCGCGGTGAAGATGAGCTTTGCCGGTATGGTATTAATCGATAATAATCGGAATTTGGTCATCACTAGGTGTCTTAGTAACGTTCTGGCATATTTTGAGTTTTACGTCTTTTTCCGCTAGGAGAAATGACAAAATTTCGAGGATGGGGAGATCGATATTGTTTTCAATATGATAAGTTTTGGAGTCATCGAATTCTTCCCGACCGTTGTACAGTGAGATAAACAGGTTCTGGATTACAGTTTCGGGGTCCTATGGTAGAGCTACGATAAAGTAATTTCTATGTCGCACTGACTTACTGGATAATTTATTTATTGTTAAATTCCGAAAGTCTGCGTTTTCTTCGAACAAATCTTCAATGATTTTATAGTGAAAATCTTTGAGATTGTTTTGTTGAAAAAAGGTCACGATATTTTTGTTAGTTTTGTCTAAAAGTTGCCCGTTCAAAAATTCAATTTTGGAATAGTCGATAAGCGACTTTGTTTTATATAGTTTTATGAAAGTTTCGAATTCTCTTAGGGTGTCCTCTTGTTCGTCGGTTTCTGTATCGTCACTTTGACGATCAGAATCGGCTTCTGCTGAAGTCGAGGGCCTTTGGATAGGGTACGTTAATAATTTGGATTCCGCTTGAAAGTTAGAAAAATTTTGTACGTGATTTATTTTTATGCGGGAAAGAGCGTCTGCGTTCTTGTTAATGCGACCGGGTTTATATTCAATTTCATACTCGTATTCTTCGAGTTTCAGGCGCCAACGTGCTAGGCGACTACCGGGGTCTTTTATTGAGAAAAGCCACGTTAGTGGTCTATGGTCGGTTATTAGTTTGAATTTTCGACCAAAGATGTATGGACGGAAGTGTTTTACAGCCCATACGATGGCTAAAAGCTCGCGCTCGATTGTTGAGTATTTGGTCTCAGCTTTGCAAAGTGTTCTTGAAGCGAAAGCGATCGGTAAATCTTTTCCGATGGGGCCTTGTGAGAGAACGGCGCCGATGGCAAAGGCGCTTGCATCAGTGGTGAGTAGAAACGTTTCGTCGAAGTTTGGATAGATAAGAACTGGTGTCGAAGTGAGGGCTTGTTTTAATTCCTCGAAAGATTTCTTGCATTCTGAGTCGAAAACAAAAGGAACATCTTTTTGTAACAATTTGGTAAGAGATTTGGATAACTTCGCGAAATTACTTATAAATCTGCGATAATAACCTGCCAGACCGAGGAAGGATTTGATTTCCTTCTGGTTAGTAGGCTGAGGAAAATTTTGGATGCATTGAATCTTATCGGGGTTAGGTTTCACTCCTTCTTTGGTAATGAGGTGACCTAGATATGCGACCTCCTTACGAAGAAATTCGCATTTATCAGGCTGGATTTTTAGGTTCGCATTTCGAAGACGTTTGAACACTTCTGTGAGGCGAGAAATGTGTTCATGGACTGTTGGGGAATATACGATAATGTCGTCCATGTAGACTAGACATCTCTCGTTCTGTATACCCATGAGAATATTATCCATAACTCTCTGGAAGGTGGAAGGGGCGTTTTTAAGACCGAAAGGCATACGAACGAATTCGTAGTGTCCATTGTCTACACTGAAGGCACTTTTTGGTATATCTTTTGGATCTATTTCTATCTGGTGGAACCCAGATGCTAAGTCCAATGTTGTAAAGTATTGGCACTTGCCTAATTGATCCAAGAGATCAGAGATATTTGGTAAGGGGTATTTGTCTCCTACAGTTACCTCATTGAGTTTCCTGTAGTCCACGACTACACGCCATTTTTGCTTACCAGAAGCATCGAGCTTCTTAGGGACGACCCACACTGGGGATGACCAGGGGGAATTTGAGGGACGAATAATATTTTGGTCTAACATTTTGGATACCTGCGTTTTGACCTCTTCTTTGTGTATCTGGGGGTATCGATACGATTTTGTAAAAATTGGTTTCGCGTCATTGGTATCTATCGCGTGTTTAATCTCGTTAGTGAAAGTTAGTTGATCGCCTTCAAGATAAAAGATGTCCGCGAACTCTAAACAAAGTTGAGTTATTAAATCGTTTTCCTCCTCGTTTAGATGGTCTAGACGGAGTTGATTTTTTATTTCATACTGTCTGTCGAGGCAAATTTTGGAGTTTTCTTCGCCTATATTATTTAATGAGAAATTTTGGATCGGTTCTAATTTTATATTTGAAAAATTAACAGTTTTTGGTACTGCGTTTGCATTTAATATAGAGGTAATAAATTCGCCTTTGTCGTTTATTTGGACTATCGCGTTCGGAAGTCTTACCTTGTCTACTTCGGTAGCTTGCAGTATAGCTTCCGTGTTTTTTAAATGACATTTGAATTTGGTAATTTCTTCCGTACGCGGTTCAACTGAAATTATATTTGAAATGTTACGAATAGTATCTTGAGCGTCCGGGTTTGGGTAAATTTGTACATTTGATAGACCCTGATCTGTGACTTTATGGATTGGAATTGTTTTAAAATTTGTTATAAGTTTTTTGTTTTTTATATCCACCATGCAATCATAACGTTCTAAGAAATCAGAACCTAAGAGTCCATCGAATTCTATGTCGAGATCGCATATGTAAATTTTGAACGGTTCGTTGTTGTCAAACGGGATAAAAACAGATTCATCAATAATTATTTTTTGTTCGGTTATGCCATGGATCGTAACATTTTCTGGACATCTCCTACTATAATTTCTACAAATTTTTGGTTTAAATATAGACAATCCGGCTCCCGAGTCGATCAACAGTCTATGTGTGTTAGTAGCATCATAGATATAAAATAAGTTTTTAGACTTGACAGACAACAAGGGGCTTATAGAAACTGTTGTTCCGGGAAATTGAGATTCGGGTTGAAATTGTCCAAGTTCATGCTGCCGAATTGGGTTTGCAATACTGTCATATTGGAGTCCCTGGTTTTGTGATACGGTGGGTCCGACTGGGCATGAGGGCCTGATCGAAAATCCCGATTGTATACAGGGGTTGCGTCGAAAGTTGGTTCCTCTGTGTAATAATTCTCGGAGGGATTATTAGCAGTATAATAATCCTCATTAGTGCTGCTATATTCCGAAGTATTAGCTGCATAATAATTCAGACTCGCGTAGGGGTCATTATCAGTATAATATCCCTCATTACTATTTTCGTACGAGTTGTCAGAGTAATAATTTTGATTTTGTTCTGGATTTTCGGATTCAGTATTTTGATTGAAATGAAGCGTTTTTCTATTTACATTTGGTTTAAAATAGTTCGGATTCGGTTGAATCGCAGGGGGTCTCCCATTATTAAAATTTGGGTTTGGTGTAATAACCGGTGGTCTTTGTTGCTGAAAGTTTTGAGAATTTCCGGGGTTTTGGTTATAATAGTTAGGTCTTTGTTGTTGGAAATTTTGCGAATTTCCAGGATTTTGATTATAGTAGTTAGGCCTTGGGTAATTTTGGGGAATGCCAAAATTTGGAGATCTAACATTTTGTTGTCTTTGACGGCATTCGTTTGCGATGTGTCCCGCGCGTTTGCAAAATGAGCATTGTTTTGCGGCTAAAGGTGAATTTAGGTTGCGCATAGGTGTAATGGCATTATTGTTACGATTGGTTTTTTGTGTCTCAAAATAATTTAATTGGAGCTCCCTTCGAACTCTTGCTATTGCCGTTAGCAATCTGGGGGATCACTAGCCCTAACAACATGCGCGATTTTAGGTTCTAATCCCGTGAGTAGAGTGTTCAAAACCATACCTTCAGTTAACTGTATTTGAGCTTGTTTTTGCATCGCCGTTAGTCTTTGTTTTTGAACAGAAGCATGCATTTTTGCTTCATGGGTTTGTAGGCGTGCAATAAAAGTAAGCGGGGATTCACTGGGAGCTGTCGCATCCTCTGCAAATCCTGTATTAGTGAAGTAAGGTCTCTACTATCTCCGAAATGATTTTCTAACAGTGTTTTAATTTCGTCCCATGTAGTGGGATTTCTAGAGTTGACTAGTTCAGCTGCACGACCTTTTAATTTGTTTTTTACATGAACGGTTAAAAGAACTGTTTGATTGCCAATTGACATGTCGTAGGCAATTTTGCATGAATTTAAAAATGTATTTAAGTTAATTTGATTACCGTCATATTCTGGGACAATTGAAAATATTTCACTCAACTTATATGGTTCAACAACATCTGGTTGAGGTTCATTTGGTTGTTGTTGTTGTTGTTGCTGCTGTTGATGAGCCATATTTCTAGTAGTTACTGGCATAAACTAATTTGAATTTTGAGGACTTAGATTTATTTTACTTATAATGCAGAGACAACAGAACTGTTTTTACCACAATAATACGCAAGAAATAGTACGATTAATAATTAAAATAAGTTTTGCACTTGAATGATTCAATAAGTACTTACACGTAAATCTTCATTTAGACGTTGGTCCTTTTTCTGTTTTAAGGGATTGGAATCCGCCACCTGTTGTCAAAGGTCTCCTTGTTCCGGCGATCCTTTCCTGAAGTTAGGCCCTTTTTGGGGTTCTCCTTGTTCTTCGGGGAGGTTTTCGTCAGTTAGGCTTTTCTTCCAGGTGTTTTTCCAGATCCTACCGACTGCGCCACTTTTATATCACTTATTTACTGTTTCACTTTTTAAAAAATTTTATTTTCACAAAAAGTTACAATTGAAAAAACTTTTATTTAACTTTAAATATTTGAATTAATTTATACAATGGTATATAAAGTTGAGTACAATAATATGTGTAGACTGACTCTGATAACGTTGTGAGTCGTATTTATAACATTCTATTTGCTGACGCTGGCATAAGCATTTCTTGGAAATTAATGCTATGCAAGCGTTTCACATGGGAATGGAATAAAATCCAGGAAGCTGTTATCGCTTATCTCAGATAAAGATATTGAGTTACTTAGCATATAACATGTATATTATAAAATGATTGAGGGTGTATCTATTGGTATATTTAAAAAAAATTATAAAGAATACTTATTGCAGGTACAAAATATGATTGTTTAGATAATGTAATTTTAGGGCTACTTGAGTTATATGTGATGGTTAGAAGTAAGTTTTTCTTTTTGTTTCTTTGTTTGGTGGCGTGGAAGAACGTTGATACGAACGTCACCTTTTGTGTAGAATATTGTATCTATGTGTACACTTATATATAACACAATAAATATTTTTCTATTCTAAATATTTTTTGTATATAATATAAAGTGCAACATAAATCTGTGGAGTGTTGAAAATCGTTAGAATTACATGCGTATTATAATACATCTAAGTACAGAATAATAAAATTGGAAATATTCCAGTTGAAACTGAGTTCACGTTATGGGCAATCATACATGGACCAGGCGGAGCAAGATACCAGGCACGCGCAAGCAATGGAATCTGTGGGACTGAATTCGCGCGTCCACAGCTTTAAAACTATTAGTCACAGAAACTAAAAGTAATTACTTATTTCTATAATTTTTACTTATGTTTTATACCCAAGTTGATATTTGATAAGAGGAATTTTTTTTTTCAAACAGTAACGTTTAGGATATCAATCCTGCAAAAAAAGTTTAATTAGAAATGAAAGGTAAAATACTCATTTTATCTTTCATTACAGCTTTAGTTCTTATAAATCTTCCGAATAATAATAATATCACAATAGTTTAAGAAATACAGGGTGATTCATATTGAATGGAGTATTAGAAGTACATGGAGAACGGGTAAACATATCCTTTTGAAAATTTCGAGGGTTACTAAAGTCAGTATGGCCAATCGAAACAAAATAATTACAAGCGGCACTTCCGTCTATACCGGAAGTCGATACCAACTTGCTTATTTTAAACGGAACACCCTATATATTGTAGACTTTTCGGAATAAACATCAAATTCTGAGTTTAGGCATGTAGCACACTCTATATCTAAACCTAGCAGTTTCGGAGATATCTGACATTTTATAAAAAACTTAATTAGTGCAACGGTTTGCAAAAATCCTTATAACTTTTTTGTTGAGATCCTCGTTTGCTCTTTGGGCTATACAGAGAACAAAAAGCGAGCTATACCTGAATTGAAAATGAATTTCATAATAGTATACCAAGTGTTCCATATCTCACGTTACATTCTGTCAAATTCAAACCTTAAAACTTTTTTATTTCAAATGGAACGCTCTGTATTTTTTTTGCATCAAGTTATTTAACATTAAATTCCCTTTTTTTGTTTATGCACTATAGGGGCTAAAATTGCAACTTTTTGAAATATTGGCGATTTTCTTAAACGTTCAACAATTTTTAATAAAAATTGCCATCAACTTAGCCATGATTAGAAACAATGAATAACTTCGGTCCTTTTCTTATGTTTAAAAATACCAACACATTTAAATTACACCCACGACTTTTTAGATTTGTTTATTATTTATGGAGAATGTGATAAAGTAATATCAAGAACATGTAACGCATTTGCTACTCGATACCCACAAGAACAGTAACCATCACCTTACACTGTAAAATGCATATTGGATCACTTTAGAATATTTGGCTCTGCCGAAGCAGGAATTCTAAGGAGGAACCCCTAGACAAGAAATCTTTTTAACTTAGTATTTAAGTTTTCCTCAAAAAATTGTAGTGTCACCACTCTATTGTTTCTCATGGCACAGCAAACATTAAACTGATAATGTTCTCGAACATTTCACTTCCTGAATACATTTCAGCGTCCGAGTAATGGGAATTTTTGGTAAATTTAGCATCATCTGTCCATATATTTCCTAAAAAATTATTGTCACCTTCATGTCGTATTAAAATAAATTCCCAGAAATTTTCTCTCGTCAGGAAATCTGTTTCTTTAATTGTTGAGCTATATGGAACGGCAATGGACTTATGTTTTAACAACATTCTATGATTGAATTCTTGGATAACCTCGATTCCAGACCAGCTTGTCCTAATGACATAATGAAAATGTCCAAAAATGCCTCAAAACTGCTATTTCTATGTTTCGGCTACAACAACAGGCTTCCTCCTTAGACGTCCTACCTTGACAGAGCCAAACATTCTAAGGATATCCAATATGCGTTTTGCAGTGTATGGTAATGATTTCTGCTCTTGTGGATATGGAGTAGTAAATGCGTTACATGTTCTTGATGTTACCATATCACATTCTCCATAAATAACAAACAAATCTAAAAAGTTTTCGTGGGTGTAATTTAAACGTGCTGGTATTTTTTGACATAAGAGAATGACCTACGTTAATGATTGTTTCTAATCATGGCTAAGTTGATGTCAATTTTTACAAAAAATTATTGAATATATAAGAAAATCGTCAACATTTCAAAAAGTTGTAATTTTAACTACTACAATGCATATACCAGAAAAAAGGAAATCTAATTTTAAATAACTTGATGTAACAAAATACAGGGTATTCCATTTAAAATAAAATAGTTATTGAAGTTTGAATTTGACAAAATGTAACCGTGAAAAATGGAACACTTGGTATACTATTGTGGAACTTATTTTTAATGTAGAGTATAGCTCGCCTTATGTTATTTCTATATGCCAAAGAGCAAATCAGGATCTCCTACACCAAGAAAGTTATAACGATTCTTGCAAACCATTGCAGCTGTCAAATTTTCTATAAAATGTCAAATACCTCCGAAACTGCTGGGTTAAGTATAGGATGTGCTGCATATCTGGACTCAGAATTTGATGGTCTTTCCGAGAAGTCCATAATATACCATACTATTATTAATATACTATTTAAAATGAGCAAGTTGGTATCGATTTCCGGTATAACAGGAAGTATCACAAGCTTGCAATTATTTTGGTCCGATTGGTCACACTGACTTTAGTGTGAGGTATTCCAGGGAAGTACTGGGTTAAATAAATAATAATTTAAAACGTAAAATAATTGTTATATTTTAAAACCTTTGTACATGACAAATCCAACAAAACTGGCGATCTGCGAGTACTTTTTCTGATTATAAAAAGTACCTACATATAAAAGTATATAAAAAGTTTATAGTCAAACAAAAGACAGATGAAGTAAATTAAATAATAAAAAATATTCGTTCGTATTGCAAATAAGTAAACTAAAGATTATAATATTTTCCCAATTAACAATTTGATGAATAATTAAATATGCAACATTTAGTAACTCCCAAAATTTTCAAATGGATATGTTGACCCATTCTCCATATACTTCTAATACTCCATCAACTATGAATCACCCTGTATATGCACATACTTAGTTACACAGCTACACACAGAAAGACGTAAGAAATCGTTTGGTGGTTGGTGCGCGCCTTGGTTTTCGAGATATGGCCGCTCAAAGTCACCGGAAAGTGAAAATTGAACTTATTTACCGCTTCCCGAGACTATGTGTCGAAGACGAAACGAGATACAGAGCGGCGGTTTACACCATTCAATTTCTCTCGCCTTCTTACATGCTTCTGAATTTTTTCAGATTTTTGCCGCACTTCCATTTTTCTGCAAAATTTCTAAGGTAAAACATCTAAGAAATTCAATGTTGGAAGGCGAGAGAAATCGAATAGAGTAAACCGCAGTTCTGTATCTTGTTTCGTTTTCGAGATATAGCCTCAGGAAGCGGTAAAGAAATTCGATTTTCACCTTCCGGTCATCTCGAGCGGCCATATCTCGAAAACCAAGGCACGCGTCAACCTCAGATTAACTTCAAACCATTTATTACATATTTCTACGTATTCCTAAATTTGTTCAGATTTTTGCTAACTTTCGTTTGGCAGAAATGGCCCTCGAAACTGGGCCGTATCGCTCGAGCAGCGAAATCCTCGTACCTCTCAATTTGGCGGCCGATATCTCACTTATAAAGCACCGAAGGAATATCATGCCCTACATCATCGGATTGGAAATTTAATTTAAAATCGATCCTGTGCAAAAAAGAGGGGTCATTTTTGTTTAGAAAAAGTTACAGAGATTTATGTGAGGAGATGTCGAAATCGCCTAAATTATGAGTTTTTTGAGGTTATGGCAAAATCCTGATGTGATGGAGTTAAATAGACATCGAATTCGGATTCAGCGATCACAAAAATATATAGTGAGTATGGTCAGATCCCCAGGCCAGAAAACATTTTTTTTTGTTTGTGTGGCTGTGTCATTTTGTATGTATAACATAATTATTTAAGATGACCCTATCGGCAATAAAACGCCAAACAAAGAGAAATGCATATCTCACCTTTTCTCGTGCCTATTCAAGCAGAGAATGATTGCAGCTCCGCCCCTAAGTTTGTGGATACACGTGGTTTCATTTCTTCTCTTGCTCCTGCTCAAGAATTAAATAAGGATAACTTCTGAAAGTGTAAACATAAAAGTGTTTTGCTTGAATTTTTTTTATTATATTTACACTTTCAGAAGTTATCCTTATTTAATTCTTGAGCAGGAGCAAGACAAGAAATAAAACCACGTGTATTTACAAACTTAGGGGCGGGGCTGCCAAGGGTTCTCTGCTCTAATAGGCGCGGGAAAAGGTGAGATATGCATTTCTCTTCGTCTGGCGTTTTATTTCCGATAGTGTCATCTTAGAAAAATTATACTTTATATCTTATGTTTTCGTAATAATTAAACATATTAACTGAAATTGTATAAGGCATACCTACAGCTACTGCCAAATCCTACGACCATATATTTGAATTGTCTAATCTTAATTTACTTGCTGGAAATGAATGGCCCATGAATACCACTGTTAAATCGTAATGCATATAATTTACAGTACATTAGGCGATTTGGGTCCCTTGGCCTGCTTCCGTTTCCTGAATCCGATATTGCAACACGATTACCTGGCATTCATCGAAACCATCAATTATACATATGACATATTATCGTCTATTTTTTGACGCTCAATCTTGGCACTTATCGAAATAAGATTTAGGTCTTTCCGGGTCAGAAGGAAATATAAAAATGTTTTATACGAGAACGCTTTTAAGTGTCTGCGGAAATTTTTATTATACATTACTCGGCATTTTTACGAAAATTAGATTTATATATGTTTAATGGAATCAAATACACAAAAATCAGTTCGAATTGTAGCACTATTGCATTAAACTCTTAAATTGTATGTCCTTTATTATCATAGTTGAATTCATTACATTGAAATAAATATGTGAAGTTAATCTCGTCATTAGGAATAATTTGAACACGCGGAGAAGTTATAATTGGGCGTGACCGACGGCGGATACCTATTTAATTAACATCTCGACCAAATAGTCAGTATAAGTTCACCAGAATATCCCACCAATGCACTTAATTCATTTGTAATAAACAGAATTTTTTCTGTCAGACCACACCGGTCAGTTGTTATCTTTTAATTTAAATAAAGAAAAAAGTAGTATTGATAATGATGTGTATACAAGATTTCTGAGTAAGAATAATAATGATATGCTCTTGTCACACATAAGAAATGGATCATGGAGTTTGACACTTCGACATATTATATTGAAATTGCATTTCCATTAACCAAACTTGAAACTAAATTGCAATATTGGAAAAAAGCCATGGTTAAGCAAAGGCATTAGGATTTCATCAAGGAACTTAAAAAAAATGTATTCTAAGAAGTTTCTCACAAATGATGCGAATATTTTATTCTATAAAAAATACATGACAGTATATAAAAAGGTAATTCGTGAGGCCAAGAAATTGTACAATGATAAACTATATTTTAATACCGAAAATAAGTCAAAAGCTGTCTAGAAAATTATAAATGATAATGTGAAAAATTCTACCAAAAGACAAATAAAAGAACTGCATACGAATAACAAAATAATATATAACAAAGAAATGGCACATATTTTTAACGATTTTTTTATAAATGTTCCAAAGGTATTAAATAATAAACTAGTTAACAGAAATGTAGATCCCATTCATTTTAATGTAAACAAGGAGTACCCTACAATGATTCTTGAGCATGTCAGCGAGCAAACAGTACTTAGTATACTAAAGGGATTAAACAAATCAAACTCTTCTGGTATAGATGGAATTGGTGCAAATATTTTGAAGTCGTGTATTGATTATATATTGTCCCCTTTAATATATTTAATAAACCTATCCTTTACACATGGAATTTTTCCTGACATTTTGAAAATTGCTAAAGTTGTTCCATTACATATAAAATTCACAGATTTCACAATTCTTGCAATCATCGGGACATTGGAAATGATAACACCATACATAAACATAAAGTTTTTCAACTTTTTCAACTTTTTCCGAACTCGGATTCGCCTCGTCCGGAAATAGCACGATCCACTACACCGATGTGTTTCCACGTTCAGTGAAAACTGGTAACTTAACCCCTGTGATATATGCAACCCATATAACATTTGCGTATATCAGCCGTTGCATATACGCAGTCTCACTCGATCGTGACACCGTTGTATTTTCACCTTAAATTAGAACTGGTAACTTGACCCCCTGTGACATAAGCAACTCATATTGCATTTGCGTATATCCGCCGTTGCATATGATAGTCTCAGTCGACCGCGACACATTACTTTGATATAAAGAGATATTATTATTGTCATTCAATTTGTACAACAGACAACCTATGTCAGTTAGTTGCAATTCTAACACATCATTTATTTGCAAGCAGGCACATATTTGTAGCAAGCTGTACACTTTTGTGTACTACCGTCAGCATTACTGTAAAACTTTTAGGTAATCTCCCGACACGGTAGGTAATGTAGCCTAATCGATAGTAGCGCGGCCTTTTCGGCAGCCGTGTACAAATTTTTGCTTGAATAAGATAAAGTCATACATTTTCAGTCTGTGACGTCAGATGCGGATGTTATGTAATAAATTTAAGTAAAGGCAGGTCAAATTTTAATTCGCTACTTATTGATTAATTAGTAAACATTAAATTCAATCACAAAATAAATCATCTGCCAAGGATATCTTCGAACAAAATTAATATAGTCATTGTAAGTGTTGGCCAGTTTATTAGCATTTTCTAGATCGAGCAGTGTATATGTAGATGAGCGTATAAATATCGGATCCGCAATGGATTAAAAAAAAACGATTACAGCAAATCTCAAGAGTAAGTGAGCCTACTGGTCTTCTCTCTACTGTGACGCGATACCGCTGTCTTTTGACCTTGAATAAAAACTGGTAACTCTACCCCATATACGAAAATATAAACATTTCCAATGTTAAAAGGCGAGACCGTAAATGTGGAAAATTTATAACGAAAAGGTAAGTCTACAAACTAAACAATTTACAACTTCCTAAATTTAGTGTATGAAAATATGGATAGTAATAAGAAATGTGTCGGCTTATTCTTGGATCTAAAAGTAAAGCGTTTGATCTGGTGGATCACGCTTCACTTCTGACAAAGTTAGAAGCTTATGGTTTAAGGGGATTAGTTAACAATTGAATAAGGACATGTATTCAAACAGGACACAGTTAGTAGATATTGATGGAGTAAGATCGGAGGAAATTGGAATTGATTGCGGTGTATCACAGGGGTCGGTCTTGGGCCCACTGCTTTTTCTTCTATTTGTTAATGATCTTCCAAGCATTGACAGTAGTAAGCAATTAGTTATGTTTGCAGAGGACAACAGTTATATTTCTGCTAAGAATTCAATGTTGGACCCGATATCGGATAAGCAAATTATGTTGCATAAATTTATTATGTGGTTTAACGAAAACAAGTTATTTCTAAATGCAAGTAACACGGTATTTATGAATTTTACACCGAGAATTAAAGCAGTATTCAAAAGTCACCTTATAAAAAACAACGGCAAAACAATTGAACAAGTTACCATTACACAATTTTTAGGCATAAATATAGGGAACGAAATTCGCCCGTTGTTCCTGTTAATATACCCTAATATAATTATTCTACTATTCAATTTCTTGTTATACTGTACATATAGTAGTTGCATTCAATAAATTAAAAATACTGTCTTCACACTTCTAAGAAATACCATAATGTTATAGTTATTTAAACTTTTTTAATAGATTTGAAAATAAAAATTCCGCATAAGTGAATAATCCTTCACCCCGGCGGCACGCTATGAAAGGAAATAAAAGCTAGCCTGAAAAATAATTCTACCGAACATAACCTACAGCAAACTTATCACAAGAAAAAATTTAAAGTAAATCCAACAGCTCTTGCCTAGCTAGTAGGAAACATTTTAAAGAGATTTAAAGGTGATCCGATAAAGTTCCACAAAACTTTTCTCTGTAAACCAATCATCTAAAAATATTTTCTTAGAAAGAATATGCATGAATGAATTTGTATTCCAGAGTTTATCTTGGTTTATTCAATTGTTTGCGCGTAGTTGTTGAATTAATTTAACTGCTTTTAAATTGCCTGTGAATTGGTAAATATCAATTTGTGAACATTTACATAAAAATAAAGATGACAAATTGGTTTTGGACTACTGTGAGTAACCTAAATTTAACAAAACTAATAAAAGCATTGTAATTGAGCTTACTGTGTTAGAAAAAATTATGGGTTCTTTCTAGCCTTCCATTTAGTTTGAAATACATTAACATTAAATTTAAATTATTAACAAATGGTAATGTAAACATAAAATAACTAATAATATAAAAATGTAATAATAAACTATAATTCAATTTACTTCAGAATAAACGGGAAGATGACATCTTCAATTGATTGATTTGCCAACGTAAGGTAGGCATTACTGCCTATTCCGAACATTCAATCTGGATGTCTTTATACAGTGTGGACCACTTTTCACGGTAATACCTACGTAGCTCAGTTATTAATAAATCGATTTATTTTAAACTTGGTTAAGATATACACCTCTTGAAGGTAACTAAAAGTGTTTATACCTATTTAATTTATTCCATAGACGTGCTTTATGTTTTTCTGGAAATAAAATAGCTATTTGTTGATGTGCTATAGCTCTTCTGTCGCTGTTCTTAATAAGGATAAGTAAATTTCTAATTACCTATTAGGTTTTAGCATTGCCTTGTTGTTAATCCTCAGAGACAAGGTGAATAAAAGCTAAGTACAACTTGGTATATTCGTCAGTTCCCTATAGAGACCAAACACTGCGGTCTTTTGTAAGAAAGTTTTCAAAAGTGAAACAAATATAATTTCCTGCCGACCAGATTAGGAACTTTCTCCTCGTCAAATATTCTATTGAAATGAAAAACAACCTATAAATCAAAATTTTAACAATGGTAAAGTATATTCAAGGGACAGAAAATTGAAAAGTGCTGATAAGAATAAAATAATTTTAAATTAATAGCATGTAGAAAGCGAGAACCAATTTTCTCCAAGTAATAGCAGTTCGCATGTAACGTACTAATATTAGTCAAAAGCAATGATAATCTCCATATGAGTATCTTAAATATGGAAGAACTGATAGTGTTGCCTCTTATGCTTTTAATGACGACCATAGAACAGATTAAACTTAAATACGTCAATGTAACTTTAAAATAATATCGAAGTATGTTTAGCATGACCCTAGTGAAGCAAATAAAACTCCGGCGCTGCCGAATTCGAATACTTATTAAATGCGATAATTTCTATTACACCTAAAATTATTATTTAAAAAATAAAAATTCGAATACCTGTTAAACGTGATAATCTCTATAAGACCTAAAACTTTTTTAAATTATTTAAAATGCAAAATTATCTCGTCTAAAGGGTATTCTACAACGTCCGACTTTCATTCTCTTTGTTAGAGTCTTATTAAATATACCTCGGTAATATTTTAAAGGTAAATTGACATATTTTTTAATCCACATCAAGTTCCTGAGAACCTGAAAGATACTCTGTATATAGTGTATATTATGCAGTCTCGATATTTTGTACATCTTTATTTTTTGTGGTGCAGTATATACAAATTGTGGCAAATCACCCTCTGTGACAGATATTGCCCAACTCCAAGAGGAGTATTCTACCATGCTGCTGAATAATTCATACTATATTTGGTAAGTTAAACATAGACACATAATTCTGCCAAGCTTAGCTTAAAAGCTTAAAGGTGGTATTTCCAATTTTTGTCGAAATAGAGATAGGATCATTGATTGGTAAAATAAGTAATTTTACAACTTGTCCCATAACTTTAAAGGGGCGTATCACCAAATAGAGAAAAATACAGGACTTCATAGAAAGTGCCATCTGCATAAATTAGACCAAACAAGAGCCTTGGCATTAACCATTACTTAATTTTAAAGTGGCATCCTAACGAAATATCTGGAAATACTACGTTTTAGTTATTGTTTCGTTCTAGAAATTTATGTTAGTTGGCTTTGAAATATTGTCCGACCAGTGTTAGTAACTAGCAATTCCACTTTTAATTCATCAGTTTGCTGTTTGCTGTTTACAAGTATTGTTAATTAATATTGACATGATCTTAAAAGTGGTATCTACCATAATTTTTTAAAAACTTTTTAAACATTCCTTAACCTTTATAAAACTTAAATAGTCAATAGTAGAGTCAGTTTATTGTGAAACTCTGATAAATATTCTATTGTAAATGGTTGGGAAATAGGTTTGACTTTAAAGTTGATTTTTTCCATTTTAACAATCTTGCAGATACAACCTCTAAGTGAAACACGGAAAAATTACACTCATCCTAAATTATGGTATATTAGGACTAGAAAGATGGAAGATTTATCTCAGAAACTGGCTGTTTTTTTTAAGGTTGTGCCAAATGAGACATTTGACAAGGACGTCAGTACCAACAACATACTGCAGTTTCAGTCAATATCAGCAAAAGACATTTTCAATACGATTTTTGTGGTGTATGGAATGTTGTCATAAAAATGTAGTGAAATAAAAATCACACGTAATGAAACAAATAATAAATAATTCACTTTTAAAAAATCACACGTAAGTTCTCTTTTCAGAATTGTTCTATTTTAAATTAATCCTCCTAAAACTCTTTCATGGAGTCGCAAAAATAATCCCTTAGGAACAAAAATTAATAATTCTAAAAAATTGTAAAACATTCATTTATAAACTAACTAAAACTGTTGAAAAATGCAGTAAAATTGTAAAATGAGTATTTTAAGTACCCTACGATTTTACGTTTATTAATAGAATTATTATTATTAACATTATTTTCTTCCTTTTAGTGACGGTGTCTTTTCATCAACTCCCAGTGTATTAACAAAAAACGTTATACAGCACATCATTATTTCAGAAAAATATATTGCATGTAGTAAGGATAGATGCACTCAAGCCCACGTTAAAATACTTTGAAGGCGAGCGGTAAAGTGACGTTACTAATAGCAACCATAGCTTCGTAGTAAATGTCAACTTTGCACTGTAAAATAATTCCTGTCAGTTAACTAGTCAGAAAGAAAATTTTATCGTATATTTCATCTCAGAACTCCAATCTCATCCTTCTTTCTCTTTTTTATAACATAAATATAAGCTTCCTTAACAACAATATAACCCCAAGAAGGAATCCTAAGTAAAAGTTCTAGGCATCCTTCACTCTAAAGGAATTTAACATAAATATCGGAATAATAGTGGTGTATGAGGTGTAGTCATAAAATGTGGCTTAACTTCCTTCTTTTACAACTGTGACCTTTCCAACTAATATTTTAGACATAAAAAGTGTACGTATACAAAAAATGAACCTTGTAACGAAGATATTATTCCACCGCTTTTTAATCTGATCTGTTACCATGATGTACTTGACGGGAGATGCTTCGCCAGTAGCAGGTCGATTCTGTGAACCGTTATGATCCATAAAACTATGAAATTATCTCATAGGGCACAAAGCGATAACGTGTCGAAGAATGCACCCAGTCCCTTACTATAACCAATACATTAGTTTTATTTAATATTTACCTTATATGCAAGTTTAAATAGAAGTAGAAAACTAGTTTATATGATACGTGTGGCTTAAGATGTCATATGTATTAGAAAGTCCAATCGGCAATATCTCCTCAAGTCAGTTTGTGTTCAAATAAACTTTGCCTTCTAATTTTATTTTATTTCTATCTCCACTAAGCTTGAAGCAGATTCGACAAAATATAAAATTGTTAGAGACAAATAATTATTTTACGTGGTTATATTCAGGGATAGCCCCACGGATCTACTTCTGTTACCAATTTCTTTCCTCTCTTCGCAGCTTTAGGCGTTATTTCCTTTAACATTAACTCTGTCTGACTTCGGGGTTCCCTTAGGGCCATTATTTGTAGTCCAGTCGCACCTTGTCGATGTCTTGTTTAACTGAATTTAGGTTAGACAACTTTTATTGTTACATGTGCGCTCTAAAGACATAAAATCGATGTTGAAAAGTTCGCAGCTTGTCCACTAAGTTCTGCTTGAAATAATTGTGAGGTCGCTTCGAGTTGGATGTGAGTTAATTTTAGGAGGCAGAGTTTAGATATTATGAAGGAGATCAAGCATCACATATACATCGTTTACTCGACATAGCCCAAGAGCTAGCACTCAGTTCGAGTGAGGTATTTTAACAAAGCTGAAAATTGATATATCAAGTTTCATACTTTTTAAAATTAAAAAGAAAAGTTTAAAATACAGTTATCCCAATAAATCAAGACACATTAAGAAGGTCCCTTTGCCAAAGGTAATGGAATGTATAAACTTTGCTTTAACAAGTATGAACTTGACATAGTTCTTAAGTTCGACGTACTAAGTAATATTCTAGTAAGTTCGCTCCTGGTATCTGGCAATAAATTAGAAGTCAATCAAAGGCGAATAGATAAGGCTAAGTTAAATGCTTTAGAGTGGTTTACATCAAATAATTTATCATTAAATGAAAACAAAACTACAAATATAATTTTCATTCAGACCACTTGAAAATTAGAACAATTCAGAAAAAGAGGAGGAGGATGAGGAGAGGAGTATTTCTTGACGCAAATTTAAATAGGTACCACCATGTTGATAACACAGCAAAAAAACTATCAAGAATTATATTCTAGATAAAAAACTTAAACAATATTGTAACTTTAAAAATTTTACTAACGGCAAATAAATTATGGTGTAGTAAACTAGGGCCATGCTTCACAAGTTAACATAATTTTTGCACTGCGGAGAAAAACCATCAAAATATTTATAAATCGTGGATGTAGAGATGATGTACGAGATAAATTTATTGAATTGGGAATTTTAACACCTCCATTTCTCTATATTTTTCGTTGCCTGATATGCATTTATAAAAATATACATTCATATAAAAAACATGATGCTGCGTGTTTTATTTTTGTCCCTAAATAACTGGAAAGAATTTGGGCTTAAGCTCTCGGCTTAGCTCACAGTGGAGACGGGAGCGGGTTCATTGTATTAAACACTTGAATATTACAGCATTAGCAAAAGAAAGAGGCGCCAAGGAATTCTCAAATCTAACCGAAATAAGAGTAATTGAAATCCTAAAACTTACTCTAGTGTTGGTCCGGAATAAAACACTAATTGCACTTAAAATATAGAAAGATATATTGCAAGTATCTACCTCTAGATTACAAAATGTTGTATTAATATTAAAATGACAACTTGAGAATAGTGCACGATAGAGCTCTCGCGAGAGTGAAGACTTTTGGACGTGTCAAAACTATTATTAGTTATTTCGAAACCACACACTAGAGTAACGCTCAATGTTCTAAATTGGCAATATTCATATTATCTAAATGTAATAAGGAAAAGTCTATTTTTCTGGAAGATTTATACTTAAACCAATAGCTAGCCTCAAAACTGACTAGATTTTAAATAAATATGACATTGTCCATATACCAATAGGACTATAAGGGCTATGTAGGGCCTCCTCTTATATTACGTAATTTATGGGGCTACGCCCAAAATTAACATCAACCATTTAAGGTCTAAGGCAAAGCTAAAACCAAAACGCCTAAAAAAGAGATGAGATTTCGAGGTATAGCAACCTTCTATTTATTGAATACTATATAAATCGACAAACTCGCCTCCAACCATTACGAAACCCTAAATGATATAGAGACGTTATTTCTTAGCACCAAAACAGCAATACCATGTATTAATGAATTGATATGAATATACCTGTAAATTACGCCGATTTTTTTAAATTTCATACATTCAATCACAACTAGCCACCATTACCATATATCGGGTTAACAGATATAGGATTTATTTCCTTCCTTTTTTTTTTCCGAAATCCCAAAAGTATTTATTTGCTCACTTCAACACCAGAGAATAGCACCGTGCAGAGCCCACTTAAAATTTATTAGAACGGGTAATTACTGTGAAATATTTACCGAGGATATTTACTGCTGTGTATCCACACTGTGGAACACTACCTAAGTATCGTGTTTGAAATCATAAATAAAATTCACAAAATTGTATGTATTTTAGAAATTAATCATAATAGTTTTACTTTAACGGATCATACAGAAGCAGGAATATCTGTGGTTTATTTAATTGATTCAAGTTCACTTGTTCTCAGCGATTAGGATGCAGAGAATGAAACTTGATATTGAATACGAACAAAATATTTAAATAAACATAAAATGAAGTTAATTTAGTTTAACAAGGTTATTCTAAATAGTATATGATAAAACATGAACTTATAGAGAATCACAATCTCATTTAAAATGGTTTAGAATGAAATTGGAAAACAAAAAAGTAAATTTTATAGAATCTGACATTCATGTCAAAACTTAGGGCTGAAAATTTTAAATTGTGTAGAAACACTGTAAATCTACACAAAATGAATATTGAATGAAAGACTATTAACAGTAGTTGCATTGCAGGGTGATTATTTCAGAAATAGTAAGTCCATAGATTACAAAACACTGAATGACATTTTAAGTTTTCAGATATTTTCAAATATCATTGCAGAAAGGTGTTTTGTAAATGATATTTCACATCATGCAGAAAGAAAGGACTAATAGTATGATGTTAAATGTTTGTTGGCGTATCAATTTCTTGTTTTAGTTTATAATATCAGTATTCTGTCAGTATAAAAAACTGCAGTATGTTTTTAACTACTAGCATTTTGTGTTTATCATTGCTATTCATCTAAATGTATGAATTAGTATTTATTTGAGATTGGAATTGTTCATTGTAGTTATAAGTAGATTTTAAAAGGTATATGTAATATGTCAATATATTTCGAGTAATTACAATTATTCACTTAATCCTGAAAAGTAGAATAAGAAATTCATCAGGAAAATTAAAGAATTAAAAACAGTATTCAATTAATATAAAGAACAAACAAAACTGAATAGTTTAAATTTTAAATTAAAATTAAATTTTGAAATATTAGATCAAAATAGGAAAAAACAATTGAAATATTGGAATTTAACCCAATTAAACGACTTAAAATAACAAATCAGTTGATCATACACCGCTGAACAGCGAGCTGCGAAAAATATTCATCCACGAATAATTAATAAATTGAAAATAGAAGAAAAGTGGTGAATAAGTTGAAGGTTAGGATATTACAATCCAGATATATTGATATCAAGAAAAATTTGTAAAAGTATATTAAATATAAAAGTGAGTAAACTTAAAAAGTATTACGAAGTAGATTATCCGGAAAGCAGATTTAGAAGAGGGAAGTATTTGTTAATCCAGTTAGCAAATTTATATGGGAAGGAACTCAAACGACAATCAAGTGATAGAAATATTTCAAGGAAATCTTGAAAACAAATTGGAGTTTATAAACAAACGTCAATTCAGTAAAGAAGAAGAAGAAGAAGCCTTGAGAGGTTTAAAAAGTCAGTCAAGTGACATAATATTTCAAGGATTATAATAACCAGTTAGAGGTTATAAATTAACATTACTCGAGTCGAAAGAGAGACAAGGTAAAGCTTTACAATATCCCAAATCCATGGTACATATTTATTTTAAATAAAGGCCATAATATTTATCATTTTAGTTAAGTTAGAGTTTGTTATTTAAATTTGTTAATTACATTCCAAGTTCAAATTTGTTAATAAAATAATTGTTGAGTTTGATTTATTTAGATTGTTATCTTGATCGATGAGCATTTATTGAACCGACTTCGTTGGACCTTGAGTAAGAGTCATTCTATAGATTGTAGATGGTCATGCTAATGGTGTTCTATGGTCTATAATATTAACAGCTTTTAAGAAACTGTTTGGCGCCCAGTAAACTCATTTCAATTTACTTTTAAGAAGTAAAATTCGAACGTATAAAAAATAAAATAGATTGAGAATATAGAACATTACATATACAACACAAGGACTCAACACAATTTAGCCTCGGATTACAATAAACTTAAGTCAAGTGATTGTGGCTTCAATTATTATGGCCCTAAATTTTTTAACAAAATCACAAATTGGATGAAAATCTTAGAAGTGAAATATAAAGAGTTAATAAAAACATTTTTAATAAAAGACGACTCATACTATCAATGAATTTTTGAGTTTTAATGACATGAATCCAAGGTAATGGGTAACAATTTTACACAACTTTAATGTGATATGTATGTATTGTTGTGACAACTTTAGTCACGTCCCAGAAGCAGTGTGCAGACTGACCAGATTACAATTTCACAGATGCATCAGGAATCGAAGAATGCAATACTTGCACGTTAGGTTTCAGACATTAGTTAAATAATTTTAAAATTAAAATATAAACTTGAGTCAGGACGCAAGCCTGCGTTTGAAATGAGACACACTGAGAAATATCTGAATAAAATAAACATAAACGGTAACGATAAGTTTCACCGCAGATGTGTAATGTACCAATTTTGTGATAAAGACAGTTTAAATAAGGTAGTTAGGACAGCATGCAAACAAACATCATGACTGTACCCGTTATTCCTGAAAATATTTTAATTCTTAGTATATTGGAAAATGTATTAGGATAAGTGTTTGAGACATTAAATTGTCGATTATTATTATTAGATAATCAATCTGCAAAACAATGTTAATAGTTTTAGTTGGATTCAAGATGAATTTTATGTAAAATAAGCGTGGCTAGAAGAATTTTTAATATTAACAAAACTTAAAGTATTGATTATATATGAAATTAGGAATTTGTCTAAAATAAGAAGAGAAAATCAATTTTAACATGTATCTAATAATAGGAGAAAAATATGAATAAAAATGTTTCAATAATTCAAAAATAAAATCTAGCAATATAACAATGACAGCTTGTCAATGGGAGATAGCTGAAAAATAGTTTTTGTTTTGGGTATCTGTTTATGAAAATTGAAAATGAAGGGACGTCAATTTGAGAATAAAATTGGGATTAATTATTGAAAAATATAATTAAAATTGCAAAACTAGAGGTTTCTAAGTAAGAAATCATACCCAAGTGGATAGTTCCAGTTTTCAAATGTCTTCAGGACTAGATAAGTAAAAGTTATATGATTAAAAATTGTTCCAGCCAAGTTAATAATAAATACAAATATTGTACATTGATGCTAAGCTTGTAACAAGGAAATTTGTGCGACGAAAATTATTTAAAATTACAAAGGAAGGTAAAGTACTTACTTTCTTTTAAAACATTAAACTACTGAAACCTAAAATAAAGTGCAAGAAAACCAGAAAATACGGGAAAGTATATAATTTCCTGAAATTAATTGCAAGACAGCCATTTTCGTAGAAGGGGAGCACTGGATCGGTGGTTGAAAAGTAGCGCGCAAGAAGAAAGTATCAATTGATAATAGAACTTCAAATTACAAGGTAAAAAGATCTTTTTACTCCACAAAATTCATAGGTACCAAAATTTGAAAATAATAAAGGCCAATTTATTGCGTATTAATTTAGTTTTAAGATTTCTTTGTTGTTATATATGTTTTTATGTTATATCCTAAAATTTTTACAAGGTTGATTATCTAAACTAATAAAGGTTATTGTATATTAAAATTTCAAGGTGTGTTTCATTTGAAATCCTAGTTTGCTGAATAGAGAGCGCACTGAGCAAGGAAACCACTATCATCCCTGAAAGAGAACAATCTCATGTTTAATTTGTATGTGTGTAAGTGTGTGTTTTTTATAAAAGATAAACTGGTAGTCTTTGTGACTCCTGGCGCACGACGTAAGAACATCTTTAGAATTAATATTATTTTTAAATTTAAAACTTCAAAATCAAAATTTTAAATTTTTCATAAAAAATAGCACATCACTTTACATATCATAACAGTATATCCGTATACACGTAAATGTGTTTTGATGATATACGTGTGTGTGTGTATTTATGTATTGATTTTCATCTGTTTATTTTGGTTACATTATGCTATATAAAGTATTATAACATTTTATACATTTCTTGGATACTACTTGACTTGTGTAAAGCATTAATGTTAGTGGGACAAAGAAATTGATTCGATTTCATAAATAATTTGTTTTTTTTACTATTATAAATTGTATTTGTTTATAACATGTATTTAATTAAATCAAATAAATACAATACTATGCATTTTATTATTTTTATGTTATTATTTGTGCTTTATACATATAAACCAATATTGTAGAGAGCAACATGTCTGTGTTGAAAAGTTGTGTTGTGATTTATTTGATATAAAAGTTGTTTCAAAAAACATTTCATTAGTTCTGAACTACTAGGCCCCGGGTTATGTAAATTTGTGTATCATTCACGTAATGCGTTCTAGACTTAACAATGAAGCGAATTTTTTGCTCCTCTGCAAAAAGTCACCTTGTGCTCTTGTACTGGATAGATTAGAATTCTTCTCCGCATTTATAAGCGGCTATTATCCTGCTATTACTATGCGTAAAGATTACAAGACACGTCCTTAGTTTGTATTTTTTGTTCTTACTAAAAGCTTGATTACGAGATACCTAAGGCAACATGGAACAGTAGCTATTATAAGTTTAACGAGTGGATGGATTACTTAAGCATTTGTTGGATGAGACGATAATTCAAATATATTAATTTTCTGGTTATAACAGGGAAGTTAAATAGGATTTTTAACCCAATCTGTTTCTTTTAAACGCTGATAATCGTATCTGGATGGAGTTACTAGACAATGATCCAAGCACCGAAATTGAAATCTAACACAAACCGAATTTAACAACTCTATTTAGATGTTGGTATTTGGCCCAAACGACAATTACCAAAACAGAGATTTTCGATATTTTATAAAAGGTGGTTCTTTTTATATTTTATAATGGTTCACGTTTATCATCTAGTTCATTCAAGATATTTAAAACTACTTGTTATGTGTGCTATTTCCTTCTTTGTATAGTCAATATTAAAACAAAATTGTACATCAGAGGTAGATATATATGAACTATGGCATTGAAAAATAAATAACGATATTGAAATTGTGACACTATTGAGTAGGTAACAAAATATATGCGTATTTACATATTAATTGTTTAGAAGTTTTATGATTCTTAACAAAAATTTGTTTACAAAAATCCATGCTTCCATATACTTATTTAGAACAAAGCGCCTAAGAAATGCCTTAACTGATCAATATTCAATTTTCGTGTTAAAATGAAACGAAGCAAACGCCAGCATTACCAATAAATAGTGGTTGGATTGTATCCAAGGCACGCCATTCATTTAGGGTATGTACACTAGGGTGGAACGAAAAATGAGGTTTTCAATTTTTTCGAGAATTATTACCACATAGTTATCAAAGGGTGCATTTAATAACTGTGCAAAAATTGAAAACGGTACTTTGTTATTTTCAAGTTCCACAATGAGTTCAAAATTTTAGAAAAAAGCTTTCTTGATACCATTTATTTTTCTTAGTTATTTTTTTATCGTTGGGATATTGGTAATATCATACTCGCCAAAAAGTGTCTTAATGTACCACAAATCACTCTGCAACATTTTAAAATGCTGTTATTTACACTTTAAGTTCCTCAAGGAAGTCAAAATATGCGCTTCTAAGCAATATTTTCCAAAAATATAACTTATTTGATCGAGTCGTATTTATTATTTTTTACTCTATATTCAGCAACTATAGAAGGCAGAACATCAAATAAAATGAGACGTTTCACCAAAAAAGAAAAAAAAACACAAATTGACATTGAAGAACAAACAAAAACAGAACCTGTTTAATATTTCAGTTATTATCCATTGTTAGAGTAAGTTAATCTTATTTCGTTTCAAATGACGGCAATATTTTTCTTGGATTTATACAGGCTTGAATGAATTCATCTCGGTATTCTTGGCCACAGACAGCTAGTGATGCCTCAGTGCAAGACGTACGAATCACTCAACAGCTTCGGTATCGCAAGGAGTGTGAAAAATCAGGATAACTTACGTCTAACGCTTTGGTAACACACATTTCCATATTAGCAGTCACAAGCTGTCCTTTTGTTATACCTAGATTATCCTTTTCCTGTGCCAAAGAGAAAAATTGTAGTGTCACATCCACCGGATAATTAATACCTATGATACGTTGTTACCATGCTTTGTGATAAATGTTTGAGCATCACTCACAGGTGATTTCCGAACAGAAAATTTCTTATGGATGACAGCTCTTATTTGAAATAATCATGGAATATCAACTTAGAATATTTACTGGAGAAAAATATACCACCTAAAATACAAGTGGGTTTTAGAACTGTACACAGTTGTACTATAGCGCTTTTGCATGTAGTTGAGGACATAATAGGAGCACCAAATTAAGGTTTATCTACAATTTTAATTACTTCCACATCCACGTAGTGGATTGGAAGTATAGTAATCGCAAAAAAATTTTCAAAAATTTTTATTCGTTCTAAACCTAGAATGTCATGAAACGTCGAGATTTTAAATTTGAGCGAAAAAAAAAATTCTGTCTGTCTGTCGGTCTGTCTGTCGGTCTGTCTGTCTGTAACTTTTTTTGTCCGCACGTTTTCTCCGGAACGGTTTAAGATATTGACTTGAAATTTTGTACACGTATATATTATAACGAGATCTGGAACTGGATTGTTTTTTGAGGATATCCGGTGAAGGGTTGGGGGTTAAATAGGGGTAAATATGGGAAAATAAGTAAAGCAAGCTTGTAAGAGTACAGAAACTTGAAATTCGGTGTATGTACTAGAATATGAAAAGGGTTGATAAAATAAAATTGCGATATTCATTTGAAATTTGGTACACGTATGTATTATAACGACATCTGGAATAGATTATAATTTGAGATGATTCCGTTGAAGGGTTAGGGGTTAAATAGAGGTAAATAGGGGGAAATAAGTAAAGCAAGCTGGTAAGACTACAGAAACTTGAAATTAGGTGTATGTACTAGATGCCAAGGTCTCAGATTATTTATAATATTTTTCAACCCCCACCACCCCTAATTCATTATTAAAAGGGTTGATAAAATAAAATTGAGATATTCATTTGAAATTTGGTACACGTATGAATTATAACGACATCTGGAACTAGATTATATTTTGAGATGATTCCATTGAGGGGTTGGGGGTTATTTAGGGGTAAATAGGGGAAAATAAGTAAAACAAGCTGGTATGAGTAAAGAAACTTGAAATTCGGTGTATGTACTAGAAGCAAAGGCCTCAGATTTTTTAATAATATATTTCAGCTCCCTACCACCCCCACTCCATTATTCAAGGGGTTGATAAAATGAAATTGAGATATTCACATGAAATTTAGTACGCATAGGTATTATAACGACATCTGGAACTAGATTATATTTTGAGATGATTCCGTTGAAGGGTTGGGGGTTAAATAGGGGTAAATAGGGGAAAATAAGTAAAGCAAGCTGGTAAGACTGCAGAAACTTGAAATTAGGTGTATGTACTAGAAGCCAAGGTCTCAGATTATTTATAATATTTTTCAAACCCCACCACCCCTACTTCATTATTAAAAGGGTTGATAAAATAAAATTGAGATATTCATTTAAAATTTGGTACACGTATGAATTATAACGACATCTGTAACTAGATTATATTTTGAGATGATTCCATTGAGGGGTTGGGGGTTATTTAGGGGTAAATAGGGGAAAATAAGTAAAACAAGCTGGTATGAGTACAGAAACTTGAAATTCGGTGTATGTACTAGAGGCAAAGGCCTCAGATTTTTTAATAATATATTTCAGCTCCCCACCACCCCCACTCCATTATTCAAGGGGTTGATAAAATGAAATTGAGATATTCACATGAAATTTAGTACGCATAGGTATTATAACGACATCTGGAACTAGATTATATTTTGAGATGATTCCGTTGAAGGGTTGGGGGTTAAATAGGGGTAAATAGGGGAAAATAAGTAAAGCAAGCTGGTAAGACTGCAGAAACTTGAAATTAGGTGTATGTACTAGAAGCCAAGGTCTCAGATTATTTATAATATTTTTCAACCCCCACCACCCCTACTTCATTATTAAAAGTGTTGATAAAATTAAATTGAGATATTCATTTGAAATTTGGTACACATATCAATTATAACGACATCTGGAACTAGATTATATTTTGAGATGATTCCGTTGAAGGGTTAGGGGTTAAATTGGGGTATATAGGGGAAAATAATTAAAGCAAGCTAGTAAAAGTACATAAATTTTGGATTTGGTATATATACTAGAAGCGAAGGTGTCAGGTTTTTTATTAGTATTTTCCATCTCCCCACCCTTATTAAAAGAGTTGATAAAATTAAATTTAAATTTTCACTTGAAATTTAGTACATTTATGTATTATAATTATATCTGAAAGTAGATTATATTTTGACATGATTGCGTTGAAGGAGTGGGGGCAAGTAGAGGTAAATAAGGAAAAATAAGTAAAGTAAGCTGGTAAGAGTACTGCAACTTGAAATTAGGCGTATGTCCTAGATGCCAAAGTCTCAGATTTATTGATACTATTTTTCAACACTTCCACTACCCTTACTACATTATTAAAGGGGTTGATAAAATAAAATTGAGATATTCACTTGTAATTTGGTAGACGTATGTATTATAACGACACCTGGAACTAGAGTACAGAAATTTGGGATTCGGTGTACATACTAGAAACCAAGGCCTCAGATTTCTTTCTAATATTTTTCAAACTCCACCACCTCCCCTTCATTGTTAATGGGATTGATAACATCAAATTGAGATATTCACTTGAAAGTTAGTACACGTATGTATTGTAGTGACATCCGATTGAGATGACTCCATTGAAGGGGTGGGAGGTGGTAGATTGTGAATAGTGGAAAATAAGTAGGGTAAACTAGAAACTTCATTTTTAACGAATGTGGTAGAAACCAACCCCTCAAACTTTTCTATGACATCTGCCCCAAATATTATTAAAATTCTATAACCAATAATTTCCATATACTAGAGTGCAAATATAGTCAAGATGTTTCCTTTAAAGTGACTTGGATGAAGAATCTGGATGTGGAAGTAGTGATTCCTTAGGCAGCGGTTTGTTACTAGATTTTAGTTGTGTGTTTGATACTCATCATGAAATACTTCTAACGCTCTCGTTACACAGACGTCTTACAAATGAAGCAGTTAAACGTTTTTTTTAAACATTTAAATATAATTTACAAAATATGCAGCAGAAAGCCTGCTTTCAACGAAACTGCTCAAAAAACTTAGTACTGAGATCACGTGTACCACAAGGGTCTATCCTGGGACCATAACTTTTTACCATATACACCAGTCACTTTATTTCATATCTAAAACATTGCCAAATTCATTTATACGCTGATGACACTCATTATTATTATTTATGTAACACTTCTGACGTTGATGGTACCTGTCAAGGTATTAATGACGACTTAGAATATTTTTTTAATTTATCAAAAGACCACTGTCTTATAATTACTACCAGCAAATCCACTGCTTTAATTTTTGGTCCTAAAAAATCTCGACAACTTATTAAAAATCAGGTTCAAATAAATGTATATCAAGAAAACTTTGAAATACTTGACTATTCTAAATAATGAATAATATTTAATAAGTCAAAGATAGGTTGTCCTCACGACTGCTGGACTGTTAATATTCCAACGTTCCAGTAATTTATCTTCACTTTGTAGAATGTATACTTAGTTGAAAATATTTTCCTACAATATAAAATGTAATATTTTGACGTGTTCTTGTAAAAAATATACGTAGGTATTTACGTGTTGTGTTCTCGGCTGTAATATTTTATGATATCAGTCGACATCAACTTGTTCATCTATCAAAATAAAGTTGGGGAAAATAAATGTTGTTTAGTGGCAGTGAAAGGAAATGAAAACGATCTTTACTGGAAATATATAAAGAGTTCTACGGTTATCTCTTACTGAACAACTCAGTTTCATTAAATTTTATAGGATGTTCAAAAGTTTTTCTTCTGGGTATGTTTTTTAACCCAAACATTTGAAACGGAATATATTTATTATTTATTGACAAAAGAGATTATTATCTACTTTATATGTGGTAGCAAAAATATGATTTTTTTCTGTTCCTTCTATCATTTAATAATAATAACAACAACAACAATAAAATCAGGCAGTATTGGTTTCCAGAATAATATAAAATTTTCATTTTTTAAAATTAAATAAAATCAGATCTAGTGCTCGAAAGGTACCGATAAATTCTAAAGGCGACTTTTATAGACATATTTTATTATATTGTGCCATATCTGTCCCTCCATGATATAATCGCATATCTTGTGATACCCTTAAAAATCCAATGAGAAGTTTCCCCATTAGCTTAAATCACTGCCTGACTTTAGATGGGAGCACAATTTAAACCTCTGCTTTCATATATTTTTGAAATTTTTAATTGTTATGCTATTAGTTTGTTATTACTAACAACAGTTGAACTTCGTCTTTGCTCATCTATATTTTTCCTAAAATGTCATAATTGTTACGTTTAGAAAAAAAATTCTCTCCTTTCATCCATTTTTTCAAAAATATTTTTGTGTAATCTTTTGAACAGTACAGAGAAAAGCATGCTTTTCCTTCACTACAAATAAGTCGGGTTGCTATTAGAAAACATTGGTAGTTATAACAAAGTAGTTTTACTTCCACATCAACATAGTTTAGTCATCGTAAAAAAAATTTCAATTTTTTTATTTTTTGAAATGGGCTTAGAATATTATAAAACGCCGAGATTATAATTTGTGCGAAAGAAAATGGCTGTCAGTCTGTCTGTTGGTCGGTCTGTCTGTCTGTCGATCGGTGGTTTGTCTGTAACTTTTTTGTGCGCGTGTTTTCTCGGCAATGGTTTAAAATATTGTCTTGAAATTTGGTACACATATGTACCTTGAGATCAGAAACTAGATTATATTTTGCGCTAATTCCGGTGAAGAGTTGGGTTAGGTTAGGTTAAATAAATACACATAAAATGTCGAGATTATAAATTTGAGCGAAACAAAATGTCTGTCTATCTGTCTGTCATTGACTTGAAATTTGGTACACATATGTACCGTGAGATCAGAAACTAGATTATATTTTGCGTTATTCCGGTGAAGGGTTGGGGGTTAAATAAGGGTAAATAAGGAGAAATAAGTAAAGCAAGCTGGTAAGAATACAGCAACTTGGGATTTGGTATATATACTACAAGCCAAGGCCTCAATTTTTTTTGTAATATTTTACATTCCCCACACCACCCCCACTCTATTTTTAAAAGAGTTCGTAAAATTGAGATATTCACTTGAAATTTAGTGCACGTATGTATTATAACGACATTTGGAACTAGATTATATTTTGAGATGATTTCGTTGAAGGGTTGGGGATTAAATAAGGGTAAATAGGGGAAAATAAGTAAAGCAAGCTGGTAAGAGTACACAAATTTTGTGTATATACTAGAAGCTCAATTTTTTTTATAATATTTTCAAACCCCTACCACCCATCACTTCATTATTAAAAAGATGATAGAATAAAATTGAGATATTCACTTGAAATTTGGTACACGTATGTATTATAACGTCATCCTGAATTATATTGTATTTTGAGATGACTCCGTTGAAGGGTTGGGGTAAATAAGGGGAAAATAAGTAAAGCAAACTGGTAAGAATACACCCACTTGGGATTTGGTCTATATACTAGAAGCCAAGACCTTAGATGTTTTTATAACATTTTTAGACCCCTCCACTGCCCCCAGTTCATTAATAAAGTACCTCATAAAATACAATTGAGATATTCACTTGAAATTTGGTACACATGTGTATTATAATGACATTTGGAACTTGATTCCATTTTGAGGTAATTCCGTTGAGGGGTGGGGGGGGGTGAGTATGGTAAGGAATAGGTAAATAGGAGAAAATAAGTAAAGCATGCTGGTAAGAGTACATAAACTTGGTATTTGGTGTATATACTAGAAGCAAAGGCCTCGTATTTATTTATAACATTTTGCAACCCCTCCACCACCCCTACTTCATTATTTAAGGGGTTAATAAAATATGATTGAGATAATTACTTGATATTTGGTCCACTTATGTATTGTAATGACACCTGATTGAGATGGTTCCGTTGAAAGTGTGGAGGATGGTGGTAAATAGGGGAAAATAAGAGAAATAAGCTAATAAGGGTCCAGATACTTCATTTTTGGCGCATATGCTAGAAGCCAACACATCAAATTTTTTTCTATGACACCTGCCTCAGGTATGTTAATGTTCTATGGCCAATATTATTTCCACGTAACTGCTAGAGTGCAAAATAAAAATAGTCAAGATGTTGAAGATACTTTAATGGGAAATTTGGATGTGGAAGCAGTGATTCCTTGGGCAGCGGTTCTCTCTTATCTTTACACTAAATACCTTAAAAGAATATATCTAGAATGTGAGAGTTAAAATGGCGTAATAATCTAAATTAAGGAAATATGAAAAATGCACAATTGTGATATTTTTGAATTACTTCGGAAAGTGAAATAATTTGATCAAATCTAAAAACATCATTTAAATCCTCAAAAAAAAATTAAAACATTCCTCATTTAACCAACTTTCTATCTGTTCTAATAATGAAAATAGCAATGCACATAAGCCCAGTTTGGAGTACATGGTATACTCTGTACATGGGAGTGTAAAACAGTACAACGAAACGTCAAAATAGATTTTTCTGTTTTTAGGTAATTTGAATAACTTCCTTATTAGTCCAGTCAATGAACGCTCAAAAGTGGGGTGATCTCGAAAACGGGGCATCGTAGCTAAAATGTTAATCTATTCAAAATTAAAGCTGACAAAACCTGATAATATGTTCTGAAGTAATGCTCCTCCGCTACCCCGTCAGTTGGTGGGAGAGAAGAGATGCTCGTTTGATGTTTGCTATAGGTTTGACAAACGACTGGTAGGTATTCCAGTAAAGGCATGTAGGAACAGAATATCCTACAGTCCCAGCTGTTACATCTGTTCAGTGGAGTATACATTAGTTCTGACTTTTCCCTCAGCTAGGTTTCACAAGTAAAATGTCTCGGACAGTTGAAGTTTTTGCCATTAGGAGAACGGCCAGGCATCTTAAAGTTTGAGCATGGTCTTAAATTTGGAACGCTATGAGTTGGAATATTTACTTTTAAGTTCCCATTGATGCTAATTAAACAAACATAAATTTAGCTGCGAAATTTGCAAGAAAATTTTAAATTGCTATAACTTCTAATCATTTGAAGATAAAATAGAAAATTAATTAATAATTTTCCAAACACCTATTTACATCCACCCTAAAACTTAAAAAATACCCTAAAAGGAAGAAAATAATGTTGATAATAACAATAATTATGTTAATAAACGTAAAAGCGTGGGGCGCCTGATGAGTAAAATTTTCTGTCCATTCAGGTACTTTGAACGTCCCCCCCGGCTCTTATTTTATTAACATAATTACTATTATTATTGGCATTAGTTTCCTCTTTTTAGTGCATTTTTTAACAGTTTGTGTTTAAAAGCGAGATTTTTAAGTTTTAAAATTATTTATTTATTATCTTCTTTATAGTTCTGTTTCAATTGGAACACCGATTCTCGTACGAATCAGACCATATATTATAAAGCTTATCCACAATTTTGACGCCGCCATTTTCAATTATTAAATTAGGACTAGATAATTGTACGCTGCATCCTCGATAATCCTCAGATATCGATTTTCAGTAGACTCAGATGATAAATGATAAAACCTGTCCACCATATTGACGCCGCCATCTTGAATCTTTGGGTTTTGATCACATGCTTTAAATCTGCGACATCATGAATCCTCAGAGACCATTATCAGTGGGATCGGGTATTAAATGACAATAGACTACCCACCATCTTTGAAACGCCATCTTGAATTGTTTTTTGAGGATATCCGGTGAAGGGTTGGGGGTTAAATAGGGGTAAATATGGGAAAATAAGTAAAGCAAGCTTGTAAGAGTACAGAAACTTGAAATTCGGTGTATGTACTAGAATATGAAAAGGGTTGATAAAATAAAATTGCGATATTCATTTGAAATTTGGTACACGTATGTATTATAACGACATCTGGAATAGATTATAATTTGAGATGATTCCGTTGAAGGGTTAGGGGTTAAATAGAGGTAAATAGGGGGAAATAAGTAAAGCAAGCTGGTAAGACTACAGAAACTTGAAATTAGGTGTATGTACTAGATGCCAAGGTCTCAGATTATTTATAATATTTTTCAACCCCCACCACCCCTAATTCATTATTAAAAGGGTTGATAAAATAAAATTGAGATATTCATTTGAAATTTGGTACACGTATGAATTATAACGACATCTGGAACTAGATTATATTTTGAGATGATTCCATTGAGGGGTTGGGGGTTATTTAGGGGTAAATAGGGGAAAATAAGTAAAACAAGCTGGTATGAGTAAAGAAACTTGAAATTCGGTGTATGTACTAGAAGCAAAGGCCTCAGATTTTTTAATAATATATTTCAGCTCCCCACCACCCCCACTCCATTATTCAAGGGGTTGATAAAATGAAATTGAGATATTCACATGAAATTTAGTACGCATAGGTATTATAACGACATCTGGAACTAGATTATATTTTGAGATGATTCCGTTGAAGGGTTGGGGGTTAAATAGGGGTAAATAGGGGAAAATAAGTAAAGCAAGCTGGTAAGACTGCAGAAACTTGAAATTAGGTGTATGTACTAGAAGCCAAGGTCTCAGATTATTTATAATATTTTTCAAACCCCACCACCCCTACTTCATTATTAAAAGGGTTGATAAAATAAAATTGAGATATTCATTTGAAATTTGGTACACGTATGAATTATAACGACATCTGTAACTAGATTATATTTTGAGATGATTCCATTGAGGGGTTGGGGGTTATTTAGGGGTAAATAGGGGAAAATAAGTAAAACAAGCTGGTATGAGTACAGAAACTTGAAATTCGGTGTATGTACTAGAGGCAAAGGCCTCAGATTTTTTAATAATATATTTCAGCTCCCCACCACCCCCACTCCATTATTCAAGGGGTTGATAAAATGAAATTGAGATATTCACATGAAATTTAGTACGCATAGGTATTATAACGACATCTGGAACTAGATTATATTTTGAGATGATTCCGTTGAAGGGTTGGGGGTTAAATAGGGGTAAATAGGGGAAAATAAGTAAAGCAAGCTGGTAAGACTGCAGAAACTTGAAATTAGGTGTATGTACTAGAAGCCAAGGTCTCAGATTATTTATAATATTTTTCAACCCCCACCACCCCTACTTCATTATTAAAAGTGTTGATAAAATTAAATTGAGATATTCATTTGAAATTTGGTACACATATCAATTATAACGACATCTGGAACTAGATTATATTTTGAGATGATTCCGTTGAAGGGTTAGGGGTTAAATTGGGGTATATAGGGGAAAATAATTAAAGCAAGCTAGTAAAAGTACATAAATTTTGGATTTGGTATATATACTAGAAGCGAAGGTGTCAGGTTTTTTATTAGTATTTTCCATCTCCCCACCCTTATTAAAAGAGTTGATAAAATTAAATTTAAATTTTCACTTGAAATTTAGTACATTTATGTATTATAATTATATCTGAAAGTAGATTATATTTTGACATGATTGCGTTGAAGGAGTGGGGGTAAGTAGAGGTAAATAAGGAAAAATAAGTAAAGTAAGCTGGTAAGAGTACTGCAACTTGAAATTAGGCGTATGTCCTAGATGCCAAGGTCTCAGATTTATTGATACTATTTTTCAACACTTCCACTACCCTTACTACATTATTAAAGGGGTTGATAAAATAAAATTGAGATATTCACTTGTAATTTGGTAGACGTATGTATTATAACGACACCTGGAACTAGAGTACAGAAATTTGGGATTCGGTGTACATACTAGAAACCAAGGCCTCAGATTTCTTTCTAATATTTTTCAAACTCCACCACCTCCCCTTCATTGTTAATGGGATTGATAACATCAAATTGAGATATTCACTTGAAAGTTAGTACACGTATGTATTGTAGTGACATCCGATTGAGATGACTCCATTGAAGGGGTGGGAGGTGGTAGATTGTGAATAGTGGAAAATAAGTAGGGTAAACTAGAAACTTCATTTTTAACGAATGTGGTAGAAACCAACCCCTCAAACTTTTCTATGACATCTGCCCCAAATATTATTAAAATTCTATAACCAATAATTTCCATATACTAGAGTGCAAATATAGTCAAGATGTTTCCTTTAAAGTGACTTGGATGAAGAATCTGGATGTGGAAGTAGTGATTCCTTAGGCAGCGGTTTGTTACTAGATTTTAGTTGTGTGTTTGATACTCATCATGAAATACTTCTAACGCTCTCGTTACACAGACGTCTTACAAATGAAGCAGTTAAACGTTTTTTTTAAACATTTAAATATAATTTACAAAATATGCAGCAGAAAGCCTGCTTTCAACGAAACTGCTCAAAAAACTTAGTACTGAGATCACGTGTACCACAAGGGTCTATCCTGGGACCATAACTTTTTACCATATACACCAGTCACTTTATTTCATATCTAAAACATTGCCAAATTCATTTATACGCTGATGACACTCATTATTATTATTTATGTAACACTTCTGACGTTGATGGTACCTGTCAAGGTATTAATGACGACTTAGAATATTTTTTTAATTTATCAAAAGACCACTGTCTTATAATTACTACCAGCAAATCCACTGCTTTAATTTTTGGTCCTAAAAAATCTCGACAACTTATTAAAAATCAGGTTCAAATAAATGTATATCAAGAAAACTTTGAAATACTTGACTATTCTAAATAATGAATAATATTTAATAAGTCAAAGATAGGTTGTCCTCACGACTGCTGGACTGTTAATATTCCAACGTTCCAGTAATTTATCTTCACTTTGTAGAATGTATACTTAGTTGAAAATATTTTCCTACAATATAAAATGTAATATTTTGACGTGTTCTTGTAAAAAATATACGTAGGTATTTACGTGTTGTGTTCTCGGCTGTAATATTTTATGATATCAGTCGACATCAACTTGTTCATCTATCAAAATAAAGTTGGGGAAAATAAATGTTGTTTAGTGGCAGTGAAAGGAAATGAAAACGATCTTTACTGGAAATATATAAAGAGTTCTACGATTATCTCTTACTGAACAACTCAGTTTCATTAAATTTTATAGGATGTTCAAAAGTTTTTCTTCTGGGTATGTTTTTTAACCCAAACATTTGAAACGGAATATATTTATTATTTATTGACAAAAGAGATTATTATCTACTTTATATGTGGTAGCAAAAATATGATTTTTTTCTGTTCCTTCTATCATTTAATAATAATAACAACAACAACAATAAAATCAGGCAGTATTGGTTTCCAGAATAATATAAAATTTTCATTTTTTAAAATTAAATAAAATCAGATCTAGTGCTCGAAAGGTACCGATAAATTCTAAAGGCGACTTTTATAGACATATTTTATTATATTGTGCCATATCTGTCCCTCCATGATATAATCGCATATCTTGTGATACCCTTAAAAATCCAATGAGAAGTTTCCCCATTAGCTTAAATCACTGCCTGACTTTAGATGGGAGCACAATTTAAACCTCTGCTTTCATATATTTTTGAAATTTTTAATTGTTATGCTATTAGTTTGTTATTACTAACAACAGTTGAACTTCGTCTTTGCTCATCTATATTTTTCCTAAAATGTCATAATTGTTACGTTTAGAAAAAAAATGCTCTCCTTTCATCCATTTTTTCAAAAATATTTTTGTGTAATCTTTTGAACAGTACAGAGAAAAGCATGCTTTTCCTTCACTACAAATAAGTCGGGTTGCTATTAGAAAACATTGGTAGTTATAACAAAGTAGTTTTACTTCCACATCAACATAGTTTAGTTATCGTAAAAAAAATTTCAATTTTTTTATTTTTTGAAATGGGCTTAGAATATTATAAAACGCCGAGATTATAATTTGTGCGAAAGAAAATGGCTGTCAGTCTGTCTGTTGGTCGGTCTGTCTGTCTGTCGATCGGTGGTTTGTCTGTAACTTTTTTGTGCGCGTGTTTTCTCAGCAATGGTTTAAAATATTGTCTTGAAATTTGGTACACATATGTACCTTGAGATCAGAAACTAGATTATATTTTGCGCTAATTCCGGTGAAGAGTTGGGTTAGGTTAGGTTAAATAAATACACATAAAATGTCGAGATTATAAATTTGAGCGAAACAAAATGTCTGTCTATCTGTCTGTCATTGACTTGAAATTTGGTACACATATGTACCGTGAGATCAGAAACTAGATTATATTTTGCGTTATTCCGGTGAAGGGTTGGGGGTTAAATAAGGGTAAATAAGGAGAAATAAGTAAAGCAAGCTGGTAAGAATACAGCAACTTGGGATTTGGTATATATACTACAAGCCAAGGCCTCAATTTTTTTTGTAATATTTTACATTCCCCACACCACCCCCACTCTATTTTTAAAAGAGTTCGTAAAATTGAGATATTCACTTGAAATTTAGTGCACGTATGTATTATAACGACATTTGGAACTAGATTATATTTTGAGATGATTTCGTTGAAGGGTTGGGGATTAAATAAGGGTAAATAGGGGAAAATAAGTAAAGCAAGCTGGTAAGAGTACACAAATTTTGTGTATATACTAGAAGCTCAATTTTTTTTATAATATTTTCAAACCCCTACCACCCATCACTTCATTATTAAAAAGATGATAGAATAAAATTGAGATATTCACTTGAAATTTGGTACACGTATGTATTATAACGTCATCCTGAATTATATTGTATTTTGAGATGACTCCGTTGAAGGGTTGGGGTAAATAAGGGGAAAATAAGTAAAGCAAACTGGTAAGAATACACCCACTTGGGATTTGGTCTATATACTAGAAGCCAAGACCTTAGATGTTTTTATAACATTTTTAGACCCCTCCACTGCCCCCAGTTCATTAATAAAGTACCTCATAAAATACAATTGAGATATTCACTTGAAATTTGGTACACATGTGTATTATAATGACATTTGGAACTTGATTCCATTTTGAGGTAATTCCGTTGAGGGGTGGGGGGGGGTGAGTATGGTAAGGAATAGGTAAATAGGAGAAAATAAGTAAAGCATGCTGGTAAGAGTACATAAACTTGGTATTTGGTGTATATACTAGAAGCAAAGGCCTCGTATTTGTTTATAACATTTTGCAACCCCTCCACCACCCCTACTTCATTATTTAAGGGGTTAATAAAATATGATTGAGATAATTACTTGATATTTGGTCCACTTATGTATTGTAATGACACCTGATTGAGATGGTTCCGTTGAAAGTGTGGAGGATGGTGGTAAATAGGGGAAAATAAGAGAAATAAGCTAATAAGGGTCCAGATACTTCATTTTTGGCGCATATGCTAGAAGCCAACACATCAAATTTTTTTCTATGACACCTGCCTCAGGTATGTTAATGTTCTATGGCCAATATTATTTCCACGTAACTGCTAGAGTGCAAAATAAAAATAGTCAAGATGTTGAAGATACTTTAATGGGAAATTTGGATGTGGAAGCAGTGATTCCTTGGGCAGCGGTTCTCTCTTATCTTTACACTAAATACCTTAAAAGAATATATCTAGAATGTGAGAGTTAAAATGGCGTAATAATCTAAATTAAGGAAATATGAAAAATGCACAATTGTGATATTTTTGAATTACTTCGGAAAGTGAAATAATTTGATCAAATCTAAAAACATCATTTAAATCCTCAAAAAAAAATTAAAACATTCCTCATTTAACCAACTTTCTATCTGTTCTAATAATGAAAATAGCAATGCACATAAGCCCAGTTTGGAGTACATGGTATACTCTGTACATGGGAGTGTAAAACAGTACAACGAAACGTCAAAATAGATTTTTCTGTTTTTAGGTAATTTGAATAACTTCCTTATTAGTCCAGTCAATGAACGCTCAAAAGTGGGGTGATCTCGAAAACGGGGCATCGTAGCTAAAATGTTAATCTATTCAAAATTAAAGCTGACAAAACCTGATAATATGTTCTGAAGTAATGCTCCTCCGCTACCCCGTCAGTTGGTGGGAGAGAAGAGATGCTCGTTTGATGTTTGCTATAGGTTTGACAAACGACTGGTAGGTATTCCAGTAAAGGCATGTAGGAACAGAATATCCTACAGTCCCAGCTGTTACATCTGTTCAGTGGAGTATACATTAGTTCTGACTTTTCCCTCAGCTAGGTTTCACAAGTAAAATGTCTCGGACAGTTGAAGTTTTTGCCATTAGGAGAACGGCCAGGCATCTTAAAGTTTGAGCATGGTCTTAAATTTGGAACGCTATGAGTTGAAATATTTACTTTTAAGTTCCCATTGATGCTAATTAAACAAACATAAATTTAGCTGCGGAATTTGCAAGAAAATTTTAAATTGCTATAACTTCTAATCATTTGAAGATAAAATAGAAAATTAATTAATAATTTTCCAAACACCTATTTACATCCACCCTAAAACTTAAAAAATACCCTAAAAGGAAGAAAATAATGTTGATAATAACAATAATTATGTTAATAAACGTAAAAGCGTGGGGCGCCTGATGAGTAAAATTTTCTGTCCATTCAGGTACTTTGAACGTCCCCCCCGGCTCTTATTTTATTAACATAATTACTATTATTATTGGCATTAGTTTCCTCTTTTTAGTGCATTTTTTAACAGTTTGTGTTTAAAAGCGAGATTTTTAAGTTTTAAAATTATTTATTTATTATCTTCTTTATAGTTCTGTTTCAATTGGAACACCGATTCTCGTACGAATCAGACCATATATTATAAAGCTTATCCACAATTTTGACGCCGCCATTTTCAATTATTAAATTAGGACTAGATAATTGTACGCTGCATCCTCGATAATCCTCAGATATCGATTTTCAGTAGACTCAGATGATAAATGATAAAACCTGTCCACCATATTGACGCCGCCATCTTGAATCTTTGGGTTTTGATCACATGCTTTTAATCTGCGACATCATGAATCCTCAGAGACCATTATCAGTGGGATCGGGTATTAAATGACAATAGACTACCCACCATCTTTGAAACGCCATCTTGAATCTTTTTATAAAAGATGTCAAATTTTATTGTCACATGAACCATATATACATGCCGAATTTAAAGTCAATACGGCATTTGGAAGTGAGTGAAAAGTGAGTTGTAACATTTGTTTAAAATGTTATAGGTCAAGGTAGTAGAGGAGTGTTAATAATAACTCAATTTAAGAAAAATTTAATGTTCTACAACTAATGCTCTACTATGAAGACATTACCGTGAAACTAAAGGCTGAAGCGCTAGAAGGCAAAGTCTGTCGAGAAGCGCGAGGCAAAAAAGCGTTTTTCGAAAACCTGTGATTTTCGCTAGCGGATATCTGAGAAGCTATTTGGAACAAAAGAATAATGAATAGCAACAATCTTATAGGAAATTTTGTCAGCTTTAATTTTGAGTAGATTAACATTTTAGCTATGATGGGCTGCTTTTGAGATATCAGGGAAAACCCAAATAAAGTGACCTTCAATGTGCCCCCCTGCACCCCGCTCACCTCGTATATTCGGGGACTTTTAGTATGTTTATCTCCTAAGTACACCAAATACAGCCCTCAAGTCAAAAATTCTGATCCCAACCATGTACTCTACAACCAGTTCATTGACTGGACTGTATGTATAGAATTAAGTTTTTGAAAAAATGCACGAATCGAGGTTTTTGCCCATAGTGGAAGGGGAACATGGGCATAAAACCAAAAAGTTGGGACTGTTCCTGCTGGCTTCCGGTCGGCATCTTGGAAACGTCTTTTCGGAAAATTTATGAGAACTAAAGTTGTAGAAAATCATTTTATATTTCATTTTTAATTTAACTATTTTCTGTAGAATTGATATTGTATAAGTTACAGCTGCAAACTGCGGGGCCGAATTCGCGCGTCCACAGCTTTGCAACTATTAGTCACAGAAACTTCGTTGAGCATTTGAATTAAAGGTAATTACGTCTTCTATAATTTTTGCTTAGAGTTTTACACCCGGAAGTTGCATTTAGTAGTTGAAATATTGATAGGAAAAATGATTTCTTTTCAAATAGCCCGTAACTTTTACAATATCAATCATACAAATAAAATTACTTAAATTAGAAATGAAAGATAAAATGATTTTATTTAGTTTTTATAGATTTACTGAGAAAATGAACAGGAACGGAGGATAAGATGGCGACCGGAAGCTAGCAGGTACAGTCCCGACTTGTTGGTTTTAGACTCTACCCATGACCCCTTTCTTTGGGCAAAAATCTTAATTCCTGCAATTTTTCAAAAACTTCACATTGCTTTCTGTCTAAATGCGCTGGACTAATACCCTATGTACGGAAAAGTAAAAAAATTGAACATATTCCAAGCATAATGTGTAACAATTCCTTTGTTAAAACACTGCTTAGTTATTAATGGTGTTTGTTTTGAAAATTTAATAATCAATACAATAGTAAGCCATTATTTCACATTATTACAAATTCTCAACTCATAGATAATTATTTTATCAATTTTAAAAGTGAATAAAAAATGTCGTTCAGTAGTTACAAAATAAATTATAAAATTTTTAGGTGATTCGTGCGCGTAAGGCGCCCGCGGCAGTTAACGTAATATAAATAGGCTGTAATAATTTAGGAAAAATTGGTTCATGTAAAATGATTTACGTAACTAAATACGAAAAATAAGTAGCTAACAAATTTGATTTAAAAGTTGTGGCTTTGTGGCTATAAAAGTCAGAGACACAACAAATTCTTTTAATATAGCTGCCACAGCTGTTGCGCTACTATTTGTAGGAAAAGTTAAACACTTGGTAAAAAGCAATAGAAAAGAAGAAAAGTTGTGAAAGGTAATTAAATTCATTGATGTGATGTTCCTTATGGTAATTAATCCGTAGAAAATTATGATTATCTTTTTATTTCGCAAGATTTATTGAAGGCATAGTCCAAGCTTCGTAAGCTTTAAATTTGAAAGAAATATCCAAGAGGCATAACACTCATGAATAAATAATTGAAAAAATTTAAGAATGCCTACCGAAAACGTATTTTTCTAAATTGATTTAATGAAGACAGAAAACCACATTGTGGTTTTTGTCCTTGGGTACATAAAATCTGTGCTGAATGTTTCAACTATTTTCAAAATGCTACAACAAATACGTAGACCGGGAGTTAGCGAACATGCAACAAGAATCACAGTTACAGAAAGTTTGAGTTGACCTACGAAAACTGTTTATGTAGGCCGTCTACTGAACCCAAGTGGGAGAGTTATTGTGAGTTACAAGGTGCACGAAAACTAACTACATCATTTAATAAAGGAAACTCTAAATTACATTATCTCATGACGGTATGCGATCTAATAGATAGCTTAACCTGGGCAGGTGCAAATTAGTTAGACAAAGAAATTGTCATGTTCGTAGTTTCTGTAAAAGGATTTGTAACGAGTAGGCATCAGTTGCTTTTTGGGAATCAAAATTGGAGTGGTTAATGGTAGCTTCAGTAATAATTTCAGAAGCTTTGTCTTCAGTAGTAAATAGTTTAACCTGCCTGGCCGTAGGGGACTATGTTTGATGCTAGTGTTATAATGAGAATGGCAAATAAGAATTTTTGCTTGTTAGCATAACCAGAAGTCAGGTTATCAAAAGAATGCAAAGATTTCATTAATATTTTTACATACAGTTTTTCCTTTAGTTCTCATAGATAGTTTTTCTTTCCGCTGTTTGCAAAATCCTATAAAGAATATGTTTCATAAATAGGTTTTTGTTTCATCTGTCTTTTCACCTATTTTCACTTTCAAACTTTCCCACATATGTTCAGTTTCACGTCAATATTCTAATCTATGTTTTGTTCTAGTACATTTTCATGTTCACCTAGCCATATTTCCATCTTTTTTCCAATTGATTTCTACAAATCTCTAAGGAAGTTTTTGGAAGAAAAAGTTACATTAGGATCAACTCAAAATAAAGCCTTGTACGGCAAACTGCCAATGACTTTGTGGTAACAACTGTTCTTCAGGAACAAGATCAAATAACATCTCAAGGATAAAGTTGTCCAATTGCGATGAAGCATCCAAGCCTGAAACATATTTTCCACATCTTATTTCGATGCCTCTCTGTAATTGCTGTTACCTTAGATGATCATATAGTATTTTTAACATAACACTGTATTGGCAAATTCACACCCACTTATGCTGGATGCTCCAAGTTCATTTGAAAAACGTTTTAGAACGTCAGCTACATAGTGCTGTGTCCTCTTCAACGTCCATAGTAAACACAGCAACTTAGTTGCTGGACAACCTTTGGAAGAAAAGCTCAGATTGTTGTAATAATATTATGGTTGCAGATCAAGAAAAGGAGAATCACCCAGACACGATGCAGATCGGTAATTTTGTGGTAGCAAATAAGAAAAATACCGGCAAATGAGGATATGAGATTCGAAGAAGAGTACTGCTGGTTATCGCGTCCGTTTTCTCCACATTTCTGGACATGTATTCTTGAGGTGATAGAATGACACATTTTTGCTCTCAGGCTGTGTGCTTGAACCTAAATGAATTTCTTAGGGTATTGCACCAATACTTCGATTCTTCAAGAGGTACATCCTCCAAATGGACTCTCGATCATAGCATTCTCCTGAATGCAAAATATATTGCAAATAAGAAGTATTTGAACAATTCTAATCCTAAAGTAGTTATGTCATGAACATAAAAAGATCCATAACGTAAAAAGTTGCAATTATTTCGTCTAGAAACGCTTCTCTCTATTTTAGTTAGTAAATTATTTGCAAATGAACTGCCTCCTTGTATGAAGATGAGAATCATATTTTAAAAATCTAATTCAATGCATTTTTGAACATTTCTGATAGTGTTTTCTGAGCCCTACGTATACAATTTTTCTCAAATAATTTTACACTTTACGCCTTACAGTAAGGTCTCAAAAATATGTATTCTATATACACATATACAGATACACCCAATAGAAATTATTTGGTATAAACGTTTTCGCGTTTCTGGTCTACACATATTCAATTAATTTAAAATTTTACTAAATGAGTATCGATCTATTGGATTATACATCATACAAAGCACCAAATAAATATTGCTATTAATTATTTTATGAGAATTACATCACAAAACATATTTATAAATTAGTATATTAATTACAGCTCACAGCAATGGACTATACATAAATGTTGATTTATTTTACATTGCGTAAATATTTTACGACCATGTTTTGTTCTTGTATATTAATGTGTGCTGTATTGAATTTGTGTGGAATATAGTTTATGTTCTTTTCAATAATAGCTTTGACAGAATTTGTGTGATTAAAATATAGGCATTTACTGCGACCTTATAGTAATTATTATGAAATGATATGTTAAAACTCTCCAACACTCTTAACAAATCTCACAATTTACTTTGAATTACGCGTACAAATCATCATATTTATTTTCAAACATTGCACAATGGTGCCTTTTTTCAAAAGAAGCGTCAAAAGGCGATAACCTAGCCAATTTACGATAGAAATTTACGAAACTTGGTAGAGTTAAGTATTTAGATATGCTAAATTCGGCTGAGAAAAAAGATGAAAAATTCAGTAAAACAACCCAGCCACAAACAAAGTCCTGATCCTCGAACTTGACCTGAGTAGTCCAATGTATTTTTCGACGCTGAATACGAATTCGATCTCAGAATAGCCCAAACACCCTCAAAATGTTCAGTTAGTGCGAAGAAACCATCCTGATACTAGGATAATATCGCCTACTCCTAATTTACAATCCTAGGGTTCTTGAGTTTGCGATTTGAAATTTTAAAATGCCAACAGCCAAAAATTGATTCTTAGGCTGAAAATCGAGTAAAATAGGATTGAAAGGGGCATAAAATTGAACATTCTAGGGGTTTTTGAAGTTGTTAATTTCAAATTTCAACATGCCAACATAGGCTAGGCATATTAGGAAAAAAGTGGGGGTTCAGAGGAAAGTTTTGCTTTAGTTTTGATTTTCTCACCATCTATGTTTTTGTGTCGCTGAATATAATTTTGAAATTTACAGGCAAAAATTTGGCCTGGAAGTTTGTTCTTTGGCACTTTTGCCCATATTTTGGCACTTTCTTCAGTTTTTAGCCCTATATCTCAGAAAGGAAGCGTTCTATTGATAAGCCCACTCTATACAAAATTAAAGTAGACAATATTTACTACATTTTTTATATGTAAGGCTAGCCGTTCCGCCGCTAGAGCGCCTCCAGAAAAGGACCATATTCCCATATCTAGTGAAATTCACCGTTTTCCCGGAAATCGCCCTTGCTATGATACTTAACTGTTCATCGTAAATGATTTATAATGAACTCGTGCTTTGTATGGGTTCTCATGAAATGGAAAATGGTTTAAGAAAAGGAAACAAATCTGCTCTATACAAAGCATTTATACCCACACAAAACAAGTTCAGGGGAAAAGTACAATATGTAATCGACGGAGAGTTGTTATTACACAGAGTTGTCTGGTCCAAGAGTCAATCCTTCTCTGCAATATGCAACAGGTGTGTTGACCACGTCATTAATATCTATGGGCCATAGACATCGTTGTCTTCGATGGATATCCTGAAGGTACGAAAAGTGGAACAAAAGGTGCTGAACGATTGAAGAGGTCTATGAAAACGATTTCCGCTCACATTCTCTTCGATGAGAACATGATACCGACCACAGAGAAAGGAAAATTCCTGGCCATTACGAACAACAAAAGAAGATTGATTTCCATGATCATAGCCAAGTTACACTCTCAAAGAATGACATGGAGTTAGGCCACAGAATATGCCGACACCGTCATTGGAAACGAAGCTCTGTCTTTGGCTGAACGTACTGAGACTGTGGTGGTGGTTGGAGAGGACATCGACCTCTTAAAATGTTTTCTTAAAATGTTTTCTTAACCGCTTCTCAAGTCACCGAGGTAACTCCTTGAAAATCCAGAATGATTTTGTGTAAGGTAAAGAGAAACGAGGCCCTACAGTTTACAATGGAGTCCGAACCACATCTTGGGGATAATTTTATAATTAAAATTATTTCGCGGTGAGCAGGGATCGAACCTGCTTCGCTAGGTATGCCAGTATGAAAGCTAAACGCGCTAAACCACTGAGCTACCGTCATCCTCACGGGCCTTTGCCAACGAGAAAGCGTATTCTTCCTGAAACCAGGAAAGGGAAACGTTCCTCCAACCGCCTAGTCTCCTGTCCACGCTCTGCGAAACAAAACCATTAAAGATGATGTTTCTTCACGCAATGAGTGGGTGTGATACGACTTCAGCACCTTACAACCAAGTAAAATTGAAGTTTGTGAAAACTCTCACTAAAAACCCCCACCTTGCCGATGTTGTAAGTGTGTTCAAAAACCCTGAGGCAACTCCAGAAAGCATTGCAGCAGCAGTGGAGGGATTCCTGGTCAACGTGTACGGCTACACAGGAAGGACTGAACCATCGACAAACCGTCTGAGCTACATTAATTATAAGAAGGCAGCTTTCAAGATCTCTTCAAAAATAGTTGCATTGAAAAATGTCGAAGATTGGGGTTGGAAACGAGCAACAAATTGCTTGGAACCAATCATCTCTCTACAAGCCCCTGCTCCTCCCGAACTGCTGCGTCTGGTGTCATGCAGATGCGTCAAGACCTGCACAAGAAAATTAATCTGCAAAAAAGCAGGCCCCGATTGCACCAATCTGTGCATCAACTGTGAGGGGTCCTGCAACAACGTGACAATCGAGGCAAATCTCACAAATACCCTTGAAAACTTACCATTAGACGTAGAAGTACAGGACAAACTGGGCTTTACTTTCTCCCCGGTTGTCGAGATCTTCGAAGAAAGTGTGGACAAGGAGGACGAAGGTATGTAACATTTCATTCCTCAAAAACGACAATCATACACTTGGAGCATATATGTACCTGTCTGAAGTAGTTAATATGAATGTACAAGCTGACCCATAAATTCTGTTCATTACAGACCCCCCGACCACCTGAAAAAAATAAGGAGAGTAGATGAACGGACTGAAGAGGATGTGACAGTTCCTTGAGAAACGAAGGTATGTACAAGAGTATTTTCAACAGTAAATATGTGCAGATTACTACTCACCTCGTTTAACATTCAACATTCGCAACATTTATCATTATAATAATATGAGTATATACATATTACACTACTGACTATAATACACTGTACATAATTACTTAGTAATAACTGCATTTAATTTGTTTGTCTTCATTTTTTCAATTACTTTCCCTATATTCATTATTCATGTCAGGTATACTGGGTCCAGGAATATGGCCTTCTTTTAGCGCACTCTAGCGGCGGAACGGTTAGTCTTACAGAAAAAGTGATATACGAAAATGCACGAAACTTTGTCTACTTTAATTTTATATGGAATGGGCTTGTAGGAAAAACGCTTCATTTCTGAGATATACTCCAAAAACTGAGATAAGTGCCAAAATTTGGGCAAAAAGTGCCAAAAATACAAAGCGTAGATTAGTGGTTGAAAGAGGTGTAGAAATAAAAATTGGAAAAGTACGTAATCAAGATTCTAAAATGATATTTGAACATGTACCAGAAACGATCTACACGTAAGTATCTACACAGACATGTTTTATTCAGTATATCAGTTTAACATTATAGAATAGAATAGAATAGAAACATTTATTTGCCATAAAAACTGTTTTCACAGAAAAAGGTTTCGTCAACTATAATTAGAGAAATATAAAAATAGAAAATATATACAAACAAGAGACGTACAAATTATATATAACAAAATACGATCTTAAAATATTAAATAATCTAAGTCTAAAAAAAATGTGTACTTATATAAAAGATAAAATATAAAATATATACAACCAACAGACGTACATAAGTTGTATGTAACAAAAATACGATCTTAATGTATGAAATAATCTAAGTCAAGTTCAATGTCATGAATAGAGTCTATGTCATTGATGAGCAGAATTCGTCAATGGAATAAAAACACTTTTCAGTTAAATAACTCTTTAGTTCAGTCTTAAATAACTTGTACGTCTTTACTAGTTTTAATCTATCTGGAAGTAGATTAAATAGATGAGCACCAGCACAGTATGGGAACTTTTTATATTTACTAAGCCTATGGATGTGTATATCGTTGGCACTCCTTGTTCTATGATCGTGTACTGATCTATTGATTGATTGATTGATTGATTTGCCAGCGTAAGGTGGGCATTGCTGCCAATTCCGGTGCAGGGAGATTTGTTCCACCACGCAGCCCGATCGCCCACCGATCATCCCACCGTGTGCCAGAACAAACCCCCAGTGCTTTTATATACCGCCGGACCAGCTGCATACGCTGAGCCTAAATTTGCCGATATTATTAAAAACAAAACAAAGTAATTTATACATATATATGCATGGTAGTGTCATAATTTTCTTGTTTCTAAAAGTGTCACGACACGTATGTCTGTAGGGCAAATTGAAGATAATCCTAATTATCCTTTTTTGCATGACAAACACCCTATTAATTTCTACAGCCTGTCCCCAGATGATAATATTATAGCTAAGCACTGAATATACAAGAGAATAATAACATGTTATTAGGGCCGTTTCGTTAACTTCTTTTTAATATTTAAAATTCCAAATGTACATTTAGCTAACTTTGTGCAGACACTTTCTATATGACCGAAGAAGTCAAGTGTTGAGTGTATGACGATGCCCAAAAACTTTGTGTTATTACTTGTTCCTACATGGTCAATATTATGAAGACATCACTCTGATTTAGGAAAGATGGAAGGTCATTTATGAACAATAGAAATAGTAATGGGCCTATTATCGAGCCCTGTCCCACTCCAATATCCATATTATATATATCTGAAGTTACGCAATCTAGTGAAACTAATATTTTTCTATTTTCAAGATGGGACATGATCCAATTTAATATGTTGCCTCTTATTCGTAAGGAAGATAATTTCAGTTGCAAGAAATTTGAATTTACGCAATCAAAGGCCGATGTTAAATCAAAAAACAGCCCAGCAACTTTTTTACCTTTATCAAGGTAGTCATGTACTTTTTGGATAAACTCCAGGCTGGTTAGTTCCGTAGACCTATTAGATCTATAACCATACTGGCTATCTGTAAATTTGTTTTTTTCTTCTAAATAATTATACAGGCGCGTGGCTACCGCTTTTTCAGAAATTTTAGATATGCAACTTAGGATTATGATTGGTCGGTAATTTTCTAACATGTTATGATCACCTTTCTTGTGTAATGGTATTAATTTACCTAATTTTAAAATGTTTGGAAATTGTCCAAATTCAAGAGACTTATTGATCAAGGTAGCAATTGTATCGGCTAATGTATGTTTGCAAAATTTGAGAAGCCGCGGTGGTATTTCATCAACCCCTACAGAAATTTTATTTTTCATTTTATCAATAATTTCTATTACTTCTATATTAGTTACCGGTTTTATGAAGATTGAGGTACAGCTAATCTGATGCGGGAGTGTACATAAATATGATCGATTAGTATTGAAGTGTTTTTCTAATTTCTTTTCGATGCAGGTGGAGAAGTAATTACCGAAAATATTAGCCACTTCTTGCCTATCACATATTAATTCATTATTGACTTTTATGTTAATGTTGGTATTTTTGTTTATATTTTTGCGTATTATATTGTTTATAATTTTCCATAAAGTTTTATTTTTATTTTCTGAGTTCATTATTTCCTTCGTATTGCGTTCAATTTTCCTTTTCGATATTAAGTCATTGATTACTTTTTGTATTTTTTAAAGGAGTTGAGTAATTCATTAGAGCCAGATTGCTTGGCGATATGATATAAGAATTTTAAGTTGTTATATTCACTAATAATGTTTGGGTCATAATAAGGATTAAGGGTTTTGGTTTTAATTTCTTTTTTTGTGCACGTAACATTCATACACCACTGGATATGTGTCATAAATTCATTGTAATAGTCGTCTATATTTTCGCATGATTGTGAAAAAAGATCGTATTGGTTGATGAAGATAGTTTCGAAATTACTCATATTTTGCTCAGAAAATATTCTTCTCAACCCTGTGGTACTGCTTATGGAAGCGGGAATAACACTCCCTATGTTGCAAGTAACTAATTGTCCCTTGTGGTCTGATATATGTGAGTCGATTACACAACATTTGCTATTTTTAATGTTAGTTACAATATAGTCAAAAGAAGTACTAGAGCCATAATCATAATATCAGACGGATCTGTTCAAAACATTTCTACGGCAATTAAAACATTTTTTAACGTGTCTCTTGTAACTCTTAACAATATAGAAATCTTTATCAAAATGCATTCTCATTAAAAAGACATACGTACAGGTCAAATTAGGACTTCTTCCCTTTTTTAAAGTTTTTAATGTCAGTTAAAAACAACTACCATCTCCATCTCTGTAAATTTGACCAACACTAGGCATGATCCCGGCATTTAATCGTCATAACCTAGCGAGACAACATAATAACTCAAATGAACAAATCAAGTAACCATTATTCTTAAAACAATCTTCTCTAAAAACTTCCCAATATAAATTGATCCCTGGGCTATGTAAATAAATATTTACTCAACACGTAATTAATTATGGACCGACTAAAAATACAATTTGACTTGGCTCTCCCATTGTTGAGTTATGAGATATATATTTATAAGCCATCAACAATGACACCCCAGAAAGATTCTCAAATTTCGGTACAAGATAACAACTACAAAATCAATCACTCCACCGGTGAAAGTACCTTTAACATAACAATACTCAGTATACGCGTCATTCATTAGAACATTGATAAATCTCTGCTTATAATCTGATATTGTATTAGTTACAAAGCAGAATATTTATGATGTGTTTACTAGGATGTATAATGGTAGTTTAAAGAAAAATCTTTATTTTTGTGAAATAAAACAAAATAAAATATAGTAAAAAAAACTTTTTAAAAACAAGCTTTTACGCCCTCATTTGTTAGTTTACAGGTGTTAACATAAAGCTTTATATGTTTTGTATATGTGCTGATAGGTGTCTCCTAGAATATCAAAAATGTTATATAATTGTTCATGGTTCAGGAACTTTAGTTATTTTGCGATCCCACAAAATATTGTATCGTATTTGTTCAGAATATTTCAGGTACTGTATTATAACTCTCATAAGAAAAGACCAATCTCTGTATATGTAACTTGTAAAGAAAGACTATAACATATCATGATTTTGTAGAAGTTCCTTGCACTTTGATAAGTAGACACTAACACCGCATAGTATAAAATAGTAGCTGCATCAAGGTATCAAGCAGAGCAGAAACCCCTAAATATATTATAATAATTGTTCTCAGAAGAACAATTTTACATGTTAAAGTTTTATCTCGCCCGTTAATGATTTTTGTTTCCAAAGTTGTTTATCTTTTATGTCAACTTTTTGTAAGTTGAGTAACAAATATGAAAATTAAACCACTGTAACTTTGTATAACTTGAGATACTTTCTGATTTTCAAGACGTGCATGTTATACATAGCCAACTTTATAATATTATAAAATGTTGTAATCTTGTTGTACACAATCTTGGTCTAGCAATATGGATTGCAAAGTTAGCCTAGGGTAAAGTTTAAATTTTATAAAATAAACAAACGAAGAAAACTACATTTTGATATGCTTTTTATCCAATTTGTTGGGATGATTAATTATATTTTCAGCAGAGGGTCGCAATATGACTGCTTTGCCACGATTTATTTTTCTTTTTTTTTGCATTGACTAAAGTAAAAGCTAACTACATTTTGAAACACGGAAAGGGTATCAGTTCTATTTTTATTTAGTAATTGAAAATAAGGAAATGAATGATGATATTTTAAACATAACATTACATTATTTTTTTGCACCTCTATCGCACGGAGAATTTATCAATTTTTAATATTATTTTAAATAATTCTATGGAATGCATTTTTGCAAATAACTCGTTTATTTTAAGTTTTTCGAAAAAACTCTATTTCAGATTTTTTGTCCAAAAAGGTCCGTGCCTTATACTGGTTATAGAGATCGATCGACGGAATAGTTAATTTTCGATTTATATTAGGAAACTCTTCGGAATTTGTAGAATTTATCAAAAAAATCAAGTTTTCTAGGATTTGTAGATTCGCTTTTGTTTTGTTAAATTTATCACAACCGTCAACTAATAGAACCTAATCGAGCCCTACAATTGCCATTTTTGAAAATCAAAATCGGACCTTCGGTTCGGGAGTTATCAATTTCTTTGAAAAATCATACTCGGCCCTGGAAAACATACTTGCGGTCAACGGATTCGGGCCGCCAGCAATAGGCTTCGTTTGTGGCCGTGTATCTTTGATCCCACCAAGTCTCATTGAAATCGATCAATGTTCTGGACAGTCATCGTGCTTCCTAGCCCGATTTCGAGAAAACCCGTTTTTTTGCAATAAAAATCAATTTTCGTTTATTTGTCGACATAGTATCTGGCATACTTATTTGTAGAGATTTGCCAGTGGCAGCATCTCTTTTTTGTATATCTCGATCCGACTACCCGTTACCGAGTTATTCAATTTTTCCCGAAAAACTCTAAACGTCTATATCAGATACTTCCGGTTTCCGAACGGAGTCGAGCTTCCTGCGTTAAGGTTTTCTAAAGACCTCCTATTAACCACCCAAGTCTCATCGAAATCCGAAAACGGATTAGGGGGTTGGGCGTGACAGACAGACAGACCGACAGACAGACAGACAGACAGACAGACCGACTGACCAACGGACGGAATTTTCTAAATTCTCTCTCGAATCGATAGATATGACTTTTGTTTCGATCCGACGTTTTTTTCGGTTTTCGATGGTCCACCGGAAAAATGCAAAACCTATGCTACCATTTTTTCAAAATGTAGTAAAAAGATAACCATTATACTCTTCGCCGATTTACTGCACTTTTCATATAATTGTTGCACGTTCTATGGGATACCATTCGCAGCTTTTTTTGTAAATAATATTAGTTTTAGACATTGATTGTTTAATTACAAAACACAGGTACATTTTTTTTAAATTCAAATAATTACTAACTTTTTTTATTTATTGATCGATTATTTTCAAAAACAATGAGGTTCTTCCTATAGCTAATACTAATTTACTGTCCAAATTTCAATACAATCGAGCTTTTCTTAAGTTATAGTGCTTACAAGGAACGTGACCGATGGACAGCCAGACGGACAGACAGATGGTCATTTAGAAAGTTGTTCAGAATTCGATCACCAACACAGTGATAGGAATTTTTTTATCTTACCAGTTTTAGAAATATGCCGATCCAATGCAATATACTCTTTGTTTTTCATTTGCGAAGACTGCAATTAACGGTACGTTTCCATTAAGAATATTCGTCCTAATTATTATACTCTTCACAAATACATAACGAAGAGTATATTGTATTCGATCGGCACCTTTCTAAAACCGGTGATATCACTGTGTTGGTGATAATCTGAACAACGTTCAAAATGTCCGTCCGTCCGTCTGTCTATCTATCTATCTGTCTGTCTGTCTGTGTCTGTCTGTTCGTAGGTCCGTCACGTTTTTTGTAAGCACGATAACTAGAAAGGCTTTCTGATGAGCTCCAGAATAAGGGCGACATTTTTTTCAAAGGCTAAGCATTTCCAAGAAACAGAATGATTCATGAAAATATAATCCATTTGAATAAAAAATTTTCCAATAGACGAGGTATGTAAATAAATTCATTTTAGACTTTTGTAACTGAATCTTTATGACCGTAGGGGGTTATGCCGATACTGGTTTACTCTGCATAGCCGTAGGGGACTATGTAGAAACTAGTGTTAGAAAGACAATTGTCAAATAAGAAAGACAAATTCATTTTAGGATTTTAATTTCTAGCATAACCAGAATTCAGGTTGTCGAAAGAATGCAAAGATTTTAAATCAATAATTTTACAGGAGTTCTTCTTTTAGTTCTCATAGATAGTTTTTTCTGCTGTTTACAAAATCCTATAAGGAATACGTTTCATTAATTGTAAGCAAACAATAAAAAAATATTTACTTTTAAAAAGTATAAGCTTGGTTCTTGATAAATTTTGAAAAGTAAAATACGAAAATAAATAACTAATTAAAGTAGTAAAATGTACAATAGCAGATACGTCGCCCTATATTTCTATCAATACTGGGATTTGAACCCAGATTAGCTGAAGTCCTAAATACTCTTTATAGGATTCAAAGCTGCATTAAATAAACTTCAAATCTGAAATACACATACAAACATTAAAATCGTTAAAAACATTCTTATTCGTGTTACCATATTTTGCATTTCAAATATTGTATATTTGATACCCTATTGTCCATTAATTTAGTTCTGTACTGCGAGCGTTATACGTTAAAGCGCATCTCCATTATGGTCGGCTTTGCCGAATTCGGCAACACGTCCACATATAAATCGGCATCAAGGCATCATTTATTGATATAGTTCAGTTAGTCTTGAACATAATGTTTGACAGTGACGATGTTCTTATTACAACAGCAGCTTTTATAGTAATCGTAAATAACAAAAAGAAAGAAAGGAGATCAAATAGGTTTTGGGTGCGGCCGAGTCTGGGTAGTAGAAATATATATATAGTGGAACTGATTTAAAGAATGACTTGCTTCAAGGTGATGTTGATATTCTAAGCTTGAAATATAGATGTAACGGTGGATTCACGAATTTTTTTAGAATGTCCATTAGTGAATTCGAGTATTTATTAAATATGATTGGTCCAAAAATTTGTAAGCAAGATACCACCTTTAGATAAGAGATTACTGCCAAAGAGAGACTTGCTTTAACACTCAGATTCTTTGCGACGGGTGATTCGTATCATTCTCTCATGTATTTGTTCAAAATTTCAAAGCAAACAATTTCCAAAATCATCCCAGAAGTTTGTGATGCGTTAATTGAATCATTGGAATATATAGCATCACTTTGACTTCCCGAGCGCACAGTATCTTTTTCTTTTTTTAACTCCCTAGCAAAATTACTCTGAAGATTTCTTATTTTTCTAACTATTTCATCTTTCGATTCATCAAGCAAGAGCGATATTTCCATTAGAGCATCATTTCATTGATTGCGATCCTTATAAGTCACATCTTTGCTATCCCATAAAACCGGCCGCTCACGATACATATCAGTAAGCGATATAACGTTTTCAGATGTCCACTCCATTTCAATGTAAGAAATCAACTAAATTATATTTTATAAAATTAAAAACAACTGAACTGTTTTTTCTGTATTCAGCTTGGATTCTTTTGAAGTTTCCGACAACATGCGGTAAATGTTTCGGCATGCCGATCGGCTTTTCATGCCGACCGGCATAAGCCGAATTGTACGTACCCACTTGCCAAGAAATGCCGAGCGGCCATGCCGATCGGCAAAGCCGACGATAATGGAGACGCGCCTTTACAGCACATGTGACATATAGAAATGCTTACAGCGCAGCGGCCGGCGTGGGTTGAAAAGGTTTTGCCGGAGATCGGAAGAGGTTAGTAGCTTTTTGGCACATGGAACTTCTTACTGTACTCTTCGCAAATACAAAACGAAGAGTATATTGCATTCGATCGGCACATTTCTAAAACCGGTAATATTGTTCGTAGAGAAAAAATGTTCATATCAGTGTGTTGGTGATCGAATTCTGAACAATTTTGAAAATGTCCGTCCGTCTATCCGTCCGTCCGTCTGCCTGTCTGTCTGTCCGTCCGTCTGTCTGTCCGTATGTCTGTCCGTATGTATGTCTGTCCGTCCGTCCGTCCGTCCGTCTATGTGCCTGCCTGTCCGTCACGTTTTCAAGCACGATAACCTAAGAACAAAAAGTCCGATTGTATTGAAATTTTGACAGTAAGTTAGTGTTAGCTAGAGGAAGAACCTTATTGTTTTTGAACAAAATCGATCAATAAATAAAAAAGTTATTAATTTTTGAAATGAAAAAAAATTGTTTGTAATTAAACAAGAAATGTTTGAAACTAATCATTTACAAAAAAACTGCGAAGAGTATCCTACATAATGTGCAAAAATTATATTGGCAAACTGTATAATGGTTAGCCTGTTTTTCAACATAATATCAATTTTTTTGTTGTGCCACTTCAAAGTAGATGCAATTCTAAATTGAACGATTTATTATACTTCTCTCTTTTCTACTCATAAAAAATCATTGCTCGGGTCTGGCGATGGTGAGTTGTTAATTCTAGCACTCGCAAAACGGAGATATGAAACACAGAGCGCTAACGAATTCAGTTATCAAGTAAATCAATGAATGTTCGCGTAAAGAACGAGAATGGCTAGGTTTTTTCTATACAAAAGGTTAAGCAATCGAAACACGGTTAGTACTTGGATGGGAGACCGCTATCATATTCAACGGCTTGTATATCAGCGCATACGTAGAAACCAAGCAACTTTAGGCGAGGGTTGCATAGTGAGTATATTATCCTTCGGAGGAAATATGAATCAGTCGGTTTCTTGCTGGTTAAATATTAGGCTAGTAAAAAATTCCTACTCTTCAACAGAGAAGAGGTTCGTCAAATCATCTTGGCTGGGAGTAGCTCGTAATAGACCGCTTAATAAGTGAAAATGTCTCAAACATTCGGTGATGAGATTTCAGCCGCTTCCAGTAGCTACCCATTTAATGGCCTTCATTGAATCTTGAGCTATAAAAAGTTTATAGCCAGGATACACGAAATATTATGTACTATTAACGATATTATATGTGAATCGATAATTTCTTGGCGGGATGCAGCTATAATAAATTTGAGGCGGCTGTGATAGAAACATCTTAAAAGAACTATTGTACACTCTTTAAAAATCCATAAAGATGAGAGTTATATGCAAATTCTTGTAGTTCGAAGTTTAGCTAGGAAAAAGTTTCAGAAACAAAATCATATTACTGAAAGTATGTCTATATCTCAGGCAATCATAATTTTAAATTCATTATTGTCATGCATTTTCGAGAACATCCAGTAGTCAATTATTCAAATGCACTTTTAAGAAGTATTCGAAGTGGTTTATTTGACATTTTTATTTTTTATTAAGGATAGTCAATACAAAGAGCTGTAGACAAAAATGAAATGTTTTCTTAAAACCCGTTCTTCCCTTTCACCAGTGTGATCCACCCATAAAATTTGCATTTACCGTCTGATTTTGACTAATTTTTCTTTGAATTTCAGTGTGAAAAACTGCACGTTATCACATTCTTTATACGAAAATCGTTAAGGCCTAATGCATAATTTTCTGAGGAGAAATCGTGTCAGCAATATTTAAAATAAAAATCTGAGTACAGCAGTCATCTGGGATAGGGCCTGTACCAAAATCAAGAAATATTTCATATTAACAGTTCTGTGGGCAAATTAAAAGTCACATTGTCTTTACAATTTTACTTCTTTTGACCAAATAACTTATGAATAAGTAGAACGAGAATTCCTTTTGGAAGAAATTTATAGTGAAATTTTTTGTAGCGGTCAAGACATACAATGAGCAGGAACAGAACTTTCGAGGAAAATTTGTATAGGGTTTAAACTCGGAGGAGCTTCTCCAACCTTTTTTCTTCAAAAGTTATAAAAATATTTGTTGCCGGTGTGAAGGGAAAAGCTAATTATGGCGTTCGTACGTTGGTCGGCAACCCCACCCTTGACTTTTACTTTACACCAAAACGATTATATATGCAAAGTTTTTGTAAGTACATTTGTTTAATAGAAATTTGTGCTCATTTATTTTCATCTCTATGATAGTTTTTGTATTTTTAACATTGGAAATGTTAATGTCGGCGTATAGCGTATAGGACAAAAGTTACGAGTTTTTCCATGGCCGTCGATATGAAAGTATTAAGGTCAGATGATGTAATACTAACCCACTATGTGGGGCGTTGCGGTGTAGTCGGTCAGTGCCGATCGATATTGTACCCGCCTGTTTATTTATTTATTTATTTATTTATTTGATACACTATTCAACAGGTTAAAAAACCCAATTACAGAATAGGAGATAAAAACTAAAATTAAAAATAGTAACTTGTGAAAAATACATATACACACATAAATACATGAATACATGTGAATTCATCCAAGAAACAACTAACTAAACTAAACTTATATAATACACTTTAGTATAAATATACATATACAATATACATTCATAAAAAATATACAGCTTATACAAGAATTATAGTACACGGTGAGGCTACTTGTGCCAACAAAAAGAAACAAAATACAAAATTTAAGTTAAAGACAGATTCTTGATGTCTGTAAGACTACAAGTGAATATATCTAATCGATTATTTAAATTATTGTACATACTGGACATCTGCTGGATACAAGAAATTTTTTTTACGTTTGTCCTTGAGAAAGGCAAGTGAAATAAATTGTTGTGTCTAGATGCCGGTCTAGGAATTTGAAAATTAAGCATACTTAAAATATCTCCACAGTCGATGTTATTGTGTAAAATATTGTATAAAAAAGTTAATTGCGATCGGTGTCTACGGATCTCTAGACTATCTAGGCAAAACCTAGAGAGCAATTCTTCATGTGGATAACCAATAGCTGGATAAGTCCCGTCAGCCTTGAAAGTCGCATGTTTTAGGAAAAGGCGTTGTATTCTTTCCAAATTTTGTATGTGTACATTATAGGTTGGACACCATATTATTGAAGCATATTCAAGGTGAGGTCTAACAAAAGTAGTGTAGAGTTGCTTTAATGTGCGTACATTTTCAAAATGTGTGGAGTTTCTAATAACAAAACCCAGCATTCTATAACTTTTGGTGACAGCAAGTTTGATGTGGTTTACAAACGTTAGTTTTTTATCGAATGTCACACCCAAGTCCCGAAAAGTGTCTGGCCGGAAAAGTATATGATTGTCTAATTTGTAATCGTACATGATAATATCTTGCTTTGTTGTAAATGTCATAACGTTACATTTTGTTTCATTCAAGGGTAATTTGTTTATCACACACCATGAATTAATACGATCAATATTGTTTTGAAGTTCATAGCAATCTTTTTCACTTGCAATATTACAAAAGAGTTTTAAATCATCCGCATATAGAAGGCAGTTAACAGTTAGATTATCTACTATATCATTTACAAACAAGTTAAAGAAAAGTGGACCTAAGTTTGAACCTTGGGGGACTCCTGACGTGGCTAAAACCTCAATAGATCTAACACCATGGTATACAACATATTGCTTTCTATCAGTTAGATAGGACTAAAAAAGCTCAATAAGGTTCAACAAAAGGCGATACGAAGAGAGCAAATCTTGTAGCATCGAGCCGGGACGCATTAGTGCTGCTGCGGCGGACGAATAAAGAAGCGTGATATCATTTGTCTCACTATTTATTCCTTTCCCTAATTCCCTAATGTTCATCATCAGCCGTACGGTTGGCGCATAGGTAATGTTCTCGCTTACGGTGCGAAAGGTCCCGGCTTCAACTCCTATGCCTGCTGAGTTTTTTCTTTAATTTTGTGACGATTAATATATTTTTTCACAAATTCTCTTCTATGATTTCTTTAGGTTAGGTTAATAGGTTTTTATTCTGCTTAAAATAAATTCATTCTTTCGTGTGATTTCTTTAGGTCAGGTTAGTAGGTTTTTATTCTGATATCTAATTATTAATAATTATTAGCGCCGCAGGCAGTATTTGCGTCGCGTCCACAGAATAGCACAAAATGAACTTGAAATCATTAAGATCACTATGTTCGTAACACGTTGTTGACTCTCGGTCCAACAATGCCGGCTCGATGCTACAAAATTTGCTCTCTCTGTACCGTCTTGTCTGTTCAGCTATTTCTTCCTTGTTATAGCGCTGTTTGTCAACTCCCGGGCACTCAGAACTTTTATTTTTATTTTGTAACGATTAATTAATTTTTTCACTAATTCAGGTTTGATTTGACGGCAGAAATAATGGATTCCTTTTTAACATTGGAAATGTTAATGTTCGTATATGGGGCCAAAGTTACGAGTTTTATCCAAGACCGCCGACAAGAAAGAATCGAGACCAGATGACGTAATACTGAGCAAGTGTGCACAGTATGAGTATGCGCGGAGAACATGAAGTTATAATGCGGTTGTGATCGGCGCCAATCGTAGTCGCCATGGATTCACAAAGTTTGACAAATAGTTATTTTTGTAACAGGTACCTAAAATCATGTTTTTTTTAGACGGATCGTAGCTGTTAAGTTTACGTTTTATGTAGTGCTATCATTTCATGAACATAAAGTTGGCATCCAGAGTTAGCACCCCAGATTCACACTAGGTCTGAAACGGCATCGTAAAGAGCGGCCACGCCACCGCTGGCGAGGATTATCTTGTTTCAAGGAGCAGAAGAGGCATGTCGGGGGTCGAAAGCGGCAGCTCGTTGCCGGATCGAATTTTCTGATGCAAAAAAAATTTCCGGCTCTGAAATGCACATGCAAAGAGCTGCCGCGATTCGAGTTGTGGCAATCATCATAATTCAGTGTAAACTAACCGCTTTCCAATTTTCTGCGCGGCAGCTCAATGCCAAGTCGAGTTTTCCGTGGGAAAACAGTTCTCCGACCGTGGATGGGAAGGGTCACGAGCTGCCGCGATTTTCTCTCTGTGGATTAACAATAGGTATCCCTTGACCCACTTTCAGCGCGGCAGCTCAACGCCAAGTCGAGTTTTCCGCGGGAAAAACAGTTGTCCGACCCTGGAAGTGAAGGACCACGAGCCGTCGCGATTTTCTCTTTGTGGATGCTTTTCTTTTAACAACAGAAACCCTTTGACTCACTTTCGCGGCAGCTCTTGGCCTTTCCCTTCCACAGTCGGAAAACTTTTTTCCCCCCGGAAAACTCGACTTGGCGTTGAGCTGCCGTGCTGAAAATAGGTCAAAAGGTACCTATTGTTAAAAGAAAATCATCCACAGAGAGAAAATCGCGGCAGCCCGTGGCCCTTCCCTTCCACGGCCGGAAAACTCTTTTTCCGCGGAAATCTCGACTTGGCGTTGAGCTGCCGCGCCGAAAATTGGAGGGCGGTTAGTTTACACTGAATCATGATAATTGCCACAACCCGAATCGCGGCAGCTCTTTGCATGTGCATTTCAGAGCCGGAAAATTTGTTTACATCGGAAAATTCGATTCGGCAACGAGCTGCAACGGCAACGAGCTGCCGCTCTCCACAGGCCTCTTCTAGTCCTTGAAACAAGATAATCCCGGCCAGCAGTGGCGCGGCCGCTCGTTACGTTGCCGTTTCAGACCTAGTGTGAATCTGGGGTGCTAACTCTGGGTGCCAACTGTATGTTCATTATCATTTCCGATGTCCCGATGGTTGCAAGGATTGCAAAATCTGTGAATTTTTTATAAAATCTGAGTACACCACTGAATTAAGAGTCATCTGTGATGGGTGTATACCAAAACCAAGAAATATTTTATGTTAACAATTCTGTGTTCAAATTAAAAGTCACATTGTCTTTACGATTTTACTTCTTTTGATCACATAACTTTATGAATAAATAAAAGGAGAATATCTGTTGGAAGAAACTTATAGTGAAATTGTTTGTAGTGGTCAAATCATACAATGAGCAATAACAAAACTTTCGACGAAAATTTGTAGAATTCAAAATCAGAGGAGCTGCCTTTCTCCACCCCCGACGGGCCTCTTCTACTCCTTGAAACAAGATAATCCCGGCCAGCGGTGGCGCGGCCGCTCGTTACGTTGCCGTTTCAGACTTAGTGTGAATCTGGGGTGCTAACTCTGGGTGCCAACTTTATGTTCATTATCATTTCCAATGTCCCGATGGTTGCAAGGATTGCAAAATTTGTGAATTTTTCTTATAAAATCTGAGTACACCACTGAATTAAGAGTCATCTGTGATGGGCCTATACCAAAATCAAGAAATATTTTATGTTAACAATTCTGTGTTCAAATTAAAAGTCACATTGTCTTTACGATTTTACTTCTATTGATCACATAACTTTATGAATAAATAAAAGGAGAATATCTGTTGGAAGAAATTTATAGTGAAATTGTTTGTAGTGGTCAAGGCATACAAGGAGCAGATACAAAACTTTCGACGAAAATTTGTAGAGTTCAAAATCAGAGGAGCTTCTCCAACCCTACAAGGGTGAAGCTTGCAGCACTCATACATTATCTATTACTTATGTGAATGTTTAAACTAATTTATAATTCGATCTTTTCTTCAAAAGTTTTAGAAATTTTGTTGTCGATACGAACGGAAAAGCTAATTTTGGCGATCGTGCGTTGGCCGGCAACACCACCTTATTTTACGCAAACATTTTGTATTACTTCCACATCCACGTAGTGGAGTGCAAGTATAGAAATAGTAAAAAAAATAAATTCCATTTTTTTTTTTAAATAGGTTTAGAGTGTCATAAAATGTCGAGATTTTAAATTAGGGAGGAAAACATTTTTGTCTATCTGTCAATTTAATTCAATCAATTCAAAAGTTTTTATTTTTATTAACCTATATAACATTTCATTTGATGCACGTACTCAGAGCCAACCAGATATCCACGGTGTAAAAAGTCGAAGAATTAAGTGGCTGTATGAGTACGGCGCCGAAAAAAACTTAAACTAATTAACACGTAAAACTTAACTCCTATTGTTTTTATAAAACATTTAAAAAAGTTGATAGGAAAAAAAATTATATAATAAAAAATATTTAAAATAATTAATAAAAGGTACGAGAATGTGCTAAAAAAAAAACAAGCCCAGTCGTTGGTGGTGGACATATACAGGTGAGTGCTGAAATGACTTACCAGCTCCATGCAATTCGTTCAAGACTTACATCGCTAACAGTCGGCGATGCCGCAGAGTTTTTGGTTAAAAATAATTTATGATTTGAATAAATTTTTAAATTAAGAAAGTTTTGAGTAAGTTTTGATTTTCTGAAAAGAATTTTGAAAAATAAATGAATTTAAAACAAAAATGTGCAAAAAGAAAAGAAGAGAAGGATGGAAAGATAAAATTTTGTTATGCAAGGATGTCCAAAAATTGTGGCAAAAGTGGCTGCCGTCTGCTATGGTAATTTGTGCTTAATTCTAAAAGGTGTATTACGCTGTCTTATTCGCGTTATGTTGTTTTTTAGCCGACTATGGTTTAAGTCAAAGGCATAACATTTTTGTGAAATTTGTGACATAAGGCGTATAGATCCCTAAGGGGGGGCGTATCGCGTTGTGTTAGTAATGAGGCGCATGAACTTGTGTTCAAGGACTGTTAACTTATTCATTGCCGTGCTCGGTATGCTGAATCATGCCGGAGCCGCGTACATTATAGCTGGCCTCACTACAACGGTGTATATGAGTTTCTTATTATGTCTGTTAACTTTGCTATTCCTGGCCAGGAGTGGATACAGAGTCCTGGACATAAAATACACTGTCCGTACTCGTTGTTAATAATTTTCATAAACGTTAGTCGTTTGTCCAAGTGTACCCGTTGGTACTTCACACTTTCTTTCCTTTCTTTCCCGGTCGGTCTGTAACTTTTTTGTGCGCATGTTTTCTCAGCAACGAATATGGATTGGGCAGCGCCCGGACCTAGATTTGGCAGCGTCCGGATATGAATTCGGCACCGACCTAATATGGGTTCGGAAACGCCCGGAAATTGTCTTGGTATTCAGCAGCACCCGGAAGTGTGTTGGGGACTTGTCTGTCACTCGGCAATGCCCTTGCATTAAAATTCTGTGCCAATTTTTTCCACATACTAGAGTGCAAATATAGTTAAGATGTTTTCCCTTAAAGAGACTTGGGTAGGAAGCCTGGATGTGGAAGTAGTGATTCCATATGCAGTCGTTTTTTAAATGTTATTTCCAAAATTTTTTTTTTAATTTGGAATTTCGAAAAAAAATTGTCTGCGATCGTTTGCGAACGTTTACTGTTACATTATTTTTGTTTGTAACGCTGTAACTGCGCAATAATAATGCACAATATAACATATACCGGGTGGCCACGAGTCAATGTACGCCCCCAATATTTTGGTTCTTTTGTATTTAAAAATTTGGTTTTTGGTACACATAAATTAGACAATAATAAGCTACTTTTAGACTAACAGGAATGAAAAACTTTTTTTTCTTAAATGCAATGACCATATTTTTTTATGGTTTCTCATTAAGCATAAATTTCTAAGTGCAGCAGTTTTTTCAGATGTAAAAAATTCCAAAAAATAAGTGAGATACGAACAATTTTTTAATTTTTTCAAAATGGCCGCGTCGGATGAATGTGATGTAAGAAAATTACTAAGTATGCTACGGAAATTATTAGTAAGGTTGTAGACTTGTCTGTTTATCCAAAAAAACTGAATTTTCATTTTCATTTCCGTAGGGGCCCTATGGAATTTTTTTAAATGGAACTGAGCTATTTCTTTTATTAATCAGAAATAATGATTCATAGACTATAATTTTTTCGCCATTCATCATTTCTTAACGATATTCTTCGAAATAATAGATATTTTAAAAAATAAGCGCCAACAAATCATTATAATAAGGTACCTATCTATATTTAAATCCAAAATTGCAGATAGCCGTGAAAATGACAGACATCCGCAACAATTGACTTGGTCTTGACTTACTCACTAATTTTCTGAAGCAAGTGTATTAAAGTTGTCATAAACAAGAAAATTAATATAAAATGACTGAAAATTATTCAAGAGATGAAAAAGTTGACATGATCATTATTTATGGAGGGACTCGACGTAATGCAACTAGAACACAAAGTCTGTATGGACGGAAATATCCAGAAAGAAGACAACCTCCGAGAAACTATTTCGCCCGGTTGGAGCAACAATTTTGAACCGAACCTAATGTAGAAATTGAAGAAAGATTTATTGTGGACGAAGAAACGGAAATTAATGTATTAGCTTTAGTGCATGTTGACCCAACTATTTCGATAAGACAAATTGAACATGAATTACCAGTTTCCAAAGAATCAGCCAGAAAAATTTTAAAGAAACACGGCGTACTTATAAATATCAATAGCATCAATTTTTGTATGAGAATGATTGTCAACGAAGAATAACCTTTTGTAATTGGTTACAGTTACGCCAATTAAGAAATGAGAATTTTATCAAAAACATTTTGTTCACTGATGAATCGAGATTTACAAACGTTGGGTTATTTAATCGAAACAACACTCGATATTGGGCAATTGATAATCCTCACATTATGAGACAGGGGCGGTTTCAGGAGCGGTTTGCCTTCAATGTTTAGTTAGGCGTACTGGGCGACCATATCATAGGTTCAATAATTTTTAACGAAACTCTAACTGGACCAAGATATCTAGAATTTCTCCAAAATATAATAGTTCCAGAGATTAATCAAATTCCCAATACCAATATTGACGAGGTTTATTTCCAACAAGACGGGGCTGGACCGCACAATGCTCTTATCGTTAGGGATTACTTAAAACAATTATTTCCAGATCGTTGGATTGGGACCCATGGTCCAGCCAGATGGCCTGCAAGGTCGCCTGACTTAACCCTACTCGATTTTTTCATTTGGGCGCATTTGAAAAATAGAGTCTACGTGACTGCTCCAACCACAAGGCAAGATCTGGAAGAAAGCGTTCGACACGAAATTGCACAAATAACACCTCAACAATTACAGAATGTTAGACGTGCAACGATAAGTCGCGCTACTCTGTGTATTAATCATAACGGTGAACAGTTTGAACAATTTTTATAATGGTTTGTTATGATTTAGGCTTTAAACAGTTTTGTTATTCTTGGTAATTTATTCATGGTTGTAACGTTATACCTATTAAAATTATTTCTTGTTTAATTTGTGTTTACTTTTTAAAAATACTTCTGTTATTAAGGACATCGTTAAGAAATGATTAATGGCGAAAAAATTATAGTTTATGAATCATTATTTCTGATTAATAAAAGAAATAGCACAGTTCCATTAAAATAAATTCCATAGGACTCCTACGAAAATGAAAATGAAAATAAAATTCCGTTTTTTTGAAAAAAAAACTAAAAATACTGGTACCTATCAGTAATTCAAACAACTATTTTCTGCTTTACAGACAAGTCTACAATCTTACTAATAATTTCCATAGCCTATTTAGTAATTTTCTTACACTGCATTCATCTGACGTGGCCATTTTGAAAAAATTAAAAAATTGTTCGTAACTCACTTATTTTTTGAAACTTTTTATATCTGAAAAAACCGTTGTACTTAGAAACGTATGCTTAATGAGAAACCATCAAAAATATATAGTCATTCCATTTAAGAAAAAAAAGTTGATGTCACTTCCGGTTCAACCGGAAGTGATATTTTCATTCCTGTTAGTCTAAAAGTAGCCTATTATTGTCTAATTTATCTGTACCAAAAACCAACTTTTTAAATACAAAAACAACCAAAATATTGGGGGCGTACATTGACTCGTGGCCACCCGGTATATATAACGTAGTTTATAAATAAAATCAGGTATAAAAAACATCATAGCAAGAATATCAGTTTTGTTAATTTATAGATTCTTTTCACTGGAGAACTTGTTAATTACGTTTTGGTCTAAAATCACATAACATAATAATTTGTGGTTTACTACATTAAAACAATGGCCCACACTTTGATTGATCCATATAACGATAATTAATTTGAGATGTTATTAATTATGGCTAACTAGACGGTTCATGAGAAGTTTGCATTAATGGTGTACGAATATTGATTAGGTGATTAGTTTCCAAACATATACATTACCGTAAAACATACAATACATACTTCTTAAACATAAACACGTTTGAATTATTTGTGCCGTACATGTTTTCCTTTAAGGTATGCAAAATAAAAATCAAGACATTCGCGAGGACATTCGTGACTCCTCTGGAGTAGTGTTGAAAGCTATCTGAATATTTCGTACAAAGTGAGAAGGAATTCTAAGTTATCACAAAATTAAGTAGAGGAGTTACTTTTTCTTTTAATGTCAGCTTTAGTAGGAAGGAAAAATATTTTTATCTACTCATATTAGATTACAATATATTAATTACTCAACTGTTTTTGAATAAGTAATAGTATCCATAAACAAATAGCGTGATTTATAATAACACACGAGTGTTTTATTCGAGGGGTTGGTCACTCCGGTAATATGGCTGCCTGCCGGTAGTCTTAGTATTATCAGTAATATTTTGGTAATATTAGTAATATTTTGGTAATATAAGTAATATCGGTAATATTTTAGTAATATCAGTAATATTTCAGTATTGTCAGTAATATTTGGTAATATTCGATAATATTTGGTAATATTCAGTATTATTCAGTAATATTTTGGTAGTACTTAGCAATTTGTATTCAAATTAATGTGTTTATAAAGATTTGCATCATGATTTTAACGGAGGTAAGATATTCGCAATCTACTTTCCACGCATTTCAGTCCATAGATGAGAAATAAGAGCAGAATCAGAACAACTATAGGTGCATTCGGTTCAATTGCACTAGCCGCGCCACTTTTTGTGGTACGGAAAAATTCATGAATGAACAGATTTCAAGAATATAGACGGTTTTCAACATGTGTAAATTGCATGATCTCACTGGACTTACCGTCATATTCAATTATGTTTGGAACTATTAAAGTAGGTATGTGGGAGAACAACATATTTTATAACAAGTTATGGAATGACCCAAATTCCACACGAGAGAAAAGTGTGTAGTCCGAACTGAAGGCTCGGACTACGGTTCGCGAGTGTGGAATATGCCATACCAAACGTGGTGTAGACTATAATTTCTCTAACAATATTTAGAAATTATACAAAAAGACTACAAAACGTCAAATGCCAAGCTAGAAATAAGTATCTTTTGTTCGACATAATCATATCTACCAAACCACTACATGTGACATAACGGCTTCTGATTTGTCTGGAGCCATGCGGTATTATACAACATATACCATAATAGTGTGATACTTGTTTCGGCACAATTATTAGTTGTGGAATTTGTAGTTTCTGAAATGGTGTTAGAGAAAATGATTTTTATTCTAGCGTTGCCGTAGCACTTTGGATTTTAAGTTTAGTTAGTTAGTTTAGCGACTATTAAAGCAGTTTTTCAAAACAAAAACCCTGACAAAAACCAACAAGGGCATATTTAAATCCACAATGACAGATAAGCGTTTTGTCGAATGAACTATTTCTGCGACCAATCAGTTGTTAGAATATAGAGAACTCGGGCGCTAATTTGCATCTAATATCTAACGTTCCTAGCTTGGCGTTCGACAGCGGGAGAAGTATTTCCTTAGTGGAACAGAGACGAACAAGCTGCTCTACTGTGAAAGTATAATCAGAAATTTGAGTAGAGCACGAGGCACGTTTCGATTTTAAATGGAAATAGGACCAAAAAAGAAACTAGGCTATACCTATTAGTAGTTGATTAATATATAATAAAAAATGGAAAAATGATAAATGGGAGCGGATAAAGTTAAAAGGGAGTTAGTGATATATTCAATCGGAAATTATTTTAAAATTATCGTTTTAATACACACATTTTAGTGAATTAGCCTTATCTGTGTTACTATAAAAAAGGCAACAAGAAACGGTGGCGAAGGTGTGTACTTACTGTGTCGTCGGTTCGGAATATAACCGCTTTAATGAGAATGATTACCACTGATCTGACCAAAGCTAAATTAGGAGGAATCTGTATTAATAATTTACAATACCTAGTTTTTAATTTTGGCATCGGAAAGAAAACACTTCGTTACAAAATGGCATCTATCTACACCGAGATCTACAATATGCTTCTATAAAAATTGAAAAAAAATGTGTTTCACGCCACCCTATTGTACAGTATGATAAAATACATGAATACTTAATTTTTATATACAATAAACATTTTATTTTTCAATTAATACATTTCTTCGAATACCTAAAGTATTTTCTATGTTTGATATTTTTATGTTTTGTTTATTCCTTATTTGTAGTTTATTGATAATTGTATTGTTGTTTTCAAATTATTTTGAAATATCTACTCGTATAATAAATATATTAAAACTAGGTATTTTCTTCCTTGTTTTTATGTTCCATTCCACATTTTAAAACAATTGTTTATCTTAATTCAATTTTGCAAATTGTATTTATAAGTAGTCTCGTAAGTAATATTCATATAAGTACAGTTCATTGAAATTAATCATTCAGAGTTTAAAATTCAGTATCTAGGTCAGTCCTTTTATGTGTTCTTTGCGAATCATGAAGAAATATTTCGGTATTGTCGATAATAGGTCGGTATTGTCGGTAATATTTCGGTATTGTTGGTAATATCTCGGTAATGTTGGTAATCTCTTGGTACTGTCGGTAATATTTTGGTATTGCTGGTAATATTTCGGTATTATTGGTAATATCTCGGTCGGTAATATTTCAGTATTGTTGGTAATATTTCGGTATTGTCGGTAATATATTCGTAAGATAATACCAACAGTAATATGGTGTACAGAATTTCAGACAGTGAGCCACCCCTCGGTTTTATTATAACTTACTGTGTACAGCCAATCACCTTGAACTTCATGCCTAGCCTGTCCACTCGATGTAACGAGCAAAACAAAATAGAATGGTCCATTATTAAGTACAGTATTGAACTTGCTATAATGGTAATAACATACTTGATGATTTACAGCACTCGCCTACGGCTCGCGCTGGAAACTTCATCTGAGTGAGTTGTTATCTACATTACCGCTCGTTAAATAATATACTATTAATTTCTACTTCCCTCGCTTATCAAACGGAAGTATTGTATTTATAAAAAAAATCACCCTTTGAGATTTCAGCAGATTTTCATATTTCATACTATGTAGATTACGAAAATGAAGGTCTTTCAATTCCGTCCGTCTGTGTGTCTGTCAATCTGTTGCCTGTCTGTTGGCGCTATATCTACGGAGAATATTTGGTAGGTAGTTGACGCTACTGGCAGTGAAGAAATGGGTTCACTTTCACTGGAAAATTTACGGGGTGAACCGTCTAAAGAAAATAAATAATGAAAAAATATGACAAATGGCAATAATATTTGGCGTATAGTTATACAATTGGCAATGAGGGCACTTATCATACTTTTGTTGAAAAATATACAGGGCGATCATCCTAAGAAAGTAATTAAACTATGGTGGAAATTTGAGCGATATTTACATAAACCTTACATATGCAGGCATCTTTTGTTTATAATTTAGTATATTTTTTCAACCAAAAGTTATCAGCATTCCTCTCTAACAAGAGTGATAACTGCATTTCGATAATTATCTTCAATTTCCTTAATTAATAATTTCTTGGAGGGTCCACTCTGCATAAGTTTAGAGGACAGTTGTGTATAAATATCTCTACAGATTTCGTTGTTCTGGTTAGTTAGTATTTTTGATAAGAAAACCCATTTCTAACTCAGATTTATAGTCACTATTTTTTCAATTTAACGTACTAATAGATTAGACCATTTAATTGAATATTTAGTGACGGGAAAATTTACCTCATATTGCCCACAAATTTACAATGGGGAAAAATATGAAAGTGAATTACACAGATCTACAAAAAAAAAAGAAAATCGGTAAAGGCATTTACACAGAACTTCACTCTTTATTTGTGCATGGCGGTCACCCTAAAAAATTATTAATTGCGAAATGACTGAGAATAATAAACGGAATATAGTTATCACTATTATTACAAAGAAAATCTGATAAATTTTGGACAAAAAAATATACATAGTGATCATCCGACAGTAAAAATTCAATACCAAATAGCAGGTGCCAAATATGGAAGGCTTGCACAAATACCTTTACAAATGTTCACCATTGTTGAATTATTTCTTGGGATGAGCACCCTGTACATTTTTTCAATAAAACTATAATAGTTGCATATGCCAAATATTATTGCCGACTGTCACATTTTCAGTTCCACATTCACGTAGTGGACTGGAAGCATAGTAGTAGTCCAAAAATTTATTTTTTTTTGGTGAAATAGGTTTAAAATATTATAAAACGTGAAAATTTTAAATTTGAGCAAACATTTTTTTTTTCGTGTATTCTAGTGGTAAAAAAAAATTTCATTATCTATTCTATAGTAGTAGTAAAAATATTTTCAACAATCGTTTGTTAAATTAAATTAAATAGGTTTAGAATGTCACGAAACGTGGAAATTTTAAATTTTAGCAAAAACTAATTTTGTTCATCTATTTTGTATTTTGTTGTGGGCAAAAATTTGCAAATTTTTTATGTTAAAAGTTTTTGGAACAGATTTAGAATGTCATGAAACGTGAACATTTGAAATTTAGGCAAAAAAATTTTTTTTCATCTATTCAAGTGGTAATAAATTTTTCAAAAATGTTGGAAACAATATTTTCAAATGTTTTTCTTCTGAAAAAGGCTTATAACGTCATGAAACGTGGACATTTTAAATTTGAGCAAGAAAATTATTTCCATCTATTCTACAGTAGTCATAAAAAAAAAATTCAAATAAGTTTTCAAACAAATGAAGTAATTTTTGTCAAGGGGTTAAAGGTTACGTGGTTCTACTAATAAGTTCATTCAATTTAAAGATAATTTCCTACTCATTACCTACGTGGTGCCACTGAACGCATTGCCAATATTTTTTTTATTAATTACTTAAATAGGTATTTGGAGTTATTCATTTTCTTTCGTTTTATTATTATTAAGCTATTGCCTCATTAAAAATACTATTGCAATAAAATTATAACAAAATATGATTTATATAAAACTTGACAATTTACGCGCATCCGGCAATCATTCTGTAACGGTGAATATGGTCTAAATCCAATAATACCATTTTATTTTAAATCTGTACATAGTTAGAAATAAAACGTTTAATCGAAGTTATCGTGTTTGCGAAGCATTCACTGGTTCTTGTAAGTTTGGTGGGCACGCTGTATTTTGCTGTTTCGGTATCCCATATAGTCCGAGAGCTGGCAGTAAAAACAACTTCCACATAAGTTACCAAAGGTTTGAACTGACACGTGTTCTACTTTCGATTGTAATTTTAAAACCGCCCGTCTGCCGGGCGTAAGTGGTCGCTTTATTAGATTTAAAATTTAAAAAAATAAATAAAAATAGCTCATAACTACCCAATTATTACCAAATATTTTACTATCTACTACTGTTTACTTAATTTTTTACACACGTACATAATGCTGTAAAAGGGCAAGCACTTTTATGGCCGAGTTTGGCCGTTGGGTGTCTCCTTTGTAGGGAATTTTTTATTTGACTTAGATATATGAAGTTTACTTTACCAACTGGTATGGTTTATTGGACCACAAACCCCTTCTACACTCGAAGAAATTTGCAAAATCCCAGCTCCAGACATTGATGAAGATGACGTATTTTACAATGCAAGTAGTGATGAAGATGAATAGTACCTACATTAAAATTACATTTTTATTTTCATATTCATAATATTACTTATTTATTTCTATCGCTTGCTACATAGATTTTGTTTGTGTTTTATTATTCTTGCTTCAATTTTTTTATTCCTATTTCTATTTCTTCTGTTTTTATTGGGTGTTTAAAATTAAATAAATATTCAATAAGTATTATATCACTAGCTTCTTTTTTACATACCTAAAATTTTTGCTTAAGGGACTCTATACTTCCGAGGTCGTTTATATAATATTATATTACGCATACTTTAATACATTGATAGCAATTCAGTCCCGTCTGTCTGTCCTTTAAATGCGATCGTCTGCCGAAGTGTTCTTTATACGTCTTCATTACTTACACAATAAAAAATATTCTTTAATTCAAGTAAATATCTTTTATAAGCTAAAATTTGCTGTTCGAGTCGAGACAATTTTTTTTTACTTTTCAACTTAAAACCCCGTCTGCGGTTTGAATGCGACCGTCTGCCAAAAATTTCTTTTTTTGCTTTGGTTAGTAACATATTTAGTAATATTTTGACACAAAAATAACGGTGACAACCTGTGACTCTGTGAGGAAGTTGATGGCGTTTTTTTGAAATATTTGACAGCGTCTGCTCCGAAGTAGCGACCATTCCCAACGGCAGACGCTTACGATTTCAATTTAGTTAAGATCTTAGGCCATTTTCATAAAACATTTATGTTGGTAATAATTGTGTAGTTATGAGCTACTTTAATTTTTTTTTTTTTTTAAATCTAATAAAGCGACCACTTTCACCCGGCAGACGAGTGGTTTTAAAATTACAATCTAAAGTAAAACCGACGTGTCAGTTCAAACCTTTGGTAACTTATGAGGAAGTTGTTTTTACTGCCAGCTCTCGGACTAATACATATAAGGTAATGTTTCTATGTTTAGTAAGAAACCTGAGGAACATTTTCCTTTGAAGTTATAAAACATAATTTATGTAAGATATGACAGTTGATGAGTCTCTGGCGATCATGCTCTATAACGGCACAATTTCAGTAGAAAATATTGTACCAAACTATTTTACAGATGTTATAAATTGGAAATAAAATGTTTAATAACAGAAGTTATGATATTTCATTTGTTTGTTTCCTAATAACATTGTTAAATATATTCGTTTCGTTAATTTTACTTTATGACAGGTAGACTCGTACTAAATAAATAAGGTAATAATAGGCTAAATAAATAGGGTAATTTGATTTCCGAAATTCCCCTTAAGCTTCTAGAGGATTGTTGGGGTATATTCACAAACCTAACATAGGAGATATATAGTGATAAATATTAACTGCACTTACTTTTCTGGTTTCATTCTAGGTTCAAACTTCTAGTTCCTTCATCTAGATATCTCAGAATCATACACTATTCACAAAATATTAGGTGTTTTTCACTTTGATGTTAGTATTAGACAAATACTTATTAATTCAAAGTAACACAATGTCACTCACGCCACAGTAAACGGAACACTACACTATATTTTATCACCTAATTTATGACTTTTTTAAGTTTTACAAGATAAATAAATTCTACTAATACTTCTGGGAACAGAACATACGATTTCGCAACAATCACAACACTAATAGGTCAGAGCAGGTGCATGACGCACGTTTACTTGCTTTTTCTGGGTTTAGTTTTTGTATACCATGAAAAAGTCATGAAACAAAAATTGTATAAGTACAGAATAAACATTATTCCTATGCACCAATAATTAGCACGTTTTGAAATACTAAGGAGACCTAGTAAACTGTTGGTAATAAATTGAATGCGGCTTTTAGTTCAGTGCAATTAGTCATTGAATATGAATAATAACGGAACCCAGCTGTGATGAATGGATTTAAATGATGTTTTTTGCGTTGAGTTTCTAATACTGAGTAGAAAACAAACAAAAAATGCCTAAAACTAATATTATTTACAAAAAAAAATAGACTGCGAAGAGTATCCTATACAATGTGCAACAATTATATAACAGAGGTGGCGAAGAGTATTATAATGGTTAGCTTGTTAATATATAGCTTTACTAACATGCTCCAACTTTTTTGGCATTTTTAAAGCAGTTGTTTTTAAAAATAAACCTATTTTAATTTTCTGACGTCTGACTAACTTGCTTTGTTTGTTAGTATGTATGGGTTAAATTGAAATCAAAATTTCGACTATTTATAATTAAGTTAGAGCTTTAAAATTTGGCACACGTGTATAAGTCCGGTGACAATGCAACACAGTATAGTCATTATCGGTTTGAATCCAATATGGCGGACGTCCCAAGATGGCGGATCGCCTTCTCTTTACAACCCCCTTGATGTGGGTATCAAATGAAAGGGTTTGGCGAGTAAAATACGATAAACTATGTGACGTCGTTCTAAATTCAATATGGCGGACGCCCCAAGATGGCGGAGTATCTTTTTCTTCACAACCCCCTTGATGTGGGTATCAAATGAAAGGGTTTGACGAGTAAAATATTATGAACTATGCATCTTCCTTCGAAATCCAATATGGCGGATGCCCTAGGATGGCGGATTACCTTTTTCTTCACAACTCCCTTGACATGGGTATCAAATGATAGAGTATTGTCTGTCTGTTTGTCTATAACGTAAGTAAAGACTAAAAAGTGAAAAATAAAATTACATAAAAAAATGTTTTTAAGATAAAGCTTTTATTTAAAAAAAATGTAGTAAAAAGCAAAAAATATATTTTTTTAAACTCATGCATCTAGAAACCAAAAGCTTTGGGGGCGCCCAATTGATCAACTGTTCAATAGTGCTATATGACCTTCTCCAAAGCTTTTGGTTTCCAGATGCATGAATTTTAAAAAATTATTTTTTACTTTTTAGTACATTTTTTTTTAAACAAAAGCTTTTTTTAATGCTTCTTTATAATTTCTTTTATAAACAACTCGAAAACAATTGCATTAAATGTTTCGTGGCTCCTACGGAATATCGAGATAAATCCGGATAAAGCGGCATCAAAACGCCGAAATTGTACTGAATTGAAGCGTGAACAATTCTGCATTGATTGCTATGAATTGGCGCGAGTATGGCTATTTCATATAGTTGACATTTGGTTAAATTGTGTTGGTTGGATAAAGCAACATAAAATGGTGTATTTAAACAACCCGAGAAAAGCGTACTGCTTGAGTGCTTGACCGTAAAATCTATAACTGGATTCATCCCTTCTTGCAGTGGGTGATATAAAATAAGCCAGCCAGATGTGTGAATGAAACAGATAGGTTTTGTTTATGTAGCATTAGCATTGGTTTATTTATGTCTTTATTAAATTTTAAACAAGAATTGGAGATCAAAATTGAAAAGATATTAAACACAATATACCGGATGAGTCACGAATTGCGCTCGCCCCGATATTTCCTAAAATATTTGGAATAGAAAATTGAAATTTGGAGGCCTTATTACACTACTAAAATGCCATCTTTTCAATAAAAAATCAAGTTTGGTGTACATCCGGTTTGACCGGAAATGCCCACAACTTTCGATTTTTAAATGGAACACCCTATATATTTTTACATTTTTGGAATCTAGAGGAAATTTTGAATACAATACATCCATTTTGGTCACTTTTTGATAAACAATAAAAATTTTATTAAAAAATCTATTTCCGAATCCGGAGTGCTGTGGTGCCCAAAATATATTTTAGTTTGTGTGCTACGTTACTATAAAAATAAAAAGAGCAAAATGATTGCATTACTTAATTCTCTAGAGGCGTTTAAAATTTTTAAATGTGATTTTTACCCACTAATAGATAATAGATTAGTGGGCTTTGGAAACTAAAATGGCACATTTCTGTGTAAATCTGGTAACCTAATAACATTGGAAAAATCATAGTAGCCATTGAATGTAATAAAACAATATCAGCTGTCAGACAGATACAAAATAAAGCGTTGCGGAAATCTCTATATAGTCTCGGCGCTCTTTTTATTTTTATTTACCCCACGCCAACGTTTTTAAAAAAATTGCTTAGTAAATAATTGAAATATCTCGACTCAGGAACGTCGTATCGAAATGTAAATGAAAGACAATAAGGAAAGAAACATTTTGAGCCTCGATAGACCTCGATCCGTTAACTAGAACCAAAGATATAGACCATTTTGCGTTTACGACTATCAATAGTTTATTAATTAATTTTTTGAAAAAATCTTGTGACATCATAAAATTAATAAATTAAACTACCTAGTCTTCAATTGTCACAAATCCATGGGTTTTTTTATAAATTTTTTTGCTTTTATAATAATTAATTTATGAACGCCGTTTAACGTATTTAGGGTTTAATGACTGTATATATAAGATCCAAAACGCTCTTGGTTTTAAATGTTTATTTTTTGTTTATTTTAAGGTTAATAATTTTTTATACAGGGTGTTCCTTAATGACACGCTAATATTTCAGGGCGTGATCCCTTAGGTCATTTTTGAAGAAAAGTTCGTATGAATATATGTCCGCAACGGCCTAACTCTTTTGCTAGAGCGTGTTGAAAATTTTTCTTTTTAATCGTTATTTTTTAATAGCTCAAAAAGTACTTAGATATTATTTTCTATTTTGATATTTGTTAATAGGATATAAAATCACATTTTTTAATTAGAAAAGCAATTTTAACGCTTCACCAGTGGCGCCCCTGCGAACATGTCCCCTAATATGTTTTACCAAAGTGGTACACCACTGAAATTTTTGCATGTGGATATTTTTCCTGATTACCCTGATCAATTCTACATGAAAACGGCCTCTTGCGTTTTTCTCGTCAGATGCGCGGTTCTTGATTAAAACAATTAAATTTAAATTGAAACTAACTACACAGGCACACACGGAGCGTAAATAAAAGCGTTGTACGGCGTTAATAAATTAATTGTTATAAAAGCAAAAAAAATGTGAAAAAACCAATGTAATTGTGTGACAATTGAAAGCTAGTTAGTTTAATATATTTTAATGCCTTATTTATATTAACGTCCTGGCGGAGTTCAGCTAAATTGCGCCGAGACTACATAGAAATGATACTTAATATCAATATTTATCGATTGCCTGTGGTGGGAAGTGCAAAAAATGCCATGGAAAGTCGCAAATCCTTAATAAACAAATTAGTTTATTTGTTTAAACAATTGCAAAATACGTGAGATTTCGACACAAAAAAAAATCTAAATTCGGTGAAGAAAATGCAACATTTCGACCATTATAAAATATCCGTATGATCTTTTGATGAACAAGAAAAATTTTTTTAATTTAGGACCATAATTTGTTTCTAGCAATTGAACGGTCACAGATAATAGCTCGCTAGAAGTTTGAAACGACGCGCACTGATTAAATTTTCATTTTTTATTTCTTGTCTTTTTTGTCCGACGCACCGTTTTCGCCAAAAAGTCAAAAAACATAAAAAAATGAAGCCTCCGTTTTATACATTTTTTAATGTCACCATCGTATTCCGCGCAATTTTTCCTATAAGAATATACAATAAAATTGCTGTTTTAAATTTCTGACCAAAATCGATGATTTTGACTTTATGACCACCGGTCTAATTAAACCGTTGATGATTTAAAAGTTATTGTATTTGTTGTATTTCTCTCTGAAATCACATAGGTAGTGCGTCACTGAAAAAATTATTAGTAAAAATATGTACTTGCTTGTACTCTTTTTAAGACGATTTTAAGCAGATGCACTTCTCTCATAAAAGTGTTTTTTCCAACTCCTTTATCGTCTTAGTCCAGTCGATAAAGTAAAAAGTACACCAGAAGCTCGCAAAAAATGTTATCTGAGATTTTCCATCCGTACCTGTTAGTGCCAGGATTAAACATCACAAAATCACAATAATCAGTTCTGGGGGTGCCGCACAACCCCCCCAAAAAAACCAGCCTTCGGTGAAAAAAGCCTTATTTTACTGATAACTCGTTAACCGTTGAAGATATAAAAAAATTGTTCATTATAATATTAAAAATAGCTTGACTAATGAAATAAAAAGAAATCCTTTTGTAGTTTTCTTGAATATGCCATGGTTTTCGAGAAAATCGATGTTGTCAAAAATTGGAAAATTTGTATTTTTAATGCACGCGAATTTTAACTTATTTGAATTTTTTTGCGCGCGGCCTATAGAAAAAATTGAATTGCTCGAAAACCAAACAAGTTAGGAAGAAAAATCAAAATGGGTTTTAAAGAGGATATTAAATACTCTCTTGTGTTGCCATCTTTGAGGGCTATTGATATTTATTAGTATTTAAAAATTATCAGGCCCATAAAAAATAACTGACTATAACATAAGTTATAAATACATTATATTTTAGTTAAAGGTAGTACCTACTTCAACGCAGAAAATGTTAGGAATAAAAACATTTACAAATTTAGTAACATGTTAAAGTTGCCCAAAGAAAATCCAAAAAAGGCTGCATATTCAATTTTTTGATGATATTTTGGTAATACAATTTTTTAAATATTAAATGATTAGAAACAATAGTTATATAATATATAAACTCAAAAAAAATGTTTTGATCTAAATTTTCAAGATGTTTGGGTCTTTTTTTTATTTTTAGGAAACAATAAAAAATTGGCCAATATTTGGACAACTTCAACATGCTGGTAAATTTGTAAATGTGAATATTTTTATTCCTAATTTTTTCTGCATTGAAGTACTACTTGAGCTAAAAGATACTATATTTACAAATTATATTAAAGTCAGTTGTTTTTTATGGGTCTGTGAATAGTTAGATGCACAAAAAAAATCAAGAGTTAACTATATTATATTGTTAGCCCTCAAAATAGGCAACACAGAGAGTATTTTATATCCCCTTTAAAACACATTTTGATTATTCTTTCTAGCTTGTTTGGTTTTCGAGCAATTCAATTTTTTCTATAGGCCGCGCGCAAAAAATTTCAAATTAGCGAAAATTTGCGTGCATTAAAAATACAAATTTTGCAATTTTTGTATATATACAAGAAAATCACAAGAGGCCTTTTTTAGGCAATTAGTCAAACTATCTTTTTTATGATGAGCAATTTTTGTATATCTTCAACGGTTAACGAGTTATCAGTAAAGTAGGGCTCTCTTCACCGAAGGGGTCGTTTTTTTGAGGGGTTGCGCGGCACCCCAGAACTGATTTTTCTGGTTTCATGAGTATAATCGCTTCACTAACAATTACTGAAGGAAAATCTCAGTTAACATTTTTTGGTATGGAAATCGTTATAATTATTGACTATCTGTCAAATACAAAAATATGGTTATGTGAACACTTTTTGATTTCAAGAAATGTTAATACATTTTTAAGTGATGCTGAGAAAAAATAGTTTTATTACAGAATATTGACCAACCATCAGAGAAAGTTCTTCATTTAAAGTAGATTCTAATAAGATATGGCACAAGATTATATTCCCAACAGTTTTTTATCATGTTTCTATAAGTCGTGTTTATTAAATAGTACTTTTTACAAAATTTCAAGAATTAGATTAGCTAATTTGACAGAAATGAAGCAATATTAGTAATTTTTATTACACTATAATCTAACCGATTTTATAATTCTTTAAGAACTAGGAATCTCAATTCGACTCCCATATGTGTTTAACTTCCACATCCACGTAGTGGAAAAAAAAATGAAAAATCGTCCGTGTTGAAATAGGTTTAGAATACCATGGAACATCTAGACTTTAAATTTGAGCGAAAAAAATATTTCTGTCAGTCTGTCGATTTTACACTCTTCCTAGCTGTTGTGTTTCAATCGGAAATTATTAAGGTTACCTGCCAAAATAATAATAAACTTATTTTTTAGTAAAGAGGACTATAATTAAACATCGCTAATTATTATTATGCATTATGAATGGGAGCGATATGTTTCGAATGCTCGTTTTTCCTCCACTTTTTAAACAAATGTATAAATAGCTATACCGCGATAAAACTTCTATGCCATCATTAATTTTTCGCAAGCCTGTTATTCCTCAGCTAAGCTGAATTTCTGCGTCGTAATGGACTACAAAGATTTATTAATTAATCAAAGTTGTTGTCAACACACGCTCAAAAAACTTTTTACTTAATTTTATTAAATTAATCATAAGTTTGCTAGGTACCTGTATCAAGTTTTTTCATCCAGAAAGTTTTTCAATGTTTTTAAGATAAAATTAGCCCAACTACGGAGGAACACGTACCAAAGTGATAATATTAAAATTAAAAATAAAAACAATTTGCTGTGGACTGCCGTTGTCAGATTTGGAATAAACCAGTAACATTGAAAGTCCGTTCTAGATAGATATTAATTATTTCGTTGTTATTCTTACCATCTTATAAAACAGTTATATTAAAGGACTGCTTGCGACAAGACTGCTTTCCAGGATAAATTGTTGCTCCAGGGTCTGTAATTCAATAATTGTGATCCAACGTTTGTAACATAAAAACGGCAATAAAGTGATTACTAAACAATACTGTCTAGTTTAACATAAAAATGTTGCAGCTAACAGTACATTAAAACATTTGAAACAATGAATTTTCTGTGTTAGCCATGTGTTTATGTTTTATCAAAATTAAAGTCTTATTTATGAGTATTCCAGTGATAATTACTATGGTAAGAAAATTTACCCAACATTGACAGTGACGTAGTGGACCAGATCAAGGAATGTCGAAATTGAAAATGTCAGACTTAGATACCATTATCCTGAATATGTGCTAAGACTTTGGTAACAAATAAATCATAAATAAACACATGTGCTAATAAGGCGATTCTTTACCACTAATTTTTAGGTTATATTTGTGCAGACTGGGACAATACTGTCCATGATTCCATTTACAATTCTGTCAGATTTATCACAAAAGAACTACAAAAGCATCGCGAAAAGGAGTGATCTATTTTAGATTTATGTAAAAGGTACCTGTACATTGGCCAGTGGTGGGCATATCATGAGAAACAAGCTAACTATTAAACTCTTCCCAGATTTACTGCACTTTTTATATAAATGTTGCACATTGTTCAGGATACTGTTCGCAGTTTTAGCGTAAATAAATGTTGTTAGTTTATGTTATCGAGTGACCTTGTTCTTATCTACTACGTGATGAGTTAAGCCTTTAAGCCTTAATAAGCTAAGCAGCTGATCTTATCGCATTTATTACCTTTAAATTTATAAACCCCATGGTCAATTGAATTTTATGCGTAGCCGGTATTGTAATACAATATTCATATCTAAGCTTTAAAATTCTCCCAAATTAACATTTTATGATTTTTTTTCTAAATTTTTGTAAAAATTCCTCCCAGAGTGGCGGGGATTGTTTTCGTTTTAGACATTTTTTGATTAATTATAGAGAAATCCAGTTTAAAAAAAAATTAAAATAATTAATAATTTTTTCATTTACTGATCAAATTTGTTCAAAAATAGGGGGGCTATTCTTCTGGCAAACGCTAACTTACTATTGAAATTTCAATGCAATCGAAATTCTCGTTCTTTAGTTTTCGTGCTTATAAAAAACATGCCGGACGGACGGCCGAACGGACAGACCCCAACTAGCACAATTAGTCGCGGGAACGTTGACTATTGTAGGCACTTTAAAATGTTTTGGTACCGGTCACAGGCACGTAGTAGGAACGCTCCTAATACCTGTTTATGACCAAAATGGGGAATATTTTTGGTGACGTTCCCGCTACGTTTCTGGAACTTGTCTGGCTACGTTCCAATGACGTTGTTGCTCCGGAGCGGCGACGTGGCGGCGTAGACGCCGCAACTTTCAGAAAACTTTACCACTATCTACTCTTTCAAATCAATGTTGCCCCATTCTTTGTCTTGCAACCGATTTTATTATATTTATGTTTCATTCTTACACATTGTTCTTGTTCATTTCCCTAATTCAGAAGTTTAATAGAATTTCAGAAGGTAATATGACATATAGACAGCAAAACTTGTGCTATTTTCCAATGGTCTAAGGGTCACAATTAAAACGAATGCAATTTTACTGACAAACATAATGATAAAACGTCCGAATCTAACCACGCGCCTTTAAAATATGCATTTTTTAATGAAAATATTGTTTTTAAAATATGTAATGTCATGCGAGAATATGACACACTAGATGCCGAAACCTATTTTTTATTGTTCTTCAGAACTTAACACTACTTTTTATGCATTCATTTGTTGCATTTGGTGAAGAAATTGCGATAAATTAAATTTATTAGTCAATTGTGATATTATGTTATTATCACTTTAAGGTCGTTTTCACCAAGAAATGCTACTTGAAAGTAATTGCTACTTGATGATAGTGACGAAAACTGCAAATACGTAACATTAAAGTTATATTTACCACAAATCTGCGAATGAAACTGTAGCATCACTTTAAAGCCGTAGCAAAGTTGTGACTACCACAAATTACCTCTTCAAAGTTGCAGCTGCTACTTTATGGTTACATTTATCCCGCTATTGATTCGGAACGTACGTGTTAGCCGTACGAGGTCTAGACTGAACGCGTTCCTAGCTTTTGCTGTTTATTATTTACCTAACTTCATATTTAAAAACCTATCAGCAGTCGCAATTTACTTGTATGCAGCAATATATCAACGACTTAATAAACATAAACCTTGGTATAATATACTATTACAGTGATAGAAGATAACATAGAAGAAAAGGTAGGTGTAATAAAACTGTGTTGAAATATTAAATTTTGTTGGCTCATTTTGAACATAAAATGTTGCATAGCATGAATATAGCAGCATATAATTCTAGTCTAGGTTAGGCAAACATATTATATAGGTTAGGTTTGTTGCATTAACTTTATCTATGGTCAACATTGAGAACTAGATGGTGAAATTTACTTCATGGTTAATTTTAGAGGTGATGTGCACTTCGTAGTAGCCGTACACAGTTCTGTAGGTAGCATTAACGTCATTAACACCTATGAATATTACTTACAAGTTCCACTACTTTAAAGAAATAGTGAAGGTTCCCAGAACGTCGCGGCAACTATTAAAGCTACTTGAAGGTGATTGCAATTTTGAAGTCACATTTCAGTGATGCGAGTTAGTCGCTGCTACTATAGTTTACCACCTTCAAGTTCTGAAAACCCATGTGTCGTCACACTGGTAACTACCACGTTCCCATATACCACGAAAGCTACGTAGAAGTTGCATCACTATAAAGTAATCATTAGTGGTAGAAACTACGAGGCAGGGACTGTAGACTTGTCAAATGAAGTTATTTTTACACTAAAGTCGTAAATTTAGTGGCAATTACGTAATGGTTCATACGAAGTTCCTATCTCAGTTACTGTCACTTTGGTGCTAGTTGGGATGTGCTAATAAGGCGGCTCTTTACCACTAATTTCTAGGTTATATTTGTGCATACTGGGACAATACTGTCCATGATTCCATTTACAATTCTGTCAGATTTATCAGAAAAGAACTACAAAAGTATCGCGAAAATGAGTGATCTATTTTAGATTTATGTAAAAGGTACCTGTACACTGGCCAGTGGCGGGCATATCATGAAAAACAAGCTAGCCATTAAACTCTTCGCAGATTTATCGCACTTTTTATATAATTATTGCACAGTTTTAGCGTAAATAAATATTGTTAGTTTATGTTATCGAGTGACCTTGATCTTATCTACTACGTGATGAGTTAAGCCTTTAAGCCTTAATAAGCTAAACAGCTAATCTTATCGCAATTGTGACAAATTTATTACCTTTAAGTTTATAAACTCTATGGTCTATTGAAATTTATGCGTAGCCGGTATTGTAATACAATATTCATATCTAAGCTTTAAAATTTTCCCAAATTAACACTTTATGATTTTTTTCTAAATTTTTGTAACAATTCCTCCCAGAGTGGTGGGGATTATTTTCGTTTTATACATTTTTTTGTTTAATTACAAAGAAACGCAGTTTTCTAAAAAAATTTAATTAATCATTTTTTCATTTACTGATCAATTTTGTTCAAAAATAGGGCTCTTCTTCTAGCAAACGCTAACTTACTGTCCAAATTTCAATGCATAGAAGTTCTCGTTCTTTAGTTTTCGTGCTTATAAAAATCATGACGGACGGGCGGCCGAACGGACAGACCTCAACTAGCACAATTAGTCGCGGGAACGTAGCAATGAATATTGCAGGCACTTTAAAGTGTTTTGGTACGTAGACGCCGCAACTTTCAGAAAACTTTACCACTCCCCACTCTCTCAAATCGATGTTGCTCCTTCTTTGTCTCTCAACCGATTTTATTATATTTATGTTTCATTCTTACATATCTTGTTCTTGTTCATTTCCCTAACTCAGAAAAATAGAATATCAGAAGGTAATACTAGACAGCAAAGCTTGTGCTATTTTCCAATGGTCTAAGGGTCACAATTAAAACGAATGCAATTTTATTGACAAACATAATGGATAAAACGTCCGAATCTAACCACGCGCCTTTAAAATTTGCATTTTTAATGAAAATATTGTTTTTAGAAAATGCAATGTCATGCGAGAATATGACACAATAGATGCCGAAACCTATTTTTTATTGTTCTTCGGAACTTAACACTAATTTTTTGTATTCATTTGTTATATTTGGTGCAGGAATGGCGATATATTAAATTTTTTAGTCAATTGTGAAATTATGGTTCATGTGTTATAATAATCGCGTCGAAAATTTTGGCCATCAAAATGGCGTATTTCAAAAAATACCACTTTAAGGCCGTTTTCACCAAGAAATGCTACTTGAAAGTAATTGCTACTTGGCCATAGTGACGAAAACAGCAAATACATAACTTCATATTCACTACAAACCTGTGAATGGGACTGTAGCATCACTTTAAAGTCGTAGCAAAGTTGTGACTACCACAAATTTCGTCTTCGAAGTTGCCGCTGCCCCTTCATGGTTACATTTCTCCCGATATCGATTTGGAGCGTATGTGTTATCCATACGTTGAGGTCTAAACTGAACGTGCTCCTAGCTTTTGCTGTTTATTATTTACCTAAGTTCACATTGAAAAACCTGTGAGCTGTCGCAATTTACCTGTATGCGGCCATATATCAACGACTTAACAAACATAAACCTCGTTGGCATAATACACTATTACAGTGAAAGATAATATAGAAGAAAAGGTAGGTGTAATAAAACTGTGTCCAAATATTAAATTTTATTGCCTTATTTTGAAGCAATTATTTGATTCTTTTAAAATTGTGTCGACGCAGAAAAAACATCGAATATATTTTACTGTTCTTCCACATTAATAGGAAAAAAAAAACGGAAATTTATTGTGGCCTGTGGAATATTGTGACAAACATATTGTTGCATTTGCAACTTTATCTATGGTCAACATTGGGAACTAGATGGTGAAATTTACTTCATGGTACATTTCAGAGGTGACGTGCACTTTGTAGTAGCCGTGCACAGTCCTGTAGATAGCAGTAACGTCATTAATACCTATGAATATTACTTACAAGTTTGACTACTTTAAAGGAATAGTGAAGGTTCCCAGAACGTCGCGGCAACTATTAAAGCTACTTGAAAGTGATTGTAACTTTGACTCACATTTCAGTGATGCGTTGCTGCTACTATCCTTTACCACCTTCAAGTTCTGAAAACCCGAAGGTTGTCCCACTGGTAACTACCACGTTCCCATGTACCACAAAATCTCCGTAGAAGTTGCATAACTATGAAGTAATCATTAGTGGTAGAAACTACGAGGCAGGGACTGCAGATTTGTCAAATGAAGTTATTTTTACATCAAAGTCGTAAATTTAGTCGCAATTACGTAATGGTTACTCATCCGAGGTTCCCATCTCAGTTACTGTCATTTTGGTGCTACTTGGGACGGCCGTTCTGAAAGTTGTTCAGAACTGGATCAACAACACAGTGATATTTTTTCTCTACGAGCGATATTACCGGTTTTAGAAATGTGACGATCAAGTGCAATATACTTTTCGTTTTGTGTTTTTTACGAAGAGTATGATAACAGGCAGCTGTTTTCTGCAATGAAGAAGCTGAGAAGACCATGTTGAAAGATTTTACGTGTTTAAGTGCCATGTTTAAAATTTTAATTTTAGTGTTTGCCTCTCTTTCAGATATTAAGATCTGCCATTGATATTTTGTGTAATAGGAAACTTTGAAAGGTGCCAAAAACAAACATCAAGTTATAGTTGCACTGACTAAATTTGGATAGAAATAGTCATAAATCATTATGTGAAAATGGCGATTGAAATATAAATGGGTACTAAAATGAAAAGAAAAACAGTAATAATCACAAATGATTAAAAGAGCTTTTAGCTAAATATTTGTGATACGGACTAAGAGGACTATAGTTATCTAATCGAACTATAAATAATAAAAATAGTAATGGAACATATAGTTATATATTATAACATCAATTTGAATTCACAAAGCCATTTTTTACATTTGTTTTCCAGGATCTTAATTTGTAGTCAATTTCTATTTTCATTATTTTGCTGTCCAATACAAATGCGGGCTTAATCCTGTCAATACTGACGGTTAAAATTTTAGCGCCTTTCAAAAAAGTCACTAACTTACCCGTACGAGATAACACCTTATAAGGGCTGTCGTACGAAAAAGTAAAATTAGATTTAACACGCTTTTTCCGAACAAAAACAAAATCGCATATTAAAATATCAGAACTGACGAACGATTTATATTTAGCATGAGAACATGGAGAAATGGAATTTAAATTCGCAAAATATGTGTGCAGTTTATCAAGAAAATAAGGAACATTAGGAGAATCATATGATTTGGTAAAAAATTCGCCAGGCAATGTTAAAGTTTGACCGTACACAAGTTTAGCAGATGAACACTGTAAATCTTCTTTTGGTATGGATCTAAAAGCAAACAATACTACAGGAAGTTCAGTTTTTTGAGCTGTTAATGCAGTTTTAAGAGTCCTGTGAAAACGTTCCACTATACCATTACTCTGTGGGTGATATGATGTGGTACGAATTCTGTGAAACCCTAGAAATTTTGCAAATTCGTTGAATAATTTGTATTCCAACTGGACCCCCTGATCGGTCGTGACAGTTAGCGTTACGCCAAAACGGCAAACGAAATTTTGAAATAAGGTACGGGCCACTGTTTCTGCCGTAATGTCCGGGAGTGGATACGCTTCCGGCCACCTAATAAGTCGTTCGTCGGAATATAAGAATAGCCTTTAGAAGGAGGTAAAGGGCAAATCGATGTGTATGTGATCAAACGACCTTTTGAAATTTCAAAATTTCCTGGTGGACCTTTCGTATGACGAGTGATTTTAGTAGCTTGACAGTTGATGCATGACTTAGTCCATATATTACAATCCGAATTCATTTTAGACCAGAAATAATTGTTAGAAACCAAGTGGTTTAATGCTAGGGTGAGATAACCCATGAAATGGATGAACTAATAATGTCGCTTTGGCAATAGCATTTTTAGCATTAACAAAAGCAATAGAACTATCGGTTGGCCAAGTGTCTATTAATTTAAATTTATTATGTAGTAAACTAGTGCAAAATGAATGCAACGAAACTAAAATCTCAGCGAAGTTAGGTACGACACGATGATAAAAGTTTACCATACCTATAAAACGTTGAAGTTGTTTAACCGTGTCGCTGCTATGATATATACTCGTTTAGCCGATGGTAAAATACCAGCTGATGGGATGTCATACCCTAAAAACGTCAAATTATTGACTCCAAAAATGCATTTAGATGGTTTAATATTTATACCATTAGCATCCAAACGTAGTAATGGAATATATAGTTATATAGTAAAACATCAATTTTAAACATCAATTTTAATTCACAATTTTTTACATTTGTTTTTCCAGGATCTTAATTTGGAGATAATTTCTAATTTTCATTCTTTTTTGTTATTATTATTCTTTTTGTTTTTTCTAGTCAGTTACCAAAAATAAAAATATTTTTACAATAAGTTCTAAAGGTAAGTGGTTTGCCACAAGGACTGTGAAATGCAAAATTTGATTATTACAGTTTCATGGTTATCTATTATTTTATCTCTTGAAAATAAGATGGATGATAGAGATGAATTACAGATAACCTTCATGGGACTCCAGACACATAACAGACAATGATCAGGATGAATCGTGTTTGCCTCTTAAACCGTGTCTTGTCGACTCTTCTAGCATGGTCATAGTAGCTCTTTCATTATCATCACACACATTTCACAATATTTTTAAGCTAATTGTTTACATTTACAAATTCATTAATTCCTTAATTAAGCGCTGTTTTCTAAAATGCAAATATGATACAAGTAGGCATAATCCTTTATGTATGATAAATCAGCAAGAATTACGCGGTTAATACACTTAACAGCCACAACAGCAATTACGCTTGGTCGCTAAGCCAATTTTTACTGTTTTAAAATCCTTTTTGGAATGATAAGCGTTTTCTAACACAAGGTGGCAGCGATAAAAATAAAGACCTTAAAAGTGAGTATTGTGTCTAACTTTTATAACGTCATTTATCCATTTGTAAGCTTTTGATATATTCACAAAAAGCTAATAACTAAAAAGCTCGAAATAAAAAAAAGGTAAGTTCCTTAAGAAGCAAAGTAATGATAGAACTTTAATCCTTTCACATAAAAGGTATTTTATAATACCCATAGTAAATATTTGTTAATAAATCACATGTAATATGAGAAGGATTAATTTCTCGTAGACCTAAAAACACTCACAAAAGAGATGTATTACACATTTATACGGCCAGCCTAAGATATTTTTTGTGACATAAAATACGTCTATTGAGTTTTTCCAACGGAGTTCATAATTCACCCGGCCTCATGACAAATGCTTCTTTACTTCACCTGTCCGTAGTACGGTTTCTATACGACAAATCGTTAGACTTTCCAGTGAAATGCTGAATTTGCTGAAAACGTCATATTAACCCAAATCAGAAATGAAATATACTATATGTGGGTATATTATGTAACTGAAAGGTAACATTATCAATTGTGGAATATATTTGGGACAGTCGTTTTTCCAATATTATGGTTCTGAATTTTAAATAAGACTGAATTGGAAATCATTTGAAATTTTAATTGGAAATAATAATAATATGTGCATGGTCAGTCTAAATATCTTATTGAAAATGAGTTGACGTGCAAGTTGAGCGTGATTGACTGCGAATACTTATTTAACATTAATTTGTTTCAAATATAGCCCTATTTAGTTTTATGTGGTGCTACTGACTTTTAGTACACAGTCAATATTTCTTATTTTTACTGTTCAAACTAAACTGCTGGCCACTCGAGCTTACACATAGAGACTTTTAGGCAAAATTTAAAGTTCAATATTTTCAACAGGAATGCAAATTTTTGAACGCGGTTTGCAAATTTTAAGAGCTAGTTTTTTTCGGATTAAGCTGCATGACGTATATTTATTGTAGGACCATAAGTTTATTATATACGGGGTGATCAATGAAGTCATGCAAAAAATCAAAAAGTTTGTATGAGTGAAATTTCCGCAAAAAATTTTTTTGGTCGTTGCAATATGGTTCCTTACTAAGGTAACATCAATATCTCTAGACGGTTTTGTCAGTTTTTGGATTAAGGCCCTTAGGCCTTGTACACACTACTCAACATAAAAATTATCAATTGAACTCCATATAAACCATTGGCAATGAAATTGATTTGATCTAAGCCAACTTAGATTTAATTACATCGATCTATACGCGGATGTACTAAAGCTTATCCATAAAATACCATGGAAAACAAGCTTACCATTCGTCGATTTACAGCACTGTTTATATAATTGTTGCACATTCTACAGGATACTCGTCGCAGCTTTTTTTGTAAATAATATTAGTTTTAGACATTATTTATTTCATTACAAAATATACAAAACAATATAATCATTTAAATAATTAATAATTTTATTATTTATTGATCGATATTGTTGAAAAACAATGGGGTTCTTCCCCTAGCTAACACTAACTTACTGCCCAAATTTCAATACAATCGGACTTTTCATTCTTAAGTTATCGTGCTTACAAGAAACGTGACGGGCGGACAGACAGACGGACAGACAGACAAACGGACAGACGGACGGACATTTTGAAAGTTGTTCAGAATTCGATCACCAACACAGTGATATGAAAATTTTTTCTCTACGAGCAATATTACCGGTTTTAGAAATGTGCCGATCGAATGCAATATACTCTTCGTTTTGTATTTGCAAAGTGTATAATAATGGAATACAAACTGACTCAATCTACTCCCAATGGACTTAATTACATCGATCATACATATCGTAAACATGTACAAAATTATCGATAAAATATCATGTAAAACAAGGATACATATTGGCTAGATTAGACCCCAAGCAATCTATATCAATCCATTTACCTTGCCACTAGACTATGTAGCATAGTATAGGAAATACTAGAATGTTTCAGATAGAACAAAGTCACAAAATTACAGTAAAATAGTGTATACAAAATTATAGTTTAAACATAATGGTACACAAACTGACCCGATTTGTCTTCCATTGATTTATTTTTCCCTTAAAAATATGTGAGATTTTCTCCCTTGATAATAGTGTTAACTACGTGCCAAATAATATTTCCACCCTTGCCTTTTTATTAATAATTCTTCGCCCCCTATGTCATTCGCGACGAATAAAAAATATCTGTCTGTTCTGTATGTATATGTGTGAGCATGTGAGCCTGTGCGCATACGCGTGAATGGGTGTGTATGTGTGTTTATAGGTATATATCATTTTCAACCGTTTCTTGTGCATGATAACTTCTATTCTGCTGGATTTGCAATTTTTATTTCAAATGGAACATATGCAAAATAGCATGAAGAAATGCTGTCTAATGAAATTGAGCTATATCCGTCAACAGCATATACGAAATCAGAGATACATAAACTGTAAAGTGTTATACATACTATGTTTTATTATAATTCTAGAGCAAAGTGTTAGAATCTCACCATATAGCCCAGATCAGAGACATACCGGGTGTTAGAAAAGTATGGGAACGGTGAAAAATCTCGAACAGTTTGCATCAAATCGAAAAATAAAAAAATACGTGTCAAAAAGTTTTCAAAAAACTATCTACTCATACCAAAAATGACCTCCCCACCCACCAACCAGAGGGTGGGGCGAGGGGTAACTTTAAAATTTCAAATGGAAACCCCTATTTTTTATTACGGAATCGGATTCTACGGCAAAAAATACGTAAGTTTTATTCAGAACATTTTTTCCGATTCTTGCACGGTGTCGCTGTAATCGCAAAAAATGAAAAGAATGCATCACTGTTTCAAGAGTAGCGTCTTGTGCCAATAAAAAAAGTCCAATTCAAAAACTGAAAAACACGTATTTGTTATTTTTACGAAATCTATCCAATGACATTGGATTCGACTCTCCCACCCCCAACCCAGTGGGTGGGGCGGGGGACAACTTTAAAATTTGTAATGAAAATCTCTATTTTTTATAGCGGATTCGGATTCTACGACCAAAAATACGTGAATTTTATAACGGGATTTTTTTTCGATTCTCGCAAGGTGTCGCTGCAATCGCAAAAATGTTACAACTCGTAGAAATTTCACAAAACAAATACTGTTATTAACAACACTTAAAAAAAACATTCATAAAAATCAAGATATCACAGTTTTTTAAACTGAATGTTTTTTTGTCAACACGAGTAGCTGTATTTACAAACTTATGGAGACTTATGGAGACAGGCTTATTTCAATTTTTTGCGATTGCAGCGACACCTTGCAAGAATCGAAAAAAATGTCCGATATAAAATTCACGTATTTTTGGCTGTAGAATCCGAATCCGCTATAAAAAATAGGGATTTTCATTACAAATTTCAAAGTTGTCCCCCGCCCCACCCACTGGGTTGGGGGTGGGAGAGTCGAATCCAATGTCATTGGATAGATTTCGTAAAAATAACAAATACGTGTTTTTCAGTTTTTGAATTGGACTTTTTTTATGGGCACAAGACGCTACTCTTGAAACAGTCATGCATTCTTTTCATTTTTTGCGATTACAGTGACACCATGCAAGAATCGAAAAAAATGTCCTGAATAAAACTTACGTATTTTTTGCCGTAGAATCCGATTCCGTAATAAAAAATAGGGGTTTCCATTTGAAATTTTAAAGTTGCCCCTCGCCCCATCCACTGGGGGTGGGTGGGTATGTCATTTTTGGTATCAGTAGATAGTTTTTTGAAAACTTTTTGACGCGTATTTTTTTATTTTTCGATTTGATGCAAACTGTTCGAGATTCTTCACCGTTCCCATACTTCTCTAACACCCGGTATAAACTATGCTTTATACACATTATGTTTTATTATAACTTAGAGCAAAATGTTACAATGCCTAATCTCAACATGAGGATAAGAACATAATTATTATAAAATTACACATGATCAAACGAAAATGGAAAAATTTAGCAGATCTATTCGATCTGGTAATAAGAAACACATAGAGCAAGAGCCAAATTTGCGATACGTGGGGCAATGAAAATCTCAACTCTCAAATGGAGCATAACCCAGTGGATAAAAAATAAAGGACAGGGTTAAGAACACTAAGGAAAAAGAACAACAAATGTGAGCAGAAATGATAAAATACTATATGGATAACTAGTGATAAAGAAACAGGAAAGTATGTACTGGATACAACAAAACAGCAAATGACACTTGAAACATCTTCCTGTTACAGAACGAAGAACTCAAAAAAAAGGAGTACAACAAAGAAATATCAATGATATACACTATATATTCTTACACCATGCATCATGTGGCTCTCGCTGGCTAATCAATGGATCCGTGTGCCTAATCTCAGTATCACCACGTAAAAGTGAATTATGCCATGCTCAAGCAAACTGTTTATGAAATAGATATTCGTAAACGACCACGCTCACATGCGACTTCTATTCTCTGCTGCTGAGTACAGTAGTATAGATAGATGTGTATTTGAAAGCGCCATATACGTTTTTATGTTGAACACTAGAAAGCTATTATCAGTCGTAATACATAGCTGACCTATTAATTAAATGGAAAATATGAAAATTTACATGACTTTTTTCTGAATAAAAACTAACGATGAAACGAAATGTATTACAAATATTTGCTGCCTCGAGACAAATTCTTTATTTCACTCACAATAAATTTTTTTTGTTCGGTTTGCAATATACACTTGTGACATTTGTAGTATAACCGAAATGGAAACAGTATCGCTGTTACATAGAAAACCTAGTAAATTTTTACACATGAACTTGTACAATATCATACATACGTAAAAAAGTGCAATAAGTTCTATTGAAATTGAACCGTATGCATCATACATGATGTTCAATAGTGCTGTGCAAAATTTCATGTTAGGATAATATTGCATTTTTCATAATAAGTACAAATCAAAATTATACAGGATGTCTCGTGTATACGTACAAATATTTTGCACGATGTCTTAGTCTATAAGAAATAAAAAGTATTTATAAATTTTTTCTAACCTATAGACCAAGCTCTGACCGTATTTTTATCTGTCATTCAAGATGATTCTTTAGAAATAGGCTCAATTAATCGCAAAAATACCCCAAGACTTCAACCCAGTGGCCGACTTTACTATTTCAGTTAAATTATATTTTAAATGAATTTTTATAATTCGTCGATTCAAAGGGTAGACGATTACTGGTTATTTTTACCAAAAGAAATAGAATCCTCACTATCGAAAAACATTACCGGCTTCATAAAAAACAAACAAATATGGCCGACTTTAATATGTACACTTTCGCTCACTACAACACTCACCCATTAACGCCTATGGCAAACCGGCTGGGGATAAAAATGTTTAATTTGGAATGCTTTGAAGGTTGAAAAAGATTATTTTTGTGGAAAATATTTTTTCTATTGCAAAATTCAATTGTTTAAATAATGAAATTAAACAAATTACAAAAAAAAATATTTTCGTTTTACCTATCGATTGTACGGGAAAAATCGAAATTTTCTTGTTTTTTTTTTCAATCCTTAAAAATTTTTAAAATCAAAATAACTTAAAATTGAGCTTCTGCCCACCCACTTAACCGTGGACATCCGAGCGCTCGAGGATAATGCTTCGACGCAGCTGTCTAAACTCCGAAATATACGTTCTTCTTTTTCTTATGCCACATAATATAATACGTATTTAGTATTGATAACTTAACCTATAACCTCTTTTAAGTAGCCGAACTGGCCCATATAGAAAAGTTTGTATATATTGCATCAATGAAGTACCTTCATGCCATACTTCTTATAAAATATATCCTACATATTAATAATTTCACCTCTGGTAGTAAAAAAAAAACACTAAAATTACAATGAAAATTTGCTACATAAATATAGAAATCTATGGAAAATCTTACGTTAATATTCAAAACCATTCTTAAAAATTTTTTATAAATTGATAATATGAACTTGGTTATTGGAAAGCTATGCAATAGCATACCTTGATCAATCTTTGGCGATCCGTCTTTATTTCAGTTTTACAGAATTAGGTTAGGATTTTTTATTAACGACAAGAAACAGGTTAAAATAGGACTGAATAATGTTTAAAACAAAACCTAAGATTTTAAATAACTAGACCATGTATTCGATGTATTTTTGACTACTGAACACGACCCCGATGTTAGTAATGCTCCATCAGGCCTTTTGATGGTCTACAAATGAGAAAAATGTTAAAGATAAGAAATTCATCACTACAATGTCAGATACGTGTGTTTATACATTTTTAGGAAACAACAAGAGCGAAGACTACAAAGAAATAGTATCCAATATAGTAGAAAATTTCGAAAAATTGTGTTGTCTGAGGAACTTGAAACTACATCTCCTGTATTCTCATATAGACGAGTTTCCAGAAGATTTCGGTGATTATAGTGAATGTTTTCACCAAGACATAAAGGAAATGGAGCGTAGATATCAAGGTCGATGGGATGTTAACATGATGACAGACTACTGTTGGACATTGAAAAGGAATGCGAGAACGAAAGGAAAAAGAATACCATTACGCAGATCATTTGAAGACACAAAAGTACGGTATCACAGAAAAGAATAAATAAGAAGTCATGACCTGATTGGTTGAGACTGATCGATATCATGTTCAGCGGCCAATAATACATCGAATACGTGGTCTACTTATTTAAAATCTTTGATTTATATTTTAAACCCTATTCTGACCTATTTTAACGTACTTTTCGTAGTTCACAAGAAATCCTGTCTTAATTTTGTAAAAATGACATCGGGATCGTGATCAGCGGTCAAAAATAAATGGAAACATGTACCTATGCGAAACTTCTTTTGTGTGCCTGTGTAATAAATTCAAATTTATAACTTTTTTAAAAGGACCCCGCAGTTTTGTATAGTAAAAATTGGTTTCAGTCGATTGTTTTGAAACTTGGGGAAAATGTTCTCCTGGACTGGACTGGATTAAAGTTCTCTTTGACCCCCAGTCCGACCGAATTCGACTTTTTGATTTAGGGACGATTGAAACTGAACATCTGCGCGGGTCTGCTTAAATGTTCCATAAAAATTTTGAAAATATTCAGGCTCATTTTTTGGAAAAAATAAGCATATTTTGTCTCTTGGCGTATTTTTTCCAAAGTGCTTCCTTCTCCGGAAAAAAAGCAAAAAGAATAATTTTTTTTTGTAATTTTTTTTACGGGAAAACGAAGCACTGAAGAAAAAGTTGGGGGAGCATAAGTTGATTATTTTTATCTAAAGAATATGCCTGAATATTTTGGGATCTTTCTGAAGTAGAAAAAAAAAAAAATAAAAATCTAGGGAAAAGCGACAAGAGTCAAAAGTTGCTTATTTTTGTTCAAAGAACACGCCTGCCGGATTTCAGAATTTCCTAGACAAAAATAATTTCGACTAAGAATTTCCCTAAATTTTTATTTTTTTTTCTACTTCAGAAAGATCCCAAAATATTCAGGCATATTCTTTAGGTAAAAATAATCAACTTATGCCCTCCCCCCCCAACTTTTTTTTTCAAAGTGCTTCTTCTTCCCGTAAACAAATTAAAAAAAAATTATTTGTTTGTTAATCAGGTGGCCCAGGAGAACATTTTCCTCAAGTTTCAGAACAATCGACTGAACCCATTTTTATTATAAAAAAAACTATAAAATATTTGTTTATAAAAAAACTATCATCTGTAATAATATATCGAATACACTTTTCATTTTTTTCAATCTCAAAAAAGCATATTATTCTAAAAACGCCAAAGGACAGAAAGAACGTGGAGTTTGTTACCCTTTCCTGGATAATTCATACCAACTCCGATAAGACGATGGCGATGCGGTAAATAAATTTACTCAAGTTTCTTTAGGTACCGAAACTTCCGCGTGGATAATAATTTCTTAGGATTGTTCGTTCTTGTTAGAGAAATTGTTTGTCAAGGCAATGCTCATGTAAAATGATGTTTTAATTGTAACATTAAAATGTTTCTGGCGTTTTATTGTTTGGTTTTAATTATTTCACTCGGGCTTGTATAGATCCGGAGTGTTTATAATTACTTAAAAATAATAACGGAACGAAGTACCTGACAGAAATAACAAAACAAAAATTATCATGAATTCAACAAGTATAATTATCGTAGATTGATGAGATAAGATATTCGGAAGGCACTCCTATAAAAGCAAGTTACCTTCTAAATAATTTTTTAGCAGAAATTAATTTGCCCCAGGCTTTGTTTTGAAATATTAAATATTCATTAGACCTGAACGAAATATGCAATGCGAGAATTTGAGGCGTTTATTTCGGTATGATAATTTAAAATATTTATATAAAAATCATTGCGTGGGTAGTATTTTACCCAAAAAAAGGAGTTGGTATAACTGAACGTGCACACACCGCAAGTTGTCTTGTTACAAGCTGTTATTCAACTCATATCTTTGTCAATCAGTTTAGGTAAAATGTTTAAGTCAATTTTGAAACACTTCCACGGGATCTATTGCTATGAAATTTTGCAAGCGTATGTAGAACTGATCACAATATAATATTTTTAGGATAAAATCTATATAAAATTGACTAGCGACACTGACAAGAATTGAAAACTGAAGTGTTAGTGGAATTGGGTAAATCTTACATGATATGTTATGTTTCTAGAATGTTTACATGTTAGTTCGCCACTTATTTTTTTATTACAAGCTTTTACTGAACTTCACATATTTGTAGCTCAGTTTGGGTCAAATCTTGCAAGTCAATATTGAACCACTTTTACTAAATCCATTGTTTAAAAACTTTGCATACACATTATGTGGTACCAATGACAATGCAGTTATTTGATAACCTTGACCTGCTGTTGCAGCTAAAGTATTCAGCTCACTATGCCATTCTTCAACGGTCAATGGTACATACCGTGACCAAAAAGTAAACATAAAATGTAACTAAAAAAAACTTTTCAAAAACAACTTTTATTAAAACGTATTAAAACTAACGCCGTCTACAGACATGCGTCCACGAATATTCGGGTACTTTTAGGAATATTTGTGTAGACATATTCACAACATCGTTTTTTGTATACGGCAAACCTTGAACACAATGAATGTTCTTTCCTTTTGATATGCGTCTGTTTACCGACTCGAAACCGAAACGTGTTCGTGTTCGGACTAAATATCGAATATTTGTGCACGAACACGAACATTCCAGCTACACTTGTGTACATTCCTACAAATGGCAAACATTTGTATACGAATAACGCATGTGTCAAGTCAGCGTAAGAAAATAAATATTACGTGATTTGATTGGAGCAGAGCCGTAGTTTAATAAGTGGACCCAGAGACGATGAGTGGATGTTAACAAGAGGAAGTTAAAAATTATGGAGTCAAACAATTAGCATCATTTTATAACCGTTGATGACCTATTTCTCTCGAACTAAATGCCCATAAACTTCTCAAAACTACATAATTGTTTATATAATAGGTTTCCAAAGCTTAACGTTGAGTCTAACCAAGACCTTAAATCTTTTGTCTCATTTGCATTTAAAATACCATGAACATAAATGTGTAATAACTTCTTCGTTATAACAGGCGTACTTACTAGCATTACTTACAACTCTTCAGGATGTTTTAAATTACGGTTAGATGAATTCTAGGAAATTTATTTGAAGTTCTGTTTTATTAATGTTAAAGAATGTGGCCGCGTTTAGAAATCAAACGATTTGTATATTTGTGAATCATCTGCATATTAATGTCATTGGCAACTAGCTACTGCGTCTGAAATATGTAGAACGTATAAGGTAACCAACAGTTGTCCGAAGATGGAACCTTGAAGTACACTTATATTTAAATTTCGCAAAGGTCATATAATTCAAGTGTTATCATCAAAAGCTGTTATTAAACCCAGGAAACGTCTCCAAAGACAAAAATATTTTGAAAAATTATTTTATCGAAATTGCACTTTTCCTAAAACTCAAATTTTAGAGTGCGAAAGGCGTAAAACCGCATTTGACATAATAGTTCAGGCAGGAGAGAACACCGCCAAAAAATCAGGTAAGTGAAAATAGCAAAAGTTCACAGGACAATTTTTAGAATACAAAAAAATCGAAATGATTTCACAAATCTGTGCTTGGGGGCCAAACTTCAATTCTGAAATCCAATTTCCCTAGTCCAAAAATTTTGCAAAAAAGAACTTGGCGAACGTCTCCATAGGGGTCGCTTGAATATGGCGCGGCGGAATTAATCCTTTATTGGGTTCTATGCCGTTAGTATGCTTCTTGAAACTACGAAAGGTGTATCATTCTGACGAACCGGAAAAAGGACTTTAAGCAAGATGAAGCGAATCAAAATTTAAAGTGCGAACTTACAGTCAGTTCCTATAATTTCCCAATCTAGCCTAAGATTTACGCATATATCTCATTGAGAGCCTGAATCTTTTTGTGACATTCGACTGTTACATTACTCTCGTCGTTGTATGAGGTGGCAATAAATTTCCTCAGGACATAAGTAATTGAAGGGTGACCCACTTACCATGGGTGATGCTCTTAGATCGACGTTGTTATATATAAAAATTACATAGGTGAGCTAAAATATTTTATTTTTCCGATAAGATCTGTTGCAAATTTAGAAAAATCAAGATAACGAAGTTTTGCTAGTAACATATAAAGGTCTAAGGTATCAACATCCTTTGAAAAATATGCATTTTTTACCATCAATATTTTTAAGAAGATCACCTACTAGAAGTGTTATTGCTATTGATGTGGAATGATTTATTATAAATACCGATTGTATAATTGGAACTAATTTATTTTTGCTTAAGGATTTAACGATTTGGAAATGTGTCCTTCTAATGTTTTGAATAAAACAGATAGCTAGCTAATTGTTTCAAAATAAAAAAAAAAGTGGGATTATTGTCTTTGATAACACACTGGAAGAACGCATTTTCAATGCATTTCTTCTAGTGTAATAGTAATTTCTCAATTTAAGAATTGACAAACGATCTGTAAATCCAAATAAAAGGAACACTCTAAAATAAATAAAAAGCATTGTTCCGTGGAAAGCTGTGCGATTTTTATAACGTAAAAATAACTGCAGTGTGTGCGAACATTTTTACTCATATTTTACCGTTATTTTATATAGCATTTCATCCATTTATGTGTCCATAATTCATTGTTTTCTGTTTTACGACATTTCCCAACCAAAAATCCCACGTCCCTTTTAGCGTGTCTCGGCAATTTATCCTGACCATATCTAGGGTGCCAACCATAATCCACACGTCTCTCATATCATCCTTTAACTTACGTTGATAACTAAGATAATAACTCTTCATTTCATACAAAAATACTAAATTATAGCTGCCTTTAATAAATTTTGTTTTGACCAGAGCGTGATAATCACACACGTCACTTTTATATAGTAAACTAAAATAGATTTAAAAATATGAAATAATTGCATGGCCAGATAAATACATAAACCAGCGTAGCTAACCCTCCAATAAGTAAAGTAAAGTAAAGTAAACTAAAGTAAAGTATTTTTATTGAAACTACCTATTTACAACTGTAGTGTGTATTAGTAATTTATGCACCACTGTCAGAATAAACCCACCTAAGCATTTTACATGCTTGTATTGTAAAGTTCCTTCTGTCCTGTAGTGAATACTGATTGTTAATTGTAGAACTAAGTGAGGTATAACATAAATACAAAATTTTATACGTTTTCCTTTTTTTATTTAAGAAAGAGAGAAAGTCTGTATGAACCTATAGGTGCATAGTACATCGGACTTTAAATCGGTCTGGAAAATATATTTGCTGTGTAAATTAATGACGATTATCAGAAAATAAATGCAATAACATATTATACAGTTAACATTATACAGTGCCTAGTAGTTCACTACAATTGTAGTTTAACTACAAATTAACTACTAACTAAAAGTACCTGTAGGTAGTTGTAAATACATCGGTATTGTATTGAGTATCCGCTACTCAAATTACTATTTAAAAGTAGTTAAAACTACCATCACGGCCAGAGCTAATACGGCCATCACCAATAATGATCAAACAGACGAAAAGACTGATAAGGATCTAATAAGTTGCAACTTCTAGCATACATACTTGGACGATTATCGAAGCAAGATTAATACGCTGAATTATTATCCAGTTTATTAAGAAATTAATTGTATAGATTAAGCAATCCAAGTTGTAAACATTTCTGTGAAATATGTTGAATATTCTTTAGTCCAAAAATATAACTAATACAGATATTTTGAATTTGTTGTAACCTATTCATTGTACTTTAGTCGAAACATGAAAAATACATAGTAATCGCATAATTAAGAATAGATAAAACAAAAGAGTCACACAGTTTTTCTCTTAGTTTGCAATTAATTATATGCATATTGGCATAAAGAAATTTTATCACAAGGTATGTTTGAACCAATTTGTTAACATGTGTTATAAATCTTAGTTTTCATTCAAAGATGATACCTACGTTTCTTTAAGTTTCTGTTGTTGGGAGCCTACTATTATCTAATAAAGTATTTATATTTTTACACAGGATCTGGTGATACAACTTTTGACTAAAAATCATTACTGTCGATTAATTCGGGTTAATTTTAAAATTATGTTTTTTAGCAAAATTATAAATCTCTTGCAAGTCAGTATTTATTAAATTTGTAGCCGTGCAGTGTAGCTACTGCTAGAATCGAACGAGATCATCGTCATATGCTTGCATAGAACAGTGCTGTACGTTTACAAACATATCTGCTTTTTCGTGAGATAAAGTAGAGGTCCCAATACAGAGCCTTGAGGCACACCAGATCATATTAACTATCTACGAGAATAATTATTTTCAATGAAAACATCTCTGACTACTACCGGGTCAGATAGGATTTGATATTTACAGTTATGTCGGAAAAACAACGTGTAACTTTGCACATAAAAGATGATGATTTAATTTATCGAGAGCTGTTGTGAAATCAAGCAGAACTAAAACGGTAGGCAGGTGTTGCACTGTGATCCCTTCGGAAAGCTTACTGAAATAAAGGAATAATTTTGTGTTCCTTAACATTGATTGATTGATTGATTTGCCAGCGTAAGGTGGGCATTGCTGCCGATTCCGGTGCATGGAGATTTGTTCCACCACGCAGCCCGATCGCCCACCGATCATCCCACCGTGTGCCGGAACAAACCCCCGGTGCTTTTATATACCACCGGACCAGCTGCATACGCTGAATTGGACATTGGACATGCTTGTTGTTAGCAGCGAGAGCCGCATGACGCATGGGGTAGGAGTATAGGATGGAGCGTGTAGGTGTTTGTGAGATGTTTCTTCTTGTTTCTTTTAGGTTTTCGTGCTTCTTTTTACTTTCAGGTTTTTGTGATATGCTTCTTCTTAGTTTCTGTCTGTGATCATCTTCTCTCCTATTCTACTTGAGTTTTCTGTTTCTTCTGTTTCTGAGTCTGGCAGTGTGTATATCCTTGATATTTCTTTATTGTATTCCATTTTTTGTTGTGAAAACTTTTCCCAGTGTGTATAATCCTTTCCTAGCTTATTCATAATCCTCTCGATTGTTGTTATCCATGTGTAGCATGGCCTCCCTATTTTCAGTTTGTTGCTGTTCATTCGCAGCGCTATCTTTAGTAGGTGTGTCGTGTCCCGTCTTTGGACGTGTCCCCAGTATTTCATTGCGTATGGTTCTATTCATTTGATTATTGGTCTTCCCTCTAGTATTGTTGACGTTTTCTGTCGTTTTTGTGGTTTTCCTGTTTTTGCTAGCAGTTGAATAATGTCCCTTTCAGCTCTTCTCAGGTTTCTTCTGTTGGCCTTTGTCGTTGCTGCGTTTTTGACTCCATGTATCATCGTAGGCATTATGGTGGTCGTGTATATCTTTTTGGTTAGGCACCATGGTGGTTTGTTGTCCTCAATGAAGGGTAGTAGAGCTCTTGTGACTCTGTAGGCTGTTTTGATTCTTTCCCTTACTGTTTCCCTCCTTTTTATTTGATTCGTTAGGTATGTTCCTAGGTATTTCATTCTATTCGTGGTTCTCAGGGTGTAGTCTCCTATTTTGTATTCTTCCCCACTTGTTGGACTTATTTTTGTCAATGGGTCTCGGACCATTATTAGGCTCTTCTTGAAGTTTATTTTAATTCCAGAGGAATCCAGATGTGGTGTCATGTTTCTTAGAAATTTAACGATGTCTTGTTCTTCCTCGGTGATGATGAGTATATCGTCGGCGTATGCAAGTACGATGGGGGGCTTTATCGTTCCATCGTTTCCATTGAAATTCTGATTCTCCTTTATTGTGCTTTCCATCACTTAGTCCAGGACTGTGGTGAATGATCGGAGGGATAGGGGACATCCTTGTTTGACTCCTATATTCTTCATTTTTTATTCCGTCGTCTGTCCAAACCATTTAATTGATGGTGTACAATTTTATCAAGATTTTTTGATAGAACAGTTAAAATGCTTACTGGACGCAAGTCAGATATATTTTGAGGATTATTAACCTTTGGCAAAGGATTAACTAGTGCCTCTTTCCATCGTTCAGGAAATACTCTTGTTCCAGGCAACAATCCATAATGTGAGTGAAATTATTGGAAAACTGTATTTTAACATTATTGTCCCTCTTCACATTTTTCTTTAATTATTTTTAGAGTGACCACCCTATATGTATTTACTAAAATTATAGTAGGTTTCTTTTTGAAAATTATTAGGGACGAAACCTGCTAAACTTAGAGGTCAGCCTAAAAAATGATTTGAGGTGGAAAATATTATTTCTCATATAACTGACATTACTGCGGGGGAGAAATTATTATACTTCTTTAAAAAAATACACAAGATGGTCACCCGACAAAATAATTAAATAAGAATCGATGGAAGAAAATAATGTTTGGAATCTAAATGACAATATTTCCGAGGAGTTTTCTGCTTTTTAGAAACTACTTCACTATCAGCGTCACTTTAAATGCTTCAACTTTCTTTAGAACATGAATTATATTTTTTAATACTGATGAAACTTTGCATGAGTGTGAATAAATTTGTTAACAACGCCATTAAATTTCTGCCAAAATTTTCCTTTGTAGTTCACAAAAGCATACACTGTTATTTAGGAAATTAAACCCACCATTATTATTATGCTTCCATGATTTTAAATTTCTAAAGCCAAATTACGCTGCAATAGTGTTGCACCGGAGTTTTAATCCCTTGAAGCAAGATCCGCTTCCAAGATAACTTTTTAGAAGGTTTAAATTTACAGTAAAGTGGCAGTAAAATACATCTTTTCAGGAAGAATAACAGGATTTGAGAGTATTGTGCAAGGACGACGTTGACAAGAGAATTCAGATTGATCGATGAGTCAAAGTGTCTAAGCTCTATTACTAGATTAACTACATGGCTGCACCCAGCAAAGAATGATAACACGGGATCAAGCAGCTACCCCAAAGTTAGTCCGGTGAAAAATGAGGCAAATTTTGGTATCATTTTTTATTTCGAATGAGGTCAAACTGCGTATAATATATTGAATAATTCGTAATTGCCACACGCAAAATTGCAAATTTATCGTCAGAAGCTAATATAAATATTTATTATTTTACGGTTTTATTAATTGAACTGTATCTGTGGCAGGTTCTTGACGAAATATGTTAAACAGAATAAGTATTAAAAACATTGTTTTACGATTATTATTCAGATTTCTCTGACACTAGTTTCGGTTTTGCGACCATTACACCAACTAACCTAAAAGTAGTAACTACGTGCAAAATATTTATGTTACAACAGTATAAGATTTGAAAGGGGTAGGTAACCTAATGAACATTTTATTGCTAATTTCAAATATAGAATTACCTGTTATTAGGAACATTATTGTATTTGTAACATTTTTCTGTTTAATTACGGCATTCATGATTTCTAAAATTTCAAGCATATCTAACATATTTCCTCTATTGACACTTTTGGAGTTGAAAAAATGATTTTGGTCTATACAATGCACTGCGAAGCTCGTTAATTTTATATTCTCTGAAATTGACTTTTATGTTCATTTACCCTTACGTCTAAGCTTTGACCACCCGGACCTATACATAGGGCGCCTAAATTGTCACAATTTATTTCGTATACTTCCACTTTTTCTGTGTCTTCAATGTGTTCTTTGTTAACCAACAAGCGACCTAAGTTGTTTTCATTTGAAGATATAATATTAATACCTATTACATATAGAGTTGCTAATATGTTACACATAATTAATATTATGCAACTCTTTATTTTCTTTGGGTACGTTATAAAAATGTTTTTCAATAGTTTTCTTTGTTTATTAGCTTATTTGTGAGAGACGCGTGTTTTTTGCAATTAGTTTAAGGGTTCTAACTTCTTTCTCAAAACTGATTTTAGTTAAATTTAATGATAATCTGTCCACATAACTGTGAAAAGGTGACATTTTTATCTTCCAAACCGAATTACAATTTGCATGTGTGTGTCGCTAAAAGTGGGTTTTCTATAAATATGCATTTCTAGACCAGCAACTTTTCATGTCAATGGAATATCTAGTAAGTTTAAAGATCGTTCTTTCTTCATATCTACCGTAAACTAAATTTTGTTGTTTAAAGAATCAATAAAATGAATGAAGGTTATTCTCTTTTTCATTAAAGAGTTAGTTTTAACGTTTGCCAGAAATATTCCAGCTAACAATGGACTTAATAGCCCATGGGTAAACCATTTACTTATGTGTAGAAAGATTTAAACACAACTTACATTTTTTGTGTTCTTCAGATGTGCCTTTTTATACAAGTGAGTATATCAGGGGCTGCTGTAAAATGCAATGGAAGAAAAGAATATGAAATCAAGTAGACCCATATGAGAGTAGTACTGAACTATTAAGTAGTAACATTCAAAATAGCCGCCCCCGAAATAGTCTATACTTTTTTAACTAAACGACCATTACGTATTATCACATCACAATTTCCACACAGAACTTTTCAAACTCTAACAATAAAGAGAAGTTATATCAAGCAATCAGACAATTTTTTCTACTTGCTAATATCGTATTGATTTTCTCTTATGTTGTGTTATGAAAAGAATATCAATCATAGAAAGGAATGCTAACGTTGGCTATTTTCGCAATACCCTTTGTAAAAAAATATACTGAATTATTATTGGGGCTGATAAACGTCTAGACATTCGGTGACATTTGTGCAAATACTCATGCAGCAGTAGCTTGATTAAAATTGATTTTGATAACATAATTCTGAAATAATGCTTTTCTAACTTTGCATTTTCTCATGGAAACTCATATTTTTCGTATCGACATTCAATTCCTCGTCGAAAAATATGAAACTTTTGTCTGACTTTTTTTTTCTGAGGCCAATTATTAGAAAACGGTCTTATTATTTTATATAATACATAGGGGAGAATTCTGAATTAGAATAATATATTTCATACGATAGAAAAAGTATTTCAGAACAAAGGTAAAAATGCCGAGGTGTCTCGAAGATATTGTGTTATTATGTTTGATATTTGATATCGCCAGAAACACCACGTTTCTTTTTATTGTTTCGTGTAGGATTTTATGGCTATTTTGTCCCTTTTTATTATTATTTGATGTACTGACATTTATCAAAAACACTTAATTGAAGTTCCCTTATATTTCTGTAAGGTAATAACTTTATTCTCGCAAGTTCAGGTCATGTGAGGCCAGCAAACTAGAAAGGAAATTAAGATATAGCCCAGTCAAATTATGATTTCTTCGTCGAAGTATAGGGAACGGGCTAAAATATGTCTACCCCCCATTTTCGAAAGTGATGCTGACAATAAGAATTCATCAACCCCCTGCGTTCAAGCCCTACGGAGAAAGGCAACCTTTTTTATAGGTTTTCTGATTGGCGTGTTTGGTGTTGTTGGAGAGGGATTTTCGCAAGGGATATCGTAGACAATGTTGCAAGGGAGTTGCTTGATAATGAAGAACGTTATATTTTGATTCTTTTAATGGTAATTATTTCCACATCCACGTAGTGGAGTGGAAGTATAGTAATCAAATTCAATTTTTTTTTTCTTGAAATAGGCTGACCAGCTGGTTCTTACTCTTATACAGAAACTTAAAATTTGGTGTATACACTATACTCCGTTCGCCCAAGAGATGCAGTAGGGCCACTCCCCATTTTGCTTAGGGCATTGAGGGCAACAACCAGCTTATCTTAAGTAATTTGGTAATAACTCATTAACAAATTCATAAACAAAAATCATTATGTGCATGTAAAAATAGGTCTTAATGTCGAACCAATTTAGAATATTTAACATCAAATTAACGCTTGTATACAAGTTACATTCTAAAATAATATTTCAATTATTTTATTTTTATTTTAGTTGTCTTATTTATATTAATGTCCTGACGGAGTTTAGCTATAGCTACTCTTCCACTCAACCAGGACAGACGCACACACAGACATCTTCACAACGACCATTCCCTGCGACATTGCCATCTGCAGCAGCTGGGACTCGAACTCGGGATAGGTAACAGCGACTAGACGTTGTCTCTCACACAATCCGGTCTAGCCCAGTGCCACCGTCTCGGTAACACATGAAAAGCTCCACTAAATATCCTTGCGTTTAAAAACTCTAAAGTCATTCGAGAGAATGTGTTTTATTGTACTTATAATCCAAAAATTAACACTGTGCTATTATTATTAATTAAGATATAGCGAATTGAACTCCAAAATTTGGAGGTGATAGATCGATGAGAAATATACCCTCTACTTTGATCGCAAGGCATATCTTTCCAACAAAAGTAATTACAATAAAATATTAATTGGATTAGTATGTCATTATATAAGAATACATAAGCAAAATGAATTATCATTCTAGCGACTGCCGGCAAAGAAATGAATAAATCTGTGGATCAACTGTTTAGAGTTTACTAAGCCATCTTGTGACACTTTTTCTCTATGATATTTTTTTTTATGAATTTTGTGATTAGCTCCACATTAAAGCTGAGACCTTTCTCTACATTTATGTTATTTTCATTTTTTTAGGGGCTCTGAATAATAAGAATTATTGATCGATGAGCCCGGTCGTACGAAACTCCCGGAGAATTCTCATTTTTCGCGAATTTCGAAGCGGCTTAAAACTGTAAGTGGAAAACTCGATACATCTTCTAAACGGCTTAAGTAAGACAAACATTTGTAAATACCTTTTCTGTAGAGAAAGAGACGAGCTACAACTTGTTGGGAACTTTTTCTTCTATTTTCATTATTTTGACCGAAAATAAAAAAGTTTTTCCGCATTTTTTTGAATTTTCCCGGAACTTGGAAGTGCAAAGAATGCATTACCTCATTGTCCAGGTTATTACCTACTTAAATCCCAGAGATGATCCTTTTGTTAATTTCTGTTACCTTAAATGGCGAATTTTCCTGTACTAAAACGTGCGAATGAGATTTTCATTTTTTGCAGATCAATTATTTTATATTTGCACTTTCGATTTATGAAATAAGAAAAAAATGCCGAAACAAGCTGATTGTTTCTGTACGAACGATATTACCGGTTATAGAAATGCAGTATACTTTTGGCTTTCTATCTGCGAAAGGTGTAATGATGAAGAATAGATAACGAGAAAAAGCCAATGTGAAATCATGGGTTATAAATTTCCCGGCTTGGCAAATCTTCTAACAAAATTACTTTCACGCATTCTAAAATGTTAATTTATTATTAGCATTTCCAATCTTATACAGAAATGAACTGGACCGGACAGATGATATCAAATATCTGCAGCGAAATTTATCAAACAGTTTATTAAATATTGTTGAGACCAGCAACTTTTTATTCGTCCTTTGTTCTATCTTCACTGAAATATTTCAGATAAACTGGAGTATCGTTTGGCGCGTCAAGTAGACAAATATTCCGAGTGCGGGTCCCGGATTTCATATGTAATATTTATGCTACAATAGAGTCAAAGCGGGTCAAAAATTTCTGATTTGGCAACAAATTTTATCCTAGATTTCAAAAGCTTCTAAAATATGAGAATAGATAAGTATTCATATGCAACAATGGATCTCATATTCTTTATATTTTTATTTGGATGCATTTTCTATATATATCCTGGAATATATAACATTGTTTCCATAAAATTACTTGATAGGTAAGGAGTTGAAATACATATGTAAAAACAATGAATGTGTCTGTGATTGTGATGCAATTTCTTAGTTCTGTGTATTTGAAACTATGAAAACATGTTTTTAAATACACTAAGAGTAATAATCTTATGTAACTTGGGTTTAATTAGAGGTGCGACCTGTCATCATTTCTCGTGAAATATTACTCAATATTAGGTTCATCTGCTGCAAAACATTCAAGATTACATTGTTGACAACGTTTACTGTATAGCACCTTTCATTTCACAAGATCTTAATTTTTGTATGTTTAAAACCACACAGATTTTCGTTCCTTAAAATAATTAACTATAGCTAAATAGTGGTTGCATATATTTATTGCTAGTCGACTTAGTCCATAGGTTGTTTCCTTAATTTATTAATACTCACCACAAATACCATTCGCATAGAAAACCACTCTCTCAGAAAGCAAGACAATGTAATATCAAATAATGGTAATAAATCGATAGGAGTTAATAATACTATTCTACTCATGGCGTATAATTTTTTGACTTATTATGAATTATTATTAGTTTTCATTTCCAAATCTCGTCCTATATATTGTATAAGCACTTCTACTTGTTCAGCATTTTTGAATTTCACAGGGTAACGACAATTGCCTTCATTACCATTACGAGTGTGAATGTATCTACTAAAGTTAGCAGTCTTAGAAAGATCTTTGTTGAACTTTTTACCAACAGATGGTAGATTACAAATGTTTGCAACGATTATAGCGGGCCAGATCTGGGTTTTGAAAAGTGACGGCTCTGAATGAAAAACATTTTTTTGCTAACTTATAAAGTTTGGTCCCCTCCATCATTTCGACAAGTTTTTACAGGGCGGAATCGGCGGGAGTGGGGGAAACGGCCCATTAAAAGTATGGGAAAGCAGTTTCTTCGACGTATCTCCGTAGATGTTGGTGCCACAAAAATATCATACTTACCAAAAATGAAGAGCTTGACAAAACACATAAGCTCCTCCCAATCGATCCCGATCGCATAATTATTTCGCGAGATACCGCGATTGAACTTGCAAAAAAACGAAAAATTAAATTAAAAATTTCTCGAGAAGAAGTGGAGTTGGGTCCACAATTTTTTCTAAATAAAAGGATATTGATAAACATTTGATGGAGCCGGAGGGTGGGGGTGGTGCTACAATTAGGAGGGTAGATATTTGGGGGGAAATCAAAATTATTAAGACATTGATAAATTCCTTATTAATAGAGCTACAGCAATCTGGTCGGAACCGATTTCCGGATTTTTTTATTTGTTAAAAGATAGCACAGACGGATTTTTTTTAGATGCCTGGCGCGCAAAATCAAAAATGGCCGATTTCTTGCACGTCTTTTTCGGCATAAAGGAAGGGGGTGGGGGATAATTTTTTCACCAATTAATAGCTTTTCTTATCTTCAATTTCCGCCCCGGAAGATCGTGATTGGATGATTAGGAAGGGAGATATATTCTGGTATAGTTCTTGCTGAATAGTGGGAGAACGGAGAGGGAGGGGGTTTGGGCCGGGATCAAAATTTTGAGAAAAGTCTTCTCTTTCGACTATTCTATTTTATAAGTACCCGATGTCCATACATTGTTCGACCGCGCGAATTATCAGAGGAAAAACGGGACGAAAACGGGCGAGTGAGTCAGTTGAGCCGCCGGGGGCGCTTTACTCTCTCCCCCTCTCTAGCTCTCCTCGAATTGTCATCATCTGTCAGTGAACTGTTAATAATTGCATTGACAAAACTATACGAGCGTACGAAGATTTCTCTTCTCGCAATATGAACATAGCGATGACGAATCAGCGTTAGACTTCGTCAGTCTGTAAACTGTACTTGGTACTGTAGTCAGTAAACAATAAGCTCGCTGCTGCAAAATTAGGTACTTCTCTGCTAGCAGAGACACGTTCTCTTCACGTTGATTAGACGTCACTAAGCACGTCGATTTCACCAAAATTTCGACGTCCCTTCGATGTAAATATGACGACAATGTGTCACAGCGATTTGACGTCGATAGACGACGTCAAATAGATGTCGCAAGGCGAGGTCAACTATTCGTCACAAAATGACGTAAAGTGTACATTGTCTGAATTTTACAAATATTTTTAAAAATTTCAAAAAATTATGAAATAAAAGACTCACTTTACTAAGTTCTCTTTTCCATATTACGTTACCGACAAGTTTAATCCAATCCACACCAAGTGCCAAATTGTCAAGAGCAAAAGATGATTTTATTCTGTTAATTACTTTGCGTTGTTGTAGCAATTATGCATCCTAAATTATAGAGTAGGAGCAGCATATATCATATTATATTATAGGAGTATAAGTAAAACAGTTGTGTTAGATTTAGATTTTAGCTGGAGGAGCTGGCGATTGGCCTTGCCTACTGCGACCAGTAGAGGTCTATTGTAGTACTTCTTCTTTGTACCTTAGGGCTTCTTATCCAGACACGGTGCATACAAGACTTCGAGTCTGTTGATAAGGAGCCCCTTGGTGAAATTATCAGCCCTCCGTTTCTATTTTCTCGCCGAGCCGTCTCAGTCCAGTCAAGGCTATTACAGCTCATGACATGGACTGACGTTCCTAAACGAGAACTCACCCATCCATGCGCTGGACCCGACCGACGTTGCTTAACTTCGCCGATCGAGTGCCGGCACATAATCTGGTGACCGTCCTAGGAACTGTTCAATTTCAACAACAAAAAGACTGATTTTAATGCCCCTTTTCAAAATAAAAAGGATCGCAATACACAAATGATAATAAACATATTTAGATCTTTTGGCCTCTTACCCACAAAGCAAGTCTACACCAGAATTAATAATTGTTTGGACAACATTTTTAATAATGGACTGTTAACTATGAAGTAAATGTTATTGATGCAATGCTTTCAGATCATTTTGCTTTACACTTACAAACTAATATCAGAACAATGACAAACAACAAAAGAATACATTACCAACCCTTAAATGATAAGGGGCTCTAGCTCTCTAAATTAAACAATCATCTTTTGACTCAAGTTTGGAGTATTGTATATAACTCAAACTTGTGTGTACACAGAAGATTTGAAATATTCGTTCGTTGTCATATCTGATGCTATTGATGGCATTTTCCCCATTAAGTCAAAATGAATAAATAATGAAAAGAAACAAAAATTTAATTTGTTCAATAATGATTTACGTGAAATGAGAAATCATCTGCTTAGGCCAAAAATTTAAATTGCTGTTTTTTTTTAACTAAACAATGATGTTTGCAACTTACATAATATTTTATTGTAACCAATTTGTTGCCAGTAAGTAAGTAAAACGTTTGTTCACGCGTGTGTCATTTCAAGAAGATCGAGAGAGCGGGAGAGAGTAAGCGCCCCCGGCGGCTCAACTAACTCATTCGTCCGTTTTCGTTCTGTTTTTCCTCTTGTAACGCGCGCGGGCGGACAATGTGTGGACATCGGGTACTTTCAAAAAAGAAAAAACGAAAGAAAAGACTTTTCTCAAAATTTTCATCCCAGCCCTAACCCCCCACCCTTCTCCATTCTCCCACTATACAGCAAAAAGTTTGCCGGCCTGTATCTTCCTTCCTAATCATCTGATCGCGATCTTGCTGGGCGGAAATTGAAGACTGAAAAATATGCTATTAATTGGTTAAAAAATTATTTCCCCATCCCCTTCCTTCATGCCGAAAAAGAGGTGCAAAAAATCGGCAATTTTTAATTTTGCGCGCCAGGCGTTTATTTAAAAAAAAAATAAAATCGGTCAGTGCCATCTCTTAACAAATAAAAAAAAATACGGAAATTGGTCCCGGCCACATTGCTGTAGCTCCATTAATAAGGAAATTATCAGCGTCTTAATAATTTTGGTTTCCGCCCATATCTCCTCTCCTAATAGTCCCACCACCCCCACCTCCCGACCCCATCAAGTGCTCATCAATATCCTTCTATTTAGAGAAAATTCAGGCCCCAACTCGAGAAATAATTAATTTAATTTTTAGTTTTTTCGTAACTTCAATCGCGATATATCGTGAACTGATTATGCGGCCGGGTTCGGGTTGGAACAAGCTTACGTGTTTTGTCAAGCTCTTCGTTTTTGGCAAGTACGATTTTCTGATGGGACCAATACTGCTTTCCCACGCTTTTAATGGGCCGTTTCCCCCACCCCCTGCCGACTCCGCCCTGTAAAAACTCGTCGAAATGATGGAGAGGACCTAACTTTATACGTAAAATTTTTTTTTTTTCATTCGGAGCAGTCACTTTTCTCCAGATCTGCCCGACTATTAATCAGGAATCGTAATATTTATAGTATAATATAGCAATTTTATTGCCTTATTAGCTTCTTGGCAATAATATTTAAATCATTAGTGGTTACCAGCAGTAGTAAACAATACCGCATGATCATTAGAAGCCATAATTCTTTGGAAATCATTGATAATGTTTATGAACTAATGTGTGACTCATCTTTGGGAATAGTTGGGGATCTGTGAGAATTTTTTAAAATGTTTGGTGTTATTAGCTCTTTGAAACTGATGTATGACAATACAAATATTGTAGTTGGTCAAAATTTCTGTTAATTTCTGATTATTAAATATATGTTGTATTCAATTCCAAGTCTAACTCCTTTGTCCTTTACGAAATTTTTCAATTAGAATTTGTATCCGACATTTTTAAAACATTTTAAATTCTATTAATTTTAATTGATTTCCATAAGAACGAATGTTAATTTTGGGACAATCTGCACAAGCAAACACAATTTAATTAAAAAAGATTTTAGAAGTCAATATGATTGCAAACGCGCATAGTTATATATACTTAAAAAATGAACATCTCGTCGTCATAGTTATATAGTAAAGAACTCATATAAAAAAGGCTGAAACAGTGAACGATTAATAATAGTCTTTAAGATTTCAAATACTTTGTTCACAGCGCAATCATTTTCTTCCTTCACTGGTAATATGCATAATTAACTGCCGAAATAGCTACCAAATATTACCATATTTGTTACCACATATGGTTTTCCTGTCAAGGGCTTATATTCAAATGATATACGCCCCACAGTTACTGTTTAACATATATGTAATAACGAAATTAAATTATCAGATTTTACAATCAGATGTTGTTAATTTATGGAGATATGAGAAAAACACTCCGAAACTAAGAGAACAATGTTCTACTTCGAAGTTCATGCTATATTTCAATTAATCAAAATCATCCTGTTTAAATGATTACTCTGTGAACCAAGAATTTTTGGGGAATATGTTCATCAACTTCTGTCGGTTTATACAAAGACGGCTATATATATTTACTTCCTTCGTGATTACTTATTTTTCTGTTTTACTCACGAGATTCTGAAGGACTGTATATTGAATTCAATGCTGTTAGTTGAGTAAAGAGTTTCTTGTTTTATTGAATTTGTGACAAACGTTTCTTTTTTTTGTTTTCAATTCTCTTATATTTTATTATTTTAGTTACACAGTTGATTATTTTTCAGATAACTAAAAAATGAAACGAGTAAATCTCATTATATCCCGTAATAACGTGCAAAAAATTTAACTACCAATTTCTTATCGAACATGAAGGTGGGATCTTCATAGAAAATTTGTCAAAATAAGCTTTTCCTCTCCAGCTGCACCATTTAAGGGGTGTGCAAAAAACAGTTTTAATTAATACTGTCAAATTGTGTCTTGGCACCAGCCTACTTAGTGTTTTAACTAATATAATAATGCTCGTCGCTTTTGGTTGATCTTGGGTAGATGTAATGTGGCGTTGTTTTGAAAGGTTTTACTTTGCCTAAGTTTTTCAAGTGTGGGCCACACTACGAGCGACGTGCTTTGCGTCACTGGTTTAACTTGGCTAGCACAATTAAGATACGGATAGCAAATAAGGCAGTGACTTCAAGGCTTGGGCGCCATGATGAACTAGTATAATCAAGAAAAAGAAAGGCTAAAGATAAACAAAAGACACATATTACATGCAGCAGTACTATATTACAAAAATTATTGTATTACAGGAATAAACTATCACAGCACCAACAATACTGCATTGCATAACTTGATATCAAAATAGAAATATCTACAAGATACTATATTACAATAAACGAAGTTCAAGGTAAGCTTGAGACTTTTACGAGAGCCAAATTAAATATATTACAAACGAGATGACTCGTAAATTGTCTCAATTATTATACAAAAACATATATTACAAGACGACAAAATACTATATACACAACGAAATAAGGTAAAGGTAACCACGAAATATACAACAACGAAAAAAGATAAGAGGACGAATTAATGTATTACAACGAAATAAAGAGGTAAGATACATTATCTAACAAAAGCACATATAATACACGATGTTAATAAAAATTTAACATAATAAAAGATATTCAATTTTGCTCGAACTTGATATTTATTTGAGCCTACCAGTATATAGCCTCCCCGCTGCGTAATGCCAAATAAGAACTTAAAAACGGAACACCAAAAGTTATATAACTAGAAAATATTACACTAAAATTTATCTCTAGCAGATAAAATACGGGACACCCCAAAGTTATATAACCACAAAAAGATAATACTAGAATTTAAGTTCTAGAAAATAGATACACATTACACCACGCCTCGAACATCCGGATTCCTTTTACTTAAATAATCCACATAAGTTATATGATTTGACGGGTCAAGTCCTAGAAATTTCAGATTACATGACGCGTATTTTGTGAAAATAATTACCGATATGTCTAACCGATGAGAGAAATTTCTAAGTACCCTGTTCTCCGATGATAATAGATTTTAACCATTGTGTAGTTGGTTGCGTGAGGACCTCCATTTTGCTCTTCTAGCGCGATGTCACATGTGGTACCATTATATTTTGGAGGTTATGAAATCGTAGAAAACGTGCTCGTACAAACTTAAGAAAGTTTCATCGCCCGGGTTTTCGTTTACTTAAAGCAGTTTTTGAGGAAATACTATTTTGGATATCGAAGAAGCTGCAAATATTGCTTGTACATCGCTTCTACCTGGGAAATCTAAAAAAGGTACGAAATCACATATGACGTATTTAGAAAGTGGTGCGACGCTAAATATGTGGATATTCATACCAGTGAGGCGGTTTTACTCGCATATTTTCTAGAGAAATCTAAAAAATATACATCTCCAGCCAGCTTATGGTGCGAATATTCCATGCTGCGGTCAATCATCTCCTTAAATGATAATGTTGACATTTCAAAATATGCCAAATTAAGGGCATTTTTAAAAAACAAAAATATTGGATATCGTCCCAAAAAAAGTGAGGTGTTTACTATAGAACAAATTTTAAATTTTTGAGTGAAGCATCTGACCAAACATATCTGATGAAGAAGGTCGTTGCTATTATGGGAATTGCGGGAGTCGGCCGCAAAGATAAATTATGCAAGGTAACAGTAGACGATATTGTTGATAAAGGAAGCGTAATACTTATCAAAATACCTGATTCTAAAAATCACCTTTCAAGAAGTTTCACTGTCGTAGACAATGACAATTTCCACTGTCTGGAATTATTCAGGAAATACATGAGTCTGCGACCAAAAAATTCAGAAAATAAAAGATTATTCTTGAGATATAAAAATGGGAAATGCGTTAACCAACCAGTTGGGAGAAATATTTTCGCTAAAATTCCGTCTGATATTGCAACATTTTTAAATTTGGAAAATGCAAAAAATTACAGTGGACATTCGTTTCGCAGAACCTCGGCCACTCTTTTGGCTAACAGCGGAGTCTACGTTCTTGCGTTGAAAAGGCACGGTGGGTGGAAGTCCTCGGCAGTAGCGGAAAGTTATGTGGCAGAATCTTTAACGAACAAAACACAAGTAGCTAACAAGATTTTCAACATTAGCAACCTAGAAGCCGGTTCATCTCGTCAAACATCTGATAATGATCTCTCGGATAATATGGAGAATACTCCACTAGATAGTCCTGAAGTAATTAAAGAAATACAAAAAAATTTAACATCCATTTTGACTGTTGATAATATGAATAACTGTACTTTTCACATTTCCATAAATAATAAAGATGCTTAAAATAATATCTTCATTTTTGTGTATGCATAAAACGTTTGGTTTCAACGATAGATTTTTTTTACCTAAAATTTCTGTTGATCTGAGCAGGTAAATAATACCTAGTACGTAAATTCACTTACAGCCCACGTCGGACTGTAAGTGAATATTACAGCCCTGTAACCATGGCAACCAGTAAATGAATTGTAAGTTCAGCTTACTCTAATAAAAATTTGTTAATAATGATCCACTTACAGTACAGGTATTACAAAAATTAAATTAGTGCTTCAGTAGACCAAATATTACGGAAGGTTCGAGCTGGACTTCGAACACAAAATATGATAAGTTTCTTAAAGAAGTGCTCATTCTGTATTAATATATTCAATTGCGAAGGAAGATTATTCAATTTATACATTACTTAGAATATTAATAATCGCGGTAAATTATATTTGATTTTGATTTCAGTCGCAACAGTAATAGATTTAAATTTATTCCTATTGAACTTGGAGGCGCAAATTAAATCAGTTACCACCTGTCATTTTAGCTATCCATTAGTTAAGTTGACGAATTTTGGAACAATCGGTGAGTAACATATTAGTAAAGATAATTTGGCACCAAATTTATAAGTAATGATGGTGTAGTCTGGAAAAAAGTATTACATCATATGTCTGTTTACGTAGTGAAGTGGAAGTACAGTAATTGTAAAAAAAAAGATTTTTATTTTGTTGAAATAGGTTTAGATTGTCATGAAACAGGGAGATTTTAAATTTGAGAGAAGGAATTGTTAAAAGAAAAAATCGGTCTATCGAACGAGCTATCTGTCTGTCTCTCTGTAACTTTTTTTATGCGTACATTTTCTCTGGAATGATTTAAGATATTAACTTGAAATTTGGTACACGTGTGTGGTATAACGAGATCTGGAATAATTGAGGCTATTTCAGTGAAGAATTGGGAGAGAATAGGGATCAAATAGGAATATATAATTAGAACAATCTAGTAAGGGCTCACAAAAGCGCTGGGTGGTATTAAGAGTCTACACCGTCTACAGGTCTGTGTCATATGAGATCACACTAGTGTTTGCGGGGATCCCCCTCTGGATTTGCTGGCTAAAGAGCGACTAGTAATATACGAGGGAGTGGAGAACGGAATAGCCAGGGATAAGTTGTTCCAATGTTGACAAAGCAGGTGGGACACCTCCAATAAAGGAAGATGGACGAGACGGCTCATTACTAATGTGAGAGCATGGGTGGATCGGAAACACGGGGAGGTGGGATATCACCTCACTCAAGCCCTGACTTAGCATGGGTGCTTTGCATAGTACCTGTATGATTTCGGCAAGATTGACAACCGGGAATGCATAAATTGTGATGTTCCTATGCAACAGATGGAGGGAGGAAAGTATGCAGGAAGTAGCGGGAATATAGCTATTCCCCAAAAATATAATCGGGGTTATGCTCAGTCTAAGGAGAACTAGCATAGGATCGGGACTGGTATCAGCAGCATTGTGAAACGGAAAGAGGAAAATGAAAGGGAATTGAGTTGGAACCCATAAGAATAAATAAAAGTGCTTTACTTAGAATAAGTAGCAGATTTGATGCAAACTAAAGTAGTTCCAAGTCAGTTGGAAGTACTGAAAAAGAGAGGGGTTTTAGCGACTACCCCGTGCTTGTTGTCGGGGTGTCTTTTTAAAGATTTCCCCTTCACGCAAAAGAATATTGAGGGTTCACAAACTTTAGATTTGGTGTAGAAGATACCAGAATCCAAGGACTCATAATTTTACGACATCTGCCATATTGTATTATTAAAATTCTGTAAATAATTATTTCCATATACTGGGATGCAAATATAATATCAAGATATCTTCGTCTAATGATATTTGGATGAGAAATATGGATGTGGATACTGATTCCTTAGGTAACGGTTCTTAACTTTAGACTAATTATTTTTGAGATATTTAAATATATAATAAATTGAGCTATAAACGCTTGGGCGTCGTCTTTAATCTGCCATATTTTTAGAATAATTCACCATACAGAAATAAGGAAAGACAAAATATTTGTCATTATTTAGTCTTATTTTTGCGCCTTACCACTTTTTATTATATGCAACATTTTTTGAGTTATTTGCGACAAGCAGTCTCGAGGAACCATTTTATCTACGGTGAACATTGTAATTTGGGTTATATCAGTTTTCATAAAAGATTCTATATCTTCTCTTTCTTACGGTTAAATTATCTAACAAACTCGTTACCTCGATTTTTTTTTTGTCACGTCTAAATATAAATCCGATATCTTCGATATATCGATTGTACCTGTGTGACACTTTCCTCTGCTTCGCCCCTGTTCTATTGACGGCTCTCAATCTAACGGAAAGTCGATGTACTGCTTGTGGTGTTGTGCAAATGCCATATATGACGAGTATAGATAGAGAGATACAAGTCCCGCTTGCTTCACGTTGAGACAGAGGGTTTGGTTATAGGCTCCAATTAAATTAGACGGGATGACATGATTTTGTTAAATGTTCTATTATACAGCAAAGGGGGCAAACTAGAATGACACGTAGATTACAAAACATCTGTCAATATGGTGTGTACAAAACGATGTTATTAAGATGAAATTAAGCAATTCTCGACATTATCGAATTGCCTTAATCCAGGGCCAATAGGTGAGTGGAAAATCAACCTAAGTGACCTCGAAGTTTCCAGGTTGAAACCTTTTGGAATCGATTTGTTATTTTATTGTAAACCAGAAAACGTTATTAAACTTCTTGATTCTTTTGGCGGGTAATTTGTTATTAACAAAAAAGTTGCAAAATAAAAAAGAAAGAATAAATCATCTTCCAAATACATACCTTAGGTTAATTGGGCCAAAATAAATACTTTCTGCCTCTTAACACTTTTCCAAAACTCGCCATTTTTTAACTACAGCCGATCAAATGTCGAAAAATCGCCAAACGTGGTCATCTTTAAACATTTATTTATCAGCTTTTTAAACATTTTTTTATGCATAATTATCCTCACGACTTATGTTTTAAGGTCATATTTTTTTATATAGTTCACCTTTTTTGGTACTCGTGGTATTTGAAACCGAAGTTGCATGCAAAAATGAAATATGAAGCTGAGAGGAAATCGATCCGCAAATCGTTTTTGATTAATTGAATGCACTTTGCAGCACTTTGTAACTCTCGATACTTTTTGAAAACGCGCCTTTTTTAAACAGCGGTAATTTCAAATTCAAATATTGAAAAATAATTTGCGATTTTAATGTTATAAATCCGAATATTTAATATTTATTTATTTAATGCATTAACGGGAATATTTTCCTAATATATGTATAATGTATTTTACATAATGCATAGTAAAACAAATTTCGATTTTTTTTTTTTTAAATTGTTTATCAATAATAATTGATTTATCAGTTTACTGTCCGGCTTTTTGCTCGAATACTTAAGATTGTTGGTGAAGTACAAGAGTCAAAGCTAATTTTCATCTAATTAATTTAAAAGATTATTTGGTGTATTATTATCAGAGCCCGGCGCAAAAGTAGTTATGCCAGAGACGGTCTTCGCACACAGATAAATATAATGTTTTGTATGATTCGCATAAGCAAATAAAGTCCTTATTTATAGGAAACAAATACCTACTTTTGCGGTAAGAAATAAAAAGTATGGCATAAAACTCATAAAATAATAAATGAATAATTTATTATTGGTTTGGAGAAATCATTTATTTGGTATTGTTGAGCAAGTAGATGTAAGAGATGTTTACTGAAACTGGTGGATAAAAAACACCAGACTTCGGCCGCACATTATATTACCTGCAGCGTCGCGCGTCGGTCTGGTTGTCTAATCGAAAACAAAAAACTCGGCACTTTAAATGGCATACGTCACTTCAAGTTTTTATATCAGTTAAGAAAATGTAAACATCTCCCATATGTTTCTTCCCAACTATATTAAACAATTTTTAATTTAAAATATAATTTTTATCTGTGCACATAATATAAGGCACTATAATTAAAAAATATATATAAGGAGAATTTTCGACACCACAAAGTCACCGCCACGCTTGCCACTTTCTTTCTGCTTTTTTACGACAGCAAATAGGATACGGTAAACAATAATAATAGTAAAATAAACAGCAGATTGCATTTTATATTTTGCAGAAGACTTCAAACATACAGGAAGCATTTGAAATAAAATAGGTCCAACAATTATTATTAATTTATTACACAATGACCAATGCCATGGGAGATTGTTTCATATGCACATACGTATTATGGAGTCAACACTACAGACTTGTCAGTACATTTGATAGAAGTAAAGTGTCGTGATTTGTTATGGCGTCGAGTGGTTTTCTATTAAATGAAACAGTACTTTCGTAGGTTAAAGATTATCTGGAACTGCGGTTTAATGGTGTAGAACTTTTCTGTGCCAACTGTGAAAAAACACTTTCGTGGACATGCAATTCGAACATTTTAAAACAAGTTTCTTCTGAACGTCATAAAAACTAAAATTTAGCATATTTACATGGATATTTCGCACGGATCCCTCTAGCTATACGCAACGTTCAACGTAAGCCAGAAACAGATCAATATACAGTAATTCATGCAATAAATATTACAGGTATTTGATCTACGTCAATATATTTTTAGAGTCTCAGGGAATATTTCTGAGTGAAATACAAATTGGATACATAACAGTGTTAAGAAACAACCCCGGTTTTTCAACATTTTTGTGTGTGGCAAAGAAGTGGACTGTTCAATGCCGGACAAAAATCTGCCATCTATAAGAAACTATACTTACTTTAAATATGCGCCGATTACATCGGTAGATGTTGAACGGATTAATGATCCCTTTTCACAACACAAGTGGGATATTCAGTGACAGGCGCCGGAGTATTATTTCGGACGATTTAAAACAAGTGCAAATAATATATTTTTATTATTCTAATAGGGTATGGTTACTAGGCGTTTGTGTTTGTGCATCCAACAATAAGTGCATCAAAATATGAATTATAACCGTTTCGGGCCCATTTACCTTTAAATATTACGGAATTCATTAGATATAATCATAAGGTAAAATATTATATTATTGCTCATGAAAATGTTTATATAGTTCATATTGCGCAAAGCCGACTCTGGCTTTAACGTCATAACTACTTCTGAGCCGGGGTCTGATTATTACTTATACTTGCAATCTTTTACATGTTAATTTTATTACTATGTAATCGTGGATTTGACATGCACAAGTATGGATTACAAAGAATATGAATTGCTAGAATTAAAAAAAGTCACAAATCATAAATTTTCACATTGCCAGAATTAACAAATTGTTACAAATCATGAATATTCACATTCGTTTTCTAAGAGCTGTTTCGAAAAAACTGAAAAAACCGTTAAACGCGCAATTTACTTTCCATTTCTTGAATTTGAAATTGCCGTAGTTTAAAAAAAATCGTTTTCAACAAAGTAACGAGAGTTAAAAAGTGTTAAAATGAGCATCCAAGTAATTAAAAAATATTTGCTGATCGATTTCCTGTCACTTTCATATTTTATTCCGTCATGCAAAAATGAAATATTTCATACAACTTTGGTTTCAAATGCCACGAGTCCCAAAAAATATGGTCTTAAAACAAAAATCTTGACGATCATTTTCCTTAAAAAAACGTTTAAAAGGACGACTGTAGATCAAAAATTGTGCCTTTTAGAAAAAATTGTTGAGACAAAAAGTGTTTACTTTGGCCCAATTAACCTAGAAAATGTATTTGGATAACGATTTTTTTTTCATTTTGCAACTTTTTTGTTAATAACAAATTACCTGCCATCGGAATCCAAAAGCGTAATAAGGTTTTTGTTGGCAATAAAATAACAAATCAGTTCCATGCGGTTTTATCCTGTCGAAACTTTGAGGTCACTTGGTTGCTTTTCGGAGCGTCTTTTTGAGGATATACCGCTCACCTATAACTCTGTGTATATCGAGTAGTAGTAATATTAATGGAAAACACTTTCCACGTTTAATTAAAAAACATATATTATACCGATGAAGCGATTGAATGAATTATGTGAAAAATGAGCTTAATTGTCATGCCACCCTGTAAAATGGTGGTGTAGGCCGCAACAACATTAAGCTCCTACTTATAAATCAAAGCCACGTCAATATGTTTACATTACCGGTGAATGGACGGCCGGTAAATACGTTCCTGATTTATGGATAATGTAAATTATACTGTAAAAATGCAGCTAATCTAACGTGTCAGTATACCATCCGCTGTGGATTTGGTGGGTGCCCTCTATACCCATCTCTCATTCGTAACTGTTGTGGTTTTTATTAATCTCGTTCGGAAAATGAATGGATGCAACTTTCAGTTTTTGAAATATTCATATTGCGTTCAAAAGTAGGGGGAGCTCACTTTTGTACGTTAGTTAAATATTATTTTAACATGTAGCCTATGTATATACCTGGTAATTATAAGCAGAATTATATTTTCAACATTTGTTTTGTTATGTATGAAACAAAATAAAAGTTATATTATAACAACGGTATAAATTTCACAGCATTACAAATGTATTTACTTTCAATTTTAAATACAAAACATACATTGTTAAATGAACATAGTTACAGAGGGTAATTTTTGCCTTTGTTGTACTAGATGACTTTTTTTAACCTGAAACTTTCATATATATCGAGTAATAAGCACTCTATGAAAAAATTTTTCAAACAGGAGTTGTAGAATTGGATGGAGTAGTCCGGCGGTATATGTCACTTTGACTTTGGGTGGAAAGGTAAAGGTTATTCAAAGTCTAATTCATTTTTTTTAATGGAAACTCCTATTTTGTGCTTAAAAGTGAATTATTTATTATTTGTTTGTTTATAGTAATGAGACATATTCTTTACAGGATTTTGCAAACAGCGGAAAAAACTGTCTATGAGAACTAAAAGGAAAACTATATGTAAAAAATATTAATGAAATCTTTGCATTCTTTCGATAACCTGATTTCTGGTTATGCCAGCAAATCAAAAATCCTGAAATCAATTTGCCCACTTTCTTATTTGACATTGTTATAATGAGAATGATATATATTCTTGTATATCATTTGATTTATTTCTTTAAAAGATACATAGCTAAAACATTTATTTCTAATTTAAATTTTGTTTTCCCCCCTTCCTTTCTTTTTAGGCAATCCATGGTGTATACTTTTCATTATTTGTTTCTTTGTTGGCTGTACCGTCAACTACATACCAAATTTTATTGTTCTCTGGCAAATAGTATTTTAGATATAGCGCCATCAGACAGAGAGCAGATCGTCAGATAGACAGACAGACAGACGGGCCGACACAGGTAGACCGACAGACAGACAGACATGTAGACGTACAGACAGACTGGCGACATTGACCTTTATTTTTGTAGTCTGAAATATGAAAATTCGAAGAAATCTCGGGAGTGATTTTCTCACGAATACAATACTTCCCCTCGGTGAGCGAGGAAAGGTTCGATAAAATTTAAGTCATCGGTAGGTTAAAAAATTCTGCGTAAAGTGAAGTGTAATAATAGAAGAACACACACACCGAATTAATAATTGAAAATTACTGATAAAGCGTTTGTCAATAGTACCAAAAATAAAGTAAACACATGTCTAGTGCAGTGAGTAACTGGACCGTCGCATCGTAAACGGAAACAAACCGACCCACACATTCATACCTAGGACCCTTTCAACTGGATGGTTACTTATAAGAGCAACATTGGTTTATATAGTGATTTAGCAATCGGGGACTGTAGCTCAGTGGTTTAGCGCGTCTAGCTTGCATACTGGCATACCTAGCGAAGCAGGTTCAATCCCTGCTCACCGTGAAATAATTTTAATTATAAAATTATCCCCAAGATGTGGTTTGGACTCTACTATAAACTGTATGGCCTCGTTTCTCTTTACCTAACACAAAATCATTCTGGATTTTCAAGGAGTTACCTCGGTGACTTGAGAAGCGGTTAAGAAAACATTAAGAAAACATTTAAGTCATACCAGCTGTGGACGAGAAAGACAAGTTTTTTATTAGTAATATTAGTTTATTAATCTATAAGTTTATTTCTTTATTAAAACTGAACAAAAAATAGAATTAAAGTTGAAAATGTATTAAACATAAGTAATAAAATAGAAAAATGCCCGTAATTGGAATACGGCGATTGAAATTAATTACTACAAAAACAAACCAATATACAGGGTATGCAAAATGTTTTCTCGGGCGTCTTCCTCCTAAGCCGCTCTAAAAATCTCTTTTTACCGCGGATGTTTACCTGTGGAACGGTTAATAAATGAGAACTCCTTGCGGCGAGGTAATGTATGCATGTCTTGGCAGAAAAGCGACGTGGATGTGCTGATGCAGGACGTTGAAACGAAAGCGAGCAGGAGAAGGTGTACACTGCTAGATTCAGAAAGAAGAAGAAACAAAAAACTCTGAAGAAGAATAAATAAGGAGATGATGATAGATGGAAACTTAACAGAAGCACGGAAACTTAAAAGAAGCATCTCGCAAACGTCTATACTTCCCATCCGATGATGACAAATAGAAACTTAAATAAAGCATCTCACAAGCACTTCCGATCCTATATCCCTACCCCATGCGTCATGAGGCTCTCGCTGCTGGCAACAAGCATGTCCCATATCCAATCCAGCGTATGCAATGCAGCCGGTTCGGCGTATATGAGAATAGGCAGTAATGCCTACCTTACGCTGGCAAATCAATCAATCAATCAAAATACAAAATTATTCATTAAACAGTGCTGATAACATAATGATCACCCACATAAATAGGCACTACTGCGGGAAAGACTTTTATACTTTCAGCGAAAAATATACAGGATAGTCAACTAGTATAAATAATTGATGATTAAAAGTTTTCTGTAAATAACTTTACGGATCTTTTAAATGTGAAAGTGGGATCAGGAAATTTTAGCTTCCCTTAAGTGTGTCGGAGTTGAACTAAACAGAATCCATGATAAAAAAATATTCTAAATGAACCTATTCCCTAGGATAACTTTATCTAGTTTTTTAATGTATTAATGTAACACAAACTTTTCACAACGCTGCTGAACCAGTCCTGTGTAAAGAAACATACAATCTCAAATTGGTATCTTGTAGCTTATTTGAAAGTTGTTGTTCCAAAGCAAACTTTAGTGAAAGAGACGCAGACAAAGCAATATTTCATACTTCATTCGAGTCTACTTCAAATTTTTTATATATATTTTTTACATTTCTTAAAGTACCTGTCTGTGAGCCCAATTGCCGTCAAATATACACAATGAAAAAGTTAAACGAAAAAAACCTGAATTGTGCTCGAGTGAAATTTAGATACTTCAATAATGTATATCGATTTCAGTGCACAATTTGTTTGAAAATCAACTTGATGGATGCTGCCAGGAATGTTACATAGTAATATTTAATATATGGCATAGTTTACGCCATTTCAGCTTCTAGACATATGCATACAATACCGATCATGTACAATTCATAGACAGATATATCGACATGGTAAACAAGTCTGTTTTGTAATACATGTAGATTGTTAACTTGTTTCGTTTGATTTGTTTGCTATGAGATATTAGAAATCTCGAATAAAATGCCTTACATGTTCATTTCTATTAATTTGTACAGATGAATCTCTTAACCATCATAGCAAGAAAAATTGTTACATAGATGTATTGTTTAACTACTTCGTCTATTAAATACATTGCTCTATTCTTAAAGATGCGAGTATAAGGTAAAGTAAAGTTTTTTTTATTCAAAGTACTATTTACAATTGCAGTTTGTTGTAAATTATCTACCACTATCAGGTCAGAATAAACCCTTGTACTGTAGCAGTCCTTCTATCCTGTAGTGAATGCTGACTGTTAATTTTAAGGACATTTTTGCTGTGAGGTGAGATATAACATAAATACGAAATATTATATTTTATCCTTTTTTTATTAAAGCAAAAAATAATGTATGGATGAATTTTACAGGTGCATAGTATACAAGACTTAAAATCAGCAAGTAGAATATATTTCCTCTATAAATTAATAACCATTATCAGAAACTACGTAAAATAACATATTTTGAGAGTTAGTTTTAAAGCTATAGGTAAGTACAAAATTATTATAAAATATTTCTTATATTAATTCTTGATGATGCTTAATGTATCTTTATGTTAATTTTATAAATATTTAATTTTTTTAGATCTTTAATGGATCTTCGTCTTTTATATAAAAGATGTTTATATACGTGCTGTTAAATTGTATTTTTGGTATTCCTTACCAAAGTCCGCTGAAGTCAACATATATTTTGTTCATTAGTTTAAAATTCTTTGATTTCGTTTCTTTGCTTGGTTCTTTAGCATTAGCACCATAGTTTTCATGATGCCTCTTTACGTCTTCTAAGATGTGGGTTTGATTGTTTCTGGACGTTTGTTACAAATTCTTTGAGTAAATCATCCCATCAACAGTTTAACTCTTCAGAAAACAAGTCCCTCTAAACGGTTCTCCGCCATTATCTATTCTCCTGTATAATTTTGCAGACACATCAGTTGGCGAGTGAATATATTAGAACAGTTCATGATTGAGGAAAAACTAATTGCTATTTTTATTATGTATGTTAATATATTTCTTTAATGATTAACACCATCCATTTCTAGTTATCATTTTGTATATACAGTTTTAAGTAGCAAGTCATGGAGAGTCTTTGTATACGTTCAGTATTGAATACATATTTGTTTATTACTAATGTGTTTAATTCATATTAATTAACCACCCTAAGTTAATACAGAACAATTTTAATACGTGATACTGATGGAAAAATGTTTAAAGAGGCTTTACGGCTAAGAAGCAAATGCAACAGATAGCGTGATGCTGCTGAACAGGCCACATAGCAACGGGAAGCCAACTGATACAAATGCACTGCTTCCAAAATGTGTGCCATGGCATAGTGAGTAAGAAGTAGAGTGGTAGTTGATATGATTTCCACCGAATGATGACTGACATAATTTATCAACATAAGATATCAAGTATTCTATCAAATTATTGTATACATAAAAACCAGTATAAAAAATAAAGAGCAAATTAAGTTTGTCATGGTGTACCCCATGGTACCGCACTTGGGCCAGTTTAATTCCTAGGATACATTAAAGTCTTGGGCTTACCAAATCATTTGATATAGCCTTCCATTAAGTAACTCGTTGAGAATGTATACCATTGGCATAAAATATTATATACTTTAATAAATTATGAAAGCAGAAAAAATCATAATTACACAAACTGAAAAGGTATTTAAACTAATATAAAATTAATAAAATATGTTTTGTATTAGAATCAAATTTTATTCGAATACATCAAAACTGTCCTTACTGGCAGAAATGTCATTTCATTCGTTTGAGCAATGATGTTTTTTATGATGTTGACACGGTATATTTTTCATATAAAATATAGTGTCTTTCTTCTTTTGCAGTAGTGCCAACTATATGGGAAATATTATTTTGCACACCTTTTCTTAATAAATTATTTTTCACAATTGTCCCTGTATATTCTTTACAAAAATTAGTAGATTTCCTTTTCGTCAAAAATGTCAACTTGATTTCAACCATTGCCGCTTCTTAATTAATTATTCTACATAAATTTCGGTAAAATTATAGCAAATTTCTTCTTTTTCAGCTGCTTGCTTTTGCTGCACTCCGTCAAATTTTCTGTATTAATAATTCTTTTCAAGGTATCCTTCCTGTATATTTTCCAATAAAAGTATAGCAGATCCCTTCCTCTAGAGTATCTGCCAAATGTGTTTGAAATAGCGTTAACTACCTCCCAAATATATCAAACAGGAGGATACGACGCAAGCAGACCGACTTGAATTGAATACCTTGCTTTTCGTAGCTTAAGTAGTCAATACTTTCCTTCAGTAAAGGAGAGATATAAAAATTACTTTTCTGTTGTCAAATTTTCACACATATTTTTGCGTACTTCAAATATTACATTTTTTAAGCACTTCAAAACCGCTGTCTCAATGTAAGGTTAAATCACTTCTCATAGGTGGCGACTATAAGAACAAGAAGAAAGTTCTTATATGTAGCAGTTAAAATGGTAGACTAAACTAGACTGACCCATTTTATTACTTGGACGATAATGCTATTAAAGAGGATATTACCATAATAAAAAATTAGAAAAGTCCATAATTATATATTATCTTACATATTTTTATTTTAAACCATTCATTCCCTTAGGCAGACTCAAGAATTCTTATTAAAATATAAAAAATATTCTGGTTTGATATGAAGATCATATCTGGGCGGTTTGAAGTATTTTGAATATCGACTTAGTAATTCAAATTTATGATGGGCAATTTAATCCATTGTAAGTGTTATATAATCTATTCTCATTAATCCTATGTATATTTATCATAATTAAACTGTAAGTGACAAAACAAATTAAATGTACTTACTTTTTGCTCAAAGCGATTAGAAAAGAGTAGTACGGTTCTAAGTAAATAGCATTGAAGATACTTTCCCATGCCCTCCAGAGCTATTTTTATGTTCCAAATAGACCATTACTGCAGTTAAGTTAATATTATATTAAATAGTTTTGTAAATATTTTCTCAATTTGGGTGTCCACCCAAGCAAAACTAAGATTTTTTTATTATCTGCCTGGTAGCTATTAATCACTTAATAGAACTCCATTCATAACATTCTCTAAAAACTGAGATAAAACCTTTAGACATGCAATTTATAAAGGTTCTGAAGTCAGACAGCAGTTTTAAAAAGGGAACCGTTAGAAATTCAAAAAACCGCTGCCTAAGGAATCACTACTTCCACATCCAGATTATTCGTCCAAGTCACTTTAAAGGAAACATCTTGACTATATTTGCACTCTAGTATGTGGAAATTATTGGTCATAGAATTTTAATAATATTTGGGGTAGATGTCATAGAAAAGTTTGAGGAGTTGGTTTCTACCATATACGTTAAAAATTAAGTTTCTAGTTTACCGTACTTATTTTCCACTATTTACAACCTACCACCTCAATGGAGTCATCTCAATCAGATGTCACTACAATACATACGTGTACTAACTTTCAAGTGAATATCTCAATTTGATGTTATCAATCCCATTAATGAAGCGGATGTGGTAGAGTTTGAAAAATATTCGAAAGAAATCTGAGGCCTTGGTTTCTAGTATATACACCAAATCCCAAATTTCTGTAGTCTTACCAGCTTGCTTTACTTATTTTCCCCTATTTGCCCCTATTTAACCCCCAACCCTTCAACGGCATCATCTCAAATTATGATCTAGTTTCAGGCGTCGTTATAATACATACGTGTACCAAATTTCAAATGAATATCTCAATTTTATTTTATCAACCCTTTTTTATTGGAGTAGGCGGGGGTGGTTGGGTTGAAAAATATTATAAGAAAATCTGACGCTGTGGCTTCTAGTACATACACCGAATTTCAAGTTTCTGTAGTCTTACCAACGTTTTACTTATATTCCTCTATTTACCCCAAATTAACCTCCAACCCTTCAACGGAATCATCTCAAAATATAAACTAATTCCAGACGTCGTTATAATACATACGTGTACGAAATTTCAAATGAATATCTCAACTTTATTTTGTCAACCCCATTAATGGGGTAGGGCTGGTGGGGGGGTTGAAAAATATTATAAAAAAATCTGAGGCCTTAACTTCTTGTACATACACCGAATTTCAAGTTTCTGTACTCATACCAGCTTGCTTTACTTATTTCCCCCTATTGACCCCTAAATAACCCCCAACCCTTCAACGGAATCATCTCAAAGTATAATCTAGTTCCAGATGTCGTTAAAATTCATACGTGTACCAAATTTCAAATGAATATCTCGATTTTATTTTATCAACCCTTTTAATAATGAAGTAGGGGTGGTGGGGGTTGAAAAATATTATAAATAATCTGAGACCTTGGCTTCTAGTACATACACCGAATTTCAAGTTTCTGTAGTCTTACCAGCTTGCTTTATTTATTTTCCCCTATTTACCCCTATTTAACCCCCAACCCTTCAACGGAATTATCTCAAAATATAATCTAGTTCCAGATGTCGTTATAATACATACGTGTAGAAAATTTCAAATGAATATCTCAATTTTATTTTATCAACCCTTTTCAAATTGGAGTAGGGGTGGTGGGGGTTGAAAAATATTATTAAAAAATCTGACGCTTTGGCTTCTAGTACATACACCGAATTTCAAGTTTCTGTACTCTTACCAACTTGTTTTACTTATATTCCTCTATTTACCCCAAATTAACCCCCAACCCTTCAACGGAATCATCCCAAAATATAATCTAATTCTAGACATCGTTATAATACATACGTGTACGAAATTTCAAATGAATATCTCAACTTTATTTTATCAACCCCTTTAATGGGGTAGGGCTGGTGGGGGGTTGAAAAATATTATAAAAAAATCTGAGGCCTTAACTTCTAGTACATACACCGAATTTCAAGTTTCTGTACTCTTACAAGCTTGCTTTACTTATTTCCCCCTATTTACCCCTATTTAACCCCCAACCCTTCACCGGATTTCTTCAAAAAACAATCCAGTTCAAGATCTCGTTATAATATATACGTGTACAAAATTTCAGGTCAATATCTTAAACCGTTCCGGAGAAAGCGTGCGGACAAAAAAAGTTACAGACAGACCGACAGACCGACAGACCGACAGACCGACAGACAGAAATTTTTTTTTCGCTCAAATTTAAAATCTCGACGTTTCATGACATTCTAAACCTATTTCACGAATAAAAATTTTTGAAAATTTTTTTGCGATTACTATACTTCCAATCCACTACGTGGATGTGGAAGTAAAATAAGAAATACCTGTACTTACAGATGAAAATTGCTTAGAAATTGAAAAATGTTAAAAATGGTGTGTATAGTTTGCAAAGGCATATCTCACATAGTCTACTTTATTGGTTGGTAAGTCACGGCTGAGAAAGAGTTGAGAAAGATATCTCTAAAGAAAAGTAATCGAATTGGTAGAATTCGTTCGGTGATGACGATAGTGAAGTACAAATGTTAAAGTATATTATTAGATTTACTTTAGTTCAAACATCTCCACATGATGCCAATATGATAGTCAAACTAACAGCGCTCGACTGTTGTAGTACTATTGATGTATTTTGTTTTTGGTGGAGACAGACATTTTCTTTATTATCCTGACCATACTCTGATGGCTTATAGAAATTAACTGAATTTATAAATTTATCATTATTAGTTTTATAATCTGCAGCATATACCGATTCAATAAGAAGGAGGACTACAATCTAAACTCTCTAGTTGCTCAGTTGTTTATTTCGATCTAAATAATTGTAACTAAAATATGGAAACATCGTTGGTAATACCAAAAGCGCGCACCCCGCACATTATATTGTCCAATAAGTGCTATGCGTTTAACATTAGCTCATTGGCCAAATGTTTTCATTGTTTTTCAGTTTCAAACTATTAGTGCAAGAAATAATGTTAAGTAAAAAGTTACCTCCATTCTTTGGGTTTATTTCTTCTTGAGATACTTAGTATCTAAGCTGTAAGAAAATATTTCCACTTGTTCTATTTACTACGAGTAAACTGTCCTCGCATGTTATCGTTACGGCCTTAGAAAAAAAGTCAAAGCTTCCCCACTTAGCAGAATTTGACTTTCATAATAACAATGTTGTTAACAATTACGAAGTAATAGTGTTATTAAAACCAGGAAACATCTCTAATATTGAAATTTTCAACAATGTTTGAAAAAGCTAGAAAGTCTCATATAAGTTATATACGCCTCTTGAAGCAATCAAAAGGGGATCATCCTGACGTACCATAATTCGCCAATTCGGATATTTGAAGCTAGCTACAAGCAAAGATTTTGTTGCAAATATTATGCTGAGTTTTCGAAGTCTGCTATCAAAATCGAATTTTACCACATATCGTTTTGGAAATCCGAACTATTATGCCAGTTCATTTTTATGGTCATCTCGTTATTTTACAAGGTTGCGATAATACTTCCTTGATTTGCATACGTTCACGTGACCTGCCCAACTTGCCAAGGGTGGTGAACGTTGATTTCCGATATTCTATATCCGTTTAGTAACAAAGGTAATGGTAATCAGAACACAAAGGAGGTTAGGACAGAACAGGAATATTGGCGAAAATAACATAGAGGTAGTACAAGTGTTTACACACCTAGGTAGTAAGATGAACGAGACCACCGCCTTAACGGCGCCGCGGCGGAAATAAGAAATAGGATTATGAAAGAAAACGGGGCTTTCTATGCACTTCAGAAACAATGAAACCCAAACTAATTCAAAGAGACCTTAAAGTGGCTATATACAAAACCGTAATAGGACCAGTTGTCACCTACGGCTATGAAGCGTGGACCATTACTAAGAAAACTGAAGACATGCTAGCCATATTTGAACAGAAAGTCCTCTGAAGGGTGTATGGTCCGGTGAGAGAAGAGGCTAGCGGATTAGATACAACTATGAATATACAACTGTATAATGATATAAACAATTGACTATCAAGGTGCAACGGCTTACATGGGCGGGACACGTTGAGAGAATCATAGGCAATAGGTACAAGGTACGACCAAAGACTCGCTGACGGGATAACATACATGAGGAAAATTCACTTGGCATAAGGAAACAGCGACAGACCAAGGCAGGTATAGACAAAGGTTCAAGGAGCTCAGAGTGGCAATGAGGGAAAGTCGCATCACGGGAAGGAGAAAAAGATATACATTTAGTTTCAGAGGCTTTTTTATTTTACGTATATATCGTCGTCCTTATCACGTATGGGCGTAACTAACAAAAAATGCAAAATTGAGTTACGCCGGTTCTAGGCTTTCCATGGGTGCACTTTTTATCTCACGAAGTGGCGCAACTGTATATCTTATAGTTTCGTCACAAATGATATAATAATTGAGGGCGTATCTGCCAAAGTCTCTACATGGTTTCTCACGTAAAGGCGTAAAACAGATAAGTCTGGTCAAAAACTTATCTTTCCTGTCACCCAAGGGGATCAATGTTCACTATGTGTAACTTTTCGAACAGGAGACGAAAAATAGTTTGTAAGACAATGCTCATATTGCAGAAAAAATTACTGTCAGGAAAATTTAATCTAAATGTAAAGAGGAAGCCCAAAAAGACAAAAGCATGTTATATGGAATAGTTGATATGCAGCAGCAAGTTTTATATCTGCCTATTTCAAAGGAAAGCCCAATTTTTTATAAAAGCCGATTGTTATTAAATTTTAACTTGACAATTTACGATATTGCTAATAAAGAAGATTTCTACTTTGTCTGGAATAAGGCCATAAGTAAGCGTGGTTCTTCCGAGGTCGCAACCTGTAACGAGAGTTGCTCTATTCTTTCTCATTAGAAGAAATATTTTTATGATATTTCGAAACTTCACATGGGCACAACGAGGGTGATTCTGCTTATAGTGCAATTTCTTCTGCAGGGGGCATATGTATTCCTGCCCAGTTTCACTCTAGTATTTGATTAGTGTGACGGAAACAGCCCTATAGAAAGAGTTATACCAATGAATTATAATGACTTTAAAGATTTCAAGTCTTTTTCAAAACAACTTAGTATCTTGACAATTAGAGAAACTGATCGAGGCAATGTGATGTAGCCAGATATGATGGAAGTAATGGTGACCAAAAGTACAAATATAATATTTTTTTAAAAAGCCATCTTGATAAAGAATACGACATTACTTTGAAATGTTTAGAAAGTAGCATATCCAATATGCAACTTCATGCTTTAAATAATGATCCCAAAAATACCTGAATAAAAATATGAAGATATGTTTTCACTCTGTGTAAAGAATTTTTCAGATCTTTGCGTCATGGCCAACAGTGAATTCATCGTTATTCTTTTCTTTGCAAACATTACAGTCAGCATTACAAAATGTTACATTTTTACTTATAGCAGTATTCTTTTTTGTTAGAACAGTAATGGAATTAAAAAGTAAAGTACACTAGTTGTGTAAAAAGCTATTAAATAAAAAAATTATACTAACTTTCACCATTTTTTAATGGTTATTTATCGTCTCTATTATAGACCTATCTTAGGTAACGAAATAAATATACTTTCACGTAAAGGCGTATCTGCAAATTTAGTCCTCTAAAAAAAAAGTATGATAGGTACATTAACTATTATTAAATGAGCATAAAATACATATTCTCTGGGTATCAACTCTAAGATATCATTTTAGAATACTGTGAAACAGAAATGATATGGCCATTTCAATGCCACACATTTTTGTTTTTGCTTTCTCCTGTAAAATATGCTAAATTCAGATACGCCCATACGTGATAAAGGCGACGATATGTTTCATTCTTAAAATACAAATATTATTAAATTCGAATTTTTCATTGACTACTTTAAGCCTTACCTAGGTAATCCCAGTTTTCGAGGGTCCTGAACACGATGATGATATTTTGAAGCCTCGCACCCCTCAGAAACTACCCCTAAACGCAATAAACCTCCCCCATTTCGCGTTTTTTCCATTCTAGGCATGCGTGGCCTTGTTGGATCAGGTTTTTTAAGTAGGCCGTATGGACTTGGACCATCCAGCATATTAACCACCCCTGGGGTTGAAAGTACCCCCTCCCGTAGTACTAAAATCTCCCCAAAAATTCCAAAATTGACACGAAATTATTTCCATTCGTTTTCAAGGGGACTCAACATGGTAGCAACATAAACTTCTCCCCTACTCTCCACTAACCACCCCCGAATTCCCGAGACCACCCCGATTTCAGTATTGTAAAGCAAGTTAAGTGCCGAGACATGCAGTCACTCCCGGGATTAAAAACTACCTTCTCCCCTAATATTAAAATCTTCCAAGAAATTCAAACCTTGTGAAAACCGTTAATTTTAACACGATGGCAACATAATTTCCTCTTCCACCCTTCACTGAACCGCCCTCAAATCCCCAAAACCACATCTCATAATATTTCTTGCTACTGGACATGTAGGGACTCGTTGGATCAGTTTTCACAAAGTTTAAATTTTTGGGAAGATACCACATGCTGCTAATTGTTTGAGTTGGATTGGCCACACCGAATTTAGTAACTCCCAAAATTTTCAAAATATTTTGTTAAATGTTTCGACCGATTGATTCAGTTCCCAGTGAGACATCCTGCATCATATAAATAACAAGTATTAACAACATATTTACAAAATATTCTTGCTCTTGTTGAGTATTTTGGTAACAAAGACTTTGAATATGCCGGAAATGAATAATTAAAGACAATATTATATTATTGTTATTAGTGTTATTGTACATTTTTTATATAAAATACAAGAAACTTCCATTCCGAATTGAGCAATGTTGTTTATTCACTTCACCCTATATTTTTCTGATGTCACGCGTAAAGTTACAAACACATTCCCTGTGGAATTAAGCATTTCGTGTGATTAGCAACTCTCTGTCGAAGGTCTGACAAAGGCCGTCACTAAGTCCAGTCGTAGTATGTCATGAACAGTCATCATGTGTCAGGGTGCGGGCCAAATATTATTAGCACACAGGGTGGGGGATCATTGTGTGTAACTGAGAGGGTTGTAAGGGTGCTTATTACAGGGAGAAATCCCCTTCTCAAGTCAATCAGGGCGTGAAAACTGACACATTTACATACCACCCCATTGAATCACTACAAGATTTTAGTGTCAGCGCTCGCCTCTTCATTCGGTGTAACTGCGGCCAATTCGAGTGTTTATTCACAAATAAAATAACCTACTATTGAATTCAAACGATTCTAATTTAAATAAAAAAGTGGATGGCTCCTCGGTTTATTTTATATTTAAATTCGATTTGGCTATTTCTTTCGATCGATTTCGTAATCTGACTGTCAAAGCAGAATACCTATGAAATAAATGAAAATGTATTACTGCCCGGTTAACCAAAAGATATTAAATGTTTTATATTATAATAGTAAATAAATCGAAGAGCTCTGATTTGCCTCCGTCTTTAATTGACGTAAATGCTGTTAATAAATATTTTATAAATACCGCTCAACTTGTCAAAACTAACAAACAATTAAAGCTCCTAGAAAAATATGATATTAAAATGGATCCAAACGTTACCTTTAGATTCACTCTCTTAGATAGACACGAAGTTCTGAAATGCTTTAGTACTTTGAAAAGCAATGCGGTAGGTACCGATTTGACATCTCTCAAAATGTTTACAATAGTTTTCATTTTTCTAATCAATTACCTTGCCTATATCATAAATAGTTGTTTCAACTCCTCTATCTTCCCCGATTCTTGGAAATTAGCAAATGTAATTCCCCTTGCAAAGTCATTAAACCCGGTAGATATGATTCAGTTAAGACCGATTAGCTTGTTACCAATGTTGTTGAAGGTGTTGGAAAAAATTATGCATAGACAAATTAGCAAATATGTTTTTGAAAACCAAATTATTCCTAATTTTCAATCTGCCGCAGTACAACAATGGGCTTTTCCCTCAATTTTTTTTTATTGTGTTATTGGAAAGAGCCTATCAAAATATTACTAAAAATGAATTTTTATTTTTTTTCTGAGCGCATAAAATACTACAAAAAAAATACAAATGTTCCGTAAATGAACAGCAGTTTGAAACGATAGCTTTCGGGCGCCAATGTGACGTCATCATAAACTGCACCAATCAGTATGAGATTAAACGGCCGTCAGAATTAGCTATGAAGGTGCATTCAAAAAGAACCTCACTTCTCTGCCTTGCTTTCCACAACCTGCAATTCTATTGGTACCTGAAGTACATTTATGAGGAACTACCAATAGAATCTCATATTGCAAAGTGGTAACGCTTAATTGAAAACGTGCGTTTATGACGCCCATTGACAGTGCCAAGAAGTATCTGTCATAAATCACGAGAGTGCAGCCCAGCGTGTTTACTTCTTGTTTGGTGTTATAGTATTAATTTCTTTTAAAAATATGAGTAAATGTGAAGACAGATTTGTAAAAGGTCCACTAAAAGAAAGAACAATATATACATACGTTAAAATGATCTTCGCAACAGAAAATTCCAGGAGCAGTATAAACAATACCTGGAACTTTTGCAACTTTCCACCATAATTTTCGAATTTCCAAATTTGTCCAAACTCGCAAAAATAACTTCGTACTATTTTCACTATTATTTGGACACACTGGTACAAAACAAACCTTTTTAAGCGGCATTTTATAATTAGAAGAGAGCAAAATTGAACGTAAACAATAGAAAGTGAGGTTATCGAATAAAGTTCGAACATTTCAGTACAGCGTTGCCAAATGAAACTGGCATTATACCATATGTGAACCAAATGAACAAAAATAGAGAATATAAATCTGATATATAGACTTTAGAAACTCATACAGTCAAAAGTTGATACAATTTTTACTTTTATTTAGTGTCAGAGAAACGAAGAATACGTTGTAACGAAAAAATGCGCTATTCAAAGTAGACAATTGATAACGGAAATACGAATGTTCATGTAAAAAGACATACATCTGGCAATAGAGGATCCTCATTAAGAATACGACTTTTATTGGTCTAATCAGTGTGACGTCACGCATGGCGCCTTAAAACTTACGTTTCAAATTACCTGAAATAAAACTGATTTTGTAATGTAAATATTTGGTAGAACGTAAAAAATTGGAAGAAACTAAATTAAAATAAAATTATATTGCAGTTTATTATATGGCTTGATTATAGTGAAGTAGTAAAATTCAGTCATGCGGGAAAGGCCCATTGCTATTACAACGATTGTGGATGACTCATTACGAGCTTCAGATGAAAGCAAAGTTAGCTGTTAAATTATTAGACTATTATAACGAGGCGTTCGATATGATGGATCCCATTTTATTTTGTGATAAACTTAAATACTATGGGTTTAACAAGCAATCAATCACACTACTTCAAAATTATCATAGTGGGAGATCCTAGAGAGTATCATACAACTTAGAGTATTCGGAGCCTTTGATGTTAACATAATGGGTACCACAGGGATCCATTCTCGGACCATTATTGTCTTCTATATATACTCCATACTTTAACTGTGTGGCAAAAATGTGTCAAATTCATTATTATGCTGAGGACACTTAGGTTTATTTTTCATTTGAACCTGGTTAAAACAATATATCTTCTTTATTAAACCCTGAATAATTGGAATCTCTAGTTGACATATCAACTGCTCACAATGTATAGCTTAATGCAGGTAAATCGTCTGTAATTTTTTCTGGTCCAAAGAGTAAGAGTCTCTGCGATGAACACTATTTAATATACACCTTAATGGAAAATAGTTGCCAATCAGAACTGAGGTTAAGAACTTAGGACTGTAGATTCACTAAGCACGTTAATGAAATATGTCAATTTTCTTATAATACTTTTAGACAAATTTTCCCCCGCTAAAACTAGAATTGTGTGAATCCCTAATTAGTTCCAAGCTGTCCAATTGTGACCGTGTATATGGACCTGCACTGTTATCTGATGACAACAACAGATTGTAAAAAATTCAAAATTTGTGTTTCAGATTTGCCTTTGGCATCCGAAAGTATGAGCGTATGAGCTATAAAATTCATAAAATTGAAAAATTTAAATTAGTAGATTTACGTACACTCCATCTCTTAAATTTAACTCATAAAACTGTCATTAAAGAAGAACCTGAATATCTATATAAAAAATTAATATAATTCGAATCTGTACAGAACTTCTTCACCCAGAATTTCAAACTCCTAGTAATACCTAAACACAAAAATGTAGCATTTAAATAAATTATATAACACTTTGTCTCCAGCATTCTATAATTACTCGCTACAAAACGTTAAGCAAAAATTTAAAGCTTATTTGTTATCAGAAAGACACGTATTGTAATACTTAGACCTGGCAATGCATATAGGAGCAAGATAAGTTTAAGTATTGTTTGTTTGTTATCTATTCGTGTATGTATGTGTACACTATGTATCTATTTTTATTTGTGGTAAAAAGTAAATCCTGCTTCAATTTATATTTTAGCCATATAATTATCTCATTGAATTATTATATTTATATATATTGCATTTTGGTCATTGTCTGTTGTTTATCTATTCTTTCTGGTTAAGTTTAAGGTGCACATTTTGGGTGAGACTTCGCCAATTCATTTCATTATTTATGAATATAATTAATAGTATTTAATTTCTTAGGACTGAATACAGTCGTTTTATTATTATAATTGTTATTGTACAGAAGTAATATACAGTATAGTATAAGTTGGGTCAAAATAACACTAAAAATATCTGTCTATTTTTTTCGTTGGGTGTCCCCCTCGGGAGTTATTCAACCTCTAAAATAAAATGTTGAAGAGATTCTTTACTGATAGCTGCCAAACTGGTTTATCAATTGTCCAAACTCTGGACAATATAGATAGTATGTAGATATCTTTGAATCAAAAGTATGGCGCCTTCCTTATTTTATCCACGAAACTAGTGCTTTACGCCCCAATGCTTTTCACCACTAAATTTAAAAAAATATATTTTTTGAAAATTGAGAATACATTTTTAAATTCTTTAAACAATTCTCTAAAAATGAAATGCTTTTTCGTACTTAAACATAGCGGCTCGTCTTCGAGAAAAACAGATTTTGATGATGGAGACAAGAATGGGAAGATGTCTATTCGTATTTGGAAGAACTCTGTTAGGAAGGGTCCCTGATAAAGCCCTTCAACCTTTAAACCATTAGTTGCAGTAAATCCATACATAAAACGCATGTTGGCATATTTATCGGATAAAAAATTTGCTGCCAATAAACCACTATTACAAACCGAACTACTTACAGGCCTGCAGAAGTGGGTTGCGCTGCTTCCCCTGGGAAATTTTTAGTAAACCCTGAAGAATTTCCAATATTACCTAGATGACTCATTGACTAGCCAGCGTATGGTGTGCATTGCTGCCACTTCCGGACATCCAGTCTGGATATTGTCACATTTCGCTGGATCGGCGATGTACGCCGAATTGGATATGGGGCATGCTTGTTTCCAGCGGCGAGAGGCAGATGATGCATGGTGTAGAAGTAGGAATTTGTGAGATGCCTCTTTTAAGTTTCCATTTATCATCATCTCCTTGTTTATTTTTCTTATGGATATTCTCTTTCTTCTGTTTCTGAATCTAGCAGTCTGCATACCGTCCTGGCTGCTTGCGTCCATGTTTCCTAGAAATTTGTGTTTTTGTTTCAACGTCCTGCACTAGTGTGTCCATTCCGTTTGCTTGCCAAGACATATATTGCTGTTCTTATATCTTACATTGTCAGATGCTTGTGTCCCTTTTTCAAGCTGTTTATATACGCTTTTAGGTGATGCTTTTATTCAACCAATATCATAATCAAATATCAACTATATTAAATAGCCAGACTCATACTAATGTATGTCAATTAATGTAGAATCGTCCACGCTTTAATTAACCACAATTTCGAATGAATAGTTTTAACTGACTTTATTCGAAATTTCGTAGGAGCAATAGAAAACGGGACTCCTTTAATACAAAAATACCACTGTCCTCGAATCTAACCAAGATGAAGTTATTTAGTATACTTTCGTACTTATAAAGCTGAGAATTGACCTCGCGTGAAATGCGACGAGCACCCTCTATAATTTATTTCTGGCTAGAAATCTGAATACTTACAACTTAGTTCTCTAATTAGCATCTCAAAAATACAATTACTGACAGTGTCAGTGACTAATTTTCAATATTTTACTTACAGGCCAATCAACAAAAAGATGTTAAAATACAAATTGAGAAGAATTTTCAAATTTTGAAGATGTCATGTAGAATGTCTCTCTAAATCAGAGAACATTATTTTTCTGACAAGGATAGCCCTGCTAAGGCCGCCATACTGCACGTCCCGTTTCCGCTAAATCCTGTGAGCAAAATTGTTATTATCAATCCTTGTACAGGATAAAATGATCAAACCCAATAATAAAGAACATTTCGTGTGTCATTTTCTACTCCCAGACAGAAATTAGTGAATTAATTACCTTCCCCTTACCCATAACATATCTATTTTCTATTTGCATGAACTATGTTTCACCTCATGATTAACAATAATTGTTTTATTCTAACCACACTGTATGGCAAAGTATATCATAAATTACATTTAATTTCGCTAAGTGTTCAATCGTGCTGAGGTTCTAATTGATATCAGTTGCATTTTACCACATAGGAGTAAAAATTGTTGCAACTTCTATTTATATTCCAACACCTCCACAACGTATTAATAGATCTGAGTAACGATTCTGCTTGTAAGAGTTTCGGTACATTCTTTTATACCCTAGTGAAACTACTCTAATTTATCACAGATTAGATTCCCATAGTTTTAAAAATGCTACCGACCGCCTATATCGAAAATCATTATTCACTGTAGCTGGTACTATTAAAAACAATAAAGTGGCTATATAGCTGGAGAGTTTACTGCTGTTAAATATTCCATGTCCAGACCTACACCAAGAAGTTGAATCAATCATTGTCAGAAAGGGGTTGCTAAGATGTTATCGATTCTAACAGCTACCGTTAAACTCCTGGAAGAAATAGTTGTAACTGCTTCATTTTATACCTATTTTAAACTAAGGACAAAGCTATATTATTTTTGTAAGACTTTAGATGCCGTCTATATACAGAATGTATCACATTACGTAGGTATCATTCTCTATTGTTTTACTTTTCTCGTGAAAAATTACTCTTCCTGATTCCTTTGGATTTTCACACTGTATAATATGTGGGCCACCAACATTAAGTTATTTCAGTTCCATCCATCTGTCTATCCGTCTGTTGACGTTATATCAACAAAACTACTTGACGGAAGAAAACAATATTCCGACGCTATTGCCGACGAGGAAACAGGAAATTCTGTTAGAGAAAGACAGATGTACAGAGTGGACGCCTTAAAAAACAATGAATGAAAAATAATAAGTAATATTTGGTACATAGTTAATGGGCATGAACTCACTACTGCGCGTTTGAAGGACACGACAAAAATGTATCAATAACTTTGCCAGGAGTTCCATGGTCAGAGAATTTCACTTTAGGGAGAATTCTTATAGCTCTCAAGAACTCCAAGGGCGAACGATGAAAAATTTACTTACGGTGATTATTACTATTTTCCATCTTCCGTCGTACCTTGCTTACTAGCGATGCACTTTCTGCTCAAATTATAAGTAGCACTTTAGAGATTGTTGCAGGGCTTCCAGAAAAAAGGGGAATAGTATAAAAGAATTTAACTTTAGAGGCTGGTGGCTAAAGAGGCTCACACGGCCGACTAGTCAAGTACTTGGGGGTGAATTCGAGAAACTGGAGTGTTGGATGTACGCTGGTGAAAACAAATAAGCGCTTACTATAACAGATTTAACGGTTGTAATTAGGTACGCTTACAACCATATCCCACAGAAATAATATTACACACGCAATATACCTAGATGTGTGGCCCCCACTTAACCTGACACGAAATGTACGACAACTTAAAACTAATAAAATCTTAACTAATACTCTGCAATATATGTCCCAAAATATACTAGATTAGAAAATTACATTAAACTACTGAATAATAACGTTACAATGAGCACGTTAATGTGAACTAGGTAAGTGACGATAGGTTAAATTGGTAAAAGTGAAAAACTGCAAGCGTAGTGTTCAAAAGCTACTAAAAATTCAATTAGTTATATGCAAAGTATTTAAATAACACTGACAATTTAATGTGTAAAATACTAAACAAAATAGGTATAGAAGCAGTAGTTACGTGGGTCGAATGACAGCAATTTAGTACCACAAAAACCTGACGGGCTCTCTATGCCTCACGTGGAAAGTGGGATGTTAATCAGGTCCCTCGTTAGGCTATTTAAAGACGCTTACCTCCAGTAGGTTTCACAATGTCTACCGTAGACCTACCAGGGGAGCGTAGCTTCCAACAGAACCAGGCAGGAGAGTCTCACCGGTACAACTCAGGATTCCAGATCCAACCAACAGCTTGACAACCAAGTTTCAGCAAAACCAAAGTTCACATACCCTCCAGACTTAAATGTACAAATAACCAAAAAGGTAAGACGTGAGGTCAAACATACAGGAAACGATACCAGTAAAAGTCCAAAATAAAAGTAACGTAAAGGTATAAGTGAAAATGAAACTAAAAGGGAGATTAAAAAGCCCTGCAATGAAGAAATAACGAACATTACAAATCTATTTTCTAAAGAGATTTCAGAGGCATACCTTAGATGTTAAGTGGGCTTAAAGAATTCCTTTGCCATGTGCTTCCAGCAAGTTGATTTATCCGGAAAATTCCGTAGCAGTACTTCCCAACAGAAAATAATACACAAATATCAAAATAAAATACTGCTAAATTTGTCACTACAGGGGATATGGTCCCATTAAAGGAGCAAACTCATAATTGCTATACACGTGCCCAGCGACACAACTTATCTTCGGCATGCAAAAGGAAAAAATCACCAAAAATGGTCAAGATGGAAACCTCTGTCAAAAATTCGAGGATGACCAAACCTCCTCATGGATACGTTCTAAATGACCACTATACATCGTAACTCACAAATCTGATAAATCTCCCTAACGACGTTTATTTTCCACACACAATATTGTATTTCGTAATTCCATTAACAAGACAGTAAGTTTAATTCACAATAACGATTCTGAGAAGGTTATAACCAGCCTTTAAGTACTCGCTTCCCTAAGGAATGAACGAACGTCCTCTGTGTGTTGCTAGCAACGCATTGCCAGCAACACCGCGTTAGGCGGTAGGCAACCAGTTATACTATATAGATTCGACTAGAACGATAATATGGGAACAATTATGAGATTTATATTTAAATGCATAGATGCGAAAATAGATCGTAACAAGATACTCCTTAGAGTTAATAAGATTTGATAGAGTCTGTGAGCAATCGAAGCACTTATACAGACGTGAAAAAATCGCAGTGGATCCGGAAAGCTCAGTTTGGATTCGCGCCACAGGATCGCAGGAAGGTTGACAGTGTCAGCTTATGTAGTCAATGAGAGAGTCGAATTTAGTGATATTTATGTTTATTGATTGTAAAAGAAGCATACAATAACTTATATGGGAGAGCACCACCGATCGCAAGTGGGCCACTCCTCGAGGACCTACGTCTTGAGAAAGTTTATCGCAACCTCAAATAACGGCGAGAATAATGTAAAAATCGACTGGCACAAAATGGTTCAGACTCCCAGTAAAGTATGAGTATTTGTGTTGTGGGTGTCTGCCTGGCTCCGGACATAAGTTTCGGGCAAACCCTTTCTGCTACATATAACTTTAAATGCAAACTTTTTAATCGAATTTAATTACGAGGATACGTTCATATATCAATTTGACTTTAAAACCTTGTTAGAATGTATTTCTTAATAAGATTATTACGAAACAACTCGGAGACAATTGAAAGTTGCAAATTGCGTTGCCAACTGTAAATATCTGTGAATATTAAAAAATACATACATTTTTGTAGCACCACGTAATAGTGAAATGAGTCGTATTTAAGTAAAATAATGCGCTCTGCATGTAAAAGTCGCGCGAAAGCCTGAACAACGTACTCTTTAATAAAATGTCGATTAGACCACATTTTGCGTGTATGCTTAACTAGAAAAAGCAACTACATACAGCTATAACTACACAGGCCCACAAAAAGAAAACTTTCTGCGCCATAAACTAGACTATGGTTTTCTTATATATTTTTGCACTCTGAAAACCGTAACTTAGACATAGATGTAATATACTTAACAGAACGAGATCTCGTCATGGTACATATGTGTAGTAAATTTAAAGCCAATATTCTAACCGTTGCTGAGAAAACATGCGCACCAAAAAAGTCACAGACCGGCAGACCGACGCGACGTCTTTTTACATTCTAAGCCTATCTCAACAACAAATAATAATTTTGAAATTTTGTCTACAATTAGTTTACTTCCACTCCACTATGTGGATGTAGAAGTAATAAGAATAAAGTATTTTTTTATGAAAATGGAGCCAATTTTCCTAGCTTATCCATACCCCTTTGAGTAAAGGAGTATTGATAGTCTGTAGAGTCTGACTGCAACTTTAACCATTTATTACTACCTAGACTTTCGGTATAATTTTATTACTCATATAAAAATAAGTTTTTCTGAACATTAAACTATAAAAGGTACCAAAGTTTTACAACTCTTGTCGCTCCTTTATATCTTTGAGTTCCCATCGAACACTGATTTCTCTTTATTGTTGGTAAAAGTGACTTCAACTGAACTTCTTCCGATCTCAAAAGTCAAACTTATTTCTAATTTTTATTTAAACTTTCCGCAGCCGACCTATCACTCGTGATTCGCCGATAAAATCTAATCGAAGAAACTTCTGCATATATTAGAACTTGTAAATGTACATGTCTCAAGATGTAAGTTGTCGTCGATGAATAAATCAAACTTACGCATCTAACTGGAAAGTTTGTTACGCTTTTCGGCCGTAGTGTAGGCAATTGGCAGCAGTTTTTCGGTCGAGAGAAGTGATTGATTTCTCGAGGGAAAAGCACCCTGCGATCCATCAAGTCTGATTAAACGACCCGAGCTGCCGATGTTGCAAGATTATCGACTAATATCTAGGCTAATGCATTTTTTATGTATTCCAATAGTCATCGCTTTCGCATACAAGTCCGGTGTAAGTTTACACAGGGCGATGTTATCGGCGCTGCACATGTGTCTGATTAATTATTGATGGCTGTTTATTAAGCCTGCTTACATAGCTATTTAGGATTTAAGCCACGTATCGGAAAAAGGGAGATATACTCTGAGCTGGGGAAAGCGTCTAAGGAATTGAATTATGTATACTGTACTATGGAAGCTCTATAGAAGGTAATTCAAGATAAATATTTTAGTATTCAACTTGTGTATTTTAAATTTTGGGTATGCCTAATGAGTAAATCACTCGACGGCTGTTAAATAAATTATTCGTAAATTTAATATTGTTTTTGAGGTGTAAGGAGACACTTTGAAGCGAAGTTATACACTTTAGCAATATAATAAAAGACTTCTAACATTCGGTTTGGAGAGTTTAAAAAAGTAACTAAACACCGCTGCCTAAGGAATCACTACTTCCACATCCAGGTTTTTCTTCCAAGTAACTTTAAAGGAAATACCTTGACTAAATTTGCACTATGGTATGTGGAAATTACTGGTAATAGAATTTTAATAATATTTGGAGCTGATGTCATAGAAAAGTTTGAGGCGTTGGTTTCTACCATATACGCTAAAATGAAGTTTTTAGTTTACCCTACTTATTTTTCCCTATTCACAACTTACCACGTCCCACCCCTTCAATGGAATCATCTTAATCAGATGTCATATATACGAGTACTAACGTTCAAGTAAATATCTCAATTTTATGTTATCAAACCCATTAATAATGGAGCGGAGATGGTGGTGTTTGAAAAATATTAGAAAGAAATCTGAGGCCTTGGTTTCTAGTATATACCCTAAATCTCACATTTCTGTACTCTTACCAGCTTGATTTCCCATATTTACTCCTATTTAACTCTCAACCCTTCAACGGAATTATCTCAAAATACAGTCTAGTTCCAGATGTTATAATACATACGTGTATCAAATTTCAAGAGAATATTTCAATTTTATTTTATCAACCCCTTTAATAATGGAGTAGGGGTGGTGGGGGTTGAAAAATATTATAAATAATCTGAGACCTTGGCTTCTAGTACATACACCGAATTTCAAATTTCTGTACTCTTATCAGCTTGCTTTACTTATTTACCCCTATTTACTCCTATTGAACCCCCAACCCTTCAACTGAATCGTCTCAAAATATAATCTAGTTCCAAATGTCGTTATAATACATACTTTTACCAAATTTCAAGTTTCTGTACTCTTACCAACTTGCTTCACTTATATTCCTCTATTTACCCCTATTTACCTCCCAACCCTTCACCGGATATCTTGAAAAACAATCCAGTTCCAAATCTCTGTATAATGTATACGCGTACGAAAGTTCAAGTCAATATCTTAAACCGTTCCGGAGAAAGCTTGCGGACGAAAAAAGTTACAGACAGACCGACAGACAGACAGAAACATTTTTTTTTTCGGTCAAATTTAAAATTTCGACGTTTCATGATATTCTAAACCTATTTCATTTTCAATTTTTTTTACGATTACTATACTTCCAATCCTCTACGCGGAGGTGGAAGTAAAACCAGGTAAAGTCAAAATGACATACCGCGACGTGGTTGTTTAAAAATTTCCGAAATTGATCCTCGTCAACATAGTCTAAAAAATGATAAAACACCACAGTATTGTGTCTCAAGCGACCACAAAATACAAAATTACTACAATCATTAATGGGTTAAGTAAGACACATGTGTCCAGCGGACACCGAAATCGCACCAACACGTGCCTCAATAAAAATTAATTATTACATGGAATATCCTTTGCAAATTCCCAAAAATACTACTGCAACGCTAACTCAATAATATGACCTCATTTAATAATCAAATATATTTAAAATATCAGAGGATTAAAGAAATAAAAGTGAAAATCCGTTAAAGGAATAACTAAACAATCTCAACTCACCAGCGTCGAACACGAAAGTCAAGTAACATCGATATTAAAATGGCCTCAGTGATGTATCTACCCACGTATGCGCATTTGACTTTGCGTTGGCATTTACCGCGAATGATTCAAATTTATGTAGCACGAGTGCTGAACGAAAAAAAAAATTTCGTTACAAATTGATGTTTATTTCAATAACGTTTATGGAAAATGTCAATTTTTTCTTAAATGGGTTTGGAACGAATTTTATAATCTACTTTCAATTACACTGTAACAATTCAGAGAGTATACTTGACAGATTTTCTTGTTTAATATGTATTATTCAAGCTACTAACTTGTATATTCTCCACCATTTACTAGCCACAATTTGTCGAATTGTTGCAAAAAAATATACTAATTTCTGGAATAATAAATACTTTCGGTGATACTAAAAATAGGAATTTAGAAAAGTCGTGATGAATTTTTATTATAAAGGAACAAACGAAAACAAATTAAATACAACTCTATTATCTATATGTATAAGTGCATTAGTTATATATTTGAAAAAACATCTCCTACATCTCACAGTTTGGTGATTCACTCATACATTTTTTTTGCATATAGTGTACGTTTTTAGCTATACGACTGCAATATTTTAGCCAGCCATGTTACAATAAATCATTAAACCAAATCTTTAACTTTATTTACTGTATTATAAATGTTGAGCTCAAATATTTATTCATTAGTCAAATTTTATGACACGAAATTTTCTCGATTACTGGTAATCACAGAAAAAAGATATTCTTCAAAACGTGCCAAAATAACATAGAAAGTTAAAAGAATATAATTTTTATCCTTCTTACAGCACCTCTATGAGTGGCACAGTGTTTTGTCAAAGCAATCTTCTATGTATTTTTTACGGTCTTTAAATGTATATTCATATTTATTATATTTTTCGAGCCACGAGCATTTTTCTGAAAGAGGTGAGAAAATTTGTCGCCATTTGGAATTTTTTGGAATAATTTGAAAAATTCACCTGGACAACAGACAGGAAGATTCAAATTAACGAGATCAAATTAGCCAAGATCGTCCTGCCTAAATATTTGGTTGTTAAACTTGATTTAGGGAAGGCTTTTTAGAAAATTTGAATATTTTATTTATTAGTGAAACTGGTAAGCAAAAGACTTTTCGTTCTACAGTATTAATTTAGTACGCCAACGGCAATCCTATTTAGTTCTCTTTAGTTCTAATATTTGTGCACTTGGATTTTCTATCCCATTTTATATTATTTTTAAATTATAATTTGTAAAATAATATTGGATGAGCCACAATAATTTGTTGATTTTGAAATTAACATAGCATCTATAATAATAAACTTTCAATTGTTACAACTTGAGTAAAAAGAATATTCCCGGATTTGTATAAAGTTCGCTGTAAGGCTACGATGATTTTCTTTTGTAGTTTTTTACTCTTTTCCTTAGTAATAATCAAGTTGGGATGAAGTTGCGAGATGAAGAAGTTTGATAACTTCCAGATTGCAGATACAAAATGTGTTGATATATAAAAGTACAATTTTAATAAAACCTACACGGCAGGATGAAACTTGGAAATGGGTTAGACAGAAAATGTTCCAGGAAATGAAATCTGAACTTTGCAATTATTTTCGGTATATCTCGAGTTTCCTATTTAATGCTACTTGACAAGTCTTGTTTCTAAAATTTATCAAATTTATATGAACTAACTAATTTTATATTCAATTTTAAAAAGGACAAATAATATTTCTTCGTACAATAGGTGATTATTTTTCACTTTTAGTTACATTTTAATTTTGATGTCTTATGTTGTTAGGGACGAAGTATAATTATTTTAAATCAATCAATGAGTCAATGGATTCATTTGAGTATTAAAATTTAAATATGTAAACATTTTACTTACAAGAAAGCATGGTAGAAAACAATATTTTTAAGTCCGAAATCGAGAAAAGATATTGTAACCGTCCTTATACCAAAATGTAAAAAGGGTTACCCGTGCAAACGGCAACTCGTTGTTTGGTGAAGAGCAAAGGAGCGCGAATAAGGAGGGTGGACACTCAAAGAGAGCGCCCCCTGGCTTATGTCATAAGAGTTATATAATTTTGCCAATCAAGAAGCAAAATTAAGTTACTAGCGATCATGCGAAGAAATCCTTAAAGTTTACAATTAATATCAATATTTATACTGCCAATAATTAATGATCAAAACTCAAATCTTGTTAACTCTCAAATAAATATCAGGAACGTTAGTGCGAATAACAGAGATGTGTAGACATTAAACATTTATTACAACACAAGTGAGATGTACAACAAAAAATAGAAACAAAACTTACAGTTACTACTCAAACATGATTTATACGCAATAAAGAAATTCTATGTGTTTTGACCTAACAAACCTAGAACACTGATTTAATATTACTACAACAAGGAGATTCTCTCGCAGATTTGATTTATATTTTGAGAAACAGAGAGTTATAGTTTACAACAGCGAATTAAAAATATCACTATGAGTTCAATTTGAGGTTCATCACTGAAATGTGATGTTAGTGAACGAGAATTTAAGCTAATAATAACAATGTCCGCTGTGCAACTTTAGATATTAATGAATGATCTAAAAGCAATGCACTGCATTATAAAGATACTTCATATATATCATAGCAGATGGTCTTTCAATATCCCATGGTACCATGTGTTGCTATCACAATAAATATCTTGAAATACTTCATTATTCTAAATGTAAAGTTAAGAATTCAGCTTATACTTGAATAATTGCAGTAACATTTACTATAGTATTTAAATAGAAAATCACTGAATGAAACTATGAAACAAAGAATACCATCAAGATGGAAATGCAAAACCTGATTACAGTCTTGGCATTTTTTTTGACTACTGCAGCGTGACCTGTCACCGCTTTCTAGACGTTCTCGAGGTTGACTACGATGTTGAACCAAAACCCCTGCATTAAATTTTCTTGGGCCTAATGCAAACAACTTCCCTCAGCCCATGTTTCCTTTAAACAGCCAGTCAGACCCATGTATAACCAAAATTGCTGAATAATAGACTTCCTCCTATCACGCCTCCAAATGCTAGGTCCCCACATAACCAAAATTACTGCACCAAACAGCTAGGCTCATACATAAACTACTCTACTTAATAGCTTGACCCAAATACTCTGTAATAAATAAGAACTTTCACAAGACAAAACTCCAAAATAAAAAGCTTACCTCATGTAGAGAGTATTACATAATTAAAAATGAATTATTATTTGTTTGCTTATAATTGTATTGAAACATTCTTTATAGGATTTTGCAAACAGCAGAAAAGATAACTATCTATAAAAGAAAAACTTTGTGTAGAAATATTAATGAAATCTTTGCATTCTTTCGATAACCTGAATTCTGGTTATGCTAGCAAATTAAAATCCTAAAATGAATTTGTCTAATTTCTTATTTGACAATTCTCATTCTAACACTAGCATCCACACAGTCCCCTACGGCCATGCAGATTAAACTAGTATCCACATAACCCCCTACGATTATGAAGATTCAGTTAAAAATGAGAACAAAGACCTAAAATGAATTTATTTATCTACTTTGTCTTAAAAAATTTTTCATTCCAATGGATTACATTTTCATGAAATCTATCATTCTGTTTCCTGGAAATGCTTAGCCTTTGAAACGTTTTTCGCCCTTATTCTGGAGCTCATCAGAAAGACATAAAGCCATTCATAACGATGTTTCATGCAAAACCAAGACAATTTCTTTGAATAAGTGTGAAATGATTATCAGTCAATGTCAAATATAATCATTTCACACTTATTCAAAGAAATTGTCTTGGTTTTGCATGAAACATCGTTATGAATGGCTTTATGTCTTTCTGATGAGCTCCAGAATAAGGGCGAAAAACGTTTCAAAGGCTAAGCATTTCCAGGAAACAGAATGATAGATTTCATGAAAATGTAATCCATTGGAATGAAAAATTTTTTAAGACAAAGTAGATAAATAAATTCATTTTAGGTCTTTGTTCTCATTTTTAACTGAATCTTCATAATCGTAGGGGGTTATGTGGATACTAGTTTAATCTGCATGGCCGTAGGGGACTGTGTGGATGCTAGTGTTAGAATGAGAATTGTCAAATAAGAAATTAGACAAATTCATTTTAGGATTTTAATTTGCTAGCATAACCAGAATTCAGGTTATCGAAAGAATGCAAAGATTTCATTAATATTTCTACACAAAGTTTTTCTTTTATAGATAGTTATCTTTTCTGCTGTTTGCAAAATCCTATAAAGAATGTTTCAATAGTATTACATAACCTTAAGAAGCACGTGACGTCAGAACTCAAGCAATTAAAAGAATTTCTTTCCGGAATTGCCAAAATGCTGGCGGCAAGGCGGTGGAAAATTGCTGGGTATACCAATCACAAAACTGTGTTAGCGATATAAAACACAAATTCTTCAACACAATATCACGACCGCCGTCCGCCTTGTGGCTCTGTCAGAACAACAAGGACCCGATTGGAAATTCTGCCAAAATTTCATCAGTGTTGCCAATTTCAGCACTGTTAGAATATTTTTCAGTGCCAATGATAATGCACCACCAGAGGACGTAACAATCAAAAGACGGAATTTCACAGATATGTAATACTTCAAGTATAAGAACATACAATTAACGCCAATAACTCAAAATGATTTTAAAGAAAACACGTTTAATTGCGAAATGTTAACATCTTAGCAAGCAGCCAACACGCTACACCTATAAAGCTACGTGTGGTTGCATATCTGTCTACGCCAGAAAGGCAAATTGATTCAAGCCACTTTACTGTAAATGAATAAAAATTTATGATGCAGCACTTTCAAATACAATACAAATCATTAAAGGCATCTGCATGACTGTTCCTCTCTAATGCATGTAAGTAAAACAAATAATGACGCAGACAATGGGAGTCGAATTTACTGCAATTCCTAAAATGTGGATGTTTGTATAAGTACATAGTTGCACATTAATTCAGTTAATAGGGGTCCTTACTGTACAAACGGAGAGAAAGAATCGATTTTGATATGTGTCGTGTAAGTTGAAAAAATCCAAAGTCGGTCAGTTGAAAAGGTATTGAAATGGCACATTTTATGGATATTTATTGCAGTTGATTTCAAATATCATGTTATTGTCTAAATGTTATTTGTGGCATTATCTTAATTTCTTTCCTTCTTCAATTCTTTGGGAATTTCACTGCCACATGTATGTTTTCTTTCTAAGCGGTGCTAGGGGAATCTACAAAATATATCACAATTAACCAGTATGTTACTGGTAAAAAACCTCTACGCCCGTGACGTTTACGTCAAAGGATCAGTTAAAGGTTGGTTTTGATAAATAAACAACACAAATAAGTATAAAAATTTGAAATTAAATATTTCGCCGACGTTTCGGAAATCTAATCTGTTTCCTTTCTCAAGGCTTTTTTTTGAAAAATCTTTTTTGCTGTGTATGACAAATACACAGCTCTAAGAATGTTTGTTATATTCAATATCCATAGATACTTACTATTTACATAGAACTGTTGATATAGTTAACAGTTTTTTAGTTTCTATACAATGTTAAGTTTGTGAAGTTCTTCTTTTAACATTGGCAGCCAAGTTGTACAGACATCTACGGAACAATTCGACACGCAATTATCCTCATTCAATAATATTATCGCGGATTCTTTTATTTTTCTTTTTTTGCTATCTCGTCGGCGAAATATTTAATTTCAAGTTTTTATACTTATTTGTGTTGTTTATTTATCAAAACCAACCTTTAACTGATCCTTTGACGTAAACGTCACGGGCGTAGAGGTTTTTTACCAGTAACATACTGGTTAATTGTGATATATTTTGTAGATTCCCCTAGCACCGCTTAGAAAGAAAACATACATGTGGCAGTGAAATTCCCAAAGAATTGAAGAAGGAAAGAAATCATGTTATTAACATTCTATTAGAAATTATTTGCATTACCGGAGTGCAAAATGTTTTCGTTTAACGAGACTTGACTTGGAAATCTTGATATGGAAGTAGTAATTCCTTCGGCAGCGGTATTTACTTTTTTGTTCAATGCTTTTGACGCTAGTATTTTACCTATACTCGTAATTGTTCTAGCACTGTTGTAAATTCAACCACAATCAATATAAAAATTGAAAAATAACCTCGCCTTATTTATTCAAGTTTATTTTAAAATTATGCCAGTGTAGTTTTAGCTAAATTTATATCGAGCAATTATTGTGCTTCATTTAATCCTTTGTTTAGATGTGTTTATTATTTGCTTCACGTATCGGAAAAGGGGAAAATACTCTTTGGAATCGAGGAAACGTCTAGACTTGGTGCAAGAGTGGAAATGTAACCGGAAGGAAAACTACTGAATCCGGAGGTAGCAGATGAATTATGTACGATATCTGACAGAACTTTACTCTTATCCCGAGTTTTCCTCTATCCCTGTTCTATCATAAAAATATATATAATTTGATTTACTTCATTTTATCTGGGTCATCCAAGGGTAAAATTATAATCCGTTTTAATTATGCAGATACCTTCCTGCTGCAACACGTGGGAGAGAATTACATTGAATGCATTGGTATCTCAAAAGAAATATCGAAAACAAATTGAATTCAATTCATTCAATTGTTAGTAGAATATATTTAACATGTATCAATATATAATTAATAATGTTAGTAAATAAATATCGTTGACTACAGATTATGTAAATTAGATCACATTATTGTGAGTTTTGTTATAACACAAATAAAATTATATAAAAAAATATTAAAAAAAAACTTATTATTTATTTATTATTTAAGAAAATTACCATAAACTTATTTTTTTTTTTTAATTTGTAGCTTTAGGAGTATCCAGTTGAGCAAAGCAACTGTGTAACAGTGTTATAGGGCCATCCCCAAAGCTTCTGGTATCCAGATGTACAAATTAACAAAAAATATTTTTCATAGTTGATTGATTTGGCTTTTATTTGATGAAAATTCATATTAAATTTAAATTCAACGAACACACTGTGGTCTAAATTTTTACGATAATTTATTATTTATCCAGAAAACAGATAATACAATACAGGGTGTTTGAAAAGTAAGCGTAAACCTTATGAGGGCGTAATCCTCGGACAAGAATAAGACAAAAAGTTCCTATCAATGTGGGTTCGGAAATGCTTTCCAAAGAAGCTACGCCCTTTCGAATGGGGCACCCTGAAGACGGTTTTTTCGCAATACTTCCGAAACTATTAACAATCAAATATCGAAAATACACACATTATATAGACTTATGACGCTGAACTCGATTCTGAACTCAGAATTTAAAAATTTTAGTCAGGGGCGCCACATATCCGGAAGGTTAAGGGCTAAAATAACCCAATTTTTTTATGTTTACTAACTAGGTCTTGTACAATTTACAAACAGTGTTTAAATTACTGTCATTAGCATCACGACAAGCTCGCAACCTATATATTAGATTGCCACGCATGCCTTGTATAATTCTTGGGCTATTTTTAATTGTCTCAAATCCTTCCTCTATCCTTTGCCTCAGAACGTCAACATTAGGTGTTGGGCGGGAACAAACTAGTTATTTTAAGTGACTCCATAAATAAAAATCAAGCTGATTTAAGTATGGAGATCGTGGTGACCATGGCACTTGACCACCACGACCTATCTAACGGTTTCCGCGTTCATAGTTGATATTAGTTCCTTGAAATTTTTGTGGGCATGGTATATTAAAGTGTTATCTGAAAAAAAGATTAATTTTACATTTATTTAGGACATTTCCTGTCATTTATATGTAATATAAATAAAAGTGGTCCAAGTACACTTCCTGGGGAACTCCGAAGTTATTTATTTCTAACGACGATATGGTATTACCTACTTTTGTGCATTGAAATCGGTTAGAGAGGTAGTTGTTAATCCACTTTAATACACTTCCAGTAAATCTATATTTTTCAAGTTTGAGTATTAGTATATGTCGATCTATAATTTCGAATGCCTTTTCACATCTATAAATACTGCATAGACGCCTACACCTTTCTCGTCAATTTTGTGTTTCCAGTGCGAAATAACAAACTGAAGAAGTAGTTTCATATGAGTGGTTCCCTTTAACTACTAGTTATCAACTCACTATCCGATGAAGCCTAAATAACAAAATATTGTGAAAATCTAAACCACAGCATGTTCGTGAAACTCAAGTTTAAATATTTTAAAGTTTTTAGTAGGTACTTATATTATTTTAAATAATAGCTTTTTTTAAATTTTTTAACAATTAGTCAAATAATTATAAAGGTTTCCATAACAAAAAATGTCATCTGAGATTTCCCCTCAGTAACTGTTAGTGGAGGAATTATACATCACAAAACCACAAAAATCAGTTATGGGGGTACCGCGCAACCCCCTCCAAAAAACCACCCCTTCGGTGAATAAAGGCTTATTTTACTGATAACTCGTTAACCGTTGAAGATATGAAAATATTGCTCATCATAAAAATGAAAGCCTGACTAATTGCTTAAAAAAAGTCATCTTATAATTTTCTCGTATATGTCATTGTTCTCGATGAAATCGATATTAAAAAAAATTGCAAAATTTATATTTTATTGATATCTATTAGTAGGTGTATAAAACTCACAACCTCTTGATTTTTTGCACTTTTAACTATTCACAGGCCCATACAAAATGACTTACTTTAATATAAGTTATAAATGCATTATCTATTAGTTCAAGGTAGTACTTCAATGCAGAAAAATTTAGGAATAAAAATATTCACATTTACAAATTTACCAGCATGTTGAATTTAGCCAAATTTTGGCCAATTTTTTAATGTTTCCTAAAAGTAAAAAAAGGCCCAAACATCTTGAAAATTTAGGTCATTTTTTTTGAGTTTATATATCATGTAACTATTTTTCCTAATCATTTAATAGTTAAAAAATTAAAAAAGTGTCATCAAAAAATTGAATACTTATGGAGCTTTTTTTGGATTTTCTTTTGACTATCTTTAACACGCTACTAAATTTGTAAATGTGAATATTTTTATTCCTAACATGTTCTGCATTAAAGTACTAACTTGAACTAACATTGCATTCATAACTTATATTATAGTCACTTATTTTTTATGGGCCTGTGAATAGTTAGATGCAAAAAAAATCAAGAGATAGCTATATTATATTGTTATTTTTATATACTAATAAATATCAATAGCCCTCAAAAATGGCAACAGAAAAGAGTATTTTATATCTCCTTCAAAAACAATTTTGATTTATCTTCCTAGCTTGTTTGGTTTTCGAGCCATTCAATTTTTTTCTATAGGCCCCGCGCAAAAAATTTCAAATAAACGTAAATTCGCGCGCATTAAAAATACAATTGAAACATTCTTTATAGGATTTTGCAAACAGCAGAAAAATTAACTATCTATAAAAGAAAAACTTTGTGTAGAAATATTAATGAAATCTTTGCATTCTTTCGATAACCTGAATTCTGGTTATGCTAGCAAATTAAAATCCTAAAATGAATTTGTCTAATTTCTTATTTGACAATTCTCATTCTAACACTAGTTTAATCTGCATGGCCGTAGGGGACTGTGTGGGTGCTAGTGTTAGAATGAGAATTGTCAAATAAGAAATTAGACAAATTTATTTTAGGATTTTAATTTGCTAGCATAACCAGAATTCAGGTTATCGAAATAATGCAAAGATTTCATTAATATTTCTACACAAAATTTTTCTTTTATAGATAGTTAATTTTTCTGCTGTTTGCAAAATCATATAAAGAATGTTTCAATACAATTATAAGCAAACAAATAATAATTCATTTTTAAATATGCATAGAGTATAAAGGCTCCAATACTAGTTAGCTAATAGATAGGTGAGGTTGTTTTTATCAGTCAATGTCAAATATAATCATTTCACACTTATTCATAGAAATTGTCTTGGTTTTGCATGAAACATCTTTATGAATGGATTTATGTCTTTCTGATGAGCTCCAGAATAAGGGCGAAAAACGTTTCAAAGGCTAAGCATTTCCAGGAAACAGAATGATAGATTTCATGAAAATGTAATCCATTGGAATGAACAATTTTTTAAGACAAGGTAGATAAATAAATTCATTTTAGGTCTTTATTCTCATTTTTAACTGAATCTTCATAATCGTAGGGGGTTATGTGGATACTAGTTTAATCTGCATGGCCGTAGGGGACTGTGTGGATGCTAGTGTTAGAATGAGAATTGTCAAATAAGAAATTAGACAAATTCATTTTAGGATTTTAATTTGCTAGCATAACCAGAATTCAGGTTATTGAAAGAATGCAAAGATTTCATTAATATTTCGACACAAAGTTTTTCTTTTATAGATAGTTAATTTTTCTGCTGTTTGCAAAATCCTCTAAAGAATGTTTCAATACAATTATAAGCAAACAAATAATAATTCATTTTTAAATATTAAAAATACAAATTTTGCAATTTTTGTCGATACCGATTTTCTCGAAAGCCATGACATATACAAGAAAATTACAAAATGACTTTTTTTAGGCAAATAGTCAAGCTTTGTTTTTATGATGGGCAATTTTTTATATCTTCAACGGTTGACGAGTTATCAGTAAAATACGGCTTTTTTCATCGAAGGGGTGGTATTTTGGGGGGTTGCGCGGCACCCCCAGAACTGATTTTTGTGGTTTTGTGATGTTTAATCCTCGCACACGAACAGTTATGGAAGGACAATCTCAGATAACATTTTTTGCGAGCTTCTGGTGTACTTTTTACTTTGCCGACTGGACTAAATTTAATTTTTTGATTTTTGGTCTTTACTTATTTTACAGATAATAGGGTATCAAATAATAGACAGACTTTTCATTTGATACCAATGTCAAGGGGGTTTAACAACCCCGGAAACGGTAGTCCATCATCTTGGGGCGTCCACAATATAGGATTTAAAATAACGTCACATAGTTTATCGTATTTTACTCATAGAAACCCTGTCATTTGATACCCATATCAAGGAGGTTCTGAAGACAAAGATGATCCGTCATTTTGGGACGTCCGCCATATTAGATTTAGAACAATATTGGTTATAATATCTTGCATTGCCACCGTACCTATATACGTGTGCAGAATATCAAAAATCTATCTTAATTAGGACTAGTCAAAATTTTTATTACAAGATTTGACCTAAACATATACGCTAACAAACTAACATACATACAAAGCAATTTAAATAAAGACTTTTAATAACGGAATTTAAATCAATTACCCAGGCCTACAAAAGAAAAAGGAAAATTTGCACCTAACCAGAATCTTCCTATCTTCTTTTGATCGCCGATATCAAATATGATGTTAGTTTGCCATTATCGCCATTCCTCGCTAACCTCAAAATATTATAGTTTCAACCCCTTATTGGTCAATTTTAGGTTAGAAGGTTAGCGAGGAATGGTGACCTGACGAAGCAAAACTAATGACATATTAGACCCAAAACCACGAAATATAATATATAAATTTAATTATAATCCATGCCCAAAACACAGGAATATACCGCTCAATCGCGTCGCGCAAAAACTTATTTAATTTTGTAGGCCTGTGTATAAGCCGAGACAAAAGTTTACAGAAATAAAAAACTTGCGCTTCTCATCTGAGGTGTATATTCTCATGTTCTCTGGACCGCTAAAACTTTGAATACAGAGTTATAAACTGATTTTGGTCTAAATTTATTTTGGCCAGAACGTCCATATTATTAATCGGATTTTGTTTAAGGTTCAGTTGGGAGTTGGAGTTTGTGGGAGGGCAGTCACATTTAGGTGACCGCAGCACCTAGGCCCCATTGGGCCCCTTGTACGTCCTCCCGAGGGATACAGGATTCCACCTAGGCCTCCAACCATCCTAATCTTGTGAAGAAGGTGGTGATGCTGCCTAGGGGAATATCCCTCAAGTCGGCCAGTGTAGGCCAACGTTCTCCCAAAATGGATTCTCTGCTAGAGGAGACTGCCGGGCACTCACAGAGTACGTGTTGGACAGTCTCGTCTTCTTGTTCACAACCTCTGCATAGGGGTGTGTCATTTAACTTCATGTTATAAAGGTGCTTCCTGAGCTGGCAATGACCAGTAAGAATTCCTGTCGCGAAGCGCAGGTTCTTCCTGGACATTCCCAGGTAGATCATCGTTGTATCCTTGTCAGGGTATCTAAGCAGATCCCTGGCCAACTGACAACTATGAGTTTCATCCCACAGTTTTTTAAATTTTCTGTGGGTGTCTTCTTTAATCATTAGCATTATTGCTGAGGTCGGCAGTATGTTGGAAGGGCCAGGTCCAAGTATACTTAGACTGGCTGCCTTCTTAGCCAGACTGTCAGCTTCCCTGTTGCCTCTGCACTGTGCATGCCCTTTGACCCAGCATAGAATGACACTGTTCATGCTGGAGGCGCCCACGAGTGTCTGATGGCATTCCCATACTGACCCTGTTGTTATTTTGTGTCTCTGTAGGGCCAGTAGTGATTGTCTACAGAATCACTTCCATTGCTCTTGTTGGTGTTGTTCTCATAGCTCCAATTGTGTTTAAACAGGCTACTCGCTGTACCTGGCTGAGCTTACGTTTCGCTACAGTCTGCTGACTCTTAGGCCACCAGACGATGGCTCCATAGGCTATCATTGGTCTTATTATAGCAGTGTAAATCCACATAGCCACTTTGGGTTTCATTCCCCAGGTTTTCCCTATGGTTCTGCGGCACTGCTCAAAAGAGATGTAAGCCTTCTTTAGTCTTTTGTCTAAATGAAGATTCCATGTTAGTTTGGCATCAAAAGTTACTCCAAGGTATTTTACTTCTGATGCGAAATTTAGTGTGGTATTTAGGAGAACGGGGGCCGTCATTGGCCCCAATTTCCTTTTCCTTGTGAAGAGGACCAGCTCTGTCGTCCTGGGGTTGACCGACAGAGAGTGTTCTCTGCACCATCTTTCGATTATTCTCAGGGCCATCTGCATTCGATCACAGAGGACTCCTTCGAATTTACCACTAAGCAGTATCGTTAGATCATCTGCGTATGCAATTGTGTGGAATCCCTCGGAGTTGAGGCGGCGCAGGAGGCTGTCAAGAACTAAGTTCCATAGAAGAGGTGATAAGACACCCCCCTGAGGACAGCCTCTTGCAACCATTCCTCTAACAGCGATGTCTCCCATGTTAATCTGTACCGCTCTTTTTGAGAGCATGTTGGATATCCAGCCACTTACGATCGGAGAAACGTTCCTGCTCGTGAGGGCTGCTGTAATTTTTGGAAAGGTGGTTTTATCAAAAGCGCCTTCTATGTCTATGAAGACACCCAGGGTGGACTCTTTATTGTCCAAAGACTTTTCAATCCGACCACTAACCGCATGAAGGGCGGTGTCGGTGGATCTGCCCGGGGTGTATGCATGCTGATTGGGATGTGTGGGATTAGCAGTGATCGCAACATCCCTCAAGTATCGCTCACATAGCTTTTCCATCGCCTTGAGAAGGAACGAGGTCAAGCTAATGGGTCGGTATGCTTTGGGGGTAGTATAGTCTATTCTTCCCGCCTTTGGTAGGAACAGTACTTTGACTTCTCTCCACACCTTCGGAATATAAAGGTGTGCTAGGCACGTCCTGAATATTGCTGTCAGGTGCGGCACTATTTCATCCAGACCCCATTGTAAAAGGGCTGGATGAATGCCGTCAGTACCTGGCGATTTGAAGGGGGAGAAGCCCAGTATTGCCCATTTAATTCTGTCTTCACTCACAATTTGTTTGGCAGTTTGCCAGTCCAGTTCGGTGGGTTGAGTGTCGGTTTCATTTGGCCATTCCTTCCGATCTGTCACTACAGATTCTGGGAAGTGAGTTTCCATAAGCAACTCTAGGCTTTCATGTAGGTCGTTGGTACTGGTACCATCATCCTTTTTCAGTAGACCTAGGTGATTGTCTTTGTTTTTGGCAAGTATTTTATGTAGCCTAGCAGCCTGCGAGTAATCCTCGATCTCCTCACAGTAGGCTCTCTATGCCTCTCGTTGTCTCTGCCTGACTAGTTTTTTGAACTCTCTTTGATTGGTTCTGTATAGCTCCCAATCTGATTCAAGTTTTGTCATTTTCGCCTTGTTGAACGATGTCCTAGCTTGTTTCTTGAGGTCGGTCAGCTTCTGGCATCACCATTTAGTGGCTTCCCCAGGCTGCTGTTGTACGGCCTTCAAGGGACACGATGCTTCGTAAGCTTTTTTCATAGCGGTTTGAACAGTTTTGACATACTGCTCAATCTCTCCGTTGTTTTGTGGCACCCCGTTGTGTACATCCCTCAGGTTCTCCCTGAGTTGACGTCGATATTCATCTCTGTCAGTGTCTCGGGGGTTCCTGAGGAGTTTTCTTGGTGCTTTGATTAATTTAATGCCGAATTCAATCCAGCGGTGGTCTGACATTGAAGCAGCGTCAGACACATGCCAGTCTTGGATCGAGTTGGATATACGGTTTGTAGCTAAGGTGATATCTACTATGGTTTGACTTCTAGAGTTAATAAATGTCGATGTACAGCCTTGGTTAATTATATTAAGGTTATTACCGATTATATAGTCGTAAAGTGACTTACCTCTAACATTGTTGTCTTTGTTGCCCCAGGTTACATGGTGAGCATTGGCGTCACATCCCATGATTAGTTCCCATTTCTGGGTGAGGCAATGAGTTACCAGGTTCTCCATTTCCCTTGTCGGCGGTGGTGTTGCCTGGTCCTGGGGGAGATACACTGATGCTATTACGACTGTTGTTGGTTTGCCTGATATTGCACATTCCACCCTCACGGCCGTGAGATCAGAGGTTGAAAGGTGTTGTAATGGCTGCATTTTGATGTGCCGGGGGGCATAAATCGCTGTCCTCGGCGTCATTGTTGGTGAGCTGAAAATAACTCCGTTTAGTTTTGTTAAACCAGATATTTTAGATTTAACTATCCAGGGTTCTTGGATTAGAGCCAGTGTATCCTGCTCCACATCGAGTCGTCGGCACAATGTTGCCGTTGCCGCTCTACTGTGTTGCAGGTTACACTGCACTACTCTTACCTTGTTTGGCTCGTTCTGTGGCGAACGTTGTCGCTCTGCCGCAGACTGTACATGTTGTGGTGGGCGCTGGCGCTCATCCACTGGTTGGTGCGGCGAGCGTGGCCGCTCTGCCGCTTGACTGGCTAAAGTTTTATTATCCATATGGGTTATTTGTTGATTTCGTCCATCTGGTTCCCCACCCGCCACGGAGCCCTCTTTGGGGATGTCGCACGGCAAGCCCGTGCGATCACCAAGGATACCAGATGGATATAGCCCCCCAGAGACAGGCAACGCTGTGAGAGGGTGGCGCAAACCTGACTGCCGAGGCAATCGACAGCCAGATCTACGGCCCCCTACGCGCCCCCTGCCGCCAGAGACTCACCCTGCCGGCCCTCTGACGGGACGACGCAGCCGGTTGATCAGGAGTGGGTTAGCTCCCGACCGCCCGTCTAGCCGAACTCCGGACCAAAGTGGCGTGTTGCAGGCACAAGGTTCAGACACTTTGTACACTTATTTGATAGATTGCTATTATTTATATATTTTTATATTCCAGTGCCTGACTTTTTAATTTAGTTTTTCCGATTCCTGTAAAAAGTCCATACATCACTGTTTAATGATTCGTATTATAAAATGTACCCTAGCTACACTTTCTTTGGAATTTAAAAAACTTTGGTTTGGTTTTTATCAATATTGAATATTATTTACGGAGTTTAAATTGACTATTTTTAATTATTTGGACAATTAATGTAAGCAAATAAAGCCGACTTTTTTCAAACTCCCCTTTATACCAAATTCAATCGCTGTAAAAAAATCAACAAAGGTGCGACAAAAAATCGAATTACATGTTAATGTTTAGTGATGTATGGACTTTTATAATTGCCACCTGAATTTTAAAAAAGATATTACAGGGTGATCATTTTTACAGGAATCGGAAAAATCAAATTAAAGAAATCCGGCACTGGAATTTAAAAAAATTATAGAAGCAATTTATCAACTGTGATAAGTGTATAAAGTGCCTAAAATTAAAACAAAATCTGATCAATAGTTACGACGTTCTGGCTAAAATAAATTTAGACCAAAATCAGTTTATCACCCTCTATCCCAGAAACTAAGAGCGACAGGAAAATTTCAATGGCCGTTCCTGAATATTCAAGTGCTCCTCTACCACGCCTAGAAGTATTTACAGTTCCTCATCAAACACCCTGTATAATGTTTACTGTAGTTTTTGTGTGAGAATAATATTGGGACAATTTGTGGACCATAATATACAGAGTATGAAAATTAAATCATTATTCTTACTTCATAAATTGTGCATAAACTATAAGCTACATTCACCCTTATTGTTTAAATATTCGGTGCTCATTAAATTTATTAAATAAACCAAAATAACTTCTGAAAGTTAGTGAATAGTACCCAAACTTACTGCTTCTACGTCTGCCCTTTACTCGACACCAGTCCTAATTACCATTTCTTAGTTCACAATTAAAGTGAAACAATTTCATTAATAAGTTAAAGGGTTACATTTCTGAGTCGACCCATAGGATAATAGTGTAGTCCTCCAGAAACTCCAACTGGTAGTTAAGCAGCTCATAAGTTCGATGAACTTTCGGGATACTTGACATTCGCCTAATTACTCCTTTTTACCAATGAAATTATCCTTTCCTGCTCCATTTTCCTCGAGACTTTTTTTCAAAATGTTCAGTTCTTTATTTACCCAAAACACATGTAAACATTTTTAAATATGGCCGGAACCATGCCCAACTATTATTTGTGTATTTGTCGGCGGCAAACCCTAAAATTTGATTTTAGTAATTCACTATAAAAACTGATTTGGGTAAATGATATTCATAATCCGATAAAAAAAAATTTCCAGCTATTTTCTTGTTGTTTGCTCTGTGTTTATTGTACCGATATGTCAAATAGCAATATAAGGTGTTCTGTTTCGGATGGCGTCAGAAGCAGGCACGCTTGTATAGCTCCTACAAAATCTCGGATAAACTCGGTTAAAACTGTGAAAAATCTCACGAAATTGTATTGAACTAAAGCGTGGACAATTCTACAACAATCGACATACATTAACATGAGTCTGGCTATTTCAGATAGTTAATATTTGATTAATATATATTGGTTGAATATGGTATTACCTAAAAGCATATATAAGTGACTTGAAAAATGGACACAAATATCTGGCAATACGATATAAACTGTGCACCATAAATGACAAGCTGGTTTATAAGAAGGGTTAAACAACTAGTTCAAGTAGTGTGGGAATCCTATAAAACAGAGATGGAAGCTACTAACATATACACATGGACGAAAAAGATAAGTCCTATTAGTAGTATTTGTTTATTAATCCTTATTAATTCTTAAACCTAACTGAATTTCTTAAAATAAAAATAAAAATTTATTAAACATAAGGCAGATCCCACAACAGAAGCGTTTGTCAGCTATCACATGTCATGTATTGGGTTTATTTACAAATACAAAAACGTTTCTCACGCAAGTAGTTGATACACAGAGCGTCCCAAATGTTCTCCTAGATTTCTTTTTATTTTTATCGATATCCAGGTTCTTTCTGACCTCTTCCTTCTACTTTTACTGTAAATAGCTATTTACCTGTGGAACGATTAATAGATGAGAGCTTTTTACAGCAAGCTAATATATGCCTTGGCATGCAAACCAAATGGACGCACTGACACAGGACTTGGAAACAAAAACACATATTTCTGGGAAACATGAAACCATATCTGGACGCAAGCGGACAGGAAGAAGTGCAGACTGTTGGATTCAAAGTCAGAAGAAGCAAAAGACTCAGAGAAAGAATAAACAAGAAGATAATGATAGATGGAAATTTAAAAGAAGCATAGAAGCTTAAAAGAAACATCTCGCAAACACCTACACTTCCCATCCGATGATGATAGATGGAAACTTAAAAGAAGCATGGAAAGTTAAAAGTAGCATCTCACAAACGCCTACAATTCCCATCCTATAGTCCTATCCCATGGCTCTCGCTGCTGGTAACAAACATGTCCCATATTCATTCCGGTCCAGCGGTATATAAAAATATCCAGAATGAATATCCGGAAGCGGCAGCAATGCTGGCTGATCAATCAATCAATCAATCAATACGTCAAAGTGCAGCATAAAACAATAAACCATTTACATTTTGTTTTACAACACCTCAAAAATTAAAACGTTAATAAAAATACAATGGTTATTATATCATATAAAAACGAATACACGTAAATACATATAAAAATGACCATATAGATATAGGATGCTCCAACTTGCAAGAGTATTTTGAACAACTCGTTTGCAGCCTTAGACTTGAGATAGCGCCAAAATAATAAAATAAAAGAATTAGAAGATCCTGATAGTTAGGAAACCATTTGCTACCATTGCTTGGACGTAACTACAAGTCTATCAACTTCATTGGTCCTCAAGCATTAAAGTACATCGAAATTGTCGGTTTAATTGTTAAATTGGCATGATATTTGTAACCTTTCCTCTAGCACACTTCTCACGTTTCTATATATTTTAATTTCATAGCTCGCAAGAACGTAAGTATCTCGTTCCTAATGTTTGTATTATTTTTTCTCTACCACCATGATCTATACTAATGTGAGTTTCCAACAAGGCATTACATACATTTTCATATCAATCAATCAATGTGACTATCTTCACAGTTGGCTTTTCGCAGAAAGTTACAAAATGATGGTATATTATCTTCCTGACTTGTTTCCCGAAGATGGCTTTACCAACAAGATATATGCGGCAATCTGTGAGAAGTGAAAAAATCGATCTGTGAGAAGTGAAAAAATCGTAACCAAGAAATCTCTACTTCCACATTCAGAGATTCGCTCCAAGTCTATTTTTGAGAAACCTTGTTCTCGTATACAACTAAAACACAATTTTATTTTGTTCAACCCTAAAATAATAGAGTGGGTGTGCTGGTGGGGATTGGGACCTTGGATGCATCAAATCCCTTCAACAGAATAAGATCAATGAGATAAGATAAGATGATAAGAGCCTGCGGTGGTAAAAAAATCGACGTTTAAAAGTGATTTATTTATTATTTGTTTGCTTATAGTAATGAAACATATTCTTTATAGGATTTTGCAAACAGCAAAAAAAAACTATCTATGAGAACTAAAAGAAAACCATATGTAAAAAATGTTAATGAAATTTTTGCATTCTTTCGACAACCTGACTTCTGGTTATGCGAACAAATCAAAATCGTAAAATTAATTTGTCCAATTTCTTATTTGACATTTTCATTATAACACTAGCATCCAACATAGTCCCCTACGGCTAAGCAGATCAATCCAGTATCTACATGACCCCCTGCGGTATGAAGATTCGGTTAAAAATGAGAACAAAGGCCTGAAATGGATTTATTTAAATACCTTGTCTTAAAAAAAATTCATTCTAATGGATTACATTTTCATAAAATTTCTCATTCAGTTTGTTGGAAATGCTCAGCCTTTGAAACCTTTTTCGCCCTTATTCTGAGCTCATCAGAAAGGCATAAAGCCAGTCATAACGATGTCTCGTGCAAACCAAGGCAATATCCATAAATTAGCATGAGTGGCTTTGTGCCTTTCTGATGAGCTCAGAATAAGAGCGAAAAACGTTTCAAATGCTAAGCATTTCCAAGAAACTGAATGTAAGATTTTATGAAAATATAATCCATTAGAATGAACTTTTTTTTTTAAGACAAGGTATGTTAATAAATCCATTTTAGGTTCTCATTTTTAACTGAATCTTCATACCGTAGGGGGTCATGTAGATACTGGTTTAATCTGCTTAGACGTAGGGGACTATGTCGGATGCTAGTGTTATAATGAGAATGTCAAATAAGAAACTGGACAAATCAATTTTACGATTTTGATTTTTAAGCATAACCAGAAGTCAGGTTATCGAAAGAATGCAAAGATTTCATTAATATTTTTTACATACAGTTTTTCTTTTAGTTCTCATAGATAGATTCTTTCCGCTGTTTGCAAAATCCTATAAAGGATATGTTTCAAAATCGACGTTGTTGTAAATGGAATTTTCTAAAGCCTAGTAGACCAGTAAAACATGGCCTCCTCTGTGCGAAATTAGAATATATAGGATTTAATGCAGTTTTTTTCAGTTATTAATGCTTTTCAGACAAAAGTCAAAAAGTTATTGTACCTCAAGGGTATCGCAAGGATTTGCCATTAGCCCTGGATCTACAACCAGAAGCGTAAGGAACGAGGAGGCGTCGGCGATCTTCTTTACAATTTAAAACTATTTGCTTCTTTTAAAAAAAGACATAATATCAGAATACAACTTTCGGATGAAACTTATAAAAGAATGATAGTTAAATACCATAGGACCAACCGTTTTTTGTTAAAATTGGTTTAAATTAGTTTTTGCAAGGTAATTTTTTGCCCGGAATGATTAAATAGGCCTCTTTCAATTTAAACTCAGATGTCATGATTTGACAATAGGAACAGTTCATAAAGTGCGTACAGGAGTGTCCTAATTCTGAAAAATCTAAAATAATTAAAAATGGATACATAAAATATCGGATTATAAAGATGGCGCCTCTCCCCATTCCCAACGTCCCTGGCTTAATTTCAATTTCGCCAAGGCCGTTAAGTAACAGATCTTATGCAACACAAGGAATCCCTGAAATATTAAATAAAACCTAATCTAGAACACCTCCGAGCCCCCTACTAGAAAACATTTACATACACATACATGTCTATAGAAAGTTTTCCCATATTTTTGCAAAAACTGTAATCACCTAAAATTAACCACAGAAATATTTGCACACCCTGTGTAGTAGTTAGTCATTGAATGAACCGACTTACATCATCATTTTCTCTAAAGCAAGTTCGTGGCGAGGTCCAAAACATGTCAAAACATAAATTAACTAGAATTATTCCATGTATGTGAATAGTGGTAACATTTGGTGTCAATTAATTGCCGCTTTAAAACTAATTTCTGACATAAATAATCGCACCAAGGTAAAGATACATTACAGCCCTGGTATGTACTGCAGTATTTTTAGATCCATCTAGAGGTTTGCAAAATTTGCATTAAATGTTATTCAGACTTACAGCTCACGGCAACGCATATGTAGAATATTTGAAAAGTACTTAGCATACAGACGCCATCAACTACAAAACTCCAAGTATTTATTTTAAAATGAATATTCTTACGGTATAAGGTTATCTGTCATGTACATGCAGTGTTGTGTATTTTCAGGTTTTGAATAAAAAATTACTTTAAACCGAGGTGAGACTTTTCAAATCTCTGTGGCTTTGGCTGAGTGTATCTGAACGCTTCAGACTTCAGGACACGGTTTATGTTCTTTTCTAGTAGTGTGCTTACATTTCTTGGATAGTTCCCGACAGTTGCAAGGCTTTTCTTTGTTTTCCAAATATGAGAATATGACTTGGTTCGTGATTTAGTTTCGTTTATATTCAAGTTAATACTTTAAAAAGCATTATTTATTTGATGTTAGATGGATCACACAAGCAGGATAGATGGCTGACAGCAAAAATTGTTGTAAACTGTACATTTAAAAAATATGTATTAGACAAAAATAATTCAAGTACAACCTGTAGGCAAGGTATTGTTATACAAGGTGTCTCACTGGAAACTGAATCGATTAATATAGGGCACAGTATGTAACAAAAAATGTTGAAAATATTTGGGAGTTAGTCAGTGCGGCCAATCCAAAATAATTAGAAACATGTGGTAGTTCCAGTTATACCGGAAGTCTATATCAACTTGCTTATTTTAAATGGAACACCCCATATATTTTCGGCTTTTCGACATGTCCATAAAATTAAGGCAAACTGCTCTGGAGTCCGGGAATATCCAGCGTCGGACTGGGACCAAGAGGGCCTAGCGGGAAAATTGCTTTGAGGGCCACATATCGATTTTTTATATATTTTTTTACATACCCATTACCTCAGCCCTATTTTTAAGTTAGGTATCCCCTTAGAGAGAAAAATAGATCGTTATTTAAATGTATTTAAAAGAAATACATAAACTTCTGTTGGGTACTTAACACGATTAAAATAAAATATATCAAATAATGGATAACAAAATAAAAAATATGAATATGCGTAACAAAAACACACATCTAGACTCTAATTTGCAAGAACGCAGCTTAAAAAATTAAAAAGTTATGTTTTTTGTTTATTAGCGAAAATCAAGCCTTTTTTAGGGTAATAATTCACAGCCATGCTTTGCAAAGGGGTTAATTAGATCTTGGATATTACAAAAATGTTTTGTGAATCAATTTTAGTTCAATATTGCGAACTCTCTGGCAGGTGAAAGTTGCCCATTTTTTTTTTCTCGGTGGGATAAACAAATAGGATTGTGCAAAAATTATTGCAACGACAGCGCCTATCTTTTGCACACTTATAAAGCACTCTAAAAGACACTTATTTAAGTAAGGTTTATAACATTTTAACAACAAATTAAAGAGTTATGGTAATAATTAAATAATGACCATATTGCAGTTTTTTTTTGCAATAACTTTTTTACCGCTGATGAAAACGAATATTTTTGCACGAATAACAAGCCTCTTCCATTACCTCTCCCAAAGCCATTCTACAAAACATGGCGGTTACTAATTTATCTAAAAAATTCTGTCTGTTTTCCCTTCATTTGCCTGGCTTATTAAGCACTAGAGCAGGAGCACAGGTGTTTATGTATATTCCGCGAGCCGGGGCTTGGGTAAAGATAAAAAATATATCAATCAAAAGTGATTTAGACGAGTCTTTGAGATTGCGATTTGCGAATGTCCAAATATCACATGGGGCAAGGGGGGGGGGGGTCACATTTTGGGTCTATAGTGGGGGGCCACATTTTGAGTCTGTAGAGGGGCCTACCGGGCGTTTGCTCGGTTGCCAGGCGCCCCAGTCCGACACTGGGAATATCCAAGAATCATTTCACTGAAGAGAAATATTTATTATTTTTGACCATAACTTTTTTCTTAGTAGTTTATTTTAAAAAACTATAAGAGTACCTAAGTATGACCATAACAAGACTATTACTATGAATTTTCATTCAGTGCTTTGTAAAATTTAAGATTTAAAACTGTGAAATGAGAGGATTAACATAATTCTTAAATTTAAATCTAGCTATTTTGCAAACCACTGAAATTATTGAGTGAAAATTAATAGTAATAGTTTTGTTATGATTCTACTTAGGCACTCTTATAGTTTTTTTAAATGCACGTATTAAGAAAAAAAGTTATGACCAAAAGTAATAAATATTTACCTACCTTAATTTATTTTAGTTAGGCATTAAAGCGGCAATTATTTTTTGGGAAATATATGGACAGTCGAAGCAAAATTTACCAAAAATTTACTTTTTAATCAACAGAATCATCATTACTGGAGTGATTTGAATCTGCAAGTGTTCAGGGAGCAAAATATGCAAGAACATTGGCAGTTTAATGTTTACTATGCCATGAAAAGCGATACAGTAGTGGTATTACAATGTTGTGAGGAAAAATGATATAGTAAGTTAAAAAGATTTCTTCTTCAGCTAATAAGTCTAAGGCTTCCTCCTTTAAATGCCTGCTTTGATAGAGCCAAATATTTCAAAATTATCTAATATGCGTTTTACAGTGATTGGTGATGGTTTCTGTTTTTGTGGGTATGGAGTAGCAAATGGTTACATGTTTTAGATATTACTTTATCATATTCTCCATAAATAATAAACAAATTTGAAAATTCCTCGTGGGTATAATTTAAACTTGCTGGCATTTTTTGACATGAGAGAATGACGGACATTGATGATTGTTTCAAATTATGGCTAAGTTGATAGCAAAATTCTTGAACATTTAAGAAAATCCCGAATATATCAACAAATTATAATTTTAACCCCTACAATGCCTATACCAGAAAAAACATAATTTAATTTTCGATATTAGTGACTTTTTGATAATAACGAGTAAAATTATGAGATTGTTTTGCAGCTAAAACTTTGCCTAATATATTTTTTTTATTAGCTTCCTTTTTCTGCAAAACGACGAACGCCGCTGTTGAACTTTTCAGTGCTTTACCGTGGCATAATCTCCTGATGGGTAAGTATTTTCCACATAAATTTAAAAAAAATCGCATTGTTAATAAACGAGCTGTGATATGGGAGTCATGAAAGGTGAGACACGCTGTATGTTTGAAATCAGGAAAGAAAATTTGAAAAGAAATCGGAAATAAAGAGACGGCTTTATTTAGAGAAAATACCTTTAATTTTGTATCACGTCACCTAGGCAGGCTATTGTTTTTAGTTGCATTTAAAAAGAACTAAAATTTCTGTATTTAATTTTCTTTTCGTAAATACCAATGAGTGCATAGGGGGAGGTCAAATTATATTGGATAACTCTATATATGCTTATCAAATTAGATCTGCTTAATCAATTAATATTAATGAATTCTTCATAAAGCCAAAGTTATGCACATCCATTATTATGTTTTTTTTTAAGTTATGATTTATAAAAGATTAAAGTTAGATAATTTAATTTGCTATGTTTTATTTAACGAATATTAAATTTATTTTGTATCTCACCTTCTCTTATTACATCTAAATCAGAAACTTGGGATTTGGTGTATATGCTAGAAACCAGGGCCACCAATTTACCACTCCATTATTAAAAGGGTTAACAAAATTAAATTGAGATGTTCAGTTTAAATTTGGTACACGTGTGTATTATAATGATATCTGAAATTAGATTATTAAATTTTGAGATGATTTCGTTAAATGGATGGTTGCAAATAGAGGAAAATAAGTAACACGAGCCAGTAAGAGTCCAGGAATATGGGATTTGGTGTATATACTAGAGACCATAATCTCAAGCTTTTTATGGGATATGCCACGCCCACCACCACCCCACCCCATCATTAAAAGGGTTAACACAATGAAATAAGGATATTAACTTAAAATTTGGTACACGTACGTATTATAACGAGATGTGGAACTAGGTTAAATTTTGAGCTTACTTCTTTAAATTTTTATGGTCGGGTAAATAGGGGTAAATAAATAATGCAAGCTAGTAAGGGTCCAGCAATTTGGAACTTAGATCTCAAGGTCTCATTTTTCTTTATGATATTTGCCACCTTCATCGCCACCTTCTACATCCCCACTCCATTATTAGAGGGGTTTTCAAAACAAAATTGGGCTTTAGTGTGTGCATGGTAACAAAAGTTCTCAAAAAATATTTGGACACCAGCCACCTCGGAACCGACGATTTCAAATTATATTATTAAAATTCTACGAACAATTATTTCCACTTACTAGAGTGCCAATATAGTATCAAGATGTGTTCGTTTAAAGAGACTCGGATGGGGAATTTAGATGTGAAAGTGATGATTACCTAGACAGCAATTTTTTGGGAGCTGCCGACTACTTAACTTGTGCATCACTTTGTCTAAATGGACTTCATATTAATTAAAAAAATTTAAAATAATTTCATGTGCTAGTATGTATACTATTTCTGGCTCTCTCATAAGCCAATTTACATATTCTTAACTTGTAGTAATAATCTTGACTGTATACAGGGTGTTCGATAAGGCGATGCCGACCTGGGAAAGGGTGGTAGAGGGGTCATTTGGCATCTATGTGAACCAAGCATGCATATATGAAAAACGCTACGGTTTTCTCTATTTGCCGATTTTGTTCTTTTTAAAAAAATACCCATTCTTCATTATTACAGAAATAATGTGTCTCATTTTGAACACCAAAAATAATAAATGTGCTCAAATAATAATGTTTGCTTTAAATAAAATTTATGAAACGGTAGTTCTATTTTTGTAGAAAGAACGCGAATATTTAATTTTTGATTAAATGAAAAAGTTTTGTCGATTGATAGATAGTCTTTCATGTTTTTTAGTGACTGGTCAAAGTTGATGGTTGTATGATAATGCCACTGAAAGAGGATAAAGCAGAGTAGCTTTAAAAGTTATTGTAATTTCTAGATCACTTTTTAAATTTTATAACACTTTGAAAATCGACACTTTTAATTGCCATTATATCTTTTTCTAATAAATTTCGTTCATTTTTTTTTTATTTAACAAAACTTATAATTTTGTTTTTAGTTGCAAGCTTATGTATCTCGGATAAAGGATAAAACAATTTCAGAATATCAAAAGTTTAATTTACCGCGTAATACTTACATAAATGACGAAAAATGGATATTTTTTAAAAAAGTGCAAAATTGGCAATATAAAAAAGATCGTAGCATTTTTCATATAGGTGTGTTTGGTTTATATAAATTCCAGATGACCCCTCTACCACACTGTTCCATGTCGGCATCGCTTTATCAAACGCCCTGTATAACAAGCATTCAGAAAATGAAAAATAGGTTCTTTACCTATAAGTGTTTGAAATAACTCTCTCCATCGTTAAATTGAGCGTAAAATTATTAAAAAATTTATTGAGTAAAAATATTACATGCATAAATAGACTGTTTATAGAGATAGTGTTGAAATTTATGGTCTATATTAAAATCATTCCGGCAATAACCACGTTTTTTCGCTTTTTTAAATATATTTTCAATATAGGTAATATGAAGAATTTTACAGGTCATTTGCTTTTATTTACCACGTAGTTTATTACAGACTACAGACACGTCATACATTTTTTTAAAATATCTGGACCTATCAACCATATATAGTATGTTTTACTTTTTTTGACTCCCATATCACAGCTCTTTTTTTTAACAATGCCATTTTTTGAAAATTTGGGAGATTGTCACGGCAAAATATTTAAAAATCCACCAATGGCGTCCGTCGTTATGAAGAAGAATAAAACAAATTTTCCAAAAGAAAGTTATTTTGCAAAGTTTTAACTGTAAACAATATAATAACATAATCTTATTCACAGTTATCAAAAACTCACTGAAACCGAATTTTAGTAAAAGTACCTAGTGTACTTAGAGTACTTAGTGATCACGTAATAGGAAAATAAAACGTCCTATTTTAAAGTAACGATTGTTACAGTGACAACTTTATTCTCGGGCGTAATTAGGAGTTAGTTAAGCTGGAGGAATGCAAGCTTTCTAATTAGAATTAATCAGGTGACGCCAGTCAGTTTACTTAACAGTCAAAATCAAACAATAATTGACTTGGAAATAAAAAAAATTTCATATTTAGACAAATTTGATTCATGGACAGTTCAATAAATAGTAAAAGTTATATAAATAACTAAATCACAGTTTCCTCAACATATCACATGCTTAATTCTAAATGGAACGACTGTCTTCCTTCAGCGTAATTACGTCCGATAATAAACTTATGACTAATACAACAGTGTTCTGTTTATATCCAAATTCCAATTTCTTTTCAATTTTCTGTTTATATTCAATTTATAATTTCCAATTTATTATTTTCAACATTATTGATACGAATTAATAAATTATTTATTAATTTTGTATCTGATAGTTCTTGTTTTCAAGATATTATTTCATAATCTTATTATTTCATTGATGCTCACAAATTTTTTATTTAATGTCAATATTTTCGGTTGTTTTACTTCTTAAAAACGATTCTTACTATTCGATAGTACAAAACCAACTAAATTCTTCAAATGTTAATTAAACTGCCACAACTAATGACTAATTAATTTACTTTTCTAACCCAACATTCTTTTAATTTGAATGTATTCCCTTATACAATATGTTCTTATAACAACTTAATCATTGCCTAAATTATATATTATATCTTCTTTTTAGTTTCACCAAAAAACAATGTATTTTAACTAATTTATAAACTGTCAAAATCTGTCAAATGTAAAATTATGAATTATTTTTTACATGCAGATTTTAAAACTATAGCAAATTGCTTAATAACTTACTCATAACAATTTACTAAAAATTTATTGTTAGTCCCATCTAAACTTTATATTATTCTATGCATCTGTAATTAGTGATATAAATACCTTATCAGTGCATACCAATATCTACTAGCTTTATGGCTATTTAAAATTATACTATGCATGGTTATTTCTCTCTCACCATGTCATGTTAAAAGAAATAAATTACACTCTTAAATGAAAATATCTAATAAAATATTAAAATGTCACTTTTAAAATACTCGTTTTGAAATATAAGATTTCCAATGAACATTAAGACATTATTCAACTTAGAGTAAGCATATTTGAAAGTATGTGAATTTCATATCAATATGTGTTTTTTATCGGAAGTGAGTTAAGTGAATAGACGTGTTTTTAAGATGCTCTCTAAAAGCGGTAAAAAAGTGGTAAAACCCCCGCTAAACTCAAAAAAAAAATCAGCCACCGGTAGATTAAAAAATTTTACGTGAAATGAAGCGCCTCAATAGAAAAATAGAGTTCATATGGAATTAATATCTACACGTTTTTCTAATAATATTAAATAAAACGAGACAAGAAAGCTGAAGTGAAATGCAGTGTTCCTACGTACACCCTAGACGATCCAACAGGATACTTTTTAAGTGGTTCATGGGCAATAAATAATAGCATAGTCAGTGTCAAAATGAGGCACATATGTTTACAAAGCAATATGGCTGTGTTGTGTCCTAAAATAATTGTATACAGTGGGAAGTTTTTAAATGGACAAAATCAACTCAACCCAAGATAGAAGAGGAAAGGAAATAAAATAAAACAGCAATCACAATCACGCTGCAGAAAGACAGATGAGCTATAAATTATTTTATTTTATTTTATTTTATTGATATTATTATATTCTATCTCTCTATCTAATCTTTACCACCTTAATTTTCATCAGCTCGATTTATTGATTAAAAATGTAATATTTTATTATTAATTTGGAGGGCGGAAATTGAAACCGATTGTCTCAAAGAAACGACATATAGTGTGAGCAAACTATCCCTTCGGAACTCTTTTTTCTCATAACGCGCAAAAAATATTGTTACCGCGAGATAGGGCCCTTCCCAGCAACTCCACTGTAAATGGATATTTACCTGTGGAACGGTTAATAAATAAAAACAAAACAAAAAATAAATAAATAAAATGAAAGCTGCCAGATTCAGAAAGAGAAGAAACAGAAAACTTAGAAGAAGAAAAATAAGGAGATGATGATAGATGGAAACTTAAAAGAAGCATGGAAACTGAAAAGAAGCATCTCGCAAACATCTGCACACCCCAACCGATGATGACAGATGGAATCTTAATAGGAGCATGGAAACTTAAAATAAGCATTTCACAAACAACTCCTAATTCTATATTCCCACCCCATGCGTCATGCGGCTCTCGCTGCCTGCAACAGGCATGTCCAATGTCCAACCCGGCGGTATATAAAATATTCGAAATCTGGTTCCGGCACGCGGTTTGGCGGACGACCAAGCTGCGTGTTGGAACGAACCTCTATGGATGCCTGGAATCGGCAGCAATGCCCACCTTACGCTGGCAAATCAATCAGTCAATCAATCAATAAATATATATATTTATAAATTACAAACGATACGTAATGAGACAACACTATTAACATCGAGTTTCAGATATTCTTCGTTAGTGACAATTCGTTTTTTGGCACGCCACTGTTAAGTGGTATGAAAAGCAGAAATCTCTTGATGTCTTCATCATGATAGACGGGATATTAAAAATTCTCACCTGCGCCGAACAATCTAATAAGTTATTAAGATTATTCCCTTTGTGCTGGATAATCTGATAATATCGGCATCCCGCGTTTAAAAGAAAGACGGATAGGTCCCATGTTTAAATAAATCCTCAGAACCATAACATATCGTGTCATTTTATAATATTAAATACAATATAACAGCATGCGTAATGATCAGCCTGATTTCGGATCCTAGTTGTTCGATAGTTCTTTTTCATACTTTAGATGTAGTTATGATAAAGAATGTTTCAATACAGTTATAAGCAAACAAATAATAATTCATTTTTAAAACATACATAGAGTATATAGGCTCCAATACTAGTTAGCTAATAGATAGGTGAGGTTGTTTTTATCAGTCAATGTCAAATATAATCATTTCACACTTATTCATAGAAATTGTCTTGGTTTTGCATGAAACATCTTTATGAATGGCTTTATGTCTTTCTGATGAGCTCCAGAATAAGGGCGAAAAACGTTTCAAAGGCTAAGCATTTCCAGGAAACAGAATGATAGATTTCATGAAAATGTAATCCATTGGAATGAACAATTTTTTAAGACAAGGTAGATAAATAAATTCATTTTAGGTCTTTGTTCTCATTTTTAACTGAATCTTCATAATCGTAGGGGGTTATGTGGATACTAGTTTAATCTGCATGGCCGTAGGGGACTGTGTGGATGCTAGTGTTAGAATGAGAATTGTCAAATAAGAAATTAGACAAATTCATTTTAGGATTTCAATTTGCTAGCATAACCAGAATTCAGGTTATCGAAAGAATGCAAAGATTTCATTAATATTTCTACACAAAGTTTTTCTTTTAGTTATAGATAGTTATTTTTTCTGCTGTTTGCAAAATCCTATAAAGAATGTTTCAATACAGTTATAAGCAAACAAATAATAATTCATTTTTAAAACATACATAGAGTATATAGGCTCCAATACTAGTTAGCTAATAGATAGGTGAGGTTGTTTTTATCAGTCAATGTCAAATATAATCATTTCACACTTATTCATAGAAATTGTCTTGGTTTTGCATGAAACATCTTTATGAATGGCTTTATGTCTTTCTGATGAGCTCCAGAATAAGGGCGAAAAACGTTTCAAAGGCTAAGCATTTCCAGGAAACAGAATGATAGATTTCATGAAAATGTAATCCATTGGAATGAACAATTTTTTAAGACAAGGTAGATAAATAAATTCATTTTAGGTCTTTGTTCTCATTTTTAACTGAATCTTCATAATCGTAGGGGGTTATGTGGATACTAGTTTAATCTGCATGGCCGTAGGGGACTGTGTGGATGCTAGTGTTAGAATGAGAATTGTCAAATAAGAAATTAGACAAATTCATTTTAGGATTTCAATTTGCTAGCATAACCAGAATTCAGGTTATCGAAAGAATGCAAAGATTTCATTAATATTTCTACACAAAGTTTTTCTTTTAGTTATAGATAGTTATTTTTTCTGCTGTTTGCAAAATCCTATAAAGAATGTTTCAATATAGTTATGATTGTGTTAATCGTCTGTTTGAAGAAGTGTATCCGGGTACTTAAACAACTTTTTTCGTACGATTGTTATCTGTAAAATAAATTTAGAAAAGTTACAGCTGGTTTTATTGTCGTCAGAACATGATTTTGCGAATCTGTTTATTATACTCTTCACAGACATGAAAACGAAAACATTGCATTTGATCGGCATATTTTTAAAACTGTAAATATGGCTCGTAGAGGAAACTTTTACATATTGTGTTAGTGATTGAATTCCGAATATAATTTAAAATGCCATTATCGTCCGACTGCCCATCCATCTGTCTACCTGTTCCAGCACATTGGTTATAGGTTCTCCAGATTTAACACTTTACCAAACACACTGTATAAAAAGTAGTGGTCAATTTTGAATTTGCAAATGAATAGAAGATATTCGTTGGAAAATCGGAAAAATATATATAATAAATTTTAGACACTAAAAGGGTGGTTTTTGAGGGAGTTCAAAAAAATTATTTAGTTTTAAAATTCTCTAAACTTTGTACATAGGATAATATTGTACCCGTGAATATACCAAAAGCAGTAAAACATTCTAAGGAGCAAGGGGATAGTTTTTGATATTATTTTAAAATTACGTAACTTTTTGAATAAGATTTGTGAATCTACGAAAATAATGTAAAGCAAATGTAGTGAAATAAATGTAAGCTTTTAAAGGATGGTTTTTGAAGGACAATTTTATGTTTCTAGGAGGACAAAATTATTTCAATTATCTTTCTGTTTTTGATGCAAACTGGTGTAGCGTTGTTTAAAAAAAAAGTTTTAGTTTGCCCAAGTTATTCAAATGTGGGCCACCCTACGAGCGACGTGGTTACCGTCACTGGTTTAACCTGGCTAGCACAGCAAAGATACGCAGAGCAATAAGGCAGTGAGTTCAAGCCTTGGACGCCATGATTACATAGTATAATCAAGGAAAAAGAAAGATAAAGATAAACAAAAGACATATTACATATATACAGTAGTACTGTATTACAAAATATTACATTACAGAACAAAAATTAACTATCAGCGATACTGTATAGCAAAATATCAACAGAAATATGTATAAAGTAAACCATACTACAAGATACGCTATATTACAATTTGCTCAACAGCAAAATAAATTTGAGGCGTTTACGAGACAAAAAAAAAATATTACAAAAGATACGTCTTGTAACTTTACCTCAATACTAAAAAATCATATATTACAACAAAATGTGACCATTTACGAGATTTAAACCGAAATATATTACAAAGATATCTCGCAAACGATCCGACAAACAAAATATTTACAGCATTAGATATACTAAAATGCAACAAAAAATTTACATTATTAGATATGCTAAAATAGCGACACAAAATGTATTACAAATATAAGATAACAAAACTTAACCAAATAAAAGATATGCAGTCTCATTCGAACTTGATATTTATTTGAGCCTACCAGTATATAGCCTCCCTGCTGCGAAATGCCAAATACTCAAAAACGGGACACCCCAAGTTATATAACCGCAAAAAGATAATACTAGAACTCAATCCTAGCAAATAAATACACATTTCACCGCGCCTCGAACATCCGAAGTAATCCATATAAGTGATGCGACTTGACGAGACAAATCTAGGAAATTTTAGATTACACGACGGGAATTTTGTGCATATAATTACCGATATGCCTACCCACTGAGACACATCCAAAACAAAAGTACTTTCACAAAGCGAATTTGCGATACTGGTAAAATTCAAATAATATCATATTATCAAATAATTACGATTACGTTAAGCGTTGACACAAGAAATTGATACTACGACGAAATATTTGTAACGGCGAATTTAAGACAAAAGTAACTGCGAATGAATGTATAGCAATGGATATGTGAAAATAATCCATTTTACATGTAATAATCAAAAGTACTTTTCTACTGTTCTAATATCCTGATGAGATAAATTCCTAAGTACGCTCCTGTTCAACGATGATGATAGATTTAAAAGTTGCGTATATATGTTTCACACGTGGCTGCCTTAATCCCATTTTGAGGTTATGCAATTGTAGAAACGTGCTCGTACAAAATTTGTCACCAAAACAAAATGAAGAAAATATCTTCGCCCAGAATTATGTTTACTTGGTAGAAAATCTAAAATAGGTTGTGGCGAAATATTTCGTGGTAAAGACAAACACAGTATTCTTATCCAAAAACTTGTTATCAAGAAAACCTAAAAGTGTAGTGTTGAGATACTTTGACGTTTAAAAGAAATGTGTTACTTTGAAGAAAAAGTGTTGCGTTGAGATGCGTCGACGTTGAAATGAAATTTGTTCTTATATGGAAAAAAAATTAAAATAATATTTTTAAACATTAAATGGTATTTAACGATATATAATTATTTAACTATTACCTTATATGTCTATAAGGGTTTTCCATTTTAATATCCCCTTAGAGGATAACAAAATTTTAAATACGTCCATCTCGAATAACGGCTCGAGTGAAAGAGAAGGAATTTAGTCTAGCGCGGCATATTGTTAGATAGTTCCCGGACCGACAGTTATGTTGCCCCGCCCAAAAAGTAGTTCTCTTTTATTAAGGAAATATTAAATTAAATAAAGGATCTATATTTGTGTTGATAGTTCTACATTTCATGTGGCTAATAGACTTTATTATAATTACATTACTCAACTTCATTTTAAAGTCAGTTTGATTTATTTAATTTAATTTGAATATTACCGAGAGTGCGTTGTCTAATATCCTGAGGCGTAAGCATAAGCTACTGACAATTTCTCACCTGTCTAGGAAAGTTCGTTAAAGTACCAGCAGAGGGAAATAAAATTATCGGTAATCAATAATAATTTTTCTAATAAATGTTATAAAATGTAACGAAAGATGCTATTGCGCATTCCGCACGTTACAATGGTTTACTTTATAATTTTAGGTTGTCCTTGAAATAATATTAAGCTCTGTTGTAAATTAACTTGTACTTAAAGTTAATTGCTCCAAGAAGAGAGATATAAAAGTAGGGAATAGTAATTTTCTGAATATCTACAAATTCTTGCAGCTGTATAGTTTTATTCATCTTGATTTAAGTTTTGCCGTTTTAAGAACTATAGTTAGCTACTGTTACTTTATCATTTTATGGAAGAAAGAGCTGCCACCATCTGCTACTTTATTCATAATTCTACTTTTTAGTTACTAATGCTGTCACGAGGAAGTCTCTTTGAGGTATGGTCGGTGGAATCTGACAAAGTGGAAAAATAATGGAATGTACTTGCATGTCCCTAATCTCTGTACTTTTTGGCTTTTTCACGTGTATCAAACCATTTCCTTACCAGACCAGGTGTTTTGGAGGTTGATGGCTGATTAGACGTGTCCTCTATAACTTTTCCGGTGCACTAAATTTAATTTCCCCATCCAATCAGGAATCATTAGCTTTTAAAAACTTGACCTTAATCCTACAACCTTTTCGCCATACTTCAGAAATTTGATATCCAATTTTTTAAATTTTGTCCATTATTGCATGTTCTAAAGTTCCTCTGCAATATTATAAGTTAAGGGCATAAAAGTACATACTGTTATTTTTTTTTCTTTGTCAGATTCCATTGACCATACCTCAAACAGGTTTCTCCGTGGTACAGCATATGTAACTAAAAGTAAAATCATGATGAAAGTAGCAGGTGGAAGCAGTTTTATTTCACAAAATGATAAAGTAATAATAGGTAATTATAGTTCTTAAAACGATAAAACTTAATTCAATATAAATAAAACTATACTGCTGCAAGAATTTGTAGATATTCAGAAAATTCCCTAATTTTACATCTCTCTACTTAGAGCAATTAACTTTGAATACAAGTTAATTTACAACATATGTTAATGTTATTTCATGAACAATCTAAAATTATAAACTAAACCATTTTGCATCAAAAACAGAAAAAAGATAATTGAAATAATTTCGTCCTCCTAGAAATATAGAATTGTCCGCTGCACCCTTCAAAAATCATTCTTTAAGAGCTTATATTTATTTCACTACTAAACAATTTGTTCCGTATATTCACATATCTTATTCAAAAAGTTACGTATTAATATAACATTTAATTTTCAACCCTCTTAAAAACCATCCCCTTGCTCCTTAAGAATTTGTTTACTACTTTTGGTGTATTCACGGGGAAGATATTATCGTATCTACAAAGTTTCAGAATTTTAAAACTAAATATTTTTTAAAACACCCTCAAAAACCAGCCCAGTGCGACGTTAATTTGTTAGAGCTTTTGTAAAATTAATTGTGAATTACATCCTCTTGAAAATCAACACCAATAGGATTAGATACAAATGCTAATTAACTAATTATACATTTATTACTATCCTCCTTTTGCGGATTTAGTATAGTCAAAAAGGTATCCTAAAACACAAAAATCACGCAATTTCAGAATTATAATTTGAAGTTTAATATTTTTGGTAAGAATCTAAATTTTTTCCATTAGGATCACCCTGTATAGGCAAACCATGTCCTCATTCAATTCTGCTCCACCTTTTACTCTTGAATTTTTTAAATATAAATCATTGAATATATTCTTCTATTTATTTGAGTATTATTATAAAGGAACCTTCAAAATCGAACTTTCGCATCCGCTAAGTAGACAAAGTCACTTTTAGGGTAGATATACAAAACCAGATTCGGGAAAAAGTTTGTTAAGTGCCCTAACACCTATGTGGGATATAAGAGTAAAGTTTAGATTAAATACTCAGCCGGCTTCTCTACAACTTCGCACATTGCCTTCTATTAATCAGATTATTTGAACGCGTTTTAGAAAACTCCAGTAGGTCTTCTTGAAGAATTAAATACTAATAATTCTTAATCAGGTCGGGTGAGTGTAAACACATATAGTCGAGTGCAATTAGGTCTTTGCCTGAAAACCCGTTTATAGTGAATGGATTTTCATGGAACTTTTTACATTGACTTTCTAATACAGAGTACAAAGAAGTACTCTTTAAAATAGCCGTTTTAGTTAAGGGTCGTTACCACTCCATTTAGAAGGGTGGGCAAAAAAGTCAAATAGTAACCACCGAATCTGACATAGAATGATATTGTAAGAAAAAAAGGTAGTGTACGACTTTTCATGAAAATTTATGTTTTAAATGTTATAAGGATAAAAGATTACAATTTTAGCTTCAATAAATTGCTACTTTGAAACTGATTTTCGTAAATAACTCAAAAGTCGAAATATACCTAATGTTTAAATCTCAAATGTCAGAAGCAATCAGTATGATGTTAAAAATACATATAATAGAAATTAAAGGGCTTGAAATACTCTTTCATAGGAGGTTTTTTCTAACTTGTTGTAAAGCCTTCAGCTTCACACCCTGTAAGTGCATATTTTATATTTTATTTTTAAAATGTAGTGTAATTTGTCAAGTCCGCAGTTTTGTATATTGTTCGAGAATATTTCGTTGCTAAGCCTAAACATGCAACTGTATTTACTTCTTCTGATTGGTTCAAAATTGTGGTATGATAATTTCTAATTGGCTCGTTGGTGACGGCGCATATATGACGCTTCCCCACCATCATGGGCAAACAAAACTAAAAACTTGGAAAAGAGTTAGTTGAGATAGAAAAAACAAGTTGTTATGTTGGAGTTAATCGAAATAACCAGTTCTAAATTCTAAACTCTAAATTGTACAATTCTTCTTCGATCTAGGTAACCTCTGAGTTTCGTATCGACAAGTCAGTTTTATTAAAGTGACTTAAATTAAAACGCATTGTGTTTTTCTACAAGAGTCCCACCAAGATTCCGTTTGCAACAATTTGTACAGCTTGAAAGATAACATTGTTGTGTGGAAAACAATGAATGATTTGTATTTTTTTTTTAAGAGAAATTTGGGATTTGCCTGCTGCTATTGGCCATATAATGGAAATTCAAAACATATACAGGGTGATTCGTGAGGAGAGGGTCGTACTTTACCAAAAGATAGAAAACATTGAGGTGATCTTAAATCCCAAAACAGTAATGGCTAAAGCGGCCCCGTTTTCGAAATACAGGGTGTTTTATATTTTTTGGAAGAATATTCTTTTCGCCATATATCAGTAATGCGTAAGCGGAATCCAATGAAATTTTGTATTTTGATTACAGTAGTCATTTATCATCTAATGCCTGGGATATTAATAAAATATCAAGGCCGGACCCAGAATAAAAATATTTTTAATTTATTCCTAGAAAATAACACTCTGTGTACTGTTTATGAAATATTTGACATTAAAATATTAATTTACACCTAGAAAGATACAACATTCCATAAAAAAATCTTTTGGCACCATTTCATTGTTTAAATAAAAAAATTAAATTTTGGAGGGTTCAATTTTTTTTTCTTTAAATGAGAAATTGAGAGAAAAAAGTCACTCTAGGGATTAACAAAATATTATTTTTTTGTTCCCTATCTGAACTAGCAAAAGGTAGTGCAAATAGGGAGAATAAAAATTCATCACATATACCTGGTGAAATAAAAGAATATTTTGTAATGAATGTGTAATTAATAAACTTAACAATATTGTAATTAATGAAAATTAACAATTTAACTAGGACATAAGAAATCAGTCAAACTTACTAAATTCAACTAAATTATTTTGAATCACAGTCTATTTTCAAAGTTACCACCGCCAAACTCAATACATTTTCTTGATCGATTTGTCATTTCATTGTTTTTAATTTCATTACAAAAATGCTCAATTCTTGTTGTGGGAGTTAGATTTTGCTATCCCCTGCAAAAGACTTTACAAATTAATAAACTGTTTCTGTTCAAACCTAGACTGAATTATATCGCTTTATTTCTGTTTTAGATGTATTACTTTTCAGCTTAATTCATAGCTTCTTCTCCTCCAAAATTTAACAATGTAAATTTTGAAATAAGCATGAGATTAAAATATTAATATTCTGTGTACAGTTATTAAGCTTCAAAGCTACAAAATATTTTAATCTATAATAATTTTATTTCTTTTGTAGTTAAATTTATCTGTTTGAGAAATAATTAAATAATTTAAAATATCTCCAGAAGATAGGTATACTTAAACATTTTTCCGCTGCACAAGAATCTGAATACCTATTTGATGAGGACATCCTAGCAAATTTGTAATATATTTTCCAAAACTATATTAATGTGTTTTTCGCAAATACAAGACGTAGAGTATATTGCATTCGATCGGTACATTTCTAAAACGATAATATCGCTCATAGAGAAAAAGTGTTAATACTATTATGGTGGTAATTGAATTCTGAACAACTTTCAAAATGTACATCCGTCCATCTGTCTGCTTGTCCGTCTCTCCTTCATGTTTCTTGAAAACACGATAATTTAAGAACCAAAAGTCGGATTGTAGTAAAAGTAAGTTAGCGTTAGCGATTGAAACAACCCTGTTGTTTTTTAACAAAATCGACCAAGAAATAAGGAAGTTATTAATTATTTGAATTTATTAAATAATTTTAAGTATTAACCTTTCAAGGTATTTAAATTTTAAAGAGCTTATACTGTAGCTCAGAAACAGGGACAAATAATGAAATAAAACTAGGTTACAACGTAGAAGCATATAAAATATATTCTGTTATTAAGAATTCTTTTAAAATGACTAAAACTAAAACAGAAAGCAAGAAGACATAGGAATGCTTTTATGGTCCATGTTAATATGCTCCAGTAAGCAAAATATATTAAAATTATTTTCATATTCATACATATTTTTGTGTTACCATTTTGAATAATATACTTGTGTTACACACATTCTAGATAATAAACGTGTATGAATGTACATGGGAATATTGTAATAAATAATTATGCAAGATATCAATAGTAAGGTACATCCGAATCGAAATATTTTTAACCAGCGCACACTGCAAGTGGGCGGCGTTATAAGTCAAAAAATCGGTAAAGTTATTTACACAGAACTTCCCTCGTTATTTGTGCATGACAGTCACTCAAAAAAATTATTAATTACGAAATGACATTGGGAATAATAATCGGAATATAATTATTGGTATTATTACAAAGAAAACCTGATAACTTTTGGTCAAAAAAATATACAGAGTCTTCATCCAACAGCAAAAGTTCAATATACTAAATAACAGGTGCCAAATATGGAAGGCTTGCGCAAATACCTTTATAAATGTCCACCATGACTCAATTATTTCTTGGGATGCCATTATTCAATAAAAGTATATAATAGGATATGCCAAATATTATTGCCATCTCTCACATTTTCAATCCCACATTCACGTAATGGAGTGGAAGTATAGTGGTGATTAAAATATAGAACAAATTTTCAAAAATGTTTTCTGTCTATTCTAGTGTTAAATTTTTTTCCAAATTGGTGAAAATATGTTGCAAATTTTTTTTCCGAAATAGGTTTAGAATGTTATGAAACGTGGAAATTTTAAATTCGAGCAAAAAAATATTTCGTCTATTCTATAATGGTGATAAATAGATTACTAAAACATGTTTCCATTTTTTTTTTATTTTCCTAAAACATTTTTAAATTTGTTTTAATAAATTTGGAATGCCATGGAAGCGTGGAAATTTTAAATCGGAAAAAAATTGCACCTATTTTCGGTAAAATTTTTTCAAAAATTTTTAATTTTTTTTTTATTTTTCTTTAAATAGATTTAGAACGCTATGTAACGTGGAAATTTTAAATTTTGAGTAAAAAAAAAATCATCTATTTTGGTGGTAAAAATTTTTTCAAAAATGTTGGTAAAAATTTTTCATTTTTTTTTTCTTTTAAATGGGCTTAGAATGCCATGAAACGTGGAAATTTTAAATTTGAACAAAGAAAAAAATTTTTTTTAGTGGTAAAAATTTTTTCAAAAATGAAAAAAATTTTCAAAAAATTTTTTTTTCTGAAATAGGTTTAGCGCGTCATGAAACGTGGAAATTTTAAATTTGAGCAAAAAAAAATTTTTTTCACTATTTATTCCGTTTAGACGGTCCACCCTGTATATTTTTCAGTGAAAATTCTACCAGTCCTTCGGTGACAGTAGGGTTAACTACCTACCAAATTTGACTGTTCTCCGTCAAGTAGTTTTTTAGTTAATGCACCAACAGACAGACAGACAGACAGACTGACGGAATTGAAAAACCTATATTTTCGGAATCTACGTGTTCTGAAACGTCAGAATCCGAAAAAATCTCGGAGGGTGATTTTTTCTCGAATACAATACTTCCCTTCGGTATGCGAGGGAAGTAAAAATAAAAACACTGAGAAAGGAAAGAGGAAATTCTAATATATAGGCAAATTTATATAGCATGCAATTTACATGAGCGCATCTTTATTATTAAAATTTTATAAATAGCAAACATTGATTGATTGATTGATTGATTTGCCAGCGTAAGGTGGTCATTGCTGCCGATTCCGGGCACCTATGGAGGTTCGTTCCAACACGCAGCCTGGTTGTCCGTCGAACACGCCCAACTGACGACCAAACCACGTGCCGGAACCAAATCTCGGATGTTTTATATACCGCCGGACTGGCTGCATACGCCGGGTTGGACATTGGACATGCCTGTTGTCAGCAGCGAGAACCACATTACGCATGAGGTGGGAATATAGGGTGGGAAGTGTAGGTGTTTGTGAGATGCTTCATTTAAGTTTCCATGCTTCTATCAAGTTTCCATCTGTCATCATCGGTTGGGGTGTGCAGGTGTTTGCGAGATGCTTCTTTTCAGTTTCCATCTATCGTCATCTCTTAGTTTTTCTTCTTCTAAGTTTTATGTCTCTTCTGTTTCTGAAACTAGCAGCTTTCATTGTTTTATTGTTTTTGTTTTGTTTCTATTTATTAACCGTTTCACAGGTAAATATCCATTTACAGTGAAGTTGCTGGGAAGGGCCCTATCTTGCGGTAACAATATTTTTTGAGCGTTATGAGAAAAAAGAGGTCTGAAAGGATAGTTTGCTCACGGTGTATGTCTTTGAGACAATTGGTTTCCATTTCCGCCATCCAAGTTAATAATAAAATATTATGTTTTGAATCAATAAATCGAGCTGATAAAAATTAAGATGGTAAAGACGAGAGAGAAAGATAGAATAGAATAATATCAATTAAATCAGATAAACTAAATTAAATTAATTTATATCTTACCTGTCTTTCCGCAGCGTCTTGTGAGTACTGTTTTATTTTATATCCTTTCCTTTTTCTTTCTCGGGTTCAGTTGGTGTTGTCTGTTTAAAAACTTTCCACTGTACACAATTACTTTAGGTCAACAGAGCTATATTGCTTTGTAAACATATGTGCTTTGTTTTGACACTGACTATGCTATTATTTATTGCCCATGAACCACTTAAAAAGTATCTTTTTGGGTCGTCTAAGGTGTACGTAGGGACACTGCACTTCACTTGAGCTTGTTTGCTTTATTTGATTTAATATTATTAGAAAATCTTAATTATTAATTCCATATGAACTCTATTTTTCTACTGAGGCACTTCATTTCACGCAGAATTTCATAATCTACCGGTGGCTGAAATTTTTTCGAGAGTAACTGGGTTTTTACCTCTTTTTAGAGACCGTCTTAAAAACACGTCTATTCACGACGACGCTTAAACGAGAAGCCCCAAAATTTTATACGTAGCAAACATTACCTAAATATTAGTTGTTATTATCTACTTTAGATTTTGTAGAATACTGTACAAGAAATCCTCATCTTTATTGGATATGCTATATTGATTAATCCGGCGTTGCTCGTGAAGGAAACGTACTTCAATCCTTAATTTTTCTTCTCAGATTAAAATTTTAAGGATTTTGAATTTTTATCTTTATTTTGGAAGCACGACTTAGATGTGTGTCAAATTTATGCCTCTGATAGAAATTTATTTCAGTCCATATATCCCAGCCCCTACTAAAATTTTAAGAGTTTTGCGTTTTTTCTTTATTTTGAAACGCTTTTACCTATGTCAATGTTAAATTTCAGAATTGTATCTTATCTGTAGGTTGGTTTTCATTTCCGAACGAAGATAATTTCAGCTTTATATACAGGGTGAGTCACTAGTGGGTGGGCTACATACACATATATTCACACACCTATATATAGACTAGGACATAGTAAGACATAAGTCATTTTTTACAGGTATGTCATCCCAACAATTTTACGTTTTGTACAGTCTTATCTTGAAAACGTTTCGCAAAAGAAGTTTCTCGAGTATGGCGTAATTTTTGCATTTCACCATAAGTATGGCTAATATATTAACGGTCATATTGTATCATGAACTTTCCAAAAATTCAGGTACCATACTGTAAAAATTCGTTTTGCGCTAGTCAGAAAAATCTGATTCTGTACGGCAGTAAAGGGGATTCAGAATTAATACTTCTTTCCTTATCCTCAGAATGTCCCACTGACATACTTTTGTTTTTTAAAAGTGAATTATTTATTATTTGTTTGCTTATAGTAATGAAGCATATTCTTTATAGGATTTTGCACACAGCGGGAAAAAACGGTCTGTGAAAACTAAAAGAAAAACTATATGTAAAAAATATTAATGAAATCTTTGCATTCTTTCGATAATCTGACTTCTGGTTATGCTAGCAAATCAAAATCCTAAAATAATGTTTTCCAATTTCTTATTTGACATTCTTATTCCAATACTAGCATCCTACATAATCCTCTACGGCTAAGCAAATTAAACTAGTATTTATATGACCCGCTACGGTACGAAGATTCAGTTGAAAATGAGAACAAAGGCATAAAATGGATTTATTTACCTACCTTGTCTTAACATTGTTTTAATTCTAATGGATTTAATTTTCATAAATCCTCTCATTTGGTTTCTTAGATATTGCCTTGTTTTTGCATGAAACATCGCTGTGAGTGGCTTTGTGCGTTTCTGATGAGCTCAGAATAAGGACAAAAAACATTTCAAAGGCTAAGCATTTCCAAGAAACTGAATGAGATTTTATGAAAATGAAATCCATTAGAATGAAAAAAAATTTAAGACAAGGTAGGTAAACAATCCATAGTAGGCCATTGTTCTCATTTTTAACTGAATCTTCATACCGTAGGGGATCATGTAGATACTAGTTTAATCTGCTTAGCCATAGGGGACTATGCTGGATGCTAGTGTTATAATGAGAATGTCAGAAAAGAAATTGGACAAATTTATTTTAGGAATTTGTTTTGCTAGCATAACCAGAAGTCAGGTTATCGAAAGTATGCAAAGATTTCAAAAATATTTTTTACTTAATATGGTTTTTCCTTTAGTCTTCATAGATAGTTTTTTTCCGCTGCTTGCAAACTCTTATAAAGAATATACTTCAATACTTTTGTTTATCCTTAGGGTATCCTTGGGACCTTTAGAGGATCTGTTTTATGCTACACATAGGATATCATTGTAAGTTTTCAGGTCCGTAGTTTATCTAAATTGCCAGACTGCAAGTTGCTTTCAAACAATGTTAACAAACTATTATCATTTCACTACGAAATAATATTTTTGCTACTTGTAGGTGAGCTTTATGTTAGCACTGTTGCTTGGAACTAATCGGGTATTTAAATTTAAAAATAAGTAGCAGATATTGTTTTGGCATAAAATACTAACAGTTTCCCTCTCATTGAAAGATATAATAGAGTGACAAGCTGCTAATATCGTTTGAAAGCAAATTTCCAGCCAGTCTGATGGCTATTTAAGTTACTAGGTTTCTGAACGGTGAGTATTGTTTTGTACCATTTTTATCGGAGTACTGAAAAGTCGTCTCTATACTACCTCACTTCTATGTTAATTAATGTGATGGCGTCTTGCACACGACAGAAAAGTAAAACATTTATATCTTAAAAGTCCCGCTAAAGTATTTTGTATGATATTTTTCTAAAATTAGTTTTATACATATAATATGTGGTAAGATATCTAAAAGAGACTTTTTTGACATTTCAAATCTCATTAAGTTATTTTTATTTTTTACGAAGTTACTCCTTGAAATTTTATATCCCAGTCTAAAATAAAATGTAATTTTTCTCGGCAGAACTTCATTTATCGCTGATAGTCGTGTTCCTGGGTTCCGCATGATTCAATATTGCGACATGGCTAACCAAAATTTCATCGACCACTATTCTTTGCAACTACATAAATTTAAAAAAATAGTGCATATTTAGTAGTAATATTTTCCTTGTTTCCTTTGCTTTATATCAGTTGCATGCCTCAACCATATTTTTATGAATTCTTCTGTATTCTTTTCTGATAGGTCTAACCTTATTTCTGCAGAGCTTGCTTCTAAAAAGAAACACATACCTATATTTATTTATATTGGGACTTGCTTTGTATACTATGTTAGTAAATTATCTTAATCTAAGTTAATGTAACAGTAAAAACAATAAGCATAGCAAGTACTATATCGAAACAGATGTCGAGATGGACACAGAATCAATATACCTACACAAGTGGTAACTATATTTAACTAAAAATTCTTATATAAATAAGTAAATCATTACACAAGTTTTCACTAATAATATTCCTAGTCATAAATTATTTCTGGAAATTTCTCGAGGAAAATTTTACACCTAAATACGTATTTTGATATAAAACCAAATCAAATTTGACAGAAAAATTTCCACTTATTAATTTCGCTCCAGGGAAGATAAAAATTTCCGGAAATTTTTTGGGTTGCTATGGTAACTTAACAAAAAACAAACCTCTGATTGGTTAAAGAATGGAATCGATGACACAAATATCGTGATGGCGTGATGCACTGTGCGCATGCCCCAATTAAGAAATATTTGATTTGCCAATAAACTATGTATATGTTGAAAAGGTAACGCGGCTAACAGGTATAAAATAATATTAATTACTTATACTTATAAGTATGTAACATTGGACGAAGTGATTAATCAAAAATAAAGGTAGGAAAGTCATTATTGAAGTTATCAGTATAGTTTAAAAGTCATTCTGACGTTATATTATTTAAGTCACAGCTCACTGTATATCTCTCTATTGATTTATTGTTGCTTACGATTCAAGAGGTCCGTGGTTCGATTCCACGGTATTTATTTTATTTGTTAAATTTGTTTAATACATATCTTCAAGTATACAGGGTGAAACACAATGGAATGTTATAAATAAAGGAGCGTATTCCTCGCACAAATTTAAGAATATTTTGTCATATAAACAATTGTCATTAGAGCCTTTGTTTACAAGATACAGGGCGTTGCAGTTTTCAAAAATATAATTATTACCCTATATATCTTTTCAGCAAATGTAGATATTTACCTGAAATTTTGTGTGTAGAATACATGATTAGTATCGTATTTAAATTTACATAATGAAGCCCATCTTTAATCAGTGACGTAGATTTGAAGTATGTATGGTACCTTTTTTCATGAAGTTATGGCACGCCACTGGGCCAATTTTTTTTGTGCTTTTTTTTGTATTACAAATTTAATTCCGAAAAACAATTTTCTCTTGACATTTTTGCGCATATTTTACAATTTTAAAGTTATTAAAGTTTAACCGTAGTGATGTATTGTTAGATAAAATAATACGCCGATCGTATCTCCCAAAAAAATTGGGCATCTGTCACACAGTATTTATATGATTAGCGTCCAGTCAAATTTATTGATCTGTATTGTCGATTTAAATTTAAAAAATGGTATGCTCTTTTGTAGAATTTACAGATATGCATTTCTGTTATGGGCTTTCTAATGGTAATAATGTAGATGCAGCTGCATGTTATGCGGACGGCTTTCCCAACCGACGCGACGTCATCCAGATCGAAGAATGTTTATGAATATGCATATGCGCCTAGGGCAATCGGGAAATTTGAAAGCTAATCATGGTGGTGGAAGTAGGAATACGGTAACAACGATTCAACGGATGGAAAGAATACTAGAAACAGTTGAGGATAATCCTAGTATTAGCACAAGAAGAATTGCGGCAATGGAACGTGTGAGTCACATGACTGTTCATCGCATTTTAAGAACCAATTTATTATATCCATATCATTTGCAAAGGGTTCAGGCGCTGGATCACGATGATGCAGTACCGCGTATCAGATTCTGCGAGTGGTTTACACGGAAGTGTATTCGAAATCCTTTATTTCATTCTTCTGTATTATTTACGGGTGAAGCTGGATTTAATAGGGATGGAATTATAAATTTTCATAATAACCACTTATGGGCTGATGAAAATCCTCATGGAATAATTGAGTCGAGGCACCAACAACGTTTTTCAATTGTGAGCTGGAATTGTCGACGAATTATTAATTGGTCCATTTGTTTTACCTCGAAAACTTAATGGACGATCTTACCTAAATTTTCTTCGAGATAATTTGCCACTTCTAATGGAGTTTGTTCCATTAGCCGTAAGGCAACGTATTCTTTTATGCATGATGGTGCTCCATCCCATTTCTCCTTGCTCGTACGGGCATATCTCAATGAAACTTATCACAACAAATGGATGGGTCGTGGAGGACCTATAGTATGGCTAGCCCGGTCCCCAGACCTGAATCCACTAGATAACATCTCTTGTAAAGTTATTGCATTAATTTCTTGTTTCGTTTATCTTTGCTAATTTTTGTTTAAATTGAAAATTAAAATTTCTGATGAGTTTATTTTTCTTACATTTGGCACTGGTCTAAGCTGGGGCTTCATTTTTTAAATTTAAATACAATACTAATCATGTATTCTACACACAAAAGTTTAGGTAAATATCTACATTTGCTCAAAAGATTTATTGGGAAATAATTGTATTTTTGAAAACTACAACTCCCTGTATTTTGTAAACGAAGGCTCTAATGACAATTGTTTATATGACAAAATATTCTTAAATTTGTACTAGGAATACGCTCCTTCATATGACATTCCATTATGTTACACCCTGTATAAATATAATATTGTTTTGTAGATATATGTTTCTTAAAAAAAGATGGAGAAAATGTTCCCGTGTTTGGACATTCGTGCGTAAGCTGGACAGGATAACCCATGGATATCGATTATTCTATTACATCCGTAGGACATACATGTTTTTTATCCCTATAGGATACCGACATCCCGTCGTGATATCCGTAAGCAATCAATGGCGGATATCCATGGGTTATCCATAATTAGGATCTTCACAGGCCATTAGTATCCAGTCAGGTCAATCCTGAGATAACCTGTGGATACCTGTACGGAATGATCCCAAATCTGGGACAGCAGGAACGTAGGATATCTTGAAGATTTCATGTGATGTCTGGGAAGTTATGATATACCTATTTGTTCAAATCAAACAGGTATAATGAGACAATTGACTGCGCTAGTTAATAAGATTGCAAACTTTAAATTTTATTCAACAATATGATTTTAATTATTTTTAAGATATTGCAGTAATTGCCACATAGACCGACTTCAATTTCATAAAAACTTATTTCTACGTTTCTCGTTACTTGCATGTCATAAGGATATGTAAATTTGCATTCTAGCATAATACGAACATACCTCACTGCCTTCACCGAACATAAAAATTTTGCTATTATTAACCAAGGCATCCTTATAATCTAATGCATTTATGAAACTGTCAATAATACTACGAAACTTCACCCTCAGAAGAATTCCTTTTCTTAAATTTAGTTGAGGGGGAAAAGTAACTTGTTCCAAATTGAATCCTCGTTCTGCTCAACATTTCAAATTTAGAATTTTATGACATGAGGTATAAGTAACTTTTGAGGGATGTAAACCGAGGGGGTCGCATAGTAGGTTTGCTACAGGCGTGTTCTCTTGTTTAGGGATGACCGGCTCGAACACCCTGGGCGATGTTTTGTCATTGTCACAGTGATATTGGCGGTCACAGGGGATGGCCGTGACAGGCAACGGCTGCTGTTGAAAAGTGCATGCACTGGCAGACACCACGCGACTAGCGCAGCTCAGGAAAATGCCCTGTTTTTCATCCATTATAATTACCATATGAAAGGCGTCAGCTTTGGTTAAACAAATATGAAATACTAAAGCCATTGTGTAATATTAAACCAAAATAAAACAATTCAATGGTATCAGCGTTTTTATAAATGGCAGAAAAGTGACGTTTACAGTAGTGTGTATGTATACTGTGACAGAGCAATGTGGACCAAATGAAAATGCACACATGGAGAACAGTTTATGTGAGACAACGCATAAATGAGATTAATATTTGATTGATATTTTAAGTACACTAACAAAATATAATATAATAATAATAATAAATTGTCTTTATTTTCCCACTAAAAGTACATAGGTTAAAGAAAAAAAAATACAAATAAATTGGGGAGGAAAAATGCCGAACATCAAATAAATGGCTATGCACAGGCATGCCCCTGTTTTTAATATTGTCTAAATGTTATTTGTGGCATTATCTTAATTTTCCTTTTCCTTCTCCAATTTTTTGGGACTTCCTGCCATATGTATGTTTTCTTTTAGAAAAATTAAAAAATCCGCGATAATATTATTGAATGAGGATAGTTGCGTGTCGAATTGTTCCGTAGATGTCTGTACAACTTGGCTGCCAATGTTAAAAGAAGAACTTCACAAACTTAACATTGTATAAAAACTAAAAAACTGTTAACTATATCAACAGTTCTATGTAAATAGTAAGTATGGATATTGAATATAACAAACATTTTTAGAGCTGTGTATTTGTCATACACAGCAATGAAAGATTTTTCAAAAAAGCCTTGAAAAAGGAAACAGATTAGATTTCCGAAACGTCGGCGAAATATTTAATTTCAAGTTTTTATACTTATTTGTGTTGTTTATTTAAAAAGAAAACAGCCTCTAACTGATCCTTTGACGTAAACGTCACAGGCGTAGAGGTTATTTACCAGTATCATACTGGTTAATTGTGATATATTTTGTAGATTCCCCTAGCACCGCTTAAAATGAAAACATACATGTGGCAATAAGTCCCAAAGAATTGAAGAAGTAAAAAGAAAACTGTTTTTAATCTTAACAGACAATTACATTATTAGAAAAAATGATTATGTCCCTTTTAAACATATTTTATCTTTAGATACAAGGGGTAGGCAAATACGATTACTTTAGCTCAGATGTTGGGTTTACGTTTTGTTGAATTAGAAGAAATTTCTTATAATAATATTTATATACGGTTATTGGCTTATTTTTTATAGCAGATGGTATGGAGTTATAAATAGTTATTTGGTAAGAGAACGAACGTTTAAACAATTCAGTACGATGAAGGGTATCTTTAAAGCGAATATTTATATTATGTATGTCCGTTTCACAAGATATCTTTTTATTTAAATATTTGGGAATTTTGTTGGTTACAATTTTCTGAAATAAACCAGCTGAATGAAGCAGGCATCGCTCAGACATGTTAAGCCACCCTTTCTCAGGCAGTTTATGTGATATATTCTGTCTACTTCGTGTCGTATTCCAAAAATTATTCTTAAACAAAAAGTTTGTAAAACTTGAATTCTGCGATTATCCTCTGCATCAATACATAAACCATACAGTGTGTTGGCAAAATAAAATCTAGATAGTGCTAATAATTTAAATAAAATTATTTTTACTTATTGAATAACACAGTGTCTATTACTGTAAATCATTTTAAGGTTCATGTAGTCTAATCGGATACAATTATTAATATGAGCCTTAAATCTTAGGGAACTCTTAAAGATTAACCCTAAATTCTTTACTTTTCAGTGAGGTTATATTGTGTCCTTCCATGTTTATTTGTATTCCTTCAGTTAACTGAGATCTAACACTTGGTTGTCCGAATACGTGAATTAATATTTTGTAGGGATTAATATTTAATGAATGAGATTTAGATTTTTTCAGTAACGAGCCGCTGTCTCGGTTCTATTCATTTCATCTATATACTGGCTTGGATCGAGAGGGAGGTACAACATTTCTTAAACTTTTTTTGTTACGATCTTCTGCGCCAAAATCATCGATATGTAAAATGAATATTTTTTATTATTTATTGTTAATCTTAATAAAACATATTCTTTATAGGATTTCACTGACAGCATAAAAAGTAATCTGTACAAAATAAAAAGGAAATCTACCAATAAAATATTAACTTACAATCTTTGCATTTTCTCCATAACTTATATTATTGTTATTTATCTTAATATACTAGCGCCTTAGGGTTTAACTACTCCATCACTTAAGCAACACACTCACATAATTACAACGATACAACAACCAGTGTCTGCGACATTACCTTCTTCCGCAGCTGTGATTCGAACTCAGAGGAAATAATAGCTGTTATCTCACTCAAGCGCAGACTAGTCCAAATTCTGCATAAATTACAAAGGGAAGAAAATTGTCGTTAAGCAGATCAGACGAACTTGCAGTTAAATACACGTAATTAGTTAATTGCACAACACGCTGCGTGTGTTCTTTATTTTCTCTCAGCTTGTCACTACTCAGTTTCGTGGATGGAATACTTTTTAATCGATTAATGCAGGAATAGATTTTAACTATAACTCCTTAAAAATAGAATACTCTGCCCTAAAAATGGTAAATTTTAGATTGACTTTAATTTTTATTAATTTCTAAAGCTGCTATCTAATTGTTTAATGACCCGTTGAGTAATTTAATTATTATAAATAATTTTTTAACACCGCTTTTGAAGACCATTTCTTCCGTTGTCGGCGTCTATTGGATAATTAATTAGAAATAAAATTATCCTTTCTTTTACATAACTCGCATTAACTCTCAGAAATGAATTGGTCCCAAATTTTCGCCATGTTAATAAATGTAGAAAATATCATTACCTGGTGCCATGTCGAGAAAACATCAGAATTTGCAAGGGTAAGTATTTCATGTAGGAGAAGGAATAAAAAAGGATGAGGCTATTCAGTAAAAAAGGTTCACGAATATTTGACAACTTCTGAGTGGCTCCCTGTTAGAGACTTTTTCTAGGATTAGCAGTTGTTGAGACGATTTTAAACTTGGAAAAATTTAACCAATAAACCACCTCATACGCACAACTCTTATTGGATAAAGCAACTTGCACGTTGTACTTTTGGTTTTATCAACGATTCTATATCTCTCTAGTGTGCTTAATAGTATGTTGCGAGTAATTAGAATAATAAGAAGGAAAATACTAATGCAGTTATTTTAATAATGTTATCCAATTACGCCTACTAATCTCTGTTAACTTTAAAATTAATAATAATTAACAACCGGTTCATTATATATTTAATACCTTTTCCCTGGAAATTTCACACCTCATTGCAAGAATTTATATAAGTTTTATCGTAGCTAATATTCCGTGCAGCGTTTACAATAAAGCTTCATTAAGTTTAATTACTAAGCCCTCCACGAAATATTAATAACTTTGAGAATTAAATTTTCAAAATTTAAATTCATAATTCACGATAATATGAAATTAGGAGCAAAGGTGCTAAGGTACCTTTAGAATTCAGCTGCGCTATATTTCTCACCGTGTTGTTTACATTGGTCAAAGATAATATTTGTTTAGGATAACAGGTAATCACGAAAAATTAAATCAATGAATTTATAATTCACATTTTGTGATTGGACAATGATTTTTTATTAGTAATTCGTATAATTTTTCAACGCGTGAAGATATGCGTATATTAAAGTATGATGTGTATTTCCTTCTTTCAAATCACATCATTTATTTTTAAATGAGTGAAGATTGCAGGTTGTACTGAAATCCTAACTAAGTCTTGTGGACAACTTATTAAAACAATTTGTTGGATTTTTTTATATAGGATACACAGGTCCAGTAGCATAGTTATGTCAAAAAAATGGAGACCATGGATTTCGAGATATTAGGCAAAGATAGTCGTAATTTCATCGAAGTTAAGACCTTCTCGCCAATATCTCGATTTTAACGATATACTACTACCTACTTTAAATTAAGAATTATTAAGAATAATTTTACGAGTTTGCTGAAAAAATTCCTTTTTTTGTAAATAACTTCAAAACAATTTAAAGGAAAAAATGAGAATATAGAAAAATAAAGCTTAAGAAGTGACATGTTGTTTTATTTTTAAAATATTTGTAGAATTAATAGTTTCGAAAATATGACAGTACAAATAAATGTGGGGCTTGAACTTTTAGTGGAAAAGAAAAGCATTTAAATGTCATATTTTTTCAAAATCTATGATAAATTGAAGCTCTCAAAATAAAAGTATGTTGGCAATACTATATATTAATAAAAACTGGTACAAATGTTTTCAATTTTTATTCTATGGCCAATGGCAGCGAGAAAATCAAACATTTTCAATTTAAAAAAAATTACAAGGCACTCATTGCTTTGCACAAAACATCGTTATTTTTCAAGCCGTACGGATAGAAGAACAAATATCAAAGATTACTTCAGGTTCTTCAATTTCCATTATACAGGGTGTAATCAGTTTCATGTCATTAAAAAAACTGGTAATGGGGACCGACTAGACCAACAAAGGCCTTTATGACTTTTCCCTCTAGGGGCACTTTGAAAAAAACTGATCTAGGTCAATTTATTTACTATCATGATAGACAACTATTGAGAACCACTGCTTTTCTTCGCAATGGACTTGTAGTTCACAATTATACAACTTTTAAATTGTCATAAAAAAGTGCTCGCCGGCACACGCGGTGTCAAAGGATCATCGACCGCCTTTGATGGACCGCCTCAACCGAACTGAGACAAGTATAAAGAGGTAAATAATTCGTTCTCTCTTCGTGCACAATTGCAAGCATATAATGGCCATAGAGGTTTAAACAGAGCATTTCTTTATATGTATGTGTTTTAATTTGGAACAAAATATTGGATTGTTTATAATTTAGAAAATTTAAATGTGGTTTATTAACATTTGTAACATAAATGAATGTCCTGGGTTAAAAGCTTACTACCTACTTAAATGATTCAAAATCTCTGCATCTGCATCAATACACAGTTCGGTACGTCGAATTAAAGACATACGCACTTCGTTCAACACTAAACACTAAACTATCAACTAACTAACTTGTCAATAAAGAAAAATAAAATAAAAACTTGGTACAAAAGCCAAAAAGGAATACAAAAAGAACGAATAAGTAAGTTGTGTCTGTACGTAATCAAGAATTTGATAACTTGAACGGTGTCAATAAAATAAATTTTAACTATAAATACACAATGATGCGAAATTCAAAAATATCGAACGGCGGGTTGGACGCGTGTACATAACGAAATACCCACAGTAACTAAAACATTGCACAAGGAAGAGTTATAGTTTTCTTCAGATCAGATCTAGATCTAAACCTACCTCAACATTCCAGCAGTTCTCAAAAAATTTTATTGAAAATTTGCGAAATTTTTGTTTACTTTTTTTCTCCAAAACTATGAGCTTTAGACCCCATGTTACATAAGGTTCTTTTGTTTGTCTTGTCGTTCCCTACCACTAGTTTTTTTTAATGACATGAAACGAATTACACCCTGTATGTATTTTTAACATCATGCTGATTGTTTCTGGCGAATTTGAGATTTAAACATTATATCTCGACTGATAAAGGTTTGAGTGCCATTTTTAAACTATCGTATTTTTAGAACCATTCATCGTACCGAAATAAATAAAAAATGAAATTTCGTAATCTTATTTTTTTGTACCATACACTTTTTTCATAAATGTTAGTTATTTACGAAAAAATGTCTCAAGGTGCCATTTTTTTAAGGCTAAAATCGTAATGTTCAAAGCGTTATAACTTGGAGAATATAAATTTTCATGAAAAATAGTAAACCACCCTTATCACTTCTTCTTCTTCTTCTTCTTCTTCTTCTTCTTCTTCTTCTTTTAGCGGGGCGCCTGGAGGTCGCCGCACTCAGGCCTTGTGGCCCATTGTGCTACCACTAACAAATTAGGGAGCTCCCCCGTACAGACCGGATTCCAGCCCAAAAGCTGAAATCTTTCCCACGGGAGAACTCCCTATTTCCTCCAGCATTGGAAAACCAGTGCCGAAGTGTTTGTGCCTCAGGTTCATCAGTCCTGGGCAAGAAGTGAGAACGTGGATGGAAGTCTCCTCCTCGTCCTCACAGAACCTGCAATCGGGGTGGTCAACCACCCCCATTGTGTGTAGGTGTTTCCTAAAAGAGCCATGTCCGGTCAGGAGGCCTGTTACGGCTCTAATTTGCTTTCTGCTTAGACGCAGAAATTGCTTTGTTCTCTCCGGAAAGGGTCCTTATCACTTACAATATGATTCTGTATAGGATTCGGTGATTACTATTGTTATGCATTACACCCCTAGAAACTGGAGACTCTTACGCCCATGATTAATATAGCTAGAATTAAGTAATAATGGTTAGGCAACCAGGAATACGTTTCTTGGAAATTTTAAATAATAAACATCGCCAAAGATTGTTTCAGTCCAGTAGAAGTATATTTTAGTTAAGGAAAAGTAAGTATTGTGTAGTTCTGAGAAGTTATTAAACAAAGTGTTAGTGGTTACTCCTTGATAAAATTATTTAGGAACGGATTTTTAAAGGGTGTTTCCTAGGGGCGGAAACACGCAACACTATTTTAGTTTTTTGTCACCCCTCTAGAGGGGGTGGGAACCTACCCAAGTAAGAAGCAGCAATTTTCAAAGAGTAAACTTTTTTGTACTTAGTATTAGGAACGCAATGCAAAAAGAATCATTCAAATCCATTCATTATAGCTGGGTTCGGTCATTTTTCATTTTTTTAGTGACTAATTATTGCGCTGCACTAAAGGTGCCAAATAGAGCGAGTTTAACGAATAAACAATTATCTTATTTCATTTCTATATTTTTAATCCGATATACGCCGAGAACGGGAGAAATGGTCCGAAAAACTCAATCGAATTCGTTGGATTGCGACCTCTAGAGAATAATTTTATAACTTGAGTTATCATTAAAATCGATTCCCTGTAGCATTTACCGATTAAAAATTAGAAAACCTGAACACTCTCGCATTGAACGAGAATAAAGCGCAACCCCAGCGGGGAGTGCAATTTTAACTAATTTGTTCCTTAGAATAGAACAGAATCCTTTGTTTGACCAAGAATATAAAATAGTTTCTGGCAAGTCAGTAGTGCAAAACAGGTAACAGCATAAACAAATATATAGCTTAAAGAGAAAAACTATAAATAGGCAAAATTGTGCAGATAAAATCACAAAGAACAAGGCTGAATAAAGCAACAAAACTAAGAACCTAGTTTAAAAGCAAAATTGCAAAAATGCAGAATGTTTAAAGTTGAAGAAATTGAGCTTTTCTAAATATTGGTTGACAGTGGTCTTTCGAGCCAGCATGATCAGTTAACCTAATGGCTCTCTTTTATAGGTGAAACATTTTTGCTGCAGGGGAATGTAACATAGAGAAATAACTATTTCTTAAGTTACTTGCACACATTGTATTTTTTAGTCTGCGTATTAAAAAATAATACCAAATAATTTATTAGAGAGAACACGCACGTGGTTAAACCAGCTCAGAGTATCATTTGAGATGACTCCAATAATTTTAATACTCTCACCTTTTTACTAATGAGACACTTGTAGAGAAAACAAACCTTTGAGTTTTACCTTCATTTAGCCTAAGATTATTCACACAAAACCAATCACTAGCTTGTTGTACGGAACCAGTGCTATCTTTGTTTAAGTTACTAATAATGGAATTAAAATCCAAAATCGATGTGTTGTCGGCATAAGCAAAGCAGTTTATGGGAAACATACAATGTAAAATCATTTACATATATAATAAACAATAGTATCCCCAGTACAGAGCCTTGAGGCACCCCATACCTTATTGTTAGAAGTTGGAAATTAATATTATCAACAGCAACACATTGTTTCCTATTATTTAGAATAACATTGAAGACATACAACGATAGACCTCTTATGCCATAAAAGCCTAGCTTTTCTTGTGGAAACTCACGTGAAATACAGTTGAAAACCTTAGAGAGATCACACAGATTTATAGACTGAACTCCCACGACAAAAAAGGTAACCCATCAAACACCTCAAATTTAAAAGGTGAAAATGGTTGCAAAACATGTAAAAATCATGTTGTGCCCGCCAGACTAGTTAAAATTTGTTAATTATTGTTATTCTTTATGATTTTTTGAATTAAACTTAAAAAAAGATTCTTCTTTTCATAATACGTGCTTAATATTTACGCGATTTGTGTTGATTAAAATTTGTGACCGTGGAGACCGTGGAGACCGTGGAGATCAGCATGTCGTGAACTATCTCGCAAACGTTCAGAGAGAGAAACCCAAATTGCATTTAATTGCGGGTTCCTTTCCGTGTGTTTTGTGCGGGGTCCTTCAAAATCTCGACGTTTCATGACATTTCATACCTATTTAAAAAAAAAACACAAAAACTTGAATTCTATCTTATCATAACTATACTTCCACTCTACTACGTGTATGTGGAAGTAATAAATTACTGACACAACACAAAAAAAAAAAATATTGCATATAAAACTTAAAACTTGTTGAAATATGCTCTAAAAGTTTATATAGTAATTACTTACGTTTTAAGTCAAAATATACATGGGTGTTCCTTCTGAACAAATTGAGTTATTACTGTTTAAATATTTAATAATTTGTATAATCGTGGAAACACCCTGTAGAACTAGATTCAACTTTGTACCCCTGTATGTACCGTATATATCGGCACGGTGGCTCAGTCGGCAAAGCGTCTTAGTGGCGAGCGCGCTTGGTTAGACTGCTTAACGTGTACTGGATTCAATCGCCAGCACCGGCACTGGCAGTGTTGGTGGATAATGGATGCTGTCTGTGTTCTTTTAAATGTGTAACCCCCTTCCGGCCAGCCTATGAGAGGCTTTGGATTTGGGCGTTGTCTACTATGTGTGGTGTTTATGTTTATGTTATGTTATGTTATGTTTTGATTTAAAAAGTTTCAGCAATCAAGTACCTACATGATGAAATCCATATGACAATTTTTCTTTGCCATGAATTTTCCAAAACCGTCAAATAAAAGAGGTAACTATAAGGTATAAAATTAATAACGCAGCCCCACAAAAAAAAGAAAAATCAGACCAGCGAACCAAGCCCATGTATATTTATGTATCATTGATCGCTGCATCCGAACCCAAGATAAAATAAATCGTACACCCCCAAAATCATTAGCTAGAGCCAAGAAACACCCCTGGAATAGGATAAAAAAAGATTAAGCTTCGAGAATAGTTGTTACATCTTAATCAATCGAATTATACAAATTAAGAATAAGCAGCAGCGTACATACAATAGATATGAATCACACACCCAGGGAGGGGCCAAACTGCCCCCCATATATAAAAAAATCGATCCAAACACCAATGACTGCTGAAAAAGCTCGAAATGTCTAAATATTTCTAAAGTGATAAGAAACTGCATCAAGTCCAACGCAGTGCTCATAAACTGCTCCTATAAGGTTGAGAACAACCACCCCTAAGTTTCAAGGATACGAGAAAAACAAGAAAAACGTAAAATTCAACAGGATTCCTCTTTTCATGGATGCGATGATTGGCTGAAATTGCGTAGTGGTCTAAGATAGAATTAGAAACTTACGTACCATCAACGTCCGACAGTGTCAACCCTCAGAGGGAGTAAAAAATGCTCCATAGGTAAGACTTAACACTGAGAGAATGATTTATTTGAGAGAAACATATTTTAGTTCCACGAAAGAAATGATTTATTTGTATTTGGCCAATTAAATATTTCTTTGTGGACACCAAGGACTTTATTTGAAAATGAAAACTAAATATTTATTATTGTCAAATAAATGAAAATACTCATGAGTAAGAAATATTTGTTTCTGAGCAATAAATATGTGTTTGCCATAAACAAGGCTTATTGTAAAGTTTCTTGAATTTATTTGTAGCGAACAAATATTTATTTGCAATAAATGTAACAAACCTTTAAAGGTAAGTTTTAAAGTTATATATGTACACTATAAACCACGCCGCTACGAACATGAGTAAAACAAGTGCAATCTGCGAGTGGCCGTCTGGCAGCATATGAGTCCGAACGATTGCGATTGCATGTTCGGGTCAGGGCGCTTACAGAGAAACAAAGCAAGTTCTGTGATTTCAAATATTTCTTTCAATCAGTATCGTTACAACATTTAGATTTTAGAGTAGACTGTTGCTCATTGACCTAAAGAAAACTTTGCATATTAACATATTTAGGTACTAAAAATTATCGGAATGTTTCACAATTTCAATGTTTCTTCCGAGACAACATCGGTAGTAAAACAAAACACTAAAATTGTGAAAATGTCAAAACAGCACACAATCAAGTATTGATTTTTTTTTTTTCGAAACAAAAAGTCCTTCTAAAAACATAAATGAATATTCTCATAAAAATTATAAAGAAAAATAATACCAACTCTGAAAAATAAAATAATACGCAAATAAATAAATAATTCAAATCAGATGCTCAAAAAGGCCTCCTTCTTGAGCAAGGCAATAGTCTAATCTATCGTAAAAGCCCCTTCTAACATTAGACAGCATATTAGGTGTAATACTTTGAAAAACCTCCAAAATTTTTGCCGTAGGTCTTCTACGTTATTAGGCATGTTTTCGAGTCCATAAATCGCCGATTTGCAGTACGCCCATAAAAATAAATCGTTGAGTGAAAGATCTGGCGATCTTGCTGGCCATAAGATGGTTCCCCTGCCTATAATAAGTCGGTTTGGAAAAGTGTTATTTAAGTATTATTGGACCAAACCAGTATTATGAGCGGGATAACCAAATATCGACAATTTGTTTCTGCAGTAAAGTCAAGTACTTATCGCCATTTAGATTTCCTTCTATGAAGAAAGGATCCAACATGTGTTCCCCTAACAGTCCTCCCCAAACATTTAATTTTTGGGGATACTGAATGCGCAGTGTGTAAAACCGGTGTAAATTTTCCCTTGACCGATACCGAACTCTGGATGGATTGTGTCGGCCTAGCAATGGAAAACTTTCTCGTCAGTGAAAACGACATTTCGAGTAAAATTTTCGTCCCTATTTATTTTTTCCATTACCTACTGTCTCACAAAATCCATACGCGATAGATATTATCTGTGGGTAAAATTTGATGGGTTTTCTTCACTTTATAGGAACGATATCCATTTTTATTTAAAATTCGTCTAACTGTCGTGGCACTCGAATTTACAGCATCTGCAATTTCCCGTCTGGAAAGTGTCGGTTACTCAAGGGCTCTAGCGCAAACCATTATTTCCAACATTTCCCTGTCAACGTTGGGTACAGGAGGCTTTTTGTGATATGTTGGACTTAGACAACCATGCTGCTCAAAATTCCGAATAATTCTGTGTATCGTTGATAAGAAGGGGTCGGCCTGCCTTCAAACGTCGTTGCAAATAAATCTCGTATTCGCCTCACCGTATTATTTTGGTGATGCCATTTAATAATTTGTTTTTTTTTCATCAAGTTGGTATACCTCCATTATTAATTTTATAATAATATTAATTTATGTTTTAGAACTCACCAGTTGCTTCTGTCGCCAGCCTAGTCGGGAGCGAAATGTGTTATTAGCAATCGTGCTGCGATAGCCCCACTCCGTCACCGTATTAGAACAGCCGGGCGATAGTAAACTATACATATTGCTTGTCGTGTTCCTAGCAGTGTGGTTTTATCTGTATACTGGCAACATTTTATCTTTTGCATAACTTGCAAAACACATAAAACTATAGACTGTTTGTCAGAAAATTGTTAATGCAACAGGGATAAATGTGGCTACCAAAAGGTTTAGTTGAACTTTTTTAGTTTATTTTATTACCGAATGAAAATGTTTTGATTGAAATATACGAGTTATATAAATATTTCTAAATCTGATGTATCTAAATTTATACCTACATCATGCTAAAAGTCAGTGGTTGAACTATTAAACTAGGACCTATACGGACCTATATCAAACCTATACCAAAAGATAATAAAATGATGGCAATATATATAACTTTAAAACTTACCTTTAAAGGTTTTTTGCAGGTACACAAGGCTCCAGTTAAACAACAAATTATCAGCACTAATATCTTGATTATTTGTATCCATATTCAGTAAATAAAACACAAAACTATAACTAATGCAGAAAGCATAAAAGCAATAAACTTCTGGTCGATCGTTGTATGAGATTGCAAGTGGAGTAATGGCGACTTGGGCCTTCGTCTCGCCGGCTACTTCATCAGGTGCGCATACTTTCGTTCGCAAAGCCCCATATATAAATATTTTGTTGTCAGAAATAAATACTACTTCTAGAAATAAATATATATTTCACACATATCATGATTGACTCTGTGCTAAAATATTTCTTTCTAGGAAATAAATGCAATATTGTAATAGATTTGGGAGAAACAAATATATTTCTCTCAACTAAATCTATTATTTTTGTATGGTAATTTAGTTACGAGGAACAAATACGCCGTAAATAAATCATTTTGTTCTGTCAATGAAATTAATATGTAGCATATTCTTATTATAACAAAACAATTATTTGGGTGCAATAAATATATTAACGGGTACTATAAATTTGTTAAACTGAAAAAAATAGGCCTTGCTTTACATGTCCAGCCTCAGATTTCTCTAAGTGTAACTGTAAAATGTTACAGTGACCTCTAGAAAAATTCGAAACACGTTGTGTGGAAGTGAGAAGAAACTAGACTATGTTCGAAGCTGTGCTTGAAAATTACCCCCATTGGGTTGCGAGATGCCACCCCTATATCCGTGAGATGCTGGAAAACAGAGGAAAGCTAACCGGATTTATATTTTTATAGATGCTACGATTGTCAAAAATCGTGTTGTACACTTAGAGTTTGAAACGCATGTGTTATCAATGCTATCGAGCAACACGCCCAAAAAGGATGTAAATTATCGTCATTCAAGATGCAACGAAAAAAATGTTGCAGTGACTACTGAAAAAGCTATACTTTCTACAACGATTCTTATAATGCTTACAATAAGTTCCAAACCAAAAATTGCTATAGTAAGAAAATCCTTAGTAAGTGAAGAAACGTTACAAAAACAATAAACTATTCTTGCATTTTAAAAATTTTTCCAATACTCTAGGAACAGGTAATTCCCTAGTTTATGATAAACTTGTCTTGATACATATCTTATTCAAAATCAGCCGAGAATTTTAAAGGTGTCCTTTTAATCCTTAACGCTCTAGCAATAAATAAAAGGGGCAATTATGTAACTTGACAAAAAGCAATTTATAAAATAAAAGAAGTAAATTTAAATTTAAGTAGTTTCTAATCTACCAACCATATTAAACTGTAGATAAAGCTTGCCTACCTGGTATAAAAAACAAAACAAAGTAAAACCCGCTAAGCATATAAACCCCTCCTAATGAGCTAGCTTTTAGTAAAACTCAGTGAGCTCCTAACTGGGGGAGAGCGGAGCAAGTTTTAACGTTCATTAAATATTTTTAATTTATATGTAGAAGTTTTTATGTTGTTGACAGTCGATATCAAATTAATTTGTTGGAATCTTTTAGTTAGTTTAAATAAAAGTTTTTCCATTTATTTACGTGTCAGGTTATTATTAAACATCGTCAGAGATCTACAATATTTATACATAACAAATTTCTGTATGTGATTGTATAACATGAACATGAATTATTTACAATTTTTATCACACTGTTCTAACATTTTAAATATTTTGCGTTTGACTGATTTCATGTCTGTATTGTACCCATCTATAATTTGCTTATGTTAATAAAAGGTTTAAATAAGAAAATATAAAAAAGTATTTAAACTGACCTAAAAGTCCCTAGATATACATCAAATTAATTTACGATTTGTTGAAATTTTACATATGCTAAATTAGGGTGGTATTTATTTTCGCTTTTCAAATTTTTCACAAATCATCCCTCTAGTTTGTTCAGGTGTTAAAAATATTATAAATTTGCAGTTATATTGGATAACCAGTAACTAAAAGTAAAAGTAGAAAATATAACTTAAATACTTTCAAAACTTGGACCGCAACTACTATAAAAATGAGATTCTAGCTTACATATTTGCATTATTAAATTTTATTTTGAGATTTCCAACACAACAAATAAAGGTTATACGTAAAAAAATGGCATACACATAGACACACATCGGTGCGCGTGCGTATTAGGAAATGAAAGAACAGACAAAAATAATATTTTTAATATCTTATAGCAGTTCTGCTACAAGCAACCAGCCCATGAACCAAATCCACATCTCAAATAAACTTGTAAGTTTCCACGATGGAGTGGATACAGAAACATATTTTTTATTGTTCCTATTAAATCTTTTTACTTCTTTGGTAAAATGCGCAAAAATTATTACTAACTAAGATCTATTAACTATCTATCCATGTCAGAACACTCAAATGGGTACCACTAATTGTGATTTACTTGTCTTCAAAATATCCACTTACATCCTGTTTCATAAGGAATCTGAAGGAAATGCCAATCCTGGGAATCGATTTAAAAAAAATTAAGATTTTGGCTTCTAGTGTATATACCAAATTTGAAGTTTCTTGACTCTTACTAGCTTGTTTTACTTATTTACATCTATTTACTACCCTATTCCACATCGTAATAAGCTTAAAATATAATCTAGTTAGAGATCTCGTTATGATAAATACCCGTACCAAATTTCAAATCAATATGATAAACTGTTCCAGATGAAACGTGAGCACAGAATAAGTTACAAACCGACAGACACATTTTTTTAAAATTAACTCTAAAATTTCCACGTGACATCCTAAACCTATTTCAACTGTTTTACGATTATTATACATGGATGTGGAAGTAAAACAAAACACGAGATAAAGCTTTGTATTCTTAATTGACGCAAAACTTAACTGTTTCAAGTAATGGGCTTGTTCGGCATTTTTTTAAATTTCATAAATCGAAAGTGCAAGTATGAAATAATGGATCTGCAAAAAATCAGAATCTTATTCGCACGTTTAGTATCTTAAAAACTATTACAAATCTCCACCTCGCGAAAATGGGGCGTGGCCACGCGCTACGTCACTATACGCATATACTCGGCGATCTCAATAAACTTAATGCTCCTTAGTTGTTATGATTATAAGTGTTTTCGAAGTATTGTTTGTTTTGACAGTAGGGGAGTACAATTTGGTGAAATGTCAAAAAATTACAATTTTCTCTCGCTCCTGACAGGACAAATTTTCGATTTTGACCCTGCAATTTACGATTAGGATTCATCGTCGACCTTCTCCTTTCCATAGAGACATAGAACGAACTTCCACTCCACGTATTTATTTAGTTACCAGCGTTTGAAAATTTCATGTTTTTCGACCTATCAGGTTAAATTTGAAAGGTCCCAGAAATCCACTTTTGTTACGTCACTTACACGTATAGTGACGTCACAAATGAGCGCTCGGTTTTTGCAACTATTACTAATTTCAACTCCTTATATCTCCAGAACGGAAAAAGTTAATAATTAGAAATTTTAAGTGCATAATGAGAAAAAGTATAAAAACCATATAAAAAGAATATCATGGAACAAGCCCGTTCCCCGCAATATTGTAGATATCAGAATAACATCAATGACTGATAAACGTCATTTACTTTAGGGTTGTATTATTGGGTTGAATGTTGGCAAAGAAGTACGTTCAGAATGAACTTCTAGACTCATGACATTCGAAAAAGTAGTTTTCGCTGGAAAAATGTATGTTCTATATAATGTAGTAAATTAAAAATTGTACCAGATTTGAGACGGCGGTATAAAAGAGGTTTTAGTGCGGGCCAATGTTGTCCAAATTTTCTTATCACGTGAGTCAATGGATTCAGCTTTGCGTCTTCATGGTCTTTGTTGAGAGTTGAGAGTATATTATTTTGCTTCATCCCTCAGTGTTACTGCCAGTCCGACATTGTACTATTCGCTGATTTATTGAAATTTTATGTAACTGTTGCACATTGTATGGGATACTCTTCGCAGTTTTTACTTCGCTCGCATACCGAAGGGAAGTATTGTATTCGAGAGAAAATCACCCTCCGAGATTTTTTCGGATTCTGACGTTTCAGATCACGCATATTCCGAAAATATAGGTTTTTCAATTCCGTCAGTCTGTCTGCCTGTCTGTTGGTGCATTAACTAAAAAAATTACTTGACGGAGAGCAGTCAAATTTGGTTGGTAGTTGACCCTACTGTCAGCGAAGAAATAGTTAAACTTTTTTCACTGGAAAATATACAGGGTGGACTGTCTGAACGGAATAAATAGTGGAAAAAAATTTTTTTTGCTCAAATTTAAAATTTCCACTTTTCATGACACGCTGAAAATTTTTCCACCAACATTTTTGAAAAAATTTTTATCACTAAAACAGATGAAAATTTTTTTTCTTTCTTCAAATTTAAAATTTCCCCGTTTTATAGCATTCTAAATCTATTTAAAAAAAAATTAGAAAAATTTTATCATTTTTGAAAACATTTTACCACTAAAATAGATGAATTTTTTTCTTTGTTCAGATTTAAAATTTCCATGTTCCCATGGCATTCTAAAACTATTCAAACAAATTTAAAAATGTTTTTGAAAATTTTTTTAAAAATTTAAATTTTTTATTTTTAATCTATTTATCACTACTATAGAATAGACGAAAACATTATTTTTGCTCAAATAAAAAATTTCCACCTTTCATAACATTTCAAACCTATTTCGGAAAAAAGAATTTGCAACATTTTTTTACCATTTTGGAAAAAAATTTAACACTAGAATAGATGGAAAACATTGTCTTTTGCTCAAATTTAACATTTTCATGTTTTATGACATTCTAAACCTATTTCAGAAAAAAAAAATTTTAAATTTTTTCACAAACATTTTTGAAAAGAATTTTACCACTAAAATAGATGGATTTTTTTTTTTATTTGCTCAAATTTTAAATTTTCACGTTTCGTGGCATTCTAAACCTATTAAAAAAAATTACCACTACTATAGAAGAAATTTCCTTTTTGCTCCATGCACACATAAAGAGGGAAGTTCTGTGTAAATAACTTTACCGATTTTTTTGTAAATGGTGTTAGCCTTGGTCATACATATTTTTTAAATTTTACTAATTGAATAACTTCTTCATGTACTGACCTATTTTGTTAAAAATAGAGTCAATAGAGTTCTTCTTTTATACGACATTAATATACAGTCCAAATTTAAATACAACCGGACTTTTCGTTCTTAAAATATTGTGCTTATAAAATACGTGACGGATGAACAGGCGGACAGACGAGCGGACAAACAGACATATGAATAGACGGACAAATCGACAGACAAATAGACAGACGAACGGGAATTTTGAAAGTTGTTCAAAATTCGATCAACAACATAGTGCGCAGGGTATAAACATTTCTTGTGACGATCAAATGCAATATACTCTTCGTTCTGTAGTTGCAGAAATTATAATAAACTGCATAATCAATATAAACTCATAAAAATGTAGAGATTTTCATTGTTTAATTATAATTAAACAGTGAAAATCACTACATTTTTATGAGTTTGTATTGATTATGCAGTGAGTGCTCCTTCTTGGCTCCGTACATTGGTCAATACCTAAGATATTGTTTATAATTATTTCTATGTATCTATTGAATCCAATATGAAGCATTATTGAAATTGGTGAAGAGGTTTTAAAGTTATGGCAACAAACACACACAAACGAACAAGTTAACGAAGGTTGGATCCTAAATCATACATCACCCCCCGTTTCGTCAGAGGTAAAAAATGCATAATAAAGTGAACAATACCAGAGTTCGACTAGCAAGTAAGGACTTGTGAATAGCGTTATATTGTTCCATGTATGTGTTAAGTCAAAGGCCTGTTAACAGAAAATGCAACAGGATTTCAGGATAATCAGGACCAACGTGACAGAAACATTTTGTTGTGCAATTTGCTTCTAAAGCATTCCATTGAAAGCACCATCAAGGTAATGTATGATGAAATACTAAGTGTTCAATTACATTTCACTCACTATTCATTCGTGTTAAATATTTCGAGCCTTGTATTAGTTTTATTAAGAGCACTATGTAGCTGTTAAACAATAAAACCAGTAATTTTTTATTATGCATATAAATGTAGGTTGACAATTATTTATTTAATATTTCTACAGATATTACCCATACGAGTGATATATTGATTAAATTTTTGCTCCGAAAAAAAAATTTCAGTAGCTGAAATTTCAAGAGGATAGTTATTAAAGCAAAATGAATATTTATTCGAAAAGTTTTTGTTTCAATTCTTAATTCAATTGCTTCTTCTGTTTACTGAATAATGAAATTTAAATATAGGTTTTATAATATATCTAAAAAAATCAGTAAAGGTATTTCCACAAAAATTTCCTCTTTATTTGCCACTTTTTATTTATTAATTATTTATTTTTTCTTTTGTATAATTTATTATCTAAAAGCATGTCAGATCTCCTCATTGATAATGGACTCAATTAGTTGTGACGTCACAAGTTAGGCAACCTCTATATACTAGTGTCATGACACACGGGTTGCCTACCAAGCACGCTGGAACTTGAGCCTTAATGCATATGTTTATAAGGCGACATTTTCGAGGATAGAAACATAGCATAGAACTTTATTTTATTTCTCCTGTGGAAGACATACTTAAGGACTTCGAATACCTATTTCACATTCAAAAAGTACATTAAAATGTATATATCCATGTATGAGTTAGAAAAACTTTATTTTAGTTTTTGTTTACAGTTTTTGCAATACTTTATACTTGTGTATATTTACCAATACCTTGTCCACGCAATAAATGATAACAGAAATCTCTTAAATATTTCTTACACGGGAGAAATAAAATAAAATTGTATGCTATGTTTCTAGCTTCGAAAATGTCGCCTTATAAACATATGCATTAAGGGTCAAATTTCAGTATGCTTGGCAGGCAACCCGTGTGTCATGACACTAGTATATAGGGGTTGCATAATTATGTGACGTCACACTAATTGAGTCCATAGTATCAATTATGTACCAAACATTGTTTTCCATTACCGAATTTAATTAAGTTAGTACTTTATAGGATGATCACATTGTAAAATTTTTAATCGAGGAGAATTATACATTTGCCATATAATTGACAGAATTGCTAAGTGGGAAATCTGCCATACTTTTCTAGAAAATTGTATAGGGTGGTCACTTGAAAACAAGTGGCAGAGTGGACTTTAAAATGATAATTGAGAAACAATCATATTTGGAATATAGTCGTCGCTACTGCCAAGAACAGACCGGCAAACAGACATGCTGATGGAATTGAAAATGTAATTTTCGTAATCTAAATACTGTAATACGTGAAAATCTACAGAGAGTGATTTTTTCACGATTAGAACACTTCCCTTTTCGGGAAGGAAGTAAATATTGCTTTTGACAAAAAATACCAAGAGCTCATCAATTTACTTTTAATTTCTTCTTTTGTTAAATTGCGACATTTTTTCACTGTTTTCGAAGAAGCGTATTTTGTCGCATTTTAGTCAGCAGAAACGGTGGGCCACATGTAGCGAATTCGAAAACTACATTCGGTTACCTTTAATTTGATTTTGTCTTTGCTGTGTGATGATAATTAACTAATGTACGATTCCAACGTCCAACTAGTCCTGGTTCTAGAAATATTAACCCTCAACTGTTACCATAACAGAATATACCATTAAGACTACGTGTCGGTATGTGGTGCCGCTATAAATTTTATTGTATTTTTTTTAATAAGTAGTAAAAAAACAAACTTTTTTTTGTTTTAATAAAGAAAAACTGAATGAGGAATCCAAAGTGTGTCGAGTTCGATGAAAGACGCATGTTTCGTGGCTCATATAGCATATCGAGATAAATCCGGATAGAACGGCAACAGAACGCCGAAATTATACTGAATTGAAGCGTGGACAATTCTGCATTGATTGATATAAATTGGTGCAAGTATGGCTATTTCATATAGTTTATATTTGATTAAATTATGTTGGTTGAATAAAGCAGCACAATATAGTGTATATAAACAACCCGAGAAAAGTATATGGTTTCAGTGCTTGACCGTAAAATCTATACCTAGATTCATCCCTTCTTGGAATGAGTGATATAAAGTAAGCAATAGCCAGTCAGATGTGTGAATGAAATTGATGAGTTTTTGTTTATGCAGCATTAGCATCGATTTATTTATGTCTTTGTTATATTTTAAACAACAATTGGAGATCAACATTGAAAAGATATTAAGCATAATATATAGGTAATAAACATAATATATAGGAGATGAAACGGTAAAACTGCCCGAAATTGAAACCGATTGTTTCAAGGAAACGACATACAGGGTGAGCAAACTATCCCTTCGGATCTCTTTTCTCATAACGCGCAAAAAAATATTGTTTCCGCGAGATAGGGGCCTTCCCAGCAACTCCACCGTAGATGGATATTTACTTGTGGAGCGGTTAATAAATAAAAAGAAAGGGAAAAAAGAAAAAAAATACAAAAATAAAATAAATTCAGAGACAGACGAAACAAAAACTTAAAAGAAGAAAAATAAGTAGATGACGATAGATGGCAGGCGGTTTGGTCGTCCGTTGGGCGTGTTCGACGGACGACCAAGCTGCGTGTTGGAACGAACCTCCATGGATGCCCGGAATTGGCAGCAATGCCCACCTAACGCTGGCAAATCAATCAAAATCAATCAATCAGTCAATAAAGAAAAACTAAATGACGATACACAGCGGTGAAGCTAACATTCTTAATATGAATTTTACATTTAAAGCAAATAATATGAACAGTAAAAGAATTGCATTGCATGGCATTGGTAACATGTTTTCTTGGTTTCCATTCATTCATCATTTAGGAGGAGTCAATGGTCTTGAATATCATTGTCCAAGCTATATACTCCTTCTTTTGTGAGGTTGTAATTCATGATCATTTCTGGTTTTTCTGTTTTGGGATCATTGGTTACCGAGTTTCATTAACGAAATCAGCACCACTGCTTTATTTTTTTTGAGACGTAAGATAAAAACGTAATAAATCCATAAAGACTGCTTTCTATCTTCTTGATTTCGCATTCAATTTCGATAACATAATCATCATCATTACTTACAAGATCATCTTCGTCTTCTTTTAACTGACTTATTCTAAATTAAGATCATCTGGATGCATGTTAGACATTTAGGACATCTACGCACAGTTCTTGATAAAATAAGTGTGCGAAAGTAAACTAGTTATTTGTGTATTTACAGTGGATAACAATAAAAAAAACTTGCATTTACACTATTGTCCGGTATCACTTACCGCCAAAGCTAAACAAATCGAAATTTCTCTTACACTCGATATCGTTCACGTAAGTCATACTGACGCTGATTACTTAAATATCCTCGAAAGGTCTACAGTGCATCAAGCCGAATGGAGAAAGATTTTTCGAAATACCAACTGTTAAATTTTCATAACGGTATGCGATACCGGTAGATAGATAACAGTTGCATTTTAATATTACTTTAGAATGCATGCTTACAACTTTTCTTGATGAATTTTTAGACAATCATTAAAGTAATATAAATAAATATTAACAAAAGAAACTGGCATTATTACAAAAAATCATAAATTTTGTAACATGTCAATATGTCATTTATATGATCATTGAAATCTTAATTTGGAATCAAAGATGACTCCTAAATCCTTAAGCTGCTACCTCCAGTTACATCGGCATTGTTAACTGAATGTACACATTAAAAACTTAGCTGACATTATTAAGAGATATTATATTTCAGATTTCACGTGATTAAGTTTTTCGAATAAGATAACCACAAACAAATGGCTGAATTGTACAAGATTGTAATAGGTCCACAGTTCTTCACAGAAGCTTTATCATTCTGTTCAATTATAGGATAAATTTAATAAAGCTGCCACTTACTGGTTTCAGTAATTGTGTTTTTAATGTGTCAATTGCTATTTTACGACTGGAAATTGTCACTATAAATCTTGCAAGGTCACCAAAACATTATATTCAAGCGTGACCTTAGAACGTCATCAGTCATCAAAACGCAGATATATCGGTTAATATCTTAAACTGTTATTCTACAATCAAAGCAACAAGAGGAATTGGCATATTTACCCACTTCCCAAGTCAAACTATAATGTTTCGGAAATTAAGAATCTGATACTTATAGAATTGCGTCTCTGGTCAACCAAGCATCGTGACTTTGTTTTACAACATGTTTGGAAACCTTTAAGTTTACCACAACATCCCTGGACCCTAAAGCAGTTCACAACAAAGCCACAAGAAACCACTGTATTGGACTAGAAATTGCGAAAGTTTAAAGTATGGTCTCGTCATATTTTACCACAAATATTATGAACTGAGTAAATTACTTATTATTTATGTTTAAATGCCTTTCGATATCTTAGCAATAGACAAATCGGTTAGTGTAAGATATATTAGAATAGGATGTTGGATTGAAAAAAGTATGGCATTCTGTTTCAGTAGAATACTTTATTATTTAATTATTATATAATGTTCTAATCAGTAATTTTTTTTGTTTAAATGTTATATCTGCCAGGTATGATTTACATCCCACACAACACATGACATCCCTAGGATATCCTCATTTGGTCCTGTATATCCCAATCGAGGACAACATTGCTCAGGATATCCTTAGGATAACCCAATAAAATATATACAACCTGAGAATATTCCAAGTGGGGATATCCTAGACAAATCCTGGCAGGATGTCCTAGTAATATCCTGCAAAGATATTAAAAGCCTAACAAAATATCCACTGTGGGAATATCCTGGGCCAGTTCTAGAGTCATCCTATTAAAGGTATTATTGTTTAGGAGATTTCAACAACAAAAATAATGAAAAGTATATATATATTATTTTGAGGCTAATTATTGTGTCTTATTGGTTTGTAAAATTTGCCTCTAAAAACTTATTTGTTTGTTCTATTTGATAATCCCCTCCAGTACAAATAATTCATTAAATATATCTTATTTAAATAGCAGTTATTTATAATTTGTTTTTAATAAATTTACTGTTCTGAATTAGCCGCCTTTTTGTGACAAGTCGAAAGTTCTAAGAAATCCGCCGGGCGTCGATGTCTTTTCCACGTTCATTTTAAATTTCTTTCGACAAATAAGATTACGTTAAATATTTCATAAATATAATGCTGCTATGTTATATCTTTGTATTTATGATATTATCTAAAAGGGGAAAATGTGATTGGTTATTGTCCGCAGATGTTATTGTCAGATACGCAATCTTTTATATTTTTCTGTGAATATTTTTTTTTAAATTCACTATAACTTTGCACCACGCTATGATTTTTTAAAGTTGTACATATCCCTGATAACTTCAAACCACCCTAAACTCTATTGATTTTAATAATTCCAAAAAAGGCAAGGGATAATTTTTATGTAATATTTCATGCTTTTACAATTTTTATTTGAAACTTTTTTTACTAGCTTTTACACATTTTGAATAATTTTGAAAAAACACTTTGTTATATTTTTTTTCACCCCTTCTCGGGATTGAAAAAAAAAATTCCTTTCATTAATCATGTTCAAATACTTTAAAGTAACTTATATAAAAAATTCAAGTATTTACCTCAAAATTTTGATATGTCGACCTATTTCATTGGATATATGTATCACATTTGTATTAGTCATTTTACCTCTGCCACTATATAAACTTATATTCCGTTGTCTTTGCTTATTGGCTCAGTTTAAAAGTAATGATCTACTATATTATAAAATAATATGTATTTTTTGGTGTCTTTATAAATATCCAATAAACCCTAAAAGAACTGAAAATGTCCTACCTAGGACATTTTCAGTTCTCAGGTTGTTCATAGTAAAGTCCAGGCATGACCCATATAAGAGCTGATGATGTCCTGTACACACCCGTACTGATGTCCTGAGGACGTCATCAGCAAAGCCCGAACTGTCCCATTTGGATATCCTACGGACATCCTAAGGTGATAATGGGATCTTCCCAGGATATCCCATCTGTCCCGAAAAGTTGTCCCCAGTATGTTCTGAGGATGTCCTTGTGCTGTATGGGATCTCTATTTACGTCATAGTTGAATCGGGTCGAGAAGGAGCTTCTCATAAGAAGCTCCTTCTGAACCCGATTCATTCACATACAATAGTAAATAGGTACCAAGAGTAATCCGTTTTAATTTTCAGCTACAATTCTTAACACACTTTGGCATTTGTTTTTTTTGTGCCAACCCTTTATAACACACTTGATCGTCGCAACTTGATATTCTTAAATTGTTAAATAACCGATCTTCAAATCATGTAAATAATAAAATTTACATAATAACCATTGGTAAAAGTACAATGCACAAAGACAACCCGATCAGCACTCGAGTCTAGACCCCAAGTCGCAACAAATAATCCTGCATGAAATTGAAATTTTTGTGCCATTCTGTGGAAAAAAGGGGGGTGACCTCCGCACCCCCTTTCCTTTGTCTGCGACGCTAATACTGCCTACGCCGGTGATAATTATTAACAATTAGATAGCACAATAGAAATCAACCTAACTAACCTTACCTAAAGAAATCACATGAAATCATAAAACCATTTGAGGAAAAAGAAGGAAAATATTATTTCTGCCTTCAAATCAAACCGGAATTTGTGAAAAAGTGCATTAATAGTTACAGAATATTTAAAAAACAGTTCGGGTGTGCAAAAATTGAACCCGGGACCTCTCGCACCCTAAGCGAGAACATTACCCATATGCCAACCATGCACCTGACAATCAGCGCTATAATAGCACAGAATAAATAGGTTGAAAGGTGGTACAATAACCAACCAGCACTAATGTGCAAGCGGGATTATTTGTTTCCGCTTGGGGCGTAGACGCTAGCCAAATCTGCTGGCGTCAGCAACTATATGCGGCGTTGCCAAATCTTCCTCTGCCTTGTCTCTTGCGAGGTGCGACATCTGTTAGCGAATCGATAAACTTGAGAGTATATCGATTTGCTAACAGATGTCCCACCTCTCCCGATATGACTACCTTAAATACAAAGCATTAAAAAAATAGTTTTCCTAATTTAAAAAATTAATAACTTTTTCATTTATTGATCAATTTTGTTCAAAATAGGATTCTTCCTCTAGCTAACACTAACTTACCGTTCAAGTTTCAATACAATCGGTCTTTTCGTTCTTAAGTTATCGTGCTTGCAAGAAACATGACGGACGGACAGACATACAGACGGACGAATATTTTGAAAGTTGTTCAGAATTCGATCGCCAACACAGTGATATGAAATTTATTTTTCTACGGGCAGTATTACCGGTTTTAGAAATGTGCCGATCGAATTCAATATACTTTTTGTTTAGTATTTGCGAAGAGTATAATAATTTACATATTTACAAAATTTCAAAATTTTAAAATAATATTTATTATCGTTATTATTTTTAAACGGCGTGATGTTCAATCCGCTCTAGTAATATTACCTAAAGATGAGAATTTGACGATTAGAAGACCTATATAATTCGACAGTAAATTAGACAAATACATTTACTTAAGGACGCCTGTGTTAAATGGACCGTAAAGTCGGAGAAGGGAAACCTGTCCATCAACTCTAATGGTGACACTGATACCATTCAACTATTCGCCCTCGTCTCCCCTAAAGTCAGCATGTTCTGAATATATTTCTGAATCAGGTTCTCATTAAGAAGCTGATAAGGGAAAGAAACATTGTTTGGGCTTTTTGGTTGTTAAGGGACATCAATTTTAAAATTAATTAAAAGTTTTCGTAAGAGGATTATGGTCTTATGTTAGTTCCCGTCCAACTTAATCAATAACAGGTGGTTTAAACATTTAAGAGAATTTCAAACGATGTACTGTATAAAATATCATTCTCACTGGCCAACTTAACAAAGTTTTAATCTCTTACTTGAGCATACTTATCAACTTTGTCAAGATAATTATTTCTTGCAGAATATCTTAAATTAACCGGTAATTAATTAGCATGATATTTAATTAACGTCATGGAGGTCTTACATCGTCTTACAATTTCTTTAATGCTTTCTCGCTTAATAAAAAATGTAACATATATATATTCAATTATTATTTTGTAAATTTAAATGTAGAAAACATGTATTGAATAGTCAATTTAAAATCATGAATAAGTCCTAATATACAGGGTGAATGACATCAGAGGCGCATAACCAGTGTATTACAAATTAAATTACCGTAAACTACCGTAAGTAATTTGAAAACAATGTTGTACAGGAACCACATAAATTTTGGTCTCATGGTAATAGTGAAAAGAAATCTACTGATATTTCCACTCATATGTTCTTGAACGATTAACATTTTGATAATCCTTTTGACATTATAAACTTTCCTGCTACCCACGAACAATTTCGAGTTAATAAACGACCAAGTAGCAAACACCTCAACTAACGCTATCAAGTGCTTCGGTGAACATGAAGTATTTAACGCTCTAGAAAAAATAAAACCTAAACTAACAGCTGAGCTGGATGATGTCCCATCCTTTCTAATTAAGGATTGTGTCACTGTTTTTGTATATCCACTTTCCATACTTTTTAACTTATGTATTCACAATGGCCAGCTTTCAGATATTTGGAAAGATTAAAAAATATGCTCAGTATTTAAGAAAGGCGATAAAAACAATATTGCCAATTTCAGGCCTATGTCGATATTGCATGACACCATATATCCCAGCATTAAAGATTAGCTATCAATTTACCAGCATGGTTTTGTTAAAGGGCGCCCTACTACCTCTAATCTAATATGCATAACTCAATCTATCTCCGAGGCCATTGATCAATGCTTGCAAATGGACGTAACATACACAGATTTTTCTAAGGCGTTCGATACCTTTGAGCACGCTATATTACTCCAAAAAATGTCCTCTTTTGGTTTCTCCTAATCTCTGCTCATATTCTTTTCAATCTTATCTCTTAGGTAGGATTATTAGTTCCATAGCGGACTGCAATCTATTATCAATCAAAATAAGTTAAACTTAAATGTGTCCAATGTGTCCTTATAGCATAGACAATGTAGAACTCCAAAGACCCGTGGCTTTCAAGGACCTTGGAGTAATTTTTGCTAAAGAACTTTCCCTTGTACCACACATAAACAACATAAGTTCAGAATCTTTTAAGATTTTGGGATTTCTGTTCAGATCAAGCAGAGAGTTCACCAATACTGATACTCTAAAATTAATTTACTTTGCTTTGTCTGGTCTGAACTTGAATATGCGTCATTCATCTGGAACCCTCATTACGTAACTCATGTCAATAGCCTAGAAAGAGTACAAAGATGATTTGTAAAATTATTGTGATTCAAGTGCGACCCATCAATTGGTCTTCCACAACTCTTGAATAGATTCTCTATGGACACTCTTGAGAACAGGCGGATTTGCTATTCTCGAATATTTTTACATAGTCTAATACAAAACAAGGTCGATTGCCCAGAATTTTTAAATAAATTACAATTTTATGCCCCATTAAATACTCGGATAACGCAAACTTTTTATCTTCCCACTCCGTGCTCTAATAGACTTTTCTCCTCTATTTTCCATGTGTCATAATTATGACAAACATTGTGACAAATTTGATATTTTCAGCTGCACTGTTAATTCCATAAAATACTTTTATAGTCATTGACTCTTTGTTTTTCTTTGGTTTCTGTTTTTATTTAGGTTTATTATTATGCTTGTCTTATATGTGTTTTTCATATTTCTTGTTTTTGATCTCTGTTTTTCTTTAGTTACAATATTATGTTATCTTTAGGAGTACTTCATATTTCTTTAATGTATATTGTAAATACTTAATATTTTGTTTTTTATATTTCCGACTTGCTCTGTAAATGGGTTATACCTGTTAAGCAGTGTATGCTAATAAATAAATAAAAAAATATGCAAATTATCGGTAAATTATAGAAATGTACAAATAATAATAATAATAAATACTTGTATTTATCCCGTAAAGGTACATATAGGTGATTACATATGAATTTAGTGATAAACAGGTTGGTTCTCGGTTCACTGAGACCAAGGCCACAGCATCTGCATAAAATATTAAGGACATTAAAGAAAAGAAAAAGCAAAAATACTAAGAATTAATTTGATCTTGTAAATGAGAAATATAGGTTAGAATTCATTATTCATTAAGAAACATTTACATTTAATTTTAAATAAGTTTAGCCACATGATTTTAAAATCAACATTAAGTTTATTGTAGTAGTTAGTGTACCATATTATAAGAGAACGATCGTTGGTAGAGTGCAGTGGTATTACGTGGCATTGAGAGTAAACCTTTGTGGCGAACATTTAAGTTATGATCATCGGTACGATATCTTATTTTATTATATAAATATTGAGGCGAATTTAGAAGAACTAATTAATGGTAAAAACTTAGAACATGAAGTATTCTCCTTTCTTCCATATTTAACTACTGGGATTCTTGTAGTTTATGTGATATGTGACTAGATCTTTTATTTCCATATATACATCGCAGATGTGCATTCTGAATTTTTTAAATCCTGTAAGAATCCTTTTCATCAATGCAAAGATAATATAAAATATCAGCGTAATTAAATTGAGATAATACTAAATTTCACATAATATAATTTTTTATTTTACATTGAACAATTGTCTGCTATTATACAGTAGTTTTAAATTAGCATATTCTTTTTTAATCTTATTGTTCACTTGCGTTTTGAGTCTAAAAGACTGATCTATTACTAAACCCAAATTCTTGGCCTCGAATGTGCTTTGCAGTTTATGATAATTTATTTTTAGCATAGAAAATTGTCAGTGAAGACTTTTCTGCATTAATGAACAACAACTGATTTTTAGTGGCATTCACCAACCTACTTATATCCTGGTTCAAATATTCACCCGCCTGTTGAGCATCTGCATAATTAAACGAAAGTCAAAGTTGGCTGTCATCATCGTAAAAATGATATCGACAATGACGTAAGTTAGAATCAAAATTGGCTATGTAAATTGTTTACAGCATCGGACCCATGATGGAGCCCTGCGGTACACCACCTGTAATATTTAAACTTTTTGACATGGTATTATTAACAACCACTTTTTGTTCTTTTTCATTCAAATAATTTGCTATTAACAGGCATGCACTATCAGTGAAGCCAATCAAATGTAATATTGAGACAAGTATATCACGGTGTATCGTATCAAAAGTTTTACTGAAATCGAGAAGAACTAATGCAGTAATTTTTTTATCTGATGCTGATAATATATAATCAGTAATGTTCATCAGTGCCGAGGTGCCCTTTTTTCTAGAAATTTTGATAGAATTGGAAGTATATAAATAGGTCGTAAATCCTTATATTCTCTTACTTCAGTAATTTTTGGAAGGGGTTTGACTAGCTCTTACTTCCAACATTTCGGTACAAAATTATTCTCTATGCAACATTTAACTAGATTAAAAATACGGAGGCGATTTTCCGTGTGTTGGTTAATGAACATAAATTAATTTTTTTTAGATTATCTCTCATATAAGTGTAATTAGGAGCATTGTTTGTACCTAGATAGTTGAAAGCAAACGAATTAACATTTCTCAACCAGCACCAACTACATCGTTGTTGATATATAAATAAATTTGCAAAAGATACTTCTTGTGTGAACTGGGATTACATAAACGCATATCGATGACAAACTTCAGTTTTTTAATGGAGCTGATATAACTCTATTTGATATACATGCAGCATACAGGACGGTTACTTTCAAACATCCACCAAGACCCTACATCACTGACACCAATAAACAAATTATCAGACTTAAGGATTGTGCCTATAATAAATTTAAACAAAAGGAGTCCAAAAGAACTGTGGAGAGGCTTTGCAAACTTGAATGTACATAACAAACTCCGTAATGAAATTTTCCCAGATATCAACAATGCTTATGAGATAATCCAATTTTTTACAAATATAGTAGCAAGATCCATAAAAAATGATACTTTAGATTTTTATCGAAATAACATCGCCAATCCCTCAACTGAAATGGAACTTTCTGTGGTTTTGGTGGAGGAAGTAGAACAAACCCTCTAAAAGATTAAATCATTCGCCCTCGGATCTGACACCAATTTTGAAATGTTACGCCACGTGTTTCCACACTGTAAGAATACCGTAACACACATTATAAATACCTCATTTGAACATTCTACTGTTCCTACCATTTGGAAAGAATCGATACTAACTCCTCTACCTAAAATTTCAATAGCTACCGAACTTAAAGACCTCAGACCAATAAGTGTTCTGCCACCTCTATCAAAACTTCTGGAAAAAATAATGAGTAGTAGACTCACTGATCATATTATAAGTAACGACGTACTTCCTCCCACGCAATCTGGATTTAGAAAGCATCACAGTACTACAACGGCGCTATTGAAAATCACCAATGATCTCTTAGGAAATATTGACAAATCACAAACCACATTCTCAGTGCTCTTAGATTACAGCAAAGCATTTGACGTCATCAACCATTATCTCCTTATCGCCAATCTCCACTATAATAATATACATCCCACATTGTTAAAGTGGTTTGCTAATTATCTGTACGATTGTACCCAAATAGTGAAAACTAATGATACCCTTTCTCTTGACTTGCCCATTAGCAAAGGCGTACCCCAATGAAGCATTCTTGGTATGCTTCTATTTATAATATATACCAGTGATCTGCCAAAAACATTGTGTTCTTTGTGTACTATGCATATGTATGCAGACTATGCGTAGTTTCAAATAGCAACTGCTCCACAAAATTCTGACCGATCAATTGCAGTGTTAAATGAAACCTTAATGCGGGTATCTAAATATTCTATGAACCACGGTATGGTTATTAATCTTTCCAAAACAGTAGCTTTGTGCATTGAAAATATAGTGCTGTGCGCCAAAACTAAACAAAGTATGTCTTATGACATTTTTTTGGATAACAACCACATTAAATTAGGACTTATCATTGATCATAACTTGAATTTTAAAAAACAAGTGATAAACAAATGTAGTATAGCATATTCTGAAATTAAATATATTTATAAATATAAGTACATTCTGTCTTGTGGTATTAAATGGGGATTAGTGACTAGCTTGATATAAGTCAGTAGTGAATGCTTTCATCTTCTCAGCAAAAACTTTCAGAACAAAATTCAAGTAGTGCAAAACCTCCTGTTTTAGATTCTCTTACAACATAGATAAAAAGGATCATATGACACCATATTATGTTGATAAAAATATTTTAAAAGTAGAAAACAGATTTTCTTTCCTGTATGGTCCCTCCTATATAATATTGTCGCCAATAATACACTCAAATACTTATCTGTTCTTCTTGAACGCATAAGTATCTAATATTCACAATGTACAGTTAAAATATATTGATAACTACAGCATTCCAAAACATTGTACACGAAAATTTGAGGGTTGCTTTTCCTACCTAGCACTTATATTGTTAAACAAGCATCTTAGTATATTCATTTCGTCAAACTCTATATTTCAATTTAAAAATAGGCTTAGGAAGGGACTACTAGACCAGCAAAACTAAAAGTGTGTCTGACTTTAATTGAAATTTTTAAAAAACTAGTCTTGAATAGATGGAAAACCATTTCCTAAACAACGCAATATTCAAATGTTTTTTTTTATTTGGTACATTTTATTGATGAATTATATTCTTTACTTGATGATCATGTATATTCTATATTCTCTATACCGTTTGAATTTTTAGAGTGAGTAATTTATTATCTCTAACACAGATGCAATAATATTCTTTCAAGTTAATCTACCAATAAAAACAAAAATCAAATATTTGCATCTAGTACTTACCATAACTAATATAATTAGAATAAAGTGGAAGTACGAGAAACAAAATGAAATAAATTGCAAGTTGTATAAGAAAAGCAAACACGGCTTGGAAAAGTAAATTAGGAAAGCTCAAATTAAAGTTTAAACTTCTCCTTTACAGTTTACGAATTAGTTTGATTGAAAGTATACAAGGTTTGGGGAATGAAAGACATTGCAAACACGTTTGATCTCTATACCGATCTAATCTACCCCCTTTGTAAGTATCTACAGGACATTATTAATTCCACTCATTCGGATGTCCTTTACCTTTATCCCATACGTTAAAGATAATAGGGTATGTCGTCTCTTTGTATAGCGTCTCTTTCATTCAAGGTATATAGAACAATACAATTACCTTGCCCAGAATGGACGAAGATATTATTTTGTAACGATATTGATGAAGTTTGAGATAATAGATGTTTTAATTATATATGTAAAGAAAACTATCGTAATGGCTACGCTTAAATTGTTTTGTTTAAATTATAACACTATTTATTTATTAGTTTATTTATGCATTAATTTGGTGTATCATTCAATAGGTGATACTTACTTACAAAATATGGAACACATACTTATTTAATCAATTCGCCACGAACAAAACAGAAAAAAAGACAAATATTATCCATACAACTGAACCAAAATAAACTAAACTATACTCTGTTTGGAGAAGATAGAAAGTAATAAATCAATCAGAGAAACATCAACTATGGTCGTACTACTATTTCTCTTCACATTTGTGGAAATTATACCGAAGAATTAATTGATTCAATTGTTTCCATTTCTTAGGTTTGCTCTTGGCAATTGAGAAGATGTATAATTCACGTAAAAGTAAAGGCGAAAATAAGGAGAACTCGGGAAATGTATTGGCATCACTGCAGAAGTTATTATTAACGTAGAAACCGCATATACTTAGTCAGAATATTCAGAGGAAGAATTTTAAATCACTTTGGTATTCTACGCACTTATACAATACTACACTGCATTTTATATATTAAACATTAAATCAATGCTTTTTTTAAATTTAAAAAATCAATAAATTTTCTATTTACTAATCGATTTGGTTCAAAATCAATAGGGCTCTTCCTGCAGCCAGCACTAATTTACTGTCCAAATTTCAACACGAAGAACGAAGAAATCAGGTATGCTTTTAATAAAGAATATACAGGGTGTATAAATAAAAAACTATTAATTAAATACTTCTGACTGAGGAAAACAATATTTGGCTATGTTTTATACATTGGCTATGTGTTATACATTTAGCAAAAAGTTTATATGGTGGAGAACCTTAACAAAATTTTGAATAAGAAATACAAGAGTAGTAGCAGTTGGCATGTAGTAAATACAATTGCCAAGGAAGATATCTGCTATAATTTTATTGAAAAATATGGTCATCTGGTAGAAAAGAATCTGCAAATATAATAATTATTATTATATTAAATTGTTGGTGTGATAGATCTAAAGGTAGTAGTACTGTTGTTGGTGTGTATCTATAAACAATTTCCGTCACGTATCCCCATAAAAAGAAATCCATTTTTGTAAGATCTGGGTATCTAGCAGTCCATTTCTTCCAATCCATTCATGAGGGTGGGAATTATTTATGTGGTCTCTAACTTCATTTAAATAATGTGGTAGAGCACTATCTTGCTGAAACCACATCCTATTTCGAATTCTTTCAAGGAGATTTACCAATAATTGTGACAGACAGTTTTCCAAAAAATAAAGATAAATAGCTCCAGTCAATGTACCATCAAAGAAATGTGGCCCTATTACATGTACATAGGAAGCAGAAATCGTGAAACATTTTATCTTGCTTCTCCCCGAACAAATTTACTAAAATTTTCACCTATACATTTTATGTGTAAAAATTATAATTCGGTGCAAAATGAGCTTGATATATTTAATTGTAGTTCTGAGTCAATTAAAAGATTACTATGCGTATAACCCCATTTCCCTTATTGCCGTTTACATGTTTTTTTAGAGTTATGTGATGTGTATATATATTTTAAGTCAGCTTTTTCTTAGTATGATATTTGTATTTTGTTTCTTCTGTGACGTACTGTGAATTTAGTATATATAATGCTTATACTGTCGGTGCTTACTAGTGTAACATTCCCACCCTTTATTTGGTTTTCTGTTGGGTGGTTGTATCTAAATAAATAAATAAATAAATAAATCAGGAATCCTTCTTTCAGGATAACGTTGGTGATAAATTCTAATGGCAAGTAAACAATTTCATGTCTACAAGTTCCGCTTTATAAAAATTAATATTGTAAAATTCCAAATATTTTAAATTCAGTACAAATTGTAACTAACGACCGATAAGTGTGATAAATGCTCCATTGTATACGACAATTTATACCAAACTAACGTTTTATTGCTTGTCGAATAACGAAAACGGCAAAAAATGTACAAAAAGACATTACAGTAAAGGACCTGTTAAATACTATTTACTCATTTCAATGGATTGGAAGAAATGGCCCCAATGAGTGGCCACATTTCAAAATTGCATAAAGACGTGTGCCAATCAAAATGGGCAACACCTCGAACACCTATTGTAAATTTTTCTAATGAATTATTTGAGAGAACCTCTTTTTTTAAGTTCTTGAATTTGACAACTATATATTTTTAAATCGAAAATGGTTGCAATTAGCCATAGGGAAGTACTTACAAAAAATGTTCTTCTTTCATTTCTACATCACATTATTGAAAAATATACAGGGTGTTCCATTTGAAAAAATTGAGAAGATTCAATTTAAAAAGTTCTTAATTGAAAAATAATTTTTGGCCACCCTGTACAGATTTAAATCTCACAGCTCATATATTAGACCAGTGACTATTAGTTAGAACTTTTCACAAACTTAGAGAAATTTTATAAAAAAATGGCCGTGAAGGAATCATAAGATTTATTTAGAGCATGCAATAGAGCGATCAACATTTATTCTTAAAAAAATCACACTGTAATTTTACTATTTTCTTATTCTTCAAGAATTAAAATTGATCAGTAGTTTAAAGGGGAATATTAATAGTTCGAATATTGTGGGTTTAAGTTCAAATTATTTTTATAAGTATAGCTTCATAGATATACAATATTCTTAAAATCATTTCTGCTGGGGATACAATGTACAAGTCATATTTCTAGAGACTGCATATTTACGATGCTTTCTTAATGTTACCTTAACACCAGAATATTACAAGAGCCGCAGAAAGTATGCGTTATTCCAGGACATATAATAAACACGTACAAAGTTCTTTTTATAAAAACTTGAGCCAAAGCAAAACTTCACGTTTTAAATGATTTAACATTGTTATAATGTTTCTTGCTGGTCTCTTAGTTCCAAGTTATTTTAATATAAGTTTGAACTTGTAGCTAAACTTCGTACAGATTTTAACCTAATTTATACAATTTAGTCTACGCCAAATTGTGATTAACGCGGTTAAACCTAATTATATTTTTAAAAGTTTAATTTAAATTTATACATGGTTTCCTATTAAACTTAAAGTTACATTTTTAATGTTATTTTTTCTTCTTTCTATTTTTGGATACGACGCAAGTGCAATGAAAGAAACTTTCAATTTAATAGGTTTGAAAAAATAAATTTAACTGAAAAATTAATTAACCTTGGGACTTTCTCTCTCAGTATGTTATCAGTATTGGACATATTAGAATCTGCCGCAAATTGCTCAGTGACAATATTATGAATGATACACCTTATATTTTTGTGTATTCAGTTATTTAACGTTGGCCTATTTCCACTACTAAGGTCATTCATCGACTCCAAGAGGAGAGCTAGAACTTTTGTCGAACCTGTTCTCTACTGAAGAGTAAGAATTTCTTTTTGCCCAATATTTGATAGACAAGGGATCGACAGCTTTACATCTTCTCCAAAATATTATAGTATACCCACTAGTCAATCCCCGCCTAAAATTGCATGTCTTCTACGTATGTACTGGTACACTAGCAATTAGAAGTTGGAACGAGATCACTGTACTTCCCTGGAGGGAGTCATCCATCTAAGCCATACCAGCTGTCTTGATTATAATTTTGCAGAAAGATGGCTTCAGGAATATCTGGTTTTCGAAAATGTCGACTTTTTCCCTTTGACGAACAGGTCCCGGATTATGGAAAATGTATAAGAAAAGTAGCATTGGAAGAAAACGTAACAACAGTATAGCTGTGATAGTCCCACTATCGATATAATAACAAATAGAAGAAAAACTTAAATCAGAGGTTCTGGAGACATTTTCTTCTACTTATCGATCTAGTAAGTCGTGGAAAAGCGAAGAAAAATATTTATAATTATATAACAAGTGGAAATCTTTTAAATCCAACACAAATAAAGTTGAAAATCCTGATACTATCCTAGATAATTATTTGAATCTGAATTTCATACCTAATGAGGACACAATCATTTTTGATTTTCCTGAATTGGATACCTACCCATGATAAAATATTTCACGATATATTTTGATTACATAAAAGTTTATACAAAAAAATTTTCCAAAAAATTTTACAGCAAATCTCTATTTTTTATGGACCGAATTATTTCAAGAAGAAAGAAGAGACTATGCTTATCATTAGTTAAAAAATATTTGCAACGAAAATTATAAAAAGGAAAATAAAATAGATGTGATAAAACCTAATGATAATTCTATAGTAAATGACAAAATAGAAATCTGTTTAACAACCATTACGCTAATGTTGGGAAGAAGCTTCTAAAAATAATAATTGCCCCCAAAAACTACATCGAACATCTTGACAGGAAAAATAATTCCATATATCATTTTCCAACTAACCAGGTAGACATTATCATGAAATTAAAGTTAAATACAGCTCCAGGTAAAGAAGATGTAACAGCGGAAATTTTAAAAGAAATGCAATTTGGTTTTCAAGAGGGTCGCTCAACAGAGGATGCTATAGCATATATTACACAAAAAATATATCTAAATCTAGATAGTAGCAGGCCTGTCATTTGCAAATTTACTGACCTAGAAAATACACGTTTGATATGGTTAGTCATTACTAAACAAATTAGAACATTTGGTTTTTCGTGGTAATGTACATAAATTAATGGAAAGTTACCTTTCTAATAGAAAAGAATATGTACAGATTGAGCAGTCACTAAGCCACCAAAGAATTGTTGAATATGGAGTGCTTCAAGGTGCAGTTTTGGGACCTATATTATTTAACCTTTATTTAAATAAAGCTGAACAAATCTAAAGCAAGTTGTCGAGAAAAAAAATGTAATCAATTAAGAACTGGTTTGATATAAATTTACTCACTGTCAATTGCGAAAAGACTAAGTATCTTTCCTTTACGTCATACCAATCAAACTTACCTAATCTTGGTTCACTACAAATTCACAATGAAAAAATAAAGAAATGAAAATCGAAGATGCCGAATAAGATAAATATTTAGGTACAATAATCGATAAACATTTGAGATGGGATTCACAAGTACATAACATTATAAAATACTAGGAACCTTACTGCCAGAATTTAAATATTTAAGACAATTTCTAGACTTACCACGGATGCGATTGTTGTATTATGCTCTCATTCAAACGCAATTTGCTTAACGCTTTATTGGTTGGGGGAATTAATAACAACTTTTAAGTTATAAAATTTTTAAACTCTTCGAAAGCGGTTCTTACAAATTGTTTTTCAAAATGATATTACCTTTGCAACCAATACTTTACACGAAGAAAGCGAAATATTTGACATCAGACAGCTTTATTGTCAAAATATATTAATATTCCAAATTAAGCATATAAACGAATTAAAATACAATATGCGCAACTACGACACTAGGCATAAAAACATCGCAATGAAAATTAAGGTTAAAAAAACAACACGAGCCAGAACTTAACCTCTTTTTAAAAGTGAATTATTTTTTGTTTGCTTCTACTTGTAACGAAATATATTCTTTATAGGATTTTGCAAACAGCAGAAAAAACTATCTATGAGAACTAAAAGAAAAACTATTTGTAAACTTATTGATTTACGATCTTTGCATTCTTTCGATAACCTGAATTCTGGTTATGCTAGCAATTATAATCCTAAAATGATTTTTTTTTTCTTATTGGAAATTTCTCAATCTACAACAATAATTTCCACACAGTCCCCTCTGACTATCCACAGAAAACCAGCATCCACATAACCCCCTACGGCCATGAAGATTAAGTTAAAATGAGAACAGAGGATTAAAATGAATTTATTTACATACCTCGTCTTTTGGATTTTTTCTTAGTTCTTATAGATAGTTTTTCTGCTGTTTGCAAAATCCTCTAAAGAATATGTTTCATTACAAGTATAAGCAAACAAAAAATAATTCACTTTTAAATATGTATAGAATATGTATTATTATTAGTTAGGTAATACATAGGTGAAAATCTGTTTTTTCATGTCAATGTCAAACATTAATGTCAAAAAAATTGGTAATTGTCTTGGTTTTTGCACGGAACATCGTGGCTTTGTGCCTTTCTGATGAGCTCCAGAATAAGGGCGAAAAACGTTTCAAAGGCTAAGCATCTTCAAGAAACAGAATGTAAGAATTTCCAAGAAACAGAATGATAGATTTCATGAAAATGTAACCGATTTGAATGAAATATTTTCCAAAAGACGAGGTATGTAAATAAATTCATTTGAATCCTTTTTCGCATTTTAACTGAATCTTCATGGCCGTAGGAGGTTATGTGGATACTGGTTTACTCTGCATAGCCGTAGGGGACTGTGTGGAAACAACTAGTGTTAGAATGAGAATTGTCCAATAATGACGACAAATTCATTTTAGGATTTTAATTGCTAGTATAACCAGAATTCAGGTTATCGAAAGAATGCAAAGATCGTAAGTCAATAATTTTACAAACAGTTTTTCTTTTAGTTCTCATAGATACTTTTTTCTGCTTTTTGCACCTAAAATATTCAACGTACGTCCATCTGAAATAAAAAATACAACCACACTTATAAAGTAGAAAACTAAAACTAAAATATGGTTACATGAAACTCTACGAATGTATATACACCAAATGACTGACTAAGAATACTCACCATTTATAAAATCACAATACTCTGACTTATATACTTTACCAAGTTTCCTATTTTTTTAAGTAAAATAAACGTTTCCACTTTCAATCAATATAACTGTTAAATTGTTAAATATGTATAATACCTCTATTTGCACCAAGATTCGCTCTCCAATTCTAGTTCTTAAATTGCATGTCCAACACTAATATCGCTGAACTTAATGAAGAGTAAAGCCTAAATATATACTTAGGTTGTTTCATTTATAAATTTGATTTTCATGTAAATTACATTAAAACCGGAAGTGGGCCGTTTTAGTTCATTACATCACGTAACTGGATTTTTTTTTCATATCACTACACCAAAGCGAATAATTCATTGACCCCTTCAAAAGTCCCAAGGATGTCCCAATTGGTTGAGCTCGTCGGTATAATCTGTATAAAATATTGATTTTAATGAAAACTAGAAAGATCTAAATAGGTACCGTATTGTCAGCAGGGGATGAAATTTTTTTTTTTTAACTGATTTCACTAAGACACATTTCTTAATTTAGTCAGTGTACAATACAATCGACGTGTTATAAAATATTTTAACAGTTCTTTGTTATTCTTTAATATGTGCGCTGTGCTTTCCATCGGTGATCGATGTTAAACCGAAAGATTTCAATATTTTTCAATTTTGTTTGTGCTATGATATCCACATAAATATTTGCACGGTTGACCTCGTCCAATACTCTAGGATATATCGCTAACAAATATTCCGGCTTTAAATAAAAACGTCAAGTCGACGTAAGTCTATTTCATGTTTGCTTTCAGAACCGAGCCAGAAGAGAGACGGAAGTGTAACGCGGGACCAAAAGGTCTCTAGGAAGCCCGAAGTTTAAAGACAGATTGTCCGAAACCGCTTTTCCCGGAGAATACCCTGCCGCCGCCTCACAGTTATGCAAATTTATTGAACGGGAACGAAGACTTGACGCTACGCAGACCGCCTTATAGTGCTCTCGCCATGAGTTGTGTTTTAAGGGATTAATAGCTCTAAGAAGACTATTTATTTGTGAAGTAAATTAAGAAGAGTAGTTCTTATGACATAATGAAACATATTCTATATAGGACTTTGCAAATAGCAGAAAAACACTATCTATGAGAACTAAAATAAAATCTATTTGTAAAATTATTGATTTACACTCTTTGCATTCTGGCTCCACCATGTACACTTCAGAAATGTATTATAAATATTTCCTCATCAATTTTATGATCGTAGCAGTTGTACTATATAGCTCCAGTTAACCAAATCACCGAAAATACGAACTTGAATACAGGACTATCTGACTTAATGGAGCTAGAGCCTCCTCATCGCAACTACTACTATAAGTAACTTGGAATATAAAAGAAAGACGTGTGGGCTTCTGGATTATTATAATGTACTTTCGATGCCCACAATCTCAAAAATTTAATAAGCTTTTAGTCACTATGATAGGAAGAACTTCAAATCCCATACCTCAAACGGGTAAGAAAGTGCAAACAATCAAAATTAGCTCCTTCTCGAACGAATTAATTTTTTTATTAATTGATTGGCCAGCGTATTGTAGGTGTGAGGTTAGAAAATATTAGCGTTTGATTCCGTGGCTACTCCATGAACTTGCCAGTAAGGCTGGAGTAGTTACTACCTTAAACACTTTTCCAACGATCTCAACATGGTGGCTCGTACGTATACTTAGTGGGCCAAATGATGTGGCGGTGAGATGTAAGGGAAACGTCACACGCCACACCATTTCCCCTTCAGTGACAAAGTCACGAGAAACCTAATGGTATAATAATAATTTATTAATCCCGTAGAAGAAGAACTGTAGATAAACTGGACAAGAACGAAGCGAGTGCCCCACTCTTTACTTGACGTACTCTACCCACGTCAGCTAAATCCTAGGAGAGGGGCTAAGCAATGCAATGCACGTACTCGAACATGCTTGCGCGCGTGTCTTTGTAGGGTGTAAAATAGGTGTAGAGTAGGTCGTAAATCACGTAGCGTGTGCAGATCACATCGGGATCACCAATTGTGAAGTTAGAAAATATTAGCGTTTCGTTCCGTGGCCACTCCGTGAACTCGTCAGTAAGGCTGGAGGAGCCACCGCCTTATACGCTTTTCCAACGAACTCAACATGGCCGCTTGCATATATACTTAGTGGACCAAATGATGTGGCGGTGAGATCTAATGGAAAGTCACACGCCACAGTATGCATTGCTGCCACTTCCAGATATCCCATCTGGATATTTTTATATACCGCCGAACCGGCTACATACGTCGGACTGGATTAGGACATGCTTTTTGCCAGCAGCGAGAGCCACATGAAGCATGGGGTAGGAATATAGAATGAAAAGTATGGGTGTTTGTGAGATGCATCATTTAAGTTTCTATGCTTCTTCTAAGTCTCTGTCTATCATGATCTCCTTGTTTATTCTTCGGCTGAGTCTTTTGTTTTTGGCGGTGTGCACCTTCTCCCGCCTGCTTGCTTCAGATACGGCTTGCTGCTTCCCAGAAATTCGCGTTTTCAGTTCAACGTTCTACATCAGTGCATCCATTTTGCCTGTTTGCCAAGACATACATTTGCACACAGTAAGAAGTTTCCATTTATCAACCACTCCACGGGAAAATAGCTATTTACAGTGGGAGTGCAGAGAAATGCCTCGAGAGAACATTTGAGACACTCTTTATATCGATCTGCTAAGATAAAGCAAAATAAAAAGTAAAATTTGCAAAAAATAAAAAATAGATCTAGGGGAACATTTGGGACGCCTGTATATCAAGCAGGCCCCAACTACTTTGACCTAAGAAATAATTTTGTATTCCTAAATAAGCCCAACATTTATTTATTTAGCGTATGGCATTATAACAGTACATATCAAAGGTAAAATACAAACAAAATATACAGCAGAATAATGGTTAAAAAAGAAACAAAAATGTATGAAACATAACTTTCTTCTCAAACATACATCTAAATTTTTAATATAGTCAATTGCACTTGCAGTTGCCATCAGGGAGTCATCGGAGCTACCCCCATACGCTCTAATACTGCAATCTTCCTTAATGTGTTGAATGGTCTGCAACAATCACATGTTGGAGAGGTCAGTTTTCCCCATTTATGGAGGGAGTCAACCCAATATATTGACCATGTGACAGCTGCTAGCCAAAACTTTCCTGTTGTGGAAGCTGGCTTATATTTAATACATTTTTAATTTCAAGAGATTCAGTTAGGTTTAATAATTAAAAGGGATTGACTAATACTGCTAATAGAACTTATCTTTTCCTTCCTTGTGTATCTGTTAGTAGCTTCCCTTCCTGTTCTGTAGGATTCCCACACTACTTGCACTCGTTTTTTCACTCTTCTTATAATTCAACTTGTTGTTATTCACTGAAAATAAGTTTATGATGCACAGTTTATGTTATATTGCCAGATGTTTGTATCCCTTTTTCAAGTTCTTTATATACGCTTTTAGGTGATGTTATATTCAACCAATATATCTTAGTCAAATAATATCATGTGGTTAATGAACCGCCTATTTTCACGCTATGTAGTTTTTTTCTACACTTTATTATTGCAATGAGTTTAGAAATGAGCCATAAAAGAGTATCGAATGTCAATTGGTAATTCATTAATTCTTCAACCTTGCAAATAAAAATATCAATTCTTATAACTTAGTTTGCTTCAAGGACTTGATACTAAATGGTTTTTACCAACGCCAAAATATTAAAAATTGCATTCGACATGCATTTCGTCGATCAAGTTAGTATCATCTGGACACGATGTAAAAAACTTTAATTATCCCCAGATGATGCTAATATGATTGACGAAATGCGCATTGTTGTGGCCGAATGTAGCAATCAGGTTTTAGCAAAAGCTAATTTAGTGCCAGTGTCACGCCAAAAGTTCTAACTTTCATATAAATGATGCAAGATAGTATCACTTCCAAAACAAACAATTTTGATAATAAAAACATAAATATTTATGTCAATAAATTGTTTATGATTACAGTAGAGAAGGTAATTTATTTAATATTTAGGTACTAAACTGCTAGTTCGCATGATCTATATCGTTTTGTTACGAGTTCGTCATAAATCTTCGTGTTTGTTGTGAAGTTTTAGTATGTTAAATGTACATTACACCACGTAGAGTACATCCATTTATCAGCCTATATATATATGAAACATATTTGGAATGAGGCGTGTCTGAAACAATAAATTGACCGAATTTATCAAAAACTAGTTTTGTCAGGTATTTAAATGTAGTCGTTTATTCAAATTTATACTGGATCACCGTACTCTAGGATATCAAAATTCTGGCCTAGAATAGTTCAATTCTGCAGACACCGTACTTACATAAATAAAACATTTCTGCATTTTATTTTTTCCTATTTGTTAAGTTATACTATCGTTACTGAAAATCCGATATGTCTCATTTGTTTTCTCCTCCCCTAATTTTAGCAGTATCACTGTGATGGGCAGTAAGATACAACATATCTAAATAATTGATTGATTGATTGATTTGCCAGCGTATGGTGGGCATTGCTGCCAATTCCGAGCATCCATGGAGGTTCGTTCCAACACGCGGTCCAGTCGTCCGTCGAATACGCCCAACGGACGGCTAAACCGCGTGCCGGAACCAAATCTCGGATGTTTTATATACCGCCGGGCCAGCTGCATACGCCGGGTTGGACATTGGACATGCTTGTTGCCAGCAGCGAGAGCCGCATGACGCATGGGGTGGGAATATAGGATGGGAAGTGTAGGTGTTTGAGAGATGCTTCTTTTAAGTTTTCATGCGTCTAATAAGTTTCCATTTGTCTTCATCGGCTGGGGTGTGGTGCAGTTGTTTGAGAGATGCTTCTTTTCAGTTTCCATGCTTCTTTTAAGTTTCCATCTATCGTCATCTTCTTATGTTTCATCTTCTAATTTTTCTGATTTCTGTGTCTCTGAATCTAGCAGCTTTCATTTTTTATCTGATTTTAATTTATTTTTGTATTTTTTTCCCTTTTGCCTCTTTCTTTTATTTATTTATTAACCGCTTCACAAGTAAATGACCATCTACGGTGAAGTTGCTGGGGAAGGCCCTATCTCGCCGTAACATTATTTTTATTATCACCATTGTTATTATTTTTTGCGCGTTATGAGGAAAAAGGCCCGAAGGGATAGTTTGCTCAACCTGTATGTCGTTTCCTTGAAACAATCGGTTTCAATTTTGGGCAGTTTTTCCATTTCTTCACCTATATATTATGTTTATTACCTATATATTATGTTTAATATCTTTTCAATTGCCGCTTCTTTGAGACAATCGGTTTCAATTTCCGTCTTCCAAATTAATAATAAAATATTATGTTTTGAATCAATTAATCGAGCTGATAAAAATTAAGATGGTAAAGATCAGATAGAAAGATGGAATAGAATAATATCAATTAAAGATAAAAATAAATAAATAATAGCTTATCTGTCTTTCTGCAGCGTGTTGTGATTGCTGTTTTATTTTATTTTCTTTCCTTTTCTTTCTTCGGGTGAGTTAATATTGTCCCATTTAAAAACTTTCCAGTGTATACAATAACTTTAGGTCACAACACAGCTATATTGCTTTGTATGTGCCTCATCTTGACACTGACTATGCTATTATTTATTGCCCATGAACCATTTATTTGGGTCGTCTAGGGTGTACGTAGGTAGGGACACTGCACTTCACTTGAGCTTGTCTGCTTTATTTGATTTAATATTATTAGAAAATCTTGTAATTATTAATTCCATATGAACTCTGAGGCGCTTCATTTCAAGCAGAATTTCTTAATCTACTGGTGGCTGAAATTTTTTTCGAGTTTAACGGGATTTCTACCACTTTTTTCCGCTTTTTAGAGAGCATCCTAAAAATTATAAATAAACTAAATTTGTTAACAAAAAGGCATCACAGAAAATTATTTGGATTTAATTAAATAGAGTATAATTTGATGAAGTTAATTCTACTAGAAATGTGGCTCGTACTTTAATATACAGTGTCCCAAGGAACCGTTTTAGCCACTTTTCTTTTTAAAATATATACATTTTTATTTTTTTTTATTTTATTGCCTTATTTATATCACCGTCCTGACGAAGTTCAGCTATTACTATTCCACCACCCAACCAGGACTATCAATGTAACAACCAACGACTAGACATGTTGTGCTACCCAACAGTGGTCAGTGCCACTAAACATACATACCCTGGCCAGGATTCGAACCTGGGACTTCGTGGTCACAAACCATACATTTTGACACTGCGGTACTGAGTCTATCTTTAAGTCTTGAAATCGACGAGATACAGTCAGATAGGTTTTACGGGGATGTAACATTTAACTAACATCATCTAGTTTCAACCACAGTATATTGCATTCGACTAATCACTTCCACTAAATCTAAATTAAAATTACGTTGACTGTCACTATTGGTAGAGCCACCATATGCTTTTGTGAGGAAATATATCTATTTAATTTGTTTTGGATGTCCAAGAAATTGTTTTGTTGCAACTACTACAATAAAGGTCTGTTCCGTCAAATTGCAGTCTTGGAAAATCGCGAATCCACAATTATACTGCAGCCTGAGAAGCACTAGACACTTTTGTATACCGCCGTATAACTTCACTCTAGGTTTGTAGATACATATGTACATATATATGGTTAGATTTACACTACGGTTTGCGAAACTGTGTAACTGCGATTTCGGATGGTCTACCCGTTCCCTTTATTAAATGTGGACGTAAATGCCAAGAACTTGTAACAGTATACTTAGGTGAAAAGGGATTTTGTCAAAGCAATATTTCACAATTCCGGTGGCGTCGTTTAATTAAAGGAGATAATAAAACCGCATTAGTAAAAAATATTATAATAGTACTGGAATTTAATGTTGACACTAGGTAGGGGTCGAATGCAATAACATTTTAAAATTAAATAAAATTCACTTTATCACGTTGAGTGCATTAGTGATGCACATGGTACATGGCAGTTTTTTGCTATTAATCCTTAACTTTACTTGTATTATTTAATATTATCTAAAAATTGTTTATTTTATTGGGAAAAACGTTTTATGTCGCCAGCAGTTAATTGGGTTTTTATATTTAATTATTACTAGCCGCATCAGTGTAGCATTTTACCTCGAAAAAAAGAAAGGTACAGTCAATTGACTTAATTTTTGTTGAAAAGAGTCCAGAAAGGCGTAAAAACAGTACCTTTTATTTTTTGGCGGAAATGCTTGGTTTAATTTTTTGTCCAATAATTGGCCAATATTAATGGCCAATTTAATTAAATTAATTGAAAAATTTGTTATCATAAACAATATGCCATAGAATTAGACGAAAGTGGTTACTCGGGGGTTTTTTGGGTCGCTAATCACGAGGTCCAATTTGAAAATTCGAAATGGCGGACCGGAACAAACGAAAACAAATAGTTAATTTTTCTGTTTATTTACCACATTATTTTGTTAAAATTTATCAACTGAGCTAGGGTTTTACCTCCCTTCCATACTAAACGAAATTGTTGTCATTGATTGATTGATTGATTGATTTGCCAGTATAAGGTGGGCATTGCTGCCGATTCCGGACATGCAGAAGACAATATGGAGATTTGTTCCACCACCATGCTACATGACGCATGGGGTAGGAATATAGGATGGGACGTGTAGGTGTTTCTGAAATGCGTCTTCTTAGTTTCCATCTGTCATCATCGGCTAGGAAGGTAGCCGTTTGTGAGATGCTTTTTTTAGATTTTCATGTTTTTTTAAATTTCTTTTTACTTTATGTCTGTGGTCATCTCCTCTCCTATTGTTCTTTTGAGTTTTCTGATACTCCTGTTTCTGAATCTGGCAGTGTGTATATCCTTGATATTTCTTTACTGTATTCCGTGTTTTGTTTTGCTATTCTTTCTCAATGTGTATAATCCTTTCCTAGCCCATTCATAATCCTCTCGATTGTTTCTATCCATGTGTAGCATGGCCTCCCTATTTTCATTTTGTTGGTGTTCAGTCCTAGCGCTATGTCATATATAAATGTATTAATTATAGGCCTAAGATTAGTGATAAAATTAGTCATAAACTGAAAAAACTAGGATGTAAAACTATTTCTGTTAATAAAAATAATCTAGGGAAAACGTTAGTTAATAATAAAGACAAAAGAGATTTATTAGAAAAAACAGGTGTATATCAATTAAAATGTAACGACTGCGATGCTATATATATATATATCGGTCAAACTGGTCGTAAATTAAAAAATCGTCTCGCTGAACATAAAAAATCAATAACGAATGGTATACATAGCACCGGTATGTCAACACACTGCATAGAAAATAATCATTTTGTTAATTTTAATGAAGTCGAATTACTCCATACAGAAAATAAAGGAAAGAAGTTAGATTTACTAGAACAATTTGAGATCATGAAAGCTGTCAAAAAGCATAAAAATATAACTAATGATCAAACATTATTTATGGGTCATAATATTCTAGAAAAAATAATTTAACATTAAGAACTTATTTGTAGTATATTTACATAGGATAGGAATCATATAACTAGTTGCATGTAATAAATAGATTAAAAGCTTTGAATAATTGATACCTTCCACTAGGTATAAATAAGTGAGGAACACATTTTAAATTTAGTATTATCTTGTACTCTTGATAAAGGCCTAATAAGCCGAAACACGTGTAGAGTTTTAATAAAACTTTTTGAAACATTAAAAAATATATATTATATATAAAAACATAATTTTCCTGTAAACTTTTTTAATGTTGAGGTTTCACCACAATGTATTGGCATTTTCATAACCATCTACATGTGTTTTATCTAGTCAAGATTTCAAATTCAGAACTGCATCCTCTAAATGTCTATGCTCGATGACATTTAGCATCCATAATTATCTTCTTTATCAGGAGGGATTCTTGATGATTTTCATTTCTCTTGTTTCTATTCCTCTATTCTCTAAGACCATTATGATCTTTTCTTGTTTAACTTTGTCTAAAGATTAAGAAAATAACACTCAGAAATTGACTTCAAATTTGGTACACGCATATATTATAATGGGATCCGAAACTAGATTATATTTTGAGTTTAGTCCCTGGAAGAGTTGAGTGTTAAATAGGGGTAAATAAGTAAAGCAAGCTACTAATTGTGCAGAAATTTGGGAAAGGTGTATATACTAGAAGCCAAGGTCTCAAATTTTTATAGGGCATCTGCCACCCTCACTCCATTATTAAAGTGGTTAACAAAATAAATTTTTGATTTAATGTGTGTACGAGATCAAAATTACTTGAAATATGTTTTGACATCAGCCACCCCTGTTGACACCTATGCTACCATTACCACCCCAACTGTAATTTTATTTTTTGTATATTTACTACATACTGGTATTTACGTACTTCTTCAAAAACATAGCTTAGTGGCTTAATATTTTTGAATCGGTGTGTATATTATTTTTCTTCTCAATATTGATTCCAGTAAAAACGAATGTTCTTTATAGTGTTAATAGTTCTCGTATAACAATAAAAACAACATGTCGGCCCTATCATTTCCCTTGTGAGGCGACAAAAGAGACGAAAAGACATGAAATGATAATAACATACTAAACTTTTTCTTAGGGCTTGAATAATTTATTAGCCTTAAAAAAGTTACACAGCGTTGATATCAGCTATCAAGTTTATTTTCAACGGATTTGTTTTCGACTATTAAAATTCTTTGAATGTCTATAAAAAATTTAACAAATTAACGGAAATTTATATTGATATTCATTGGAGAATACCAATAAAAAAGAAACAAACGAAATATATGCTGAATGTCCTCTGATTTATTGCTGCTTTTTCCCAGTCAACAAACAAAATACATTCAGATGATAGCAGGTTTTATGAACACAAAAAGCAGAGAAACTTTCTGCAAAATGGAATATGAAGCGTACAAACTTGATCTACAAGTTCTCTATTCTCTTGGGAATGAACCTCTAAAATTAGAAACCAGGACTTTTTATGGAAAGTAAGTACTTTTAGTGCCGGAGTTTTCACAGTCGGTTTAGCTTTTTTTTTTAAATAAGGCAGACAATCTATTTTCTACGATGCTTCTATAACATACTTTCTAATTTTAAATAAAACTTGAGTTTATATATAGAACATAAGTAATGAAATTCCTAATTTGGATAAAGTATACTTTTTCCATCCTGTCTTGAAAAAATGTATTGATTTTATTAAAACTTCTATAAATCATGAATTCTGTCTATATATAGAAATGATATTAATAGTAGCAAAAAATTCGTTCGGTATATCGATTTTTCCCACTTTGTGGTCATTTTGAGAATGATTAAATTTTATTCAGTTTAATTTCACACTTGTTAAGTAGGTACTCGTCTGGTCTCAACACATACCTACACGTGATCAATAGAACTATCGTCAGTTAATCGACTTTATACGCGGATTACATAAGAGAGCTAGGCCATCCTTATCACTAGACATATTTGCAACAGTTTAAATTGCAGATTGAGGATTGTGTCGCGATATTGAGAAGAATGGTAGAAATTTCTAGATGTACATGTTATACATATAGGCGAAATTTTTTTGAGAATATCGATCTATCCTAGTTTTTGCACTCAATTGACTATGTAGAGCCTTCGGATTTGGTACTGCAAATAGTTAAATATTGTAGTATTTATTATTGAAGATAATATGAGTTCTCACCCTAAAATTCGTAAAATCGGGATATCAGACATATATGAGAGTCAATATTTATTAAATGGTAATAACATACATTTTCTATCGTTTGAGTAAAGAGATGTGGAGATATATATGTTACAATAATATTATAAGCTAATTTTATTGACAACAAATATTATTAGCAAGTATTTTAATATAAATTTATTTACAGCCTAGTTAGAAACGTGGTTTTATTAAGAATATCTGTAAATACATTTGCACAAAAACTTCTCTCTTTCATTTATTAATTATTTTTACTGGAAGATCACAGAAATATTTTTTCTTCCTAAGAACAGTATCAACTACATTCCAAATATTATTATTATTTTTCTGCTATAACTTTGGTGAAAAATATACAGAGTCGTCACTCTCAAGAATAATTAGCAACAATTGTCATGGATGACAATAATATTTAACATGTAGTTAGCACAATTGTCAAGAGAGAATGTTGCCATACTTTTAGTAAATATATACAAAGTGGTCACTCTGAAAAATAATTAAGATTTAATACAAATGCCAAGGCAGAAACCAGCTCCATTCCGAATACATTTTTTTAATAATTTCTTAATTAATTTTTTATAAGTGACCATCAGCTTCATCATCATTGGCAGCTACAGTCCGTTGTGGACCTTGTCTTCCTCTAATATTTTTCTCCATTCGTTCCTATAATTTGACAGTACTCTCCATCTTCTTATTCCCACTGTCTGAAGGTCTCACTCTACGCCGTCTAAGTATTGTAGTCTTGGTCCTCCTACTTATCCACCGAGCCCCATTTAATGTGCTTCAGAATATCTGCTGTTGAGTAGTAACAAAAGGTTATTCCTTTCCCATCAAGTTGATTTATACATATAGCAACAACGGACAGACAGATATATAATAGACAAACAGGCAGACTTACAGAATTGAAATAGTTATATGAAATAATTTCGTTAATCTACATAGTCTGGCAGTTGACAAGCAGGAGTGGCACACGTTCTGTTAGGGAGCCTATGCAACTACAGTTTGAAGTTACAGAGCTTCTTGATTAGCATCTCCTAAAGCATACTGTGTTGGGTTGAAAAATATTATAAAAAAATTTGAGGCTTTGGATTCTAGTACATACACCGAATTTCAAGTTACTGTACTCTTATCTCGACTCTTACCAACTTACTTTACTTACTTTACCCTATTTACCCCTATTTAACCCCAGCCCTTCATCGGAACCATCTCAAAATATAATCTAGTTCCAGATGTCGTTATAATATACACGTGTACCAAATTTCAAGTGAATATCTCAATTTTATTTTACCAACCCCTTTAATAATGAAGTAGGAGTGGTGGGGGGTTGAAAAATATAATAAAAAGAACTGAGGCCTTGGCTTCTAGCACATCCAGCGAATTTCAAGTTTCTATGCTCTTACCAGCTTTCTTTACTTATTTTCCCCTATTTACCCCCATTTAATCCCCAACCCTTCATCAGAATAATCCCAAAATGTAATCTAATTCCTTATGTCATTATAATATATGCGTGTACCAAATTTCAAGTGAATATCTCAATTTTATGTGATCAGCCCCTTTAATAATGGAGTGGGGGGTGGTGGGGGGATGGAAAGTATCATACAAAAATTCGATTTGACTACTAGTACATATACATCAAATTTCAAGTTTCTGTGCTCTTACCAGCTTGTTTTATTTATTTCCCCCTATTTACTCCTATTTACCCCCCAATCCTTAATCAGATATGTTTAAAAAGCAACCCAGTTCCAGATCTCGGTACAGTATATAGGTGTACAAAATTTCAAGTCAATATATTAAACCGTTCCGGAGAAAACGTGCGGACAAAAAAAAAGTTACAGACCGACAGACATTTCATGACATTCTAAACCTATCAGGTAAGAAATTTTTTTTACGAAAAATTTTTGAAATTTTTTTTACGATTACTACACTTACAATCCACTACGTGGATGTGGAAGTAATTATGCAATTGGCTGAATTCGTTGAACCATGGCATCGGCTAGATATAAATACAGCATATTTCTTAGTTTACTTTCACTTTAACTATCTCCAGATGACGTCAATATAGTTGACGGAATGCTCGTCGAGTATAGTATTCAAGCGCAGCGTTCTGATATTGTAGAGTCACAATTAAAAAAATATTTTGAAATTAACAGTTTATTCGAAAATTTGTATATCCTACGTGAAGACATTGGAAGACAAAAAGAGACAGTTGAATGTTGACATGGCTTAAATATGAGGATGTTGGAATACGCCAGTGCTACTTAAATACTCCACAGGGTGCTTTTAACTTACTGAAAATAATCAGCATAAGTTTTCTCTGGTATAGTATGACGCAATAAAAATTTTTTGTGAAGATTATAAGACTATGAATGTATCTATAACTTGCTAAAAAATAAATAAAATGACGAAAAAATGTTCATATTTATGGGATTTTTTCATTTAAAGTAATTCAAATGTAACGGTGTAATTAATTCCGTGTACACTGTGACTTGTAAAACGGGAAATACCAAGCTGACAGTTGATACATGCATTCTAAAGGGGTTTTAAAATTACTTTAGCGAGTCATAAATATTCTCTTGCTGGAATTTCCGCATCCAGTCCAAAATTGTCTTTAACTGCGATTCCACACATAAAGCTAAGAATTTCCTATTTTCCCAGATAAACATCAAATTACTGGCGTCGATAATAAGGCCGGAAGTGCTTTACTCTCCCAATATGAGATTTTCTTTCCGAAGTACATCTACATTCGAAAGACGAATGAGGTCTGGTAACCTAACACTATTTGTGGCGGTATTAGGATTTTGCAGAAGTGCATTCTCAATATAAAATTCCGTCGAGAAAATAAATATCATTTCCAACTGGAATGTTTATTTTACAGTGGCACAGTTTTATAGATGTATCAACATGATATTCAGAGAGTATTATCTTGTAACAGTTCTTATATTAGTAGGAGAGCTGGTGACATTTTTTAGTGATGATTTACTTAAGGCCTATTTTTTGAGAGAATGTTGACGCAGGCATGCATAAGTGTCATCTTTAAGAATTTACCCTGGCAGCGGCATCGGAGGGAGGCAGAACACCCCAAAGTTGCAAAAAATACTGAACGCAATTATCATTTAGTTAAGGCTGAAACTCTTTATATTGTTTCCCTGTTACCTTATAAACGTTGCTATAACATTGGCAGATCAATTTGCTGGTATTAAAGGGGTGGCAGATCCCCTCAAAAGGGCTGTGTATACGACGAAATTTTTATTATTTAGTTAAGCTTCAATTTTTGATATGTGATTATGTCAACTTTTTTTAGTGCACATTTCAATTTGCAGAATAATATATCGGTTTTAACCCCCTTGCAAAACGACTTGAACATACCATGGGCGCGCCTTGATTGTCATCTGCCACATTATTATTATTATTACTACTATCTCAGCAAACTTTCAATTTGGAACATCTGCTTACACACACCAAAGTACCAAAGTACTGAATGATAATTCACAGGTACGTAAGCGAAAGACCTTTACCCTAGAGTCTATACCATTGAGTTAGAAAGTAAGGAGAAATATTTCTCTATGCAGACATGGCACCGATAAGTGTGACTAAAACCAAGTAAGTTTGGAAGTTTATTGAAGTAAGAATATACAGTTTTACAAATGCACATGCAAATTATTGCAATATTCCTATATTACATTACATTACATTACATTATTATATTACCTTACAATTTACAATTTATTAATATATATTATGAAAATCCCTTGCGAGCAAGAAGACTCACCTAAGCACTATACGGTGCTTGTGTTGTGATGTTTTTCTCATTTCGTCGGGGAATTTTAAGTAAAGTGGAAAAATTAGGTGACAAAACAGCAATAATATATTCAGAATACTTAGTCTGTTAAGTATGGTAATAGCAAAATAAGAAATATTAACGAAGAATAATAAAATAAAACTAAAATACGTAAAAACAAAGAGAATAAAATTCATAATAGTGAGGAGAGACAAAGAAGAGGAAAGGGTAGAGGCGCCCGTGTTATGTTTTTAGGGATTAAATATCTTGGTAAGTATAGCATAATTTTCTTTAATAAAATTTATATTGTAGCTATTTGCTAAATTTCGTTATTTTTTTCAGGTCAGGAGGTAACTGATTGTATATTTCAGGAGCGAAAAAGAAGACATATCTCTGTGTATGAGTTTTCCTAAATAGTGGGAATTTAATGGATATATTCTCAACAAATCTAGTTTGCTTAATTTTTTGAGAGATGTTGTAACTTCTTTTATTTAAGAACATCCATCAGGCACTGGTCAGTGTAAATACTTCTTATATTGAATATGCTGCTTTCATTATATAAGAGTTCTGTACTATATAGCCTACTTTTTCTAAAAATTATTTTGATAATAATTGTATATTGTGTACATTGTAGTCTATTTATGACGTTATTGAACGAACCACCCCAGGCACTAATGCAATATCTTAAAACGGATTCCACTAAAGAAATATAAAGGATGCACATATCTTTTTGTGTTAGAATTTCCCTTAAGGTGTAAAATTTATAAATAAGCTGTCTAAGTTTCTTAGTTATATAGAAAGTATGCTCATCCCATCTCATATGCTGACCTACTATAACACCAAGGTATTTAATTTTATCTGTTTTTTCTATTAGTGGACACGTATCGCAGTTTATTGTATTTGTACAAGTTATATTATGTAACTTCAGTGTTTTTTTCTACAGGTTGGTCTTCTTGTAGTAAGGTAAAAGTTATATATTTAGTTTTAGCGACATTTAAGGTTAGTAAATTAAAACTTAACCACATATGTATAATTTTTAAGCTAAGCTCTGCAGCGCTGTATACCTCATTCCATCCTGTGTGGATAATGACAGTATCATCATCGTAGGAGATAAGATGACCCTTAAAATTTATTATTCGGCTAATGCTGTTGATGTAGACAGGGAACAGTATTGGGCCCAACACCGTTCCCTGCGGTACACCAACTGTCACTTCCAGTGGGTAACTTATAAAAGTTTCTATTTTGACATGTTGTAGTATGTGTGACAGATAATCTCTCAGAATATTAAGACATGGTCCTCGGATACCATAGATATATAATTTGTTTAGGAGCTTGTAAGTAGGAACAGTAGGAACAATATGCCAGTATTGTCAAACTCGGACCGTCTAAATTTGTAAGAATTTGGTAAACCGAGAAGCCAGAAGCCAGAAAATCATGGCTGTTGTATCAGTTATGGCAAGTGCGCGTTCGTCTGGTTTGAAAGAAATCAATTGCCTGAATTAGTTGGTGATGTTCTCATTGACGACTCCAATGAAAGCAACAAAGATCACGAGAGAAACAGTGAATTAGGTACGTAGATAAAAGTAAATATAAAACAAAAAAATTATATCGTTAAAATTTTACAGACATGACATGAAGTCCCGTGAATCGAGTGATTTAGAGTCAGCGGGCGATGATGAGGGTTATTTCGATTGTCTCGAAAAGATAGTTTATTAAAATTAAAACTTTTTTTATTGTTATATATTGGTACAATCACACTTATTGATATCTGGAAGTTCGTTTTTAATTTTGCAATATATGCTAAAACATCAATTCTGGAGAAGAACAATGCCATTTCCTGTCGTTAAGAAAGTTGCAAAAATTACCGAACTCATTGTGGCGATTTGAAGCATTCATGATAATCGTAATAATACGGCAAGTGACATGAAATCAAGGCACGGACACGGTATGTTCAAATCGTTCTGCAAGGGGGTTAAAACTGATATTTTGTTCTGCAAATTGAAATGTACACTTAAAACAGTTGACATATCAAAAATTGAAGCTTAACTAAATAATGAAAAATTCGTCGTACATATGTCACGTTTTAGAGGATCTGCCACCCCCTTAATACCGGCCAATCGATCTGCCAATATTATAGCAACATTTTTAAGGTAATATGCAAACAATATAAAAAGTTACAGCTTTCACTAAATGATAATTATGTTCACTATGTTTTGCAATTTTGGGGTGTTCTGCCTCTCTACGATACAGCCACCAGGGTAAATCCTTAAAGATGACACTTATACATGCCTGTCTTAACGTTCTCTCAAAAACTAGGCCGTAACTAAGTTATTTCTGACAAATATCAGCAGCTCTTAGTCTATATATCCTCTCGTTACTGACTTATAGACCCTAAAAAATTACGGATTCTTAATATTTTCTCTCAACAAATGAAATGATAATTGCTTAAAAGAGACTGTATGATATTTGGTACTGCACTGTTCGTAGAAAGAGCACTTATGTATTTTTTAAATCATAAATAGAACTTGTAGAGCAAAATTTCATTATGGTACTATTTGATGGGACCGAAATCTTGTCTTTTTTTTCGAAAGAAATCGATCAATAATGTAAAAATAATTAAACATGCCAACAAAAAATTGGACACAGAAATTGCGATATTGTAGAGTATGCTGAAAAGTGTTTCGTTAACTAATCTGACATCATTATGAGTTCATTAAAATTAAAGATATAACAGCAAGATGTAAAAAATTACATACTTTTAAAATACTAAACAGAGCATTTTATAGAATTTCAACAATTACAAAAAAACTTTATTCATATTTTAGTATTTCAGTATGCTAAATATGCTTAATTAAAAACATTAGTAACATTTTGCTCTAAAACTTTAATACAACACAATTTGCATACAACGTGATAGCTATTTTATATATGTGCCTTTGAAACAAAAATTTGTTAAGTCTAAAACAAGTTTTCGTGTTTACAAGAAACAATCTACACACACATACACATACAGGCGCGTATGTACAGACACAGACATTTTTTACTCAATATTTGATTTCAACCTATTGTGAAATAGATTTATGTGCAAGTAGATTCTTTCTATAATGAATATTGTCACATGTCAAAATTAATAACTACTTTTCTATGCAAATTTGGCAAAATATATTATTAGCATATTCCCTACATACGTAAAGCGCTTGGAAACTAATGACCTGATGTTATTAATTAGTAATTATAATATGATACTCCACGTCCTTTAATTTGTTATAAATGCTTTAATACTTTTTATTTTATAGATTGGAAAATAAATGATATTGAATTTAGTTTATTTATTATAGATTTAAATTCGGAAATTCTTTAATTTAGGTTATTAATTTTAACATGTGACAATATGAAACATTTTTATCTCGTCATAATATACCTAACTGTTTAAATCAAATTGGTATAAAGATTGTGACATGCTGCGTCTCATATTACACAAAAGTTCGGCACTTGGGAAAAAATTTTATGTACCTAATTCCATCCATAATGTATTTACACGTACGGTGTGTTTCACGTACACCTTTTATAAATATTTCAAATAATTCAGTTGACCAAGTCGTGAGTGCTTTAAATATTAAAGCGTTACTTTCAGCAATTTAGTTGCTGACAATGTTTCAAATGCCACCGAAAAACATTAATGATTTTATTTTCACGTAGAAGGCAGATATTTTAAATATTCTCAGCTGAAAAACCTGTTGATATATAGAATATTTTTTGCTATTTTATTTACAATTGTATTTTGTGAAATAAACTAAATCATCAGAGACAAACTAAAGTTAAATAATATACTAATGGTAAATTTGAGACGATATCAGTTTTACAAAAATGAAATTATTTCGACATACAGTGTGTTTCACTTGAAATGGTAATACCCCAATATTTTTTTTTCATTGAATTTCAAAGAATTTTTTTAATATATATTGCTTTTAACCATATTCTAAAGGTTTAAACAACATTTTAGCCCAAGTAAAAATCTAGTTTATTATGATCAAAAATAATCTGAAAAAATTAAAAAGATTTTCTTTGAAAAAAATTTATTCAGGAATAGTTGTTCAAACCGGCGTATGCATCCGGTCCGGCGGTATATAAAACATCCGAGATCTGGTTCCGGCACGCGGTTTGGTCGTCCGTTGGGCGTGTTGGAACGAACCACCCCGGATGCCCGGAATTGGCAGCAATGCCCATCATATGCTGGCAAATCAATCAATCAATCAATAATCCATCGTCTAGTAAATGTCAAGAAATTTTTTGGTGATGGAAAAATTATGTGTCACTAGTTAATACCATTCTAAAGCTAATTTTTTTTCTCATTAATAAAAATAAGCCTATTTTTCTAGCACCATTTGTGGACATTGTTTAGTATAACATGAATATTATAATAAGCTTCTTCGTGAGTAACAGCTGATACCAAGTATCATCTGCAAAAATCATGGTAACGCTGGCGCTGTATAGAATATAATTTTATAAATCGTTAAATGTTATAAGGGGCTTATATTGAACCTTAGAGGACGCTCAGTGCTATATAATGAATATTCGATTGAAATTCGTTACATTTTACTACTAAATTTCGATTTTCCATATAGCAATCAATGCAACTTAGAAGACATCCTAAAGTATATTTGCCGAATGCCGACTCCCCGGCGAAACAAACAAATATGCGTGATTGCCTCGTGATCGCGACGTGTTCCATCTCCATTGGTTGCATTTCTCATGAGATTATCAAGGGCTGATTTCAGTTGTATGTAATTCGCGTAAAAGTGTATATACATTATTTGTTCTATGACTTGTGAATTGTTTAATTTCAGTGATTGTGTATGATTAAGGACGTGATAATTACGTAGTGTTACAATTATATTATTATTGTGTTTTGAGTTTTAAACTTATTTTTGAATAATGTCTAGTTCTACGGAAAGTGATGTAGAACTGCCGAGTACGTCAGCTTCTAATTTATCAGTGCCAATTAACGATTACTCCTCTCCCAAGAAACGCAAACCTAAACCACCTTTAACTAGCGAAGAGAAAAACGTTGTAAGACACATATACAAAGTAAAAACAAAAGAGTATCTGGATGTTTTAATATCGGAAATAGTTATAAAAACTGCTGTATGTGCTGGTATTTCTATGGCGTCCGTTTATCATATAAACAGAGAGTACAAATCTACTCACCAATTATCATCCCCGAACAAACAAAAACTTAGTTGTTGGATAATGTTGATGAGTTTGACCGGTAAGCAATAAGAAGAAAAGTACACGTTTTTTTTTTCGAAACGTAGTTCCAACTGTAAATAAAATTTTGAAAGTTGTCAACGATGATCCGGATTTGGCTACGTTTAAACGAACCACATTTTTTCAACTTTTAAAATGTCTAAATTTTAAACACGTTAAACGTGGTCGAGATAGTGCGTTAGTGGATAGGAATGAAATAATTGATTGGAGAAGAGAGTATTTAAGAACTATAAAGAAGTGCAGGAATGCAAATCAAAAAATTTTTTATCTTGACGAAACTTGGGTAAATCAGGGATATACAACTTCGCCTGTATGGAAGGATGAAACCAAAAAATCTCCTCGTCAGGCATTCCTTGCAGGTTTATCACCAGGATTAAAAAATCCTTCAGGCAAGGGTAAACGTCTTATTATTACTCACATCGGAAATGACACAGGATTTGTTGATGGCGGTCTATGAATTTTTGAATCCAAGAAATCTGGTGACTACCATGAAGAAATGAATGCTGACAATTTCGAGAAATGGTTCTGTAATATTCTTCCACATTTAGAGTACAATGCCGTAATTGTACTTGATAACTCTTCCTACCACTCGCGATTAAAGGAAAAAACCCCAACAAAATCGTGGAGAAAGGACCAGTATAAGCAATGGCTTTCAACAAAAAATATCGACTTTGATGAAGATATGCTGAAAAGGGAATTAGTGCAAATAGTTGAGCAGCATAAACCAGCATATAAGATCTATGTTGTGGACGAGATGGCTAAAGCGCAGAATAAAACAGTTCTTCGCCTTCCGCCATATCATTGCGAACTGAATCCTATCGAACTGATATGGGCGGATGAAAAGAATTATGTAGCATCAAGAAATACAACATTCAAGTTTTCGGACATCAAGCTTCTCTTTAACGAGGCCATCGGCAGAATTGCTGCAGAAAAATGAAAAAAAAGCGTATTGCATGTGACAGACAAAGTAGAAAAAAATGTGGGAACTAGATAATCTTATTGAATCGTGTATAGAACCGATGATTATAAATTTAAATGAAAGTGAAAGCAGCAGTGATGATTTCAGTGATTTATCGTCAGAAAATTGAAATAGTGATAGTTGCCTATTTGCGACAGTGGCAGTGTAGTGGGTGGTATTCTTTGATAGTGTTAGTAATTGTGACAAATTCATTATTTTTATTTTGGAAATATGTAATTTCTGGTGAATTTCAAACTTGTTTTATTTGTAACATTTTAGGAAATGCTTTTACTTTATTTTATTTTATTTGCTATAAGAAAATCCTATTAATTTTATTATGAATTTAATGTTTATTAGAATGTGTTGTTGTTGAGTGTAGCTATTGATTTACTAATTTTATACACTTTTTACTTTGAAACTTAATTATGATATTTTACGTTATTATTTTATACAATTGTTAATTATTTTTAACTATCTAATTTATTTACTAATTTTTTTAACCTTTTACTCCCTAATTAACAATCTTATCACCATCCTATCCTGGCAAGGTATATGCTTATACCTCCCGCTTGGTCCTTGCTGGGCAATAGGAAAAACTGATATGGTTGAAATTTTTATACATTTTTGTAAACATAGTGTCAGATTTCGTATTATTCACTCTCTTTAAAATTATTTTAAGAAGATCACCAGTTTTTGTTTTTGGTTGAGATGAGCATAAAAAGGTAGATTTAACTGTGTTTTATGTAATCATTCTCTATTTATTGTTGCTATCGTACAGTGTTAAATTTTCAGAAACCATAATTAATTCTATAAAAACGGTGCAGCGGAGGTCAACGAAACATTGGAAAATCTTTCTATTATTTTAAACTACATGTACAAAGAAACTGAGAAAAGCTCAATCTTTTCTTGTATTTTTGTTTGATTTTTACATCCGATGAGGCATGTATTTTTCATAAAAACCCAATATCAACTAATGAAAATTTGCATTATTATAATTTATAAACGATTTAGTGAATCCATTTGAAGTTTATGGTAATGTATTATCAACTTTGAAAGAACAATATCCTAAATTTTAATGAATATTCAATCGTTTTGAAATCGATCAGGAAACTCCTTAAGTGTATTTTTAATCATTTTACGCGTGAATGGCTCTGGTGAACTAGGCGCACGTGAACAGCGCATGTATTTGTTTTGACGCGGTGTCAGCGGTCTGCGAATATACCATAGTAATAGAAAAATTCCAAATTCTGTCCACACAATCTAAAACTTTCGATATATTTTTTTATATATTTAAAGAAGCAGGCAGTTGCCATTTCTGTTCTTGGTCTAATTTTATCTTGATACTCTATAAATATTGCATTTTTACTACCAGTGACATAATAATGTACTAAATATATTTTTTCATATTTATCAGGCTACACTTAGAAAATAAATCTGACAGTAATTTCAACATAATTTTTATAACTTTTTTTGAAAATGGTTATTTAAGAAAATCATTAAAACGCCACGAAATTATATACGCTCCTCTACTATAAGTAAAGGATATGTCAAATCTGATATATCCATATAATTATTATCAGTTTAGCGATGACAGTTTCTCAAATTGTGCCTCTCAAAAGTATTAGGTCACTTTTTAAGCTCAAGCATGCCCATTAAACAATTTATCGGATTAAAATGTACATGAGTTATGATTTTAAAAAGTGGACACCCTACCGGTATGAGTTAAACTAGAGAGATGTTGAGTGTTTAAATACCTGGAACAGTTTAGTCTAGCGGCATGCTTTGTCCATCGAGATAATTTCCGAGGCATGTAACATAAAAATCTGTTTCGACAAACAACTACAACAAAAATAAATCTAAAAATATTCATGTAGCACTTTATATTCAACATCGGTTATAAACATGCGAAGACAATGTTGCGAAGTGACTTGGCGTTTAGAAACCTGTTATTACTTTCCTTGACAGACCTTACGACTGCAGGAAATTATGTCTTGCTTAAAGTGACAGCTACATGGAACTTCTTGATAAGATGGATTCATCAAGCAAACTTTATTTTATTACCACCTCTTATTAAAACTATGTAGTTACAATGTTGCGACCGATTTACATTCGGGTATAGTTAGAATACATAACTCGATAAAAATAAGAACCATAATGGAAAAAACTAAAGTAAACTTATACTCTTCGCCAATTTATTGATAGACTTTTACCTAAAATGTATGTAGATCCTGGCAGGTAATTAAATTGCTACGTAGTATTCATAGAGTGCTCATTGATGGTAAGCAACTACCTATTAGAGTCTTGTAGCCATGATAGTTGACGATAAATTGTAAATTCGCGTTACTTTAACAAAAACATATTAAACTTATCTTACAGGTGTTGCAAACAATAATTTTGGAAACAAAAACTTTTCGTTCAGTCCCATAAACAACAACGTTTGTTCGTTTTTAATATCTTTTAATACTTCACAGTTATGAAGGCAAAGTATAGTATACAAATCCCATGATCTCTAAAATATGCCTATAATTTATTTGGGGTCCTGCTGAGAATATCCCTATATATTTTCTAACATCTAAAAATTTGATATAATTATAAACGAAGTAAAGTTGGCATCCACACAGAATGAAATACTATGAATTAAGGTCAGGAAATTATATCGAGTTATTTTTTTTACGTCCTTGCTCACTTTCCGCACGCTACATCCTGATGTAGCCATGGTGCTGGAAGGGACGTCAACTTTTTTTAAGTGGCATGCTATGTTTTTAGGGGCAATGGATTAGTTGTGTGTACGAAGTGTCTCAAATAGAATTTACTCGAAACAACATTTAACAACTATTCTCGTCTATTTCAACAAAATCCAATATGGTTTATCATAAATGACCACGATTCAACATTCCGTTCAAACCATTCAAAATAATGGCTTCAAGATGATGAAAATTTTGTCATTTACGAGTAGGGAATTTTATTGAACAAACACTCTAGTATAATTTCGCCAGATCTAAAATGAGGAAAATATATAAATAATTAAAAAAAAAAATTAAGCATACTGAATCTGCATAGGATACTAGTGATACTAGTATTACAATGAGAATTGTTATATTAGCATAGACAAATTCAATTTAGGATTTTAATTGTTAGCATAACTGGAATTTATGTTATCGAAAAAATGCAAATATTTCATTAAGATTTTTTTTTTACATATAGTTTTTCTTCTTAGTTCTCATATGTACAGTCTTTTCAGATATTTGCAAAATCCTATAAAGTATCTGTTTAAATACTGAAACAGTTTTAAAAAACGCTCTAAAAGGGAGAAAATAATGTTAATATTAGTACTTACGTTAATAAACGTAAAAGCGCTCAAAATACCAGGAAAATAAAAATATTTTAGTGCCAGACTTTTACAATTTTTAACATAATTATTATTAATTTCAAATTATAGATATGAAGGAAATTCACTATTTTCTTTTCTATAATTAAAATAAAAATTTCACTTGACCAAACCACATTCTTAAAATCAATTATTAAAAAATTTAATATGAGCCAATGCAAGAATCGTCCAGATTTATGTATTGCAGTAAATCTACTAAGTAGATATCAAAATAAATTCAATAAAGAATTGTGGCTATGCCTAACGATTAATATAAAATTTATATATAAACGTAATGAGAATTAGAGTAAAAAATTAACAGGGTACGTTGATGCGGACTGGGCAAATAATGAATTGTATCCTAGAAGTACAACAGGTTGATTAAATTTTTCGAAAATTGTACGGTGACATGGATCACACGGCGGCAAAATTCAGCTGCTGCGTCATCAACTGAGGCCGAATACAAAGCGGTATTTGAGGCAGTAAATGAGGCCTTATGGATCAAATCTTTAGTATGAATGTCAATACGTTAGAACCAATCACATCGTATGAAGAAAACCAAAGTTGTACAGCAGTGGCAAATAATCCAGTTAGTCATAAACTTTATAAACATATCGATATTAAATACCATTTCACACCAGAACAAATAGAGAACAACACTGTATATTTGAAATATTTGTTCACAGGTCATAAGATAGTCGACCTACTAACAAAATCTCTACTTTCACATTAGTTCAGACCACTGAGGGAGAAGATGATACTGCAAGAGAAATAGAAAAGTAAATTCTATGTGGACTCTAATTATAAGTTGTCTAAGAAAAGTTAAGGGTTCGAATTAAAATTGTAAGTCAATGATAAGTATCCACTGAAATTGTTCATGGTCTGGTTAAGTTTTTGTTTTGGGTTTTTTCTCAATCATTGCAACAAATGTTGGACTGTCTGTCGTTAAACTCGGCGTAAAATACCAAAATAACAAGTCTAAATTCATACATTTTTAAGGGGGTTTGTTGGTTTTGGTATATAATAAATGTACAAAAACCGTACTCACTTCTACTTGTTACTAAGTTAATAAGGAACCTTTTATGTTTAAAATAACAGGCACTTTATGATAGGTATTGCCTAAGTCATCACAGTTTATTTTTTTAGGGGACTATGTTGGATGCTAGTGTTATAATGAGAATGTGAAATAAGAAATTGGACAAATCTATTTTTAGGATTTTTGATTTGCTAGCATAAGCATAAGTCAGGTTATCGAAAGAATGCAAAGATTTCATTAATATTTTTTACATATAGTTTTTCTTTCAGTTCTCATAGATAATTTTTTTTTCTGCTGTTTGCAAAATCCTATAGAGAATATGTTTCATAACAGTTTAGTTTCTCGAAAGAATTATGTACGCAAAAGTAAGCCATACCAGTAACAACACAAGCTAGTTAATATAAAACTATTACAATGTAAACGTTTAAATTGTGGTATTGTGGAATTTCGCACTCCTCTTCGGGAAGGAAATTTCAGTGATCTCCTGGCATTGCATCCAGAAATGCAGCTCTTTTGAAGCCCGTTTCAGGTTATTGGGCCCTTCTGGTGACAATGATCATGTCTCCTCCAACAGATCAGAGTCCAGATCTCAAGGGATCAAGTGCGTCATTCTGCACTTCTTGCGCTTTCGGTTGGCCAGGCAGTCAAAAATCTAAAAAATGGTCTTTGCATTCCACATCCTGGTCACTTCTATTTGGGGGTTATTGTACACGTTCAAGCTCCCAGTTTCCTTAAGTATCATATTGACGTCATTTAGGATGGATATATAGATCAGAAAACAGGGTTTATCCTCCTTATTATGTATGACGATGTCCGGTCGATCCGAAATTTTCCGGTCGGTTACAATAGGCAGAAAATCTCACATAAGTGTGACACTACTAGTGTTAGCAACTTTTTCAGAAATTTGCTAATATTTAGCGATACCGGGATATCGAATTCCTTACACATGGCCCGGTGGATATAGCTGGCCACTCTGTTGTGTCGGTGAGTGTATTTTGTTGGTGCCGAGGCAGTACATCCCTCTACCATTCCCAGTCCATTTTAGCATTTTACTTAGCTATGTTTTGACAATACGTATCTCAGGAATTTACATATTTCATTTTACAAACTTATTTCAAGCATGTATTTATACAGATAATATGCTGGGTCGATCTTAGACCAGAGGATCTGAAGAGATGTTTATGATAGAGCTGATACTAATACACATTCCGTATGTGCGTTAACCTTGCTACGTTTTTCATAAGAAAATTGAAGCAATTTCTGTTACACCAGTTATTAGCTGAGTAATTTGAATAGATATAGGTGAAACACACAGGGAAAAAAGAAAAACCTACTACAGATAATGAGTCATTAAATAAATTTAGTTTGCGGGTTGTTTACACTCTTATGTGTTCCTATCTATCCGTTTAAGGTACTGTTTTGACGGTGCGCTTTCCGGGGTGGAACGGGGGGAGAAAGGAATTGTCCGTCGTGTGAGCTGTCTGTCAGTTATGTGACCCTCTATCAAAGTAGATGGGAAATCTCTGATGGAGCAGTCTGTGAGTATGTCTAGTGCCGTCTTCGTGGCATGCGTTGGTTATATCAGCTAGATATGACTGAAGATTGCTGAATTTTTGTTGCAAAATGTCGTAGAAGTTTATTCTGCGTTGTTTGAAGTCGTTTGCAATGCGTGGTTGAAAATAAACTCCAGACCTCACACATATGTCATGATTGGCCTGAATATTACTTTATAAAGTTCAAGTTTGTTGGTCGTAGTCAGTCTGCTGCGTCTACTTATTAAAGGGTATAGTTTATTTAATGCTTCCATGTGATATGTGGAGCGAAACTCGGTCTCTTATCTAGAGTTATTCCTAGATACTTGACCGAGTTGTGTCATCATTGATTTTGAGTATTGTAAATTTTTTGATGTTTGTAAATTTTCCATGGAATGTGATTGTATTGATCTTAGCGACATTTATTTTAATTTTCCATATGGAGAAGAATTTAAGAATTTTCGACAGATACAGATGGTACCTTTCTTCCTGAGTGGCCGCCGCTACCAAGTGACTGCCATGTTCCTCTGTCAGACCGCACACCCTACATTTGCTGTCAACAGTTTGTTTCAGGATCGTCCTCTGGTGGTATCTGGTATTTAGTGATTAGTTCTGCGCTGCTAGTAGAGTTTCCGTATCTCCTTTTAAGCTCGAGTCGCTCAACCAATTTGTAGACACCTCCTTATCCACTGCTGGTCGGTCAAGGTCGCAGAAGAATTGTCAATGATCGGCTTTGCACAGAATACTTCTATTTTCTTCTTTTCATTGCTACATTTAATTGTCTTCTTGACGTGCTCGTCAATGGCTTCGGTTCCCAGATACTCTTCTTGGACTTTACGTGCTTCATTCTGAATGGAGTTTTTCTCCTGATTATTATTATTATTAACATTATTTTCTCCATTTTAGTGCAATTTTTAAACTGATCGATTTGGTATTTAAAGAGCATTTTTAATTTTTCTTGCTTTATTAAATATTATAATAAAAAATACCACAAAAAAAAACTAAAACACTTCTATTCCAATTCACTGCATTTTGTACACACCGTATTAGCTAGCTGAGCTGAGTTATAAAAAATACGGTTCTATTTATTTGATGCCTGTGTAAAGCTGTTTTTTACTGTAAATTTTTGCTCTCGGCTCCCTCGAAATGGACTACACATTTTATTCACGTCAACGCCATGTAAAAGTAACATCATTACAAGACTATTGCATGTTATTTGTTTAAAGAAACAATGCTTGTCTCGGTGGGGAACTGAGAGTAACGCCCTTAATTGTTTTCTGTACATAATCTGAATATTAAATGAGACACATGGCGGCTTAAGAGAAGAATTATTACAATATGAACAGAAGTATAAGGTCTAATTATAATGGAGGAATTTTAGTTATAATTAACACTTTCAGAGTTTGATGATAATTATATCTGTTTTGCTTCAGTATTTTTTTTATATCGGTCACTAAAATAACTATGTATCTACGATACATAATAAATGGTTGCTAATGATAAGTTAGCGTATGACCTCGGAAATAATTGCTACTCACTTATGGTCGTAAATAATGTTATTATGCAATATATCTGTTAACACTAGATTTAATGAATATGTTTCAAAATCGCTTTCGGTATTCTAAGAACCCATCGTTATTTTCGTTATTTAAATGAGGCATATATGTGGAGGACTTTGACTTCAAGGCTGATTCTTGAACATATTGAAATTTTTTTATGTATTAATGTAGCATATTATTTGATATATTTACATGCAGTCACTAGCTACAAACACATTTTCTGATATTTAGATAGGTCATAAATTATAATAATTTGTTTATTGTAAAATATAAATAATTTATAAAATACCGCTGTCTAAAGAGTTACTACTGGCATATTCAAATTTACCACCCAAAGCTCTTTAAAGGGACACAGCTTGATATTATATTCACACTCCTGTATCTGGAAATAACATAATATTTGCAACTGCCTGCCGCAAGGTGGTAGGTAATGGGGGCGGCCGATGCCAAACATTTTAAAAACTTTTTTTCTGGCACATGCAATAAATCACAATTTTGTTAACCCCTTTAATAATGAAATGGAGATGGTGGTGGGTGTGATAGATTTCATTACAAAATTCAAGGCCTTGGTCCTCCAGTATAGACACCAAAACCCAAGATTCAAGGATCTTAATAGCTTGCTTGATTTATGTACTCCTATTTGGTGTAATGGTGAGCCAGGTGAACAATCGATTAAGTACTTTCGTTTGAGGTAAGCGTGTAAACATATCTGGTTAACTATATTCGTTATCGTTTTCATTATTCGAGCAAAGTCTCCGTGTTATTCTATTACAAGCAGGCTTTGTAATGATTTATCCTGGTATCAACGCTTTAGACTGAATGTATAAATTGGGAATTGTGCGTGCTGTACCACCTTTGGAACTACATCTTAACAATTTAATTAAAGAAATTAATTCCATAAATAACTTGTAGATATATACTATATTCTTTAAGTAAATCTTAATGAAGATCATGTGCTTAAATTATTACCTACCATAGAAATTAAGGCTGATAATTTAATATTTTATATCTTACTCTACAATATGTGGCATTACAGACAAAATCTAAGCTATTTTATACTAGTTTGTTTCAAATTGACTTTCTGAGAGGCATATAATAATGATCATAAAAGACGTTATACTTGTTTTCGTGGCCGCCTTTCGTGGTAAGACATTTCCCATTTCCTTTCTTTCAGCTATGCTAGCTAATTAGGAAGAATTATTCCAAATGACAGGTACTTGTGACGCGAATTTATTTCCTTTTTTTGGAGTAAAAGGAATGAGGAAGTTTCATATTGTTTCATTGTGTCTTATAAAAAAGTCAAATATTTCAGGAAACAAATTAAACTTCTTTTTATAATTTTAATGTTATGTTAATGGTTAAACCATAGAAACAATTAAACAAACTATTCATTACGGATTCGAGTTGTAGATACGCAAACTGGGTTCTTCAGTGATGAAAAATATATAGATGAAATACTGGATTTTGGACAATACTGGTTTGACGTCAATATTTCGAAGACCTTTTTTAAAGTTACCATCAGGAGGAGGGCATAAGATGACTGAATGGCAGGATTATCAAATGCGGGCACACTCATACAGTATCTACAAACTGTCAGAGCAACTGGTGTCGATAATATTCACGAGACGCTCAAGCTAGGCTTTTGTCACCAATTTTCTTTAACATCTATAGTGAACAAGTCATGCCACTTGCGCTAGAGATCACACAGCTATTGGGGAAAATAAGATTTCTAACTTGCGATTTGTAGATGATCATTTGCATTCCAGCAAGGGAGGATGAACTCTTAACGATCATTGTACTTCACTCAATCAGACCTGCGTAACTAGAATAATAGAAATGCCAAGTAGTTTAAGAACGACACACTTAGGTTGACAAAGTCACAAGAGAAATTCTTAATCCTTAATCTATATTATTGCCTACACACATTAATGATCGCTGCTCACAGCAGATCAATGGTCAAAATATCTCTTCTATTGTATCGCATATATTTTATTGTAAGCCCATTCACACTAGAGGTTTGCACTTGATCAAGCTACGATGGCCCGACCGCACATTTTTCTGTAAGAATATTTGACAGTCACGTTCTTGTCAAGGTCTGTATGTTCTTCTTTAAAAATACCGCGGCCAAGTATATCCTATACACAATGGAATAGGTAGTTTGACTGGCCAGTGATCTGATCATGACCGAACCGCGATCAACAGAAAGAACAAATCTTAAATTTCAAATTTTTTTTAGTTCAAAAACGATTAAGATTATTTTCATACAAATTCATAACTATTTAAAGCGTACTGATAGTTTGAATGGATGCTAGTTGGATGAGCCTAGTCACTTTGTTTCAAAATATGCTCTCATTATATTATCAGTATTACTTGAGGGTTAGTGTCTATTGTTGTGTTTTATAATTTTTTTACGTGTATATGTACTCTTATAACACATTTCGTATTTCTAAAACCTACAATATCACTCAGACAAAATTTTCAGTGTGTTAATGATCTAACTCTGAGCAACTTTTAAAATGTCTTTCTGTTCATCCATCCGTCAAGTTTCTTGTAAGCACCTTAACTTAAAATACAAAAGTCTGATTGTAAGAAAATTTTCACCGTAAATTAATGTTAGCTAGAAAAACATGTTGTTGTTTTTAAACAAAATCGATCAGTAAATAACAAAGTTATTAATAATATGAATCTTAAAAAAATGTTTTCTAATTTTTAATGTCGGTAACTGAAATTAAATTTGTGAAATGTTATTTTCTATCATATATTATATTTCACTAAGACCAGGTACATATATTAAGCTTACATTGTTCATAAGATTTTTAACTGAATCTTCATGATCGTATATATTAGAATACACAGGAATTATCTAAAAATTAAAATAAATAGTCAAATAGTATAATGTTTATCTATAGTTTTTTTATATTGAACATTTTCTTTACATATATGCACTTCATACACAATTTGTTGTATTATTATAATATCTTTAAAAATGAATTATTATTTGTTTGCTTATGATTGTATTGAAGCATATTCTTTATAGGGTTTTGCAAACAGCAGGAAAACTAACTATCTATAACTAAAAGAAAAATTTTCTGTAAATATATTAATGAAATCTTTGCATTCTTTCGATAACCTGAATTCTGTTTATGCTAGCAAATTAAAATCCTAAAATGAATTTGTCTAATTTCTTATTTGACAATTCTCATTCTAACTCCAGCATCCACACAGTCCCACGGCCATGTATCTACATAACCTCCTACGAAAATGAATTGATTTATCTACCTTGTCTTAAAAAAAGTTTCATTCCAATGGATTATATTGTCAAGAAATCCATCATTCTGTTTCTTGGAAATGCTTGCCTTTCAAACGTTTTTCGCCCTAATTCTCGAGCTCATCAGAAAGACATAAAGTTATTCATAAAGATGTTTCATGCAAAACCAAGACAATTTCTTTATGTTATTTAAAGTGGAGCGAATCGGCACGCGTCCAGTCTCTTCGGCGACTTTCATACTTTCACCCTGTAACACAATTCTAAAATTGTCAAATGTTATTTAGTAATCTACCCTTTTTTTAAATCTCGAGAGATAGTCATTTCCTGAAAACTAGGCTAACACACATGGATTTTGCTGATTAGCACAAAATAACAGAACAAACTACAATATTGACGATTTAAAATCATTTAGCAAAAAGTTTTGTTCTATGAGCATAAAATAACAAAAATATATTAAAAATAATTAATAATTACGAATAGAAGTACCTACCTATTTGGAACCTAATGTAGTTATGGTTACTGCACTGAATAGTTTTATATTAAAGGACATCAACTGATAACTGAATTTTCACAGAACATATCTCAAAAAAATGATCATATATTTAGAAACGTGAACTATAATACATCTCCACATGCAATTTCACCTAATATGACGAAAAGTTGCAGGCACTTGTGTATACACTAATGCCCATAGAGTTGAAATTTACGACGTCAAACTAGTTTAATACCCTCTATCTTATATGCAATTAACACATAATAATATATAATGCACAGTGCTTAACATTATACGCTATATGCTCCCTCAACCATAATGTCTTCCAAAATGAACTGCGAATACCAACCATGTTTATTAAAAAATAAGCTCGTTAAAATATAAATGAAAATATGAAAGTTTAATACAAGAATAATTATAGTGAAGTGGAGTTATCATTAATCACAAAAATTACTTAGTTAGGTAATAAAGGCAACCGAGATTTTGCCATATAATAAAGAAACATGGATACTTAAAGTAACAAGCATTTTTGCTTTATTTGTTTGAAGTAAAAATCTTACTAGTTGGGTTTTATAATAGTAGACTGCTCGCGCTGACAAAAGTCGCTTAGTTTTTTATCACGTTGGTATTTTTAAAGTAAAATGTATTCATTTGCCAGATATGTAGCTATATCATGTAGATTAGGAATCCGCAAAAATTTTCATGAATATAAGGGCACACAGAATTTTCTAACTAACACACCACGTGATAGAGTCAATAATGAAGCATATTTTATCCAAGTATCATTAGATTATCTGTAGAATTTCTATTTTTAAAATAAATATAGAAACGAACTTTCACATAGGCTTATATGGCAGTGAAAATAAAACATCCTTATTTTCTTCGTTCGACTACGGCTCAAAATTAATTATTTTTCGCGTACTTTTCCATTCACATTTCGATATTTCCTAACTATTATATTTATCAAAAAATAAATCTTTTTAAAATATTTGCCATATTTTCTAGATTACATTGGAAATCAGATTTTTTGAGACTCTAATAACCGTGATATTTAATAATGTGTAGCGTGCTCTTAATTCTTGAAGCTTATCGGCGGCACACATTACTCCCACTACATTAAGACTGTTTCAACAACCCGCACTATCCAACCGCAATGGCCTATCGTTAAATAAATGGGTGCACTGTAACACTAGTAGTTTAAATTGTTTTGAAATTTGTCTTGAAAATGATTACTGTGGAATAAATATAAGTACATTTGTTGAATATTAATTCAGTGTTATATGGACCTACATAAAATTATTGTGTAATAGATTAACACGTTATAAGAAACTCCCTAGTTCACTGCTTACAAGATACTTTCAGCTGGTATGTATTTATTCAATAAAATTTTCTAGGAATATAGGTATCTGTTGTATATGCATTTTAGAAGAAATTAAAATGGAAGGTACTACTGATAGCATAAGCTCTGAAAGTGGGATTTAAAAAGAAATAAAAATTAATTTAAAAGGTAATCGCAAGAACTTATGCTTAATTTGGATGAAACCGGGCTCTGTAATCAAGCATTCTGAGAAATTGATTGCCACATTTACTGCTTGTTTAAATATCTGCGAAAAAATAAGTAACCAAAGAGAAGATTATAGCGCTGTCATTTTAAAAACAAGCAATTTTGATTGTTTGGTTTGGCACCCAATTTGCTACTTTAGCTTTACTTGCAAAAGGAATGTAGAACATTTAATGTGGAAAATAGAGAAAGAGAAAGAAATTGAGAATAGTTCAGATTGATTGAATGCCAGCCCATCAGCTTCTTCAGGTTTGTCTTCAAGTAGTGACGGCGAACACAGAAAGAATTTGTGCTAACTATTTAATAGTTATGGAAATTAAATATCATGTTTCATGTTTCTAAAGTCACTAAAGAAAATACAAAGATCTGTCTAACAATGACGGTAAAAGTGGAAAAAGGACAATGAACGGAGTTTTACTAAAATATGTAAAATTGAGAAAGGGTTCTAAATGAAAAAGGGTATGGTATGTCGTCAATTTATAAGAAGTACCTAAAAGATAGATGCGCAGACTACTTATAAATACATTTACCGAAAAAGAAGTCGAGTTTGTTAAATTTACAAGAAGAAACGAAAAATATATTCTAATTCCACAGAAAATGAAGCATGAAATAGTTCAGTCTCTAATTATAAAAACATCTTCAAATATATTACATATTCATAAGGTTTTTTTGAGTGTTTTTATAAGACAGCCATCAATGATATTCCAGCATTTACAAAAAATATAAAAGTTTGGATGTTGAAAGTTACAAAGAATATGTAGGATTTATTTTTATTGTTACATTGACCTTTGCAATTTCTGTTGTAACTTTAGAAACATGAATTATTATATTTAGTTTCTATAGCCTTTAAATCGTTAGCACAGATTCTTTCGAAAATTGTGGGATTTTCGTGGGCTAATAGACTTATTTTTCTTTCTGTGTTCGCGGTCACTACTTGAGAAAGCTATTTTATTGTAAAAAAAATAATTTTCCACAAGGATACACCTGAGGAACTTAATGCAGAGGTATTACATCCATCTGAACTCTGAATATTAAGGTTCTTGGCTAAGGACACAATGCTACGAAGACGTACAAGCTATTAAAATTGCAATATGCAGTATGCATCTCACGCGCCAATATTCTTGAGTAAAAATGACTGTCTAGGCTGATTAGGGGCCGAGCTTGAGCTCCTTGCCCCAATCATCGCTGTAGACCTCGACCGGCCTCATAAGGGGTGAGTTTGCTTTTTCGCCTATCGTCCCCCCGTCCCCCCCCCCCCCCGTCGTAAATTTGGATGGTGTAGGCGATGTGAGAGGGCTATAGTGAGAGGTCTGTTGCCGGGCCCTCTCTTAATTTGGAGGGATTTGGGAGTTGACTAGTCGGAGGACCTGTTTGCCAATTGGTATCATGTGCTTCGATTCAGTCGGAAGAAAGTGTGAACTGTGTAGCACAAGGATAAGGATAGTGTTCGGCCAAAGACGCTTATTTTAGAGTCAGAGGCCGGCACGGGCTAGGGTAAGGGTACCGAGCTGGTTGTTTGCTTCCTTCGCCTGGGATAGGTTGATTTGGGTGTTTTTGGTCATTGTGTATTTGCGGCGTTCTCAGATTTAAACGAGCCTTACGTAGATTATAGAATATTCCCTACTTAGTCCTAAATCTGCTAGAAATAGCTAACCTAATTCCAGAGCATATAAAAAGGGTATACTATAGGTGAAACAAGCTAACCATTATACTCTTCGCAGTTTTTTTTTGTAAATAATATTCATTTTAGACATTTTCAGTTTAATTACAAAATATAATTTTCTTTTTGTTTAAAAAATTAGTAACTTTTTTATTTATTGATAGATTTTGTTCAAAAGCGATTGGTTCCTTCTTCTAGCTAACATTAACTGACTTCAATACAATCGGACTTTTCGCTCTTAAGTTGTCGTGCTTACAAGAAACATGACGGACGGACAGACGGAGAGACAGACAAACAGACATTCAGACAGACGAACGGACAGACAGACGGGCAGACAAACGGACAGAGACGAACAGAGAGACGGGCAGGCGGCCGGACGGACGGACATTTTTAAAGTTGTTCAGAATTCGATCACCAACACAGTGATATGAACATTTTTTCTCTACGAGCCATATTACAGGTTTTAGAAATGTGTCGATCGAATGCAATATAATCTTCGTTTTGTATTTACGAAGATTATTGTAAGAGCGGAACATAGAGTATCAGCAGAATATTGGGCTGGTTGCGATTCCTTAATATCATTTACTATGAATTAAGCAATAGTCCCAGATAATCTGTTGGCACCCGTACACCAGTTTGCGTATTTGCTTGCAGTTGTAAAAAAGTGGGTTATATTTTAGTAGAGCTTCTTCTTATGTAATGGAAGAAGTTGTAAGAACACTTCATGTATTCAAGAAAAACTATTGATGAAACAACTGATAATTATAATGACTCGGATAATGATAGCGATGTTACGTAAAAAGAAAAGACTTGTAATTAATAAATTTAATTTTTGTTATTTAATCCAATATATTCAATAAATTCTGGTTACTGCAGGAAGATTGGAAGATTATACATATTGTAGATGAACCTAGTATCGTTTAGCCTGAAGGAAACGACAAGGATTTTATATATTTTAGGCCAGAGCCGTGTCGCCGCTACGATTCTGATCAACTCTACTCACAAAGGGGATTCAAGATACCCTTCAGACTTCCCAAGACGAAAATAGACAAAATTATACTTACTGTGACTGCTACAGTCTGCTCTCTCCGTCGAAATCTTATGTCGGGTAGTGCACTTTTAATGAGCATATCTTATAATTAGCACTTTCTCAGAAGCACTTCTTAATAATTAAGACCGTCGATGGATTCTATGAGTATTCGGACAAGTACACAGACTTGGCGGGATCAGAGGTGGCCCGCGGAAAGTAATTGTCCGACTCACGTCACAGAATCACCTGTCGGTCACAAATATTATAATTAGTGGATCAATAAGAAATCGAATTCAAAATATGTTTTCATTTATTGAAATAATTCATAAAATATAAACAATATAAATATTCAATACTTAGCTAATGTGTATAAGGCAAACATCAAAGAGCACCACCACTCGGCAAGTCGTTACCTCCCGTAGGAGTGTAACTCATCCAGCGTCGAGAGAACAGTGACAATCGACTGTACAAAAAGATTCATACTCCCAATTAGTAATATTTGTAAAATGTATGCGAAACTTTTTGAAAATTATTGACTTTGAATTTTGCACTAAAATTATCGAAATGATTGTCAGGATGCTTAAAGAAGCTATCTATGTGAGTTTGATGGTTTTCCTGCTTTTATAAACGTACTAACGGCATCGAACAGAAATATGCTTTTTCCGTCGACTCGCCTTCGAGCGATTAGTATGGCGTTGTCCGCCTGAGCCGGGATAAAAAGTATTTTGGGTTCGTCGGAATCGACCCTCCGACTTTAAATACTTTGACTATTATTCTGTACGTTTTTGGAGTTTTGTATGAGGATCATGCTCCAACTCTTTGAGAAATATTAAATGAGGATTTTGGTTTTTATTGATAAAACCGCCCCATCGATTTTTTCCTAAATTTTGACGTTTAAAATAACTACTCGGTACATCTTGACTGAGGATTTCGACTTGTGAACCACCAAATTCGTGGAGCAGTTTTCTGCTTTATATACGTCTTTTTATTGTATTTTTTTAAAAGAAATTTTTGAGATTTTCAAAAAATTAAATTCGTCGTACTTCCGAAAAATTTGTTGTGCGGAGCAGTTTTCCGTCTTATGCGACTTTACCCGTTGTACTTTCGAAAAACCAAATTCGTGGTACTTTCGAATAATCAAATTCGTTGTACTTTCGAAAAAATTTGTTGGACGGAGCAGTTTTCTGTCCTGAGTGATTTTATTCGTTGTACTTTCAAAAAACCAAATTCGTGGTACTTTCGAAAAGTTCGTCGGGCGGAGCGGAAGAGCGGTGTTCCGCTCCGTGCAACTAGAAAGTCAATTTTTGGAGTACTTTTGAAAATTCGAACGACGGAGCCCAAAGGCGATTGACCGTTGTCCTCGAGATGAAAAATAAAGTCGATATTTTGGTCATTTTCAGTGAAATAATTTTTTACGTGGATTTCGATTTAATATGATGCCAAAGGTGTTTCTTTTCCCTGGTTTAAATATTATTTTTGATGGGATTTTTTTTGTCTGAATTTACTTTTTTAGTAAATTGGACATTTTTTCAAATGGATCGTTTTACTTGGTTCAATAACAACATCACTGCGCATTGATGTGATATGAAAGGACATTACACTGTGCGTTGGTTCTACTTTCTGCGTAGTATCTGCGTATTAAGATGTCGCGCGTCGCGTTGTCACGAATAAAAAATTCATATTTATAACGTCAGAGGCTTTGAATATTGCCCTTTATGGAATCAGGCTGACTTAATTAACATTCATATTTCATATGGGCGAGGACACGAAATGTTATTTACATATATTTTGCAAATAATAGAATATTTGGTGCTAACATCTCTTCTGAATCTGCCATATTTTCACATAACATCGTACCTCATATTTGTAATCAGCGACATAAGTACACATAGCCTCAGACAAGTTCTCAATATTTCACTTGTTATTAATTTTCTTGAATTTAGAGGTGGTTCCAACCCCTGTTTTTTAATATTATTTTGCATGGGTTGTAATAGCCTCTACAGGTTTAAGATCAATTCTTTAACTTTACTAGAATTCAGAGGTGTTGCCTTCTTAACTCCTTCATTGCCTCATGCTATGTTTAAAAAAAATATCTACACACATGGGCCTATTAAAATCTCATGTTTGTTACTACTTTAAAATAGATTAAATAGCATAATAACATAGTCTAAGGTTTAATCAACGGGCCCTCTCCCTAAGCAGGAGAAATTCATCTCAACTAGCCCGGATAAATCCGATTTTAATGGTCCTCCTAATGAGTGCAATATTTGGAACTTTCGAAAGTCACACAATAAAGACAGAGGGTGCACGCTGTGCATGGCGCCATCCTTGACCTGCAGCAATTATTAAGGTGAACGCTGGCAATTAATAAAACCACAAGCGCGAGTAGTAAGCTGAAACGGCATGTGGAATAGTGAACATAACGCGATTAGAACTGCATGCAACGAGGAGCAGGTAAATCATTGCTGGTGCGCAACTGGACATATCTCAAATTTTAGTAGGTTGACGTGGATGGATAAAATAATTGACCGCAGAGCAGTTAGTGTCATATGAATCTATTACTAATAGAATCCGCTGTAATGAAACTTAAAGAAATATTAGATGTAATAAAAAATGTTTTAACACTGAGAATATCTTTTCTTACTTTTTATTGGGTATTTTGCCACTGAAAAATATTTAAAAAATTTTAATGAAAAAACCTCTGCGCCAAACGGATCAGACAGAGGTTGGTTCTTGAGTACTTGACTGTTTCAAAAAGTCTCACACCTAAAAATATATAAACTAGAACAATGTTATAAACTAAAAACTCAAAATCAAAGCTATGGGTAGTTAACGTTTCGGAAGAGAATCTACTTCCGTTCTCAAAACTTTTTTGGCCGAGAATATCTATTTGATTAACATTTTGTTAGAGCATGATACAATGTGGTTCTATGTGATGCCGATGAGATTAAGTACACAGCCAATATTTTATATTTTACTTCCACAACATTTAGTAGAGTGGAAGTATAGTAATCGTAAAAAAATGTGGAAAATTCTTTTTTCTTGAATGTATTTTCTATTAAGTGGCCACTTTCTAAAAAAAAATATATACGAGGTCCTGCAGCTCACCTCCCGTCTTCTACTACACCTAAACGATTTATTTTAGAAAAATGATTCAAACGGGACAATAGACTGTTTGTTAGAGAGCACATTTTAAAAATATTTTTGAATATACAGGGTGTTCCAGAAATTGGTGGTGCATCAAAGTTGTATCTTTTTAAATGGAACACCCTGTAGTTTTATTGATATTTGGGACCCCTTCGAGCTACTGTACATATCCCTAGAATATTATCAAATTTGATTTGATAGTTCCAGAGGAATAAATTAAAATCGAAAAAAAAATTTTTTTCGTCATATTTTAAAAAATTTATAAAAAATAGAAAAAATATCTTCAAACCAAAACTAAGGAACAGGTTGCTTATAATAAAAGGTTAGTTTATCCTACTATGAATATCGTAAAAATAACTTATACAGGATGTTCAAAATTCAATGCCAAACTTTTCAAAATGTAATGCTATTTTTCTCCATTTTTTCAAATGGGACACCCTGTATATTTTTATCTCATCGGATGCAGAATTAAAAAATGAGCATATTTTTTAATTACAATTATCTCGACTATCTTAAAGGTTTCACAGATATTCGTCAAAAACTACTACAAATCGCAAAATTATTATCTAATAGTTTTACTTAACATTTTTCAAATCAATAACTAGAACTTATGTTCAATATGTCTTTCGTTCTCTTGGAGGCACAAACGAAGGCGGGTATGAAATGATCTTGCTACTCTTCCTAATAGGTCGGGTGTAATGTTTTGAAATGCGTTCCTGATTCTTTGCTGCATGTTTTCTGGTGTGGTTGGAGGTTCCTGATAAACGATTTCCTTAACGTAGCCCCACAAAAAGAAATCCAATTTAGTGAGGTCAGGTGATCGGGGCGGCCAATTACATGGCCCTCCTCTTCCAATCCACCGGTTTGGAAAGGTTGTATTGAGATGGTCCCTGACTTGTAATGAATAATGTGCTGGGGCTCCGTCGTGTTGCAGCCACATTGCATCTCTCAAAGGTATTGGTAAATTTTGACATAAATTTGGCAATTGATTTTGCAAAAAATCAAGATACATACCACCATTCAAATGTCCGTTAAAAAAGTGAGGACCAATAACATGTTCACCAATAATTCCCCCCCACACATTTATTGACCATCTGTGTTGTTGGTCAACCTGCCTAAAAATCCTTGGGTTGTGGTCGGAATAGTAATGAAAGTTATGGCGATTCACAAATCCGTTTTTATGAAATGTGGCCTCATCAGAAAACAAAACCTTATCAAAAAACTCACAATTTATCCTAATTTTAGCTTGCGCCCAATTGCAAAATTCGACACGTTTCTCAAAATCTGCATCGAAGAGTTGTTGATGAAACTGGATATGGTAGGGATGAAAACGGTTGTCCTTTAAAATTCGTTGAACGGTTCTCTCTCTTACACCTACGGCATCACCGACTGCTTTTTGACTAACGAAAGGGTTTTCCGTAACAGATAATAGCACAGACAATTCATTTTCTTCATTTCGAGCGGGTCTATTTCTAACTGGTTTTGTATAGTCTACATATCCCGTTTGTACAAATCTCTCTAATAAGTTGTTCAGGCTTCTTTTGTCTGGATGTCTCCGTTCCGGATAACGCTGTGCGTAAACTCGACTTGCCAAAAAACAGTTTCTTTCTGATTCCCCTAATATGAAAATCATATCTACTAGCTCTTCTCTGCTGTACTCCATCACAAAAAATGCTTAAAACTTGTAAATTACTAATACGTAATTTAAAATATTGACATATGTCTATTTGTATGACAGTTTGTAAGCAAATTTGTTTCCATGGCTATCTACTAAATTACCTTATTATGGTTAAGAAACAACAGGAATATGATTTCTGTTTACTCCCCTTCATTTACGCCTTCAAGAGGAGAACTGCATAGACAGTTATATGAGAAACTGTCTAATTTAGGTATTTGCTTATTTAATAACATTAGAGGAGCTAAATGATAAAACGGAACACATATTGAACATAAATTCTAGTTATTGATTTGAAAAATGTTAAGTAAAACTATTAGATAATAATTTTACGATTTGTAGTAGTTTTTGACGAATATCTGTGAAACCTTTAAGATAGTCGAGATAATTGTAATTAAAAAATATGCTCATTTTTTAATTCTGCATCCGATGAGATAAACATATACAGGGTGTCCCATTTGAAAAAATGGAGAAAAATAGCATTACATTTTGAAAAGTTTGGCATTGAATTTTGAACATCCTGTATAAGTTATTTTTACGATATTCATAGTAGGATATACGAACCTTTTATTATAAGCAACCTGTTCCTTAGTTTTGGTTTGAAGATGTTTCTTCTATTTTTTATAAATTTTTTAAAATATGACGAAAAATTTTTTTTTTTTCGATTTTAATTTATTCCTCTGGAACTATCAAATCAAATTCGATAATATTCTAGGGATATGTACAGTAGCTCGAAAGGGTCCCAAAAATCAATAAAACTACAGGGTGTTCCATTTAAAAAGATACAACTTTGATGCACCACCAATTTCTGGAACACCCTGTATATTCAAAAATATTTTAAAAATGTGCTCTCTAACAAACAGTCTATTGTCCCGTTTGAATCATTTTTCTAAAATAAATCGTTTAGGTGTAGTAGAAGACGGGAGGTGAGCTGCAGGACCCTGTATATAATAATTGTGCTAATTTATGAATCGTCAAATCTCTACATACTGTACATAAATTAGTATTTTCTGCCCCAGTTTGTCAATCTTCGTCACTATCTTTTATAGTAACACTGAAACTATTTGTCTAACATTTTTTAAAATATTTAGACCTGTGTAAATGTTAAAGAATAGTTGTCTCGTGTGTGACAAGTAATAGAGGATTATTTCTGAAAAGCAGTCGTACAGGAAAAAGGAGATAGAAATGCAATAAAATGACTAGGATAAAAGCAAAAATTTTTTCGTATACGGAAGAGTTCAAGCATAGTTATTACGAATTCGGACGTACATCATATGAACATTCGAAATCAATTAAGAAATCAACTTGCACGGTTTGAAAAGCAAGCCCCTGATTTGTTCAAATGTACTCTAAATAATATTGAAACTATTATTATACCTACTTTAAATACTGTAATTATTATAAAGTATTGTCACAACGATTTAATATACTAATTATCAGCATAAAGGGTAGCAACATATATTTTTAAAAGCCTATACAGAACAGTGTGCTTGAAGGTGGAAAAATTATGATGAAAATGAGTCCAAAATCGGTTTGGGCAGGCTGATTCTACATTAAAAGTAGATTCAAAATTTATAAAATTTAAAATCGTAGCTGATCCCTTTCGCGTTTTATCCACATTTTTGGATTTTAACCCTTTTCAATACAGTAACTCGTATACATCAACTTTTGCTTCAAGAACTTAGCACTTTTAGAAATATCGTAAATAAGCTTATCATATCTTGTAAATACAGTTCTTTAATTAAAAAAACTTACTAGATAATATTTCGTTACTAAAAATTAAGTTCTGTTTGTTGTAAAACACTTGGAAATAATCAAGAAACAAAAACGTTTAATTAAAATTTAATTATCTCTTTACTTGTAAGTGTTTTAATGTTTATACATTTTTTCATTACTGACAAAATAATTTATTTGGATTACACTCTTTGCCTCTAGGTAGCTACTCGCATCTGAAATTTAACCTTGTTAGCATCAAGTAGTGCGAGAGAAAAAGTTGTATATATACTTAAAGGATGCTTTTCATTTTTTAGATCAAAGTCCTCAAATATACATTTTTTTAATCAATTTTTCAGTGTTTTCGCGAGAGGATTTATTTCCATGGCTCATTTGAAATCGTAATAATTTGACAGACTTTTAACCAATGAAATTTTTTTAATTTTTTTTGTTCTGGAAAAAAGTATACTATATACTATTGAGATTTACACTTTATGTTTGGAAACAAAATACGAGTAGCTACCTAGCGGCAAAGAGTGTAATCCAAATAAATTATTTTGTTAGTAATGAAAAAACGTATAAACATTAAAACAAGTAAAAAGATAATTAAATTTTAATTAAACGTTTTTGTTTCTTGGTTATTTCCAAGTGTTGTACAACAAATAAAATTTAATTTTTTAGTAATAGAATATTATCCAGCAAGTTTTTTTTAATTAAAGAACTGTATTTACAAGATACAATAAACTTATTTACGATAGTTTTATTTCTAAAAGTGCTCGAAGAAAAAGTTGATGTATACGAGTTACTGTTTTGCAAAGGTGGATAAAACGTGAAAGGGATCAGCTGCGATTTTAAATTTCATAAATTTTGAATTTACTTTTAATGTAGAATCAGCCTGCGCAAACCGATTTTGGACTCATTTTCATCATAATTTTTCCACCTTCGAGCACACTGTGACAGTTAATGTTGGCGATTCGCGGCTATGACGACTAGCGTCAGTTGGATTTGTGATTCACAAAAGAGCGTATATATATACCTAGTGAGCGATAAGTTTGTACTCTTATTTAAATATATTACTTGAGTGTTACCTGAATTATTAAAAAATGCCTAAATGCAAATCTTGCAATTTCTCTTTGATTAAAACAAAGTCATAACAGATGAAAATGAGGTAAACTTATATGCTGTTATAACGAAAGACATTGCTATAGGGGATATCCTTGTTGTACCTCGTGAAGCTAGGCATCAAGCTTTTGTAATGAAAAAAAATGTTTATACCTGAGTGAGTTGCTGTAAAACTCATCTGATAGCTAATAAATTCTATGCAGATGAACTTTCGAATCTCCGTATTTATTCATACACCCGTAGTGTCAATGTTAACGAAATAAGTGCCCTGCTAAACCTTACTTCGATTTACTGTGATAATTTCCTTTTCAATAGTTTAACCAACTGCACCATACCGAAAGAGAAACAAAAAACATTCACAGGACTGACTTGGGAGAACATTATTTATTTGAGAAATATGTTAATCTCGATGAGAGATACAGATTCTCGTAGTGTGTCGCAAGTTTTGTTTGTATTTCTATTTAAGATAACAATTGGAAATTCAAACCGAATAATATCATCTATCTTTGGTCTAGAACGAGAGCAACAGGTGTCCGAGTCTTATAAACAAATATTAAAGGGTTTTGAAGTAGATGTTCTATCACAGCATTTTGGATTTAGTGCAAATACTAGAGACGATCTAATTAAAAGCCATACAAGTTATATAGCTACCAAATTGTTAAATATCGACCACAACCAACTGGCACTGATATTTGATGGCACTTATATTCGCCACGGTAAAAGCAGTAACAATGAGTACCAACGTAAGTCGTATTTCGATCAAAAAAATTGTGGATATTACCGGACCTTTTTAGGCCATCCAAAATGACGCGACGGTAATGAAAACATTATTGACAAAATCTACTGATTTGAAACAGTTTTTACAACCTAATAACTGATTTATTCTTGATCGAGGCTTTAGGGATACTCTGGAGGATATCAGCAATAGATGCTTTATTCCAGTAATTACAGACTTCAAAGGTAATCGACCACAACTGACAACAGAGGAAGCTAATACTTCTAGAAAGGTTATCAAGATACGATGGGTTATCGAAGCTGTCCATGGGGCAATAGATCAAAAATATAAACTATTACACAACACTATGAAGAATAAGATGTTTCCGAATGTTAAACTCCTTTGCAGAATTGTTGGTTCTTTGCACAACACATTTGGAAAAAGACGTTATTAGGATGGAGAATTATGTGACAATGTTATTGACAGAATAAATAACAGAATGGATGTGCCAAACATTCTTAGTGAGGAAGTCGCTGCAAAACGTAGGAATCGACAGAAGAAGGCATTTAGACAATTAGTGGCTGCAGATGTAATGGATTTTCCTCAACGTGACTTTAATGCTTTTTTTTACCGGCTCATATCAATTGTCACAAGCTGTAGCATATTTAGCAGAATTAATTGGAGACGACAATAATCCTCAAGATAGACGTTACAGAAATGCCAAAGGTACTAAAGATGGAAATGAGATCCTATGACATAAACCTACCACTGTAACTGGAATATGTATCTCACGGTTCTGACTACAAAAGTATTTGTCGCTATTGTTGTGATTGTCCTAATAGTAATGGAACTGTCGGCTCCTATTCACATATAGCAGCTATCATCTATTTCCTGTAACATGCGAGATATCTTTCAAGACTATTAAGACCAGCTGAAAACTTTGTAAAATATTTGACACAAACAATACCAATGTTATCCATAGATGATGACAGCGACGAAAATTGACAAACTGGGGCACAAAATACGAATTTATATACAGTATGTACAGATTTGACTATTCATGAATGAGTACCTCAATTATTATTATTATCTTTTTGAAAGTATTCTACCTTTTAGATTTTAATGAAATTACTGGTGATACAAGAGGGCATTAGGATCTATTTATGGCAATTTTTAGAAATTGGTCACTCAATAGAAACCACGTGACATAATACGTTTTCCATTATTATTATTGCCATTTAACGCAACTATCATCTCTATCTATCTATCAACGCAACTGTTCATCTCTCTAAGTTAAGAAGTATGCGAGAGATAAATTTTTGAAAAAATACATATTTTTTTAAATTTTTTTCAAATATCTTTGCAGCAGCGAATGTTGGACTGAAGAACCTACATACATCGTTTACCCATTGACTTGCCTACACGACATCATGGGCATAAGAGACAGTTCTTATCAAGGCAGATCGCCCATTCTTATACAGCTATACCCTTTGTGTGAAAAGAAATTTTCCGTCTGTCTGTCTGTAACTTTTTTGTGCGCTCGCTTTCTCTGGATCGGTTTAAGATATTAACTTGAAATATCTCTAAAACGTCACTACATCGTCTCTCTGCATTATAATTATCCATGTGATAGTGGGGAAGAGATGAGGAAAAAATCTAGCATCGCAGCAAGCGTATCTGGGCCCATATCTCTAAGGCATCAATACTTCGCCTTTATGCATCCTTAATTATATCCAAGATCAGAGTGGTAAAAAATATGAAGAAAACATGTAGCATTAGTAGATTTGTGTGGGTTTTTATCGTATTTTCGTCACCCCAAATTTTGCTCGACTGAACAGTTACCGATCTTATCATCTCTATTCTTCCTTTAATTTCACGTTCGCAGATGCTGGTATTGTCTACAAATGCCCCAAGGTTTTACCTCCTCACAATCACCTAACATTGTCTTATCTGGAGTATAGTGGGTATAGATTCACTCAGCCACACTAATAATTTTCATAATTTAAACAACAGTTGAACAAACATTTGATATTCCTCTTTCTTTTCCTTTTCGTGCGAAGCCCGGTAGAACTTCTAAATTATATAATACAACAGCTTAGTCGTGTTTTATTACCATTGGAAAATCAAGTTTAATATCTGTAATTTTCCCTGAAATTACCCTTGTATAACAAACTAAATAATTCACAGTGTTTGATGTTTATACAAATATGTACCCGGTACATGTATGGAGCTTCTATAAAATGCAAATTTAATATTGGCGCATTATACCGTTTCATTAATAATTTGAATAGCTCCGAGCTGTCATCAAGCTACCTGCTTGCATTCTACCGCTAATGAAAACTTTAATATCCAACAAGGAGCCTTAGCCTTCTTACATATATAATTGTAATAAATAACGTGACATTAATTATTGTATAGAACAAAATTTCAATTAATTCATTAATTTTACACATTTATATTCCGTTTATCCTTAGTACACTCACAAGGCATAGAACACCATTATTTATAAAGCTGTGTGTATATAAGCTATATTTGGAAATCGTTTGAAAACTAAAATGCGATGCAAGTAAACGAAAGTTGGAAGGTTGAAATTTCGTAAATGTTCTAATATCATTTGGCATGTTCTATTCATTATGTCAAGAGATTTAAGGTCAGAATATTCTTTTAATGCTAATAAGGATGGTTTTGATGCTTTCTGAATGAAAGTACTTTTATGATCCAAAAAATTTATCATACCAAAACTGCTTTAACCGAGAAACTTTCTCTAAGGTTCAAGCAAACTTTACTTGCAATGTTATATTTACATTACAATTACAAAATCCGACAATGAGTTGGTTTCAAGTCTTTACTGTGCTATCGCCATATATTTGTTAAAAAGTTTATTAACACAAAGTTAAATATCTTAATAAGTGCAGGAAGTATCAATTTATTTCTAACGTTATGTCGATAAGATGTGAAATATACAGAGATAAATATAGCAACCCAAATTTATGAAAAGAAAGAAAGGCAATTTAAGGAAATTAATTTTTATTTAAAAGTTTTTTTAGGATTAACTGTATTCGATACATTTACATGTGTAAAAAATTAACCAACAGTAAATTAGTGTTGTGTGGAGGTAGAACCAATTATTTTTGAACGAAATCGATCGATAAATGAAAAAGTTGTGAATTATTTGAACAGGAAAAATATATAGAATATGTTTTGTAATTAAATAAAAACATAAAATTCAAAATATCCAAAACTAATATTATTTATAAACAAACTATGCATACTATCTATCTGACAAAATATGCAACAGTTGTATAATAGATCCAATAAAATAGCAATGTTTACTATAGTTTAGTAATGCCTACTGTTAATATTATTATTATGGAATTTAACACTCATCTTTCGGTATGAAATTTTGTTGATATCTTGACGTTACACCAAGACATGCGGTCAGTTCTAGGTTCTTGGGGCCTTTTGGCGACGTTGATCATGTCTCCAACAGATCAAAGTCCAGATTTCAAGAAAGGATCACAGAGTCTCTTACTTCAGGACTACCCATAGAATCGTTATTAGCATTATTATTAATATATTGTTTATCATAATTCTTTATATGTTTCAAAAACACAATGTATGTTCATGTTACATATACATAAAAATGATAAAAAATAACACAATGAAACATATTAGAACGATGATCATCTGACAAATTTTAGGTAGGTTTTTTGAAAAATTTGGCTATTTATAATTTTTTAAATTATTCATTTATTTAAAAATTGTTAAATATAAACAACTTAAACAAATGTAATTTTCAAAAATATTAAAGTCGGTGCAGAGATGAAAAAATAACAAAACCCAACGTATTCTTAGGCCACATCAACATGGATATTTGTTGTTCAATGGTAGGTACACCATAGACGGGGTGCAGAGAGAGTATCAACCCCTTCGGGAGAATTTTTACCTCTTCTCTGAAGCCCTTGGATTTAAAAAATGAAGAATACGAGAGATAAAAAGTCCCCATTCATTCCTTAATGATACGTAGTTATATTCATAAATGTACCTTACTGAAGGGATGTTTTTGCCTCTACACAAGAATTGAAGAGTATAGGAATGGTGTCGGGCATGGGGCAGTAGGGGCAGGTACCTGTTGCCCTTTTGCCGATCCTGCAAAGGTTAGGTACCGAAGTTGCCGTGGCCGCTTAGGACTTGTGTTAGGTGATGGCCCAGTTGGCCGTGCTTACGTTCGACCCACGTTTGGATAATGGGTATTAGTGTGCGAGTCCATGCTCCCTCCGAAGCGTTGGTCCAGCGGGACTGCCAGCGTTCCATTAAGCAGTTGTGATTGAAGGCTTTGGCGGTATCGTCCGCACCGTAGTTATACGCCCTTTCCCTGGCCAGGAGGTCGATAGGCGGAGTTGCAGCATATCCTGATGAGTGCTCCTCGTTGAGTTTTGAGTAACTTTTTCCTGTTCGTCTCCGTCTTGAGTCCATCCACCCATGCTGGGACGGTGTAGAGTAGAATGGATGTTACAATAGAACTGATAAGGCGGCGGGTGCTTGTTCTGGGGCCTTTGGCTCTTGGCATTAATTTGGCGATTGCCATTGCTGCGTTCTCAGCTTTTTCCGTGGTCTGTAAATCAGCAAAGACGTTTGTAACTTGTCAAAGTTTGACATGTAAAGTTTCCAACTAGCAACAACTGCGATTTTTAATGAAATTTTATTGAATTTATTACAACAAAAATAAAGAGATTGAGAATTGTAATAACTTAATTATTTTAGAATATATTTAAACAATCGGCAACAAAATTATATGTTCAACTCAGCAGCTAAAATAAATTTACTGCCTGCCTAGTAAACAAGTAACTATTTCCTGAAACATGTTTTAGAAAACAGTTTCTCTTTTCGTTGTCTCGCTAGGTATATCATGACGTAGTCATAGTGATTACGCGTGACCGTGTAATATTCCGAAACGGAAAATTTCAATGTTTTAAATTATTTCTTTGATGAGTTATTACTAAGCACCTCATAAAAAGACTATATCAAAGTTGGAACGAAAGGTATTGCATATTTCCCTGGAGCATAAAATATTTTTATATTTCATGGATAAATTTGAAAGTAATAACAAAGTTTACGGTGCCATAACGTATGCGAAAGAATTTCAATAAAAAACTTGGTTGATACGCACATATATTGTTACAGTTATTACATCTTGATCCCCGAAAATAAGGTAGAAAAGAACTACGCAAACTTAGATTCGACTCGGCAGCCAGATTTTCCGCTTGATATTCTAATTTAAAGTTATAAAATGCAGTTGCTACTTGAGATGTTTTGAGTGCTATTTTGTTAGATTTATGAATGGAGAGAAGCCGACGAAACGAGTTGTAGTCTTTGATTAGATGCAAAGAAAAATGTTCCGGAATACGCAAAATGTTGAAAAGTTACAAGTTAAACAATTTGTATTCCTTCTTAATACAAGAGATATTTTCTATCTAAAACATGAAATAAAGTACTATACTTGTTATACTGGGTGGCCACGAGTTAATGTACGCCCACAATATTTTGGTTGTTTTTGTATTTAAAAATTTGGTTTTTGGTACAAATAAATTAGACAATAATAAGCTACTTTTAGACTAACAGGAATGAAAATATCACTTCCTGTTGAACCGGAAGTGACATCAACTTTTTTTTCTTAAATGGAGTGACTATATTTTTTTTTGGTTTTTCATTAAGCATACATTTCTAAGTGCAGCAGTTTTTTCAGATGTAAAAAAATCCAAAAAATAAATGAGAAACGAAAATTTTTTAAATTTTTTCAAAATGGCCGCATCAGATGAATGTGATGTAAGAAATTACTAACTAGGCTATAGAAATTATTAGTAAGGTTGTAGACTTGTCTGTAAAATAGAAAATAGCTGTTTGAATTACTGGTAGGTACCAGTATTTTTAGTTTAAAAAAAAAAATGGAATTTTATTTTCATTTCCGTAGGGGTCCTATGGAATTTTTTTTACTGGAACTGTGCTATTTCTTTTATTAATCAGAAATAATGATTCATAAACTATAATTTTTTCATCATTAATCATTTCTTAACGGTATCCTTCGTAATAATAGAAGTATTTTTAAAAAGTAAGCGCCAGCAAATCATTTTAATAAGGTATCTATCTACATTTAAATCCAAAATTGCAGATAGCCATGAAAATGACAGACATTCGCAACAATTGAATTAGTCTTGACTTACTCACTAATTTTCTGAAGTAAGTGTATTAAAGTTGTTATAAACAAGAAAATTTATATAAAATGGCTGAAAATTATTCAAGAGATGAAAAAGTTGACGTGATCATTATTTATGGAGAGACTCGACGTAATGCAACTAGATCACAAAGTCTGTATGGATGGATATATCCAGAAAGAAGACAACCTCCGAGAAACTATTTCGCCCGGTTGGGGCAACAATTTAGAACTAAACCTAATGTAGAAAATGAAAAAAGATTTATTGTGGACGAAGAAACGGAAATTAATATATTAGTTTTAGTATATATTGACCCAACCATTTCGATAAGACAAATTGAACATAAGTTACTAGTTTCCAAAGAATCAGCAAGAAAAATTTTAAAGAGGCACGGCTATCGTTCTTTTAAATATCAATTGCATTAATTTTTGTATGAAAATGATTATGAACGAAGAATAACCTTTTGTAATTGGTTACAGTTACGCCAATTAAGAAATGAGAATTTTATCAAAAACATTTTGTTCACTGAAGAATAAAGATTTACAAACCTTGGGATATTTAATCGAAACAACACTCGATATTGGGCAATTGATAATCCTCACATTATGAGAATTGCCCAGGTAAATTGATGCAAACGTTTTTAAGTACTGTAATTATAAAAATTAAGCAATAACCTTAGATGTTCTTAGGTCTTAACTCTCTCCCAGAATTACACCAACTGGAGAACTACTCTCTACTCCTCCAGGATTTAAAATGTCTGCCCCTTTTTTGCTGATTTTAAACAAAAAAATTCGGATTTTGCGCGAATTTATTTCTCAGGCTATTCAAGAAAAATTCCTAAATTGGATTTTGAAATTTGTCAAATTAAAAATCAAAACATAGCCTAACAAAAATTTCCGAATTTAAATTAACACCCTCAAAACTTTCCAGGCAATTAACTCTGCTCAAATGTCACCTAAATAGCTGCTTATTAAAAGGAAACATAGATGCAAGCCTCTAACATGCTTCAAAATGTAATTAGGCTAGAACGTTTACTTGGTACTAGACGAGAGCGCATGGCAATATGTTCGTCCACCTAGGATACTCAATGACTGGAGACGTTACTGGTTTATCAAAAAAATATTGCAAAGTGTATCAGAAATCATCACTACTTAGTTTAAGTTTCGTTTTTATTTTCATAGTGCCCTTGCCTCAAGAATCTTCACGAGTAGCCAACATCAGTCTTTCGTGAAAACCACATATTTGTTTTAATAATTCATAATGTTGATTAATAGATATTTTGAATCGTTACAAAAGTCAAGAAAGTTTGTTTGACTATTGACCAAGTAATTATACACATAATCAATTTGATTCCGAAATGTATCGACGTGTGTAATATTTTCACTTTTAATCTAATTATAATGGAAGCAGCATTGAGCACTAACTAGATGTAAAATACTAATATAGAAATTAAAACATGGGTATGACGAAGATATTCAATTATTACGTGAATATTAAATTCGTTTCATAAAATATATTTCATTGATACAAATATCATGAAAATGTTCCTGTTTGTTAGTGTGGTGAATAATTGAAAAATTATTTGGATAGTTTTCTAAATCGGACAGTTTAATACAAACTGATTATAATCTACGTGTCGTAAAAAATATTGTTCATTTAATCACTCCAAAGAGAGGAAATAAGTTCCAATAACATTCCGCTTGTCATTAACGTCAGTCCTGAAATCCTACCATATGCTGGACGCGATATTTAATCTAAGGGAAGCTGTTTAACCGCATTAATGTGAACCGGTTCGGCTCATTAACGAATTCCGTCATGAAGCCTACTTCGATTACCTTTTTGCGCTGTTGTGAGAAGCGACGGGGCGTGTTTTTCTTAAAGTGTTTAGGTGTCGTTAACGCCGTGGATGTCAAACTAACCAAACAAAGAAAGACTATGCGAAACGCGCCGGTTCTACCACTTTTAACAGCTGGTAATACACGATTTTATTTCGATGTTACTTTTTTACCTTGCGTTAATAGCGCCTAATTTTATATGAGAGAATTCGGCGCCACAAAAACCGTAACAGATGAAACTGAAATTATTTCGAGGTTATTTTCTTTTGCGGATACCTCGTTATCCTTTTATATGCCGATCTAATAAAATAATTGGTATATACCTTTTCTTTACTGGTCCTCGAGAATTGGATTTATGTCGAGTTAATATGCGTAATATTGGACTGCTTTTTGTATTGTATTTTTTTGGTTAATTAGGTAGTTGAACAGATTTTTAAACAATTCACTGAAATCTCATCCACGACTTATTGTGTATTAGTATCTCATCTAGTTGAATTTGGTGGATCGTTTGCAGCTCGGAAGGAAGATTTTCGCCATTTTTAAAGTTAATATCGTGGGGAAATAATAGAAGATGAAAGAAATATATATATACGTGAAAATGGTATGAATGCGAGAAAGTGGTGAGGAAATGGCAGACAGGCAGAAACGGTAGGCTGAGTTAATACAGCGAGATATTGAAAAAAAGTGATGGGAAACTGGGCAAGGTGAGGAAGATTATGAGGGAAAGGTGGCGATAGTGTCGATAATGTGGAAAGGGTTGGTAGGATTTTAGTGATGAAGATGTGAGAGGAAGAATCACATGAGTGTAGAAGTGGACGTAAGATAGTTGTGGTGGAACTTCATATTCACTAAGTTCTTCTGGGAATCATTATTCTCTAGAACTTTTCAGAGTTTATGACATTAATGGGAAAAAGGTGAACTAGTACGCCTAACAGCCAACCGCAATAAATAGCGCGACGCTACGTGCCATACAGCAAAAGGCGACCATCTAGAACTTTACATGAATCACAAAAGGTTTGTGAAGACGTTGTGGTTGAGAACAATCGAACAATTTTTGATTATTTTCTTTGAAGTTATGTACTAAACTGACAACTCTTTCAGTAGTACCTTTCCGAGTATGAGGGACTTTGTCTAGCAAATCATCGCAACATAGAGAAATGTTTTTATCAAAGATCCACCCTAGTGTTAATGTGTAACCATTGATAATTGGAAATTACTACGAGATATTATTACTGACTAGAGGATCAAAACATACTGGCAAAATTACTTAATTTATTGTTTCACAGGCACTCCATATATTAAAAAATTCTAATAGAGAATGTGTGATATTTTAATTTCTGAAACCAAATAAGTAGTAAACATAGAAATTAAATGTAACAATTTTATTATTACAAATGTTTTAATATTGAATATTTAAACATGTATCTACATCTCATTTTGGCCAATTTAGGGCGAAAGTTTCATTTTAAGTAATTAGTCTAGTAGTGGAGTAAATAGGCCGGTAAACGTAGAAGAGTGGTGGAATAGCACCGATTTCAAACATTTCGTTTTTCACGTATTTCCTAGACCCCCAGGAACATTTATCAGCATTGACCCCTGCATTACCTCCGAGAATGAGAAAGTTAAGGAGGTTTCAGTGCCCCAAAAAGTAGCTATCATAAAAAAATCATAAAATTAATACTTCGCCTCGGAAATGTGCTCTAGGGAGGTTTTTTGGTTACGATTCCAATTGAGCAATTCCATATTCCAGACTGGAATACGTGCTATGGATAATTCCATTTTTTCAGAAAAAAATTATGTATTAACGTTTTTGTGGTCTAGTGTTTTTTTTTGTCGCTAATCATGATTTTGAGATCCAAAGCATTTCGTGTTCCAGACTGGAATACGTCAGAATTTTTTCATAAGTTTTTGGAGCAATTTTTATTTCCCTCGCATACCGAAGGGAAGTATTGTATTCGAGAAAAAATCGCCCTCCGAGTTTTTTTCGGATTTTCACGTTTCAGATCATGTAGATTACGAAAATATAGGTATTTCAATTCCGTCAGTCTGTCCGTCGGTCTGTTGGTGCATTAACTAAAAAACTACTTTACGGAGAACAGTCAAATTTGGTGGGTAGCTAACACCACTGCCACCATTGAAATGGTTAGACTTTCACTGGAAAATATACAGGGTGGACCGTCTAAAGGGAATATAAATTGGTAATATAATTCGCTAAAATTTAAAATTTTCGCGTTTCGTGAAATTCGAAATTTATTTAAAAACATTTTTTTGAAAATTTTGTAAAAAATAAATTTTTGAAATTTTGAAAATGTTGAATTTTTTTTTATAAAATGGGTGACGGAAAAATATCTTTTGTTCAAATTTATAATTTCCACGTTTTGTGACATTCTAAACCTTATTTTTTTTTTGAAAATTTAAAATAGAACAAAATTTTGAAATTTTGAAAATATGGTATAAAATGAATGCGGGAAATATTTTTTTACACAGATTTAAAATTTCCATGACATTCTAAACATGACATTCTAAACATTTTTCCAAAAGAGAATTTTTTTTTGAAAGTTTAAATTTTTTTTTATTAATTTCTTATCACTACAACAGGTTTTCTTACTAACACTATACAGTAAATGATGGAGAAAAGTTATCATGTTTTCTCTGTAATAATAAGGCTAACTAAATGGCGATTATAATTCTCATATGTCATCTCTTAATTAATAATTGTTTAGAGTGACCGTCTTGTATGAATAAAGAGGGAAATTCTGTGTAAATACCTTTACCGTTTTTTTTAATTATTAAAATGACAGTTTCTTTTCTGTCCCTAAGAATTCTGAAAAAATTTTGACCTGTTCCCTGTAAAAAAATAAACAACTCTTGTCCCTGTAAATTTCGAAGCTCATTAGCGGCGAAAGGTAGATGTGGAGAGAAAAATCTTGAGACAAAAGATGTCTAATTCTTCCCCGAAAATCAAAATATGTAGTAAGAAGTAGGGATTGCCATGTATATTAATTTGAAATGCTCGTAATATACATACATAACTTTTTTTCTTCAACGTAAAATTACTATAAAAATGATTTTGAAATACTCGTTACATTCATACATAATTCTTTTCTTTAATGTGAAATTTGACACGAAAGATAGCACCTATTCCAGTCTGGAATATGAATTCTTAAATTTGGACCTCAATATCATGATCAGCGACAAGAAAACCCTAGAGCACATTTTCGTGGAAAAGAGTTAATATTTAAATTTTTTCTGAAAAATGGAATTTTCCATGGCATGTAATAGTATGCCACTATGAAATATGGAATTCCTAATTCTGGACCCCAAAATCGTGATCAGTGACCAAAAATCCCTCTAGAACACACACACTCTTGTGGAAGAATGTTAAAATTATTTCTCAAGAGACGGAATTTTCCATGGCACGTATTCCAGTCTGGAATATGGGACTGCTCAATTTGGAACTCAGAATCGTGATCACCGACCCAAAAGCACCCCTAGATAGTGCAGTAAAAAAAGCATTTTAATTTGCACAGTCTGGATACAGCAAGATTATGATTTTATCCTGTTTGGGGTATCACTGGGAGTATATTCCTAAGTTTTGGACCTCGAAAACCTTGTGCTACTTTTTTTATAAACAATTGAATTTTTTTTACTGCGTTTTTCGAGCTTAAAATATGAATAACTCCGGTTCTATAAGTCGGATCGGGGCAAACTAAAAACCAATCTCTTCGTAATAAAATAGCCAATAAATTGTCGTTGGCTTCAATTATCTGAAATACGTACATAACCTACAAAACTGAAAAAACGGGAAAAGAACAGTATTTTTTTCATTTTAGTACCCAAGACCGGCAACTAGACCAATTTGCATAAAACTTTCAGAAAATATACTTTTTGATGTAATAAAAAGACACTGAAAAGTTGGTATCAAAATATTGAACCCATTGGCCAAAATTGCATTTATTATCTAAAATTTGACATTCCCGCCATTTTATGCCATTAAGTCCAAAATGGAATTTTTTTATTTCAAAATGTAGATCACGACGTCAGCTTTCGAATGCAATTAAAAATAATTTTTTTAAATGTAATTTTGGCTATTTTTTTACATTTGTTTATAACTCAAATAGCAACAATTACATTTTTTCGGCCATTTTGAAAAACAAATTAAAGTTTTTTTATCAGATCTGATAGAGAATTTTGTGTCCTTTAATAAAAAAAAAGAAAGTTCATTTTTGTTAACGTGAACTCGAGATATTTAACTTTTTGCATTTTGGCCAATTGTTAATTACCAAATGCATATTTTTAGCTAAAATTTGGACTGTATCATTCTGAAACGTATTCGTTTCATATGATAAATTCATAAATAAATTAAGTTTTATAGAAACTTATTTACAAACATTATAATGTTGTTAATTGAGCTAAAAAGTGATTTTTTTGATTTTTTCATAAAGCTCAGTTGCAAAATGCAATAACTTCCTTGTATCTTAAAATTCGGCTGACTTTATTTTTTTAAATACGTTATATTTTCCCTCGCAATGCGATCATCAACTTAGCTTTTTGTTAATAATGCAAATGAGTATTTTATATTTCCAAATTCATATGTACACATGTACCAACGATTGCTAACGTATAAACCTGTATATATTTTTTTTAATCTTTCTATATAAATATGAATACTTATAGATTAAATTTATATTGTCTTCTAAATATAATGTTTTAAGTTTTATTTAAAAAAGGAAATAGTAAATATTGTAATATAAATACTTGTTAGAAAAAGTTTTAAAGGCGAGGATTAATAATATGGTAAAAACATTTTATTTAAAAACAAACATTTTTATTCTTATAAATTTACAAAATCGTAATTAATATATTTTATATCTCTTGATTGGTAATGTGTACAATTCAGTTTCACTCTCTGAATCTGTTTCAAATAAAATTTTTTCACCATTTTCTTCTTCATCACGAATTTGAACACGAAGATCGGGTACATTAACTTGCAAGCGTTCGCAGTCGCTTTGGAGTTCCGATTCTGATATATTGGTACAGCTTGAATCTATGTCTGATTCATCTATATTGTCTTCTTCAACTTCACGATATTCTTCTTCACTGACTACAGTGCATTCTGTACAATTCCTGCAATTAATGTCTCCACAATATTCACACAAACTTGTACATTGTAGTCCGAACTTCCTGCATCGACATCTCAGGTCTTTACAGCCGGCATTCCATTCACAAGCGAGAATTTCAATAATTTCTTGTGGTATTGGCTGTTTTCTCATTGTAATAGGCATTAAACCATTAATTGTATCCTCCCAACCAAACAATCGTGGATCTATTTCTTCATATTCCAGCCATTTGTGTATTTGAAGATACACTCTCAATAAATGTTCATTTGTAGCTTCTTCGATCGGAGGAAGGTTTTTCAAATTACAACCGGTTTTCAATGTAAGTTTTTGGAAACAATGAAATCTTAAATCACCTAAATCCATAGGTTTTATTAGATTACACCCATACAAAACTTTCATGATATTTTAAACACCTAATAATCTCACTTTCACTCGAAGACATTTTTAATTTGTATGTCGGCGGCACCGAAAATAATTTCTCCACGCCTATGATTCTTAGGAACCCTTCGCTAGTACTTATGACTGTTTATTATTTTTGTTAATGTAAACATTCAGGTTGACTTATCCCAAGCAATAACAGTTTAAGATTCTATGTATTTCCTTATATGGGCATAGGAACACGCTTAGGGCGAACGAAACTAAATCAGCTAGCCCGGGGCAAAAAGGCGTTCTATGATTACCTGTGATAGAGTTAAGATTTGATTATTGCGGGCTAGCGGGTAGCGGATCGTTAGTTCTTTTATTTTACTAAATTTATTCGGTGATATTAAGACTGTATTATTTACTTGCATTATTCGTGGACAATTAGACTCTGTCATTAAATTTTGTATTAAGTGAAATATCAGTGTCGTACTTGTTAACATGTCCAAGCGGTCTAACACTAAACGTGCCCCCTTGGTATCACACATGTATTAAATTAATTTACGGCTTCTCAAATATAAAAATGTAAACAGACAATACGGCACGGCAGCCGATCTAAGCTGTAAGGAATGGAACTGGTGGGGAATAAGAAAGAAAACGTAAACATTTCTCCTCATTTATAAGCAACTATTCGCTCCGCAGGTAAAATAGGTTTGTACATTAGCAAACGTTGGTTTTATATAAATTTAAAAATATAAAATATTTATTTTTATTAGCAAAAAGCTAAGTTGACGGTCGCACTACGAGGGAAAAAATAACGTATTTAAAAAAAGTCCTCCGAATTTTAAGAAACAAGGAAGTTATTGCATTTTTCAACTGAGCTTTATGAAAAAATTTAAAAAATCACTTTTTAGCTCAATTAACAATACTTGCATTATAATGCTTGGAAATACGTTTCTATAAAACGTAAAAATTTTTTGAATTTATCGTATGAAATGAATAGGTTTCAAAATGACACATTCCAAATTTTAGCTCAAAATATGCATTTGTTAATTAACAATTGACCAAAATACAAAAAGTTAAATATCTCGAGTTCACGTTAACAAAAATCAACTTTCTTTTTTTTAAATTAAAGGACCCAAAATTTTCTACCAGATCTGATAAAAAACTTTAATTTGTTTTTCAAAATGGCCGAAAAAATGAAATTGTTGTTATTTGAGTTATCAACAAATGTAAAAAAAGTAACCAAAATTACATTTAAAAAAAATCTTTTTAATTGCGTTAGAAAGCTGGCATCGAGATCTACATTTTGTAAAAAAAAAATTTCATTTTGAACTTAATGGCATAAAATGGCGGGCATTTCAAATTTTAGATAACAAATGCAATTTTGGCCAACGGGTTCAATATTTTGACAACAACTTTTCAGAGTCTTTTTATTACATCAAAAAGTATATTTTCTGAAAGTTTGATGCAAATTGGTCAAGTTGACGGTCTTGGGCACCAAAATGAAAAAAATACTGTTTTTTTCTCGTTTTTCAGTTTTGTAGGTTATGTACGTACTTCAGAGAATTGAAACTAACGACAATTTATTGGCAATTTTATTACAAAGAGACTGGTTTTTTATTTGCCCCGATTCGACTTATAGAGCCGGAGTTATTCACATTTTAAGCTCGAAAAACGCAGTAAAAAAAAATTAATTGTTTATAAAAAAAGTAGCACAAGGTTTTCGAGGTCCAAAACTTAGTAATATACTCCCAATGATACCCCAAACAGGATAAAATCATAATCTTGCTGTATCCAGACTATACCTATCTCCCCATTTTTTTGGCATTTTTTTACTGCACTAAGAGCCCATTTCCGAGGCGAAATATTAATTTTATTAATTATTTTGTGATAGCTACTTGTTGGGGCACTCAAAGACCCCTAACTTTCTTATTTTCGGAGATAATGCAGGGGTCATCGCTGATTAATGTTCCTGGGGGTCTAGGTAGCACGTGAAAAAGGGAATTTTTCAAAACGGTGCTGTTTCACCACTTTTCCACATTTTACACTTTTTCGGGTTTATCCACAGGTTCAAAATTAAATTTTGATGAAGTTAAACATTTTTTTTAACCAAAGTGACGTGTTTATTGCAAATCAAAATAAATTCTTACAATAAAGAAAATTAAGCAACTTATTTATAATGTGACAAAGCACTACAAAACTCATGATGAAGCCCTATGACATGAATTAAAACAAATATACTTTCTGTCGCTACAAAGCCATACGAGCCTTAATTAAATTCAGTGAAAAAAAAATGTTTCCACAATTTTGGTCTCAATCAGATCAGAACAATCTATTATTAAATCTAATTTCAACAGTTTTATAATTAATGCGACGGTAAATCTGAACTAATCATATAATCATTTGATTAGCATAGTTAACGAACTGGCTGATAGACCAGACCTAACTATATCATCATTACCAATCTGGAGTTTGGTAAATTAATCGAAAGGTATCTATTATGCAGAGAACATTGTGGTGGAAATTATTTAAATCGATTTGTGTTCAAAGGTATTTAAAGCTAAGTAATCCTTGATGCAGTATTAATTGTGTACTTCTAGATGATGTCTTTGTTTTAATGAAATTTAGAAGCAAACTAAATTTTAATACAATATAAATAAATACGCACAGGAACACACATAGTTGAGAAAAATCCCAATTCAAACTTTAACAAAATTTGTTAAATGATCTTGGGGTATGAGACGTTATTTTCCTATCGGACATGCTGTATGCTACATTCAATATTTTCTCCATGTCTCCTATTTGTGTGCTTAGCGTAGCGCGTTAAGAACGCTTTGCTCTAAAATTATAAATACCGATAAAATACGACTCAGATGTTGGCATCGTGGGTTCAATACTGTGCACTATGTGCAAATATAAATTCTTTTGTGAGAAAAAAAAATAAGACAGCCAGATCTCATAAAAAAATTCTGACCTTATTATACTCTTTGTAATTACAGAACGAAGAGTATGTTGCATTTTATCGTCAAATCGGAACAACTCTATTGTACAAAATCGATCAATGAATAAAAAAGTTATTAATTATTTAAGTTTAGTAAGAAGGAACGGTTTGTTTGTACTTAAACAAAGAAATATCTGAAACTAATATTATTTTCAAAAATACTGCAAAGGTTATCCTATAGAATGTGCAACAATTATATAAATAGTGCAGCATATCGGCGAAGGGTATAATGGTTAGATTTTTTTCTAATGTATACACCACATAATATATTTTGACTTCACAAAAGCATTCGACAGGCTGAATCATAACATTCTCATTAAAAAACTGTCTAGAATTGGATTTTGACAGAATCTTACACACTTTTTTTAAAATCGTATTTGTCAGATAGAAAACAGTACGTCGCGTATAATGGATTCAGGTCTATTGATTACTTATCTTGTTCCGGTGTACCTCAGGGGTCAGTTCTTGGGCCACACTTGTTTAATATACTTATCAATGATATAACATATGAACTAAATGTTCATTTTTTAATGTATGCAAGCGACATGAGTCTACTACATAGAATCTATAACATAAGTGACTGCATTAAATTATAAAATAATGTATCTAAACTCGTTAAACGTGCAAAAATGTAACGTTATGGCATTTTCCATGAAGGATATTAATTGTACATTTAACTACTCTCTAGAAAACTAACCTTTAACTCGACCATCCTCCTTTAAAGAACTTGAAGAAATTTTTGACAAAAACTCAGCTTTATCAATCATATAGACACGTTAATCTGCGACGTAAATAGAATACTTGGTACACTGGATTGAGTATGTGGTAGGTTCCTTGTGAAACATCTTTAGAATAATTATTTTTAGAAAAGGGAAAAACAATGCTTTTTGATGTTTCAAATAAAAACTGTATTTTTGTACACTATACATATGTTTTGGCTTGTTAGGCCTTTCTCAAGAGCATTACAGATGAATACTAAAGCTATGAGGGCGGTTGTTCTCAAAATAAATGCAATAATACCCAAACATGTGAAATTGCGGGGATTTCAAGTAATAAAACTAAGGATCTACCTACTCGGAATATAATTCAATGGGCTATTCTTAACACCTTGTCTATTATAGGAGTATTTATATATAGTTGGTCATTGGTGGTACAAGTGTTGTTTTTAAGGGATTTTTTTATTTCTAATTGTTCAAGGAGGTTTAAGCGTTTTCCTTTTCTTTCTGATTACTTTCAATGCAATGTGTTGACCTTCCTGTGTTTTTGGTGTTATTTAAGATAGATTGTTTATGTTCTTTTACCCTATTAGCTATACTTCTACCACTCTGGCCAATATGTACCGCGTTACAGTCCTTACATCTAATTTCATAAACCCCCGATTTGTTGACTTTACTTATTTTTTCTTTATTGTTAACTAAAATACTTCCTAATTTTGTTTTTTTACACTTATTGTGGAGATGCCTAACTTATTTAATTTTCTACTTATTTTATCCCTAAACCTAGGAATATAATTAATAAAATTTTATTAAATGTGTTCTATGCGTAACCTCTCTGAAAGACGCAACGACTTTGCCATAAACTAAAAAAAAGGTGAGTCATTATGATATTGACTGTAGTGAGATACTCCAGAGACTTAACTTCCACATTCCGCGAACGAATTCAAGACAAAATCAAACTTTCTACCTTGTTATGGCCCGGACAAATACTTTAAAGTTTTCACTAATCTACATGTGCGCTAGCTATAACCACAACCAGCGTGATATCGACATCTTTAATAAATAGAAGATTCTGTCTGAATCATATACAGGGTATAATCAGTTTCATGTCATTAAAACAAAACTGGTAATGGGGACCGACTAGACAAACAAAAAACCTTTATGACTTTTCCCTCTAGGGGCACATTGAAAAACACTGATATAGGTTAACATATTTAATATTATGGTAGACAACTATTGAGAACCACTGCTTTTCTTGGTCGATGGACTTGTACTTCCCAATTATACAACTTTTAAATTGTCATAAAAAAGTGCTGACTGGCACACGCGGTGTCAAAGGATAATCGACCGCCTTTTGATGTACCGCCTCAACTGAACTGAGGCAAGTATAAGAGGTAAATAATTCGTTCTCTCTTCGTGCACAATTGCAAGCAAATAATTGCCATAGAGGTTTAAAAGAGCATTTCTTTACATGCATGTTTTTTAATTTGGAACGAAATATTGGATTGTTTATAATTTACAAAATTTAAATGTGGTTTATTAACATTTGTAATATAAATGAGTGTCCTGGGTTAAAAACTTACTACCTAACTAAATGATTCAAAATCTCTGCATCTGTATCAATACACAGTTCGGTACATCGAATTAAGTACATACGCACTTTGTTCAACACTAAACACTAAACTATCAACTAACGTTGTCAATAAAGAAAAATAAAATAAAAACTTGGTACAAAAGCCAAAAAGGAATACAAAAAGAACGAACAAGTAAGTTGTGTCTGTAAGTAATCAAGAATTTGACAACTTGAACGGTAAGTCAATAAAATAAATCTTAACTATACATACACAATGACGCGAAATTCAAAAATAACAAAAACAACGAACTGCGGGTTGGACGTGTGTACCTAACGAAACACCAACATGACAGTAACTAAAATATTGCTCAAGGAATAGTTAGAGTATAGTTTTCTTCAGATCACATCTAGATCTAAACCTACCTCAATATTCCAGCAGTTCTCAAAAAAAAATATTTAAAATTTGCGAAATTTTTGTTTATTTTTTTTTCTCCAAAACTATGAGCTTTAGACCCCATGTTATATAAGGTTTTTTTTGTTTGTCTTGTCGTTCCCTACCACCCTTTTTTTTAATGACATGAAACTAATTACACCCTGTATGTATGTATTATTTTTTTCTCATTATTGTAAGTAAATTCAATTCTCTGTTCACTCTAATATTTGTATTGTATTATTGTTGTATATTTTTATTGAAATGTATGTTAGTAAATTTAAGTCAGTTTTGTATGATGTGTTGTTTCCCATCTTGTAAATGGTCTTGTACTGTTAGATGGTGTATGAATAAAATAAAATAAATAAGAATAAATAAAATATTTCTGGACTGAAAGTCCGGAAACTTAGCCTTCTTTATGTTCCCAATCCTTCAATGCACTAAGCTCAAAATATAATCCAGTTCTAGATCTCCTTATAGTGTATACGTGTACCACATTTCAAGTCAATATCTTCATTTTATTTTGTTAACTCCGCTAGTAATGGAGTGGGGGTAAAGGTGAGAGTGTATGTAAAAAATTGACACAACTCCAAGTTTTTTATTAGCTTAATTTACTTATTTATCTGTATTTACCTCCCCAACCATTTAACGGCTACGAAATTTTTTGTAAAGACATTTTTTTATAGACTTCTGTACTCTTCAAATTTTATCCCTACGATAGTTTTTGTATTTTCCATATTTCCAAAGTTTGTTTTACTGTTTTTTGTGAAATAAATGATCAATAAAATAGTCGTCAACTATTTAAAACGAAATGTGAAATTTTAGAATAATCGAAAATATTCGCTGTTGATTGTAAAATAATCATTTTAATTTGATAAAGCATGCTGCGAGGAACGATTCGACATTATTAACATTTCCAAATATCTAGCGTTAAATCTCCCAGATCGGATTAATGCAAATATTTTTAAGATGTGGTTAGGGCCCGAATGGGATTCTGAGTTTGAAATTAAATTTTATTCAGTTGTCGTAAAACCAACAATGTTATACATAGTACGTTTTACAGTGAACTCCAAACACGAGTTGGAGTCGTATTTCAGCTCGATTCGCCCATTGTGTTAAACTTAGGCAACTCAATATTACAGGCCTGTGCAAATTCATGTAGTTTAATTAGCGATGTTATTGGTAAATAAAATTTAATCCCATTTCAAGAGGACTTGGGCTGAAGCAATCCCTGTCATTCTGGATTATTCATTATAACATCAGTTTTACTTCAAAGGTTATTATAATTATAATTCTGATTTCTGACTGGTACTAGCAAAGGCAAAACTTTTGGGGTCAAATTATGTAATTATATTAAACCTAGTCGTAAACGATATGGGCTAATTTTGGGATTAATTACACAAAGTAAATTATTCCAAGTTATGAAATGCTGAACAGTTTGGAAAATTTTAAATTACGCACTGGCAGTAAAAGTAAATGATTTTGACATTTTAAGCCAGTGGCACTTGAATTGTGTTGAAATGTCTTTGGCAGCGACATTTCCGCAGTATAACATGATGAAAATTTAATAGTTAGGCAGATTTCAGTAAAAATTGTGCTATTAATGAAGAAAGCATGAAACTTTCAGGGATTGTTCTGTATACAATTGTAAGTATTTAAAAATAAGGAGCCCTTCAATATGTCACAAAATAACAAAATGGCTGCCATTTAAAAATGACGCCTACTCGCTCAACTGAAACGCTGACTATCTTGGCTCCTATTTTACCGATTTCAATAATTTTTTAAATTTTGGTAGCTCTTTTATGGAACTTTATTTTTAGTTATTAGAACTTTCTTCCTAAGTTTATAAGTTTGATAGATAAATCCAGAAAAAGAGAAAAATGTAAAAAAAAATAATCTAAATTTACCAATTCTCTGTTAAACTGTTAGAAAAGAAATAAAGTTTAAAATAAGATAAGTATAATTTTAGTATCTTTCAGCTGTTAAAAAAAAAGTTGCTGTGACATGGTTACAACAGAGTTGTTAGACATTTGGTAATGCAATGTAATGATAACTCATAATATTTTAGCATCAATTTTATTTAGTCCCAAAGTAAAATTACACTTCTTAATGTAAATAATTATTTTTGCTGAAAAAGGTATACGCGTGACAGAGTTAGTTTTCACAATTGCCCTCACATTTACACATTGATGTACACTGAAGATGAGAACTCACGCATTTGCAATGCCCTGTACATATTTTACGTGTACAGCGACAAGCGATGATTTCTTTGCAGGATTTTAAAGCCTCTGGCAGTGCCATCCATATTGGTTCCCAACTTATTGTACCAGCCTCCCATCCCCATTCTGTAGGTAAAGGTATCACTGGCTGTTTAATGTTTGCTTGGCCCCAAATATGACCAGCCTGATAGGCTGCCCTCTTAATATGCAATAAAAGTGCATCTCGTGTAGGGGGTATTCCTTCAAGTGTACGATTTTTTTGTGTAAAGAGGTACTGCCTAGCAACATTAACATCAGTTTCTGAACATGTTTGATCGTACATTATAATTACAAAGCGTTGAAGTTTGTCGAAAACATCTGGCTCTATTTCTTCGGATGGTTGTGATATAAAACCGAAAGCTGCTGTAACATGCGGGTATTTTTCCCATGCGTTCCACGCCGTTTTTTTTCCCACGTGAAGCGAATGAAGACACTGTATCGCATCCAGTTAAGGCATGAAAGCCTGGTAGCGCCGATGCTTTTTCAAATCCCATTGTTGCAGCAACCCCATGAGCAGAAATTATTCGTATATTCTTCCCTGTCCCTAATTCAATCCAAAATTTTACAGCTGGATATTGGCTAGCGAAAGCAATGGCCAATACTAGTATGTCTGAATCAACGGTTCTTAAAAGTATTCGAGAGCATCCCTGCCCAACAGCAGCATGAGCATTCAGGATAAGCCTGGTGTCCGCCCCTTCGTGAGTAGACGGGCATACTGGTGCAAGACAGATGTCTGCATTACTTACTACATCCTCCTCCATTGTTGTTATGATAGTTCCAATATCAGGAGTTATATTTTTGACATACATTCCGAGGAACTTAAATAACTCTGCCTTATTGTCATCCACTCGCAAAAATTCGTTCCATTTCTTTGGCAGCGGTGTTTTTGATGTGACACGAGTACGAGTACCGGTTCCCCGTTTCTGACGAGCCATTGCTTTTAATGAATCAGGGCGGTAAGCATCTCAAATAACTTCTACCCTGGAAGTACGTCTAAAATATGTTTTGACATGAGAAATAAATCCTTGTTCTACGTAATCCGCAAAGTTTTTCATAGACTCGGTGGGTCTAACGATATTTACGAGTACAGCCCCATCAAGCAATATTGTGTCCAATGTTTCAGGTTGGTCATGTTCCTGAAGCAACTGTTCCACACAACCTATGATATCACTTTTTTTCGATATTCGTAGGTGCCCGTATTCGGCAAGTGATGGAGGCCACGCATGATTCTCATGTCGAAAAAAATCGCTCATGTCGCCACCTCGGACTTCACACCCTATATACAAACGAGCAAATAGATTGCAGTCATTACGTATTGATCGTAGAGCACTTTTAGCTTTAGACGTTTTTGGGGGTGGTGTACTCATTAATGGGAGTTTTAATTTTTTCAGTGGCTTCATAATGGTTTCTATTCGACGGTCGATTCTTTTATCAACAAAACGATGAAACTCACGTGCACCTATGTCCTCTATCTCGGAAACAATTCTCTTTACAGCATCATGGGCCACCTGCTTTGTGGCAAGGTTTATAAGGTCATCCACATCATTGGTGAAAGGATTTCCAAGTTCTTCAAAAGCTGCAACAACATTTTGGACATTCTGCTTAAAGCGATATTGCGTAGACTGGTTCTCATCGTGGTGCCGGAAATCTTCCGTAGCTGAGGGGTCAATCATGTCCTCAAATTGCAAGACCATCCGTGCTATTTCTGGTCCAGCGACCGTCCACCGCCGAAGTGCAGATAAGTTTTCAGTTAATCCTATGGCTCCACCTTCCCCTTTTACTATGGCATTATGTTGTTCATGGGCCTGGTCAATAGGCAGTGCTGAAAATTGATGATTAGTCTTGTGAATGACAAAATTACCTTTGCCAAATTCCGCAGCAATGTTGGGATGTGTCTGATTTAAGGTGATCATGTCTCTAACATGTATTGGTAACCATCTGGCATAATTGATCCTGTCTAATGCAAAAAACCAAGGACACATGCTTGTAAGACAGTAAGCACATTCACGCACAATCGGGTTGTGTAAAAGTAACTAAACAAATAGATACGTTGCCTAATTATAAGTGGGGACGGTGTTAGCGCGGCGACATGTCGGAACGTGCAATCATTGCTTTAAGGTGTTTAACAAGAAACACGTTTTTGCGGTCGGCAGAAAGGTACCAAATGAAAGCCATTTACGTTATTTTAATTTTTGTCATATGACATAGTTTAACAGTGAATTAGTAAAACTAGATAATATACTGTAAATGTTTCTTTTTTTCAAAGTTTTTATCTCAAACTGTAAACTTGGGAAGTTCTGATAACTGAAAATAAAGTTTCATTAAAGAAAATTCATAATTTGAAAAGATTATTAAAATCGAACAAACTGGAGCCAGGATATTTAAAGTATTATATGTGCGAGTAGGCGTTGTCTTTAAATGGACGCCATTTTGTTATTTAAAGACATATTGGACGGCTCCTTATTTTTAAATGATTAGAATTGTATACAGAACAATCCCTGAAAGTTTCATGCTTTCTTCATTAATAGCACAATTGTTCTGTTTTTTTACTGAAATCTGCCTAACTATAAGCACTTTTTTACTTCCCTCTCATACCGAAGGGAAGTATTGTATTCGAGAAAAAATCACCCTTCGAGATTTTTTCGAATTTTCACGTTTCAGATCATGTAGATTACGAAAATATAGGTTTTTCAATTACTTGTTGGGAACTCTGAACACAACTACCACATAACTTGTAGACAATCTTCACGAATTAGTATGTTTGCTCTATAAAAATGAATTAAGACAGTAAAGCTGGCTGGTGTTTTCCACCAAATATCAAAAAGGAGATAACCTACGGCCCACAGTTGATGGGTTTGGGGTTCATTGTTATTTTATTTAGGTTCCATTATATTGCAACAGTATGGAGAAGTGCGAATGAAAATATCCAAATTTTGCAAGTTGCTAGTCTCTGTGGGTGGAGAAAAAGTCACGAATATTTAGAACCAGTCTGCATGCTTAACTAACCTATATGCCTCAAGACCTGTAAAACTAACCTTGTCAAATCTAGCTGCAAGAAGGCGAACAGTGTTCCTGAAAAAAAAAAATTAATAATTTGCATAGAAGTCTGCCAGTGTTCTGAAGGATATTTCTTTTGTGCGAATACCCCAGATTTAGTAACTCCATCGATCATGGAAGAATATGACTAACACTATTATAGACTAAATTAGTTATATCAATAGATAGATGCAAACTTGACAGGTCTTTGGATAGGCTATCTATGTGAGCTTCCCAGGTTACATTAGTGGATTTGTTTTATTACAACACTCAGGCCTCAAGGCCCATTGTGCTCGTAGGGATCTACAGTTTTGCGTGGACTCCAAACCACGGTCATCGGCTATCGACTATGATGCACCCCCGGCCATCTCACCGCCTTTCTGGTGGGCCAATAGCTCTTGGGGTCTTCTCTGCAGCGGACAGTTGCCCTGTGCCATCGGCGCCGTCTTACTAAGAAACTTAACAGCCCAGAACTGTCTCAGTCGATAGCCTACCGACTAATAGACGGATACACTGATTCACCCATCCAAATGCTGGACTCGGCCAGCGTGCCTTAATATCGCTGATCGAGTGTCGGAAATTAAACCGGTGACCGTACCTCGTCCCCTTGACAGGTCTTTGGATAGGCTATCTATGTGAGCTTCCCAGGTTAACTTACTATCAAAAGTGAGTCCTAAACACTTTACATGATTATTATTTTCGATGCAGGCATGAGGGTTTAAGTTGAAAATAAGTATATGAGTTTTGTCTTCATTTAACTTTAATTTAATGTTGTTTAAATAATCCTGTACTTGTAACTGTGTTTCCTCCGATGTGCTGATAAGATGTTTTAAATATCTGTAAGTAGAGTAAGGTTGTATCATTTGTATCTTCAATATTTGTACAAGAATGACTGGTTGAAGTCATTTACATAGATTATGAACAAAATTGGCCCTAAGATGGATCCCTGGGGAAATCCATGCTTTAGAGGTTTTAGTGAGGACCTCGTAGTATCATGACTGACACACTGCTACCTGTTCATAACAACTTTGAATAAAAGTTGTGGCAGGTTCTCTGATGCCATAACTTTTATTAACAGTATTTCGTCGGAAATACAGTCAAAGACCATAGATAGATCTAACAATGATGATAATTTTTCCATTTTCAAATTCTTCCATAATAAAACTTCGAGATGAATTTAGAAGATTCATTAAGGCACATAACTGCAGCTGGAATTTATCATATGAATTATTTTCTTTTAGACGTAAATTTTTATAATTCGGCGGGTCAGAAGTCAAGTGTTGTGGAGGACTTACCTATATTTTTTTGCGTTACGAATATTATGTAACGTATAACAAATCTTTGTTTCTATTTTTTATGACCCAGAAGAACTAGTTTCTGTTTACTGCATTACTGCCATAAAGAGCAAAAATATGTGGGATACGCTAGATAGTTTAAATAAATTTGACGTAAGTATGCTAATACATCTAAAACTTACACCGCGTCGCTTCAGAATTGCGTGTTCACTTTCCTTATCGATAGTGATCTTGCTGGGAAATTACCATTCCATGTTAATTTGAAAGATAACTAGTGTTAATGCTTTCGTTTTTGCACCAACAAGTATGCATATAATTTGGTTTACGTGGTCGTTTTAATGTAAGCTGGCGTAACGAGCCTTGGCTTAATAGACCAAGCGACAGATCCTTTTGTGCGTCAAAATGAGGAAGAAGGCGGCTTTTTTTTAATCGCTAGATTTTATGACCCTAAACATTATTGACAGAAAAAAAATCTCTTTAGTTTAATTTTTTACAGGCAGAAATATTTGACAATGTGAATATCTACCGACATGTTTAAATTCGATGTCAAAATAATGAAATCTAACTATATATAAATATACAGAGTTGGCAGTAGAAATAAAGAGAATCTGTCACATTGTAAATTTTAACCATACCTGGTATTTATAATAATATAATGACTGTGATACTTATTTTATAGTTTAAAACTGAATATATTTTATTTCATAAATTTTAGAATTCCAAATATATCGACGCAAGGGAATTAAGTATTTGTTCTCTAATAAAAATTCGTTTACAGAACTCCCGATATTTCATCCCTAACGTACATTGAATGGCCCTTTTTGCAGCTGATAAGCATCCGTATGCGATAATTCGATATCTCAAACAGATTCGAAATTAGAGTAATAAAAGGTCTTTGTGATATTTTTATTAGTAATAATGGAAAGCCCCGTTAATGCAAAACAAGTACTTGCCCTTTTTTTCATACATAATTCACACGATCTCGCCATATTAGTGATAGGTCTATGTATATGCCAAGTAGTTTAAAACTTGTTTTTGCTCAATAGATTTTCTACTCAACCTAATTAGGGGGCTGCTCGTATAACTGGCAGTAAATGAGTGAAACTGTAGGATGTGTCTTTTCTTGGTGTATTTTTAAGTGAATGTTACTATGATATAATTAAATAAACTTAGTTAGTTGCTATGTAGCTGTTGGGTTACGTCATCCTGATATTTACTGTATGCAACCCAGGTCGTATCGTCCGCAAACTCACAATGAGATATAGAGAGATATTCATCTAAGTATATCGTTACAATATAATAAAAATGACAATTAGCCCAAAAACACTTTCCTGAGCAACCCCAGCGTATATTCGGAATTTTCACCAAGATAGTTAATAAATTGATTTCGATTGCTTAGATATGATCTTAGTAATTCGTTGCCAGTAGTACCAGGCAGGCCATAGAGATTTATTTTTTTCAGCAGAACTTCATGGTCTACGCAGTCAAAAGTCTTTGGTAAATCTACAAAAAGAGCCACTACCTTGTTGTTTTTCTCTAGTTGTCTATGAATTATTATATTCAAGATATTTAGTAAGGTTGAAATTGTCGATTTTTGATGTCTAAATCTGTGTTGAGTATTTGCTAAGAGATTATTGGTTTCTAAAAATGTTTGTAATTCTCTTATCTAGGATTTTTGATCTTCTTTATGCAGAGTAATAACTTTAGAAAATTTTGACATGTTTGGAAAGCAACTCTCAGAGATACAAATATTGGCTATATGACATAGCGGCTTAGCTATCGGGGGGTTTAAAAAAAAGAAAATTACTTTCAAAATTACTGGACATTATTAAATGGCTGTAAAATTCATATTCTTTTCAAAATTTAGTTTCTTTCCAGGTGTTTCTTCTCTGACCCGTGGAACTCGAGATGTCGATATTGTTGAGAAATAGCTTATTATGACAAAAGTTATAATAACATTTTGCGGTGGAATTTAGTTTAAAATAATCTTTAAATTTTTGTCCAGTATTTCCTTTTTACCTGTTATCTCTATTGAGCGTAATTCTTCATCCGCTCGCTTCTTCGCACAGTGAAAGGTAGAGGAGGAGAAACATCGTACGCTGCTATTGTGTACACAGCACGGATATAGTCAATTATATTTAATCAACCTGTCTCTGAAAACATGAATCTATGAAAAAGAGAAAACAACTATTTTTCAGTTTAACACGCTCTAACTCAAAAAAGAAGCAAATTTTCACCGCATCGTCATTAGTTATTTGATAATAAAATGTATTAATATGAAGGATAAACTTTAATAAGTGCAGGGATAGGCAGGAAAACCTTTGCAGATGTTGCAAATTTAGGCTGGAAAACCTTTGCAGCGGTTACAAAGGTAGGCATAAGAAAGGATGGATGAGTGTGGGCCTTGTATAGTAAGGTGTGGAAAGGACTATGTGGACGTGGCCATGTGATACAGATGCAGTAGGTTCGAACATGTTGGCAAGTATTGCAAGATAAAGCTCCGCCTCCTTCGTTTGCTGTGGAGACCACGAAATATGAGAACAGGCCTAGTAGCAGCCGAATTGATGCATGGTATAGATGAGAAAATGAATATACATGTAGTTGTACTTCAAGAGATGTATGGAAGAGATATGACCTGGAAAGGGCATAAAAGGTTTAATAGTAAGAGTAAGACTGAAATATGGGTAAATAGATGGGTAGGTGATGTTGTAGAATAAAATCGAGGTATTACAGAGAATGTAGCATTTGTTGTTGCAAATGAGGAGTGGGAGAGAGATTATGATCGTAAATGAGCGAAAAGAGTGGTGGAGGCACTGGATTTGAGAAATGCATTTAATATGGCATGGGACCTTTCCGTTGCCAGGGAGATGGGCAAATGAGGTTGGATTTAATGATGACAATTATGAAGGAAAGAGTAATACTAAGTCATTGAGTGATCTCCAAAAAGAGATTTACAAGAATGACAAGCTAAGTAGAAGAGTAGGTGAAAAAATGTTTGTGGGACTGCACGGGCGAATAATAGAATCACGAATATATATGGGACGAGTGATAACTGACATGGGGGAGATGGTGAGGGTCCTGATAGTCGACATTTATTGAGGTAGGATGGAATCAAGGTATGACAGTGTATGTAGCATGAGATCAAATACGAAAATTGCATCGAAGTTTTTGGTACCTTCAGTGTAATGACTCGCAAGCTTTAGCAATCGTAGTAATTGTTTTCAACACTAGCTGCCCTTGGCTAGAAGCAGCATATTATTATTATTTTAACTATGATGAGGTTAATTGTAGTACATAGTTGATTCGAAATCCAATTGCCCTTGCTTTAACTTAATAATTTGGTTATTCAAGCCAGTTTAGCATATTAATTGAGAGGATCACGTTCTCTTACTTATTTAAGGTAGAAAATGTATCCGAGTAGAAAAGCATAGGAGTGAGAGTGTATTGGAGGCCTTGAGGATAAGCAAAGGCAGAAAAACCTTTGTAGAGGTTGTAAGGGTACACAGGTAACCCTTTGCAGTGGTTGCAAAGATAGGCATAAGTGTAAATATGGTAAGTGCGAGACTTCTTTTATTTTTCGAAACAAGTAATGTTGCGAAGAAATAATGTTCAAGGAAAGAGACACATTTTTTAACATTTTTTTCTATATGAGTTGCAGTTCTTGAAAAAATAACATGTCAAATAGTTTGACCAATGAACTATTGTTATAAACATACTGGATAAATGAACTTGCGGGACGTTGGTTTTACCAACGGTTATTTTTTAAAAGATATATGGATGACAGAAAAATTAGAAATATCCTTATAGTAGGCAAAAGTTTAAAAAATATTTTAAACTGAACTCTGCATCAAAATTGTAGGAACTTTTTTCTGAAATTATTTCTCAAAATTATCGATACCTCGAGTTTTACTGGTCGGATTTTAAAACTACAAAGCTTATAATATTTGTTTCAATGAAATTTAATAAAGTATTGGAAAGGAAACTGAATTTTGAAAAAAATATGAAGTTTAAAGCTATTTTAAAAGTTTGAGAAATATTCAAAGAAAAGAGGGCTGACAAAAATTCGAAAATATCTTTTCTGCAGATTTTGGAAATAGAGATAAGAATCTACAATTTTAGCCTAAGAACGTTTACATTGGTGCCTGATTGCAAAAACTATACCGACTTTCCCCATTTTCATTATTTTAAGGTTAAAGCGCACAAAAGATAATATTTTCAAAATCGGTCTATGGACTTATATAAATTTCTTTTTTTCCGAAAAAATAATGCTATTTTAAAGGAGCAAGTTGGTTTCTTTGCATTTTTAACTTTGAGGTTTTTACTAAAGAAAGCCGGCTACCTCAGTTTGACGCATTTTGGTCATTTTCTCGTCTCGAGAGCTTGGTCTATAAGGATGATATTTATAGTTATTTCGTTTCCTGCAAAAATATGCTTTATGCGTTTTGCACTCGACTGGGGGATTTTATTTATTTACTTGCTAACGAGGTAAACGTAACTTAATAAACTTAATATGTAGTTCTGTCAGTTTCTCTAAGTGAAGTATTTATCTTTTGAGGATATACTTAACAGCATTCTCCTGTCGCTGCCCTCCTTTAATTCTTCTAAAAAGGATGTGCGTCACTATTTTTATTTCAAATTGTTCCTTGGATATATGGAAGAGATAAACAGTATCTGTCCGCTATTATCGATAAAGTTTAATATTAGAACATAAAAGTACTTTACACGTGTGTTTTATATCATGAAATTGGTTTAGAAGAATTCTATTAGTTATGCAAATATAAATATGAATACAAATAGAATAAAAGTACGACCTTTACATAGTAGTTTTACAGCTCGTCATTTCTGCTGTATTGAAATTTCCAGTTAAATACAGTTCATCAAATGCTGTGTTGGCCACGTTAAGTGCGATTTCAGTCATTCATCCAACTGATGACGTCACCGCTCATCACAACGTGTTTTGCATACCCGTTGAATTAAATTTGTTATTTATTTGTTCAAATTTTAATTCGACAAATGATAGAATGCTGTTGAAATATTTAAAATATATATTTTAGCAACATGAAAATAGCAAATTTGCATGTAATTAAGGCACCTAATTCTACAAATAATTCTTTGTCGACGTCAATAATATATGGCTTCTCATGTTGGAATAGAAACATGCATCGCTACTGTTTAAAATGTGTAGGCATTCTGCGCGCTCTAAACAGACAGGTTACAGATATAGTTTCAAAAATCCTTGCAAAGAGTTCTGTTATTTGCTACACCGTTTATTTCTGTATTTGTTTTCTTTCTTGCAAATTATGAACATCAATTTAGGGTTTGTATAATACATTTGTACTGCTTCTAAAAGTAATTTGAATACAAGCTCTCCAGCGCAGTAAGATGCATGAGTACAAACTTATAATCACTGTATATCGGAAATCATCGTATCTCGAATCGACTACTACCAGTGCGCAAGAATCAACTGTACATATTGCATTTATGGTCTCATTTGGATTGACTGATCTATATTTTTATATTTTCAGAGTGGCGTCATTAATTAGTATATAACTAGATTAGGTAATCTCCTGCTTTGTCATATAAAATATTAGATATTGAATATATGAAACTTATAATGTACCTGCTAAATAGCCAAAATAATGTTTTTCAAAGTAAATCAATATTTTCAATATACGAATTATTTAAAGCTTACCAGTAACATAATATTTTTAGCAACTAATTTTAATGACTGATGAGGACATAGGCGTTGCGAGGAAAGTAAAAGAATATACTCCTGCATCATTATATGATAAAACTATAAAAATAATTCGTTTGCATTTTAACTTTCCCACGTCCTAAGAAAGTGAACTGTTAATTATCGGCCGTCAAAGCTGAAAATGCGGATTGGACTGAGGCCGCCACTGGCCTTAATGAGAGAGACAAAGTATTAATTAGACCTTATTTCTTGTCCTACTCGAGGCAATTTAAATTTTTTTACCAGCTTACTTTCACAAAAAGATTCTACCGAATATTTCTTGTCATTTCACGAGTAAGTTAATCATGATTCTCCAATAAGTACACCTACGTTTTCGCTTGGAATTTTTTCCTTAATGAAAGTATATTGGCAAAGCAAATTTTATATTAACAAATTTGCAGGCTTCGTTATTATTAAATGAAATCAAACACAAATTTCTTTCTGGATGTAGAACCTTGTAGGCAAAACTTTGTTCTTGTAAAATTTAAATTAAGGACTCAAAGTCAATATGGCTAAAATAAGAGAAAAGCAAGTTGGTCCTCTTTAAAGAACCTGATAAAGCTTATTAAGCTGCTGTGACTAGTAAAGAGTTTGCCAATTATCTACACCGACAGTTGATTGCATTTCCATTCGTAATGAAGACAAATTAGGATATTAAAACTTAGAGAAATAGTTTTCTTAGATTCATTTCATATCTAAAGTTTGAAACTTGTTGGCTTTCGCAAAGCTTTTGATTATTTTTACATCCTTAGGATTTCAAACTTCACAGGATAATAACGTAGTTCTGTGTGCGAATATAACAGTTCATAATAATATACATATAAGTTTAAAACTCAAATGGAAATCCCATTTTAGTAAGTATACTAATAACTGAATCTTTGTAATCATTCGCTTGAACTTCTCTAAATCACTCCTTGCAGTATTTTAGTTTCACTAGAGAGGGGTGTTGTTGGCTCGTTTTAGTGCTTGCAACTCGAAAATCGATTTTAATGCAGTTTTTTTTAATAAATAAAATTAATTGAACTGAGTCTGCGGTAGGCTCTTGTTGAAACATACTAAATAGAATAAGTATTGTTACGTGTTTTCCACCCTTTAGGAAACACCCTGTATGAATCTGTGGCTTCTAAATAATTTTAACAAGGGGTAAACGACTAACGCTTTATTTAATAATTTACTGACTATACAAGAAAACTTATTGACGAATACAAACAATGGGGTTTGGAAATAAATCTAGAAAGAACGCAGTATATGGTTATCGGTGGAACGGGTAGGGATTTGGTTCTAGGAGATAACACTATTAGACATACGACAGATTATAAATATTTAGGAGTCACGGTAACACAAGACGGTAGAGACGATATGGATATAAGGAGAAAAATCGTCCAAGGAAAAACAATAATAAGACAGCTAGACCCCTTTTTGTGGAATAATAACATAATGGAAAAAACAAAAAAACAGATATATTCCACAATATTTGAAAGCTGTGTCACGTATGGAGCTTAACTGTGGGTAATCAATAAAAATATACAAGACCGACTCATTTCGACAGAAATGGATTTTTGGAGACGTAGTGCTGGAATATCCCGCACTCAACATATTAGAAACAATGTAATAAGACAAAAAATGCACGTAATGTATAATATATTGGAGGAAATAGAGAGAAAACAGCTATTATGGTATGGCCATATGAAACGTATGGTAGAAGATAGAATACCTAAAAAAGCCTTTGAGTGGGCCCCGTCCCAAAGAAGAAAAAGAGGCAGACCTAGGACAGAATGGAGAAAAAGAATAGAAACAGCAATGGAAGATAGAGGCCTTGAAGACGGTAATTGGAACGATAGGACAAAGTGGAAAATGAGATGCGAGAAGCGGCAATAAAGCTGTACAAAAACTCGCGTATAATAATAATAAACTGACTATACAATGTTTCAAAATAATCTTTACACTTTGTTTACTTGATATTTAACCTCACGGTTCTCGCTACCTAACTTCACTTTCCTAAAACTTCACTTTTGTAAAACTTCTCCTCCTGCGTCGGTAATCGCACCTTATATACTCTGAAATTGCCTCTAGATCCATCCAGAACACAATCAAGAATCTTCTTCCACCACACTATAGAAAATTCTATCTCTTTCTACAAGTTTCCAGTCACTATTAAGCTGAGGCGTATCAATATCCAGTTCCTCTTTCTCTGTCTCTTAATATAGGCCCAATATAGGCTGGCTCTCAATACAGGCCCAATTTCCTCATCGTTCAATTGATCTTGTCTTAGCGCATCATCTGTCCTGTCATTCCGCACCTCCGCCATGACAGCGTTAACCTGCTTCCGTGACCTGCAGTTTCTCCTGGTGGTGGTACTTGCAGCATTCCTTGCACTTTCCTCCTGATGAAATATCTGCCTTTTTCTGGGGTTTCATTTCATTCTCATATCCTTCTAGTGGACTTCTCGTAATGGTCCGCAGCTGAGAAATCTTCACTTCTCTAGGGGCACCACGTTCCTTATCTGACACAGCCTCACTGGTACCGGCTTCCACTGGTTTTTCCCTCGGCTTCACAGAATCGGCCTCTACTCTCTCCAATCTGCTCCGTGGACATTTTAGCGGGATATTTCCTCGTTCTACGCACCTGTAACATTTCATACGCCGCCGTCCACTTGGCCTTCCACTACTTTGTTATTCTGTGTCTCTTCCATGTTTCCAGCATTCGCTTTCCTCGAGTTCCGCTGTCGACAGTCTCGTTTGATATGCCCTGCTCTGCCGCAGTTGTAACATTTAATACTCTCACTTGGCTTTCCTTGTCTTCCTGCAGTATCCAACTTAGCCAGTATTTGAGAAAACATTTTCTCCATCTTGGCCAACCTAGGGTCCTGGTTCTTCTTTTCTGGTTGCGATTCTTCGATACTCACAGCTTGTACTCTTGGACTCGGGGTATCCTGAAGGACAGCTTTCACCTCGAGTGTATGCAGTAACGCTTCACTGCTGTTCTGGTATCGGGATAACCTGAGGACTCGCCTGATCTTATCGTCCTGTATACCATTTAGAAAAGCCTCTACTGCCAGGGTCCTGGAATCCTTTCGGTACATCCGGGTAAGCCAGGTGAGCCAGGCTCCATACGGCAGCTTCGAACTCTTGCAAGCTTTCCCCAGCCTCTTGAAAGTGTGATTTCAGCTGGGCCTGGTACACTTGGGCGAGGTGTTGTTCACCATATCGTAAGTCTAAGGCAGCTTCTAAAACTTTAAAATCCTGTTGTTGTTCTACTGGGATTTTCTGAAGTATTTCCAATGCTGGCCCCTTAATTCCACGACTAACGCCATAGCCTTCTCTTCGTCATTCCAGTTGTTTGCACTCGCTGCTGCCTCAAACTGCCTCTTGTAAATGGTCCAAGAACTTTGGCCATCAAAGGAGAGAGGTTCGAACAGCTGACCTGATAATACCACTTGCTGGCTTCCTCTGTCCCTCAACTGTCGCTTAAACAGGTTCCCCTTTGACTTCTTCTTCAAACTTGTTTACTTTATTTTTGACTTCACTTACTTCTTCTCGATGCCTTCTTTCTAGCTCTTCCAACACTTTCTGGAATTGTGCAAGTAAGTCCTGTATTTGCGTTTCGGTTGCCATACTACTGGTTGCTATAGGCATACGACTACGTTGAAATCAAATAAATTTAACCGGTAATGGGACTGTCTAGAAAAACCTCAAAACGACACGAAAAAGTCTTATTTAGAGTCTTTATTACTTAACCTCAAATGTTCAAATAAAATGTTCCAAACATGTCTCAAACAATGCACTTAACACTGTTTTTCTGTTCGAAAATAACCCCCGAACAACGTCCAGTAAATTAGTCCTCCCTGTGTTAGCACTAACTCCGAGAATGCTGTCCCAATCTTCTCAACACTTCCGAAAAATCCTCTTGTTAAAATTCAGCTTCTGACACCAGTTGTTACGTGTTTCCCATCCTTTAGGAAACACCCTGTATGAATCTGTGGGTTCTACATAATTTTAACAAGGCGCAAACCACTAACACTTTATTTAATAATTTACTGACCATACAGTATTTCAAAATAACCTTTACACTTTGTATACTTGATATTTAAACTCACTTTTTTTCGCTACCTAACTTCACTTTCCTAAAACTTTACTTTTGTAAAACTTCTCCTCCTGTGCCAATAATCGCGCCTTATATACTCTGAAATTGCCTCTAGAACCGTCCAGAACACAATCAAGAATCTTCTCCCACCACACTCTAGAAAACTCTTTCTCTTTCTACAAGTTTTTAGTCACTATTAGGCATAGGCGTATCAATCTCCTGTTCCAAGGGGGTGTAATTCATAACAGTATTAAAAACACTTGACATTTGTTTCTGTCTTTCGACCATTATCAAAGAGTTATAACAACTAACCTAAAGGTGACCATTACAAGATATTTGTAGGATTTGAGAGGTATAGATAACCTTATTAACATTTTGTTACTTATTTCTAATATAGCTACTACTAGGAATTTAATTTAAATTTTTAATTACTATTTCTGGGTATGTTTAATTTTAGTATGGTGCTTATTATGGGGGTATTATGAAATTTGGTTTGTGTATTAGTAATGTTTTTCTGTTCATTTAAGGCGTTATCGATTTCCACAATTTCAAGCATGCTAACCTATTTCCCTTATTGACATTGTGCAAAAGTTTAATACTACTACCGTTGAAAATATGGTTTTCATCTATACAATCTTCTGCGAAACCAGTAGATTTTTTTTCTCTAAAATAGACTTTTTGTGTTCATTTACCCGAACGTCTAAGCTTCGACTACTCTGACCTGTATATAGAGCATCGCAATCGTCACAATTTATTTCATATACTTCCGCTATTTGCGAGTCTTCAGTTTTTTCTTCGCTGTTAATCAACATGCGGCCTAAGTTGTTTGTATTCAAGGAAATGGTATTAATGCCCAGTTTACTTAACCCATTACAAATAGAGTTGACAATATGTTTTACAAAATTACAAAATACTATGCCACTTTTTATTTTCTTTGGGTGCGTTATAAACATGTTTTTTCAACAGCTTTCTTTGTTTGTTCTTAATTAGCTTGTCTATGAGATGTGCGATATCCATTGTTTTTTGCTATTATTTTAAGTTACAACACTTAAAACTTACTTATATCATATTATCAGAAAATACAATGAAAATAGTTTCGGATATATTTAATAATAGTTTATTCGATATAAAGTGAACAGCAAATTTTCCTAGAGAAGTTTGTACATTAGATATAGCTGTTTCAAAATACTGTCTACAGCCCAAGTAGGAATTGTCATCCGCAAACATAATTAGGAAATGATAAAAAATGCCAGGCAAATTATTGGTATAAAGTAAAATTAGTAAAGGCCCAAGAACAGAGCCTTGCGGAATTCCAATTGACTTAACATTCGATTTTTCCGATTTAGCTCCACTTCTACCACTTCAGTTCTGTTTCTGGGACACTGCCCAGTTATTTACTTTTTTATTTACCACAATTATTCAATTTTTCAAGAAGTATTGCATGACTTTCTGTATCTAAGGCTTTGCTTAAATCGATAAGGAGTCCTACAGATTTTCTATTAGAATGAACCACAATAACAACTAGCATGTTTTACTGAAAATTTACTTTGAATTATGGTTTGAAGTTTTCTTATGATCAAAGTGTAGATTTTAATTCAAATCAAACACGTTTAAAATGTTGCTATCTATTTCTTACTTATCTGTTAATACATTTTCGTTCTTAAGCCGTGAAAATAGTTCCGTTAGATTCTTAAGGGATTAACATTGCAACAAGAAATATATTAAATAAACAATTACCTATACATTTACTCATTTATTTGTTTACTAATAGTTTAAACACGTTAACTAAGTCCAAGGAGTATCTGCAGACATTGGTTTTCATAAATCACCGTTATGAAAAATGGAATTGTTTCAGACTAGGGGGGAGTGGAATATATCTCACACAATAAGTGTGGTACTGTAAAACAATTTAATATTTTTAGGTGGTGACCTGTGAAGCCCAATGTTCGTAAATATTGCTCATGTTTAGTTGTTCCTAGACTAATAATAGATTTAGTGCCCTGGGGGTAGATGACCTTATCAAGTAGCATAATAAAGTTGTCATAATGTGGAAAGTAATCGACTATATGTTTATTTTAATTATTATTAGAGTTGCAATTTCATTGCTGCATTTGTGCAGGTAAGTTAGTAAAATAGTGCATGGCAAATGCATTGCAACGATTACCATGTTACGTTCACATAGCAATTAATGAAATATGCTCGTAAACAAGAACTTTATCCTATAATTACAAAAATTATTTCTCGTAGATTCTAGAGGTACACAGCCAGACATGGTAGTTATAAGGTGTAACAAACCAGAGCTCTCATAATCGCTGGTTTTATAAGCTTCGAACATGAATGCGTGTTCCTTTTTACAAATTATTTCTTGTTTCGTAAAATCAACACATGCAAATCTATTATGCGAAGGCATGTCTAGTTTAAATTATAAATTTGTCATTTCAGCACAACGTGAGATTTGTTAAAGCATAAATTGCTATTACATTTTTATTTTTATTTTTTGCCACCTGAGCTTTTCGTACTTAGTAAAAAAGTTGCAAAACTAGAAATAATGTCAAATGTGACGACACTTCTTTATTGGTGATTTTTGTAGTATGATCTTTAGTTTCTACATTTATATGGCCTCAACACTTCCTCTTACCCGTAAATAGTGGAGACGTTCCTTAAATCAAAGTGTATTTATGTTTGTGGGGCAGATTACAAGTTTGAAGTCAAGGAACCACTGCCTAAGGAACCACTACTTCCACATCCAGATTTTCATCCAGGTCTCTTTCAACGAAAGCATCTTAATATTATATTACCCCCTCCCCACCTCTTTAACGGATACGCTGAAAATATACTCTACTTCCAGATCTTGTTATTGCATACGTGTATGGTTAAGGTGTCCGTCGGGAAAAATTTTGCTGATACATACTCTCTCCAAACTTCGTGTATGGCTTCATTGGACCTAGTCTGACAGCATTTTCCTCTATGATTTTTTTGGGGGCGTTTTCCCGCTAGATTTTCCGAAACATGTCATTTTGACGACATATAAAAAATGTATAGATACTGTTATTTTTCCAAGTAGAATAGCTTAAAAACGTGAATTGAAACGTGAAAAAATAATTGTCTGACAATAAATGTGGGTCATTGGGCGTGTCCGCTATCTCGAACATGTCGGAAAAACGACTATATGAAAATTTATTAATAACCAGCTGATATTCGCTGTATTAATTTATTAAAACATACAAAAACCAGTTTTCATATTGTCTGACGAAAATTATTTTCCGATTTACCAGTCTGACGCGTCAAAGTTGTCGATTTCATGACAGCAAAAAATTTATTCATAACCTTCAGACATTGGAAAATTATATGCAGAAAATAGGTATTTAATTTGTGGTATAAGTGTCTGACAAATACAGTGGGGCATAACGAGAGTCTGACAAAAAACCATAATTTTCCAATAACGGCCGTCGAAGTTAGGGCGATAAAAAAATGAAATTTCGTTTAGTCGAGAAGACGTTTAAAAAAGATAAGGTATTTCAACTTACTTATTTTATAATCTTTATTTTGAATTTTTTGAATTTTTTGAACTCTTTTAGACTACCTGAATTCGACTTACCCAAGTTTTAAGTTCGATAATATTGAAAAATATCTAAAAATTTTTGTAGAAAGAAGTAGCGAAAAATTGTCTTTTAGTACGTTTAAAATCGCTCTATCTCCGGTACTACTAGTCCGAAAATTTTCATCCAGGGCCCAAATTAAAGGTCTTGAAACAAGCTATAAGATTACACTTTACAATATTAGTTATAACAAAGTACCTTTTATAAATGAAAAAACAATTAACCCATTTTAGGTAAATATATGAATTCAATTTAAGTGTGCAATTTTGCATCAAAATATATGAAGTATGCACCGAATAAAAAAAAATAAACATTATGCACCAAAAAAATTTTTAGGGCGATGCTAAAAATTATCCTATTACATGAAAAACGAATTTCTGCAGCAGAAAAACAACATTAAAAAATTGTATTTTCCAGGCGTCAGACTGAAAAACTGGAAAACACCTTTTGTCAGACAGTTGAAAAATTTAATTTTATTTATTTTTATTAAAATATATTGAAAAAATCAGCTTGTTATTTATAAATATAGCCTCAATATATACATATGAATGTAACATCCAAGCGTAGCTTGACAACCACATAGAAAAACCTTTTATTTAACATTTCCAGCTAAAAGGCTTTATTTCACCGTCAGACAATTTTTTAATCGTATTATAAATTTTATTTAAAAATTTAAAAAAATTGTAAAAAAACGTTATGAATAAATTTTTTCCTGTCATGAAACCGACAACTTTGACGCGTCAGACTGGGAAATCGGAAAATAATTTTCGTCAGACAATATGAAAACTTGTTTTTGTATGTTTTAATAAATTAATACAGCGAAAATCAGCTGGTTATTAATAAATTTTCTTATATTCGTTTTTTCGATATGTTCGAGATAGCGGACACGCCCAATGACCTACATTTATTGTCAGACAATTATTTTTTCACGTTTCAGTTCACGTTTTTAAGCTATTCTACTTGAAAAAATAACAGTAACTATACATTTTTTATATGCCGTCAAAATGACATGTTTCGGAAAATCTAGCGGGAAAACGCCCTCAAAACAAAAAAAAATGATAGAGGAAAATGCTGTCAGACTAGGTCCAATGAAGCCATACACGAAGTTTGGAGAGAGCATGTATCAGCAAAATTTTTCCCGACGGGCACCTTAACCAGTACCAAAGGAGGAGGGTCAATTACGCCCGATTTCCGTCCCTTTCTTATTTGAAAATACGTGTTTGGAAACTTAATTGTGACCACAAACATACTTTTTTAAAAACATTCCAGCCTAAGCAGAGACACCCCATCCTCCCTAAGTCATTTTCACCCCTCCCACCCGTTATCACGTTTCTACAATTCTATGTTGGATCGTACCTTATCTATATCGCCTTAAGTACAGCCCTTGTTATGCGCTCCGTACGAGTGAATTCGTCTTATTAGGGTTCAGTATGTATTTTATATTTAAATCTACGTTCTGAACATATTTACACTTAGCGCTCTCCAGGAACAGCGACGTGTACGCGGTGGTGGTGGTGGTAGTGGTGTGCCAGTAACAAGTAGCAGATGTATTTCTAGCCATAAGAAGGACTCATGAGTGTACTGAAGGTGATAGATAAGGCATGATTCAACATAGAAGCGTAGAAACATGAAAGCGATTGGAAAAGGTGAATGTTAGAATGTTTTGAAAGAGATATATTTATGTTCACAATTAAGTTTCCAATGAATTTTTTTTCACATAGGAAGGAGGCGGAAATCGGACCCTATTGCGACCCTCCTCTTTTCAAGTCAATGTCTACATTTTATTTTGCTACGCTCTTAATAATGGTGAGGTGGTAGTGGAGAAAATCGAAATAAATAAACTTTTATATCTTGGTTTCTAGCATATAAGCCAAATCCCAAATATCTGGACTCTTATTAGCTTACTTTACTAATTTACTCCCATTCCACTCCCAACCCTTCAATGGAATAAACCCAGAAAACAATTTGTTTTCAGATGACACATACGACCACCATATCTTAAGTGAATATCCTAATTTGATTTTGTTGACCTCTTTAATAATGGATTAGGCCGGTGCGCGGGGGTGGTAGTGGAAAATGTCATGAAAAGAAATTTGAGGCCTTGGTTATATGCATCAAATCTCAAGTTTGTGAACTTTTTACTAGATTGCTTCACTTATTTACCCCTATTTCACCCTCAAGCCTTCAACGGAATAAGCTCAAAATAAAATTAATTTTTGGATCTCGTTATAATACATACGTGTACCAAATTTCAAGTAAATATCTTTATTTTATTTTGTTAACCTCTTAAATAATGGAGTAGGGTGGGGGTGGAAATATCATAAAAAAAGTTTGTGACCTTTGCTTCCTGTATATACACCAAATCCCAGGTTTCTGGACTCTCTCTAGCTTACTTTACTTATTTGCCGCTATTTCACTCCCAACCCTTGAACTGAATAAGCTCAATTCAGTTCGAAATCTCGCTATAATACATACGCGTACCACATTTAAAGTCAATATCTTAAGCCATTCTAGAGAGAACGTACACACAAAAAATAGTGACAGGCAGACAGAGAAGACAGCCGACAGACAGACCGACCGACAGACGGACAGAAATTTTCTTTCGCCCAAATTTCATGAGATTCTAGGACTATTATTCGAGAAAGGAAATTCCACTATGTGAATGTGGAAGTAGTTAAAAAATTTAAAGATGCAGCTCCAATATGAAGGATGGAAATTTTTTCTCAAGCAAGTGTTTTAACCTAGCAAAAATTATCATACAAGTTATTTCAACGAACGCCTTCGGGGGTCGATTTACCTAGCTTATCTGGCTAGACCTCTTCAACTGCATTTTTCGGGTACGCCATACATAATTTCTGTTGCATTTGTTAACAAGAATTACGAGTAAAAATTTGGTAGCGTTTGAATCTAGAAAGGCTAAGCTTTGGATTGGTTTGAAAACCGTTAAAAAATGTTAAAAGAGTAAGCCTGCAAATGCGGTGTAAACCAAGTTTCAGTAGTACAAACATCTCTGGATAACATTATTTTATACTTTGCAATCATGGACAATATGGCGCCCTCTGTTCTGAGATGAGCAAGGTCAATCCAGATATTTTGCATATTTTCCCAAATCATCAACAGTGAGTCGCCGGTTCCAGATTTTAGGAGCGCCTTTTGAAAATGTAAGATGCCCAACTATTATCAGTTGTAACTGACACGCAGCTTTCTGCTTGTTTGACACTGCTCGTAGCGCTTCCTGTACAGAAACAGTACATGCAAAAGAAAGTACATAGGAAGAATTAAGATATCAAATTCGACGATTTTATAGCATTTCAGCATTTTCCTTTTCTTCTCTCACTTATAAGGTAGTTTGTTTATACTTTCTTGCAAGTCCTAGCTTTCATAAATTATTATCTTCTCATCTACATTACTTGCAACAAGTTTTCATAGCCTTTAAAGAAGCTACAAGTATCTTCTTGCAAGAAAAAATAACATATCAAATTCGACGATTTTATAGCGTTTCTGCATTTTTTTCTTTTCTCCGTTATGAGGTAGTTTATTTATACTTTCTTGCAAGTACTAGCTTTCATAAATAATGTTGTTATTTACATTAATTATACATTACAAGTTTTCATAGCATTTAAAGAAGCTGCAATTTTGTTGTAAGAAAAAATAACATATCAAATTCAATGATTTTATAACGTTTCTATATTTTTTCTTTCTCACGTATAAGGTAGCTTATTTATACTTTGTCGCAAATTCTAGCTGTTATAAATAATCTTGTCATTTACATTCCTTACAAGTATTTTCTTGTACAAACTTATTATTATTTAATTTTTACGAAGAAATGATAATTTTAATTACCTCTTTTATAACTGTCATTATGAACTATTAGTATACTGCTATTTAATCCAAGAAATTATTTACAAGCATCCCTTTGATGTTGTACTTGTGAAATATAAATATTAGAAGCTAGGTATCATCATAAAAACAAGTTCTTAATTAACTCTATATTAAGTAAAAGCATCTGAAATGTAAAGGACGTTTGAAAGCATTAATTACAACTTTGCAGATAATTTTTTCCATGCGATGATGTCTGTTTCATATTCTAGCTTATAAACGAAGAAATTATTTGCCAAGACTGCGTTGAATTTGTTTGCTGAACGTCTTTTGATTACATGAAACCCCCGTTAAGGATTGCGTGATGTCTATAATTGTACCATGTATTTTATTGTTTAATTGGATTCTGTCTGAAACCCACTGGTAGTCTGACGTTTCATTATCGCAACCATAAATGATTTTATGACGTATCAAGTAATATTGCGGATGAGTCTAAAATAATTTTTATGAAAAATGCCAAGAGACTAAGTGAAGAAATATTACGTAGGTTAAACTTCATGAATATGAAATGAAGGAGCTGACCCATATTATTTTATCGTATTTTCCTTTGGCCGAGCTTGTAGGAAATTTGGAGCTTACAAAAATAAAAATATAACAAATATGTTTGACCTTTTAAGAATATATATACACAGTTGATTAATATTAGTGTTCCTTCATATATGTATGCAGAGTTTAGGGCTATTAGGGCAAACACATTAAATATTTTTGTCTGACGTTGGTCACAAATCGCCATCATTAAAATGGAATAGTTTGTGACTATGTACCTCGACTTGTTCATTGACAAAAACGGTCTACTATTATTAAGATAAGGATGCTTTTTGTGCTTTTTCGTCAATATCTTAATAAGTAAGCGATATGGGGTAAAATGTTATACGTAGCAGCTATTTTGTTATAGAGCATAAGGTTTTCTAAATTAATGGTTATCAATTACGAAATTTCTTGCAAAAAAGAAAATTTACGTTTCTTGTTAATTTAGCAATGTTCCGGGGGACGGGAAAGGATGCAAAACCGGATTCATAATTTTTTTACCTCCTCCAATATTGACTCAAAAATTTTTAAAAAAATCAAAATTAAAAGTTACAAATATCTGAATTTATGATATTAATATATTGCGATTTAGCTGAACCTACCTTAATGCAAAAGTTGATACTAACAGAAAACCGAGGCGTTAAAATCAATATTACATTTTGAATCTTTTCAGATTACTTTTGAAGGTTTTATTGTTGGTGTAGGTCCTAGAATTCGCCATGCCATATAAGCGATATCAATGATAAAGGTACACTTAACTGTTTTTACCTGTGATTTTATCGCTTTTTTTATTAAACAATAATAAATATACCTCATTTGAACCCAAAAATAGTTTACTTGTCATTAGCCTTAGAAATTGATCGTTTTCACTATTTTTTAATTGTAATAAAAAATGATATGGATTGTTTGTTTCAGTATTGTTTTATCTCTGTTTTTGTAATGATGGAAGACTCGAGAAGTGTGAAGGTTAATAGAAACAAATGTTGTTTTGTTCCTGGACGTACAAATACATCAGTATATAATCCATAAAAGTTTTTATGTCTGTGCCACAAAATGTAAAAAGAAAGAACCTTTGGTACTGTTTTAAACCAATGATACTTTTAAAAAATTTTTGTTACCTTAAACGCATTTATTAAAACCGGTCACCGATTATACAGTATTTTCGCATCCATATTTCCAACGTAGCAAAGCACATTTAATATGGAACACAATGTATGATGTATTACTAAAGGTTTGGTACTATATAGTACTTATAACTTATTTATATAAAACAATACTTACTGTTTCGCTTTTACACCACTAGATTGAGGCTGATGAAGTCTGTCACCATGGCCTAAAAGTCGCAAAACGAAGATCTGTACGGACACAACAATTCGCAGAAGTCAGAAAATGTAGACTAATTCTCATTAGGGATACCAACGATATATCGATATAAAATAAATATCGATATATTAATCCTAAACCATGAATATGGTCATATCGTTTTTTTTTGTTGCAATATATCGGGTTGAAATATCGATATTTTCTAAATATATCGAAAAGGGTTAACTTGCATATTACCCCCCGCTCTTCGAAATTTCAATCGAGATAGAAATTTTATACCTTAAGCATAATTTTTTTGGCATTTCGAACAAGGGGTGGTGGGACAAAAAAAATCGAAATTTATTTTTCTTAAATATAAAAGACCACCCTAGTGCATACCTATCCCGTATTAAGTCACTTCAGTCCATCAAGAATAAAGAGGGGGAATACTATACCCGTAGCTGATGTGTCAAAGAGAGAGAATTTGAAGTTTTCCAAATTTTCTACACCATTTGAATGAAAGGATTAACATTAGTTCAACAGTACATTTTAGAATATCTAGATTATTATATTAATAAAGAATATAATATATGAAGGGATTAACATTAGTCAACAGTACATTTTAGAATATCTAGATTATTATATTAATAAAGAATATAAATTCAATGAATTTAAAATAATAAATTTGTAAATGCCTGTATATTCAATATGTGCACACCGATAAATTTTTACCAACATCAGTTGACAGTGAAATTTGCATAACAGAGTGTAGTGGATTTATCGATCTGATGCCAACAATTTGTTGCAAAATTTGCATTAGAAACAGAACAATTAATACCAAACTTGAACATGTATGTGACTGCGTATTTAAATAAATTAACTATATATAACTAAATGCAAGCGAAAATAACACATTTTTTCACATTGGAAAACACCTATTAAGAAATGTTTACGCTTGATAATTTTAGACAGTTTAATTTACAGCACATAATTTTCATGAAACTGACTGCATAGGCCTTTGTTTCTTATTTAAAATATGAGTAAGTATTACTAGTACTAGCTGGGAAACACTGGTGTTTGAAAAGCATTTAGTAAATCGGTGCATTGGAACATACCCCAAAAAGTTGTTTAAATTAGACCTCTATATACTTTATATATAGTGTGATATCGAATCTCACGTCAAAAATTAAAAATTATTTAAAATGACATCTAATCCTGACCTTGTTTAAAATATTCACTGCGTCGGTGCCGGGTGCAAAAAGAAATGTAACAGGTAAACAATGTCAGCAAATGCCAATAGTATAGTGTTTACTGCTGTCATATATCATATTGATTTTTACGCATCCGTGGTAATATTGAATAATTACAATGGCAAATTTGGCAAATAATGAATTGCGTATATTGTTTTGTTATAGCGCGACTGGGGAAAATGCATATCAAGCCCATATATTTTATAATAATAATAATAATAATAACCTCCCAATCTGTCAGCGTAATTGAGATGTTGGCATGGATATGCAAGATAGCATCTGCAACTGGTCGCAACAGGTGATGCATGGAAGATTTCCCAAGTTGCTGGGGGAGGATTATGTCGATAGAACGCTGAAGTAAAGTCTAAAGTGTACCGATAGACTACTATATTCAGAAACAGAAATCTTTGTCACAGCCATTCAGGATTAGGTCGTGAGGACTCGAAATTACGAGAAATACGTGCTGAAACTAGATCTTGCGGCAAATGTAGGAAGTGTGGGGAGCTGGGAGAAACTGTTGAACACGCTATTGCTAGCTGCCCATCGCTGGCATTAAATTCTTACTTGAGCCGAAACAATCAGTTAGCCAAGATTATACACCAGCAGATTGCAACAAAGCATAAGCTTTTAGAAGTAGCTTCGCCACCCTATTATAAATATTCATCAGCTCCAGTGCTTGAATCAGCTGATATGGTGCTATACTGGAACAGACCAATAACAACAGACCGCACAGTCGATCAGAACAGGCCTGACATTATCCTCATAAAGAGAAAAGATAAATAGGCAGTCATTATAGACTTTGCGGTGCCTCTCACACACAACATCAGAAAGATCGCGATAGGAGGAGACACCAAATATGAAAATTTGGCCTACGATATGAAGAACCAGTGGAATCTCCACAGAATCAAAATTGTACCATTTGTGAATCGGCTGAAGCCCTTGTGCGTAAAAGGTTCACGTGGAACCTAAATAACCTTGGTCTTCTAAAAACCATTGCGAGAGAAACCAAAACCAAACTCTCTGGATTGCAGAGACAAGCATGCTTGGCAATAACTGGTACAATAAGCACCACACCATCAGCTGCTCTGGAAGTCGTCCTGGAACTTCCTCCTCTCCATATTTACCTGGAGAGAGAGGCCACGTGGGCAACATACAGAATCCATTAAGCGGTAACTAATATGCCGCAGGCTAGCATCATGGAGCACAACGGGCTGTTGAATGACTTAAACTGTCACAACATCCTTGGAATGTCTTCAGATGTGATGCCTACCTTGATCAACCATGAACTGCCCCTTAAAGTTCTGCTTCCTGGAAGAGACGAATGGGATCGGAACAAAACCGACCTACAAAGGGCAGATAGTTGCTGGTTTACAGATGGCTCCAAAACCCCTGAGGGAATTAGAGCTGGTGTATATAGTCGCAAGCCAAAGGTAAGGATAATTTTGAGCCTTGGCGACAATGCGACTATATTTCAGGCAGAAATTCATGCCTTTGAACTGTGTGTACGGAGGCTCGAACAGACGCAACCTAGGACAGCCAAGCGGCTCTTAAAGCCCTTGGATCCTACCGTTGTAACTCTAAAACGGTTAGGAATTTCCAGGAAGCTCTTGCCCGACTGGGCAAAAACAACAAACTGACTCTGATCTGGATACCTGGCCACTCGGGTATGGAGGATAGCGAAGTTGCCGATTCCTTGGCCAGAGGAGGCGCGGCAACCAAATTTATAGGTCAGGAAGCGGCACTTGGCATATCCGCAAACTCTGCCAAGGCTGCTATCCTAGCCTGGGCTGAATTGAAAACAATTCAGCACTGGCAGGAACTACCACTCAAAGGAGTTTATTACATACCCCTTGAAGTCAAGAACTAAAACACTATTAGAGTTGAATAGGCTACACCTAAGAACTCTAATTGGCCTATACACTGGACACTGCAGATGAAATCATCACCTACACAGAATTGGACTGGTGGAAAACGCCGAATGCCGTCTGTGTCTGGAGTTGAAACGGCAGAGCACATTTTATGTACCTGTCCTGCTGCAGAAAGAACTAGGTTCTCACTGTTTGGCAAAGGGCGACTGAAGCCAGAGGACCTGGACGGTTTCTCACCCAACAAGATTATCAGCTTTATTAAAAAGCTGAATCTGTTGGGGGAACTATAACTAGAAGCGAGCCACAATAGACCTAATGGTCGCAGTGGAGGGTCTGACAGGAGCCTACTCACATATGAACCTAACCTAACCTAACTTAAGACAGCGTTCAGTGATACTGCAAGCCTGCCACATTGTTCGTAAAGTTCTAAGCTAAATAGGAGGAGCTGAACTGCCATTTCGAAATATAGCCGCTACCAGCTTCGGCTGAGAAATTAAATTAAAATGAGATCATAATAATAATAATAAATTACTACAGAGTTTGTTTGCATAGGTGAAGTTTAGGTGACATACCACCTGCTCTTCCACTTAATAGTGACAACGGTCTTCAATATGCGTATTCTTGATGAACAGACTATCATGTCGATTGTACAATATTTAAGGGACATGCACATTTTCAATCAAAGGTTATTAATATGTGTCGTAGACACCTTAGTGGGCATTGAGCGCATAACCACAAATTTTGCATATTGTCGAAGAAAATGTTAAATCCTAGACATTCAATTTATTCAATAGATTGTTCAATGAATACAATTTAGAAATAATATTTATAAGTTACAATTTATATATACTTAATTGTACAGTTAGTGCAAGTACCTAAATGACTAAACATTTGAATGTGCCTAGGAAGTGTATATTGAGGTATTTACATTTAACATTTTTTTTTCTTTTTTTATTTAAGTGTGTATGCTGAAGGAGTATAATTCATTAATCTAATTACTATCTAGTTACAATCTATTATCTAGTTACAATCTAGTTACTACAACTAAAGTAAATAGCAAAGTATATATTGCTATTTTTTTTTGTGATAAAATAATTCTGGCTTCTTAAAAAAAGTTTTAAAGGAGTAGTAATGATTACTTATAAAGTTTCTACATTTCTTGTTAAATGTTTTTAGATTTTTTGATTGTTCGATTTTAGTAGGTAGAAGGTTGTAAAATTTTGGAGCTAAGTATTGAAAAGATCTCAAACCGATATTCTTATTCTTAGGTATTTGAAAGTTCTTGCGTATTTTTCCCCTGGTATCGTGCTGGTGAGTTATCGTTTTTTTTTTAAATTTTCATTCTGATGTAAATAAGAGCAAGAAGAGAGAATATATAGTGATCACACATCACACAAAAATATTCTCCGAGTATAACAAATCTGTAGAGTATAGCCAAGTTTTATTATAGATTACTTTCAGGATGAAATTATGTGTTATATTCAGTTGTCTTAGTGAATTGTTATAAAGACCGCCCCAGGAAGTGATGCCATACCTGATTAAAGACTCTACTAATGCTTTGTAAACCATGGTTAATAATTTCTTTCCTAGTAATTCTCTCATTATATAAAATTTATGTATATGTTTACGTATGTTTATTGTCAATTTCAGAATGTGTTTATCCCATTTTAGATGCTGGTCAATTATTAAGTTTGAGAATTTGAGAATTATTTGAGTTTTGTTTAGATTTAACGTTAGTGTTTAGCCAATTTTGTACCTTGTTTAATCCCTGTATGACTTTAGATTTAGTTTGGCTCCAGGATACATCTTGAAATAATAATACTGTATCATCCGCGAATGAGATTATGGTGCCATATATTTAATTTAGTTAAGGAATTTATATAAGTGACAAATAACATTGGTCCCAGGACAGCGTTTTGTGGGACTTCTGTAGTAATTTTGCTTGGAGAGCTAACGGTTTCTCTAATCCGGACCATTTGATATCTGTCTGAAAGATAGCTTTTAAAGACATTTAACACGGTACCTCGTACACCATAATCCTGTAATACATCTGGAAGCTATTTGTGTGGCACTGTGTCAAATGCCTTAGCTAAATCCAAAAATACTGCAATGCACTTATTATTGTTGTTAAGGTTTTCAGTTATTTCACTTGTAAGTTGGTTTATTGCATCACACATACTAGAGCCTTTTAAAAAGCCATATTGATTTTTGGATAAAATTTGGTTAGTGTTTAGATAATTAATTAATATATCTTTCAGATATTTTCCAAAGATCTTGGCAAAATTATTTACTAGGCTAATTGGCCTATAGTTATCTATTCTCGTTTTACTACCTGTTTTATACACAGGAGTAATAATTGTGTATTTAAAGTAGCCTGGGATAATTCCAGTTTTGAAAATTAAATTAATGATATGGGCTAGCGTTTTGAGAATATATAAGTGACAGTCTTTTATAATTTCGGATGAAATCCCGTCAATACCTGGTGAGTTGTTTTTTTTAACGAGTGTATATGTTTAATTACTTCGTTTTGCGTAACCCATGGAGGAAATATTTTTGTGATTCACTTTCGATTCATTTACTGGAGTTGTAATGTTATGGGCCATTTCTATTCCCACATTGACATAATGATTATTACACTAATCCGCCATTTCTTTGTCATTTGCAAAAGGTTGAGCGTTTCTATTTTAGATTTGTATAATACTATTTTTTCCAGATGTCTCCAGACATGCTTAATGTATTTTCAAGAATGCATGATTCCGTGCTTAAAGATCTCAATCATATATTAATAATGAAGAATTGCACTTCGAGCAATTGGTCTAAATGAAGTAACCACTTTGCATGAGTCTAATAATTTTCATTTGAATGTTTAAATTTAATAAGCGGCGTTGTTCATAAGATTCACAAATTAAAGCGACTGAACGAATTTTAAAAACACCCGGTACGTTATCATTGTCTGCTACTAAATGAATTTATTGTTAAAAAGTTCAAGTCAAGTATCAGTATCATTAAGATTTCGTGGCAAGAAATTTTCTACTCGCCTTTACAAGACTAGGCCTATTATAAACCGTGCAGTACAGGTATGCACGCTCTTTCCTTTTGTTCTTTTTTTATATATAAAATGATGAACCTATTGTGTTGAGTTCATCGTCAGCATGATGCTATTAATCCTCAGCCGCGGACAGTCTCTGGAGCACGTTGACAACCGCTGGAGGTAATAATCGGAGAAGTCGCATTAAAATGCGGACCGTGTAGATTTAGAGTTCTGTAATTTCAGGCCACTTAGAACTGCTGCTGTTATACATACAGGGCTGCAGCTGAAACTGAATCATTCAGAAATAGTGCGCATTGTATTACAAGTATTAACTGAAGTTTATGTCATAGAATACACAGATTTATTTAAAAATTTTGGAAATAAATATAGACAATTTCAATGCTCCAAGACCAACAATCGGAACGGATATTTCGATTTAGGGACTATTTATGCCCTAAATACTTAGTGTGATATGTCTGCCATATGACGTGGCTCCTTATGAGACCCATGTAGGTATATCTAACCCAAAAATCCATTGCAAAGCCAAGCGTCGATGACGTCGCCTCTCGAGCGCCCCCTAAAAATTTTTATTGTGTGTTTTGCAGTTGTTAGAATTTAATTTTGAAAAATGAATTCTGTATATTTTAACAATGTACTTTAAATTTATCAAAATTAATTTATTAATAATCAAATTTAGCATGTAAAATATGAAGTTTATTTGTTCCTGCTTCAAGAAATGTAAACAAAAAAAGAAGCATTAATTTAATTTTTCCACGGTTTCCCACCCTGAAACTAATTTCCCCGTGTTAGTTACAGACTTATTCATAATGCCAATAAAAGTCGGCTACCCGCATTTTCCCCATTTTTATTTATTTAATTGTTTCGGCCACGACGTATCAATGCGTTGAACCTCGCGCACGGTACTATTCATTTTCTTATGAATTTGACAAGCGAAATAATTACATTTAGTATAGTACATGATTAAGAATGTCTCGAGGAATATTTTTGTACAGTGAATGTGTTAAATATTTTACAAATACATATTGTAAGATGTTTTTTTGATACTCATGGTAGCGTCAGATCCTTCTATTTCGATCCTACGTAAATTACTCGCGAAAAATGAAGTCCTTGTCATTCGAAGCGGTAGAATTGTTAACTAAGCCAATATTTCAACATTTAAATTCAACAACGCAAAGTAGCGATAATGAGAGTGATTCTGAAGAAACTAATTTTTTCTAAATAAGTCGACCGTGCTGGATTCGCCATTTTGTAAAAATTGTATCCAAATCGAAATCAGTGATCTCGAAAACCCGTATCTACTAATTTTCAGCAATATTGCGATATATCTAAGAATTTTGGCCAGGTTCTAGGGCATATTGAACACTGTGAGATGGTCAAATTTAGAAAAATATGTTTTTTATTGGTACCCTATTTTGTTTATTTAAAGTGCGCCTCGAGTGTTTAAATCCAAATTTTTAAAAACGCACTTGTTTTAAAGTTACCATGGCATCAACAGTCCGAGAAACTCAAATAAAATACTACTAACAAATGTTTCAAAAGCTTTATTCGAATATTTAATAATTAGTAACAACTGTAGTGATAATAACTAATCCTATGTAACAGATTGCAAATTAATATTTGTTTTTCTCATTTCCATGACACTGACAGGTATCCTGATGTCACATCACGAATTCAACCATTTTACATTTTTAATTCTTATTTCCATTTTTTGTAATAATAATACCATTATTCATGATTTCAAAGTTACCAATATAAAAAATAGCGTAAAGCATTCGTGAATAACTGGTCTTTAAAATACTTGCTCTATTTTGAGCGCTTTGGCTGCACCGTCGTGCTCGAAAAATCGCGCGTGTTTTAAAGACCTTAATATCCACTTACATTCTAATATACTATTTTTTAGATTTTATTCCTGACTGCTGTAACTAAATGAATTTTGTATCTGAAAGAGTGGAGTGACTTAGCACCGATTGAAATTTGCAAAATGCCACAGATAGAAATTGTAGGAGATCAAGAGCAGCATATTTCAAAATTATTTTTATATCTACAGGGTTTCAAATAGTGGTAGCAAGCTATTGCTTGAATTTTTTTCAATGGAGCGTCCAACGTTTTTTTATATATGGGTCACTCTTGAAAGCGGCTTGTCCAAGAATCAGCGAATCCTAAAGAGACATTGGGGCACAAATTAAAGCTTAAAGATTGTGTTTTCTAACGATGAGTGCCTTTTTGTAAAAATTTTATAATAAGGACCCTTTGTGGTCCTTCGGATAGGACTCCGACAAAAATATCATTAAAAGTGAGAAAAGGAAGGAATCAAATTTTGAAAAAATCATACTAAGGACATCATTAACTTTCTCTTTACAAAAAACAAACAAAATAAGCACCCGCGTGATTTTTTCAAGGTCTCCACCCGAGGTTACAACATGTCAAGGATTTCTCGAAAATTGAAACTTTGACAATTTTTGCCGAAATCAACGCATTTCAGGGCCCAACTTCATAGAATTAAAAAAATTTGTTTTTCAACAAGAAATATTTGTGAATTTATTCAGAATTATTGGTGCCAATTTATGAATTTCGATTTTTTGCGCTTGTGCCGAAAATACGAATTTTCAAAAATCGCTTTAAAAATTCTACAAAAATTCACACACATTCCTTGTTGGAAATCGCAACTTTGCCCACATTTATATCGAAATCAACGCATTCTAGGACCAACGTCATAGATTTCAAAAGTTTTGTTTTTCAACAAGAAATATGTGTAAAATTTTTCAGAATTATTGGCGCCGATTCATGAATTTCGAATTTTTGCGTTCGTGCCAAAAATTGGAATTTTCAAAAATCGCTTTAAGAAGTCTACAAAATTTTACACACAAGAGGGATAGTTTCCTCACCCTATAGGTATGTCGTTTCTTTTAAACAGTCGGTTTCAATTTACAGTAATTATTCTCAGCTGCTGCCTTACAACCCCGTGCACCCTCCATTTCACCACCTATATGTCTTCTCTTTTGTGTACCAAACTGTCCTGTGAGAAGGATCAACAAACCAATAAACAAATATCTCTTCAATTCCAATTTCCAACTTTTCAATTTAAACAAGGAAACAGACTTCATTAATGAGCTAAGCTAAATTAGAATAAAGTAAACAAAACCTATCTGTCTTCTTCGCCTCTAGCTGGCTGGCTGTTGCCCACCCCATATTACCCACTTGAGGAAGAGATAAATAACAATACTCTGAATTAAGAATCCGCTGCCTCAACCGGTAGGCAAATAAACAAATTCCCCATATAGAACTAATAACTCTGCAGCAAGAAACAAAAAGTTTATAGTAAATAAATCATTTCTTAAACAAAAGTACCCGTTCCACGTGAAGAATTCATTCATTTGCGTATATATGAAACAATGGATTTCCGAATCATAACATTGTTCTCATCTGTGAAGGATTAATAAACCAATATTTTAGTAATAAATAAAATAAAAATAACACTTACATTTCATCCTTTTCTTATGTTACTACTTCCACTCGTTAGAAGCCAGTCTGTTGCCTTTCGCTTCGCACTAGTCTCGGTTTTTTTAGGTACATGCACTTGTGGATAATTTACGAGACATTTTTAAATAAAAAATGCACCTGTCAGAACAGTGAGAATATCTAAACCTAAATCACCTTGGTTAACTGATACCTAAATTTAAACAATCAAAAAATTTACGAGTCTGGTCGTACTATGAATGTTTACGTAATACTAGTACCTCAGCAATTAGGCGTGAAAAAAGGCTTATCTAAACTCTGTCCAAAATTCAAAACTGCAAAATAGTTATGGCAAACTTTAGAAAACATGAATATTACTAAAACAAAAAACGCAACCGAAATTCCTCCACACCTGTCAAGTCCTAATGAGCAAAATGAATATTTTGCGTCAACATGTAAATACAATCCTGCTTGCAAAATAAATTATTTTGATCAGAATGTCTTTAAAATTTGTGACAAATTATCTTTTGAGGAGGTATCAAAACACCAAGTATATAAAGCATTTAATTCAGTAAAATCAAATGCTTCTGGTACTGACTCAATATAAAAAAATGCTTATATAATGTTTTCCAGATTCACTGGTGTATATTAACTTATTTAATAAATCAATATATTGTGAAAGGTGTGTTTCCAGACGTCTGGAACGAAGCGCTTGTAAAACCCCTCAACACAGTTTCAACTAATTTTACCTGACTTGCGATCCATTAGTTTGTTACCAATAATGTCCAAAATAACAGAAAAGCTAATATACGATCAAATTATTAAATGCGCGACAAAACATCAAATAATACCAAAAAATGAATCTGGCTTTAGAGTTGGTCATAGCACCACAAGTGCTCTTCTCAAAGTATCTGATGATATAATTAAAGGCTACGATATGGAAAACACTACAGCTCTTGTGTTGCTTGACTACTCTAAAGCGTTTGATATGATTAATCACAACTTATTGCTGTCCAAACTAAAATACTATAACTTTTCCAGCAGTGCTTTAAAAATACTTAAATCTTACTTTACTAATCGCAAACAGAAAGTTGTAGTTAAGAATGCTTCTTTCTCTGAGTCAAAACTGTTTGAATCGGTGTTTCGCAAGGGTCAATTTTGGGACTGCTGTTATTTCTCTTATATATTGCTGATTTTTTAATGTCTTAAAAACCCATAGATCACACTTCTATGCTGACGATACCCAAATTTATAGCACCTTTGATTCATCACAGGTTATGCAGTCCATTGAGCACATAAAGCAAGATATTTAAAATCTTGTAAATTATTCTTGCCGACATTGCCTGAAAATTAATGCAGCTAAATCTGCCGTTATCGTATTTGGAAAGGAGAATAATAGACAACTCATTAGGAATAACACCAATATTCTTGTGGAAGATCAAAGACTAACATTCATGGATGGTATAAAAAATATGGGCCTATTTTTTTACCTTAATTTCAAATTTAACCTTATGAAATTGTCCTACTGCGCCTTAAAAAAATATTACATTCTTGTCGTCATAGTTTGCATGTAAAATTGAGAATTCTTTTAGGCGAATCTCTCGTCCTATCTTTTTTTAACTATGGCGACAGGGACCATATATAATAAGATATGATCCCTGTCTCAACCAAACGAAGGCTTATAGGATTCGAAAGGTAAACTAATTTTAATTTCATTATATAAGATTTCTTCAAGATCAGTGAACAAAGAATCACAAATAATTTTTTTTAGGCCTACCTAACTAATATAGGCACATTCTTCTCTCTTTATTTCAAATTGTGTTTAGTATAATTTCATTCGCATTTAGTATCCATTTTTTTTTTATAATTAGTTATTTTATTAATTTTTATTGTTGAGTATTTGAGCAGCCTCTGGGCTGAACTCCACCATATGTATATTTTCAATAGAAGCACTTTATTATTATTATTATTATTATTTGTTTTTTCACGGAGCATTTCGCTTCGGTGCGACAATTGCATCGGCTGTATTAGCAAAATACAATTGTCTTTATCATTATTAATATTATTCCAAATTAAATCTCCAGTAATAATGGGTATACAAACAAGTATCGGCCGCAGCAAGATACTTGTGATTATAGTGTTGAATTTAGGAATGAGCGGACGATTGAAGTAGTTGACAAGATTACGGTTTTCTCATCAACAAGTGATATCTGGTCTGTTGTGGACAATTATTGAGTCCGTCAAAACGGAGCGGTCCCAGTACAGCTTGTGGGTATCATTCTCCAACACTGGACTACTTGGAATGTACTGGTAGTAAGGTACATCCTCTTTTTTTTCGGCTTCCCGACGCTGGACGGTCTTTCCGTCGCCTCCGACATCACACGGAAAGAGCGCCAGCAATATATCTACAACTACTCCCCACATCCCGCAGGGTTAGTGACTGTAGATTCCAGAATCATGTGCTCTAATTATTAATATTATTATTATTATTATTATTTGCATCCAATTTCGTTGGATTTTCAAAATTCCATTTCAAAGAACTTTTGCTGAGTTCTATGAATGTAAAAATGAATAATGTCGTATACAAACAAAATGTTAATCTAATAGGTCTTCACATTTGGCTACGCCAGATTGAAACTTCCACTCTCTTAATAATACGACATCTTCACAGACTCACCGGAAACCGCATTTATAGTAACTCGTTCATTTGCTACATCAAGCTGAGCATCCGACAATTAAAGAATGCACAAAGAGAACTAGAGTAAAAATTGTTATTCTTAGTAATATATTTCTTGCTACGTTTTATACGTGGATCACCAGCTATCAGACTTGCATGACCAACTCTGTAGTGCAGAGTAATATAATTCCAAGCCACTTAGACCTGCTGCTGTTTCATATAAAGAATGCAGTAATTGTGAACAGAGCTTTATTCCATGCAATTTGCATGCGACGATGGTGACAGCCGCTATGAGCTTGTTTGACTTTAATTTGACTTGAAACGACTTGGAATATTCATCAATTTCTTCTCGAATTTCATTTGTCAGATGATATTTTATGGGAGATGTTTTAGTGCGACGCTCTTATTTGTTCTTTAGTATATCAACTGCCGCATCTTTTCGCGATGTTCGTTGTTTCATATTTTGTGTTTACTATGTGCGTATGTACCTTGTTTATGTTATATCACTCAATTTAAAGGTTGAGAAACGAATTGATATTAAATAACATCGTTTAATATTGCAAAATCTCAGCAATATGTCTTTCTATTTCAGCAAAGTGTTTTTGTAACACGATTGGTTTTTTTGTATCAGATCATGTTACTTTATTTCGCCTTTTATTTTTATCATCTCTGTAACATCCAATTTATTTTTCGTAAATATCAAGTTACGTATTTGATTTGATTTGATGTTTTCCTAAACTGAAGCGAAATGTGTAATTAGTCTATATGTGAATGATTTTTATTATTTCTCGTCGCTCCTTTTCAGTTAGATGAAAACTTTTTACGAAAAGATACTTACGATGGATACATAGATAACTATTTAGTTTAACCAGATGGATAAAATATAACACCAAAAATTTGTAATAATCATCGAAGAAAAGGATAATTGTGCTAGAATAAGTTTCATAGTAGACTCAATTCTAATATTGAATAAAATATCTATTTGCATGTATGCAAGTAATTAAGTATCCCACCCAGCAAATTTGTTTTATAATTTAAATGTACTCTGATTATTTTGTTTTATTGTTATTTTATTAATTATTTTATCTGCTAATTGATTGTATTAGAATTTCAGGAAACACTATTTTGTTGTCCGCAACTGAACTATTTTATAAATTTATCGTTAAAACGTTTCTACAGCAAAATTATAAAATATCGTATAATGCAGTTAAGAAATTATTTTATATGTGTTTCTGTGGCAAAGTTATAAAACATATCAGCTTATAAACCTAAATTGTTTTATAACGATTTTTTAGGAACGTTCAGCAGCATTTTGAGCACCCTCACAAATATTCACTGGAATTATTTTATAATTATTTCTTATTATCTTACAAAACAGTTATATGAATGGTCAATTTGTGACAATTTTGCTTTTAAGAATAAATTGTTGTTCCAGAGTGTGTTATATAATTATTATATAGCATTGTTTTTCTGTAATATGAAAGCAGCTTTCTCTCTTTTAATGCAAATTTGTTATAATTGTAGTATACAAGTTTATAGAAGATTTATACTCCCCAAATTTTGGTTACCAACATTGACAGAGCGGTGCAGATCTTGCTAGATCATATAACGACGAAACAAAAAACATCAGATTTAGGATAATGTAGAAACTTAAAAATAAATTTATCATACGAGCTGAAAAAGTATCGCGAAAGTGTGTGCTCTATTTTATAAGATTCACGTAAAAGTTACAAAGGCGCATTATTTTACAGATGTTTTATATGATCCATCTACTAGTTTAAATGTGATAAGACATGAAAATAAAAATTTTAAATATTAAATTTTTATTTAGAAATTATGGAGTTGAAAAACTGTTAACTATATAGTTATGACAACTAAAATAATTTAGTGTAAATTACATTGCAAAAAAACTCAAAGTAAAAAATCGATATTATTAAAATTTCAAGAATTACAATACATTTAATTAAGAAGACATTTTATTTTATTAGTGAGTATAAAGCAGCATTTTTTTAATAATGACTCTTGCAAACTTCTTATAAAACAGTTATTGTTTTATAGCAGTAATTTGACAAAGAGTCAGTTGTGCCTTATATTACAATTAAATGAGGCTTTAATAAAATTGCTATATAGCGGTGGTAATAAATTTTCATTATTAATTGTTTTTTAATGGTTCCAATAGGCATAACAAAATACGAAAATTGACTGAAATATTTAATAAGATTGTGCCAATTTTTCCATACTTTTGAACTTACGTATTCGCAATGGTCTGCTTCCAGATATTTGGAAATATTCAAAAGTATGCTCAGTTTTTACGAAAGGCGATAAAAAACAATATTGCCAATTTCAGGCCTATATCGATAATATGTAATTTTTGCAAGGGTTTTGAAATTTTATTGCATGACACCATATATCCCAGCATTAAAAGCCAGCTATCAGTTTACCAGCATGGTTTTGTTAAAGGGCGGTCTACCACCTCTAATCTAATATGCATAACTCAATCTATCTCTGAGACCATTGACCAACGCTTGCAAATGGACGTAATATACACAGATTTTTCTAAGGTATTTGACACCCTTGACCACGCTATATTACTTCAAAAAATGTCCTCCTTCGGTTTTTCCCAATCCTGGCTTGTATTTTTTCAATCCTATCTCTTAGGTAGAAAACAATATGTAGCTTATAGTTGGTTTCGGTCTGTCGAGTACGTGCAACATCAGGTGTTCCGCAAGTATCAATTATGGAACCGTTACTTTTTAATATATTTATAAATTATATTGTGGAAGTTTCTCAAACCGACTCTTTGCTCTATGCGGATGATCTCAAACTTTTTAGGGCTATTAGTTCCATAGCGGACTGCAATGCTAATTATAGTATAGACAATGTGGAACTCCAAAGACCCGTGACTTTCAAGGACCTTGGAGTAATTTTTGATAAAGAACTTTCCTTTGTACCACACATAAATAACATAATTTCTGAATTTTTTAAGATTTTGGAATTTCTATTCAGATCAAGAAGAGAGTTTACCAATACTGATACTCTAAAGTTACTTTACTTTGCTTATGTCTGGTCCAAACTTGAATACGCGTCACTTATCTGGAACACTCATTACGCAACTCATGTTAATAGCCTAGAAAGAGTACAAAGGCGATTTGTAAAATTATTGTGGTTCAAGTGTGATGGAATATACCCATCAATTGGTTTTCCACATATAGAACTCTTGAGTAGATTCTCTATGGGCACTCTTGAGAACAGGCGGGTTTGCTACTCTCAAATATTTTTGCATAATCTAATACATAACAAGATCAATTGCCCAGAATTTTTAAATAAATTACAATTTTGTGTCCCATTAAATACTCGGATAATGCAAACTTTTTATTTTCCCACTCCGCGCTCTAATAAACTTAAATTTTCTCCTCGATTCTCAACGTGTCATAATTACAACAAACATTGTCCATAAAAGATTTTTATAGCCATTGATTCTTTGTTTGTCTTTGGATTCTGTTTTTATATAGTTTTATTATTATGCTTATCTTATAATGTGTATTTTTATATTTCTTGTCATTGATATTTGTTTTTCTTTAGTTATAATATTACGTTATTTTTAGGAGTACTTTATATTTCTTTAATGTATATTGTACATATCTAATATTTTGTTTTCATGTATCCGTCCTGCTCTGTAAATGGGTTATACCTGTTGAGCAGTGTATGCTAAATATATAAATAAATAAATAAATAAATAAATAAATAAATACAATGTATGTATGGATAAGCCAATGGATAATATGTTCTTAGTAGATCATTTTCATTCAGCACATCTTCAGGTTGTAGAATTGCTAAACTAGCTTTGTTTAATTTTTCACAGGCAGAATCAATATGGACATCGAAAGATAATTTTGCATCAAGCTTTTCCATCATTTAGAATCAGTCTATTTCTGTGTCATTATATTCACCGACTTATCATATACCATTGTAATGATCTCTTGGAAATAAACATTTATTATTATTATTATTATTATTTGATTTTATGTATTAGCGTCATTGTGGGTAAAAGGTGAGCATCTCACAAGTTAATAAATTCACCCAATTCATCAATAACCGGTAAATTTTTCACACGATAAAACTCTTATGATAAGATCGTCATCTTAGTATTGAATGATGTTCCCCGGGTTATACGATATTTATTAAACCTGTTCAGTTCCCGATCTTTTTAGTTCTTTAAAGGAGGTGGTGGTGCGTGAAGCGTGTGTTTTTTAACTCTAGTTATAACAAGTCTGTCAAACGAAACCCCCCACCGGGTCTCAAATAAAATGTTATTATATTGAGAAATGGCTTAGCACAAGCAGCTGCTACGGATTATGCCTTTCAGATAGATATTACGGACGGTCGCGGCAAACTTGCCGTCTCTCTCCCTTATTACTTATAAATTCGTATGAGGAAAAGGGATAAATCACTTCGGACTTCCATTTAATACACAAGCTGCCATTGGTGAATAAAGCACTCTGAGTGAGTCTTTAGGTATTCATAATCACGGTCAAGCGATAGAGTTATAGATATGGCCATCACATTACAGAATGAGCGGCATTTAATCTTAAGCATTAATCGATTATTTCTTTAAGCTTACTAGTGTCAGTGTTCCTATGATTTTAGAAGATAAGTTTTGATATTAATCCTGGCTATATCTTTAATATTATTATTAAGGAACACAAACTACCTGGCACTAATACTAACATTTTTCATTCATTGTGAACATACAATTAATGTAAAGAGAACTATTCATATTTCATAATTTACTTAATAAAGCGAAAGTATCATTTCTAATTCTAGGCAGCTACTAATTCTCAGTGATAATAATTCCAATTTTGTTATTTTTTATAACCGTATATTTGTTTTTGTCATTAAATGAATACTTTTAAATAAATGCTGACACAGGGAAAGAACTGGAACTGCCAATGGGAGAATAATAATAATTCGTCCGAGAATATATCCTTCACAGGTCAGCAATGCAGTTAATAAATTCTCAATTTTATGATAAATTAAACTATCCGGAATTTTGGCCTGAAGGCACTATCTATAGAAGATTTAACTTTAAGAGAAAATCCACTCAACTATCAGGACAAAACTGGGAACATAAGAATGGCACAGAGGCAAGCAGTGATAAGCAAAACAGTTCAAATGGAATTTTTTTAGACGAAAACAAATTTCGCAGACATAAAGGGTATTAATATCTATTATTAGAATGTCAATGGTTTAAGAACAAAAATACCTGAACTTAGAAAAAATATTGCCATTAACTCTTATGATATCATTGTTATTACGGAACCGTTCGTTATCTCCAGATATTCTTACTTCAGAGCTTGGGTTTTATAACTACCAAGTTTTTAGAAAGGACATAGACTTATAAGCAACAGGAAAATCTCGAGGTGGTGGAGTGCTTGTGGCAGTGCATCATAAAATTAAAGCCCACGTTATTAAACATGACTATAATATACCTGCTGTGAAATTTGAAGAACTTTGGATCCTAATCAATTACAAAGGAATAGAAATGGTGTTAGGTGCAGTGTATTTACCGCCAACGTCACACAAAGACAGTTATCAGCTACATTGTGACTCAAAGAATATATGTCATCAATTTTTAATAATACAATGATATGTATTGTTGGTGATTACAATCTTCCAGAAATTAGCTGGCAAAATGATGATCTTGGTCTACTTTCGTATGGTCATAATCTCCTAGCTGACTGTCTGTTAGAACTACTTCCCTATTTAAACTTATTTCAACTCAACTCGATTACAAATGCTAATAATGTGATGCTTGACTTAGTTTTTTCTAATAATTCTACTTTGAATGTGCTCAGTGCTTTAGAGGAACTCATAAAATGTGATAAACATCATCCAGCAATCACTATCTTTATTAATTGTGGCCATTTATATGAACATCTGGAATATGAAGAGCTTTTATACAATTTAAGAAACAGTGATTGTAATGTCATAAAAGAATATCTTTTAAACGTTCACTGGGATCTGGTTTTAAATGCCGAAACAAATATTTCTGTGGAAGATGCAGTGCATCGACAAGTTTGTACCTAAAATTAAATTAAAAGTAATTTTAAATTTCCGATTTGGTTCGATGATGAGTTGAAACAAAATGTAATAAATACACGAGCAGCACACAGGAAATATAAAATTACAAAATGCCATAAAGATTATAAATATTTTAGCAAATTTCGAGCACTCTGTAAAGAGCAGTCAGCTAGGTGCTATAACTACTATATAAATAATGTACAAAACAATTTATTATTTACTCTAGAGTCTTCTGGGACTATGTAGGTGTTAAGAATAAAGAAGATCTCATTCCTAGTAATATTAAATATCTCGATAAAATTGCTGATAAATTCCTAGTAATATTAGATATCTCGATGAAATTGCTGATAAAGGGCTCCCAATAGCTAATGTATTTGGAAATTATTTTTCTTCTTTCTACTCAGACACCAACACTTACACTGCCACACTGAATTATAATCAATCACATTATAAGGTTAACTCTGTCAATATCAGCAGCTTTACCATAAATATATCTGAGGTTGTAAACAAACTGAAGAACCTTGATTGCAAAAAAGGGTCCGGTCCCGATGAGACATCTTCATATTTCTTAAAATCTAGTACATTTTCCATATCTAGACCTCTGTGGCTATTATTTAATAGATTTCTGTCAGAAGGAATTTTTTCAGCACTTTGGAAAAAATCATATATCGTTCCTATATCCTATACATAAAAAAACTGGCGACAAAGAAATGGTGACTAATTATAGAGCCATAACAAATATCTCTCATATACCTAAAATATTTGAATCAATTGTTAACGACTATTTGACAAGATAACTAAAGAACCTAATAAGTTCTAAACAGCATGGAGTTTGTCAAGGTCGATCATTCTTTGTTACTCAGAGAATTATTTCATTATGTTCATGGTAAGCTCCTTCAATGGTTAGAATCATACCTAAAAGATCGAGTCCAAACCGTTAAAATTAATAACTACTATTCAGATGAAATCAAGGTTATATCAGGTGTTCCTCTAGGAGCTCATTTGGCTCCATTACCATTTAATCCTTTACCAATGATGTTACTGATTGTTTCCTTCATGCTGAAGTATTGTTATATACTGATGATTTAAAAATATTTAAAGAAATTACCGATACCACCTCCGTTATAGAACTACAAGAAGACATTGAGAGATTTCAGAAATGGTGTAATAACAAAAAAATGACTCTTAAAGTCACAAAATGTAAATATATTCAGTTCAATCATTAAACACGTACTTCATAAAGGGTACACCTATTGATAATGTTGATAAAATACGTGATCTAGGAATTTACTTTGACTCTAAATTTACCTTTGTACATCACATCGAATGAATCTGTAATAAAGCTCTAAAAACTCTTGGATATATTAAAAGACAATGTATAGATTGTTCAATTATTTGGTTTCCATATTACCAGATACACATAGACAAAATTGAACGAGTGCAAAAAAGATTTCTGCGCTATATAGCATTTAAACTCGACATTCCCAGTGAGCAAATTTGCTATAATGAAATACTAACTCTTCTCAACACTCAGACTTTACAGCTACAGATAATTAACTCAGACATTATCTTGGCATATAAACTCTGTAATGGAATTATAGACAGTCCAGAACTGCTATCTATGTTAGACTTCTATGTACCCCAAAGACAACTAAGGGATTCATATACATTTCACATTTCAGATCACCGTTCCTTATACGGTGCAAATTTGGGTATCACCAGGATTATGAAAAATGCCAACACTATGCAACTAGATTTGTTCAATGTATCATTACATAAGTTAAGAAACAATCTGTTAATAAATAAGTCTAGGTAATATATACATTATTTGTTAATTATGTCATTTTACACTACACCAAACTGTAATATCCACTGTTATATATACATGTATTCATAGGGCTTCCCCGTAAATAAATAAATAAATAAAATTTAATTATATTCCGTATTCAAATACTGTTCACAAAGATAAGTGGATTGAACATCGTCACTGAAGCTGGGGGTATTCAATTTTGTGTATATAGATTGAACTTGAATTTAGTTTTTGCTCGGTCGTCCGCCGAGCACGCCCAGCGGACGGCCATAACGCGTGCCGGAACCAAATCTCGGATGTTTTATATACCGCCGGACCGGATGCATACTCTGAGTTGGACATGGGACATGCTTGTTGTCAGCAGCGAGAGCCACATGACGCATGGAGTAGGGATGTAGGATGGGAAGTGTAGGTGTTTTTGAGATGCTTCTTTTAAGTTTCCATGTTTCTTTTTAGTTTCCATCTTTTATCATCCGGTGGGAAGTGTAGGCGTTTGCAAGATGCTTCTTTTTAGTTCCGCTGCTTCTTTTAAGTTTCCATCTATCATCCACTATCTATCTATCTTAGCCAAACACCTTTTTAAATTTCGGTCAAAGATTATAATAATATATAACTTATATTATAAACGAGGACTGTGATCATCTGTATGTCTCGATTTTAATAATGTAGTTGTGAAACAGAATAGTTTGCTCGCTTCTGGCAGTCAACTCGTATGATGGATATGGAGTTGTTTCGAGCTGTCTCAACAGGGAGTTTTAAGATGCAAGAGTTAAGAGTTATATAGGTGGTTAATTTCTGAAGGTAACACTATATAGTTAAATATAATTAATATACATGTCTTTTAAATATGTCCATTAAATAACTAATTTTTAAAATGTCATTAACCTATAATATTTACTAAGCTGATTGATGTTTTTGTCAGATGATTTATTCAATTTCTTTAATCCAAGTTGTTATTTTTTACCCTTGTTATCATTTATAATCCCGCCATTCACTCGTCAGGGGATGATTCAGTATCTTTAATCTCGTTAAGGAGTAATACCTTTCCATCAGGTCCTATTCCACGTTCTAATCTGTTTATAGCCTAGCGGGAGTTTATGAAAGTTTGCTCTGGCACTACGCGCTGTACGCATTATTTAGTTTTCAAGAGGATTTCAGATATCTGAAGCGTCAAACGTGCTTTCAAACTCGGCTCTCTAAGTATCCACATTAGTGAACGTTCGCACGTTTAAATCCCACTCCAGATTAAAGTTTAAAAGAACCACAGATCTGTAAAGTTTTCGAATTATATCGTAAAAATATTGTAAACGCGACAGGTGTCAGAATTCCCGTCACCTTATGAAAGTTAAAGAGAATCAGTCTTGGTCCCCTGACCTCATTCCTATAAAGTATCAGGAACTGAGGAATGACGCACATTTACTTTTTATTTGAGTGAATTTTTGTGTATAGCAGGCATGTAGTGGCATCCCACATTTTCTGATTAAACAGTATTTGATAATAGCATGGCATTTGTCATAAACTATGGATATTTGGGATTAAAAGAAATGAATGGCATTCAAAAAACTATCACAAAAATAACTGATTGTTTGGTTGGTTGATTAGACAGCGTAAGGTAGGCATTGCTGCCACTTCCGAAATCCAATCTGTATATTTTTACATACTGCCGAACCGGCTGCATACACCGGATTGGACATGGGACATGTTTGTTGCCAGCAGCGAGAGCCGCATGACTTATGAGGTAAAAATACGGGATGGGCACTATCGACAGTATAGGTGTTTGTAAAAGGTACTTCTTTTAAGATTCCATGCTGCTTTTAAGTTTCCAGAGTTTTCGTTGCGTTGCCGTCGATTTTTTGCACCAGTAATTGGTGTCTTCTCGTTTTAAAAATCCTGTATTAGTGTATCCATTTTATTTATTTTTACAGACCTATGTGACGCTGCTGTAATAGTTCTTTTTTTAATTATTGTTATCTGTTTCGCGGTAAAGGAGCTTTTTACAGCGAGTTGCAAATTAGAAGGAGATCTGAAGAAATGCCTTGTATACCCGTTACGTGTATATTGGTTTGTTCATGTTTTTGTAGTAATTAATTTCGTTTGCTGTTTTCCATTAGAAAAGGTTTTTGGTTTAAGATTTTTAAGTACAAAATGACAAAATACCCAATACATAGTAGAAAACTTTTGAAAATTGATCGATAAATAATTAACTTAATTACTTAAATTTCTCTTAAAAAATCAATTATTTTATGTTTTGTAATTAAACAAATGATTTCTAAAATTCATATCATTGCCAAAAAAACTGCTAAGAATATTATATAGAATGTGCAACAATTATAAAAAGTGCAGTAAATCGGCGAAGAGTATAATAATGTTATTGACCATTATTATTTTTTGATTCACACTCATTGTACAAATAACAGAAATATTATGTAATTGCTATATTTTGAAATATAATTAATAAATCTCTATTTAATAGATTTGTTACGTTTCTCCTCAGAAAATTGGCTGTCTGCAAACGTTTTATGATCCATACACATTCCAACAGATAGTCCAACTCTAATTAAAATATTATATTGATCATTGTTTCTATGTTCTATAATTCATGATTTATGCAGAAAAGCCCAACTAAAATGTAGTGATTTTAGCAATTAGCTGGTAAAACAATTCTAGTTTTATCGTCTATTGATAGCATAGAAAGAAATTTATAACCACCTCATGCTTTCACTTTACGACCATTTTGGTCGATCAAACATGCAGTGAAGTCAGTCGTCAATGCCATGTTTACAGTCTACGAACTGGTGTAGTTTATTGTATTATTCAACCATTTTCCGATTGTTAAGTGTTTTTGAATTCTATTCATTTCAATTCAATATGCACTCCCCTTTAATTATTTGGGTAAATTTTAAATAGAAAAGAAAACGTTCATAATTATTATTTAATAAAAATTCCAAATACATTACTTGCGGTATAATCATATTTTATTACTTTATTGGGTATCTTGACGCAGCTATGCTACAATATCAAAAAATATCAATGAAAGAGAAATCTGCAGAAATAGGCTCATACAAGAGAAGACAGAATTGTTAATGAAACTATAGAAACTACTTTACACAGTATTTGTGGAAAGAATAGCTTTATATAATCGTCTTAATTAAAACTAGGTTGTATTTAAGGATTTTTATTAATCACACAGAAATACAATATACAAGATATCGAAACTACAATTTACAGTATGTCTCTCAGGTTTGGCGAAACTATAATTTCAGTGCCATTGTTAATGAAGTCTGTAAAACTCTCCATTTTAAAAATATAAAATTATTAAGAAACATTAAAATCAGCCCAGAATTCCCATGAAAAAATCGATCGATAACCGCATTTGGCATCGTCTTCTATCGAAATCTGCATTAAAAATTATTGTACAAAAATGTCCTAAAAAAATTTTCAGCTCAAGGACAACGACTAATCGCCTTTAGGCGCCGTCGCGCGTAAGTAACCAAACATTGGACTATTTTTTGAAAGCACCACGAAATTATTTTTTTCGAAAGTACTAGGAAGAGACTTGCACAGGGTGGAATTCTCATTCAGGATGTAGCGAGTAGCCATTTTAAGTGTAAAAATTTAAGAAAAAATCAATGGGACGGTTTTTCCAATTGAAGCCAAAATCCACATTTAATTGTGGTGGATGTCCGAACCACAAGAAGGTCCATCAAAATTAGTCCAAAAATTCAAATTCGAGGATTCGATTATGACGAACCCAAAATACCCTTAATCCAGGCCCAGGCGGGAATCGCCATAGTAGTCGCTTGAATGAGAGTCGGCGCCAAATAGGTATCTTTGGGTTCAATGCCGTTAGTACATTTTTCAAGCTGGAAAATCATTGAATTCATATATATAGCTACTCGAAGCATCCTGATCCCAATTACAAGCAAACAGAAAATTTCAGTGCAAAATTAAAGTGAATTAAATGAAGTGAATTTTCAAAACGTTCGACATACATTTTGCTATCATAATTAACTGGGAGTCTGAATACGTTAATCAAATGATAATTTTCTTTAATACACTAACCAGGTTGTGCTAAAAAATTAAAAAATTACGCTACAATATCTTTTAAGTACAAGATACAATTAAATCTTGAAGTCAATGTTTCATTTTATTACTTTAAATAAATAATGTTTTCCTCAAGACAGTACATTTGTATAGGAATAGTCTGCATTTCTCAATTACTAGATAAGTCAAATTTTCATAAACATTTAGGTAAAGAGTGTAAATAATAACAATTAAAATATTATATTTTCACAAAGAAAACAAATAGCTTACGAAATTACTCGTAGGCAAAAAATCCGATATAGAATAAAAACATTTATTTAATAAAAATTCTTTTAGTTTAATTTTAAACAAATTTTCATTCTTAATAAATTCTATTTCATCCAGTAACAAGTTTAAAGCTTTTGGCCCTAGAAAATGAAGAGATTTAGAAGTTATTTTTAAATTAGTAAAAGCAACATAAACATTATAATACTGGCTATTTAATATAAAATATTCTTGATTGTTAAATATATATACAGGGTGTAATCAGTTTCATGTCATTAAAAAAAAACTGGTAATGGGGACTGACTAGAAAAACAAAAAACCTTTATGACTTTTCCCTCTAGGGGCACTTTGAAAAACACTGATCTAGGTTAACATATTTAATATTATGGTAGACAACTATTGAGAACCAGTGCTTTTCTTGATCGATATACTTGTACTTCCCGATTATACAACTTTTAAATTGTCATAAGAAAGTGCTGGCCGGCACACGCGGTGTCAAAGGATCATCGACCGCCTTTGATGTACCGCCTCAACTGAACTGAGCTAAACATAAAGAGGTAAATAATTCGTTCTCTCTTCGTGCATAATTGCAAGCAAATAATGGCCATAAAGGTTAAAACAGAGCATTTCTTTACATGCGTGTCTTTTAATTTGGAACAAATTATTGGATTGTTTATAATTTAAAAAATTTAAATGTGGTTTATTAACATTTGTAACATAAATGAGTGTCCTGGGTTAAAAGCTTACCACCTACCTAAATGATTCAAAATCTCTGCATCTGTATCAATACACAGTTCGGTACGTCGAATTAAGTACATACGCACTTCGTTCAACACTAAACACTAAACTATCAACTAACGTTGTCAATAGAGAAAAATAAAATAAAAACTTGGTACAAAAGCCAAAAAGGAATACAAAAAGAACGAACAAGTAAGTTGTGTCTGTACGTAATCAAGAATTTGACAACTTGAACGGTAAGTCAATAAAATAAATCTTAACTATAAATACACAATGACGCGAAATTCAAAGATAACAAAAACAACGAACAGCGGGTTGGACGTGTGTACATAACGAAACATCGATAGTAACTAAAATATTGCACAAGGGAGAGTTAGAGTATAATTTTCTTCAGATCAGATCTAGATCTAAACCTACCTCAATATTCCAGCAGTTCTCAAAAATTTTTATTGAAAATTTGCGAAATTTTTGTTTATTTTTTTTCTCCAAAACTATGAGCATTAGACCCCATGTTATATAAGGTTTTTTTGTTTGTCTTGTCGTTCCCTACTACCAGTTTTTTTTAATGACAGGAAACTAATTACACCCTGTATATGGGCACATTTCAAAAATGAATACACCTGGTAAAGTTAAAATGTTATAATTTTTAAAAATTTCCCTGCAAGGATGGGTATTCTAAACACCGGCAATGCGTCTTAAATGTTTGGAAAACCATTGACTTAGTTTATTAAACAAGTATTGCCGTCCAGTTCTAAACTTTCACCTGTTTCATTTGAACCAATTAAAGAGATGTCATCAGCATATCGTAAAGTGATTATTAGTTGAAATGGAATCTAATTCATATACATATAGTAAAAATAGCACAGGACCCAAAACTGAGCCTTGTGGAACTCCTAACGTCAAATAAGACCATTCAGTAGTAATCATATCAAGACCATGTTTGCTACTAACACATTGTTTCCTATTCTCAAGAAAAGTTCTCAACAAATTTACTCGAATTATTCCTCGAATCCCATAATTATTTCGTTTGACCGATAACTTCTGATGGTATACGCAGTCGAATGCCCTACCGATGTCACAAAATATCCCAACAAGGCATTCGCCCGCTTTAAGAACATTGAATATATTTTCATAAAATGAGTGTACGGATGTAGTACCTAGTGATGCTGACCTCACAGCCCCACAAATTTTTTTTTATTTATGCTATGATTGGCAAAAATCATGTTGTATACTTAGGATTCGGATTCGAATTCAGAAATAGAAAATACTTAGAGATACATGGGTCTGGTTCGCTGGTCTGAACTTCTTTTTGTGGGGCTGCATTCTTAGTCAACATCTTATCTTTACCGAATCCAACGACACCTCATTTATAAAAAGCACTCCAGTAGTTTGGTCGCTATGATGGAATATCCATTCCATACCCACCCACATACATACATACATAGATTGTCAAAATCATAACCGTCCCTTTTCTTCTTTGCTGCAGTAGAGCAAAATACATGTATTAAATATAGGATATAAATAGATAGATAGATAGATAGATTCTTTATTAATTCCAAAGCCAATTACAGAAGCTGGATAGAATAAGGCAAAAATTGTAAATTACACAAACATACAAAGTAATGTATAACAAATATAAACAGCACAGTATAAACCAGTTGGTCGAAATAAATAAATGATAATATGATGTTACAATGTATATGATGTATACAACTAAACGAGTTAAAATTACATATACAAGTATTCATCCAGTCTATAAAAGCATTTATCAGCCAAATATGTTTTTAACCGTTTCTTAAATTCAAAAAAGTACTACTTTCTTTGATGTCAAGAGGTAAATTATTGTAAGCCTTAAGCCCAAGACTATTGGGGGAATTAGATGTTACATTTAATCTTCGAAATGGTATATGAAAAGAATTTTTTTGCCTAGTATTAATAGCGTGCACATTTTTGTTATACAAAAATCTATCCTTATTTTTTAATATATACAAACAAAGCTCATATATAAAAAGAGACGGCACTGATAAAATTTTATATTCCTTAAATATACTCTTACACGAGTGAGTATTTAATATACAGGTCATGCATCTTATAACCCTCTTTTGAGCTATAAAAACATTATGTGATGAAGTAGAGGCGCCCCAGAAGCATATTCCATAACGAAGTCTTAAATCGACTTAGCGTAATATAATTTTAGCAACTGATCAATATTTAATACATTTCTTATACTTCTGAACTGAAAGACTATGGAATTTAATTTGGATATAACACCTTCACAATGAATCTTCCAATTTAGACATTCATCCACGTGTATTCCTAAAAATTTTACATGCTCATCTTTACATGACAATATCTGAGTGTCTGTTTGCAATTCCAGATTGTCACATGTTTTTTTGTCTGTTGTGAAATCTCAGTACCTGAGTTTTATTAGTATTAAAATGAAGACTGTTGTGGCTAAACCATTCATTTAATTTATGTAATATTGTGTTACATTTGATTTTTAACGATTCTTCATTTTTGTCAGATATAATAATAGATGTATCGTCAGCGTAAATGGTGAAGTTAGCGGAAGTTGTCAAGGCATCAAGATCGTTCATATAAAGCAGGAATAACACCGGGCCCAAGATTGAGCTCTGTGGTACTCCTGTCCTAATATCGACATACTCTGAATTAACATATTCAACAGTGCTGGCTTCGTTATCAATAAGTGACACATATTGTTTACGATTAAGAAGATAACTCTTAATCCATTTCAATGATATGCCTCTTACACCATACATAGACAGCTTGGTGAGTAGTATTTCGTGATCGATGCAGTCGAATGCCCTGCTAAGGTCACAAAAGATCCCAAGAATAAGTAGCAATAGGATGATGAATGATCATAATACTTATATATTCTCTTTTCTTGTATTGCCTAGCCAATCTTTCATATCATTCTGATTACTTAATGCAGGAGTTGCTTTCGGTTTATCAATAGAAATACTTACCTTCTACAAATAATAATATCAAATCAGATTTTGTCATAAATTTTTCATGGTTAAGTATCTTATATTTCAGTACCATACTCCATCTAAATCTAAATTATTTTCCTTGGTCTCTGTTTTGATTTCTTCACTTTTGGGTAGATTTCGAAGAAATCCTACCTATTATAGAACCCTGATTACGCAAATTTCCGAAAATGGGTTACAACAGACATGATTTCCTTATTTCGACTAAACTTTGTCGGTATGCACATATATGGAGACAACATCTAAATTAACTTCATAAATGGAAGTGAATCGCCCTCAATTCATCTTGATTTTTTTTTAAATTGAGCTGTTTTTGGCAAGGTGTTGCGAATAATAAGAGGATCATAATAGATCTACATACTTACATATTACATTTAGCCGTTTTTGAAAATCCTAATGTAATAATAGGTCGATCAAAATATTGCATTGTAATTTGTGTTAAGTGTGTATTCTTTTTTGTAAAAACAGAAATTAGGGCAAGAAGGCTTGAGAAATATTACAGAATTATTGTATGAGAAATCGATATTTTAAATTAAATCTTAACTTGATAAGGAACTAAACTGCATATATTTGAAGCAACGATTTGAGTTATGCAGTAATTTTCCTTTACTAAAATTTATTATCAAACATGCAGCGCTAGTTAGCGAGTTTAATAGTAATTCTTAATAAACGCTAAGTTTAATCTACAGGTAAGAAAAGGGAAGTAGGATAAACCTCTATAAATTAGGCCAGTATAACATTCTGCTTTGCCCCAGGAGGCCGAGTTTTTCATTTCATGCATCTACATAATGCTATCCTGCCGTATTATAAATGGGTTTTATGAATCCTGAAATAGGCACTCTTCCATTTATGTGATAATTAACTAAAATACAAATTGAAATTAGTTGTTGACTGGAAGTTTATATACTCTTTATGGACTGAAATATTATATCCTAAATATATATATAATGGGGTTATTTGTCTTATATGGCATATCTATTTTAATATATTCTCGTTTACCCCTGTCAAAATACCAGTTAATAAAACGAAGGCGAAGGCATACCTTTAAAATGGATCAAATGAATTGCCAGACGGGATTCGTTTGGCCTTGTTTTTTGAAGGTAATTAATGTTGTCTTCTAAATTAACTATATAATTTAAAGTAAGCTTTGAGTTTAGAATTTCAATTAATTAACTATTGCTTGAAAGGTATTTATTCAGCTGTGTATTGGTTCGTTTCAAAACGTAATTTGGTAGAGCAAATTGTAGTGTAATGAAAATTTGGAACGCCTCAAATGATATTATTTTTTCATTTAACATGAAGCTTTATTTGCAATTTTTTTATTGTTATAAATGTCTTCGATGAAAGGAATTTGAGTTGTTTTTCCGCGTCATCACATATTGATGAGGCCCGGCGGTGCCAACAGTTTGCCATTTGCGTTAAATTAGTGACCTCATACAATATATTATTCAGGCTGTGTATATTTCAACGAATTAAGAAGTGTGTTTTATTTGCACCTATAATTAGTGCAGTATATCGAAGAGTTTAAATGATACAATTGGAAAATTGCTTGCGCAGTACGCGATCCGTATTCACTTAGCCAAGCATCCATGGTGCGTAGTGACGCGGAAATTGTAGGGCTGGGCGGGTCAAGCTTGGGTCCACATAACAATAGTGTAAGAAAACAATAAAAACTACAACTCCTTTTGCCGTACGGTAAATTAAAAATGGCAATAACAATAATATAACTATCCCAAAAGAGGTTTGCAAAACAATTAAAACTTAAGACTTGTTCAATGAATAATTTTGGTATTTGATACGGGGAAAAAATTACCGCTGCGTCGAAAATTAGGGAATTTAGAAACTAGGGTTAAAATATTGTTTTGATTGTCGAAGAAGAATTTTAGAAAACAAATTGATGAAACAAAAAAGACGAAAAGAGACAAACAGAAGAGAAGAAAAGGGACAGAAAAAACTTGAAAAAGCTAAATAGATAGATTGTAGAAAGAAGAAGCATAGAGTAGATACTAATTAGCTTAGAGGAAAGTGTGGCTATAGCAGGTGCCAGAATATGGACAACACCTGGTATGGCAGGGTGTGATTAATCTAAACGGGTGCATTATGCTGTTTGATTTGGGTTATGCTGCATATTGTATGATGCATGTGTTGTTTCCCATCTTGTAAATGGTCTTGTACTGTTAGGTGGTGTATGAATAAAATAAAATATTAATGGTCTATCGCCCAGTTTGGAAGAATATTTCTGAGAAATATCTTGGACCTAGTCAGATAGTGGAGAGGTTATTGCAATTGGTACATAGTCGAGGTGTTAGGTGCATGAAAAAGAGCTTTCTAAAAATATCTGCATATATGTATGCATGTATATATGCATGCATATTATTATGTGTATCTCAAAACTGGCCGAACCAATTTTGAAAAAATTTGACACACGAGTAATATTGGCACCTCAAATAAAACGAAAATGTTTTGGTGCCTATCAGATGATGCTTAGTGCTCTTTTAGCACAGACTTCTTCAACAAAATATTCATTTTTAATGTCTCACTCGAAAGTAGATGTAATTTTGATTTCAACAACATATCGCACTTCATTATTTCTGTTTCTTTTCTGCAAAAAAAGAAGAATAAGCCCGGTTATTAACTGAATTAACGAATTTTTTTAATCATTTGATAAAGATGTTCCAGCTACTTCGAGTAACTGCTCATTTTAATTACTAGAACTAATTGTATAGATTATATGAAATATGTGTGACAAACGAAGATCGAAGATCCAGAGACCATTCGTTTAAACCGAAAAGTTTACAACACTTTCACAGTTTTTCTAGTCTGGTTATATATAGTCCAGTCGCTAAAGTAAAAAATACACCAGAAGCTCGCAAAAAATGTTATCTGAGATTTTCTTTCAGTAACTGTTAGTGCGAGGACTAAACACCACAAAACTACAGAAATCAGTTCTGGGGGTGCCGCGCAACCCCCCTAAAAATCCAGCCCTTCGGTTAAAAAAGCCTTATTTTACTGATAACTCGTTAACTGTTGAAGATATAGAAAAATTGCTCATCATGAAAAAAAGCTTGACTAACCGCCTAAAAAGAAGTCCTCTTGTAATTTTCATGTATGCCATGGTTTTCAAAAAAATCGATATTGACAAAAATTGCAAAATTTGTATTTTTAATGTCCGCGAATTTCCGTTTATTTGAAATTTTTTGCGCGCAGCCTATAAAAAAAATTCAATTCCTCGAAAACCAAACAAGCTAGGAAGATAAATCAAAATGGGTTTTAAAGGGGATACAAAATACTCTCTTTTTTTGCCAATTTTGATGACTATTGATATTTATTAGTATATAAAAATTAACAATATAATACAGTTATTTCTTGATTTTTTGTGCATCTAACTATTCACAGACCCATAAAAAATAACTGTCTTAAATATAAGTTATAAATGCATTATCTTTTAGTTCAAGGTAGTACTTCAATGTAGAAAAAGTTAGGAATAAAAATATTTATATTTACAAATTTACCAGCATGTTGAAGTTAGCCAAAAAAACATCCAAAAAATGCTGCATATTCAATTTTTTCGGTGATATTTTTTTTATGCAATTTTTTAACTATTAAATGATTAGAAACCATAGTTATATGATATATAAACTGAAAACAATTTTTTTCAACTGAATTTTCAAGATGTTTGGGTCTTTTTTTAATTTTTAGTAAACAATAAAAAATTTGCCACGATTTGGCTAACTTCAACATGCTGGTAAATTTGTAAATGTGAGTATTTTTATTCCTAACTTTTCTGCATTGAAGTACTACCTTGAACTAAAAGATAATGAATTTATAACTTATATTAAAGTCAGCTATTTTTATGGGTCTGTGAATAGTTAAAAGTGCAAGAATTCAAGAGGTAACAATATTATATTGTTATTTTTATCTACTAATATATGTCAATATCCATCAAAAAAGGCATCACAAGAGAGTATTTTGATCCCTATTAAAGCCCATTTTGATATTTCTTCCTAGCTTGTTTGGTTTTCGAGCAATTCAACTTTTTCTATCGGCCTCTTGCAAAAAATTTCAAATAGACGAAATTTCGTATGCATTAAAATACAAATTTTTGCAATTTTTTTCAATATCGACTTTCTCGAAAATGATGGCATATACAAGAAAATTACAAGAGGATTCTTTTTTAGGAAATTAGTCAAGCTTTCCTTTTTATAATGAGCAATTTTTTTATATCTTCAAGGGTTAACGAGTTATTAGTAAAATAAGGCTTTTCTCACAGAAGAGGTGGTTTTTTGGGTGGGTTGCGCGGCACATGCAGAACTGATTTTTATAGTTTTGTGATGTATAGTCTCTCCACTAACAGTTACTGAAGGAAAATCTCAGATAATATTTTTTGTTATGGAAATCTTTATAATTATTGGACTAATAGGTCTAGTCGCAATAAATTAAAAAACAAGTTATCCGTTATGTAATTTCAAGGGAACTACACCTGTACAAAAGTTATTGGTCAGTTTGTTAAGTTGCAGAAAAACAATAAGTGTAAAAATGTAATGAAGCCTCAAAAGTCGACTATAACGTCGACTCTAGTAACGACTAAAATTTTGCATCTCGGCACAGATAGTAAGTAACTGACTGCGGTACTAAGTACACAACCAATACCGTTTCTTTTTATTGGTCAAGGAGGTATTCACAGTCAGTAAAGTCCTACTACAACTCAGATATGTCTCATAATTGTCATATTAAAAATATCCTCAATTTACTAACAGTATGTCAGGTGTCCTTCCTTGACAATTTTATTAAATACACTTCAAATATTAATGGGAAAATGTCATCAGTTGAGGACAATGAAACAACTTTATTTTTTGGTCAACTTTTCGTTTACTTACATTTCTTCTTTAGTAAACGAAACGTTGGCGAAAGAATAAAGTTGTTTTATTGTCGTGAACCGATGATATGTTCCCAACTTTACACTATCGATGAAAAACAATTTCCAATTGACTCTAAAGACTAGTTTCTTCATCATTTTCTTAGTTAACTTCTATAATATTCTTAATTATGGCATTATTGTGTGGATACGAATATATTAACGCGTTCAGTGCTATACAGGACCTATATGTTCCGCATCGGATCATCGTAAGGGACGGCGCCAAAATCATAATATTTCTGTATTTTGCGGACAATGTAAAATCATTATTTTTAGGAAATTTTTAAAGTTCTCGGTTGTCCTGTGATACATGCCGCATACTGAATTGATTTATGTAATAAAATTGACGGGACACTTATGACTCGCATCCTAGTATTGAAGTACTGCTTCATAAAAAAGTAAAATAAGTATTTACATATTGCGGAAATTGAGAGGGTAGTCCTGGTGGTTACTGTCTTAGCTGTTTCAACAAGGACCATGAAGTACCTATATTCACCATAAGTTTTTATTTTATTTTTTTTTCAAATTTGTGTAAACATATCATAATGTTATGTGTATAAGTGAACATAAGTTACACTGTGTGATTACCACTAAGAAATTGTTTACTTTAGAATTTTTTTTTTTACTTTCTAGTAATGCATAATTTATTTAAGAAACAAGCTAACCGTTATGCTTTTTTCCGATTACTGTACTTTTTACATAATTGTTCCACATTCTATAGGATACTCTTCGCAAATTGTCTGTGAATAATATTAGTTTTAGACATTTTTAGTTTAATTACAAAATATTTAAATTATATATATAAAAACAACACTTTTATTTAAAAAAAATTACAACTTTTCATTTATTGATTGATTTTGTTCAAAGACAATATGGTTCTTCCTCTAGCTAGCGCTAACTTACTGTCCAAATTTCAATACAGTCGGACATTTAGTTCTTAAGTTATCGTGCTTACAAGACAAGTTATCGTGACGGACGGACAGACAGACGTTCGGACATTTTAAAAGTTGTTCAGAATTCGATCACCAACAACACAGTGATATGAACATTTTTTCTCTACCAGCAATATTACGTGTAATAGAAATGTGCCGATCGAATGCAATATACTCTTCGTTTTGTATTTGCGAAGAGTATAATAATAGGTGCAATCTCAAAGATATTTATGTCCTGCTTTCGCACCTTCTAGACTAACATTTTATACTAACGTATTTCAAAATTTTCGTATTCTACATAGTCGAAATTTTAATATTTTCATGTGGTAAGGTAGTTATAAAAAGAAAAATAATAATTAGGAAGAGAAAGAAGATAACTAAAATCGGATGGCTCTATTGATAGTGCCTGGGGGAAACAGGTTGGGGGCTCTTTTGTTGTAATAGCACTTCTTAAACATGAAGAAACATATCCGTATTATTCGATCTAAAATATTAACCTCGAAATAAATCCATAGAGACCTATCGTAACATTATAAAATTCCTATTTCAAAGACATTTATATTAACCAACACAAAACTGACGGTTATTATAAAAATGACAGCTTCATCTGGACAATGACCGTTTTATACACCTACAAACCTATATGTCACATGAGATGGATGTTTTTCTTACCTGTATATTGACCTGTTTCTAAAGAATTTTTAAAATGGTTTCCTTCTATTTTCCTCCTCATTAAACTTTTATATAATATATTATAGTCGATAGAAAGGTAGATTAATTTCTCAGAAAAGGCAATATTAATAAGAAACGAAGCAATAACCTCGTCTAAACTACTCTACTATTTTTAATATTTAGAGAATATATAATACAGTGTGCACCTAAAGAAATGCTACATTTTGTCACTATATCAAAATTTATGACGTCATTGGTTTTTGAGTTATGACGTCATCATACATTTTTTTTAATGGAAACAGACATTTTCATTTACTATTTTTGGTGTTATATTCCTTTAGCTTTCTGGTCATAAATTTTGGTATAGTTACAAAATGTAGGATTTACAAAACTAAAATCGACCTGTCCGAGGATTTTTTTGACAAATGGCACATACGAAAGTTATAAATTTTGTGTGTTTCTTTAGTTTTACACTAATTATCCGCTACACTATATATTGTTTATTTTTTTACTTAACACGTTCTTTTGATACAGTAAGCCACAAGTTACTACTAGATAAACTAGGAAATTATGGAATTCGCGATCCAGCCTTAACCTGGATAGAGTCGTATTTAAGGGAAAGAACACAATCCGTCGTTTTGAGAGATGCCGGAAAAATCGCTATGTCTAACTCTCCAACGGTTTCCACAGATGTTCCGCAAGGGAGTATTATATAACATATTGTTATGAATTACACCCCCTTGGAACTGGAGATGATACGCCTATGCCTACTAATAGTGACTGGAAAGACTCTAGAAAGAGCCATGGACTTGTCTAGAATGTGGTGGAAGAAGATTCTGGTTCAATCTAGAGGTAATTTCATATACAAGGCGCGATTACCGGCGCAGAAGAAGAAGTTTATTAAAGAGGAAGTTTATAGAAGTGACGTTCGGTAAAAAGTGAGGTTAAATAAGAAGTAAATAAAGTTTATTTTGAAGTATTGTATAGACAGTAGATTATTAAATAAAGTGTTAGTGGTTTATCTCTTGTTGAAATTATTTAGAACCCACGGATTCACACAGGGTGTTTCCAAAAAGGCGAATAACCGCAACAATATAAATTTTCATGAAAAATTGTAAACCCCCTCTTTCGCTTACAGTATCATTCTATATCAGATTCGGTGGTTACTATTTTGCTTTTTTGGCCACCCCTCTAGAGGGGTTGAGAACCACCCCAAGTAAAAAGCGGTAATTTCGAAAAGGTAAATTATTTGTACTCGGTATCAGAAACTGAATGCAACAAGAATCATGAAAATCCATTCATTATAACTGGGTTCCGAGGTAAAAACCTAATTGCACTCGCTATGGTTTTGAAGGAAAGTTGAAACTGGTCAACTGATGCTTTTAAATTTTTTAATACAGAACTGTACCCACCTCAAACCTTTAATGTATGTATATCTATTTTATTTGATGAATAAAGTACATGTTTAAAATGACAGCCAGTCACCTCCTGACAATAAGTAAGTCGATCTTTGAATTTTCAGATGACATATTGTATGACAGGGCTTATTTTGTGAATTTATTTGGCCAGCCTTTTTTAAAGTCTGTAATATTGTCTGGTCGATTAACATACACTTTTGGTTTCAAATAGCCGCATAAATGTTAATTAAGAGGCGTCAAATCGGGGAGTTCGAGGTGGCTATAATAGCTCCATGTCTTCCTATCCACCTGTCAGGGAAAACTTGTTTTAAATAATGTCTGACTGTACATGAATAGTGCGGTGGAGCTCCATCTTGTTGGTACCAAATACTACTTCATTTAGATGAGCATCAGGAAAATGTAAATTCAATATAGGCACTAAAAAATTGTGTGCGAGCCTCCATCCATTGACGATTATCTCTGCTCCAATATCGACAGTTCTTGCAGTTTACTGTTCCATTTAATTGAAAACCTATGTTGTTTATAAACTACAATTCTGCTTGCATTCTGTTCAATATTAAGTCACAGAATTGTTCCCTTGGATCACGATCATCTCATTTAACCCTTGAACTAACTTCTTCTCATTACGTGGCGAAAAATATTTGGAGCTGCTCCAACAAAACGTAATTACAGAACTTGTCGCACTGTATCCAAACGGTGAAAACCCTAAATGTATCGGAAAACTCCATATGGTTTCAACAGGATGGCGCAGCACCACATTATTCGGTAATAGTACGTAATTATTTAAACGAAATTTTCCCACGCAGATGGATTGGTAGACGCGGATCAATAGAATGCCCAGCTAGATCTTCGGACCTAACCCCATTGGATTATTTTTTATGGGGTTACCTTAAATCCAAAGTTTATTTTAATAGACCGAACAATATTCAGGACTTAAAAGACAGAATTACTTACGAAATTGGAAGAATTGGACCCGAAACAATTATCAACGTTTTGCAAGAATTTCAGTTTCGACTTGGACATTATCAAGAAGCAAATGACGCGCAACTTGAACATTTAATCTAATTATTTTTTGCTGTATTCTTAAATTCTTGTATTTTTGTTTTATTACATTGTTATAAGTAGTTAAAATTTTTTTCTCGATAATTTCGTCATGCAATCCGCCCTAGAACTTAACGTACTGTATGCAGAAAAATGTGCTCTTTCAAATGACATTTTAAAAAATAGGGGTTGCCATTTAAAAAAAAAATGGCGATGACGTCATAACTTTAAAAAAATATTTGCAGCACTTTTTTTTTAAATAAACAGATTGAGAAATGTATTTAAAAATCGACGGGTCTGAGCGAATTTTTGTCACTTGTTTTGTAACTATTTTAATGAATTTATTCCACTTTTTACGTGCTCACTGTATATATTCGTAACAATTCAAAGTCTTTCACCTGTTGAATAGTTTTATTTCCAAACCGAATAAAGAGGCTAGCAAAGTAATTTGCACTTAAGGATGAAACGATAAGAAAGTTTCACTATTTATAATTAAATGGTTAGTTGTAAAATATTGGTGATGCCAAGTATATTTGGATTCCTACTTTTTGTAACAAATTTGAAGATCGATTAAACAGAATGGCACTAAAATCTGCCTAGAAAATTGTAAACAGTATTCGATCAGTTGCAATCAGCAACGCCGGATTTCAAATTTTACTCGCTGAAAGTGGGCGTCAAAAATTCCCTTTGCTTGTGAATATATTTTAACCAATTCTCGTCATGCTTACCTTTAAACCCACAGGTGACTTCGCAGGTAAAATATAAAATGAGAAACCTATGTATTCCACCACTAATTGCCTCTATTGATTAATGGCTACACAATAACAGTTGCCTTTAAAACCTATGAGTTATGAATTAAATGAATTTTAATTTCTTTTCCCCAATTTATAATAAACTTGTGGTTTGCGTCGCGTGTGCAGGTGTTTGCCGGGTGATGCGTGTGTACGTTTGCGTGCTTTCGTTTATTACAACAATATCACTGAAAATTGATTCCGAATTACGTAAATAATTCCCTCCGGCCACAGAATGATTTTATTCTGTTATATTTTCATGGTTTCTGTTTACTAAACACGCACAACTGGGTGTAGACTGCACCATTTTATCCCTTTAATTGTGTGTCGTGCGACTATGTACTTACAATGCGTAAGTTCTCGATGTAGAATTAGAGGGATTTTTATGTGGAAAAGGAATTATCGAACATTTGATGATTACTTTGGCATAAAATAAATGTTATCGTAGATCTGTTTATGAGTACGGGAGAAAAAAGTCTGTGCTAAACTTTAACCGACAATTCTAAGAGGGATATTCTCAATTTGACCGTATGTTATTACTTTCACAACCACGTAATGGACAAGAGGTATATTTTAATGTTCGTTCATTCATTATTATTAGTGTAGGCAAATTAGCCTTTGTGTTTAAAAAGTTTACCGACTGAATGGATTTTCAGGAAACTTTTTTGTAGCGTACATATTTTCCGAGTTTTCAACAGTTTTTCACGATCAAAGTGCTACATGCATTTTGATCATATCAATGCACATAATCTCTGAAATTATGATTATTTCATACATATTTTAAGTACAAGCAATGAAGGCAAAAATCTGTAAAAACCTAACAAAAATTAATAAAAGGATCATCTCTGGGATTTAAGTAGGTAATAAATAATTTGGAGAATCAGATGATGCATTCTTTGTATTTCCAAGTTTCGTAAAAATTCAAAGAAATTTTGAAAAACTTTTTGATTTTCGTTTTTTTGCTCTAGCAGCCAAAATAATGAAAATAGAGAAAAAAGTTTTCGAAAAAGCTGAAGCTCGTGTTTTTCTCTACAAAGTCATTTGGGAGATAAATCCAGTTTTCCACTTATAGTTTTGAGCCGCTCCGAAATGCGCGGAAAATGAGAATTCTCCGGGAGTTTCGTACGACCGGACACATCGATCGCTAATTTTTACTATTCAGAGCCGCTAAAAAAATGAAAATAACATACAATATAGAGAAAGGTCTCAGCTTCAATGTGTAACTAATCACAAAATTCATACAAATTTTGATCATGTTGTTAGAAAATGGCTTATAAAACTTTATAAAGTTGATTTATTCATATCTTTGAGATTTATGCATCCTCCCTATTTCTCCCGCAACAACAGGTGTTTTTTCACTGCATGGATTCCATTCCACGAACTTTTATATATATTTCGTGAAAATCTCATTGAAGAATGTTAAGAAACAAATAAGTTGTATATGTTTTACTGTATAATTGTGCATTTCTGAACGTGTATGAATAATGTAGACAAATTCAAAAAGTACTGTACGCATTTAAAAAACTCTAAAGTCATCCGAAAGAATATATTTTATTGTACTTATAATCCAAGAATTAAGACTGTGCTATTATTATTAATTAAGATATAGCGAACTGAACTCCAAAATTTGGAGGTGATTGATCGATGAGAAATATACCCTCTACTTTGATCGCAAGGCATATTTTTCCAACAAAACTAATTGTAATAAAATATTAATTGGATTAATATATCATATAATAATAGATCAGCAAAATGAACTGTCATTCTAACGACTCCCGGCAAAGATATGAATAAATCTGTGGATCAACTGTACAAAATTTACTAAGCCATCTTCTAACACTTTTTCTCTGTAATAATTTTTTTTATGAATTTTGTTGTTTTCATTTTATTTAGGGGCTCTGAATAGAGAGAATTATCGATCGATGAGTCCGGTTGCACGAAAGAGAAAGGGACGAGCTACAACTTTTATTTTAACTGAATCTTCATGATTGTAGGGGATTATACAGATACTAGTTTAATCTTCATGGCCGTAGGGGACTGTGTGGATGCTAGTGTTAGAATGAGAATTTTGAAATAAGAAATTAGATAAATTCATTTTAGGATTTTAATTTGCTAGCATAACCAGAAATCAGGTTATCGAAAGAATGCAAAGGTTTCATTATTATTTTTACACATAGTTTTTCTTTTAGTTAGTATAGATAGTTATTTTTTCTATCTGCAAAATCCCATGAGGAATATGTTTCTATATAATTATAGGCAAACAAATAATAATTTACTTTTAAACATGCTTGCTCTACTTATATCCCCCTCTTCACAATCTCCCACCGCCTACCCCGTCAACGAAATCATCTCTTTCAGATGTCATTACAATACATACGTGTAATAACTATCAAGTGAATATCTCTATTTTATTTTATCAACACCTTTAAGTGGAGGTGGTAGTGGTGGGGAGCGGATTGAAAAATGTTTGAGAGAAATCTGAAAGCCTTGGCTTCTAGTATATACAACAAATCTCAAGTTTCTGTACTCTTACCAGCTTCCTTTACTCACGTTCCCCTATTCATGTCTACTTACCCCCCACCCTTGCAACGGAATCATGTCAAAATATGATCTAATTCCAGATGTCGTTAATACATACGTGTACCAAAGTTCAAGTGAAAATCTCTATTTAATTTTATTAGCCCTTTTAATATGGGAGTGTGGATGGTGGAGGGGTTAGATGGAGAATATTGTAAAAAATCCGAGATCTTGGCCAAATCCCATGTTTCTGTGTTTCTGTACTCTTACCAGCTTGCTTTACGTATTTTCTCCAATTTACCCCTATTTAACCTCCAACCCTTCATCGGAATTGTCTCAAAATATAACCCAATTACAGATTTCATTATAGTACATACATGTGCCAGATTTCAAGTGAGTGGGAATGGTGGATTGGTTGAAAAAGGTTAGAACAAATCTGAGGCTTGGCTTCTAGTATATACATCTTATCCCAAGCTGTACTTTTATCAGCTTGCTTTACTTATTTTCTCCTATTTAACCGTATTTAACCCCCAACCCTTCAATGGAATCATTTCAAAATATAATCTAGTTCCAAGTGTCGTTATAATATAAATGTGTACCAAATTTCAAAGGTATGTCTCAATTTTATTTTATCAACCCTTCAATAAAGGAGTAGGGATGGTGGAGGGGGGGAGATGAAAAATAATATTAAGAAATCTGAGGCGCTGGTATCTAGTATATACACGAAATCCCAAATGTTTGTACTTTATCTGCTTGCTTTAATTATTTTCCCTTATTTACCCTTCACCGGATATGTTCAAAAATCAATCCAGTTCCAGGTCTCGTTATAATACATACGTGTATAAAATTATCAATAAAAATAATTACAGACAGACCGACAGTCAGACAGACACACAGATTTTTTTTTCGCTCAAATTTAAAATGTCGACGTTTCATGACATTCCTATTTCAACAAAAAAAATTTACAAACTTTTTTTCGATTACTATAATCCACTACCTGGATGTGGAAGTAATTAAAGTCATTTAAAAGTTTTTAATGATTTTGCTTGTGACTTTGTCATCTTCAGTAATAATTAACCCTTCGTAATTACTTTCAACTCAAAATCTGATAAGCCTCTCACCTAATTCACCGACGACAGAAAATAAACAAATTATTTATAAGTAGTCAATAAATATTACAACAACTCTCGCTTTATGTTAGAAAGTGGTTGTAATATGTTATGAACTACATTTGGGATTTTGCTAGCAAAGCCAAATGGGAATATGAATTTCACTTAGCATCTTCTGATGTGGCTTGCTGAGTACACTTGCTTGATAGATTCCATCTTGTTATTTCAATTAACTATTCACACTCCTTACGTAAAGGGTTGCTCTATTTCCATAATAAACATTTGACAGTCGAAATTCATCTTGATATTTGCAAAAATAATGTACTCCAAAGTATTCGAAGGAATATTCATTACTTCCACATCCACGTAGTGGATTGGAAGTATAGTAATCGAAAAAAAATTTTCAAAAAATTTTATTCGTGAAATAGGTTTAGAATGTCATGAAACGTCGAGATTTTAAATTTGGACGAAAAAAAATTTCTGTCTGTCGGTCTGTCTGCCTGTCTCTCTGTCTGTCTGTCTGTAACTTTTTTTTTTGTCCGCACGTTTTCTCCGGAACGGTTTAAGATATTGACTTGAAATTTTGTACACGTATATATTATAGCGAGATCTGGAACTGGATTGTCTTTTGAGGATGTCCGGTGAAGGGTTGGGGGTTAAATAGGGGAAAATAAGTAAAGCAAGCTTGTAAGAGTACAGAAACTTGAAATTCAGTGTATGTACTAGAAGTTAAGGCCTCAGATTTTTTACAATATTTTTCAACCCCCACCACCCCTGCCCCATTAATGGGGTTGATAAAATAAAGTTGAGATATTCATTTGAAATTTCGTACACGTATGTATTATAACGACGTCTGGAATTAGGTTATATTTTGAGATGATTCCGTTGAAGGGTTGGGGGTTATTTAGGGGTAAATAGGGGGAAATAAGTAAAACAAGCTGGTATGAGTACAGAAACTTGAAATTCGGTGTATGTACTAGAAGCCAAGGCCTCAGATTTTTTAATAATAAATTTCAGCCCCCTACCACCCCTACTCCATTATTCAAGGGGTTGATAAAATAAAATTTAGATATTCACATGAAATTTAGTACGCATATGTATTATAACGACATCTGGAACTAGATTATATTTTGAGATGATTCCGTTGAAGGGTTGGGGGTTAAATAGGGGTATATAGGGGAAAATAAATAAAGCAAGCTGATAAAAGTACAGAAATTTGGGATTTGGTGTATATACTAGAAGCGACGGTCTCTGGTTTTTTTATTTGTATTTTCCATCTCCCCACCAACCCCACTCTCTTATTAAAAGAGTTGATAAAATTAAATTTAAATTTTCACTTGAAATTTGGTACATTTATGTATTATAACTATAGCTGAAACTAGATTATATTTTGACATGATTGCGTTGAAGGAGTGGGGGTTATATAGGGGTAAATAGGGGAAAATAAGTAAAGCAAGCTGGTAAGACTACAGAAACTTGAAATTCGGTGTATTTACTAGAAGCCAAGGTCTCAGATTATTTATAATATTTTTCAACCCCCGCCACCCCTACTTCATTATTAAAATGGTTGATAAAATAGAGAGATATTCATTTGAAATTTGGTACACGTATGAATTATAATGACATCTGGAACTAGATTATACTTCGAGATGATTCCGTTGAAGGATTGGGGGTTATTTAGGGGTAAATAGGGGGAAATAAGTAAAGCAAGTTGGTATGAGTACAGAAACTTAAAATTCGGTGTATGTACTAGAAGCCAAGGCCTCAGATTTTTTAATAATATATTTCAGCCCCCCACCACCCCTACTCCATTATTCAAGGAATTGATAAAATAAAATTGAGATATTCACACAAAATTTAGTACGCATATGCATTATAACGACATCTGGAACTAGATTATATTTTGAGATGATTCTGTTGAAGGGTTGGGGGTTAAATAGAGGTATATAAGGGAAAATAAGTAAAGCAAGCTGGTAAAAGTACACAAATTTGTGATTTGGTGTATATACAAGAAGCGAAGGTCTCAGGTTTTTTATTAGTATTTTACATCCCCCCACTCCCTTATTGATAAAAGTTGATAAAATTAAATTTAAATTTTCGCCTGAAATTTGGTATATTTATGTATTATAACTATATCTGAAAGTAGATTATATTTTGACATGATTGCGTTGAAGGAGTGGGGGTAAGTAGAGGTAAATAGGGAAAAATAAGTAAAGCAAGCTGGTAAGAGTACTGCAACTTGAATTTCGGTGTATGTCCTACAAGCCAAGGCCTCAGATTTTTTAATGATATTTTTCAATCCTTCCACTACGTATGTATTATAACGACATCTGGAACTAGATTATATTTTGGGATGATTCCGTAGAAGGGAATAAGTAAATCAAGCTAGTAAGCGTACAGAAATTTGGGATTCGGTGTATATACTAGAAACCAAGGCCTCAGATTTCTTTCTAATATTTTTCAAACTCCACCACCTCCGCTTCATTATTAATGGGATTGATAATATCAAATTGAGATATTCATTTGAAAGTTAGTACACATATGTATTGTAGTGACATCTGATTGAGATGACTCCATTGAAGGAGTCGGAGGTGGTAGGTTGTGAATAGTGGAAAATAAGTAGGGTAAACTAGAAACTTCATTTTTAGCGTATATGGTAGAAACCAACTCCTCAAACTTTTCTATTACATCTGCCCCGAATATTATTAAAATTCTATGGCCAATAATTTCCACATACTAGAGTGCAAATGTAGTCAAGATGTTTCCTTTAAAGAGACTTGGATGAAGAATCTGGATGTGGAAGTAGTGATTCCTTAGGCAGCGGTTTTTTTAGGATAATATCATAATAAGTAATCGTTAAATAAGCTTAATAGGGTTAAACTTACTCACGATTTTATGTTGTTTATATGCATAAAATCAAAAACATTGAAATAAAATGTAAAATAAATAAGAACACGTAAAATTGAGAATATTGTGAGTCCAATTTTTTTTTTAATTTTCATTTTACTGTAGTGTTAAGAGAAACATGTTTTTATTTTTTTATATTTTATTTGACTTCGTATCAACCTAACGACAAAAAATAAGAAATTAGATATTGCATCATATTTACATCAATTGCAACATGCAAATTAATATTGTTTAACGTATTAACTAATTTATGTATTGGATTTAATGGGATTACGGACGTAAAGGCATCTACATAACGGTTTATATCAAACATTAAAACTACAAAACGTTTATAATTTCAGTAATTATAATTTGACAATTGAATCACATAAAGCTGTATCTATTTGGTGAATAATGCTTCCCAATTAATTATAATTTTAATTTGAATAATATTCGTTTAAATATTTACAGCGTAGATTGATTAAAAACAACATTTTCATATGGTACAAATCCAAACGAGAGCAAATTCAAACAAAATGATGATTTCTAATTAATGTTTTGATTAAATGTATTGATTTGAATTCAAAATCATGCAGATAATCAACAGTATGCAATATATAAGAAGGCAGGTTCGGCAATTTTTTAATATATTTTCCATAACAGTGTGACACGGTGAATAGAGATTTTGTATTAAAGAAATAAAAAAAAATTGTACATCTTTGTAAGGAATTGAAGAATCACATGATGATCGCATGGATAGTAAAGACTTCTTCGGTACAGTAACAGGACTACACGTAAACTTAAACTCAAGATTTTGTCAATCGCAGATTCCACTGGTACGTCAAGAACTGACCAGAATCAAGACAATTGAAGCTTAACGCCAATACTGCAAAAAGATTTTTGACTTACTCGGTCATTGACTGAAAGCAGGATAACGAACGCATCGCAAAGCTGAAATCAAAAGTAGAGGCAGTAATACGAAAGCTAGAAACTGACAAAGCTACTAAGGTCGATAATTACATGGCCAAGTCTTTGAAGACGGAGTGAGAATTCTTTAGAGAATAGGTATGCTGAAAAATATCGAAGATAGTAGTCAGACCCGATGACTACGAACCTGAATTTTCATGTCCGATATCTTCGATAACCACAAGTTTCTGGCTTCAATAACACTCTCCATGCCATATCAAATAATACTATATATTCGTTAACTCAGACATTTACATTATTTAATTCGGCAAATAAATCCTAAACAAGCAGGTTTTGTTAAAGGAGATGTTAGTACAGAACAAATACTGAAAGTGCCACAACTTATGAAGAAACATTATGAAAAATAGGGGGAATAAATTATATTGCTTTGGCACTTGAAATTTATATGTGCAAGATTTCCACTTCCAGAAATAAGTTTCCAATGTGCAAATGGCAGCTGCATTCTCAAAACCACTCCTATACGTAACGCCGTGGTTTTTCATATTTTGACTAGAAATAGTTGGTTCCCCAGAAAATCTTATATTAATTGATAATATTTTACATAAAATTCACTACCAATAAGGTCCTACGCATATTTCTGATAAGTGCAATGGTCTTCGAGCAATGAGCCATCAAACTAGGTTGTTGAACCTAGACCGGAAGGCGCTTCGTATGTTATCAATATCAAAAATCAGCAATAAGTGGTAAATGACATGTGAGACCTTCGATGACAGCCACACTTTTTTCTTCATTTTATGCAATAAATAATAGAAGAAATATTCAAAATGATTGGTTTACTTTCCATCAATGACTAATTCTATACTAATTAAGTAAATACCTAATATACGAACAGTCAGAAATTTGTTTTTACGCGAGTCTAGTTCGCATATAAAAATTATTAAAGCTTTAACAGTTTCGACGGAATATAGTACAAGCTTACAGCAACCAAGGTAGTAAATGATAGAAGGCCAACATCCGTGTGGTAACGTCCATAATAGCGCAATCAATAGATAGAAGGGTATACCAAAATGTATACCCGGAAACAAAAAATATGGTTGTATAGAAAAAAAAGAGAGATTTGTGATTCGATGAACGCAATCTGAAGAGTCGTAACCTGAAAATTTTGAAAATTTGAAAAATACAGTTTTTCGTAAATAAAAACACTAAGTATTAGTTTAATCCAAAAAAAATTGAATGAGAAAGTAGTAAATGCTAAAATATCTTTCGATTACTATTTTCTTAAGTATCATTTGTGATAACACTTTTCGAAATATATCGAAAAATTTAAAAATATCTTTTGTTTTTCGAGATGTATCGATTTTTCGAAAGAAGTATGTTCTCGAAAATCGGATAGACTTACTCCACGGAGGATTCTACATCTACAGTAACGATCTTGGGCTCATTTTCTTTATAAGAAGTTGTACTATCATGCTGTGAAAGAATTGTAACGGTTTTATTAATTTTGAGGTTAAATAAATGGCGTTAAAATAATTGCATTTTTTTAGGTTAGGTTTTAATTTAAAATAATTTTGACAATTTCAATTTTACAGAAACGGTTTATAGGGAAATCGATAACTGGCAGTTTTAACGAATTAACGAAGAGAAATTTTTGTCCTACGACTTTCTGTAGCCCAGAAATTTGCAATCGAGATCGTTATAGACGGAGAGCTGGTTACATAAAAAAAAATTGCAATAGTTACTGATTCCTACTAAAAAAGGATCCTTTAGCATAACCAAGTACAAATCGTACTGTCTGCCAGCGAGATCCCGCGGCTTAAACCAGGGGCGGGGGATCAAAAATGTCAAATTTCGGTATTAAAAATTTTACAAGGTACATGAGTCATAACTCCGAAAACAGCCTTTACTTATCCTTAAGAAATGCGGAAAATTGTTGGCACACAGTTTGCTAGTAGCGAAAGTGGCGGCGGAGGGCGACAAAGTGTCGTAAAATTTTGAAAAAGGAACTCATCAGTACATGCATGCGAATTCATTGTATGTTATATTTATATATTTAAAACGCCATATGCAAAATTGCAGAGAAAGAAACTATGGCTAAAACCGCGGCAGACGGTTATAAAAGGGGCGCGGTCGCTCGAGCGTTCTCATGAAAAATATCAGTTTAAATGGTTTGATGGGCCGGAACTGCTAAGTACAGTAAAAGATGTGACTGATGAAGAGATCGACAGTAAAATATTTTTGTACATATATCATAGTCTATTTTTTCGTTCAAATATGTAAAAATTCAATTATGTTTTCGGAGGACTGAGTTTGTAACAGCGAGGATCAGCAATATTATGTGTCAGATGCATATAGCGAAGCCGAATAATATATGTATTATCAGATATTACTTTCTTTAAATAAAAATACAAATACATTTAATTAAATACAATTTCTTATTTATTGTTACGCGTTTCCGCCTCTTAGGAAACACCCTGTATGAATCCGTGGGTTTCAAAATAATTTCAACAAGAGATAAACAACAATACTTTATTTAGTAATTTACTGATTACGCAATGACAATACTTCTAACCTCACTTTCGTTACCAAACTCCACTTTAATAGAACTTCCCCTCTTGCGCCACTAATCGTGCCTTATATACTCTAAAATTGCCTCCAGAATTATCCAGAACACAATCGAAAATCTTCTCCCACCATATTCTAGAAAACTCGATCTCTTTCTACAAGTTTCCAGTCACTATTAGGCATCGACGCATCATAGGGGGGTGGTAATGCATAACATTATTTATAATTGATCGGTCACCTTCGATGAGGGCGCTTCTTACACGACACTTCCATCTGCTACTCTATAAACTTATAAAAATCAAATTACTTTGGCATTTTTAAAAAGTTTAAAGTAATAAAATTGAGATTCCCGCATGTATACTACAATCAATTTTTAATCCTTTTTCTATACCTAAATGTAAGGTTCGCTGAGAACGCTCGAGCGACCGTACGCTTTTTATAACCGTCTGCCGCGGTTTTAGCCATAGTTTTTTTGTCTGCCAGCATGTACCTGTGATTTTTTTTCAAAACTTTACGACACTTTGCCGCCCTCTGTCGGCACTCTCGCCACTAGCAAACCATCTGCCAACAATTTTCCGTATTTCTTAAGGACAAGTATAAGCTGTTTTCGTAATTATAATACATGTACCTTGTAAAATTTTTAGTACCGAAATTTGACATTTTTGACCCCCCACTCCTGGTTTAAGCCACGGGATCTCGCTGGCAGACAAGACGATTTGTACTTGGCTACGCTAAAGGATCCTTTTCCAATAGGAATCAATCGTGTACCTGATGTAAACTTTTTTTATGCAGTCAGTTCTTAGACTATTAATGTAGAATCCTCAGATTTTTCGACACCTATTTTTCGAAAAAAAACGATAAATCTCAAAAATAAAGGAAATGAAATTTTTCAAAAACATGCTTTTCGGTTTGCCGAGACCCATACTTACGGTAGATAGTAAGTATTTAAACGTAAACTTTTTCGGTTAGAGTTAAGTTTTTTTTCTATTTACGAAAAACAGATTTTTTTCAACTTTTCAATTTTTTCGCCACTTCAGATTGCGTCCAACGAATCACAAATCTTTCTAAGAATTTTGTTTTCTATACAACCGTATTTTTTGTTTCCGGGTTTGGTAAATTTAACAATAGGCCGTGAGAGGTTGATTGGGCTATAAGTTAAAGCAAGTCGACCTTTAACAATCTTGCCGTTGCACCTTTTTTTACTACATTCGCATCCTTAGTAAGCAATGTTGTCAATCATTGGGTAATTATCCAAAATTTGGGTATTGTTAGTATATTGAAAGTGAATTGTTGGGATTATATTTCAGGGACAGCTCATCTCAATAACAAACACAAAAAAATACGTCCCTGAAACGTCTGTTATCGTACCCTTCCATTTTGTAGACAAAGTAACTAAAAAGAAAATAGTATAGAGCACAGTTAATGATATGGAAAATAACAGGTGACAAATGACGAAGAAAACGCCATCTAAAACGTTAGGTTGATGTTATTAAAAAATTGTTGGTGTCACCTTACGCCTAACATACAACCACGACATGTTATATGGTGCTGTTAAATATGCCATACAGCGAAGGGACAGCCACTTGTATTATTTATATCTGGCTAATGGAGAAATCCAATGCAAAAAAACACAAAACGTTTGTTAACACGTGAATGGAAAGAAGTAGAGCAAAGTAATACACGGTTTTTATTAAGTGTATATTGCTCTAAATATCTTTCATGTCTTCCCATGTCGATCTTCGATTTAGAATTAGAATAAAGCCTCTACATATAAGGCAATAATATTTTTTCCACGTTTGTCGATATTCACAAATTTTCAGGTAAAATAAAACATTTGAATGCAAACCGAGTTGGTATTTTCGAGTCCACTTATTTACGTAAATATAGCAATAAGCAACAATACCGGCTCAATGTCTATCAAGAGTAGATTTAAGAAGGAAATACCATTTTAAAACGGGCGATTGAACAGGGCAAATATCCATTGTGATGTTTGCAATAGAGGTATACGTTTTCGTCTTGCAATTTAACTCAGTGTACTGCGAATTTTAAGTAGCTATTGAATTGTTTAGTCAACTTTGTGGTCCCCATTGTTATTGATTGTACATGTTTACTCGATCCGGGAGTTCATTGTGTGTTATTCAACAATTAACTAATAAATAAATCTCTGCCAGTAAATAAAAGAATCTCGCTTGCTATTGATGCTGCACAACTGCACGGCCGTTGTGTTCAGAAATTTAAATTGAATTCTGTATTAAACCAATAGTGAAAAGTTTGTTTTCTACATATAGAAACTGTGATGAATTATCAATGTCAAGTTCGTTCAATATTTTGCGGTATTTTATACATATTTTTTTCATTGTTTTATTGGTTTCTAAAACAGATGAATCTAATTACAACAGCAATAAAGTTACGTACTAAATATATTGACACAGATTCAGATACAGATGTAATACATTTTGATTTTACAAAAGCATTCAACAGGCTTAATTATAACATTCTTATTAAGAAACTGTCCAATATTGAAATGTCACCGAATCTTACACACTTTTTAAAATCGTACTTCTCAAATAGAAAACAGTACGTCGCATTTAATGGATTTAGGTCTAATGATTGTTCTGGTGTACCTCAGGGATCTGTTCTTGGGCCACTCCTGTTTAATATATTCATCAATGATATATGATATGAACTATATGTTCATTTTTTGATGTACGCAGATGACCTCAAGCTACTACATTGAACCTCTGACATAAATTACTGCAGTAAATTACAAAATAATATATCTAAACTCAGCACTTGGTGTGTCGAGAAAAGTCTCACATTAAACGTGCAAAAATGTAACGTGATTACATTTTCCATGAAGGATGTTCATTTTACATTTAACTGCTCTCTAGAAAACGAACCATTAACTCAACCGTCCTAGTTTAAAGACCTTTTGACAAAAACTAAGCTTTGTCAATTGAATAGAACACTTGGTTTTATTATACGCAATGGGCGTGATTTCTCAAATATATCAACGTTAAAACTATTATGTTCTTCTTTTTTGCGATCTAAACTAGAGTATGCGTCTCTTGCTTGATAGCCCTGCTATAACACTTATAGTTTTAAATTAGAAAATATGCAACACCACTTTCTTAAATTTCTATATCTAAAATCTCAGAGTATATACCCACCAATTGGTTTTTTACAAAGCGATTTACTTCAAATGTGTGAAAGACATAACAACTTTGCCATAAATGTCTTAAAAAAGGTGATTCATTATGATATTGACTGTAGTGAGATACTACAGAGACTTAATTTCCATATTTTGCGAATAAATTCAAGACAAAACCAAACTTTCTATCTTGCTATAGCCCGGACTAATACTTAAAAGTTTTCACCAATTTACAACATGTGCTCTAGCAATAACCCTAGCCAGTGTGTAATCGACATCTTTAATAAATAGGAGATTCTGTCTAAATTATATATGTATTTTTTCTCTCTTTTTATTGTAAATAAATTCAATTCTCTGTTCTCTCTAATATTTATATTTTCTATAGTTGTATGTGTTGTTTCCCATCTTCTAAATGGTCTTGTACTGTTCGATGGTGTATAAATAAAAAAATAAATAAATAAAGATATTTTAATAATAACAATGTTACGGTCTATTTTCGCATCTGTGCATTTAAATCTAAATATCGCAATTGTTCCAATGTTATCATTTTAGTTGAGTCCACATTAACCTCACAAGCGCGGTTAGTCATAGTATAACTGGTTGCCTACTGTTACGCTCCATGCAGGCCACGCGTAACGATGAAATTCAGAAGACCATCAAGACGATGCTGACAACGTGATGCTAGCATCACGGAAGGTGTTCGTTAATTTCTTAGGGAAGGGAGTTCTAAACGTCCGGTTTTAACCTTCTCGGGACTGTTACCGTAGATTAAACTTATTCTTTTATTAATGGAAATACGAAATGCGATATTATGTGACGGAAATAAACGTCGTTAGGGAGTTGTGGCTTACGCACTTTGAACATACCCATGAAGAGATTCTGCCATCCTTGGATTGCGAATTTTAAGTTTGCTCCATTTAATTGGAATATGGTGTTCTACCCGACGAATGAAATAGTGCCTTTATTTGATGTTGGAGTATCGTTCTTTTGGGAGTATTTTGCTGATTTTACAGTTACTGTTCAGTAGTTTTAACGTAACTTTCTAATTCAGTATACTTTAGGTCATATGTAATATATAGTAGTAGCTAAAGTTTTATTATTTTTAAGTTATCGTACATCTTGTGTTAGGTTAAGTGTGGGCCACACATTTAGGCATATTTTTTGTGAGAAATACTATTTCTGTGGGATATTGAGATAGCCGTACCTAAATTTGAATATTAAATCTATTTCGCTTACCTGTTTTCACCAGTGTACAACCACCACACCCCAATTCTTCGAAGCCACTCTTAAGGACCTATCTAGTCTGCCGTGTGAGCCCCTTTCGCAACCTAAATAATGCAGAGAGGGGACTGAACGTAAAATACGAACATTTTGTTCAGGGGAAGAGGTGACCACCCTACCTTGCAGTAGCTGATACATCAGCCTCCACCTTTGAAATTAAAATTGGTACTATTCCGCGTTATACCTGGGGTCCCCTGCAACAACAATAACAACAAAGTCTTTACTAGGAAAGCCTACGTCCCATCCCTAAAGCTAAGCCTAGCCAAAGCTCTTCAACTTAACCTTATCTAACCTAAGATACTTGAAAAAAGAGAAACCAGGCTATAATTTCCGAAGGTTTTGGACCTGCTGAATCCGAATTGCTCCATCACATCTGGCTTTCGAGAGATTCTAACATAAAAGTGGAGATAACCCGATATTTTGGTATATTTGTGGTCATGTTACATCAGGAGGTACTTTTTCTCCACAAAATTATATACCGCATCTGAATATCTTTTTTCCTCTCCGAAAAATCGTTTGTTGAAGAAAAATTGAACAATAAATATTAAGGTTTATGTCTGGTAAATGTTGAACGTTTTTATATTCCAATATTTAAATTTATTGTTTTTCACTGAAGGCGATTTTTTTTTATTCTTCCGTCTTCTGAAGTATCACCAAATGCTACTCAATTTCCGAATATCCACTAATATCTCATAATGCAACTAACAATTTCTTGGACAGGAGAAAGATATTGGAAAAATTCAAAATGGATCCTGAAGAGGAACAGTAGTACTTTCAGATGCTGTAACTAGTGTGGAGAAAAATTATCTATTGATATAACATATCCTCAAACGTAGGGAAGAACCGGGATCTTTCTAGGTTAGAATATCTCGAAAACCTGACATGATGGAGCAATTCTAGGGTCGGATTCAGATTCGGTGCATCAAGAATCTTCTGAAAAGTAAAGCCTAGAATTGCAAGCCTGGTGCGTTAAGTATAAAAAGTATATTTTGCCACAAGGCGCTTGGTTTGGATTGCAGCAAATACCAACGTTTTGTAGTAAAATGTGGTTTGATGAAAGCTGGATTCAGTGCGCATTGAATTCTGCGAATTCCAAGTTGTCGAAGAGTTTTCCTCGTCATTACCGGAAGTACCAACCTGTTAACTTTAGCAATTGTCATTTAAAATATCGGTGAAGCTCCATTCTGACTGAACATTGTCAAATTGTAGTGCATTTTAGAAGAAATATTTTCTATAGCGTGGCCTTGCCGTGCTAAAAAGGAAGGTAAGCTGGAATAATAGATCATAGGAGGTCTATCAAAGCTTTGATAAAAAGAGGATGCGTTAGTTGTGAGTCTAATTAATTACTGGCGGACTATCACTTCGCGGCCTCCGACTATGTCTGCTGTCCCTTAGTAGAGGTCCTTTGCTACAGCTCTAGTAGCCTCATAGATAACTTAGCATAGTTATGATCTAGATTAATATTTATAACTACATTTTTCACTGTATTATTTTGTTATAAAAATTATAGTTAATTTTGATAACAATTTGTAACACATTTAATACTTGTTAAACAACTCAATACTCAGTATTGAGTAATTTATCTTACATTGGATAAACGTATTTCAATTGTTAATTGGCAATTAGTTCTAAGCAATAAAATGTGCAAATTACATTCACCTACCTACCCATGCATTATACATTTGACCCGAATACACATTATATCGTAGGAATAAATAACACTATTCCTTCCAAAGTTCTCCTTCTAGAAGACGGTTAGACAATAATACCATTATAACATCCACATTGTATAAAATGACTCTCATGGTCCCCTACGCACGTATAAAATACTTTTTACTATAGTTGGATGTCATTTCATTATGCCTTGGAAACCCTACGAACGCGTGAACTTCCTGTATTTAGGTCCTATTAGATGTCAACGAATGTAGTTATGCGTGGCAGGGTGTGTGCACTTCTATTGCCAAGGTCAAACCATGTTTAGTTTCTTCCCATCCGCTTGAGGTCGCTTACTACGCCGTTGCCATGACAACCTGCAGCACAACAACGGCTGCCATCCTGTCGGCTGTCAATGCTGTCATTTTGAATCAGTTATTCTATTGTCGATAACGTATTATCGTGTATTCTCAATATTAATCTGTGTTCAAAATTATTTACAAAATTCATTAATTGAAATAGTCTTTTTTAAGACTATTTAACAAAACAAGGTGGGTAACTGCGTTATTTTTATAATTACATTTTTTTTGTTCAATTTTAGGTTATAATATGGTGGGTGTATATTGTGCTGTAAATGGTTGCTGGGAACCCTATGGAGGTTCGGCGAAAAAACATCGTTTCCCTAATCCGGCAAAAAATCTGGATTTGTTTAATAAATGGCTTGCAATATGTGATAACGAGAGATTGTTACGAGAGTTTGTGACACCTGAAACAATTTATAGAAGTTGTAGAGTATGTCACAAACATTTTGACGACAATGATATGTTAACAAATGAAGTACTTAAGAGTACTGCCTTTCCCCACTTAAATTTAAGTAGTGAAGTTGTTCAAATAGTTTCAGCATGGGTCGATCAGCCTTCAACTTCAAAAACTTCACCAAGCACTCCACCTAGTAAGTCAATTTTTCTTTATAATTATGTATACATATGTCTAATATTATGTTGTATTTTATACAAAATGAAATCTTTTAGGAAGACCATCTGGATTACTTTCAGAAGTGAACGTAACTAGGACAGAAGATTTGACACCGAAAGCCAGACATTTATACGAAAGGGCCTGTTATTTCAAAAGGAGAACTGCGGCATCCATAAAATCAAAAAAGTCATTTAAAGAAAGATTAAATGAAGTCTCAAAACTATCAGAATCTGAAGTATTAGAAAGAGGTGTATCAAGTATGGGTGTAATAAGAACAAGGTTTTTCCAAAGCCAAATAGAAAATACAAAGAAAAAAACTAAGGGTCGCAGATATTCTTTAGAAGATAAAGTATTAGCTTTAGCTGTCTCTAAACAATGTGGAAGTGGCTATAAATTTTTATCTAAAATATTTGCATTACCCTCCAGAAAAACTGTAATGCGTTTACTTAATAGGATCCCAGTGCGTCCAGGCTTATGCGAACCAATATTTGATGTACTAAAGGCAGAGGTAAAAACATTTAAGGATCCACTTCAGAAATATTGTGTACTGATGTTTGATGAGATGAGTGTAAAACCTGGGTTATACTGGAATTCCTTTAATGGCAGTGTTGAAGGTTTCGAAGATTTTGGTTATAAAAGGACAAATCGTATAGCAAACCACGTGCAGGTAATCATTTTTAGTTTCATTTACAAAAATAGCTTGTATTTATGTACTGTTTTTGTTACATATTTTAGTTAAACTTTTGAATACCTATATATTTTTTACTTTTAGGTATATATGTTAAGAGGAATAAAAAGAAAATGGAAACAGCCAGTGTTTTACAATTTTGTTAGTGGAGCCACTAAATATCCTGATATAGCTCGAATAATAAAACTTATTATTAGAAAATGTTCAAGCATTGGTTTAGAAGTTGTCGCCACAGTCTGTGATCAAGTTAGAACCAACGAGGCTGCTATAAATTCTTTAATTGGTCAGACAAAGAGAACATATGAGCTGAAAAAGGAACCTTTTAATGGTGATTTCTTTGAAATTGATGACAGAAAAGTTGTTCCACTCTTTGACGCTCCACATTTAATAAAGGGTTTGAGAAATAATTTTATTAAATATAACGTTCAATTTACAATAGATGGAAAAACGTATGTTGGAAAATGGGACCATATCCTAAAAGCATATAAAATGGATCCCTACCTGGGCAGCTTGAGGACAATGCCAAAGTTAACTGACCGTCACATTAATCCAAGTCACAGAAATAAAATGAAGGTGTCATATTGCACACAAGTACTAAGCCGAACAGTTGCAGTCGCAATTAACCTTATGGCTATTTCAGGTATATTGTTGTTTGATAAATTTTTAAGATATGCTTATTGCATATACCAAACGTAACTAAAATTATTTCCTTCCTTTTAATTTTATGAAATTTTATGAGTATAAAAGAAAAATTTGACATTCACTATGTGCTGTATTTTTCGATTTAAATTTTTTTAAACCTCATTTTCTTTTGTAAATAATAATCTTAACTTACTAACTTTTTAAATAAAAAAAAATGGAAGATATCTACCTTCTCATAAAAATCAAGTTGCAGATAAATAAAAAATAGATGTGAGACCGATTTTAGGTCATCGCTGGTGTACTAAATAATATTTTCCTTAAAATTAACATATGTTTTATTTTTTTCTAATTTAGATATTATTAATTACAGGTACAAATGTTCAAACCGAAACGGAAATATTATCAATGGAAAAAGAGGCAACTGATACAGCGAAATTTTTAGAGTTCACTGATAACTTGTTCGACAGTGTAAATGGGCAGTCTATGATAGTAAATACCATTAAACCACTTCTAAGTGCAGTTCATGAAAATTCTGAACATTTCAAATTTTGGACCAAGGCTGTTGATGTGCTATCATCTGTAAAATATATAGCTGAAGATGGAAGCACAGTTGTTCCACCAAGTGTTGTAAATTTTATAAAAACGCTGAACAATTTTAAAACATATAGTATGTTAAGAAATGTTGGATTCGATAAACTTTTGCCTAGGACGTTTAACCAAGATCCAATTGAAAATTTTTTTGGAAAAATACGGCAAAGGGGGGCAAGGTACAATAATCCGACATGTATGTCATTTACTCCTTTTTACAAAAGCCTTTTGGTGAAAGATCTGACATCGAGTCACTCGATAGGAGCTAATTGTGAAGATGATGAGTCAGAAATTTTTATTACACTGCAACGATTCGTTTCACAGGTAAATTAAAAGGAGTTATAATGTCTAGGACCTAATTTTCATATCTTGCCTTAATCTGTTTTATATTTATTTCGTTAACTTACAGGGTTTATCTGAAGATGATGAAGAAATCGACGTCATTGATATTACTACAATACCGTCCACATTCACAAATAAGCTGAGACCGACAGAATTACAGGTGTTGAAATATGTTTGTGGATATTTGTTAAAAAAAGCACAAACATCATATAAGGACTGTCAGTGTGCAAAAATAATTTTGGAGGGTGAAGAACAAGGAAGTGGAGAATCCGATTATTTTATAAATATGAAAAAATATGATAATTCACAATTAAAATATGTAAGCGATTATTTTTTGTTTAAAATGACAGAAGCGTTGCACATAGTAAAATTTATTTTAAATAGAAAATTACATAAAGAAAAAGTATTTGCTTATATATATAAGGTGTTATATGAGAAAATAAATTTCACAAATTGTGAACATAATTCTAGTATAAAGAAAACAGTGTTTAGGTATTTTATTAAAACAGTGGGCCATAATTTTATAAAACAATTAAATAGGATATTGCATGGTCATGATAGAAGAACAATACCTACAAATGCCCCAAATGTTTTTATTCAGTGTAGGGATATATTTAAGAAATCTTACAATAAAAGGTAATGTGTCCATGTAATATGCATTTATTAATAAAATAATTCGTTTGTTAATAAATATGTAAATATTTATAGATTTTTTTTTGTTGGTCCTATATATTATAAGTTGTTCAAACAATTCCGTTTGATTAAAAAGTTTTTAATATATAGAAGGAATCATTCTTAAAATTTTCAGCAGTTACCGAATTTACTGAAAATTGGGTTTTGACCAATTTTCGGTCCCCCAAATGTCGGGATGACTCTACAGTAATCTCGCTTCACCTTTTAACTTGTATATCACCACATACATAGAAAATAATCAATTTTAGGAGGGGGTTGTATAGTGGATGTACGATCCTTCGGAGGAAATGTAAAGCTGTCGGTCCCTTGCCTTGCCTGCTTAACATTCTCTCTGATGGGTAGTATACCCACTAAACAATCCCCACCTAAAATTGGATACTGATTGGAGCTGATATACAAGCCTTTAGTCGGTGAGGCAAAATCGCTTTATTTCCCTGCAGGGTCCCCCGTCCAAGCACTAACAGCAATTGGTGTTGTTTAATTTTGTTGACTTCACTTACCCCCATTTCAATTTAATACTGCAATTTTCGGCCATACAATATTGTATAACAAGTTTATTTGTATTTAATTGTAAGTGAAGCACCAGTGTCTATGAAAAATATAGTTCTCGGTCAGAGAACGTTACATAACACCAATTTTCTGATGAGTAGTGGATACAAAATTATTTGAGAATATTGAAAATACCTATTTTGAGTTGTTGCTTGACAGTGACGTAACTGTCGAAACTGCAGTTACAATTTTGTGTAAATATAGTGGAAAAAACAGAAGGGTGCTACTTATTTTTGTTGAATTGCCAAATTTAAAATTCGCGCCACGTGTACATGTAGTTTCTTCCAGGCCGCAGGCGGCGCTAAAATACGGTTTCACTGATTTGTATTGGAGTGTCCTATCTACTTGTATTTTATCTATGATGCGTGGGGACAGACGTAATAAACACGATTACAGTATAACATTTCTTTTTTTAATGCGGTTTCAGGAGACACGTGGAATTGTTGATTTTGTGGGTCCACAACCTTTAAACGGTAATGTCAAAGGTAACCTGCAAATTGTTTTAAATCCAAAGTTTAGTGTTTTGATATTTTAATTTTTATAAGGTGAAGGTCAGGGAGCAGTGTAATTGCGCCGGCAAAACTTGCAACATTAATTTCTCGAAGTTAAGTTGTCAAAACTTACATCGAACGCAGTCTTTGATACAGATTTCTCCTGAGCTGCAAAAAAATACGATTCTTAAAGTGTGTTACGAAGTACGCAGATATCAGGAATGCCACAGATGGCAGACAATTTATGAATATTTATTATAACCATAAAATCTTGAAAATAATAGAATTTGATGAAGAAATATACGGTAATAAATTCCATAACTCTGCTGTTCGAAGCAGAATGAAGTAGGGAGTATGGTTCAAGTTAATGAGATGGGTTCTTATAAACGTGTTATTCTACTGCCTATTCCCAAGTCTTTATGTTCCCCCGTGCATGTTGACGGTTAGAATCCATTACGTTGTAAAACGTGGTAGATCGGTCTGATTTTCTACGAAACGCCAACAACAAAACAGAACTCTTCCAATAACACTAACCGAAAAATTTTAAATTTTATTTTGTATCGTTAACTTAAACCTCTTATTTGTATTGTTTTGGTCCCAGCTACGTCTAACATAGCCCTAAAAAAATTTGTTGGCTCTGAAAAATGTAATAACTGACCTTACTCACAGACTATGGTATAATTTTAATAAAAAAAACAATTAATTACATCATGCGAAAAAATATTTGCCATTTTGATATATATTTCAAATACATGTTATATAATATATATTTAATTAGAGTAGCTCTTTAATCAGAAAATTAATTATTCTTCTTGCGCTTCTTAGCCTGTCTCTTATAAGTTACTTCTGGAGCATCTCTTATACATGTCCAACAGTAGTCTGCTAACATCGCAGAAATCCATTTTTCCTGATATCTTTTTTCCATATTTTGAATATCCTGGTGGAATCACTCTTCATGCCCATCACTTACTGCACCACAGTTTTCTGGGAAATAATCTAGATGTGAATGTAGCAAATGGACTTTTAACGACATTGCATCCTAATTTCTGGTAGCAACAAAGAAAATTCCCAACAAGGTCTCTATAGTTTTCTGCTATTTTGTTACCGAGAAAGTGTGTTACCACCATTTTCAAGGAATTCAAAGCAGTTTTTCCATTACCTTCTAGAATGTTGTCAAATTCAGCATCTTTGAAAAGGTTCTTGATTTAAGGACCCATAAAAATTAATTTTCGCATCACTAAGTCTGGGAAATTTTTGTTTTAAATAACTGAAAGCACCTCCTTCTTTGTCCATAGCTTTCACCAAGTTTTTTAAAAGACCCAGTTTTATGTGGAGTGGTGGCAGCATTACCTTTTGAATCAACTGGTTCTAAACCAAGTCTTGGCGGCGACATTTTTATTTTGTAATGTTGTAATCGCGCTCGACTGTCCCACTCACAAAGAGAATAGCAATATTTGGCGTACTCTTGCAGCATACCAAGTAAGATAGCTATCGCTTTTAAGTTCCACAGATCTGCCACTTATACTTGGTATATTCTATAGGTTTGTAACAATACATTCATGTTACTGTAATTTTCCTTCATGGACAGCATGGGCGATTGGAATTGATGGAAATTTATTTGCATTGTGGATTAGCACAACCTTTAGACTAAGTTTCGAGGCGTCAGTAAAAAAGTCTCCAGTCACTAGGATCATGGGGAATATATAAAACACTCTTTAAACTGTCAATGTCCTTGCAAGCAACCAAGTCATTTTCCATTTTGAATAAAGGTATAAAATATTTTTGACGACTTCAATACATGGAAACTTTAACATTTTCTTGTAGTAAATTCCATTGTTGTAATGGAGATGCCAAATGCTCCGCTTTCGCCTTGGACAGTTCAAGGTCTCTTATAAGATCACTTAATTCGCGTTGTTTAATTTTGTGTGGTTCATCACTGGACACTTCGGCAGAGAAATCAGGATCTTGTTATGTTGATGGCTGGACTAAGACGTCATCTACATTATCATCCGATTGTTCGTCAGAATCAAGACTGTATTCTTGAAGTGGAATAGGACTAGGTAGTTCATGGGGGTATTGTATTACCATACTTTTTTTCTTGTTAATACTCTGTCTAATAGGAGGTATCACGCAAAAATAAGCATCGGCAACAAGATCCTTAGGTTCTCGCCAGATCATGGGCACAGCAAAAGCCATTGAACGTTCTCTTCCGCTTAGCCAACTGCAAAAATTGTTCGCACAATTGCAGCCACATATATAAGGTGTCATTTTTTGTTTTCATCTCCAATTGTACAACCAAAATACAACTGGTACGCCTTCTTAATTTTGGGAGTAAAATTATGCTTTTGACGCGCAGAAGTCAGTTCACCTCGAATATAACAAAAGTTGTTAGGTGTATTTACACAATCTCATGGCATATTTTCAAAATAGCACTATTTCAGGCACAAGGTACAAATACGACTACCTCAGAGTGAATATTAATTTTAGTGATAAATAAAGAGGAAGGTAGTTAGCACGGTCAGTATAGTATGTCTATTGTTCGTAGAATTCTAATTCTACCTGCTGTAACATTACTCTTAATTAAAATGTCTTAAGAGTATTTTCCATTTCATTTTAAATTTAAAATGATTGATTTATCTACCGTCGGCAGATTTTTGTCCAAAAAGGGGCACATTTTTCCCACAGTGCGTCATCGAGCAAAATGACTAGCTATGTCTCGAGAACATCAAAATTTAAATAATTATCAGTTTTATTCACGGATGAGTCGTTTCGGCGTAAATTCGATTTATGGTAGGGAAGGCCGATATCGATGTTGAGGAGATCAAACTGAAAAATTTTATTTTATTCCTACTGTTTTTTTTTTTTGTGAAGGCTCAATTACAGCGTTGGGTTTAGGAGTACACACATAGCTGGTGGTAGTTGACGCCGGTAGCTTAAATCCAGGTGAAGTATGAAAAAATGTAGAAAAAAAACATAACAACGCATCCCTATAGTATTCTGATGAAATGTTTAGTTGTAATGAAATATATAATATCAACTAAACCATTAACAATTTACTTAAAATTATAACTCAACGAAAAAATGGGTACCTATACTTAATTTTTTCCCAACTTTAGAAATAAGCAACATATTTTACAGAAGGTCAAATATACAAAGAACATTGTAAAATAGAAAAGACATTTTTCGTCATTTTTTGTTGTTGATTTCTATAAAAATAAACAACACATTTGACAAGAGTAACCTGGAAATAAAAGTAAACAATAGCATCGTAAAATGCCTACAAACCATTTTGTTGAACAAATTTGTTTTTTGATCATATATTATATACACTCTAATATTGACGTCGTTACTTCGACGTCTTAAAGACGTCTAAAGTAAGACGTCTTAAAGTCGTCTAAGGTAAGACATCTTTAAGACATCTCTATAAGGAATTAAGATGTTCAGACCAAAATAAGACATAATAAAGACGTCTTTAAGACGACTTGTGCTATCTGGGGGTGTACTTCTCAGCCTAATGCTGGAAACATTTAACCAATCCCTTGGATTTGCAATGTTCTTGGCATTAGATTTTGTGGACGAGTGGGAGAGAATTCACTCTATCCACCTTGAAATTTTAAAACGATAAGAATTTTCTGACGATGTCGCATGTCTGTAATAAGACTGTCTTTTGCATAAGGGTTGTTATCCCGACAGGAAGGCCTAGTGATACCGTGTTCCTCTTCAGATGAGTAGTGTGTCCGTGGCTACTCCGTGAATTCGTCAGTAAGGTTGGAGTGGCCATTGCCTTATATGCTTTTCCAACGAACTCAACATGGCCGCTCGTATATATATTTAGTGGGACAAATGGTGTGGCGGTGAGATATAAGGGATACGTCAGACACAACACCATTCACCCACCAGTGACAAGGTCACGAGAAACCTGATGGTAGAAGAAGAATGATGTATAAACTAGGCAGGAACGAAGCGAGTATACTCTGGCTAACGAATGTTAGGCGTTGCGTCATCACTCATTGAATGTATCACAGACATTGCATCTACGCGCAATGTAAATGCGTCTCTCACATGCTCGGCCGCCTTGAACCATATGCTTATAAGTGACGTACCAGTGATGACGCAACGTCTAACATTCGTTAGCCAGAGTATACCTCACTCTTTACTTGACGCACTCTACCCGTATCAGCACAATCCTAGGAGAGAGGCTAAGCAACGTAATGCTCGAGGAGGAAATAACTCATATACTGGAACATGCTTGTGCGTGTGTCTCCGTAGGGTGTAGAGTAAGTGTAGAGTACGTCGCAAATCATGTTGCGTGTTCAGATCCCGTCGGGGTCACCAATGTGGAGTTAGAAAATATTAGCGTTTCGGTCCGTGGCTACTCCGTGAACTTGTCAGTAAGGCTGGAGCAGCCACTGCCTTATACGTTTTTCCAACGAACTGAACATGGCCGCTCGTATATATACTTAGTGGGCCAAATGATGTGGCGGTGAGATATAAGGGAAACGTCACTCGCCACACCATTCCCCCACCAGTGAGAAAGTCACGAGAGACCTGATGGTAGAAGAAGAAGAACGATGGATAAACTGGACAGGAACGAAGCGAGTACGCCACCCTTCACTTGACGCACTCTACCCGCATCTGCACAATCCTAGGAGAGGGGCTAAGCAATACATTGCTCGAGGAGGAAATAACTCATATACTCGAACATGCTTGTGTGCGTGTCTCCGTAGGGTATAGAGTAGGTGTAGAGTACGTCGTAAATCATATTGCGTATTCAGATCACGTCGGGGTCACCAATGTGGAGTTAGAAAATATTAGCGTTTCGTTCCGTGGCTACTCCGTGAACTCGTCAGTAAGGCTGGAGTAGTCACTGCCTTATACGCTTTTCCAACGAACTCAACATGGCCGCTCGTATATATACTTAGTGGGCCAAATGATGTGGCGGTGAGATATAAGGGAAACGTCACATGCCACATAGTGGCCACTCCTTCCACTGATATAATAATAGGAATTATTTGGACATTTCGGAGTTTCCAAATCCGTTTTACTTCTATTGAGAGGTTCTGGTATTTGTTCGTTTTTCTTGTTCAGTTTTTACCAAGTTATGCCTAAATGGGATACCAACATCTATTATTGTAGCTATTTTGTTCTCTGTATCAATTAGGAGTAGGTCTGGACGGTTGAAGTCTACTGTTTTATCTGTGAGCACTGTGCGATCCCAATACAACAGAATTTCTTGGCCGTCAATGACAGCATCAGGTAAGTATTTATAGTGTGACTGCGGATTTTTGATAAAGTTGTATTTCAGGGCAAAATGATGATGTAACATTTTTGCAGCTTGATTGTGGCGCCCAAGATAATCACCATTTGCTAAAGCACTACATCCACCGTAATGTGCTCTATCGTTTTTCCAGACTGTCCACATTTTTTGTATTTATCCACTACGCTATCTTTTAATTATTATTATTATTACATATTACACATATTATTGTATCATTTAAATGCAGAATAAAGAAAGTATATGCATCGGTATGTATACACATACACAATATAGACTAGGTAAAAGGGAGTTTAAAAAAAATTAAAGCCTGGGTCTTCATCGCAAATATGTACCTCTCAATATGTATATCTGTTATACCAAAAATCCAACAGCTGAAAATTAGTGCGTCTATGTTTAATTGACAAGTAAAATTACGGAAAACGAGTTCTTAACTTGTATAAATATCTTTAGGTTTTATGAAAATGCGCCTGTGTTGTAGGTATTAAAAATATCTACAAAACGAGCCCAACCGCACAAAAGTCGATTAATTAGTTCTTTAACAAAATATAAAATACTGCTAAAAAACGCTTCTTAATTAATTTTAAGTTTAAAACTAATCAACGTAGACATAACAAACTTTGATTTCTGCGTAGAATAATTTTTTTTTCTTTTGGAAAACATTTGTTTAATAAAAAGAAACTTAGAACCATGAATACCTGAATTGTGCCGAATTTGAGCAAAAAGTTAATCAAATAGTCATTCGCACATTACAATCAAAACCTTTTGTTTAATATTTTGTTTAAATTTGCTGAAATCTCAAAACTTATTACGACAAAAGCATCATTATCCTCCGCTCTCCTACTTCGCTCGTGAAAACAAACAGTATTATTTAACGTCTAAATAGTTTATGAAGTAATCTCAGCGTCCTACCTTCTAATAAAAATTTACTTCCTGCATAAAGCTACATACATTCGTAAAGCAGAATAAAATATCATCTGCAAGCATGCATGGATTCTAAATTTAATACCAAGTATATGCAAATGCAATATTTACAGCACAGCTGAGTTTACAAACACATCTCAACATCTTATCCATTAGTGATGCACTTTGTAGAAATTCAGCCAACGTGGTATCTGGACTGCATATTAGTATTCCATCGAGGCATTGCAGCAGGTATTCAATTTTCACTATTTAGTTAGAGGAAGGTCTAATATGCATAAGTGGTTACCAGGGTTGTGTCTTATGTACTTTATCTGTGCTAGATATAAACATATTAGGTTCAGTGGTTTTACATATCTGAATAGCTTTGCCCTGCATAGACTACAACAATAAATTGTGACATTTTATAGGACCGTTGCTACGCTTCTATGAGATTAGAATAGAAAATTATTTATTCAGTAGAATATATTTTCTTATTGAGAATATAGCAGAATCGTTGGTAGAACCAAAAACGCACAATTGCATAAAAATACGTGACTGGTAAAAATTTTAATATACAGGGTGTTTCGTGAGTGACTGGCCATACGCTGATACACAACGCTAAGACGATTTAAGAATGACCTTTATTAGATCTCTAATGCCTCTCATTTCTGATATACAGCGTGTTTTCTATTTTTTGCCAAAATTTAAATCGGCCGTATTTTTTTAATGGCTGTAGCAAATTTTAGCAAATTTAATAGACATGTTTTACTAATAGAGGTTTACATAATTCAGTATCGAAAGCAAAACAAAAAAGTCAGGGCCTGAGCAAAACTAAGCATTTTGAATGCTTAGTTTTTCCTCAAAATAGAGAAAAAGGCGAAAAAGCGCTAAAATTCACATACAGACTGTCTATTTTACGAGGGCCACACCAAATATCTCGCTTAATATGTATTGTAGAAGAATAAAGTTTTAGAAACAGTTATCCCATTTTTTGTGAGCTATATTTCAGTAAAAAGAAATTTGAAATCCATAGCCTACTTTATGAGATATATTACAAAAACCTGAAAAATAGGAAAACCACAAACGGTTATAGCTTCCTTATTTGAGGAGATACGAAAAAAAGTTAAAGGAATGAAAGTTGACGGCAAAGACAATAAGAATAATAACGTGTAACAAAAAAATCGAAAAATGCAGTTGGCTTTGACATACGCTATTGTGCAGAAATGAAAAATACATATCTCAAAGTAAGCCATGACGTCATTAATTCCGTTATTTTTTTCTTATTTCAACGATATAAAACATGTCACAGAAATTTTAACCGATAGTGTCAATATTTAATATTTTACGAATACCACAATTCATATAATTGAATCGTAACAATCAGTTGTGCCATAATTAGTCAAAAACAATGGATACAGTTATTAATAAATTTGACAGATTGTCACTGTTGTATGTTGTATGTTGCGTTGTCGAGTTCTAAGACAAATTTTATATCAGTAATTATGGTGTACACCAATAATAACAAATTCGATATGATTAGCATTTATTGTCAGTGCAATTTTGACGCTGAGATGGCAGTCACGGTTTACGGAGATAGATTTCCAGATACTCCGCAGCCAAATCGAACTATGTTTAGGAAGTTAGTTCAAAATCTAAAAACGCACGGTTCATTTTAAAAAAAAGTAGTAAGGCGAGCGCATGTTGCGGTTAATGTAAGAAAAGTGAATAGAGTAATGAATTATGTTAACCAAAATGATGAAACCTCTTTGAGACAAATTCAGAGAAACTGTCGCATAAAAAAAGACAGTGCATGAAAAATATTGAAAAAAAACGGATTTCGATGCTACAAAATGAGGAAAGTTCAACATTTAAATGAGGGAGATAAGCCAAGGAGAGTAAGATTTTGTAGATGGTTATTAAATAAGAAAAGGAATGACGCGCTGATATGTAGCAAAATTCTTTGGTCGGACGAATCAAATTTTTCTAATAATGGATTTTTCAATAGAAATATGCATTATAAGTGGACACGAGAAAATACACATTGGTGCAGAGAGACTGCTTTCCAAGAAAGATTTTCTACGAATGTTTGGTTGGGTCTTTTAGGGACTAAAGTAATTGGACCTTATTTTTATGATGGCAAATTAACCGCTCGTAGATACCTTAATTTCCTGCAAAACGAATTTCAAGATTTTCTTTATGAATTAACAGTGGCAGAAAGATTAAATTATTCATATTTTCAACAAGATGGGGCTCCACCTCACACTGCTGTAATATGTACAAATTATTTAAATCAAGTTATGCCAGATAGCTGGATAGGCACCTATGGACCCATTCTATGGCCAGCTCGATCACCAGATATTACTCCCTTGGATTTTTTCGTCTGGGGTTACATTAAAGACAAGGTATTTCAAACTGCCCCTGAAAATATTGAGGACATCAAAACCAGAATTCGAAACGCATGTGAGGCAATTACTCCTGAAATGCTCCAAAATGTAATGCGTGACGTGTCTCGTAGAGCACGTTTATGTGTCAGAATGCATGGTGCACAATTTGAGCATTTGTAGTTAGAAAAATAAATACACACAATTTCTTTTCAATATAGTAGTAGGTAGTACTGTTATACATAGTTTTTCGTTTTTTTCTTTGGATGTTCGTTTTGTACTTGTATTTTTATTTATGAGATATTTATTGGTTTGTATTAAATTGTAATAAATAATTACGGAATTATAATTATTATAAAGTGAATTTTTACTATTATGGCACAGCTGATTGTTACGATTCAATTATATGAATTGTGGTATTCGTAAAATATTAAATATTGACACTATCGGTTAAAATTTCTGTGACATGTTTTATATCGTTGGAATGAGAAAAAAAATAACGGAATTAATGGCGTCATGGCCTACTTTGAGATATGTATTTTTCATTTTTGCACAATAGCGTATGTCAAAGCCAACTGCATTTTTCGATTTTTTTGTTACACGTTATTATTCTTATTGTCTTTGTCGTCAACTTTCATTCCTTTAACTTTTTCGTATCTCCTCAAATAAGGAAGCTATAACCGTTTGTGGTTTTCCTATTTTTCAGGTTTTTGTAATATATCTCATAAAGTAGGCTATGGATTTCAAATTTCTTTTTACTGAAATATAGCTCACAAAAAATGGGATAACTGTTTCCAAAACTTTATTCTTCTACAATAGATATTAAGCGAGATATTTGGTGTGGCCCTCGTAAAATAGACAGTCTGTATATAATAATAATAATAATAATAAACGGCTTTATTCAAAGATGTACATTTACAAGTACATTACAAATAGCAATTTACAAGGCGAAGTTTAGCCATGTGGCTATTCTTACACTTAACCTTATAAATCACTTACCTAACTAATTAAGTTAAAAATAAAACATTAAAATACAAAAATACAATACAATATTACAATAGTCCAATGCAATAGGCGGACGGTATACACTTTAAAAAATATATTTATGGAAATACTAAAAAATTAATTACTCAAAATTACTAAATAAAAAATCGATCATAAACACAGTGCAAAATGATGCCCAAGAATATATTCTAGTTTTTGTTGGAATTAATGAACCAGGCTTTGATTTTTTTATGGAAGATATTAACTGTCGATAGATTTTTGTATATGGGATCAATAGAGTTATATAAGGCTGCGGATGTGTATATGTATAAATTTTTCAAAAACCACCCTTTTTTAGAACTGTGGGGGGTGAAAATCATGTTTAGACAACCCAAATGCAAACTTTTTTTAGGTCTCATAGCTGTGAGAATTTTTCCATAAAACAGCGATTTTTTGACTAATTTGAAAGGTCTAAATCTTTGAACATCCATTAACAAAATTCAGAAGAGTCAGTTTAGATTTTTCCATTCTAGCTTAAATTTCTAATTGTTAAATAGACGTTTTTAGCCGGGCGCGCACACTCTCAATTTTTAATAAGTCGGTAAGGGTCAACTTTACAAAAAAATGACAAGAGACTTTCTCTGTTTAAAATGACCAAGAAAACCTGAAGAAAATTCATTCAGGCAAAAAGAGCGATTTTTTTAATTTGTTTTAAAAAAAATTGTTTAAAGAAATTGATGCCAGATTTTTGTGTGGCAAACTCTTGATCCTTATTCAGGAGCATGTCTCGAAAATAATTATGCAAAAAATTATAAAGAAAAGTAGCAAGAGTTTGTCGGACGAAAATCTGACTTTTAAACTAATTAAAAAAATCATATATTTTCACCCGAATGAATGGTTTTTAAATTTTAAACAAAAAAGGTTTCTCGTAATTTTTTCGTAAAGTGACCGTTTCCGACTTATAAACAATTGAAAGAGCGCCTCGTCTATTAGTAAATATCCCTTTAAGTGATAATTTGGAAAAATATAAATTTGTGTTTTTCTGTAAAAAAATTGCCTTTAATTCGGTTTTTCCTTTATTTATCTGCTATAAATGTGGACTGATAAATAATTATTTGAATGGGACAAATGGCGATTTTAACTTTATAATTATAGAAAAATGAAGTTATGCGAAATATCTCTTTTTATTAAAACAGTTTTTTTGCAGGCTATCAAAATAACTTAAATGTGATTTCCGTTTAATACTTTTTTAAATAAAAACTGTCTGTTTTATGATAAGCAAAAATCGGGAATTTTGTCTCGGTGACGTAAGAATAAGAGTTGTTTCTGCCGGCGCGGAAATTTTTAAGGAATTCTATAATATCTAAAGTTAATATGGTCAGTTTATTTTAAACACTCACTCGAAGAGGAGGTAATGGAGGGTGTAATATTGAACTAAAACACACCCGTGTATTTTTCACTGTCTTAGAGTAACTCACACATATGTAATTTCTATAACGAATATAAAAGTGTATTATTAATATTTGTTCTAAATGCTCTGAAGTTAAACTTCGCCGCCTGTCATTAAAAATCCATTTATATTGAGAAAAAGACCACTCAACGTCAACAAATGTCATCGGAGCGTATTTAAAATATGTGTAATTTCCTAAAGTTGCCGTATTGACGCCTGGAGTAGAAAAGTCTACTTGTTTACCATTTAAAAGGTCAGTTACAGATGACGTCGTTGCAAATCCAGGATTGATTTTTAAAACTCTTTGGAATTTTGTTTGAACCCTCTCAGCGAATTCTCTAGGTAATGGAAAAATATATTGCTGGAGATCGAACACAATGTTTATTGCATGAACTGCAGTAAATTTTGATGTTGGCATATGTATTTTGAAGGTCCCGTATGGCTAGAGGAATTCGCGAAAAACTTCCGTGTATGGTCTTCAGATCTTCTTGAACAGTTGGATACATAAATGCCTGTTGAGCCTGTGCAATAACAACTGCGTCATTTGGATTCAACTGCAGTTTGATATTGATATTTGGCAGATTGTAAAATCTATGACTTTAATCTACAACTGTACTTTAAAATGTCGTTTAAATTACGCTGGAGCCGCATGCAGCACATACTGAAAATAATTAACTATAGACCACATTTTCTCGATAACCTCGTACTATGGCATTTTTTTAACTAAAACTTTTGATGAATTGACAGCATAATATAATTTCAATTTCTAGTGTGTAATTAATCTAAAACTTTAAACGTAGAGGATTTTAAAGTATTTGCAATAGGAAATTCTGCAGCCCTTTGCAAATGACACGCACGTTCCACTTTCCGCTCCCGCATCTACATCAATCGAATTCTTTTCCAATTGAGACAGAAGAAATCGAATTAAAGTTTTCTATTGTACGAGCATCAAGTTGCATCTCATTATTCCATCACAGGAGCTGGAGCTAATTGAATAATGACGTCATCCCAGTCGAGCGCGTCCGAAAAGAGAGAAGAGGGCTGTGAAATTTAATAACAAAAGACAGTCACAACCCCACGAGTTAGCCTGTCTTCGGGCCGTCACCTCAGGGATGATGAGAACACTGAGAGAACGTCGTATAGGCGGACATAGCGAGTCTGTTTTTGTGAAAATGACGAGCGGTTTTGAAATGTAAAATTGGTTTGCCGCGTTCTTTCATACGGTTGGCTTCGTGACACTAATTTGAGTGTCTCTGTGAAAACTCAAAGGAAAGATATAACGTCTTAAAAGGTTTTCCTTTGTTGAACGTTCTATTCTTTACCGCTTATGACGAAAAATTATTTTATTTAAAAGTAGGAACTGATATATTTATTGGTGAAACTGTTTGGAAAGCAGCATACGAATATAAATATAACAAACGGGAAAAAATACATGCAATATTTATTAGTTTCTGTATATTGCGAATTCTAATATAAATATTTATGTTTAATTTGCCTTTCATAAAGAAGTTCTATAATATTTCAACCAAATTGACAGTAGACTAGAAATTATGCAAAAGTCTAAAAAACGTATATGAGACTGAGTGTTCGAAAGAAAATTATTTTTGTATATAGGATTTGCTATACAATTTTAGACTGTCAATGTGCAACTAATAGAGATTTTAATTGACAAAGTGTATTATTAAATACATTTGATCAGACATGAGACATCAAGTACTATTAAAATACGAAAAACCGCTGCCTAAGGAATTAATACTTCCACATCCAAATTTTCCAGCCAAGTCACTTTAAAGGAAAACATCTTGACTATATTTTCACTAGTATGTGGAAATAATTGGTCAGAGAATTTTATGAATCATTTTAATAATGGAGTGGAGGTGGTGGGGGAACTTAAAAAATATTATGAAGAATCTTGGCCTTGACTTCTAATATATATATCAAATCCCAAATTTCTGTACTCTTACCAGCTTGCTTTACTTATTTTCGCCTATTTACCCCTATTTAATCCCCAACCCTTCAAAAGAATCATCTCAAAATACAATCTAGTCCCAGATGTCGTTATAATTTATACCTGTATTAAATTCAAAGTACATATCTCAATTTTATTTTATAATTGATGCACGTTAGGGTGAATGATGTTATATTTGTCGAAAAAAAAAAGATGTCCATAACGCAATAGCTGCGAAAGCCGGCGCCCTACTGCTTAACTAATAAGTGTGCAAAAGATGGATTTTCTAGATTATTTATTAATTAACAAGTGTAGTAAATCGGCGAAGACTATAATGGTTAGCTCGTTTTTTTACACCCTTGCCAACGTTTTAAAAAAAAAATGCTTAGTAAGCAAATGATATATCTCGGCTCAGGCATGTCGTATCTAAATGCAATTATCGGCAAATGAAATACAATAAAGAGAGGAAAATATTGAGCCTAGATAGATCTCGATCCGTTAACTAGAACCAGAGATATAGACCATTTTTCGTTTACGAATGTTTATTAGGTAATTTTTTGAAAATAATCTTGTGACAACATAAAGTTAATATATTAAACTAACTAGTTTTCAATTGTCACGAAAATTCATTCATTTTTTCATTCATTTTTTACTTATAAAACAATTAATTTATGAACGCCGGTCCTGTGAGATATTTCATTTGTTTACTAAGCAATAGGATGGAGTGAAAAATCTGACATTTTAGTTTCTGAACGCCTATATGCGGAATAGTGGTGGGCTAAGTAATATTAATTCCCTTCAAAACCTGGAGTCGATTGGATGACGTTTAGCGGTGCTCCCACCACATTCAAAATTTGTCGCCGATTGCCAGAAACAAAGCCGATTCAATTATTTCTCCAGCGACTGTCGTTAAATGAGTGTGCGTTTAAGGTTCCGATATTCATTCAAAATAGTATTCCAACCGCATAATTGTATCTCGGTTATTTGGTTGTTATTTAGTGAATTTTGATATTCGAGTTTTTTTGTGAAGTATGCCAAAAACTAGAAAAGATATTGACTGCCCTGTATTTGGGGCTCCTTCCGCGTTTAGGAAAAATACGTTACCTACATATGCGGATGTGATAAAAAACTATGCATATATACGTCAAACCTTAATTAATTCAACTCAAAATAAAGCAGAAACGACCTTAAGTAACATTGCAGAGATTTTGATTGCGGAACTGAAACTTGTTTGGTCTAAGGAGTCTATTCTCGTGGTGACAGATCAACAAATTTTACATATAATAAGACAATATCACGAAAAATTGAGAAACCTTAAGAAACCTCTAAAATCCCGAAGGAATGATGCTCTTAGACAAAAAGTGAAAAAATTTAGAGAAATTGCAAAAACAAAACTTTTCGATATTTCATCCTGCAAGTGCGCGAACTTTTCATTGTGTAAGTGTAAAAACAAAGTGCCAATTAGAGAAACATACTTTCTAGTAGACCAGAGAACTGAGAGAAAAATGTTTATTGGCACAATTGATTCAGTAGCTACGCGAAACATTCAGCGATCCTTACATCGGAGAGTGTTGGCGACAAGATCGCTACCTTCAACTTCTACTTCCAATGTGCTGGATATGGAACTGTCAGATAGTGAAGAGACAGATGATATTGATGGCAGTTCTAATGCAAAGCAGGAGGCTAGCCAAAAATTACAACGCCAACGATCTAAACAAATGCGTATTAACTTACCAAGTCTCGCACAAGCGTGCGATCGCACAGGTGTTTCTGATAGATCCGCTGCTATTATTGCGTCTGCTGTATTAAAAGATATTGGACTGGTAACCAAAGAAGAAACTTGTAAAATAATTGACAGAAGTAAGGTAAGAATAGAGAGAGAAAAAGTAGACGAAACATTTTAAAAACCAAGCAAGACAAGGATTTTTTACAAGCCATTTTTTTCGATGGACGAAAAGATAATACCTTCGTTCAGCATTCAATTGGTAATAAAAATCACAGAAGTACAATTAGCGAAGAACATATTGTGATTGTTTCAGAAGCCGGATCTAAATATTTTGGACATATCACTGTTCTATGTGGCACAGCAGAGGCAATTTCCGAAACTTTGATTTAGTTCCTGTAGCAACATATGGATTTGACGACCACTAAGGGCTATTGGATGTGACGGGACCTTTTTCAATACGGGAATTCATAATGGTGTAAATAGAAAGCTAGAAATGCACATTGAAAGGCCACTAAAGTGGTTCATTTGTATGTTACACCCAAATTAATTACCTTTGCGTCATTTAATAAGACATTTAGATGGGGAAACTACTGGCCCTTCTGGGTTTTCTAGCAAAATCAGAAGAGCATTACAATCTTGTGAATCTATACCTGTTGCAGAGTTTCAAAAGATTACCACAGAACTTCCCGAAATTGACTTACAAATGTTAAGCACAGACCAAAAATATTTGTATAACATGAGTTTGTCTACATCGAAGGGTAACATATTGGAGGATTTGGCGATGCAGCCACCTGCACGTGATGAGTTCTGGGTTGTTTTATATTAAAACAAGCGAAGAGCTGCATAAATCATAAGTTTTAATAGTTTCACTTATTCAGAAAAAAGTCATAAATTTGAAGAGCTTGGGGCACCGGAAAACGTAATCGTATGAGGCTTAATTTTCTCACAGTAAATTGACCCTACATGTAGCCACTTTTCCACATATAGGAGAAATCAAATTTGAAATAAAAATTGTTTTCGCCATTTTCGCTCCACCCTACTAAGCAACGTTTTTATAACGTTGGCGGGATGGTAAAAAAGAACAGAGAAGCAAGACCACACAGAAATGGTAGTTTTTATCAATATTTATCAATATTTATTGCCATGGGTGGAGACTGCAGAGAAGCCGTGGAAAGTCGTAAATCCATGATGAACAAATTATCTTATTTGTTTAAACAATTGCAAAATAGCGAGATATCGACACAAACAAAAAACTGTAAATTGCGTGACCAAAATGCAACATTTTAACCACAATAAAATATTCGTAAAACCGTTTGCTGAACAGAAAAAAATGTTAATTTAGAGCCCTTAATTTGTTTATCACAATTGAACGGTCAAATATAAAGGGTCGCTACAAGTCTCAAACGACGCACATTGACACAATTTTAATTTTTTATACCTTGACTTTTTTTTGTCCAACGATAGAAACTAAAAAATATCAAAAAATGAAAATTTTCCCTAAAAATCATTGTGTTTTTTAACAATGAGCCCGTGTTTTACATTTTTTTTAACGTCACCGTCGTGTTCCACGCAATTTTTCCTATAGAAATGGTCAATAAAATTGCTGCTTCAAAATTTTGACCAAAAGTTACAACGACCGGCCTATTTAAAAAAATAGAACAGTTAATGCCAATAAGAAGACAGCAATTTATTTTCTGAAAATCTAGTCCTCCTGACGTAGATGCAACTAGAGAAACTAAAAAACACTATTTTTTCGATTTTTTATAAATTTCTAGATCCACAACAAATTTTGTGTGGCTGGTTAAGTGTAAACTATTATTTGGGATTGTGCAATTTTTTCCTTTAGCTACCCTTGTCAGAGTGCTAGGAATTTATCCTTTTTCTACCGATTATGACAATGTCTGAACTTCCCTTACTGAACTATCTCTAATACGATTCAAGATGACTTAAAGAAATTGTAAGTTCATCTTTGAGCTCCTAGAACGTCTAAGGGAGCCATACATTCAGTGGGAAATCAAAAGATGGACCACCCCGTATAGACTGAGAGGATATTATCTTTTACGTTCCCCCTTGTAAATTATATATCAAGAGAATATGTGCTTTAAAGGCGTCTTTGTATTACGTTAGAAAATGTGTAACTGAAGTGCACCAGGTAATTATGACGCTGAAAGAGAGATGAGATTGAAGCAAAGACATTCCGCTTCTAATTGCATTCCTTATTCGATTCCAGCCTGAATGATAAATCACTTTCCCCTTTGCCGACCGATCCCTCGGCAGTCACTAGCATGCACAATTACTTCTTTTGGTGCAAATATATTTGGAGATTTCAAAAGTGGGATTTGCGATTGCTATCCAATTACTCGTGTGAAATTTATCACCTTTATCCCTAAAAACTCAAAGATAAGTAAATCCCAGTTATTTTAAATTAGGCAATTTATAACCATAACGCTTCTTAAATTAAAAATTATAATAATGTTTATACCGACTTAAAATAAATACAAGAAATTTCAGTTTACAGGACAAATTTATAAAGAAAAATAAAAATAATTTATAGAAGTTTCTATTGAAATCTGTACTATAGAACAGCTTCCTAAGGAATCACTACTTCCACATCCAGATTTTGTATCCAAGTTTCTTTAAAGGAAAGCATCTTGATGTTATATTTGCACTCCAATATTTGGAAATAGATGCTCATAGAATTTTAGTAATAATTATAATTTTTTAAATCGCCTGACCCAAAAATTCATATCTCAAGTTTCTGCGCTCTTACTAGCATATTTTATATACAGGGTGTTTCGCGAGGAAACGGACATGCTTTAATTGCAGATAGAGGACACCGAGGGTAATCATAACCATCCATTGAAAAAGCTAGTTGAGCCCTCGTTGCTGAAATACAGGGCGTATTATGTTGTAGTTGTACTTTTACTAGTTTTTAATAAGTGAAAGGAATGAAATAGGTTCCGTGGCAGGTAACATTATGTTTTTGTTTACTTTACCCCACTCACAAAAATTGGTGATTAAAACAATAATAATTATTGACAAAAAAAAAATAAAATTCCTGATTTAATAGTGGAAGCATTTTTTGCGCGTATCATTTATCGATATTTTATGTACCTACCTTTAGAATTTAATATTGAAGTTTAAAAAACTAGAATACTATACTTTGTCCACGACTATTAAATATTTAATTCATCTTCATTTCATTTCTCCTATTTACGAAAGATTCATATGTCATCATATATAATTATTTAGATTTTTCGGGCAACAAGTTTAATGAGGCGATTTCTGCAGCTTTCTTTATCTCTGGCGATGTCAAAGAAATGTCGTTTTCACTGTCAGTATCCATTTATTTAACATTTATTACTCTTTTTGAGTACCTAATATGTAAAATTATTATAAATAACGTTGGCGTTGAAATCGCACAAATCTTGAAGTTTTAAATCAATTACAGAATTACGCTTTGACACATTGTCATGGATTGCTATTAAAAAAACCGCTGCCCAAGGAATCACTACTTCCACATCCAGATTCTTCATCCGTCATTTTAAAGGAAATATCTTGACTATATTTGCACTCTAGTATGTGAAAATTATTGGTCATAGAATTTTAATAATATTTGGGGCAGATGTCATGGAAAAGTTTGAGGGGTTGGTTTCTACCATATTCGTTAAAAATGAAGTTTCTAGTTTACCCTACTTATTTTCCACTATTCGCAATCTACCACCTCCCACCCCTTCAATGAAGTCATCTCAATCGGATGTCACTACAATACATACGTGTACTAACTTTCAAGTGAATATCTCAATTTGATGTTATCAATCCCATTAATAATGAAGCGGAGGTGGTGGAGTTTGAAAAATACTAGAAAGAAATCTGAGGCCTTGGTTTCTAGTATATACACCGAATCCCAAATTTCTGTACTCTTACCAGCTTGATTTACTTATTTTTCCCTACTCCTATTAACACCAACCCTTCTACGGAATCATCCCAAAATATAATCTACTTCCAGATGTCGTTATAATACATACGTCTACCAAATTACAAGTGAATATCTCAATTTTATTTTATCAAACCCTTTATTAATGTAGTAAGGGTAGTAGAAGTGTTGAAAAATAGTATCAAAAAATGTGAGGCCTTGGCATCTAGGACATATACCTAATTTCAAGTTGCAGTACTCTTACCAGCTTGCTTTACTTATTTTTCCCTCTTTACCTCTACTTACTCCCACTCCTTCAACGCAATCATGTCAAAATATAATCTAGTTTCAGATATAGCTATAATACATAAATGTACCAAATTTCAAGTGAAAATTTAAATTTAATTTTATAAACTCTTTTAATAAGGGAGTGGGGGTGGTGGGGAGATGGAAAATACTAATAAAAAACCTGAGACCTTCGCTACTAGTATATACACCAAGTTCCAAATTTCTGTACTTTTACCAGCTTGCTTTACTTATTTTCCCCTATATACCCCTATTTAACCCCCAACCTTTCAATGGAATCATCTCAAAATATATTCTAGTTCCAGATGTCGTTATAATTCATACGTGTACCAAATTTCAAATGAATATCTCAACTTTTTTTTATCAACCCCATTAATGGGGTAGGGGTGGTGGGGGGTTGAAAAATATTATAAAAAAATCTGAGTCCTTAACTTCTAGTACATACACCGAATTTCAAGTTTCTGTACTCTTACAAGCTTGCTTTACTTATTTTCCCATATTTACCCCTATTTAACCCCCAACCCTTCACCGGATATCCTCAAAAAACAATCCAGTTCCAGATATCGTTATAATATATACGTGCACAAAATTTCAAGTCAATATCTTAAACCGTTCCGGAGAAAGCGTGCGGACCAAAAAAAAGTTACAGACCGACAGACCGACAGACCGACAGACAGACCGACAGACCGACAGACAGAAATTTTTTTTTTCGCTCAAATTTAAAATCTCGACGTTTCATGACATTCTAAACCTATTTCACGAATAAAAATTTTTGAAAATTTTTTTGCGATTACTATACTTCCAATCCACTACGTGGATGTGGAAGTAATTACAGTTTGCAGGCACGCAGGTAAATGGTTTCAAATACAATGTTGGGGATTGCCGCGTGTTGATAATTATAATAGATGATGCTTTGAAAAAAACTTACTAATGTACTTTTTGAGTGTTCATTAAAGTACCTCCTCGGCATACCATTGAGTGCTTCCTAGAAAAATTGGAGAAAAAACACTTATCTTTTGGTTGCTACAATTTTTTCATTTTAAATTTTGAGTAAAAAGTCACTAATGTCATTTTTTATAAACAACTGACTGTCCTCATTATTCACTGCAACCAGTGAATAACGAAATAATTATTCACTGCAGGGAATAATTGATAGCATTATCATTGAGAAATCACATACACAATAAGTACATTATTTTTTAATAGTCGTGCACAAAAGTATTTATTCAAGATCACTAGTATATTATATGTACCAAATATGAACTTATTATTCCATTCCTCTACAAAATAACAACCAAAAGAAATTTTGGCAAAAATACATAAAACACCCTGTATTTCAGCAGCGAGGGACCAACTAGCTTTTTCTATGGGTGATTATGATTACTTCTGGTGTCCTTTATCTGCCATTAAAGCATGTCCCTTTCCTCGTGAAACACCCTGTATTTACCCTATTTCACCCCAATCCATCAACGGATCTGAAAATATAATCTACACTGCAAAAAATTTTGGTGTAAATTTACCCCAAAAATAGGAGGCAACTTTTCTACCTCCTATTTTTGGGGTGAAATTACTTTCATATGTAAAGTTACATGTCAAAGGTAAATTTAAATTTCTGAGTTAATTTCAAGTGAAAAGTTATACACAGACGTGTAATAGTACCGAGGAATCTTACACAATATTTGGTAAAAATACCCACGAAATTTACATTAAACCGCTAAAATTCAAACGGAAATGTAAAATTTACCAGGAAAATTACGGAGTTCGGGTAAAATTATAGAGCAAACTTACATGTTAGAGGTAATAATGACCTGTAAAAATACCGATTAATTTTACATGATGTCGGTAAAAACACTGTTGAAATTTGCATTAAACCGGTAAAATTCAAACGAAAATGTAAAATTTACTGGAAAAATTACAGAGTTCAGGTAAAACTACAGAGCAGAGTTACATGTAGATGTAATAATAACCGAAAACATGTCAGTTAAAACTATGTCAAATGGTAGAGGTAAGCACGTCTATTTATTATATATAAATATACCTACCTATAATTAATTAAGTACAGGCACACATTTATGTAAATTTAATAAAGGGAGAAAGTTTTTATTCTAACAAATTGAATATGTTTCAAGGAATTGAAATAGTGAAAATTAAAGATTCCTTATTTCCTATTGATTAACTTATTAAACCCTGTGTAATTAAAATTTTACTCAGAATTTTAAATACTTATATGAAAATTGCAAATGATCCCAAAAATTGAAGGCAAAAAAATTGCCTCCTATTATAAAATATTGGCGCATTGTGGACTCCATCAAAAATATTTCAAATTATATTAAATCTTCACAAAAAAAAATTCTAATACTTACCTACTTACATCCAAAATTCCGTCTTTTTCATTAGTTCTGAGCGTCAAAAGTTATTTTTCTTGCACACCGACCGTGCCAAGGAAAACAAAAACAAATATTTAGAAAGATTTTTTTGCACGTTTTTCAAAATAACTTTTGAGACTCAATACCAGACATAAATTATAGACTTCTAATGCTGGTTTTAGAAAAAACAATTTCGACGTTTTATGACTTGCTAAGCCTATTTCAATAATGTATGCGACTTGTATATAAAGTTTGTATTGTGCACGAGATTTTATAAAAAGGGTCACTTTATATAGGTACTTGTTGCATAAATAATCATTGATATAATGCTAAGCAGAAACAAGATTCATTGAAAAATTACTTTACATTAATTGTTATAATTCCAAAGATATTTACACTTAAGGTACTATCACTTGATCGCATCCTTGAGATATTCTTCTGAAATAAAGATGTTAATATCAAAATAATAACCAAACACAATAAGGGAAAAATATATAAGTATATTAGAAAATTTGTTAATACAACTGTATGACTATGTTATACTATATACTAAAGTTGAGATATTTTATTAAATTATTATTAAACAATGACCCGTTTTTTAAAATTTAATGAGCGTTCAGTAGACCCATTGTAGCAAAGTTAAAAAAATACTTTTAAAAATCGGCTATCAACTGATGAGGGGGACAAAATTTGGGATAAACACGATTCTCAACCACTCTGTGGTATGTCGTTCAGGAAAAACATTTGTACAATTCATTTTTATTTGCCATAAAACATCGAACTTGTCCAGTGTACACAAAAGTAGAAAATCCCTTACATTAATATGGCAAAATATGTTATTTGAGGGTTCCAAGGAAAAACCTGTATACCTATAGAGAATCAAAACTAACCAGAAATAACACGAAATAAGCAATACTTTTAATAAAAATTTAGAACTCCCGCCAATTAGTTACCAGTCAGAGTGACGTATGTCAATTGTTTTAATCCTCGTGTAGTATTTAATCTTTTCAAAAGATCTACAGCGGATAGATAATTTTCATTCTCAAATGCAAACTTTAAACTTTTTCACTTAGGCTTTTATTAAAATTTTAATGCAAACACTGATGTTATTTATGATTTTCTAATAGGTACATATCACAGTGAATTCATTGTCGCCAATAAAGTGAAGTGAAACTAATACTCTGCTAATTACTTACCTTTGTTTGACACTGATGACTGAGGGTATGACATTGTGCTGGGATATTTGTAAAATTAGGGTGTATTTTGACTATTTGACACTATACCGTGATCCAAATGCACACCAAAAACTAAATAATCGCGTATTGAAGTGTACCTAATACAATCTATTGATGGTGTTTTACTGTGTACATAAAATAAAGGTAAGGTATTGATAATGCCCCCTCGCGGAAGATAATGCAAGGAAATGATGCCTCATAGATGGTAAATATAAAATCCCACTGTGTAAAATTCCATACACGTAGATGATACTGTACTCCAGAAATGTAGGAATTTTACTAACACACAAGGTAAATGTACAATGATTCTGTGTAACATTACCTCTAAATTGATTTACCAGGGAGCTTCACCCAAAATATTGGGTAAACAAAATGTTTCACTCTTTTTGCTGGTAAAGTTACATTAAAGTTATTTGTAATTATTACACGCAACAACGGTAAATTTACCTCCATTTCTTACAGTGTTCACTAAAAACTGGAATATTACATTAATGCAAGGGAATATTACATAAATACAAGGAAATGATGCACCGTAAGTGGTTAATATACAAAGCCACTGTGTAAAACTCCATACATAGAGGTTACTGTACACTAAAAATATAGGAATTTTCCTAACACACAAAGTAAATGTACAGTGATTTTGTGGAACACTGCCTCTAAATTGATTTACCGAGGAGGTTCACCCTAAATATTGGGTAAACAGAATTTTACACTCTTTTTGCTGGTAAAGTTACCTTAAAAATATGTGTAATTATTACACACAACAAGGGTAAATTTACTCCCATTCTTTACAGTGTAGTTCGATATGTCGTTATAAATTCATTATCTTAAAACATTTGGAATGACCGACAGGAAATACAAAAGCTAGTTGTGAAATAGGATTAGTATAAAGCATCTATAGTCCACGGACTTGACTATACTTATATAAATGGTTATTTTCAATTTTTCGAAAAAAAACTTGTTCTTCATAATTTCTTTTACTTGTTACATAAATACGATTCACGTTGAGAAAATTTGATTTTGTTGTACAGGGCGCGCAAAAAATTTGAAAATGTGGATTTTGTGCTCATTGAGACTGGATCAGGAGCCTAAGATCTATCACTTGGCAAAGTTTCAAGTATTTTCACCAAACCCCATTTTCTATTTAAAGTGTGCCTGATCATTCGAAATAAAAATGTTGAGTCTAATAGAAATTATATTGTTTACAATAGGTCTACACAATCACATAAATGAGTACATATATAGAAATACACAGACATATTTTATTCGATATGTGAGTTTAGTCTGTTATGAAACGGATTTCTCCACAATTTTTTTTTCATGAAGATAAGGAAAAAATTTTGTCCTTTATCATTAAATCTACTGGGTATAATAATAGGTAAAAACAACATCAACAAATGCAGTTAAGTAAAGAAACATATTTTCAGAAATTTTCTTTACATACAAAGTGATACGCTGAATGGTACATATTAAAAACTAAACGAAAAAAAGGGAATTCTTTATTTAATCGACCAAGAATTCCCATTTCTCTCTTAATTTTTTATGTAAAAACCCTGCCCCTGTCCAAACAAAGTTGTTTTCTTAAATCAAATATATAAGTTGAATATAATTTTTAGTGTTTATTCTGTAAACAACAATTGCCATAGTAAATAAAATATATTCAAGTAAAATGCGTAGGATAAGACTCAGGCCCTTATAAGTTTGCCATCCGTATCTTGGATATATTCCCATATTCATCAGAGGAAATTCACTAAAACAAACATTCCATAAATTGTAATACGTCAGCTGATAAAAACTGTTTTATGTTATCCCACAAATATCAAGAGGGATGTGCCAAGCCTATATTTCATGAACTTATTATACAGAGAAATAAATGTGAAATGTCACTGCATAACAACACAAATAGTTAAGTGTACTTGTAATCTGTAAAAATTAAAAAAATATATCCATTTTCTTATTCTACTGATAACTACAACTTGGTTAGCAAAACGAGCATTCCAAATAATATGCAGGGTGTTGCGGATATTTCCTTACTTTCATCGGTTTAGGAGATTATTTTAAAAGCAGCAATCCCTGCCCAAGGAATCCCTACTTCCACATCCAAATCTTCCATCCAAATATTACAATACATACGAGTACCAAATTTCAAGTGAATGTCCCGATTTTATTTTATCAACCCCTTCAATAATGGATTGGGATGGGGGAAGGGTTGAAAAATATGAAGAAATATGAGGCATTTGCTTCTAGTATGTACACCAAGTCTCAAGATTCTCTACTCTTACCAGCTTGCTTTACTCATTTTCCCATGTTTACCTCTACTTACTCTCCTACCCCTTCAATGGAATCGACTCAAAGTATAATCTAGTTAGATAACAGTGAGTATCTAAATTTAATTTTATCAGAAACTTTAATAATGAAGGGGTTGAGAAATGTTATAAGAAATCTGAGACCTTTACTTTTAATATATACACCTAATCAAGTTTCTTAACTCAGTACTCTTCTGTTGAATGGGAGAGGGGTAAGTAGAGGTAAATAGGGAAAAATGAGCTAAGCTGATGAGAAGCCAGCAACTTGAAATTTGGTGTATGTACTGGAAGTCAAAGCCTCAGATTTCTTTATAATATTTTTCAAACCCGCCCTCCTCCGCTCACTACCTCGACTCCATTATTAAAGGGGTTGATAAAATAAAATTGAAATATTCTCATGAAATGTGCACATTTGTATTATAATAACATCTGATTGAGATGGTTCCGTTGAAGGCGTGTGGCGGGTGGTGGTGGGGGGGTGTAAATTGTGGAAAATAAGTAAAGCAAGCTAATAAGGGTCCAGAAAATTAACTTTTGACGTATATGCTAGAAACCAACGCTTTCAATTTTTTTATGACAACTACCTGGAATAGGTGTCAAGGTGTGCCAAAATTTAAAAATATTTTTGCACATTTTGTTTTTTTATTATTTTAGAAAATCAGATTAATATGAATTGTAGTATACACTGACCATGAAACTAATACAGTTAGTTACTACAAACAAAACAATTATTTTGCTAACTTGTCTGTCTATTGACCTGAATACTTTTTCTATCAATCAAGATAGGCTTTTGGAAAGATAATGTCTCAAATTATTTTTTCGACATTCAGCCATTTCCGAGTTACGAGAAATTTTCAGTCAGTGTGACATCGGGAAAAGGTAACTTTTCTGTCTTTAGACATACGGATTTGGCTTTTTTTCTATCAATACCGTCCTCTTGTTATAGTTATAAAAACATTTTATTTGATTTTAATATTAGTAAAGGTTTTGCTCTGCGAGTTCGGCAGTAAGAGAGAGGCAGTGCGGGGTCCCTATTTGAATTTCCCGCTGGGTCTGTAGATCGATAATGCAGATTCCATAGTTACCGATCACAACGTGACCTTCTATCTCGGGTGACAAATTTATCGAAGCTATAGTGCTATGATATTCTTCTAATTGTTGCTGGGTAGGCAGTATAATCACATGATCGGAACTTACTGGGCCAAGCTTTGGCTCTAATGTGCATAGTACACAATTTAGAATTATAACCACATTCTTTTTATACAATAATTAACTGAATAACGCGGCATTTATACCCCTAACACTACTAAACCCTACCCATTGTGAATATAATATGTAATATTTTCCTGTACCGAATTGGTAGGTTTACAATTTGTGTTTATTATTATACTATTATACACAGCAAAATCAAGTAAATAAGCAAATAAATAGAAATAATGCGATTGAAGCTATCAACCATCTACCAGTAAAATAGATTAGTAATATTTATATCACATAACAATGCTTGCCAGTAACTATAATATGTGAATTTAACAATAACTGAATGTTTTTTAAATAAAGTGGCATTATTAGGCAATAATACGCAATGTAATAAATAGTACATTTCCTATATTATGCTATTATGCAGCATTCAGTTCAAAATGACCATTGATATAAACCAGCCAAAAGGTAATATGCTTTTAATTAGCTTGTTTAGCTTCGTTGCTCATTACTCTAAATTAACAGTCATCTCCACTGCCAGATTTGTATAGTAATCTAATAGTTGATAATTATTATGGTAACTTTACCATGCATCTACAATAATTCTACATACAACGTAGAGACTTACAACTCAAATTGAAATGCGGTATGCGGTACATGTGTGTTAAAATTTATCTTATAGGGACTTACCCCTATACCAAAAGTCACTTCATATGATGCATTAGTTGACAGGAAAATGTACATTTAAATTCTGAAATGCATTACATCATCATATTTAAATAAATAAAGCTACTCAAAGTTCGACATAGTAAGGTATTTTTGGACAATTACTAGTTGGAACACGGAGCAACAGAACCATTCGTGGTTATGGAGATGGCTTCTTCAAAGCTCAGTACTAGCCCCTCTGCACTTTTTTACGTGTAATGCCGTTATTCTGACAACAAAATCCAGAAAACTTGGATATGTCGACGATTGAGTGCTGGCTGTGTGGATGCTCTTCGCCTCGCGTGTGAAGGACATGCCAATGTCTTCATATTGAAGAGCGCCACAAGTGTCACTCACAGGGTGATTCTCTGCAACTTGTGGCGATGTTAAAGATAATGTTTACTTACTACAGATTGCTACTATCTTCTCCCCGTTGTATCTTGTAGATAAAAATTTTTGCTGTCCGTGGGGCATCCGCTCTGCTTGCGTCTTGTGATGTTCTCTTTGGTAGCTGTCCAGTATGACTCAACAGTACCCATATACAGTAGACGCAAATGTTCTTCGATCATACGATCTACTAGGCGAATTTACAACTTCCAACGAATATTATATTATAAATGCATACGCATGCGTAACTAATAATCGACTCGCCGCAATCTCATATCACATCAAACTCGTACTCAAGCTAGTACTATTTGGTAACTTAAAGAGTGACCCTGTCATTAAATTAATTCTTAAATATGTTTGAAACGGCCGAAAAGTTCAGATGGTTAAATGGTACAATCAAGGAAAGTCAAGGCGTCAAATTAAAAACGCATTTAATGGTGCATTTTCCGGCCGACCTTCACCTGCATTATCCACAATTCATAATATTATTCACAATTTTTAAATACATGGTTGTGTTGATTATAAACAACATAAAAAATCGACCCCTCCCAATGAAGCCCGAGATGAAACAGATATTATGATTACTGGCAACCAACAACCCGGTACTTACTACTTCCCAAATTGCTGCTGAAGTAGGTTCTACACCATCAACGGAAAACTCATGAAATTTTTGAGACGGACAATATCAGAAGAAAGGAATTTTGTGAGCAATTAATGGAAAAGGCGAATGCGGATGAACATTTTCCTAGAAACATTGTTTTTACCGATGAATAAACTTTTTCATTAATTGGTAAACATAATTCTACTCGGGCACGATATTGGTCGCGAGAAAATTTACAAAAGCTTTACGAACTTCGCACTCAGTATCCTCAAAAACTAAATGTTTGGGTCGGTATAATGGGTGAACATATTATTGGACCATTTTATATCGATGACATCTTAAATGGCCAAAAATATTTGGATTTGCTTAAACAGCAAGTTGTCCCTAGGATTCAGGAACTAGTAGGTGCTAGGTTTAAGGAAATTTGATTCCAACAAGATGATTTCCCTCCCCATAATAGAGTTATCGTTCGGTAGTATGTGGAGGAAACATTTCCGAATAGACTTATTTCTGGGCATGGTAATATCTCATGGCCAGCTAGGTCACCAGATCTTGCGCCTTGTGACTTTTTCTTGTGGGACTAGTTAAAATTGAAATTTTATGGTTTTCAGGAAAATAGGCGCAACGATTTGCAGGAACTTCAATTAAATATTGAAAACGCCTGCTTAACTGTTACCCCTGTTATGTTGGGTAATGTTCGCCAAGGATTTTATAATCGTTTGGGATATTGCTCAACTTAGCAGGGAAGTCTGTTTGAGCATTTATTACATTAAACTTTTTAGGTGCAAGTAATAAATGTTTTCCTCAACTCCATACGTTTTTAAAAACTTTTAGAAATATTGTTATTTTGTTTTACCCATTTTTAAGAATTATTTTTGTGTTGAGAATTACTTTTATTAGGTTTCGCGAAGGGACGTGCATCCCACTTTACCTTTCCTGCATTACTAAACTCCTACTCCGCCTCTCTCCTAGATGGGCAGCGGCAGTGACAATCCTCTCGGTCGATATTTCGATGTCCTTGTCGTGCTTAATAGAGAACAAGCCTTCAAGGTATTACTGCATCAGTGTTGCCAGATTATTTCATTTATCATGCAAACAATTTATATTTTTTAAAACCCAAGTTTTAGTTACGTTTTGGTAAGATAAAAAGCAAATTAGCTAAACATAGTGATTTCACTGTTTAATATAAATTATAAAAATATGAATTTTATTTTATTTTAATCAATTAACCTCTATCATACTACAAAACTTGGCGTCATTATGTATGAATAAAGTAGATCTGCCAACACTGAATACCTCATTGGATATTTACGATAGTGAGATTAGGTAAGTGTATATTGCGCTCAACTTTCCTATGATCGAAGAACTTCTGCGTCTACTGTATAAAGATCTATGTCGAATTAAATCGGGAATGGAAATAATGGAAATGACAACAGGTATGATAAAATCTACATCTGTCCATTGCCTTCCAAAGCTAAGTAACATTTTTACTACTTGATCAAATGAGTAGTAAAAATAATAAAGTTTAATAAATTTTATGAAGGCGTTTTCATTACGCATTGCAAGTAATCGTTGTGTATTAAAGTTGATAATATGAGTTTGTGCAAAAATGGTGAGCGATGGAACTGGAAATTCATAGCAAGCCTGTGTTATTCGTGCTTTAGATATAGATTTTTGTAAAATAGTTAAAGTAACATAAAGATATTTATATCTTTCTTTTTACTTTCCACTACTTCCGTGAACACTTTATGACTAAGAAGTTATCTGTTATCAATTGTACAGACATCTATATTAGAATATTGCCTCTTAATGTAATACCTATACTAATTGATCTCTGTAGTCTTGTATAGTTTCTTGCTGATATATTTTTAATTTCCGTAACCTTCATTTTAAACAATAGTTGCCACTGCCTAACTATACGTAAGTAAAACGTTCCCTTATATTTCGTCATTTCAATATACTTTGTTGAAGGTATTTTAACTCTTCATTGTAAAATTATTTTAATCTTGTATGTCAGAGACTATTTATTAAATTTTAATACCCATGTGTATTGTATAGCGACAGTAACTTCTATTCTATTGTGTATAGTGTATTTTATCATACTTAATGTGCATTTCCAGTCTTAGGATTTTTAAGTTTGTTAGTTTTTAAAATATTTCTAGTTTTGATCATAATTTGTAGCCCTGAGGAAGTTTATGCCCGAATGAATGAAACGATGGCAAAATAAAGAGTTGCTTTATTATTCTGAACCGACAAATTTTGCTTTCCGTTGTCTATTATGTTATTTGTTCTTTTCATCTTATACCATATTGGTAAAATTAATTACATCATGGTATTTCAATTAGTGTAGGTATCTAAAGAAAATTCGTCAATGCAATCATTACGTTTTATACATTCAAATAATTAAGAACATCCGTAGCGCTTCCTTTAGTGTCTTAATTTAAATAAATATTTCTGAAATTCGAAAAATTTCTTTTACTACCAGTAAATACTGCTTACGAATTGTGAAATACAGCGACATTTTTATTACTACGAAATATCAACTTTACTAGCGAAGGCAATAAAAATTATTCAGAGATGTTAAATAAACGTGAACTTCCTCCTAAATCTTTGGAACGTCTTAATTCTAAAATATAAATTACAGTAGTAAAGTGACACTTAACTTAGGAGTTATATTTCATAGAAACTTGACGTAATGTCCCTCACGTCTCTGCTTTCAGTGAACTTTAACTGGAGATTATATTATTTTATACGACTGAATTAAATTATATACAGGGTGATTCACGTAGGCCATTCATTAGAAGTTTTTCAACTTGCAGTTGGATTAGAAACTTGAAATTTGGTATGCAGCCATAATCGATCATGCCCGTTCTATCTAAAATATTTTCAGTCCTCCAACTATGCAGGGTGTGCCAAAAATTGGTACCAACTTTCTTATTTTAAATGGAAACCTATATTTTTCTTTACATGGTTCGATTGGTCTTCTAATTCTGAGTTTAGAGAACCTAAGTTACGTTAACTTATCTATTACAATTTTTGACATATGTCCAATTTTTTGAAAAAAATTGCCACTGTAGTAGTTTGCGAACAAATTTGTATCTCGCAAACCTTTCAAAATTATGATACCAAATTTGTGAAACAGTTAGCTGGAAGTCCAGGCTAACTTTTGATGTCCCACCGGTGGTCCCATTTTGTACCATATGGGCGCAGTCGATTTTCAAATGTCGCAATCAAAAATTGTCAAAAAGTCAATTTTTTCAAATGGCACCTACCATTTTTTTTCACACCATTCGAAAGAAAATTGAATTTTAGTGTGAGTTACTTAAGTATTCCCTATACCTAACTTCACCCCATATCGAGTTATTCAATAAAAATCATGAAATACCTTATCTTGCCGAGAGACTCCTTACTTCATAAAGTATGCCATGGAAACAAAAGACAGTTGTAATAATTTTTAAAGAAAAATATGGATTCTTATTTAATTACACACAACACCAACAAATTATTATTAACGAACAAGAACAATATTGACGAAATTCTGTCAGTGAAAACGGTGCACACATTGAGCATTTGTATTGAAATAATTATTTTGTTAATCTGTTTATTTGTTGTTATTATTTATTATTGCAATACGATTTTTGAATAAAAATTAAAATGAAATGATTGTTTCCAAAGCCTACTACCCTTGAGAGAAAAAAAAACAATATTTTTTTCAAAAAATGCCAATAACTCAAAAACGACTGTAGATAGACATACACAATGTTAATAAAAGTGGCCCTAAAATTCAATTTTGCATTGATATCTGGCGTCAGAAATGGTAGGTGCAAAGATGTGCTACGCAATCTGTTGAAAGTAGAATAATAGAATATTTGAACGAAAATATGGTGGTCACATTGAACATTTACGTCAGAATTTCGTCAACATTGTTCTTGTTCGTTAATAATAATTTGTTGGTGTTGTGTGTAATTAAATAAGAATCCATATTTTTCTTTAAAAATTATTACAACTGTCTTTTGTTTCCATGGCATACTTGATGAAGTAAGGAATCTCTCGGCAAGATAAGGTATTTCATGATTTTTATTGAATAACTCGATATGGGGTGAAGTTAGGTATAGGGAATGCTTACGTAACTCACCCTAAAATTCAATTTTCTTTCGAATGGTGTGAAAAAAAATAGTAGGTGCCATTTGAAAAAATTGACTTTTTGACAATTTTTGATTGCAACATTTGAAAATCGACTGCGCCCATATGGTACAAAATGGGACCACCGATGGGACATCAAAAGTTAGCCTGGACTTCCAGCTAACTGCTTCACAAATTTGGTTTCATAATTTTGAAAGGTTTGCGAGATACAAATTTGTTCGTAAACTACTACAGCGGCAATTTTTTTCAAAAAATTGAACATATGTCAAAAATTGTAATAGATAAGTTAACATAACTTAGGTTCTCTAAACTCAGAATTAGAAGACCAATCGAACCATGTAAAGAAAAATATAGGTTTCCATTTAAAATAAGAAAGTTGGTACCAATTTTTGGCACACCCTGTATAGTTGGGGGACTGAAAATATTTTGGATAGAACGGGCATGATCGATTATGGCTGCATACCAAATTTCAAGTTTCTAATCCAACTGCAAGTTGAAAAACTTCTAATGAATGGCCTACGTGAATCACCCTGTATATCACAGCTCATTCAAAAAATATCCTGTTATCATTTTTTATGTAACTGAGGCAAAATACGTGTGGCATTTTTGTTTAAAGAACGTGTAAAATACACACAGGCAAATTTAAAACAACGAATATTAATTGGCGTTTTTCCTCCTAACTTGAACGGAATATCTTAAAAGGAGAAGTTAATTAATATCTAGCTCATTGCAATTTTCCCTTCTGAGCCTCATGCCATTTTGAAGACTGTTTACAAAACATAATACAAAAATTAGCACATTTTTACTCGTTTTAAGCAATTAATATACCTAAAAATTATAAGGATTATTTTTTCAATAATGTGTCATTCTGCAGCAGCTTCACGTCTTCTCTATTCTGGATAGCAGCATCTTGTGACCTAACTCGTCTCCCTAATATGTTCATATATTTTCAATTGTATTTAAGTCTGGAGAACATGCAGGCTCAATCATAGTCGGCACTTTCTCTCGGTATAAACAGAGGTGGGGGGGGGGGGAATATAATTGAATCAATTTTGATTTAATGAATTATTTTATTATTATTATTATAATTTCTCAAGGGTGGACAAAGATGGTGACAGTTATTAAGTTAATGAAATCGTTTTCGTATTTTTTTAAACTAGGCCTATGTCGTAATGTAATATCAAACAAGAAAGAAAATCTGTTACCAAAGTTATCACAAACAGATTCGTAAGGCAAATTTGACTGGGAACAAGCAAGAAGAAAACGCTTTAATAGTTCGCATATGAAGGACTTTATTTATCGTATCCCTAAGACAAAAACAGCGTCACAATTTCTTGTCCAGGGCAGCACATGCAATTTCTATTTAAAATGAAAATCCAAAACAAATCTCAACTACTAATCTGTCAAGATGCTCTTTACATGTCCCGTATCTTCTAAACATACCACTTCCCCTCTCTACCGAAAACTTAATACAAAGTGCATTCATTTTTTCGAAGTAGATTTTGCGTTTCTTTATATACTTACTTTAAATCGAAAGCGAATGATAATAAATAATTAGTCAGTCGTTGGTACGCAATGTACAATCTGTGTTTTGAACGATAGCTGGAAAATCATAAATATATAACGAGGAGTATGCAAGGAAGCATTGCCTTGACCTAACAGGTTTCTCCGATATGTGGGACGATCTTGCGTAAGTAATTGTTTTGGCATTTCTAGTAGAGCAAGGAACAATAATAATGCAACCCTTACAGTTGTAAATGGAGACAGTAGTGTGATGCAGTGAGTGAGAGTGAGATGAAGAATGAAATGTGTAAATTATTGGAATTTTTTGTGGCAGTTACAGGTGTTTGCATAACATATAGTAGGTTTAAAAGTGAATTATTTATTATTTGTTTGCTTATAGTAATGAAACATATTCTTTATAAGATTTTGCAAACAGCAGAAAGAAAAACTATCTATGAGAACTAAAGGAAAAACTATGTATAAAAATATTAATGAAATCTTTGCATTCTTTCGATAACCTGACTTCTGGTTATGCTAACAAGTAAACATTCTTATTTGCCATTCTTATTTTAACACTAGCATTAAACATAGTCCCCTATGGCTAGGCAGGCTAAACTAGTATCTACATGATCCCCTACGATATGTAAATTCAGTTAAAAATGAGAACAAAGGCCTGAAATTAATTTATTTACGTACCTTGTCTTAAAATTTTTTTTTATTATAATGAATTACATTTTCATAAAATCTCATTCAGTTTCTTGGAAATGCTTAGCCTTTGAAACGTTTTTCGTCCTTATTGTGGACTCATCAGAAAAGCCTAAAGCCACCCATAACGATGTTCCATGCAAAACTAAGACAATATCCATGAACAACTATATAATATTTACATTTGACATTGACTAATAAAAAAACAACAGATCTTCACCTATCTATTATTAGCTGTTTGCAAAATCCTATAAAGAATATGTTTTATTACTATAAGTAAACAAATCATAAATAATTCACTTTTAAACATGCATAAAGTATATAGGCTTCAATAGTAGTTAGCTAACACTGTGTTTCGGCATTTTCAAATCTTGCATGTGCCTTGTATTTTGTTCATGGTTCCGGACTAAGAACTTCTTTCGTACGTAGTGGGGCTCACCAGTCCTCATCACTTTATAAATGAATCCGTACATGTGTGATATAGGTCTGTTTGTCATATTTAGGATAGAATTATGATTTAAGTAGGGAGTAATGTGATTTTTAAAGGGAATATTGTTCGCAAAGGGCATGCAAGCATTTTGAACTGTTTGTATCAGACGACATGTGGTAGCACTAATAAAGTTATTATATACTATATCATCATAATCAAGGATTGAAAGTACGAGACTGTTGCATGAGCAATATTTGGCAACAGGTGACATGCAAGTTTTATGTGGGTATAAACCTTTTAAGTGACTAAGTGCCAATCTTACTTTATTGGAAATATGCAATTGAAAAATAAGCGCATCATCCATGATTACACCTAGATTCTTTGCTTCACTTGATTTAGGTATCTCATCATTACCAATCTTTAGAACAAAATCAGACCGTTTATCCCTGGAATATTTTGAACCTGCTATCAATAAAATAGATTTAGATGTGTTAATTTTAAGTTATGATCTTTGAATTTTTTGTAGATCTGTCGTAATATTTTCTTGTGCAATTACTTGATTACTTGGGCAAACACCGAGAGTTAACTGGGAATCATCAGCATACTGCATGACACTAGAATATTGAATTTCACCATTCATGTCTGTGACCTATATTAAAAATAGCAGGGGTCCCAAAATGGACCCTTGGGGCACCCCTTGATGTAGTGGTGCATACGTGGATTTGGTAATTTTATTGTCTGTTGCTACAGCGACACATTGTTTCCTATTGGTTAAGTAGGATTTAAAGAAAATAATGCAATCATTAGAAAACCCGAAATAATGCTACTTAGAGAGTAAAATAAGTGGATTCAATGTATCGAAGGCTTTACTAAAATCAAATAGAACTAAACATGTTGCTTTATTGATATCTGTGTTTTGCAGATATCATCAGTTACTTTTATTAGTGCAGTGGAAGTGCTATGATTTTATCCAAAGGCAGATTGCGTTGCGGAAGTCCGATAATTTTCATTGAAGTAAGGGAAAATTTGGTTGTCAACGTGTCTTTCTAGAACTTTAGAAACTGCGGATAAGATACTAATAGGTCTAAGATCTTTTAATTCTGTAGGATTATCTATTTTTGTGAGGCTTTTAACAATTGCCTTTTTCCAGCAATTAGGAAATATGCCATCAAGAATGCAGCTATTTAAAATATTTATAAGATGGTCTATACAAAATGGCAAACAGAGTATAAGATCTTTAATAAAGATCCCATCTGCGCCAACACTGCAAGTTCTATTATTATTAATTATGTTGTAAGCATCATTCCTTGTTAATAATCTGATATTAAATTTACTTTTATAATTATGATGTAAATTGGAATTATAAAAAGATGTTCTTTCTTTTGAAGGAACTTTGTGGGAGGTTACGGAAGATACAAAATAATTATTATTTTTTTCTGGATCAGCAGGCTCATTCGAAATGTTATTACTGATTTTATTTTTCATAAAATGGTCACCTTCAGCTTATTATGAAAGGATTTGTGTACATTTTCTGCTAAGATTGAACTATTTGATATAATTTTATTTACTCATTAGATTAAATCAAATAAGAATAATAATTTTTTACATAGCTGTGATTCTAATAAAAATATTAACTTTTTAAAAGAACTCTCGATGTTTAAATCTTGATTATTTTGCTGGTGGGTTACAAGAATTTGGAGAAATGTAGGGCGAATAAATCGAGTAAAAAGAATAAATGGCATATTTATATCGGCCTAATTTCAAGTTTTGTAAACTCAATGATTTAGTGTGGGGTTAAATAATGGAAGTTGGAACATAATACGGGAAACTTTCGGGTTTAAACCGCGATATTAAATTAGATATATTTATCACTGACGGAACTTTGGATTTCGCTGTACTGATAAGGCACATGTACTAATTTAGCAAATTCCTTTGCTGTTTTCTAATTTTTCAGGAGAGCGGTCACAAGAGCGGATGGCGATCTCTACTCGAGCTTGCGGAGCAATCGAGAAGGCAATTTAAGGGTAAGGAAATTCTTATTAGGGAAAATTACTTATATAACAAATCTCTTAACGTCACTCTCAATTTAAATTAATTTTTTCGTGCTAGCGAACTTCACGAAATTTAAATTAATTTCTAAAGAGAACGGAAGAATTTTAAAATTAAACATAATTTTAACAAGGTCTCAACGTTTTTATACATTGATTAGGTTTACATTAAATTTATTTTTGTTTTATCTTGGGAGAAAGTAATAGTCAAACAAATTAATCGTAATTTGCACTCCTTTACACTGTCAGTCATCTTTTTGTCATTATTAAATCTATTTGATTTAAATATTATCAAGAAATTGATTGAGGAAGCCGTTACTCTGTGGTAATCCATAATTATAACGAAATCGAGTAAAACACTACTATGTTTTTTACCACTATATTTGCACAAAAAGTTGAATTCAACTTAGTTGAATCTTCATTTGAAAATGACCTAAAGGGATGAAACTGCAGTCACGTTTTGTGCAAATATAGTGGTAAAAAACATAGTAGTGTTTTACTCGATTTCGTTATAGGTATATTATCATCAGACGCAAACTTTTAACAGTTCTTATAGAAAAGACGTGTAACTACAGAATTCCATTCTAAGATACGCTGAGCACAAGAATCGAGTAAAAAATGTCCTCCAGTCTGTAGGTAAACATGTACGTGAGTACTTATGTATACCGTTTCCTATAAACCCAATAACTTTTCTTAGGCTTAAAATTTTAATTTCTATGCCTCATTTATTAGACGCACTTTACAAATGAATCATTCATTTAATTCAAAGTGTATCACTCAATACATCCCCAAATGTAGCCAAAGGTTGTAGTGACATCGTGATTAAGGAATCAATTAAACATCATCAAGAGATGGATATAAAACAGAAGAGTTTCAAGCTGCCTCTGTAAATATTAAAACTAAAACATACGATGTTATTGTCTCCGCAGTTTGCTGTCCTCCTAGACATGCTTTCAAAACAGAACAATATTTATACTTTCTAAATAATCACTGATATAGATTGATCATTGGTGGTGACTTCAATGCCGAGCACGTTCAGTGGGGATCCAGGTTAACAACTACAAAAGGAAAGGGACTTCTTCAAGCAGTCAACCAACTAAAATGCGAAACATTATCACCTGGTTAGCCGACCTATTGACGTACAGATCCCAGTAAAATCCCAGATTTAATAGATTTCTTTATAACTCGATGTGTCTGTGTCTGTAAACTACATGTATGTGGAAGAGGCTTGGGATATTAGCTCTGATCATTCTTTTCACTCTGAGTGATAGTGTTATACAAAAGGAAATGTCTCCTAGATTGACTAATAGACAAACTGATTGGCAGAGCTTCAAACTACAACTTGAAGAAACTATCAATTTGTCAATCTCTCTAAGGAATGACGATCAGCTAGGCAAGGAAGCGAAAACATTTATTAAGGATATCCAGCAAGTTTCATGGGATAATACCCCTAACGTTATCCCACGAGCTAAAAGTAACAATTACCCCAGAGAAATTAGAGCACTAATCTCCGAAAATAGAAGACTCAGAAGAATCTGGCATCAATTTAGACTTGCAGCAGGTAAAACTAGACAAAACAATACCACACAACAACTCAACAGAGAGATTCAAAAATTAAAGCTAAATCTATTAGTGACTAACTAAGTAAACTGTCAAATGATAGTAAAACTGACTCTTTACCTTGGCAAGCCACTAAGACTAAAATGACCGATCTTGCAGAATCCACCAATTAAAAATACAGATGGTACGTGGGCAAGAAGTAACAAACAAAAGGCTAACACATATACCGAACATCTTGAAACAACCTTTCAACCAATGAGGGAGAGGACAGTCCTGATTGGGAAAATTTTATCCAGGAAGAATGTGATATCAGACATTAAACAAACCATCAACCCGAAGAAAGCTCCAGGGTTTGACTTAATTACTGGGGAAATTCTAAAACAGCTTCCACGTAAAGCAATCATAAAACTTACCTAACTTATCAATGCATAATTTAGATTAAAATATGTACCTAGAATATGGAAAGTAGCAGAAGCGACACTGATTTCTAAACCCGGAGAATCACCAAATGTTGTTTCGTCTTACAGACCAATCTCCTTACTCCATGTGATATCTAAATTGTTTGAGAAAGTGCTGCTTATAAAATTGAAACCAATTCTTGATAACAAAAATATGATTCCAGCGTACAATTTGGCTTCAGAGAGAATCAATCACTCAACTATAGACCAAGTCCATAGAATTACTGATATAATTGAAAAGTTGTTAGAAGAGAGAAAAGTTTGTTCCACGTCTTCCTTGATGTGGCACAAGTGTTTGATAAAGTATGGCATGAAGGAGTTAATTATAAATTATGCAAGCTTTTACCCAAACAGTTCTCACAGTTATGAAGTGAAGTCTTATATTTCGGATAGAGCTTTCAGAACTAGGTAGGCTAAAAGAAATTAAGGCGGTAGTACCGCAAGGCAGTGTAAGGGTCAGTCAACTACTTATTATACAACAGTGATATTCCTGAATTAGAGCATGACACGATCGCCACCTTTGCTGACGATACTGTCATAATGGATGTAGGCAAAAATCGTGAAGAATCTGCGGCGAATCTGCAAACCTCATTTAATAAAATCAACTGGACTAAGCTATCAACATATCCTGTTAGCACAAATAACACAGGCACACAAAAAAGTGATCTGTTACCGGGACACTATGTATTTTGACGTTCTGAACACGAATTCGATATCCGTTTAGCTTCACCACCCACCATGTTTTTGTAAATAGTGAAAATAGCCTACAAAAATTCAGGTTTCTTAGGCCATTTTCGCGAACTTGCAAAATGCGGTGTGGGGTCGCTCCGTCCTGACGCCAAATTACTTCATTTAGTTCTTCATCAGAATGGTGTTCTTTTAAAACTCTGCTACCTCTGGCAGAATTTTTTCTAAATATATTTCCCGTGTTAGGGTAAAATTTAAAAAAGTTGGCCCTACAATTTTATCTCCAAAAATTCCACAGTAAATTTTAACCGATTTTCCACCGAATTTTTCAATTTCAACAACTTCTTTGTCGTTGGTTTACTTTGTCACACGAACGTCTATTTTTCCTACTGAAAACCCCCGCTGCAGACAACGATTCATCTGTCCATAATATATATTTAAGAAAATTAGGATCTCCATCCACCCTTTGGAGCATTTACTGACAATGTTCTAATCGGTTTCACTTGTTATCTTCTCTAAGCTCCTGTACCGGCAATAATTTATATGGCCTATAAATAGTATAGTATAGTATTCTGTTTTAAAGCCCATTGAATTTTTGAGTCATTTTTCCAAGCTCATGTGATGCATTCCGTAAACTAGTTTCAGGATTCTTTAAAACATATTTTTTACATAGTCAAACATCTCAAGTTTTACAATAATTCTAGCAGTAATGCGGATGCGGTAATTCAAACTTGAAATTTCCTTTTCACTTTTAATTTTGATAAAATAAATGATAGTAAAATTACCGAGGAAGTGAGTTAAGTGTCGTAGTGAATAGACGTGTTTTTAAGATGCTCTCTCAAAAGCTGTAAACACCCTATTAAAGTCGAAAAAATTTCAGCCACCGGTAGATTAAGAATTTTTGCGTGAAATGAAGCGCCTCAATAGAAAGACAGAGTTCCTGCGGAATTAATAATTACAAGATTTTCTAATAATATTAAATCAAATAAAGCAAACAAGCTCAAGGGAAGTGCAGTATCCATACGTACACCCTAGACGACCCAACAAGATACTTTTTAAGTGGTTCATGGGCAATAAATAATAGCATAGTCAGTGTCAAAAAGAGGCACATATGTTTACAAAGCAATATAGCTGTGTTGTGACCTAAAGTAATTGTATACAGTGGAAAGTTTTTAAATGGACAAAATCAACTCAGGCCAAGAAAGAAAAGGAAAGGAAATAAAATAAAACAGCAATCACAAGACGCTGCAGAAAGACAGATAAGCTCTAAATTTATTTTATTTTATGATTTATATGATATTATTCTATTCTGTTTTTCTATCTGTTCTTTACCATCTTAATTTTTATCAGCTCGATTTATTGATTCAAAACAATATTTTATTTTTAATTTGGAAGGCGGAAATTAAAACCGATGGTCTCAAACTAACGACACAAAGGGTGAGCAAACTATCCCTTTGGACCTCTTTTTTCTCATAACGCGCAAAGAATTTTGTTACCGCGAGATAGGGCCCTTCTCAGCAACGCCATTGTAAATGGATATTTACCTGTGGAACGGTTAATATATAAAAACAAAAAAAAAAAAAAAAGAAAGCAGTCAGATTTAGAAATAGAAGAAACAGAAAACTTAGAAGAAGAAAAATAAGGAGATGACGATAGATGGAAACCTAATAGTTAAGGTGCCCGCCGGGAAAATATTTCCTGATACATACTCTCTCCAAACTTCGTGTATGGCTTCATTGGACCTAGTCTGACAGCATTTTCCTCTATCATTTTTTTTGTTTTTGGGGCGTTTTCCCGCTAGATTTTCCGAAACATGTCATTTTGACGGCATACAAAAAATTTATAGATACTGTTATTTTTCCAAGTAGAATAGCTTAAAAACGTGAATTGAAACGTGGAAAAATAATTGTCTGACAATAAATGTGGGTCATTGGGCGTGTCCGCTATATCGAACATGTCGGAAAAACGACTATAAGAAAATTTATTAATAACCAGCTGATTTTCTATGTATTAATTTATTAAAACATACAAAAACAAGTTTTCATATTGTCTGACGAAAATTATTTTCCGATTTCCCAGTCTGACGCGTCAAAGTTGTCGGTTTCATGACAGCAAAAAATTTATACATAACATTTTCTTACAAATTTTTTTGATTTTTAAATAAAATTTATAATACGATAAAAAAATTGTCTGACGGTGAAATAGAGCCTTTTAGCTTTTTCAATTGTATACTTCAATAAATTTTAACATTTTTAACAGTCCTTACATTGATTTTAAGTAATTAACTGTACAATTTATTATCTCAGCATCCCCTTAAGATACAATTCCTTTAAGTAAATATTACTACATTTTCAGATTCGGTTCATCAAAGTGGTATTGAAATTGAGTATGACACTGACAATGATGATTTATCAACTGATGATTCAGTTGATGATGAAGATGATGAGGAAAGCGAAGAAAATAATTTTTTATAATACTAAAAGTTTTTTACAATAAAATAAATCGTATAATTTAATAAAGTGCGGACTGAACAAAATTTTTAGGGCGATGCCAGAAAAATTAGTTTTTCAATTTTTCACTTCCCATCCTATATTCCTACCCCATGCGTCATGCGGCTTTCGCTGCTGACAACAAGCATGTCCAATGTCCAATCCAGCATATGCAGCCGGTCCGGAGGTATGTAAAACATTCGAGATTTGGTTCCGGCACGCGGTTTGGCCGTCCATTGGACGTGTTCGACGGACGACCAAGCTGCGTGTTGGAACGAACCTCCATGGATGCCCGGAATCGGCAGCAGTGCCCACTTTACGCTGGCAAATCAATCAAAATCAATCAATCGATCATTCCATCAATGATATTAAAATTACCATTTAAAGAATTCAAAATATAACATCGTTAATTTTCGCTTGCTCTTTTAGTACGTCTTCTTCTTTTAAAATTATGAGTTTCTCTTACCTGGCGGTAAGTACTTAAGAACGTATTTTCACTAGGAGCCGGACGATTCGGGTATAATGTGTCCACGTAAGTTAGCCTTTTCCGTGGCGTACGGCTGTGATTCGTTACGTGCAGTAATGGGTGGCCGGCAATTTTCTTGCTGCCGGGTAATGGAGGCTAGGTTTGAAGTGGTCAGAGCCAGGAGTTGCGCTAATTGTTCATAGCTGGGTAGTCCCAAGCTCGGTTGGGGTTGGTCCGTTATGGCGGCAGAGGGGACTGGGATCGTTCCAGTCGTTTGGTTTTGGAGCACTATTTGTCTTTGGGGCGTAGCACTAGGTCTTGCCGTCTGGTACGGCGGGGTGACGTGGTAGGCGCCGGCCGACGAGGTAGGCGTGACGAAGTACTGTGCGTTGGGCGGCGTGCTTGGACTTGGGCTGGTTGCTGTTGGTGGTACCATGCAGTGAGGGGTGGCCAGCTGGCGGCGAGGTGTCAGCGAGGCGTCGCTGAAGAGTTGGGGCCAGTCGGGTGTGGCAGCAATGGTGTACTGACCGCTGGGCAGCCCTGAGCCAGAGTGGGAGGCTTCCCCATGTGTGGAAGCGAATCCAGCGAAGCGGCGATCTCCCAGCGTCGAGGAATCGTCGTTGGCCCGGGATGCTGTTGGGTCCACCATACAGCGAGGGGGCATCACCATATCCTCATCACCATCCAATCTCTGTTCCATCGCCGAGTTTCCCTGCCACGATGCTGCGTTGCGCTCCATGCAGTAATGGGGCATCGCCTGAGAATCGTTGCTACTCCATTCCATATTTGTTGCCTGGGCTTCATGCCAGGTGGCTGCGCTGCGTGCCATGCAGCGAGGGGGCATCGTCGTGATGACGTCATGCGTGACCCCAGTGTCGTGTCCTATGTTGGTGGCGAGTCCTGCCTCGCTATGCCTGGGTGCTGAGCCCGGCGACGCACAGTAGTGGGGCGCCGTCGTCCCGACGCCATGCGTAGCACTTGTGCCTGTGGAGAAATCAGAGGACATGCTTACCTCGCCGAGCCGGGTTGCTGTGTTGCTTGCTGTGCAGTGTGGGGCCACCGTCGTGGAGACGTCGGGCGTGACCCCCGTACCCCTTGTCAGGGCGTCGTGTTGGCGGAGCACTTCGTGGTCAGATGCTGTGAGGGGCGTCGTGCAGTGAGGGGGGGCCGACGTGGAGACGTCGCTCTCGACCCCAGTGCCTACTGCCTTGCCACTCCGGGTATGCATTGCCACTTGACACTCAACACAATAAAACTCAATTAAAACACACTGTCTGGTTACAACACAAGAGGAAGGGATAACCTCATCAGCATTGGCGTTGGCGTCTGTGCTCAAATGACTTCTGTTTCGGCAGAAGACTATTAGTTGCTGAAGGCTGGAACATTACTACTTGAAGGATCGATCACTACTTGCTCGCTGAGAAAAAGTGTTTTCTTATATAGACTTTTTTGTGCTCAAATGACTTCTGCTTCGGCAGAAGACTATTTTTTGTGCTCAAATGACTTCTGTTTCGGCAGAAGACTAAAACATGAGCACAGCGCGCTAGACAAGTCATAACTTGTTCGCGACGCCGACGCCGATGACACCACCCCCCTTTTTTGTGACTTTATTGAACATTAATAAAGGCATACAGGTTATGTTTCAGTTCAATAATTTCAATTATATAATGTAAGAGTGAATGGATACAATATTTTCAAAACTATAAACTAAGAGTAAGTGTTAAGATATTTCAACAACTAAGATATTTTAACATATATAGACTAAGATTAAGTGTGGTAAGATATTTTATATAAGTAACTAATACTAGGTCCACTAAGATATTTTAGGTAAAACAAGATATTTAAAATTAAAGTATTTTATGTGACAAATCATAAATGCATTCTAGTTGAACAAAGTTTTCGCCCTGTGGCGTTGAATTATTTACATTGGTATATTATCGCAAGTTTCGCTCTTCTGGACGTCGTCTCCGCGACGCCCGGGGCTGCCTGATCCTGTTGTGAATTGGAGGCTGCTAAGTCCTGCTGTGTTGCTCGCTGAGGCAACGGGATTCTGGAGCGAACCTGTGAGGCTGCAACGTCCTGCTGTGTTGCTTGCTAAGGCAACGGGAGACTGGAGCGATTTATTGAGGCTGCAACGTCCTGCTGTACTGCGGGCTAAGGCAGTGAGATACTGGAGCGCCTCGTGGGGGCTGCTAGGTCCTGCTGTGCTACGTGCTAAGGTAGCGGGATCCTGGAGCGGTGCGCCAGAGCCGGCTGAGCTCGGGCTGGCGTTCGAGTTGACGAATACTCGTGTCCGGACTGGGACAGGCATCTGGCTGGCGGATGGCTGCTGTCGGTCGTGGCCAGGCGTGGTCACGGCCTTCGCCCAGAACGGCATCGGGAACAGTATGGGCGTCGTGTCGAGCGGCTGCTCTTGTCTTGACGTAGAAGGCCCAGGGTCTGCTGGCAGCGGCGGTGCGGCTGACAGCGCCGGGGACTTCTCATTCTTGTTTGTTTGTTTCCTCTTGGCTGAGGTGGATGGGCCAGGCACGACTGGGGGCAGTCGGCGGGCTGGAATTTTTGGTTTAGCGGCGGCTGTGGTGCTATGTCCACGTAGATAGTCGCCATGTCCACGGAAGTAGGTACCAGATCCACGGATGTAGACGTGCGTTGGCATCTGGCTTTGGGGCAGCGGGCACTACTGATCCTGTGATAGTAGGCGTGACTGGCTTCTGGGCAACGGGCACTACTGGTCCTGTGACAGTAGGCGTGGTTGGCTGTTGGGCAGCGGGCACTACTGATCCTATGATAGTAGGCGTGACTGGCTTCTGGGCAACGGGCACTACTGGTCCTGTGACAGTAGGCGTGGTTGGCTGTTGGGCAGCGGGCACTACTGATCCTGTGATAGTAGGCGTGACTGGCTTCTGGGCAACGGGCACTACTGGTCCTGTGACAGTAGGCGTGGTTGGCTGTTGGGCAGCGGGCACTACTGATCCTATGATAGTAGGCGTGACTGGCTTCTGGGCAACGGGCACTACTGGTCCTGTGACAGTAGGCGTGGTTGGCTGTTGGGCAGCGGGCACTACTGATCCTGTGATAGTAGGCGTGACTGGCTTCTGGACAACGGGCGCTACTGGTCCTGTGACAGTAGGCGTGTTGGCTGTTGGGCAGCGGGCGCTACTGATCCTGTGATAGTAGGCGTGACTGGCTTCTGGACAACGGGCACTACTGGTCCTGTGACAGTAGGCGTGGTTGGCTGTTGGGCAGCGGGTGCTGCTGGCTCTGGGGCAGCGGGCTGGTGTCCTGTGACAGCAGGTGCTGCTGGTTCTGGCGGGGCTGGATGACCTGGATCCTCGGGATCGTCATCCTCGTCGTTGCTGTCGTCATCGGTTTCGTCATCTTCGGTATCGTCATCTTCGGTATCGTCATCTTCGGGATCGTCATTTTCGGGATCGTCATTTTCGGTATCGTCATCTTCGGTATCGTCATCATCGATGTCGGTGGTCTGTTGCAGAGATTGTCTGAGTAGGTCAGTCTGGCTGGACTGAATCCTGGGAGGCGGCTCGGGGCCTGGCAGGCCGAGTGGAGGTGACCTCGGGGGAGATGGCTTCGTGCTGACATCTCGGGTTTGACTTGGCGGGAATACCTTGTCGAGGAATACAGAGGCTATTAGTGGGGCAGTGGTTGGCAATACTGACCTTTTATCCTTCCAGGAAGGTCCAGCGTCCTGCTGTTCCGGGAAGGCGTCCATACAAGCTGCTTCCTTGGGTTCCTGTTCACCTGGCTGAGGCTGGGGAATGAGCGGGATTGACTGGTCTGGGCCGAGGGAGGTAGCATCTTGCGTCACGGTGTCGACTGGTGACCGCCTGTCCAGGCGGCCCGGGCAAAGGAAAGCAAAGGCGGCGGCTCTGTTGCTTTGTTGCCGTGGTGTCAACGGGCGTGGTTGATGCGTTGCCTGCTCCTGCTTGGCTGTAGCTTCATCAATCTCATTCTTCTTGGTCGGTGGTGGAGACACCAAGGTTGTGGCTTGTTGCTGGGCTTGTAGTTGCAGCACTGCGTCCTCTGTCTTGGCTGGTAGTTCTAGGCTGTTAATTTCCAGCGGTGGGGCCGGGCGCCCTAGTTCTGCCCGACCCATTGGGAGTTTCCCGATGGCGGTGCATTGCGGGGTTCTTGCCGTGTGGTTGACTGACTTCTTTTCTGTTGTGGTGCCGTGGATGTCTGTCCTGGGCCTGGGTTATTGGTTGGACCTACTTGTTGGCTAGGGTTGTTTGAGTTGGTGCCATGCCCTCGGAAGTTATTACCCCCTGTCTGGACATTTTGTTGGCGGAAGTTAGGGTTTCCCTGTTGGTTGGAGTCGTGTCCACGGAAATTGGGGTTGGCTCGCTGGTTGGAGTCGTGTCCGCGGAAATTGGAGTTGCCTTGCTGGGGCTCTGCCTGAGTTTGGTTGGTGGGGCAGTCTCGGTGATAGTGAAATCCCGGGCACTTGCGGCACTTTGGTAGACTATTGGTATTATTACTTGCAGGCGGGATGGTGGCTGGCCTCGGCAGCGGTCGGAGTTGCCTCTGAAATTCCCTGTAGTCACCCTCGGCGTTTTCAGCCACTCGGCTCAAGCTTTCCATCGTGGCCACTGGGACATTTCTAGTTGCGAATCTTAGTTCCGGTCGCAGGAGCTCGCGCACCTCCATAACCATCTCTTCTTCCGGCGTATACCGTTCTACTCTCAGCCAGAGTCCAATTTTGCGTTGTATAAAAACGGCGGCGGGTTCGTCGTCTTTCTGTCTCTCACCGTGTAACCTGGAGCGTAGCTTCCCCAGGGTGGCAGTGTCGTTGAACTGCCGCAAGAGCTTTTCCTTTAAGAACTCGTATGTGATGTTGTGGGACTTCCACATCTCCAGGGTGCGTCTGGCTTGACCCTCGAGCTGTTCTATAGCTACTCTCACTTTATCCCTGCCGTGGATGTCTTCATGGAGCATCGCCTCCTCGAGCTCATCCAGGAAGTTGACTGGATCCTCCCATTCCAGGCCTGAGTAAGTGGGCAGCGCTCTCGTTCTTCTTGTGGGCATCCTGTGATGACCTTGTATTGCGTGTATTGCGGCTTGAACGCTTCCCTCCATTAGTCTTGTCATGCTCTCTGCTAGGTTTTGTGTTGGGCGCCACTGGGGGTCCATTTCCCCAGAATCTGTGTAGTCGGGTCGTCGTGGATCCTCTTCCCTCCGGAAAGATCTGGCCTCACGTTGTTGGTCGCCATGTCCACGTAAGTAGCCTTTTCCGTGGCGTACGGCTGTGATTCGTTACGTGCAGTAATGGGTGGCCGGCAATTTTCTTGCTGCCGGGTAATGGAGGCTAGGTTTGAAGTGGTCAGAGCCAGGAGTTGCGCTAATTGTTCATAGCTGGGTAGTCCCAAGCTCGGTTGGGGTTGGTCCGTTATGGCGGCAGAGGGGACTGGGATCGTTCCAGTCGTTTGGTTTTGGAGCACTATTTGTCTTTGGGGCGTAGCACTAGGTCTTGCCGTCTGGTACGGCGGGGTGACGTGGTAGGCGCCGGCCGACGAGGTAGGCGTGACGAAGTACTGTGCGTTGGGCGGCGTGCTTGGACTTGGGCTGGTTGCTGTTGGTGGTACCATGCAGTGAGGGGTGGCCAGCTGGCGGCGAGGTGTCAGCGAGGCGTCGCTGAAGAGTTGGGGCCAGTCGGGTGTGGCAGCAATGGTGTACTGACCGCTGGGCAGCCCTGAGCCAGAGTGGGAGGCTTCCCCATGTGTGGAAGCGAATCCAGCGAAGCGGCGATCTCCCAGCGTCGAGGAATCGTCGTTGGCCCGGGATGCTGTTGGGTCCACCATACAGCGAGGGGGCATCACCATATCCTCATCACCATCCAATCTCTGTTCCATCGCCGAGTTTCCCTGCCACGATGCTGCGTTGCGCTCCATGCAGTAATGGGGCATCGCCTGAGAATCGTTGCTACTCCATTCCATATTTGTTGCCTGGGCTTCATGCCAGGTGGCTGCGCTGCGTGCCATGCAGCGAGGGGGCATCGTCGTGATGACGTCATGCGTAACCCCAGTGTCGTGTCCTATGTTGGTGGCGAGTCCTGCCTCGCTATGCCTGGGTGCTGAGCCCGGCGACGCACAGTAGTGGGGCGCCGTCGTCCCGACGCCATGCGTAGCACTTGTGCCTGTGGAGAAATCAGAGGACATGCTTACCTCGCCGAGCCGGGTTGCTGTGTTGCTTGCTGTGCAGTGTGGGGCCACCGTCGTGGAGACGTCGGGCGTGACCCCCGTACCCCTTGTCAGGGCGTCGTGTTGGCGGAGCACTTCGTGGTCAGATGCTGTGAGGGGCGTCGTGCAGTGAGGGGGGGCCGACGTGGAGACGTCGCTCTCGACCCCAGTGCCTACTGCCTTGCCACTCCGGGTATGCATTGCCACTTGACACTCAACACAATAAAACTCAATTAAAACACACTGTCTGGTTACAACACAAGAGGAAGGGATAACCTCATCAGCATTGGCGTTGGCGTCTGTGCTCAAATGACTTCTGTTTCGGCAGAAGACTATTAGTTGCTGAAGGCTGGAACATTACTACTTGAAGGATCGATCACTACTTGCTCGCTGAGAAAAAGTGTTTTCTTATATAGACTTTTTTGTGCTCAAATGACTTCTGCTTCGGCAGAAGACTATTTTTTGTGCTCAAATGACTTCTGTTTCGGCAGAAGACTAAAACATGAGCACAGCGCGCTAGACAAGTCATAACTTGTTCGCGACGCCGACGCCGATGACAAATGCTATATATATTCACTTCTTGCAGCTTTTTCAATTTTGTTATTTTTAACATGAAGGCAAAATATATCAAACTTTTCTTCTTCCGTCTGTCTGTCTGCCCGTCACGTTTCTTATTTTAATTTACTGTAAGTCAACAATGTATACTATTAAAATATGAAATTATATATCTCATCTCTATATTAGAAAAGGTAATAAAAGTAACAAGTTGTATATTTCTCGTGCCTAAATATAAACGTTTTTGTGAATATGACTACGTGAAGGGTTATACCTGTATAGTGTGTATAGTTCACATTATTAACAAATAGTTATACAATTTCCAGGACCACCCCATCGATTAAATGACATGGCTATTATTTTTTATGTATGCAAACAAAATTGATTAGGGTTTCAAACCAATAAAGATTACCTCCACGCATGTGAATATCAACAATAGATATTAAAATTTTATAAAATCAATATTTCCTCTACTACAAATTCAAATGAATAAAACATTTATGTGTGTGTTGGTATATTAAAATTTTGTGGGCGGGTTTTAATTAGTGTTTTTGTTTAATATTTTTCATCTGTGTAATTCAGAGGGCAATTAGAACAGATTATTTTTTCGCCATTTTTGTAACATTTACAATATCGGATATCGCACAGTAAGAAGTGCATGAAACAATCGAACTTTTAAGTCTTTTTAGAATGAATTAATTATGTTTGTCTCAAAACTTTAATTAAATATAAATGTAAATTTTCTATAATGTAAAAGTTCCCCGAATAAAGGAAATAACTATATTACTAGCAAAAATAAACCGCTGCCTAAGGAATCACTACTTCCACATCCAGATTTTCCATGCATAAATGGATTGCGATCACGGAGTCCCGGGTTCGAATCCTGGCCAGGGTGTGGATGTTTAACAGCGTTCTTAATCTATGAACGAGATGGTAACAGTGGACTAGACCGCTGCTGGGTGGCACAACATGTATAGTCACTGTTATGTCTCCTGAGTTCGAGTCTTAGCTGCGATAGATGGCAATATTGCAGAGAATGGTTGTTGTATCGATCTCTATGTGTACGTGTCCTGGTTGAGTGGTGGAATAGCATTAGCTAAACTCCGCCAGGGCTTTAGTATAAATAAGATAATTAAACAAATTTTTTTTTAAATATTTGACTTCAATAATTTGCTCAATTTTTGCTCCTTTAATGGTTACTCCTTGGCCACTTACTGTGTTTGCTAGGCTGTATTTACTTTTAATTATCATAAGCTTAGTTTTATCTGTATTTAAGCTAACACTATTCATGTCCAACTAGTTTTCTATTTTGTATGCTGCATATTTTAACATACTTTATAATGTCATTTATGTACAGAGCAAACAGGTGAGGCCCCATAACAGTCCCTTGCGGTAAACCGAATATTGTCTGCTGGTAAGGATGTGTCATTTTTTTAATTGGTAACTTGTTCTATTTACCAATTAACTGGTCGTCTATTTCACAATGTTATGTCCAAATTGGTAATTTTTTTAACTTTAATTGTAATAATTGTCTATATATTGTCTCAAAAGCTCTGCGGAAATCTAGAAAAACTATAGCAAGATCTGTTTCTCCTTTAAGGCGTTTTCCCAACTTGATAATGTTGTTTGTAAACCAGTGCCGCACGAATTGATAATAAGGTTTGAAACGTGCATAAATTGTACATTAAATTAATTTCTGTAAGCCGAGTAATCTCCATTTTTTTTTTACTTCCCACGCTTTCCGAAGGGAAGTGAAGCTTATGGAAATAATTACCGGTAAAATGTTAATAATAGGATATTTATATTTTCGAACGAACGATGTTCAATGACGGTGGGGGTTGTAATGGGGGTAGCTCATGCCAAGAAATGTTCTTGAAAACGTTTGCTCTTGTACCCACACTAGACCGCAATTTGATTTTGTTCACCCCTTCAGTAGTCTATTAGAAGTGGTGGGGGTGGCAAATGTCATTTAAAAAAATCGAAATTATTGTTTCTAATAGTTACACCAAATCTGAAGTTTCTGAACTACTAACTTGCTTTACCTTAATTTTGTTTTGTTAACCATTTTAATAATGGAGTGGGAGTGGCAGATGTCACAAAAAGAATTGAGATCTTGGATTCTAGCAGATACACCACATTCCAAGTTTTTGGACTGTTACTAGGTTGCTTTACTTATTTACCTCTATTTATTCCCCTCAACATTTCAACGGAATAAGCTCAATAAGAGTCTAGTTCCAGATCACTTTATAATACATAGGTGTACCATACTTCAAGTCAGCATTTTTATTTAATTTTTCAAACTAGTATCTACATATCGTAGGGGATATATGTAAATTCAGTTAAAAATGAGAACAAAGGCCTGAAATTAATTTATTTACCTACCTTGTCTTTAAAAAATTTTTCGTTCTAATGAATTACATTTTCATCATAGGGAACTATGTTGGATGCTAATGTTATAATGAGAATGGCAAATAAGAATTTTTACTTGTTAGCATAACCAGAAGACAGGTTATCGAAAGAATGCAAAAATTTCATTAATATTTTTACATATAGTTTTTCTTTTAGTTCTCATAGATAGTTTTTCTTTCCGTTATTTGCAAAATCCTATAAAGAATATGTTTCATTACTATAAGCAGACAAATAATAAATAATTCACTTTTAAACATGCATAGAGTATATAGGCTCCAATACTAGTTAGCTAATAGATAGGTGAAGATCTGTTGTTTTTTATCAGTCAATGTCAAATATAAATATTTCATACTTATTCATGGATATTGCCTTGCTTTTGCATGGAACATCGTTGTGAGTGGCTTTGTGCGTCAAGAATAAGGACGAAGAACATTTCAAAGGTTAAGCATTTCCAAGAAACTGAATATGATTTTATGAAAAAATTTTTGAAGACAAGGTAGGTAAATAAATTAATTTCAGGCCTTTGTTCTCATTTTAAACTGAATTTACATATCGTATCATGTTAAACTATTATCATGTATCATGTAGATACTAGTTTAACCTGCCTAGCCGTAGGGGACTCTGTTGGATGCTAGCGTTATAATGTGAATGGCAAATAAGAATTTTTACTTGTTAGCATAACCAAAAGTCAGGTTATCAAAAGAATGCAAAGATTTCACTAATATTTTTACATATAGTTTTTCTTTCCGCTGTTTGCAAAACCCTATAAAGAATATGTTTCATTACTATAAGCAAATAGATAATAAATAATTCACTTCCATTTACCCGTTCTAGAGTAATCCTATGCACAAAAAAGAGTTGCAGACCGGCAGACAATATTTTTTCTTCCAACATTAAAATTTTGGACGTTTTATGACATTCTGGAACTATTTCGACCAAGAAAATTCAAATTTCTTTAGAATTACTATAATTCCACTCCACCACGTGGATGTGGACTTAACTGTTAATTAATTATTAGTGTAAGTTAAATAATAAAACTAAATGATGTTAATGAATATTTTCCAGCGATATGACAGATTAAATTACAAACTTTAATGTGGCAAATACAACCGTAACAAAACAACTTTGAAAACTTCAGTACATCAAAAATACTGCCTCATTTGTAAAAATTTTCCGAAATTACTTTTAGATTTTATTTTTAATTATTACTTAATAACATTACTTTACTCCATTCTAGGTGCGAAAAATTTTATAACAATCAGAAACATTAAAAAATATCTCTGACTAAATTTTGAAATATTTTTACCGAAGTGGAGAGCAAGAATAATATTTACTTTAGCTGGTATCAATTTTTCATAATTTATGAGAAGCTAATAATAAATAATTCACTATTCCTGCTGGAAATCACGATCAAACATAACGCCGTTGAAGACAAATTACATAGTCACTATCGACTTGGGTCCAAGTCTACCTTTTCGGTCGACACTTGCATAAATTTCAATTCATTTGATTCTCAATAAAACCAGGGGGTGAGTTAAACAGTCTTTTGTTTTTCCCAGTTGGCCATCTTTCTTGTAAGTTGCGGCTCGCTGCGAACGATCCAAGTTTCAGTCATAATTTATGCAAAAGGGTTTCGACCGGCAGATGGTGGACTGCATTGTGCCAGGCAGAGATATTACCCCAAAATGTTGTATTATTTGGTCTTAGTGCATGTCTGCTAGTTATGGTAATGCACCGTAGGCACGTGTATCCACTTTATTATCCTTGATCTATTGCTAGATACCGGATAGTTTCAAATCTGAATTATTATGCTTGAACACGGTGATATGTATACATTTGTGCAATAAAAATATCAATAAAAATAAATCTAATAAAATTGGCTTAAGTAATAGTAACTATTATAGATACAAAGTTTCAAAGGAAATTCTGTTTTAATTGAAGTGTATTTCTGTTTCACATTTTAAAATATGTTTTTAGTATAGTAATCTTAGGTTCTAAATGACCTAAAGAGAAATTGTCTTACTACAGCAATTTTTTCGTGGAACTCGTAAATAATATAAGAGCCAAAAGTTTTGCCATAAATGCCGCATTTGTTTAAACAAAATAAGATGCCAAAATTGTGTTATTCGCAGTTATTCATAAAAGTGTCTGATTCTATGTATAACAGGTTTCACAATGAAGATTGTTTCAGTATTAACATAGATATGAAAATTAAAAAAGCATACAAATTGTGCGGATTTATTCGTAGACAGTGTGCAGATTTTAAAGATATAAACTCAATTATAATATTACATAAATCTTTAGTGCTTAGTAGTATCGAAGATTGTTCGGTGATTTGGAATACCAAGTATATGAATACTATTAACAGGCTTGAACGTAATTTTGTTAAATTATAAAAAACAACGAAGAGTATAATAATAACAACTAAGAGTGGAAAGTTTAAAATAACTGATGATAGTGCATCAAATCGTTGAGTACAATTTTCTTAAGATTATAGTTTTTTAATGTACTTTAAAACATTCTTTTAAGCAGTTTCTTTTTTTTTTAGTTTTTTAATTTTCTTTAAACCAAATCGATTTAATCAAATATGAAAATTCTTGAAAAGAACTTACTAAATTACATCAATATGAATATATTTTTTAAACGTGAATTATTTTTATGTTTGCTTATAATTGTAATGGAACATATTCCTTTTAGGATTTTGCAAAAAGCAGAAAAAACAATTTATGACAACTAAGAAAAAAACTGTTTGTAAAACTATTGATTACAATATTTGCATTCTTTCGATAACCTGAATTCTGGTTATGCTAGCAATTAAAATCTTAAAATGTATGTATCCTTCTTATTGGATAATTCTCATTCTAACACTGGTTTTCACAGTCCCCTACGGCTGTGCAGAGTAAACCAGTATCCACATAACCCTCTACGGTTATGAAGATTAAGTTAAAAATGAGAACAAAAACCTAAAATGAATTTATTTATATACCTCGTCTTTTGACAAAATTTTCATTCAAATGGATTATATTTTCTTGAAATCTTTCATTCTGATTATTAGAAAAGCTTAGCCTTTGAAACGTTTTTCGCCCTTATCCTGGAGTTCACCAGAAAGGCACAAAGCCACTCTCCACTCGGTCGGCGAAGTTAAGCAACGTCGGTCGGGTCCAGCGCATGGATGGGTGAGTTCTCGTTCAGGTACGTCAGTCCGTATCATGAGCTATAATAATCTTAATTGGACTGAGAGGGCTTGGCGAGAAAATAGAAACGATGGGCTGATGATTTCACCAAAGGGCTCCTTATCAATAGGCTCGAAGTATTGTAAGGACCATGTATGGATAAGAAGCCCTAAGGTACGAAGAAGGAGCTACCATAATAGACCTCTACTGGACACAGTAGGCAAGGAAGGCCAATCGCCAGCTCCTTCAGCTAAATTCTAAACAAATCTGAAAAGTTTGTTTAGTATACAATATTTTAAAGTAAGACATCACCCAATCTATGTAAAATTATTTCGAACCTGAGAGACACACTGTAAATTGAAGGTTCGATGACTTTATGGTATGTTTCAATTTTCGTGTGCTTTATCAAAAACTTTAGTAATGTTTTGCTCTAAAATACAACATATAAAACGACAGTACTTGCCTTTGGCGATTACCTTATATGGTGGTTGGCACAAAAAAAGTTCAGTATTGTAATTAAGATGTTGTTGATATTGATTTTTATGCTAGAAACTCCGAAGGATAGGCACTACCGCGCATTTAAACTTTTCCAAACATCTATCCCACATTGAATGAAACTGGTACTGTCGAGCCCAAGAAACCACCATAAATTACATGCTATATTTGAAACAAAATATTTTATGTATAACAGAAGATACGATGTTTAATAAGTATTTACAATCGACACCGGACTACAACTTTCATTGGTTTTTCATTTGGACAATAAATACCTTAATAATGTTTTAGACGTAACAAGATGGTCATAAAAATATAACTTAAGGAAAAAGTTATAGATCAATGGCAAAACGAGTGGAATAATGGAGTCGCTAAACTAAAAGAAATTAAATCCAAAGTGAGCAAATGGAAAATAACACCTGTACATCAATGAAGAGAACATATTGTACTCACAAGGCTAAAAATAGCCCAGACTAATTTACCAAATACATTCTTATTAGCAGGAATTCAAGAACTAATATCAGGTATATAATGCAATATTAACAGTTAAATACATAATAGTAGAATGTCCAGAACAACCAGAATATGATCATTAACGAAGACGACAAAAAATTCCATATCAGCTACAATAATTATGCTTCGGCCAATCAATTGAGAACCTGGAAAAATAGTAAAATTATTAAGGACGATACACTTATTTTCCAAAGTTTAATATAGATGAACTTGCCAGCTATCAATTTCTGATATTCGTGATAAATACAACTGCAAGTATAGAAAAGATTAGAGTACGATGTCGATGCGGCTGTTGACAAAGATGTCGATGCCGCGAAAAGAAATCTTGAAATAAAATTGGCATCTCACTTAATTCATATAAAATGTTTTTGGAACTTCTTTTGAGAGACACTTCTATATTGTAGTTTAAACTCCTTACGAGGCCGGTTTAGGTCTAAAGTGATGTTTGGGGCAAAGAGCTCAAGCTCGACCCCTAATCATCCAAGACCAAGACCAAAAAATGATTTGCAGATATACGTGTAAATATAGTGCAAAAACGAATGCTGTCGTTCACGTCATCATCTATTAATTTCCGAATCAAATCAACTCGAGGTCATACAGGCGTACCATTTGAAATGATTTTTTTTGTAAAATAAAAATTATTGCTTCATACTATTTTAATATTATAATATAATATTATCACCAAGCGACACCACTACTTCAGCAGTCGGATAGACTGACTACAAAAACTACAAAATCAACTACATCACAGACATACTTTCGGAGAACATGGTATAAATGAAATCCCTCACATCCATCTTTCTTGTCTTCACCAAGTCCGTAGTTAGTTTTATTTTTCCTTCTGGGACCATATTTTGCCACAGTAGTATTTGGGATGTCCTGCGCCTCAGGTATTTCTTTACAAATCCGTTGCACCGTCCGCATATAAATGCCCAATGCATTAGGAGCACGCTAAAATAAAATTTACTTTATAAACAACTGACACATTAGAAACATTAGATATTAGTCAAGAAAAATAAGGTTATAATTTTATAAAGAGAAATTAGCAGAATATCAAATTCCCCTAAATACAAACGTTAACTACCAACTTAAGTAAGTTGGAAACAATTGAGTACGGTGTAACAAAACAAGAGGTAATCCTGATATATAAATTATAAAAAAAGCTTTTCAGGATAATCAACAATAATGATATGTAGATGCTTGAAAATTCGTTTTTATTAGTTAAAAATGTTTTTGGGCGTCTTATATGAAGTAAATATGTTTCAAAATGATGCAGTTCAAATATTAGCTAAAAATAGGCATTTGTTAATTAATAATTGGCCGAAATGATAAAAGATAAATATCTCTAGTTCAGATGGACGAAAATTAACTATTTTATTAAATTAAATTTCTCGCAATTCTCGTCCTTCTCGAATAAAAATTTTTCTTTAATGTTTTCAAAATAGCCGAAAAAATCTATTTGTTTTCATTTGGTCTATAAATAAATGCCAAGAAAGTGACCAAAATGACCTTAAAATAAATGTTCTTAATGTCATCGGAGAGCTGGAGTCCATAAATACATTTTGAAAAATAAGTAATCCATTTTGGACTTAATGACACAAAATGGCGGGTAGTTAAAATTGCAGAAAACTAATTCGTCTGTGTCCACAAGTTTCAATATTTGGGCACTAAAATTTCAGGGGTCTTTTTTTTAATAAAAGGTATGTTTTCTGAAAGTGTAAAGCCGATTGGACCTCTTGACGTCCCTGGGCGTTAAAATTGAAAAGAATCGTTTTTTATCTCGTTTATTTCATTTCGTATGTACTCAAGGGACCCAAAACCAACGCAAATTTCTTGGAATTTTATTTGCGAAGGTTTTTCGGTATTTACTTTGTCCCGATCGGACCTCTAGAACCGGAGATACTCACCTCTTTATCTAAAAAAAGCGCCTTTCAAAAAACAAAATTGTTCATTAATAAAAAACGCAATAGGCTTTAGAATTCAAAACTCAGATATATACTTACTCCTGGTGATGCCCCAGAAGGGGCCATCCATTAATTACGTGACGCAATTAATGGGTTTCTACCCTCCCTCCCTCTATGTCACAGATTATGACATTGGAGTCAACCCCTCCCCCCCCGTTGTGACGTTATATATTTTACAGTATTATATTTTGAGGTAGAATTTTCTGATTTTCGTATTTTTTCATTCATTTAAAACAACGGTATGCGTAGATGTAAATAATGTGATGTCACAAAAGTTTAACCCCCTCCTCCCCCTTCAAAGCGTGACGTAATTAATGGACTCCGAAGGTACGAAATCATAATATTGCTGCTACAAGACTATGCATATTTCATCGTTTATTTGGTCTTTTTTTGCTCCACTACACTTAATTGTTGCAATTCACCTTGTGGACTGCTTGCAAAGGTTACATTTTTCCCGATTTAAGTACTCAACTAATTTCATCACCATGTTTCTGGCTACTGCATTATCTTTTACCGGGAATTTTGAGATTAGTTTCTTTATAAATAGTAATTACACTCACTAATTATTTATACAACAATTTACATAATTACAGGAAACTTAAAACACCACAGTAAAAATCACCACAAACTTACATAAATAATGAGAGAAAATAGAAAATCATTTTTGTCATGTTATAATAATCTGGTTGATTAAATCTAATAGGTAAAATACACAAGTCTCTTTTATTTTTAGGACCTATTGTCTGCCATATTCCATAAAGCTGACATTCGTTCCCTTCATTATTAACAATGTACGTAAAATAATACAATAATATATTCTATTATAATAATAATGCCTCAAACGAGAACGATGTTCTAATTTCGAGTCGCTCCATTCATTATAATGTTAATTCCGTTGAGTCTATGAAATACGCTACCAGCAGCACGTTAATTTTCTGTAAGTAGGAATTCGAGCACGGATACATAATAGGACGTCAAACTAAAAATACATTTCTGATATTACAATGCGGAATGCATTCCACGTTCAGGAGCCTCTATTCACACGACAACAATTCTGCATCCATTATCACAATCTCCAACTAATATTGGAAATGACACATGAACGATCCAATATCCAGCCGCTCGAAACGTAACAGTTGAAATTTCGGTTGACACAGAATTAGGCACTTAGTGGTAGGTCGCTGGGGCCGGTCTCTTTTGAAATGGTAATCCCTGCATTCAAATCAAAATGATTGACAGGCCCTTTCTTCGTAACCCACGCCTCATATTTGTGCAGCCGCGATGTACCCGTGTTAATTGACGTCAAATTTCAATGGAAATATGTGTAGATCTTACATGTATCTGACGTTCACCAGTCTGCTCGATGTTCTGGAAAACACAGCTAATTGGATTTGTTGATTTAAATCGAACTTTTCTTATTTAACGCACGAGTGCCCCGATAAGTTTTCGTAAAAAATAGAACATGAGCTGCAAACCACCTACTCTCTGTTCTGCTTGTTACTTTAAACAGTGGGTTTATATAATCTTTTTTGGAATCTTAGAAATCAATGGTTCGAGGAATGGAAACTTATGTTCTTTCTCTTGAAAGTATATGTCACGTTTTATATTAAAAAAGTAAGTTGCTCTTGTGCCGTCAGACTAGTGAATATAAATTACATCGTAAAAGTGAATTAAATTTACAAGTTTATTCCAAAGCTATTTCACAAATAATTGAGAGGCATATTAATGTAAAAACATTATTAGCAAAGTTTAATTGCAAAACTACTTAATATAAGTGATAAAATGAACGAACGACATTGAGGTGTCTGTATGTGAAAAACCGCTGCCTAAAGAATCACTATTTCCACATCCTAATTTCCCATCCAAGCCTCTTTAAACGAAAACAATTTCATACTCTATTTGCACTGCACTATATGGGAATAATTGCCCATAAACTTTTAATCATAGAACATTTGAAATACTCTACCCCAAAGTGGTAAGGGAATGGCGAATGCAAAAAATCATTAAGACCCTTTTGTACTCATATATACACAAAATCACAATTTTATTTTGTTAATTCCTTCAATAACGGAGTGGTGGTAGGTGGTGGTGGTTTGGATGTTAGTTGTCATAAAAAAATGTGAGGCCTTCACTTCCAATGTCTACAACAAATCCCAAGTTTCTGTACTCTAACTAGCTTGCTTTAATTATTTTCCCATATTTACTCCTATCTACCACTTCAACGGAATCAGCTGCAAATATAATCTAATTCCAGATGTCAACAAATGGGTATATCAAATATCAAGTGACTATCTCAATTTTATCTCGTGAACCTCTTTAAAGAAGAAGTGATGGTGGTGGTTGAGATGGCAAATGTCATAGAAAAATTTGACTATTTTAATTACAATCGCTAACAGACCTACAGGTTCCGCATTACTCAGGCATGTCTGCCCTTTGTGCTTTTGCGACTTGTGGGATTCCCTAGAAGAGACCAGTGCTCTCCACAAAGGATAGCAGTTTGTTCCAGGTTTGATCCCGTAGTTCCTCCAGCTGTATAAATTGCCCTTGGAGATGTCTATACCTTAACGCACCTAGAGGTGTGCCACTGCATAGAATGTGAGTGGTGATTTCGTCCTCCGCTATACGCATCCAACAATAGGATGTATATTCAGAGGAGAGTGTCCTGTGATCAAGCCTACTATCCGTCTCATTTTTTCTCTATCGAACCCAAGCAGATAATTAATGGTTGTCAGCCGAGGGCCCCTTTCTATGGAGCCTCGATTGCCTCATTCCAGAGTCCAATAGTTCTTGAACCTTGCCATGACCCAGTTTCGTAACTCTGATTAAATCCGACATCTTGATAGATCCAAGGCTGGCTCAGCGTTAGGAAAAGGAGTTCCTTCTCCCGCCAGCCGGTCTGCTTCTTCGTTGCCCCCACACTTCTGTGCTCGGGCATCCATAAGAGTTTGACAGAGTTGTATTCGCACCGTTCTGTCAAAATATTCCGCCAGTTTAAACCCAGCCTTGAGGTCACCTTGTTTGATATCAGTTTGATATTCCGACAGTTCAAAACCAACAAGAGCTCTTGCGGCTGCTTGGCTGTCGCTGCATGTATAAATATGTTTGTTGACGAAACCTCTACTGAGGTTCTCGCTTGCCCACATTAATATGGCGCATATCTCTGTTTGGTATGCACTGGAGTACTTTCCAAGTGGCACCGATATACGAGCCCTTGGTTTGCAGCCGTGTATGCCAGCACCAGTTCCCTCTGAGGCTCAGAGCCGCCTGTGTACCATTCGAGACCTCCGGGACTCAGAGGACGAACTTTATCGCGCTCCCAGTCCTCTCGACTGGGAAACACAACTGAGCATAGAATAGTGAACCTGTAGACGAGGATACACTGGTCACCTTCTGATTGAGTGATGACTCTGTCTCTTACCGGCAGATTCAGGGCCCTGGTATGGCCTGTCCCGTTCCACATACCATTTTTGAAGAGCCTAGTTGCTGCTTTCCTGTCTTCCAGTTCCACCTCGATATATAAGGGTGTGAGCCCAAGAATAACTTCCTGGGAGCGCCACCATACTAGCGCCGCATATGTTGTAAGGAGTTTTACCATGACAGTATATGTGCAAAAGCGATATTCGGACTTATTCCTCATTTTGGACCAAATATGGGTTTGCACATCCATTCTGAACTCTTACTAGTTTTCTTTATTTATCTCACCTTATTTACCCCTATTTACCGCCCAACCATTCAATGGAATCAGCTCAAAATATAATGTAGTTTCAGATGACATTATAATACATATGTATTATAATGACCAATCAAGTAAATATATTAAACCGTTCTAGAGTAATTGTGTGCCAAAACAAGTTACAGAGCGACCGACCAACCGAAAATTTTTCTTACAATTTCTATACTTCCACTCCAGTACGTGATTATAGAAGTAATATTTGAAATTGTCTGTCCCAGAAATCTTTGAATTTTTAATAGCCATTTTAATAGCTTTGACCGACCGACCATGCCACCATCCCACTCTTTTACCACGGTACCTTTTCTGAGAATTTTTTTCATACCATTTTTTTAGAACGTCCTTTCTGCGGATTTGTTCCTGATATTTTTGCCTACATTCATCAATCCTGCTTTTTGTAAAGCAGCTTTTTTCCTATGACTGTATTTTCCTTTAGCTTCTTTTGCCGCAATTTTATTACCCTCATTTTTTTCCGGAGCTTTTTTCCCTTACTATTTTTTCCACTGGTTATTTTTTTGTTTCACGAAGTGAATACCCTCATGCCCTTACGAATTTCGTAAATCGCTTCTAGGAATGTTTTTTCTGCTCTTAGAGCTATTCAGTACATGTTTTGCTAATACTAAATCGTAAAAATAGTTTGTCTCTAATTTGTTTGCACACTCTGTTGTAGACATTGTACAATTGTACATGTATGGATCAATTCCAATAGGTACAATTTATGCGGTGAGCTTTTCCATGTGCAGAATTTTAAGCTAGTTAGACTCAGAGATCGCGATCATGTACATGAACTTTATCGTTTATTCATTCAACAGCTATGGGTTATGGGTCAATTATATTTTATTATATTAACTAAAACCTTAATTTTTTCGTACCCAGGTATTGAAAACATGTCTGAAATAAATTAAATATTTACTTACAGACATAAATACCAATCTAATTACTTTCATATCTACGTGGTGTAGTGTAAGCACGGTGATCTTAAAAAAAAATCTTTTCTTATAGGTTTATAGTCATGAAACGTGGAGATTTTAAATCTGAAAGAGAAAAAAGGTCTGTCTGTTGTTCAGACAGTCTGTCTGTCGGTCTGCCTATCGGTCTGTCTGTCAGTAATTTCTTTTGTGTGCATTATTAATTTGGAACGAACTACGATATTAACATAAAATTAGGTGTACATATGCATTATATCGATATCAGGAAAAAGATTACATTTTGAGCTTATTCCGATGGGGCATAAATAGAGGTAAATAAGTAAATCAAGCTAGTAAGACTCCTGAAGCTTGGGATTTAGTGTATACAGGGTGTTTCATTTAAAAGTCCCCAGGCCATTATCTCTAAAACTAATAAAGATATTTCATTTTTGTAAATGGCAGATGATTGATACCAAAGAAAGGTTTAAATAACGGTGATTAGAATTTTTCCTCAACAGCACACAGAGATGGCGCTGCGATGCAAAACTATTTTTTGATGGCTGAAACCTTGAAACATAAGTCATGTGATTAAACAATAATTTGTGAATAATTTTGACGGTATAGAGAATTTACAAAAAACAAGCCGTTTTGGAGTTACATGAGTTTCTTTCATTAATGCCAGTACACGTGAATTTTGATAAATCCCTATAATTTATTTATTATTTATTATAGAATATTGGTTACCAAACACTTTTTTTCAAGATAAGGAAAGTGATATAATACACTATCATAAAATTATGTTTGCCACTTCCGGCCAAACCGGAACTAACATGATGAACCAATATCCATATGTTCCTACATATTACATTTTTTTTTTCTAATGACGCTTCTAATAAAACGGCTCCCAAAACTTAAAGTAAGTAAGACAACAAAGAAAATACACACTAATTTAGAATGGGCTAAATTTATATTAACAATTCAGTAAAGAACGTAAACAAAAGTTTTATAAACAAACATTTAAAAACTATCTAAATATTATTAAAAATTAAATTAAACTAATTTCTTTCTTATTAGTAGGTACTTATTATATTAAATGTTCAAAATTTCTCCCTTCTTCATGAATACACATATTGTTCCGTTTCACTAACTCTTCATTGCAAACTTTTTGTAACGTGTGTCTATTTATAGCAGCAACACTTGCATATATTTTATTATACAAATCGGCCATATCCTCAATGGGTTCAATGTATACTACACTTTTTAAATACCCCCAGAGGTAAAAATCTAATGGAGTCAAGTCAGGTGATCGTGCTGGCCATCTGACTACTCCATTAGTACCAATCCATCTCTGAGGGTACATTTCATTAAGACAATCTTTGACTAGTACTGAGTTATGGGGTGGTGCACCATCTTGGTGAAACCAAATATTCTCCTGGTTATGAGGGATAGTCTCTAATAATCCTGGCAATACATTTCTCAAAAATATCTCATATTTTCTTCCATTTAAAGTCCCATGGAATAGATATGGTCCAATAATATATGAATTTAATATTCCACACCACACGTTAACTCCAAAAGTTACCTGATTTCGGGTTATTCTCATCCATCTAGGATTATTTTGTGACCAGTATCGGCAGTTATGCTTACTCACAACTCCGTTGTTGTGAAAACGGCTTTCACCGCTCCAGAGCACATTTTTAAAAAAATTTGGGCATTCTTCAGAAAGAACTGAAAATTCAGCTAGAAAATGTAATCTTCGTTCATAATCACCAGGCCTTAAATGATGGATCAATTTTAATTTGTATGGATGGTATTTATTTGATTTTAATATTCTATGGCACGAAGATATCGACAGATTAGTTTTCGATGCCAATTTCCGGAGAGAACGTTGAGGATTGTTGACAACACTATTTAACACCAAGGCTGTATTTTCATCGTTTCTAACTGGCCTATTTCTGTTACGAATAGTTTTCTTAAAACTACCCCAGTTTCTTAAATTTTTAAACAGCATGATAAATGTTTTTTTATCGGGTGTAGGTCTATTTGGAAATCGTAAACAAAACAATCGGTTTGCTTGTCGGGAATTTCTTTTGCATTCACCGTATATTAAAATCATATTTAACTTATCTTCATTGATGTATCTAACCATTTTTTAAATTTATTTTTTTTTATTGCCTTATTTGAATTAATTTGCTTTGAATTGTTTCTAAGTACACTATTTCTGTTTGAAACTATGATTGAAATGCACCAACTACAAACTTTGTTTAATAACTGTCAAACTTAAAATTAAATCAAAGCCTACTAATATCTCTTAAGTAGATTTTTCATTACCATTCTAAATTAGTGTGTATTTTCTTTGTTGTCTTACTTACTTTAAGTTTTGGGAGCCGTTTTATTAGAAGCGTGATTAGAAAAAAAAATGTAATATGTAGGAACATATGGATATTGGTTCATCATGTTAGTTCCGGTTTGGCCGGAAGTGGTAAACATAATTTTATGATAGTGTGTTATATCACTTTCCTTATCTTGAAAAAAAGTGTTTGGTAACCAATATTCTATAATAAATAATAAATAAATTATAGGGATTTATCAAAATTCACGTGTACTGGCATTAATGAAAGAAACTCATGTAACTCCAAAACAGCTTGTTTTTTGTAAATTCTCTATACCATCAAAATTATTCACAAATTATTGTTTAATCACATGACTTATGTTTTAAGGTTCCAGCCATCAAAAAATAGATTTGCATCGCAGCGCCATCTCTGTGTGCTGTTGAGGAAAAATTCTAATCACCGTTATTTAAACCTTTCTTTGGCATCAATCATCTGCCATTTACAAAAATAAAATATCTTTATTAATTTTAGAGATAATGGCCTGGGGACTTTTAACTGAAACACCCTGTATATTAAAAGTCAACCTCTCATGACATCTACCACAACCGCCACTGCTCGCTGCATTAAGGTTAGGAAAATAAATTCAAGATATTGACTTGAAATCCAGTACACGTATGTGACACAACGGGATTTGGAAGTAGATTATATTTTAAGCTTATTTCGTTGGGTTGGGAATAAATAGGGGTAAATGAGTTAAGCAAGCTAGTAAAAGTCCAGAACTTGATATTAATTACTAGAACCTAAGGTGTCATTTCTTCTTTATGGTATTCCAACTGGCAAGCGTAGAGGGATAAGGGTTAACATTTCTCTGGAATAATTTGCATCATATTTATATAGTATTGAGTTGTTTTAATGTGAAACTACATTTTTTTTTTAAATCTTGGTGGATGAGATCCATCAAAAAGTGAGAATGGGCGCAAATGTCCATAGAAAATAGTATACTCTTATATAAAACTGAATTCTAAACACGTTTTTGTCTGAAATCGATAGTCTGGCTGCAAAATACATTTTTATATTTTGAACCCACCATTTTGTATCCTCCATCTTGAATTTATCAAAGTTTTCATCTGATTTTCAATCAGCGCAGCGACTCCAAAACCCCCCTTCATGTAAATTTGATGTAATTCGGTTGAAAACTGAGCCAGCTATTAAATGGGGGTGCTGTCAACCCCTGTAACAAGAAAGGGGTTATTTGCTACAATGTAGCATAATATGTAACATGTTTTATATGTCAAATACTGAAGCGAAGGTAGAAGTTCTCATGCCATTTCATCTTTGTAATAAACATGAAAAGCTTTTGTCTATTTTATGCATTGTTTTCCTCTACTATACCTCGCCATTAAAATTCGCTACGATATAAAATTTATTCAATTTTCAATAGTATCTCATAAACGGATTGTCATATCAAATTTTACTGGGTGGCATAATAGTATGGGAACAGCAGGATAACTTGAAAAGAAAATTGACCTCTAAAGGTCATCGTTACACCATAATCTTGTGCCGAAGGTCATGTTCGAAAGTAATATTTTCCACTCGTTTTATTTCCGGGGTTAGAAATGGGAGGCCTATTTGAAAAAGTCTAGTTGACCTTCAAATGAACTTGAAGGTCACGGTCAGGGTCAAATCCAAGGTCACTGCCAGATAGCCATGAAAATTTCCTACAACTTGTATTTAAACTTTTCTCTAGGAATCGTATTTTTCAAGATATCCTGCTGTTCCCATACTTCTTTCTATGCTACTCGGTATATACATTGCTGGCCACTCGAACTTACACATAGAGACTTTTAGGCAAAATTTAAAGTTCAATATTTTCAACAGGAATGCAAATTTTTGAACGCGGCTTGCAAATTTTAAGAGCTAGTTTTTTTCGGATTAAGCTGCATGACGTATATTTATCGTAGGACCATAAGTTTATTATATACGGGGTGATCAATAAAGTCATGCAAAAAATCAAAAAGTTTGTATGAGTGAAATTTCCGCAAAAAATTTTTTTGGTCGTTGCAATATGGTTCCTTACTAAGGTAACATCAATATCTCTAGACGGTTTTGACAGTTTTTGGATTAAGGCCCTTAGGCCTTGTACACACTACTCAACAAAAAATTTGGATACCGAAATCTTTAAAATGCTATAACTTGACATTGGATTGACGGTTCTTGATGATATTTGCGGATTTGGAATCCTTATTTCACGTAGATTTTCTATGGTCTAAACATTTTATTTGAGGGTTGAAATTTACACATTATACCGGGTCGATAATAAACAAAAACGTAGCGACAAGAACAAGTTTATTACATTAAATTCTACAATATACAACATTGCTTAACAACGACCAAAAGTCAATTCTTAAAAAATTTATAATTCTAATTCTGGTAATTTTTAATAACTGAAAAAAAATTTAACTAAAAAACAAAAAATTAATTTAATTTAAACTTAAATTAAAATTAAATTAAAATTACCTAATTAAAATTAGGTACATTAATTAAAAAAACAGAGAAGCTAATATTTTGTTGGTCCTCCTGCTCGGAATATTACTTCCCGACATCGATTTGGCAGAGTATCCACAAGATTATTTATAAAATCTTGTGGAATATTCTCCCATTCTTCACGAATGGCCTCACTGAGCGTTTCTAAGGTTTCAGGGGGTACATCAAGAGATCTTACTTTAAGTTTTAAATAAGACCAAACGTGTTCGATGACATTAAGATCCGGAGACTTTGTAGGCCAGTCCATCCTATTGATGTTTTGTGCCTGCAAAAACTCTGTGATCCTTCGCGCTCTGTGAGGTCGAGCGTTGTCATCCACCAATAGAATTTCTGGGCCGTAATGTCGAGCAAAAGGAACAACAATAGGTTCCAAAATTTCCTCCTGATAAACAGTAGCATTAATGGTTTGGTTGGTAATGAATAGCTCGGTTTTACCATTTCTTATGATATCTCCCCACACTGTAACACATCCGCCTCCAAATGCTTCTTGAGGGGCCATATTTTCCTCCAAATATCGCTGATTTGGCCTTCTCCAAAGTAACATTCGGCCATCGGAGTGAAACAAATTAAATATTGTTTCGTCAGTAAATAAACAATGGCTCCACTCTGCATTACCCCAATTCGCATGCCGATTTGCCCATGCCCGCCTATTCGCTCTATGGCGTTGTAATAACCGCACACATTTTGCTCTGCGACGGGCCCTATAATTTAAAATGTTTGGCATTATGTAATGTTTAAAAAAAAAAAAATCTCACCTCAAGTTGTTTTTATTTAATGTTCTTCTCACTGTTCTGTCCGAAACTCTCACCCCAGGTTTGTTGTGTTAAAGAGTCATTTAGTTTTCTAGAGTTCTTTGTTCTATTCCGCATAGTTTCTCTCATTAAAATTCTTTGGTTTATTTTTTTTGTATGTCCACCCCAATGCCCATAATTATGATCACCAGTAGTTTCGACGCGGCGCCGGCGGTTCAAATTATAAATTGTCTTTCGGCTGACATTGTAAATGTGCGCAACTTGCAGTTTTGACATTCCTTCGTTGAGAAGTCGAATGCAATTTTCCCTTTCTGCCGTGGTTAAACGCCTCATATTAATTAAACTTTACAAAATTATAACATTGAAATATGTCAGATTATTTCTAAAATAATGTAAACAGTTTTTAATTCCATAGCAACAAATTTGTTTTTCCAATGGCTGCTTTGAAATTGACGCGTCGCGTAGAAATTACACCCGATCATAATTATGGGCATGGGGGTGGACAAAGAACTCTGTAAAACTGAATGATTCTTTGAGACAACAAACTGGGGTGTGAGTTTCGGACAGAACAGTGAGAAGAACATTAAATAAAAACAACTTGAGGTGAGAATTTATTTTTACAAAAACTTAAATAATGCCAAACTTTAGAGCGCGTCGTACCCTACGTTTTCGTTTATTATCGAGCCGGTATAATGTGTAAATTTCAACCCTCAAATAAAATGCTTAGACCATAGAAAATCTACGTGAAATAAGGATTCCAAATCCGCAAAAATCATCAAGAACCGTCAATCCAATGTCAAGTTATAGCATTTTAAAGATTTCGGTATCCAAATTTTATGTTGAGTAGTGTGTACAAGGGCTAAGGGCCTTAATCCAAAAACTGTCAAAACCGTCTAGAGATATTGATGTTACCTTAGTAAGGAACCATATTGCAACGACCAAAAAAATGTTTTGCGGAAATTTCACTCATACAAACTTTTTGATTTTTTGCATGACTTCATTGATCACTTCGTATATAATAAACTTATGGTCCTACGATAAATATATGTCATGCAGCTTAATCCGAAAAAAACTAGCTCTTAAAATTTGCAAGCCGCGTTCAAAAATTTGCATTCCTGTTGAAAATATTGAACTTTAAATTTTGCCTAAAAGTCTCTATGTGTAAGTTCGAGTGGCCAGCAGTTTAGATAGTCGCAACAAAATTCAATTTCAAAAACTTAATTGCTGTGCATTTTTCTCGTACAATTAATTGTTTTCGAATAATGGCCTTGGTTGATCAACCATCTTCACGATATTGCTAAGATTTTTCTACTTAAAAATTATAATAATCAAGCTATCGATAGTCACAAGATAAGAACTACCCCACTGTATATAATATCCCTCTTGCACTTAACATGCCGGACAAGATGCAAATCTGTAGCGAGATTCGATTAGGGATTCTTGATATAATTTAAGGTGAGCATCACTTTCAACTTAATAGCTCGCCTTTTATAAATTCCATTCAAATTTATACTGGCCAAGCTAATCAATTTTTCACGGTGACGAGAATGGTGTTATTAGAATATCAGATGAATTTGATGAATCATTTTAAAAGTAAATTTATCATGAGAGGTCCCTATAGATTTTCTCGGATCGAGACAAATCATTTTATAAGACTCCGAAATTGAATTTCAAACCAATATCCTCTCAGGGATCCCGAGACGTGTCATCGACAATTATAATGCCACTGCTGGTAATTTATATATAATGACAGCTCCTGCGGTTCAAGGTATTATGTGGTATAATTATTTGAAAATTTAGCTTTTCTTATTTAAATTTAAATTTATATTAATTCTTGTCAACGCCGCGCCGTTCTCTGTAAATACAATGAGTGATGTGACAATGTTAAGACTGGAAAGTTAGATCTATACAGGGTGTTTTTTAACATGGTCATAATTCCTACAATACCATACCATACGATACCTTGTTTTTCCCCGAAAGTTTAGACGACCAAATCTTTCAGAGTAGGCATCTGCATTTGCCACGGAGAGATTCCTTCACATCCTGGATGTAATTTTGCAGCACACTCAGGTACGTGTAGGTCTCTCCGGCATCCAAATGTCTCAGGGTGCTTCCGTCTGCAAGCTACGTGTCTTCAGCAAGGTCGCCGCATTGTCCTCTCTTGAGTTGAATAACCGCGCAGTCATTCAACCTGAACTCCATTTTTATTATTATTATTATTATTCTCCTTTTCTCTTCCCCCTGCTGGTATAGGGATTCGGTTGGTTTGACTCAATGACGAGAAAACAATTCAGTTCCTTTCATCCAAGAAATTGTTATGCAGTAGCACAGCGCGCTGCCCCATATTAAGGATGTTTTTGGGAATTTCGAGTTCTTTTAAATTTTTAAGAAAATTCTTATTAACACTACCGACACTACAAATGAATATTTAGTAACTTTATGAAGCCTCCACAGGTTTTTCAATTGATAGACTGGGTTGTCGTATTTAGTTACTTTGTCTCAGTTTTCCGCAGAAAAATTACTATTATTTTTTTCTTTCTCTCATGATGTGCGATAAGTGAATCAGATCAAGGCAAGAAACTTACGCACGATGCTACAAGTGTTCAAGATCATTGATTTTTGAATATCCCTCACGACAGTAAGATTATATATTCAATGCGCCCAAGCTATACTTCAAATTGTTTGGGATATCTCCAGTGGTCGAGATAACTATGGGCACCACTCGAAAGTAGTCTTGTTGCCACTGTTGTTGGATTTCAATGGCAAGATTGGTAACTTTTGCTGTGTAAGTGTCACAGAGATTATTAGTGTTAGGTGCAGCAACATCTATGAGAATGGTCGGAGGCAATGATTCGTGAGAATTATTCTTGTCGCTATGTTTGGTTTTTGAGAGGTAATGTAGTCTTTCGATGTACTTCGCCATAATCCTCTGTTTGATTGCTTTCTGCTATGTACACGTTAATTGTAGCATGTCGAAGTATTTGTATGTTTCGTCATCTTCCATTGCTTCTACGATGTTGTATAACCATAAAGAAAATTATTACAAAAGCGTGAGCTGTAACAATTCCATCCATTAGTTCGAATCCAGTATCTTGACAATTGATGGTGTTACTTCATATATTCTTAATACTTTCAGCAACCGAGTCGAAAGCTTTACGGTGATCTATAAAGGCTGTATGCAGGGGGACCTTTGCTTCTGAATTGCTTGCTCCACAGTTACAGAGTCTACAGTGAGTTACTCTTTTCAACCTTGTGCTCTTTTAATACATCCATCGTTACATAACATTCCCTTAACATCTTTTCTGTGCAACTTTTAAAACTTTTAGTTTTCTGAATCGTGCTTTATAACTTTTTAAAATTATCTGTTTGTTTTTCTAATTTTTGTTTTGTCCCATTTAGACGAATGTCTGTTCAATAAAATTAATGGCAAAACCTATCCATCACCTTGACGCACCAATTTTAAATTCTCGAATTTCGTCTATAATCTGTGAGCTCAGTAATACCCAAATACAAATTTTTAGTAGAATCCGATACTCGCCATCTTGAAAACGCCATCTTGGATTTTTCTAGAAAAAATTCAAATTGTATTGTCATGTAAACCATATACACGTACAGAATTTCAAATCAATATGGTATCTGGAAGTGGAGAAAATTTAGTTGCAAGAACTTTTAATAACTGCTTATGGTTTGCTATGAATTGTTCATGACTTCTGTTAATTGCTGTTGATTTCTGGAAAACATTGCATAATGGATGGGCCAAATAAAAAGAAAACTAGCTTAAATAAAATAATACATGTTAGCAGTTCCTAAGGAACAAAATTGATTACATGAAAAATAGAATTATTTAAATATCTAAGTAACGAGTGAAATAATTATATTGACATTTTTTCTTCTATTTCGCATGAATTAATTTTGTTGACTTAAACATAAGTTCTATTTTGATATTTTTGTATCTTAAAGCATTAAATTCTCTTGATTCTCACTTATCTATAAACGAATTCTTTTAGGAAAAACGTAGCCTTGCACTTTGTTTTAGTAATATCACTTTAACTAAAACTTCCAGACGAAGCAGATTAGATATGCAACTTGTTTAGAATCATCAAATACATGAAAGAAAGAAGCATTGACTCTTAACTGAAATGAGATACACTTCAGAGAAAATGGAATGTAATAATGCCCCGAAGCTATTTCTACAATCATCGTCTATTATTTCTTGCAAACGTATGCAAATTTTCGTGTTGTTTACAAGTTGTTAGAAATGTAAATTAGCAAATAACATATGAACATCACCGGCATTCAATTTCTAGTAGATTTCAGACATAATAAATAGGTATAATTTGTACTTCGAACAGAGTTTACTTGCAGACGTCTTTTATTCCATCAATGCATGTAAATAAACCTAAGGTAATTTTGTTTCCCTTAATATTTTTTGATAAAATATCATACACATTTACAGATCTTTCCAATTTAGATAATAGTATATTTTATAGAGGGTGTGGAAGAAAAGTAGCAGCATGGTGGAGTAATGTTAGAGAAAAGCAAGAAAAAATTTTGGGAGAGTGAAAGAAGTTGGTGTGAAGATACGGGAAGCTATAGACATGTAGAAATAAGTATGATTAGAAAAAATGTTGAAAATTTAAGAAATAATAGGAAAGCAGGAAAAACCGATCAGGGTGATATAAAAACTGGAAATGAGGAGAGGTGAAAGAAAAATAGGGCAAGGTGTGCAATTTAGTGGGGATGAGGGAAGACGTTGGAAACGTGGTGGGAAGATTAGAGAGAGTGGTGCGAAGGTGGAGAGCACAAGAGGAAAAAAATAGTGAGGGAAGATGTCGAAAAAGTGATAATTGTGGTGGGAGAACGAGGGTAGTAGAATAGGTGTAATGGCGGTGTATTAGGACAGAAGGTGGGGAAAATATGAGAATTCACGTGAGCATAGGGGACGTAAAGTAATGGAACATAAACTTAAATTATTTTATCATGGCTTCTTGTATTCTGCTGTTATGTAGTTTCTTAGAGTAATCAGCACAATATATTTTATTCATTAAACTTCAGAGGTGAATGTTAAGCCTTCAAATGTAGATAGCTTTCCTCTGTCATTTGAATATAATGCTTCCGAAGATTCTAAGTAGAATCGCGTTTGCTCTCACAAGATTTTGAAATTGAGTAACTATACTTTTACGAATTACACACTAATACCAAGTTTAAATTCTTCATCTTGTTCTTATTTACAGCTTTCTAGTAGGTGTTTCATAATCCTTGAATTATTCTAGTTTGTCCCAATGTATGGAACGTCTGGCGTCATTCAAATATCTGTCGCCTATGAGGTGTATATTCTCATCAAAGTTTTTTTCCACTAGCTACAAGGTGACATTAGCCCAACGTTTTGGAGATGATTCTATTCACCTCTTCTGGTTGGGTTTTCTCTGTTCTATATTAATTTATCCTCGGTGACGCGGCCAAAAAGTCAAAGAATTAGGGACATCGCGATATTGGAGAATCTCTTTTGGTGAATTTCCTGCAGAACATTGCTTTAAAAATAGTTGGATTACTAAGAACTAATTCAATTACAAGGTAGATCGCTAATAGCTTATTAATTTGTCGACTACATCATACCTATTATTATAATTGCAATTATAACTAATGTCTTGACAGAAGAAATTCGATTGTAGTTACTTTTCACAAAATGTAGTTTGATTAGTAGTCATAGAAAACTTGACATCTTAGCCTATAGTATATACATCAAATCATATGTTTCTGGATTTACTAGCTTGCTTCACTTAATTTCCCCCTCTTTACCTCTAAACCTACCTCTCGACCTATTGACTAATGATGGCGTAAGCCTTAATAGTTTGGTGGTCGAAAGGGCTACAACAAACGACTAACTCCAAACTCTCTGGATTTCAGAGACAAACATGCTTGGCAATAACTGGTGCATTAAGTATCACACCGTCAGTTGCTCTGGAAGTTCTCCTGGTGAGCAGAATACAGAATCCATCAAGCGGTAATTAATATGCCGTAGGCTAGTATCATGGAGCACAACAGGCTGTTGGACGACAAGCTGTCACAGCATCCTTGGAACGCCTTCAGATGTGATGCCTACCTTGATCAAACATGAACTGCCCTTTAAAGTGCTGTTTCCAGGAAGAGACGAATTTAATCTGATCAAAACCGACATACAAAGGGCAGACAGTTCTTGGTTCACGGACGGCTCCAAAACTCCTGAGGGAATTGGAGTTAGTGTATATAGTCGCAAACCAAAGATAAGAATAATTCGAGCATGGGTAATAATGTGACTATATTTTAGACAGAAATCCCTGCCATTGAGCTGTGGCATGGAGGCTAGAACAGACGATACCTAGATTCCTTGAATTATACCGTTGTAACTCTAAAACAGTTTGGAAATGCCGGGAAGCTCTTACCCGACTCTTATCCACCTGGGCAGAAACAACAATATGATTCTGATCTAGATACCTGGCCACTCTGGTACGGAAGGCATCGAAAATTCCAATTCTTTGGCCAGAAAAGGCGCGGCCGCCAAATTTATGGGACCAGGACCGACACTTGGCATATCTGAAAATTCTGCCAAGGCTGCTATCCTAGCCTGGGCTGAGTTGAAAACAATGCAGCAGGAACTACCAGGATTAGTTCGCTCAAAGGAGTTTATTAACCACCCCTTGAAGTCAAGAACTAAAGAACTATTATAGTTAAATAGGCTACACCTAAGGACTCTAATTGGCCTATACACCGGGTACTGCAGATTAAGTCATCACATACACAGAACTGGACTGATGGGAAACGCCGAATGCCGTCTGTGTCTAGAGGATGATGAAACAGCACGTTTTGCGTACCTGTCCTGCTTCAGAAAGAACAAGGTTCTCACTGTTTGGCAAAGGGCAACTGGAATCAGAGGACCAGGACGGTTTCCTACCCAACAAGATTACCGGCTTCTATTAAAAAGCTGAAGCTGTTGGGTGAACTATGACTAGAAGTGAGCCACAATAGATCTGATAGTCGCAGTGGAGGGGTCTGATATGAGCCCACTCACGTATTAACCTACCTCACTTTACCGCAACTTTTCAACAAAATTATCAGAAAATATAATGTAGTTCCAGATCTTTTTATAATACATAAGTGCACCAAAAAAGTCTGTATCTTAAACCGTTCCAGAGAAAACATGCACTCAAAAAAAGCTAAAGACAGACCGACAGATAGACCAACAGACTGACAGACAGACAGATAGGCAGACAGAATTTCTATTTTCGCTCAACTTTAAAATCTAATTTCATGAAATTCTAAGTCTCTTTCAGCAAAAGAAATGTTGACCAATTTTTTGCGATTACTTTACTTCGACTCCACTACGTAGATGTGTAAGTAATTTATAACCCAAAATAATATGAAACAATAGAGACCCTTGGTAAACAATAAATTGAGTTACTTAAAAGTTATCCTTGCAGTCGGTTACTTGGCATATCTCTAGTAATTTAACTTTCGTAGTTTTATTGTGCTCCAGATTTAAAGCGATTCAAAGTTTGATGTGTGTTTATGGCTGGGACCTTACCAGACGATATCTCGGGATTAGCGGGCGCTCAGCGACTATCACTTGGCATCGTACTTGGGTTCGTCCTTCCATCAATTTATGGCAGCGTTTCGACAACCACACACTTTCCTAATCCGCTTCTGAATCTGACAGCATGAAATATCGACAGTATTTATTTACATATCTGGATTTCTGGGGCACAATCACCTAGTAAATATTTAAATATGCATGGAATTTATAGAAAAGCAGATTTATTTGCAAGTCAAATGAATTTCCGTATTCTGGATTTCTGGAGGATAATGATATTTCAAGGGCAACACACGTTTTATAATTGTATTACGTCAGAACTCCATTACACTCTTCACAAAAATTAAGAGTATACTGTGTTTACCAGGAGCTTCTCTGGAACTGTAAATAACAATCATAGAAACATATCACTTTATAAATGTCCCTTTGTGACCACGATGACACAAAGAGAAGACTGATTTTACTGAAATGCGGACAGAAAGGTACTGTTGTGTGGAGGAAGAACTCTGTTGCTATTAATATATATTGAAAGAGAAATAAATAATATTTTAATAAATAATATGCACGTGAAAATTACAACTTTTGATGGGATTCTACAAGAACGTAAATACGCATATTGTAGTGACAAGGGTTTAACCATTTAATTTAAAAACAAGGCGACTTTAACCAACAACTTAAACTGAGAAGAATATCCTATAGAATGTTGGACAATTACATAAAAGTTTATTACGACGAATAGAATAACTTTACCTTCTAGTTATGTATTGCGAGTTCAAATATTTCTTGTACAAAGATTCACTTTATGTTAGTTAGGTAACTGAGACTTAATTTTATGTGCTGAAAATGGTATCTGCAAATGAGTTATAAGTGTCTGAGTGGACCAAAAGGGACTTGTCTACCTTACTCTATTTACTCAAATCTAGTCTGTAAATAACTTCGAGAGCCCTCCTGGACTTATTGTGCTTTCCCTGTCCTAATTCACTCTGCCCATTTTAGTGATACAAGTCTGAGATTAGGCGAGTGTTGATGGAGTCCAGATCTGTTTGTGTTTGCCTGCACATGACGCTTTAATGTGTGTTTTCTCATGTCAATTTCCTGGAATGATCCAGCGATTTTTGGGTTTGTTTTTGCCTCAGGCTTTGACCACCCCACAACCGAGTAAGGCCCAGCACGGATGCATTAACTGCTCCTTGGCTAGCAGGTACATCGGCTTTTTCAGTACCGTCTATTATGGAATGTTACTACATTCAGGGTAGGTTAACTCTGCATCGAATTTTGAGCACTCCATAGAAACTCCATACCAGTCGAGATGGCACCTTATTAGAGGCTAGTGACTTTAGTGCTGCCTGACTGTACAATAGGGATCTGTTGCTCGAATTTTCGTAAATTTTCCCTCCCGCACATACATTCAAGTATAGCTGGAATTTCCATTTGGAATGCAGTGAAGAATTGTTCAACATAATGAATTTACCCTCGATGTTTCATCATGTATTCTTGCTCCAACTTCTATATCGTTTCTAGACCTGTTAGGTCTTTGTGTATGTATTAGGAGCTGCTGTTGATCAATATTTCCTGTTTCAGATAGATACTGGAAGGCTTGCGAAATCATGTTGGCTGACTTTACATTCAATAGGCGATATTCTACCAAGCTTCCCATATATTTCGATCTAACTTCGTGGAGATTCAGGTTTTTGAGTTTTGAGACCTGTGTGTGTGCTCCTATTGTGGCCCTTCCACATCTACTTTTAGTTGGTAAAGTAAAAATTCTCAATTTGCAACAGATTTTTTTAAATTGAATTGTTGAGTTTATTTTGTCTTTCAGTAAAAAAAATTCCACTATTATATATTCAAATGCATATGAATAGACCTTAAGACAGGTTGTTTCTTGTTTCGTTATTTCTTGGTTTGCATATTATTATTAAATGTTTGAATTTCCAGTTTCACAAACGGATTCTAAAATGTATACCTTGTTAGCAATTCTCCAAATTTTAACCATAGTTACTTTTGTAAACGAGCTTATGTCATGTTAAGTTCTGATTGTTTCGCGTCTGTATTCTGATGTATCCCTTTCCTCTACCGTTCATGTGATCGCAAAACTTTAACAAAATTAAGGGCTAAACATCCCAACAAAAAACTATCAGAATTCTGAAATCACCACCATAGTTGCGTATATCAATTGGAGTCGAACGTCGTACCACTATGGCAACACAAGTTGTGCGAAAGTGTCTAATAGCGGTTCTGTAATACTCGGTGTAGTTACAGTTAACAATCAGATGCTGAGAAGATGTAAATAGTGGATGTCGTACATTGACCAAATGTCCATTGAGAATAATCCCCTAATGCTTCACTAACACACAACTAAAATACTTTTCCCAATTTTCATCTACATCTTTTATAAAGTTAAAATGCATCGTTCTTAACGATTTACATAAAAATAATTCAATAGTAGTATATTTCGAAATAGTTTTATGTTCTGATTATACATTATAAACCAGAAATATTGGGATAGCTTACGATTCATCTGAATAAAATTATTATTGCTTAGAACAACTAGTAAGGTGACTTTATTTATAGGGAATAATCGCTCTTTTTCACTAATTTTTTGTATTTTTTTTTTCATTTCTATAGGACGACGTTCACAGAGGGCAGCTAATCAACATTTGAAAGATTTTTTTGTCATTAATAGCCTAAGAGGAAGAAATTCTCGAGGAGGTCCTAGTTCTCCTAAGAAACCTATAATAAACTATTGTCACATGGAGCACGAACGGTAGGCAACCAGTTATACTATATATAGACCCGACTAAAATGATAATACATTACGATATTCAAATTTAATTGTACAGATACGAAAATAGACTGTAACAAAGGTGTTTGAGGAGTTCACTTCTGAAATCGATTTAGATCAACATATAATTATTCAGAAAAAATATTTCAGAATGTTTCCGAATTACCTCGTTCACATAAGAGATATTGTAATAGTGAAAAAATTATTCTGTTCCTCGTATTTTCAGGATTTAGATGATCAAAATTAAACATTTTCAATTCCATCGGTCTCTCTGTCCATCTATCCATATAGTGGTCTATCATCTGTCTGTTGGCACTATCTAAAAATGGCCTGATGGGGAAAAATAATACTTTGCAGCAGTTGAAGATGTTGCGCTAAACAATATTATTCTTTTAATAACAAAATACGGAGTGGTCGTTGCCTAAAAGTAAAAATATTTCATAAATAATAGGCGCCATGTTGAATGGGAAGTTTTATGTAGATATCCTTATGTAGATGAAAATGAACATCGATCGCGAATAAGTGCATCTTACAAACCCAAACTAAAACATAAGTAACATTATAAAAGCCGAATAGTTGTTCCAAAGTTTCATGAGTTTTACTATAACTTGGATAATTGAAATAGTTTTAAAAGTGCTGTAATAAATGCTTGAAAGCAAGAAAATTCTATGCAAATTCTCTATGAATCTCTGCAAGACGAGATTAAAAAACCGATTTGCTGGCAAGTGTATTTTCTCTTAATAATACTTTGTTACTAATAACTAGTAAAACGAGTTTAACTAAGTCGTAAGAATTTTATTAGCTTATTTTTAAAGCATCATATAATTGAAACTAAACAATTAAAATACAAACAACAATTGTTTTTTCATTTAACTTGCACTGACTCAAGAAAGGAGAAATTAATTAGTCTTAAATTTCTACCTTATTATCATTACATGTTTCTTGATAAAATGTGGTAATATGAAAGCCAAATTTTAATAAATGTAGACGATATGGATATTTTTCTAAGGTTATATCGATAATGTGTGAAAATTTGCAGGGGTACGAAATTAAACAAATAAATAAAACATGTAATCTAAATAAGATATTGACTTAAAATTTGCTACACGTAGGTATTATAATAAGATCTGGAACTACATTATATTTTGTTTAAGGGTTGGGGAATAAATAGTAGTAAATAAGTAAAGCAAGCCGGTAAAAGAGACCAGAAACTTGAGATTTGGTGTATTTACTGGAAGTCAAGGTCAATTTTCTTTATGACATCTGCCACTCCAGCCACCATCTCTAACAATACCACTCCATTAATAGAGGGATTATCAAAATAAAATTGTGTTTTAGTGTGTGAACAGTTCTCAAAAATTTTTTGGACAATAGACACCGTGATTACCACTTCGGGGGGATGATTTCAAATATTGTGTTATAACATATGTTATGGTTGTTTTATTACGAATTACATGGATAATGTGAACTTATTACTCACGGGAAAAAAATATCGAGATAATAAACTTAAGTAATACTTTAACGCTGAAAGCAAAAGAATGGTTCACAGAAAATAGATTTTAACTAAACTTTGAGAAAACGAATATTATCCTATTTAGTACACTACGGACACAGACAGACACCTAAACTGTAAACATTTTAACTGACAAATTAATCATTGAACAAAACGCAAAATTTTTAGGAGTATATATTAAAGAGCATTTACACTGGTCAACACACATAAAATATTTAGGCAGATAATTGAATGCAATTTGTTATAGCATTCGGAGTGTCTATACTTAGTAGTTGAAACAGAAATCATTACAAATTATATATCTTGCGAATTTTGAATCTAGAGTGAGATTTTTAATCATCTTCTGAGGAAATAATAATATTCAAAAAATACTCATAGTACAAAAAAGACTTGTAAGTATAATGCACAACTTTTACCTTACCTGCACGGAGGTTTAAAGAAAACAAAATTTTAACTATTATTGCAGTATATGTGTATAAATGTTTAAGGTTTGTTTTTAAAACTAATGGTAAATTCACAATTCATAATATTTCTCATGCCTATGAAACACGGTGTACTGAGATAAACTACTTAGTACATCGGTTAACAATAAAGGAAAAGAGAAGTGAAAAAAAATGAGAGTAAACAAATTTTAAAAAGCGAACTTTGTTTCGTTTTTGATATGTATCTGTGATTGCAAAGTGTAATATCTTCTGTGAAATAAATAAATATTGTTATTATTATTATTATTATTATTATTAAAATTCTACTAGCAATTATTTCGTCTTACCAGAGTGCAAGTATAGAATCGAATTGTTTAGGTTTGAAGAAACTTGTATGTGAAACCTGGATGTGAAAGTAGTGATTTCTTAGGCGTTGGTTTTTTCATTCTTTCTTAAAAAGTAAAGCATTACTCTTTATATCTCACCTCTATTGTAAGTTTTTGTTTTTCTTTAAACGTACTGTAAGATGAAGTTTGTATCGAATTGTTATATTTTTCACCCTTTTGTGCAAAATTGTATGTTTCTTAAACAATCAAATTAATTTTAAATTTTGAATTTTCTAATCTTTAATGTTAGAAGCATAAAATTTATTAAGTAAAAAAGCTGGCGCTGTGTGCTGTTTTGGTGTTACCGACGATCTATACACTACATTAAATAATAAACAATGCACTCCAATGGTTATTTATGCAATGCAAAAATAAGTATAATCCATCTATTTTCCAAAAACTTCCACAAATTAGTTTTCCCAAAAACAATTATAATATGCTTATACCTGCCTAATTTTCTGGTATTTAAATTAGATGTTACATTGCATTTATCAATTTATATGTATTAACTTTATGTTAACCATAGGACAAACCAGTTTGGATGTACAATTTAAATTCAGTCTAACCCACTTCGGGGAAATAAAAGATGAAACAAAAGAAGACGTTTGCGATTCTTAAGAGACTGCGGTAACGGGTAAAGGTGAAGCCCATTTCAATATCCCCTAAAGCTACAAATCTGAGCTTACATGATATAAACAAAGCAAATGGCAACATTTTTCAGTATAAAAGTTCTATCTTCTTCTGATAAATCGATATTCCCAATTGTCTTACGTTTGAATATATTTTTTCTTGTCCCACTAAGAGAGTCCACTGTGTTCCCGTCCCGCTTCCACTGATTACATGTCTCCGCACTTCCGTTCAATCTAATTCTGCATAAACCTGCTTTGGTTCTACACACTCTATCATACATGCGTTGCCATCAAAATGTCATCTTATGTATTTATCCCTGAAATTATATTATTTGTGTGCTTGAGTTGAGGATACAGAAGGCGAATAGGATTTTCGATATTCCTCTAGCAAAAGAATAACAGGATATAAATAAAGTGAAACTTAGAAAATTCATTTAGTTAAAGGGTCTAGCCTAATTCCGTATTATAAAAGTAGAGTAGCAAAGGAAGCAAAATATTTCATGCATTCTTGTGAGGCTTTTTATACTCTTTATACATATGAGAATGTAAGGAATATTGTATTTAATCCATTTAATCTGCACATTTTTAAAACTGTAAGCGTCGTGCCTGCAAAGAAAGACCCAACAATTTTTGAAAATGTTATGACGTAATCGAGTTTTTTCTTTAATAGTAAACTCCACTTCTTATAGTGCCCTTTGAATGAGCATATTCCTTTAAATATGAAAGTTAGGGTGGTCCTTATTTTCAACTTTTGAAATTTCACCGTCCCACCCCTTCAAATTATTATGATCTAAACGAAAAAAATTTACATCAAGTTTAGAGTAGCTAGCTCATCCTTTCCCGTGCCTTAAAAGGGGTGAATTTTTACATATTCTTTTGGAATTTTTGCTAAGTTATTCCATAACAAATTGTCTATAAAAATAGTCTATCCAACTTTATTGTGGGATATACCGACTTGCAAGAAATTGCATAGACTTATATGTAGGTAACTACGCTGGTTCCTAAAAATTTATTCGGAGCTTGAAATTTACTACAAAATACGGACAAGTTTGTATTAATAGATAATAATAACAATATTTCATAAATAAAATATATGAAGATATTTATACATTTTCCCAAAAAAAGAGGGCATTACTAAGCATTCTTCAACTGGAGTATGCGTCTCTTGTTTGGCAGCCCTGCTATAACACTCGTAGTCTTAAATTAGAAAACGTGCAACGCCACTTTCTTAAATTTCTACATATAGAAACTCATGGTATATATCCACCAATTGGTTTTTCACAAGGCGATTTACTCCAAACGTTTTCAATGCGTAGCCTATCTGGAAGACGCAACGGCTTTGCCATAAATTTCTTAAAAATGGTGATTCATTATGATATTGACTGTAGCGAGATACTCCAGAGACTTAATTTTCATATTCCGCGAATAAATTCAAGACAATACCAAACTTTCTACCTTGCTATAGCCCGGACTAATACTTTAAAGTTTTCACCAATCTACAGCATGTGCTCTAGCTATAACCACAGCCAGCGTGATATCGACATCTTTAATAAATAGGAGATTCTGTCTAAATCATGCATGTATTTTTTGTTCTCTCTTTTTATTGTAAATAAATTCAACTCTTTATTCTCTCTAATATTTATATTTTCTTTTGTTGTATATCTTTACTGAAATGTACGCTAGTAAATTTAAGTAATTTTTGTATGATGTATGTGTTGTTTCCCATATTGTAAATGGTCTTGTACTGTTAGATGGTGTATGAATAAAATAAAATAAAGTAAAATAAAATAATGCTGATTAGTAAGGTGATTAACATCCTGCACTCACAAAGTATGTGTTGTGCAGTCTCTGTCGCAATATCACATTGCCTGCATTTATCGTTTTCTGACTTGCTCAAAATTTTGGCAAAAAACAAAACATCCTGTACGTCAGGCCAATAGGGATGTAATAAAGGCCATTTTGAAATCATCTCAGGGTACCGTACTCCTCGCTAGGGTATGACCAGTCACTCAAGAGACACCCTGTATACGCTGCAGACACATATTTAACACAATAAGTCTGCACATATAGTATATTAACAAATATGTATTTTGACAAAATTACAAATTTTCCGGTATTACATCTCCTCTAAACAAACTAAAAGCTTTCATAGAGATTGTAATATAAACTGACAATATAAAAGCAAATATTTAAAACATCTTTGATACTCTCCCCTACATTAAGTCAAACACTTATAATATTTCCCTCACGTATATAAAGGGAGTGCAACCCTTACTATTATTGGATTCCACAGCAATATGTAACGGGATTACACACAAAAAGATGTCAATCAAATTGCAATGTTTGCAATTTTAAAACTCTATTTTCATAATGAGTTAAACGAAAGTTAAATCCTCTTATGGTGCGGCACGTCATACGCATAACATATTTGATGTTGAATTTAATTTCTGCCTAGAGCTTAACAGATACACTTTGATACAAATGGTACAACAGATTGCATGAAATATTAAGTAGCTTTGTAGTTTTCTGAATATAGATGTGACAGTTTAAATTTTCGTTGGCCTAGCTTGATTAGAGTAAGTACAGCTATTCTTTCTGGTTTTGTTGCCGTAAAAGAATGGAATAATTGATTACAATTTTTTCCATAACCAATACTATTAAATAATTATATTTAAACATAAGCAAAAAAAGATATAAAATAAAAATAGACACATTATTTTAACATTCATTTAAACATTTAAGAGGTCCTTGTCTGGACCATCACGAAATTACTTAGAGTATGTAGTCATAAACACGTACCCTAAACTCAGTTTCTGTGGCAGTTGGAGTATGGTTCTTTGGGGAAGTTTTGAAACAAGTTGCAATATCCACATTCCTCTACTGCACTATAAGTAAAATACAACTACTTGTATTTAGAATCATACTATTTCATTTCGACAAAGAACTGAAGAGCAAAAAATTGATTTATTGATTAATTGATTTGCCAGCTTAAAACGGATATTGCTGCCGATCCTGGGTATGGAGATTTGGTCCACCACGCAGCCCGATCGCCCGCCGAATGGCCAAATGCAGTCGCCCGGTCGTCGATTACATATTCATGCCATGACTGGGCGGCTCCACCCGACCGACCAACGGACGATCCAACCGTGTGTCGGAACAATCCCCCAATGCTTTTATATACCGCAGGACCGGCTGCATATGTTGGATTGGACATTGAACATACTTGTTGTCAGCAGCGAGAGCCGCATGATGCATGGGGTGGGAATATAGGATGGAGCATGTAGGTGTTTGTGAGATACTTCTTCTTGGTTTCCATCTCTCTTCATCGGATGGAAAGTGTAGGCGTTTGTGAGATGCTTCTTTTAGGTTTTCGTGTTTCTTTTATCTTTCAGGTTTTTGTGAGATGCTTCTTTTTAGTTTCTCTCTGTGATAATCTTCTCTTCTATTCTTCTTCCGAGTTTGCTGTTTCTTCTGTTTCTGGGTCTGGCAGTGTGTATATCCTTGATATTTCTTTATTGTATTCCATCTTTTGTTGTGCCGTTCTTTCAGACTTCATAATCCCCCTCGATTGTTTTATCTATGTGTAGCATGGTCTCCCTGTTTTCAGTTTGTTGCTGTTCAGTCTTAGCGTTTTCTTTAGTAGGTGTGTCGTATCTCGTCTTTGGATGTGTCCCAAGTATTTCATTGCATATGATTGTATTCCTTTGATTATTGTTTTTCCCTCTAGTAATGTTGACGTTTTCTGTGGTTCTTGTGGATTTTTTGTTTTTGCTAGCAGTTGGATAATCTCCCTTTCAGTTCTTTTCAGGCTTCTTCTGTTGGAATTTGTCGTTGCTGCGTTTTTGACTCCATATGTCATCGTAGGCATTATGATGGTCATGTTTATCTTTTTGGTTAGGCTCCATGGTGGTCTATTTTTCGCAATGAAAGGTAGTAAAGCTCTTGTGACTATGTAGCCTATTTTGATTCTTTCCCTTATTGTTTACCTCCTTTTTAGTTAAGTCGTTAGCTATGTTCCTAAATATTTCATTTTATTCATGGTTCTCAGGACGTTGTCTCCTATTTTGTATTATTCCCCACTTGTTGGACTTGTTTTTGTTAATAAGATGATTTTGTCTGCAACATTGAAAAACTGATGGGTCCCTAATTCTAAAGGGCACAGAATTGGAGTATTATAGGGATGTAAAGAATGAGATCCCGCTGGAGCAGAAAGAATTATTTCGAGAGCCTTCACGTATATGTATAGTTGATAGCTATAATTAAATAACTAAATCTAAACCTTGTTTTATAATAGATTTTTCAAATATATAATAAGCTTTTATTGTATCTTTTTGTTATAAAGTGAAAACTAAATTTATAAATAAACTTTTATTCTAAAATTCTTGAAATTTGATGGCATTTCTAGTGCCCTGTATGTTCCGCATTACTTGTGGAGATTCCATCATATTCTTCAACTAAAACATTCCGTTGTTTAAATAAATGTAAGTAATTATTTCATTCTACAAACAGAAATAATATATAATTAGAGGAATAAAATTATAATACCATATCCATTTCCTAGTAAAGAAAATGTTCCACAAGAGATGAAATTATTTTTATATTCCTTTAACAATATTTATGGCGAAATATACCGCAATGGTATTAAAGTTGTATTTTATAACCACAACGGATGCAATTCGAATTTCTGCAAACATAAACTCAAAACATGTACTAGTCGTTATTTTATATTTTACTTATTATACAATATTCTGCAGTTAAAAACTCACTGAAACGCTAACAAAAATTCACACCGTGAACGCTTTCCAGGTTTGGAAATACAAAAATATCACTGCAATAAGTACATTGTTTCTTGTCCACGACATAATGTATTTTTATTGCTCATATCGTTTGATTACTTCTAAAATACGCGAAATTGCATTCGTTGGGAAAATGGAAGGAAGATGACAGAAAATAATCGGTGGATTCTAAGAAACTAATTTCATATACAGTTTGATAAATCATACGTATTAAATGAATCGTAAAAAAAATTGAACTATGTTAATACGTTTTTATTAGATTTACTAGTAACTTTGCAACTTTGTATGTAAAACCATCTTGCATCTCAATTTTTACCCAGTGCTAGAGATGTCTTGTCGTATTGACTTGAACTTGTGTATATATTTCACATGATAATACATTTTGACATTTTTTCTTATAGAAAAATTCAAGATGGCGCTTGCAAGATGGCGGAAAATTTATTGTAATTTAATATTCCATTCTACTAAAAACTGCCATCTGGATATTTGATGTTGTAGTTTATAAAGAGATCGAAATTCAAAAACGCATAATAGCGAAAATTACAGAGTTAATATGGTGGATACGTTTTATCATTTATAATCGGGTTCGACACAAAATCGATATCTGAAGGTTATTGAGATTATTACAAGTTATAAATATTTGATTGAATTTTAACATTTCAAAATGGCGGTTTTAAAATGTGTCCTTAATTTTCTTTCTTAATTATTAGATAAACTTGTCACACCAAACTTTGCCAAATTGGAAGTTGCCGAACTTTTATCTATGTTTCTCGTCGAATCTTATACTGGGAGTTTCCAGTATTGTCACAAGGGCCTCAAGACAAACCGTCTTTTTTACTACTTTACAATCACCTATCCTTAACATATCTGGATGGTTTTTATTTGCTCAGTCAGCAATCATAATTTTTGTTTTGTTTTCATTTATCCTTAAACCGTACTCAGAGCTTATTTTCTAAAGACTGTATAGCAGATGCATTAGCTCATCCTCGCTGGCTGCAATCAAGATTTAGTGCAAGAGCAGATTCTCGTAAGCTAATAAGTTGTGAAGAACTAAACTTCGCCTTCTTAAGTTAACTAGCATCCTTTGAACTTTTTGATGTACACAATTTTTTACAAAATTAGTGTAATGGCTAGTTGCTTAAGGTGGCCATTCCCTAGAAAGAGACATGCGATAGGGAAATATTTAGTATTTTTGGCCATAACTTTCTTTTCTTAGACCTATATTTAAAAAACTATAAGACTACCTAAGTAGAATCTTAACAACACTATTAGTATGAATTTTCACTCAATAATTTCAGTGGTTTGCAAAACCGTTTATTTTAAAACTACGAAATAGGAAGATTAATATAATTTTTAAATTTAAATCTAATTATTTTGCAAACCACTGAAATTATTGAGTGAAAATTCATAGTACTAGTCTTGTTAAGATTTTACTTAGGTAGTCTTATAGTTTTCTTAACTATACATACTAAGAAAAAAAAGTTATGAACAGATATAGTAAATATTTCCCTATCGGATGTCTCTTTCTAGGGAATGGCCACCTTAATAAAGACAATTTTATTATTATTATTATTACTATTATCTAGATACGCCAGAGTAATCATTGAACATACATAAAACAGCCGAACTGAGAAACTCTTCATATTTCTTAATTCGACTAATAGAAACGCGTACTTTTGTAACACGTACAATTTTTTAAATATTATTTATCTCATTTCTTGAACACTAGCTATACTGCAGCAAAAATTAATATGTAAGGTAGATACATATATAGTATGAGAGTCTATCGACAAAAGCCTTGTGATCATCAGTTAAGCTTAAAAATAGGTGGAGGACTTCTAAAGCCATCATCTCAACATCCGTCCATCGACAGAGCAATCTGTGTTGTAGGGGGGCCAGGAGGAGGGAGAACCGAAGCAGTTGAGAGAAAATCCTGAAAAAAATTGAACATATTCTATGATTCATTTTAAGACTTTCTTGTTCTTACATAGTTATTCTATAAGCTGACTATTTTCGAGTAAAAACTTCGTAAATCTTATATATAGGCTGTCCATTTTATGTGGTCCCTAGAGAATATCTCACTTAATATCCGTCGTGCAAAAAAATGGTTTTACGAAAATTGTTCCGACTTTTATAAGCTACAAAATGATTTCAAGACCTTTGAAATCCAAGGCCTACTTTAAGAGTTATGAAGGAAAGTGTCAAAAATACGAAATATGTCTAAGAAAAATATCTCCGTTATTTGAAGAGATACGACGCAAATTCTAAGGCGACCATTGTTTACAAAACAGAGTATTTCAATGAGGTTTTATCTAATTTTTCTCAAAGCCGCTGTATTTTGAGATTTACTCCTTAGAGTGCTAAAAATGTTTTTTCAAACAGCCGAAAACTGGCAGCATTAATTTTAATCCCTTTTGAACGATATATCACTTGCCATATTTATTCGTTGGAAATAGGCAAGTAATTAGAAAAACATTTTTAAGCCAATAATTTTTTTTAACTAACATCATACCGTGGTGAAGTGTGATTAAATGAATCGATTAAAAAATTCAGAAAGTTCTACAAATAGTTACTATAATCAAACATTAACACAATAATTCTGCAAATGGACTTGATGGAATATCTGTTAAAATCATAAAATCAATACACACATATATTCTAGCCCCTCTTAAATTTATATTTAATTTAATCTTTTCCAATGGACAAATACCTAAAACCATGAAAGAATCGATCATAACGCCTGTATATAAAAAAGGTGATAAAAAACTGGTAACAAACTACAGACCTATATCCGTCATAAACCATATTGCAAAATTATTAGAAAAGTGTCTTAAAACACGTTTAGTAAATTTTTTGGAAAGTAAAAAATTACTAAATAATAAACAATTTGGCTTTAAGCAAAATCTAGGTACCCAACAAGCAGTTATGGAATTTTTAATTGAACTTATAAATGGATTTAATGGAAATAAAAAATGTCTAGCAATATTTCTGGAATTGGCTAAGGCATTTGACACTGTCGATCATGAATTATTATTGAAACGATTAGAATCATTAGGCGTAAGAGGTCAACCGTTAAACATTTTCCAGGAATAGCTTACAGAGAGATATCAGATAGTAAAAGTAAACAACATATACAGTGACCCACTCCCCGCTACAATGGGTATCCCCCAGGGTACTGTACTGGGGCCCATTTTATTTTTGGTATATATAAATTCAATTTCACAGATACTAAATATAGATGGGGAAATTATATCATTCGCTGATGATACTGCTGTAATCTTTGTAAGTGATTCCTGGGATAACGTATATAAAAAATCAGAACAAGGGATGGCAAAACTTAAAGTCTGGTTGGATGAAAGTCTTCTAAGCGTAAATGTTGAAAAAAACTAAATATGTTACTTTTTCCTCGACAGTTGCTGATCAACCAGAAATAAACAACATAAAAATCCACTCTCAGCCATGTAACAATCAAACGAACTGTAAATGCGCCTCTATTGAGAAAACAAATAGCATCAAATACCTAGGTGTACTAGTTGACCAGCATCTAAAGTGGAAAGATCATGCGGAATACATAACAGGACGGCTCAGAAGACTGTTACATAAATTACATCAAATAAGAGATATTTTAAATAAAAAACTATTAATGATAATCTATAATGCCTTAGTTGAATCCATAATTAGATATTGCATATTGATATGGAACGGGCTTTTTAATAATTCTATAAATTGCCTTCAAACACCATTTTAAAAATATTATTTAAAAAGAAATATGATTATTCCACTAAATTGTTGTATGATGAGTTAGGCTTATTCACAGTAATAGAACTTTATACTTACCACACTTTACTATGGGCATTAAATAACACTTCAAAGATGTCAAAGCTACCCCATAATTATGCAACAAGAACGAAAGATAAGATTTCTGTCACTTTACCATTGTGTATCAAAAGCCATACCCAACGATTTATATTTTACTACGGACCAGAGTTATTTAATATGCTTCCAAAAAATTTAAAGGTAATTAAAAACAAAACTAAATTGCAGAATAACATAAAAAAATGTATTACTGAAAACCTTGAAATCATTAAAAAAATGTACTACTAGTGTAATATACCCAACCTCTAAATAAATCTACTGTCACAACAACTACGTTTCTCTTAGTCTGTCACTATACTGAAAATGAGAGAAAAACATAAAATCTCCCCTTTTTTTATCAGGAAAGTAAATAAATATAATAATTGCATCCATTACAATATCTTAAACAGTCCTCAATACCCTCAAAAAAAAACTATTAAATTATTAAATTGTTCCGTTTTTCCTCTATGATACTGCAAACAAACTTTTATAGTTTAGGCAGGTCGTTGAGGGAAAATTAGTATTGTACGTTAAAATAATACATATTAAAACTTAATTAATATAAAATTGTACATAAATATAGTATCGTAAAATTATACTTAAATATTAATAAACTGAAACTGAAACTGTATTAAAAAGAATAATGTAAATTCAGCTAACAAGAAAAAATAAAAATAAAAATGAACATTGATTTTTCGTCTTTGCCGAATTTACATATATTCTCTTTAATTGATTTAACAGTTTGATTATAGTAAATATTTGAAGAACTTACTGAATTTTTTTAATCGCTTTGTTTAATCATACTTATCCACGGCAAGTATGATGCTAGTTAAAAAAAAATTATTGGTTTAAATAATGTTTTTATAATTAGTTGCTTAGTTCAAATGAATAAGTATAGCATGTGATATATTGTTGAAAAGGGAAGAAAATACCTAAATTTCTGCCGCCATGTCCCTAAAGAGTAAATCTCAAAATACGGCGGTTTGGAAAAAATTTAGATAAAACGTCGTTAAAATACTGGATTTTGCAAAAAAAATGCCTTAGAATTTACAACATTTTTCTTCAAATAAATAAATTTTGCTGAGAGACGAGTTTTAAAGTCAGCCATGGATGTCAATCGTCTTCAAATCATCTTGTGGCTTATAAAAATCGACACAATTTTATTAGAAATAATTTTTTTGCGCGGCCCATACTAAATGAGATATTCTTGAGGACCCTGATAAAATGAACAGCCTGTATATTTTCTGATTATTAAATTTTCCGATTTTCTGGAAAATCGAGAAAGTGAATTCTGGAATAATGTGGACATGTTCTATGATTAATTCTAAGACGTTTTTGTAATTGGAAAATTTTTATGATCGTATATCCGCTATGTAACTCCCCGCCCAATGTAACGTAACTTCTACGTATGCGCCGATATATAATTCGTTAGAAGGTGGAGCGAGAATGCTGTATTTCTCTTGAGAATGTCACCCAAGTACTAACCGCGATCGAAGGTGATGCATTTTCGTATAGAAATTCAGGCGTCTGTACGCTCCCTCCGTCTTAAAATTAGTCATACATGTTCAAATTTTTTCATAATTGTCTGTCAACTGTTTCGGTTTTCCCTCCTCCTGGTCCTGCTGCAACCCAGATTTCCTTGCAGATGGACGGACATTGAGCTGATGGCTTGAGAATTACTTGTATCAATTCTCAAGCTTAATTGATAATCACGAAATGGGCTCTCGTACTAATATTATTATATCACATTTCAGAATACGCTTCCCAGTAAACCTTTACTTTACATACAACATTTGCTTGTTATGAGTTTCAAATCCCTTTTAATATTCTGTAAATTATAAGCACAGATCATATCTCGTGCTTGAAATACATGTAGCCCGTGCCTCAGGCATCTGCAAATAGTTTTGTTTTTGTTGAGTCAAAAGCTTACAGAATAATAAAAATAAATTTCTAATTTTTGTAAATCTATGCCGCTGGCTACTTAAAACAAATAAACTTCCCCGTTGTACTGTTACTTTGAACAGCGGGTCACAATAATAAAAGAATGTAGACGAAACTAGGCTCTGGATATTTTATTTGTAATCTTGCAAAATCTTATTGTTTATACAGGATGATACCAGGTATATACATACAATATTGAAGTAACTTAGTTCAACAGCCTCAGAGATGTAAACCTTTTTGTACAAACTAAGTGATATTCTCTGAATAGACTTTACTTAAAATAAAGTTGCGATTTTAGAATAAATCAAAATAAATTTAATATATTTAGCTCGGTTGTGAATAAATAAATACTCTGTATTTAAGTAAATATAGGTTACTTTCTTATAAAAACGTTGCAACAAAAATTTACTTTTTAATGCCGATTTTGGGCTCGCGGCCCACTGCAACAAATACTATTTTCCATTGTAATGAATAAAAATCGAATGCTGAAACTGATTACATTATGTCGTTTAAAATTTGTGAGCTAATATTCTTAATATTAACACAGACCCACAAAAATTTTAAAAAATCAACGCCATGAACCAGACTATGGTTTTCTTATGTATGTTTGCGCTCTGAAACCGAATCCGACGTCAGTTTTGCCCCTATACGTTAGGATTTTAGGTTATGCCCATTTTTTTTGGGGGGTGCTCATTTCTTGTGAAAAGTGAAACTCCCTGTGAAATTCGCTGAGATCGATATATGTTATTCCTTTCGGTTGATAGACTCGACCTTTACTTGGTGAAAATCCATTATCACTAATGAAATAAAAAACACTAAACTGTTTTTAACGTTTTCACCTATATTACGTCAACATGACGATGTTTTATAGAGATGATATGAAGATATTGTGGATGCCAGATACATATGCATCTATTTAAAGATTCAAGCCTAGTGAGATACGCGTCTTTTTGGTGGATTTGAGATGTTTGTTGGCATGGTATCGGAAGTACCTATAGCATTTTCTAAACTTTATTTGTTTTTAATAATCTTGCGGAATTTGATCAGTTCTAAATTTTTTATAATGCCGAATCTAATATTTTACTATACATATGTATATCTATGTTAAATATTTGGCATCTATTATTTACATACCGTTCAAGATGAATTGAAATAATTAATCAGTGATTACTATTTTACAGTGTATTAAATACCTGTTTGCCTACCGTTCAAGTATATTATTATACTTATAGTCAAAATTGTTTATTTTGCAAATACTGTGCTGTTATTTGTAGGTCCCGTAAAAATATTGTATAATAAATGGATTTCTTCCTGAAAATGGTTAAATTGCATCTCTTTAAATGTTACAATTATTCTGACACATAAAACATGTTCTTCAGTGATTCAAGTAATCATTTTACCCCATAGACAACGCTCCCTTTCAAATTTATCTTTTATGAAATATAAAATTGCAACAGGAAGTGCTATACCTTAAATTAAAATTATACCCCTGGACATAATACTGCAAAATTAGAATTTATTAAACGTAATTTTTGTATCTAAATGGTCGTTACCCCGGTAGCTATGAAACATTTTTCGTCAAAATTACCGAAGTGTACTAACTTACACCCTTAAAATGCGAAGTAACTTTTTTAATAAATTTCAATTTGAGACGCGCCTTCAAACCACCCTCTCTATACAATAATCGGTAATCTTCAGCCACGTGACCTCAGTATTACATGCACGTGAGTTACTGAAATGCCCTTTTTTACTATAGTGCAATAAAGAGAGTCTATTCTTTACCAATGTATGTGAATTTGACAATACCGCACTAGACATATAGGGTGGTTCATCAAACTTAACATTTTTTATTTATTTATGTATTTATAGACTGAGCAGCTGCAAGGAACTCTGCTGGTAACCTAGCGGCTTGCTTGAACAATCCTTTGCTGCAATCCTGCAGCTTCGCCGTTGATGGGCCCCGCATAAGCCTTTTCCTTTATCGCACCACTCCAAAAGAGTCCATAGGTGTCATGCCCAGAGAGTGCGCGGGCCAAAGGCGCAGGCAGTCTCGACTGCGTTCAATCAATCTTCCCGGAAAATCGTCGTGTAAGCATCGTTGGACCGGTTGAGTGTAATGGGATGGATGTCCAATCTATCTAATTGGAACCATGCATTTATCATTAAAAAGCATGTCGTCTAAGATTAGCTGAAAAGAATCTTCCAAAAAATTAAAATATAGGGAGATCGAGAAAGACTGAATGTGCTACTCCCTAAAGATTTTTTGTGTGCCACTCACCCTATTTTGTGATACTTTCAATATTTGCACGTTGGCGATAGTGACTTAGTGATTTATATAGGTCATGTGCGCGCGAGGTCACAAATTTTGACATTCGTCAAAGCTTAGCGACGACAAATCCGAATTCATAAAGTGATAACAACTAACTAACCGAACTTTTCATTGAATTACTACTTTTGTGTACATTATATTATACAAAATGACAAGTTTTCGCAGTATTAATTGTGAACGTGTGGCAATACGAAATGACGTCACCTTTTTTTAAATTTCATCGATTTTTCAACTAGGAAAAGTTGAGTTTGGAACATGTCAGCTGATTTTTTTCTTCTTTAATTCTTTGGGACTTCCTGCCACATGTATGTTTTCTTTCTAAGCGGTGCTAGGGGAATCTACAAAATATATCACAATTAACCAGTATTTTACTGGTAAAAAACCTCTACGCCTGTGACGTTTACGTTTACAAACCACGAGCAAAATTCAAAAAACTGCATTTATAGTATTCCGTGTGAGTGCAACAAACAATACGTGGGTGAGTCATCCAGACCTTTTAGTGTAAGATTGGGCGAGCATCAAAATTATATCAGAAAAAATGAAATTCAGAGGTCCAAGATCTGCGAACACGCGTGGGAGAATGGACATAGAATAAACTGGGACTCGGCAAAAATTTTAACAAAAGAGGCAGATAGCAAAAAAAGAAAAATTAAAGAATCCACGATAATATTATTGAATGAGGATAATTGCGTGTCGAATTGTTCCGTAGATGTCTGTACAACTTGGCTACCAATGTTAAAAGAAGAACTTCACAAACTTAACATTGTATAGAAACTAAAAAACTGTTAACTATATCAACAGTTCTATGTAAATAGTAAGTATCTATGGATATTGAATATAACAAACATTCTTAGAGCTGTGTATTTGTCATACACAGCAAAAGAGATTTTTCAAAAAAAGCCTTGAAAAAGGAAACAGAATAGATTTCCGAAACGTCGGCGAAATATTTAATTTCAAGTTTTTATACTTATTTGTGTTGTTTATTTATAAAAACCAACCTTTAACTGATCCTTTGACGTAAACGTCACAGGCGTAGAGGTTTTTTACCAGTAAAATACTGGTTAATTGTGATATATTTTGTAGATTCCCCTAGCACCACTTAGAAAGAAAACATACATGTGGCAGGAAGTCCCAAAGAATTGAAGAAGAAAAAAATTAAGATAATGCCACAAATAACATTTAGACAATATGTCAGCTGATTGCAAGCAATAAAAACAAATTATTTGACAGGAGTATTCCAAGCATTTTGTTAATGGTAAATTGTTATATGTTAACGAAAGAATGTTATTTTTAACAATCGTTTATATTGTAAGCCACACTGCTATGTAACAGAAGCAAAATGAACTTAGGTTTCCTCTCTTAACATGAGATCTAGCTTAAAACCCAGATGTGAAACTAAAAGTGGTTGTGATAAAATAAGTGCTGCTAAATCAATTTATAAAAAATTTGGTATAGAAATTATAACAGTTTATAATTTTTGTATCAAAACTTGAGTTGAGCGCTTATTATGTCCTCCAATACTCACGTTTGAAACACATTGAAAAAGAAATTTAATTAAAAACGTTTCGTTTCAGGTTCTGTAATGTTAGTTATATGGGTAAAAAATGTATTACATTATGGAATTCTATTATTTGGAACACTTAAAATTAAAAATACAGTTGGAGAAGGATCTACTGAAGGCGGAATTTTTGAAGCTTCTTTCAAAAATTTTTAAAAATCCTCCTGTGTTGGATTTTTTCAGAAGATATCCTTTTGAAGATTATTTCAGAAGGGCCTCGAGCCGATTATAATCTCTTATGTTTATTTTTCTATTCACCAACAAGAGTGCCTTCGGCATTGAGTATTTTGACCACAATAATGTAACCGGGCAGAACGTTTTCGCCTATACAAAATAAGGAGTATGTAAGGACAATTATTATTTATAAAACAAACACAAAAAGTTGAAAATTGCAATAATAGGTACGCACTAATTCGTGAAAATAAGCCATTAGAACTGTCTCGCTGACAGTTACAGACTTTCTATTAGGCCATTTTTAACATTTTTCATATTTTTTCTCATACAGTGATTGCGGCTATTTTTGTACCAGTGCTTCATTTGCTTCTGCGGCCCTTTGGGTAAGAGTTTGTGGAATTTATTCGTCCTGCATTATCACTTTTAGAAACGTTTGAACACACTTTATTACTTCACTGACAGAAATAAATAAAATAATAGTTGCATCGTTATGGATACAAAAACAAACGCAAGGACCGGCAACCGCAAAGCCATATCTATTTCATAAATTGCTAAATTAATTTATTGTATTTAAATTACGTGAGTATCTAAAGTAGAGTGAAATATAAAGCGTTGTATGCACCACTGGCGATATAGGATGATTATGCCCCTATTCACAATCTTGTTCACATTCTATTACACAATAACTGTTCAAATCATTTGCATACAGAAGGTTATCTGCATTCAGATTAGCTACAATATCATTTAAAAATACAACAAATATAAGCGGGCCCAGTACGGATCCCTGGGAAACGCGTGATGTCGGCAGAATATCAGATGACCTGAAACCACGGTATTCCACATATTGACGCCTATTGTCTAGATACGAATAGAACAAATCTAATTATTCTACTGATAGTCCTAGGGCCAAGACCCTCGGATAGAAATTCGTCACTCACGTCTCTATGTCGCCCGTGGTAAATAAACAACTATTTATTTAATATTTACTAACTAATATTTGTCTACATAATTTCAATAATTATTACACTCCTTCCACTTAACAACTGAGACTTCAGTCGTGTCGAATTGTGTGAATAAAATAGAATTATTTATTCGCTTGATGTTATGAATTCACCACCCTGTAAGTACATTATTTGGCACGACGCCAGGCATATTCACAGCGCTAGAGAGGAGTAATAACTCTCATATGGGGAGCCGACCGATTCACTTCCTTGCTTCTCCTCAGATAAGAAGGATCTTTGTTAGCCTTAAGCAAGTTAAGCATGTGATATTCTCTCTACAAAGTATGTGCATTGAGCCAACCCTAAAATGTTCTTTTATTAATTTGTTTGCTTCTATTGCCACTAGACTGTAGTCATTAAAGCGCGGGAAGACAAATACTGTAATCTTGGTAATAAAAGTCGTAAAATAGTCGTACAGTTTCGTAGTTAGGGTACTTATTTTTATTGAAATATTATTATGGGGTGGAATTTGCTGTATATAAAATGTAATTATTTCGATAGTTATGTCGAGAAAATGGCCATTTAATAGTATGACAACCAGTTTGCAATGCCAGACGATAAAATTTGAATAGTATTATGATAATAATAGCCGATAGTTAATCGAATGGCCGTAAAATATATTCAAATCCACTTGAATAAACAACGCATATTATATTATTGGAAGTACGATGTTATAGTCTATTCAGTTTAAGAATGAAGTGATTGTAATACCGGCTTACGCGGCAACATGGATCACAGTTTGAATATGAATCGGTCAAAACTCAAGTCGAATTATTTTCTATTTCAAAATGTTTCTGTTTTGCTAGATTATTTCGTCAATTTTAAATATGCTCTTTTATTAAGAGTGCGACATTTATAACAAGCTTCTGATTTACACAAATTGTATTACTATTGGCAACTTATCTCCAGGAAGCAGTTATAGATAAAATTTATAAGCCCGAGTGGTATTTGTGGAAAATATTTCGCGAATAAAATCACTAAATACATAAAATATATCTTTGATATCAAGTTTTTAATATTGCTTCAATTTCATCATTTATTTAGGTACATCACATAAAGATGTATTTGTAAAGCACATTATCCAGTAAAAAACGAAGTAGGTATGAATATTTGACAAAAAATGCAACTGCAGAAACATAAGTCCCCAGAATTCGTGCATTTTAAATGTAATTAACAAACAGACTAAACGTTAAAACCATGAATAATGTACGATATTAGTTGTTGAGAAGTCTACTACAATAGATATCCATACTCGTTAACGTCCTACTTCTTATTCGTTTCTTAACATTCGTTTTAAAGTTATCTCAATAGCTTAAATTGATATTCGTTCGAATCCGAGAGACAGTGTGACTCAAGTGTATTGCACGTTCTAAATCTTATTATATTGTGTGCCTAGTCACAAGCATTAGTACCATTTTACTAAAAAATTATAACAAAATATAGTTTATACAAGTCCTGACTGTTTACATGCTGCAGACGATCATCCTGCATAACAGATATGGCCCGATTTGTGTTCTATCATAGTACGGGAGCCCATCGATAGAAGTGGCCTGGCGCACTGCAGTTGCGGCCGCTTAGTGGAGATATTGCAGGCATCTGTAGACAGAGGCAAAAATAAAGGGCCGCTTAAATTCTGAAAAAATTCAGGCACATTGTTTTGACATCTTTTGTCTCTTGATGTTTTTTTTCAAAGTGATTCTTTTCTTCCGAAAAAGATTGCAATTGCAAACTTGGGGTTCCAGTCTTTCATTTTTTTTTGGGGGGAGGGGGGTGCAGAAGGAAGCGTTTTAGTGAAAGAGTCCAAGAGGTGAAAGTCGTTTATTTTTATTTAAAGAATGTAGGTACCTAAATTTTTCTGAAAAAAAAATTATAGTGAAACTCTTGGCCGAAATTATTTTTTGGCTAAAAAATCTTGAAAGACGACAGTCGTATTCCTTGGACAAAAATAAGCAACTTTTTGTTCTTGGAACTTTCTCTAAAAAGCTTCCTTCATCCTTAACTAATTAATAAAGATCTGCGAATTCTTCTACTTGTTATTTTCTTCTGGGAGAATGAAGCACTTTGGAAAAAAACACGAAGAGGCAAAAGCTACTTATCTTTGCCCAAAAATATGCCTGATTTTTTTCCGTATATTAGATATTATAATTTACACCAATCCTATGAGTGGTGAAGGGTGAGGGAAGCTAGGGGAGGGGTGAAATTATAATTTTTATTTCCTTCTCTGCTTTCCTAGCGAAACTGGGAATTTTGAAAGAATTACCTGCACTACAGGATAATTTTTTGTTGCACTTTCTAATATCAATTTCAATGCCACCCTCAAATAAGGGTTGTTCTTTACGTTCTTTCCGATGTTTTTAACCAATTCGGATAACAGACTCGTATTCAGTTCCCTAAAATTAGTAAATAAAGATGATTTCCATACTTCACCACGGATGGACCAAAAAGCCCTTTTTATAGCATTTCTAAAAGCCCTTTTTCTAACAATGTTATACCGTTATTTATTTTTTGAAACCAAAATTCCTCATTAAATGGCTATTATCAGATTATAATGTGATTATTTCTGAATACTCTTTACTCATCACCAATTAAGGTGGTGGATTTTATCTTTTTACAGTTTTTGCTGGTTTTAATTGCAAAAAAAATCCCTATTCACCCAACCTCTTGTAGTTCTAATTCTAGTAGTAACATCTAATATCAATTCCAATATCACCCCCTAATAAAGGTTGTTCTATGATGTGTTCCCCAAATATTTCGCCAAAACGGGTGACGTAGTAAATTAATAAAGAAAAATGGCTTCCACGCTTTACCGGATGGTCCAAAAAGCCTGTTTTTAACATTGTTCTTTATTTAAGATATTGCTTAACCTATGCTAAGCTCTTTCGGACCTGAGAAAGACCCTGTGTATTATACTGTTTTGGTATCTTGTGCAACTATGTAATGAAAAACTCTAGTAACATTTTGCCCTAAAATTAAATAAAACACAGTTTACATAAATAAATAAATTTTAAACTTCTCTTACCATCACCCTGTGTGACCGATATTCTACCATGCTGTTTTAAAATTTAAGTCCAGGTGCATGGCCACGTCGGCGTACCGCTCGGCGCACATCGTACCGCACATCGCACAGTAAAATTAAATAAAACCATTATTTTAAGTGATAGTGACCAAATTAACACCTTGAGCCTCGCACATCGAACAGAAATTAAAATTAAAAAACCATGCCTTTAAATGGGAGTGACTAAATCAACAACTTGAGCATAGCACATCGCACATGGCCTTGCACTAACAGAAGTTACTGTGTTTAAAAGAATCGTTCTACACACAGGCATCTGCACACATACAGACACACAAAGACAATAATATTTGAGTTCGGTGTGTTATGAAACGGATTTCTGTTAAATTTTCTTTACGATAAATAGTAAAAACGTTGCGCGTTGGTCCGATTAAAATATACCTATTTAATTAAATCAAATAAGTACGATAAGAATCTGACATTAATTAAAAAAATTAATCACAGTTTTACACGTTCGTCACTGTATCACAAGACATAAAAAAGTTTATATTAATATTAATAAAGTGCAAGTTGCACTCGCGCACCGAGGTTTCCACACTAGATCTTATAACATACTAACAAAAACAGAAGTCCTTGGAACGGATTGAGGTATTTAAACCGTCTTTCATCCTGTAAAAAATGGTTTATGGAAATAACCGATATTTAAATAGACGCATTAAAAAAATTGGTCTGTTAGAGATTTCTATACACAAGTCGTATCGCCTTTTATTCCTCTAAATAAGGAAACAATTTTGATCGTATTTTGGAGTTCTGGCAGGTAATTACAGCTACTATCTTCATGTAGCCAGAACTCCGTTGCAGATGAACGGACGGACAAACGGACGGATGCATAGATGTGCGGACGAACGGTCGGACAGCTGAGAGAAAACAATAGGGTTTCGTTTGGACTCAGCCTGGTAAGAAACCGTAAAAATTAAATGTGTATTTGATTGATTGATTGATTGATTGATTTTCCAGCGTAAGGTGGGCATTGCTGCCGATTCCGGGCATCCGTGGAGGTTCGCTCCAACACGCAGCTTGGTCGTTCGTCGAACGGACGGCCAAACCGCATGCCGGAACTAAATCTCTGATGTTTTATATACCGCCAGACCGGCTGCATACGCCGAGTTGGACATTGGACATGCTTGTTGTCAGCAGCCAGAGCCGCATGACGCATGGGGTGGGAATATAAAATGGGAAGTGTAGGTGTTTGTGAGATGCTTCTTTTAAGTTTCCATGCTTCTATTAAGTTTCCATCTGTCATCATCGATTGGGGTGTGCAGGTGTTTGCGAGATGCTTCTTTTCAGTTTCCATGCTTCTTTTAAGTTTCCATCTATCGTCATCTCCTTATTTTTCTTCTTCTAAGTTTTCTGTTTCTTCTAATTCTGAATCTGGCAGCATTCATTTTTTTTATTTTTTATTTTGTTTTTGCTTATTAACTGTTTAACAGGTAAATATAAATTTACAGTGGAGTTGCTGGGCAGGTCCGAAAGGACAGTTTACTCACCCTGTATGTCGCTTCTTTGAGACAATCGGTTTCAGTTTCCGCCTTCCAAATTAATAATAAAATACTATGATTTGAATCAATAAATCGAGCTGGTAAAAATTAAGATGGTAAAGATCAGAATAGAACAATATCAATTAAATCAGATAAAACAAAATAAAATAAATTAATGTATAGCTTATCTGTCTTTCTGCAGCTGATTGCTGTTTCATTTTATTTTCTTTCCTTTCCTTTCTTGGGTTGAGCTGATTTTGTCCATTTAAAAACTTTCCACTGTATACAAATACTTTAGGTCACAACACCCCTAAAAGTTAAATATGTATTTATGGACAAAATGTTTTTTAGTATAGTGAGAAAATTGTTAACAAAGGTTGTAACTGGGCTTGCTGGTCCACTTTATCTCATCATTTTCCTCTTACTGTAATATTCCCGGTCGAATAATAAGATAAAAGTGAGCGGTATTACTTACATTTTAAAAGGCTGCTTATCTGAACTTCTACCCTTACGAAACGCACCGATACTCATCTACAGATCCCATTACATTAGACGGAATGCATTAGATTAAATTTTATAGCAGTCTTACATTGATACTTCCAACTGCCTTACTAAGTGAGACTATTGTTACTAAAAGCAATAATGTTCTACACTGTATTCGTTGTCCAATTAATCGAGAGACATTTTCTATTTATATTCTTAATCATCGTTACCTACATTTCGTAAAGTAATTAATTAATTAATTAATCTGAATTTAACCATTTCATATTCAAGAATGAATCACAGTGTCTTATTAATTAATTAAAATTTTCTCTGATAAGGGCAATAACTTGAGTTTAACAACTGAAAGACAACGTTAAAAGTACGCAACTGGCAGACTGAGGATATTTTAGAATTATAAGTCTAGTTCACAATATCTTTATTGTTCCTGTCAAACTACATATTAGTGTAAAATTTACGAAAATATGTTTCTACTGTTTTCTCTTCATTCCTCATTCCTTTTAATTTAATTTTATATTTAGGGAACAAATATTTTTTGATTTACGAACTATACAAGAAACAAGAAACATTAATTTTTTCATTGAGAAAACTATACGATTTACAAAACAGTTGCTGCCGTCGAAATGGCATTTAGCGACCAAATTAATAACGAATTTTCATTTCTCTTTATTCCATGTTTACCTCCTTGGTCGAGAGTCACAAATAAACGAAGTAGTGTTCATGTTATATTGGGTACCAAATTCATTTTTATGAAATCATTATCATCAAAGTTAATTACTTTACTACGTTCCTTGAATCGTTTTTAACGTATGAACCATAACCCATTTAGGGGGTTAAAATGGCACTGGAAGGTTTGAGGTGGTGAAAATTCGACATTCAAGTGAAATAAAGTTTAAGTATTCAAAAGTTGCTCTTCAGGATTTTCTTATGCTAATCTCATCTTTAATCTTACTCGAATCATATCGATCCCTCAAAGGAATGAAAACAGAGGTTGATCTAAAAATTACGATATTCCAAATACTCGTCCCTAGTTGCGTTCGGACTAGTAAATATTATTTTAGTGGTAAGTAAAAATAAGGATAGATTTGTATTCACATGATTTTATTCCTAATCATTTAGACTAACCTAAGCAATAGTAACTGTAACAAATAAATCGGTTACCTTAATTTTGTCGAGCAGTGTATACGCGAAAAATTATTAATAACATGATTTTCACGAGATACATATTGTAATTAAATCAATTGATCACCACAAATTGTCAAATATAAAATGTGTAATGAAACATTTTCTTTATAGGATTTTGCAAACAGTGGAAAGAAAAGCTATCTATGAGAACTAAAGGAAAAACTATATATAAAAATATTAATGAAATCTTTGCATTCTTTCGATAACCTGACTTCTGGTTATGCTAACAAGTAAAATTCTGATTTGCCATTCTCATTTTAACACTAGCATCCAACCTAGTCCCCTACGGCTGAGCAGGCTAAACTAGTATCTACATGATCCCCTACGATATGTAAATTCAGTTAAAAATGAGAACAAAGGCCTGAAATTAATTTTATGAAAATGTAATTCATTTGAATGAAAAATTTTTAAAGACAAGGTACGTAAATAAATTAATTTCAGGCCTTTGTTCTCATTTTTAACTGAATTTACATATCGTAGGGGATCATGTAGATACTAGTTTAGCCTGCTTAGCCGTAGGGGACTAGGTTGGATGCTAATGTTAAAATGAGAATGGCAAATCAGAATTTTGCTTGTTAGCATAACCAAAAGTCAGGTTATCGAAAGAATGCAAAGATTTCATTAATATTTTTATATATAGTTTTTCCTTTAGTTCTCATAGATAGCTTTTCTTTCCACTGTTTGCAAAATCCTATAAAGAAAATGTTTCATTACACATTTTATATTTGACAATTTGTGGTGATCAATTGATTTAATTACAATATGTATCTCGTGAAAATCATGTTATTAATAATTTTTCGCGTATACACTGCTCGACAAAATTAAGGTAACCGATTTATTTGTTACAGTTACTATTGCTTTACTGGCCAAACTTCTATGATTTGGTTTCTATATTTTATTAGAATAATAATAATAATAAGTAATTAATATCATGTACTTACTTGAATAGAAATCAAACTGTACTCACCTTTTTGTTAGTAAATATAATTTCTTTTGAAAGTAAATTGCATGAGAGCTTGTTATATCACTTTTTTTTGAGTGCTATAGATTTATGGAAAATCATTTAAGCGTATACTTACGTAATTTAAAGTATAATTCTATATATTTTCCTTGAATGGGGGTACTCATACTTGTTTATCCTATTTTAGGGTTTTTTTATCGCTGTTGTTTTTGGTTTTTCCTTTATTTTCTGGCAAGGAAGAGAAGTTGTCGTATTGATCCAGACTGGTTACACATGTTATTGATTAAGGATTCTCTTGCTATTGCTTTGCTGTAGGATTTTGCTGCTTGCATTTGCTTTGCCGCATGTTACCGCCATTTGCAGGATTTTTCACCCGCTGCCTACTGATTGACCTTGGAACCAGCTAAGTTTGCATGCTTATTGATCATATGTTTTGCTTATTGAATTGATTAATTCCATATCAGCTCGCCCTATATTTTTTTGTTTAAACATAATATTATATTGTATATTAGAGCTCATAATTGTATATAAGTATACATTTTTTTTTATAGTCCATGATTACGTATTAACGTGAAGAGCTCTCTACTTCTAACTGCTCATGCACAATAAAAACAATAATTAAGTAACTTTAATTATTTTAGTATAGTTGGTTTAAAAAAATATATACATTTTCTTATTATTACTATATCTAGTAGAGCTCAGTGGATTTTGCTTATTTTTTTTAAATTTAGTGTATCAGAGCAATAGTTTTGTTCCCTATTAATTTATGTGTTTAATTTTTTTTAGTAGATAAGTTCATATTTAGATAATATTTTCATTATTTTACACTTTTTTGCGACTGTACGCTGCGCGTGTATACACGTTCGGTAAAGCTTGCGCTAAAATTACGCTTGGCATATTTTTATTTTAGCTTAATGTGTCACCAATTTTCGCAATATACTTACTTGAATTATTGAACTGAGTTTCTTGTAAAAATTGAAACATATTACTTCTAATAAACTACTGTATATTTGTATAGGAAAATTTAGCCTTTAACTTATTTAATTGATAGCATTGAAAACAGACTTACCTGGGTTTTTCTTTGTTATATTTGATATTGAAGTAGTGGTGGCGTTAAACCAAGTGGCGCCCCAATTTATTATTTTATTTTCGACCCAGCCGGTCTCCATTGCAGCTGGCAGGCCGCTACCTCTACTTTAGCAATTCAGGGTAAGTATTGAAGGTAAGATTGTCTCGGGGAGAACGTCACATAGTTCAGTCGGCAAGTAAATAAGGCGGGAGTTACATGGACACAATTCCGAACTAAATGAAACTTTGGGATATTGTTTGGGGATGGTGTGGGGTGTGTAAAGTTTTCGATCTGGAGGGGCCTGTGGAAACTTGGAGGAGGGCAAAAAACCTCGAAATGTTCGGACTTTTTTCGGTTTTTAGCTTATATCTTCTAAACCGTGCGTTTTTCGAGAAAGTCGTCCAGATAAAAGTTGTAGACCATTAAATTTCCTTCACTTTTCAAAAAATATTATCTTGACCTAATAATTACCGAGATGCAGCAGTTCAAATATGAAACAAATTTCTCAAAATGTAAAAAACGAGCAAAATTCAGGTTTTTGCTTCAAAACTTTTATTTTTCAACATATATCTATATGTTCTATACATACCATGTATATCCCTGAAACCCCCCAACCCACTGACCCCCCTCTACCTTCCTATTAATAATTATTGTCTTCGTTCTTTCAGATTTGATATGGCGTCTCCCATAGCGCATCTGTGTTTCATTTACGTATAAAGTTTAGCAGAACATGAAGTAATTGTTGTTAAGAAAAGAGGGATTGCTACGTTTATTACTTCCAGTATTAAAGGCAAGAAGCCTCAAACTCGACAGTTACATGAAGGATTGGCGGAAATAACAGTTCACACGGCCTGCCAGAAAAAGTACAACGAAAAGTTGATTTTGGCCTCTATACGTCGTGAGCAGGATACACCTACAACTGCCCCCAAACCAACCCGCTCAGGGAGGCTATCATTTCATTTCAACAACAGATGCTTCTTATGCGAGGAAGAAGTTACTAAAGAATATAGACAAAAACAGGCCAGGTTAAACGTTGAAACACGCAATCCTATGGTAAAGGTAACGCTCCCAGATGTAACGAACACGATTTTGAAATGTGTAAGAGTGAGTTGATAAATGGGGTTGGAAAATTGAAGAACGCTTAACCATATTGGATATTTTCAAAAGAGATCTAGTTGCAGTTAACGCTGATTACCACCACAAGTGTATTAAAGATTTTTACCAAATGCCTGCACTTGTCCAAAATAGGCCTGGACGTTCTAGTAATCCAAGCTATGATCAAGGCATCGAAATTATATTCAAGTTTCTCGAGGAGAATAGTGACGAGTACCAATTTTCTATTGGACAGTTGCTCGACCAGGTACCTGAAGATTCGCGTCCACACGTGAAAACTTTGAAAAGGCGTTTGGAGGAGAAGTATAAAGGCAACATAATCATAAGTGTTTCAGCCAATGAAGCAAGTGTGGTGAGTTTCAAAAACACTGGTCATAAAATTTTATCTGACAGCTGGTACTCAAATGAAAAAATAGAAGACCCTCATGCAGAAAGATATCGAATCGTGAAAACCGCAGGAAAAATTATTTTATAAGATATCCGCTCAAAAATTTTCAACATTGCTGTTTATGATGACATCGATGACAATTTGCCACTTGCACCTAACGGATCAAGGCGGACGGAGTATTTTTAAGTCACATTCAATGTACATATTGAATTAATTGTATAACATCAAGTTTTTTTAAACACATAACTATAAGCAATAATTTTATTCTATAACTACCATTACTTCATCTATCTAGGGTTGGACGTCATTCTTTGCAATCACTAATGAATGTTGCTTATTAAAAACACATTTCAGTCGAAGCTTGAAAGGTTGGACCAATATTTATTAATACTAGAAACTTTTATATTTTCCGGAAATATTGATTGTGGCTTTGAGACAATGAGTAAAAGTCGTGCATAGAGAGAGAAACTGATGAGAAACGTAAATATCTGGAGTTTGAATATTTTTACGTGGGGCTGGGAGGGAGGGGGGGGGGGTCAGCGGGCCGGAAGGGGCCAGAGTTATACATAGTATGTATAGTATACATAGGTATATGTTGAAAAGTTATGAAGCAATGACCTGAATTTTACTCGTTTTATTACATTTTGAGAAATTTGTTCCATTTTTGACTTGCTGTATCTCGTTAAGTATTGGGTCAAAAAATATTTCTTACCTACCAATTAAAAGTGAAGAAATTTAATGCTCGACAACTTTTATTTGGATTACTTTCTCGAAAAACCGATGGTTTAGAAGATATAAGCTAAAAACCGAAGAAAGTCCGAACATTTCGAGGTTTTTGCCCCCCTCCAAGTTGCCAAAGGCTCCTCGAGGCCGAAAACTTAGATTATATACCCTACACCATCCCCAAACAATATTCCAAAGTTTTATTAACTTCGGAATTGTGTTCAGGCAGAAAGTACCTGCCGACTGGATTATATATTAGGTTTAAAGCTATTAATTATGTTAATCTGAATGCACATGAATAAAATCATGTGGATAAGAAGCTGTCCTTAGTTTTACCTGCCAGCAAAATAACATTTACAAATTCAAACGCAACTAGTAACGAGTATTTGGAATATCGCAATTTTTAGATCAACCCTTTCATTCCTTTGAAAGATCCATAGGATTCGAGTACGATTAAAGATGAGATCAGCATAAAAAAACATGAAAAACAATTTCACTTAAACTTTATTTCACTTGAATCTCGAATTTTCACTGACTTAAGTCTTCAACTTCCTTTTTAACCCCTTGAAAGGGTTATGGTTCATGCGTTAAAAATGATTAAAGAAACTTAAGCAATTAACTCCTGGGCTCATAAAAGTGAACACTAATTCGTTTGTTTGTGACTCTCGACTAATGAGGTAAACGCGGAATAAAAAGAAATATCTGCGATTTTTAGGTTATATTAACTCAAAACCACTTTGCAGTAGCATTATTCTAAAGTACAATGACTTAAGGGTATTTTCCATTTTTTTTAAATTTAAATTGATATGGCTATTGTCGGCAGATTATTGTCCAAAAAAGGGCACATTTTTCCCACTGTGAGATCGGTGGATGAACGAACGAAATTGCAATACCTTAATTTTAATAATTTACAGTCTAAAATGTGATAATCCGACAACAAGAATATTGCTATTGGATTAAAGAAACACTTCTGTCGAATTTTAACTATATAGTATAGGCCAATATGTTTTTTATGCTTAAGTTTTATTTAATTTTCAAGCCTAATACATGAACTAAAAGCACTAGTGCCGTATGCTTGATAATCATCGATTTTCCCATTCATTGTAAATGCTGGGCCCTAATCTCTATGGCAAATAAAGCAACTGGCTCGTAATCATTTCAATACTGCTAAGCCGGAATACTGGCGCTCGTAATGCTCGCCCTAATATAAAATATTCGATTCGAATCGCACTGTTTACATTTAATTACATAACCGGTATAAATCTTACATTTATACCTCTGCATAAACAGAGTAGTTATCATTATCATTAGTAAATCGTTGCTAATTGCGATTTATTTTTGCATGGAACGCGACATTTGTTTTCCTCATCCGGTAATAAAAGTGATTAGATGCAGTGATTAGTTATTTGCTCGGTAACAAAAATATTTGGTAATCAATTACTTTCTGCAGTCACTTCATTTACGTTATTATCTGCTGTATTAGATCATATCCGACCACATATCAGGAGAAACCATAATATAACTAGAATGTAATAGCTAACCATTATACTCTTCGCCGATTTACTGTACTTTTCATATAATTGTTGCACATTATATAGGATAATCTTCGCAGTTTTTTTTTGTAAATAATATTAGTTCTGGATATTTTTTCTTTAATTACAAAACATATATATAGTATGTTCGCGGATTGGGTTTACAATAGGTGTAATGGCCGACATTTTTCACTTTTCGACAAAATGTTATTCCTTATAAAAGTTTTTGCTTGCCTAAAAAATAGTAGTGACGTTGGCAAAAATTATATTTTCTATACGGGGCGATCAAAAATTACAAAAACTTAAAATTCCGTAGTAGTAAACTGGTTATATTTTCTATTTTGGAACAAAATGTGAAATAAAATAGTCATTTCAAATTACGTGGTCTAACCAAATCAAAAAATTTCATTTGAATGTTTCCGAATTTTTAATTTTTAATTTTTAATTTTTAGCAAAACACTTGTCGGTTTTTGTCATTTTTATTTATTTATTATTTATTTAATTTTTTATTTTCACAAATACTACACGCTGTAAAAATTTGGAATCATATTTTGGGAACATCCTGTACAATTCCTGTAATGTTATATTTTATTGTTAAGTATGTTGTTATCTAGTTACGTCTACATATCATAACATATCTGCATTAAAAAATAGTTTTTAAAATGTTAACTGTCAAGCCAAGAATTTTTGTAGTACAGTGTTATGGAGACGGTAAAAGTTCATATCGTTACGTTATTCAAAAATTCAGTGAGTGACCTCCCAATGTGTATATTTCGAGAATGGCAGTTCATAAATTGGTATTTTGTTTTTAAACTGGTTTAGCTTGACGTAAAGAAAAAGAAAAAAATATGATCAAAATGACGCAGCCACATTATTAGTATTGGCATCTGTTGCTGAAAGTCTCAAACTTTCATTGAGGAATTGTGCATTTCGAGGTGGTTAAAAAAAGTTGCATTCAAAACATTTTGAAAGAAAATAAAATATTTCCATACAAACCATATTTTAGCCATACCTTAGAAGAAGGAGATGAAGCAAAACTACTAGATTTCTGTTTATGGGTAGGATATGAAGTTTAACATGATTTCTTATAAATTTATTATGTACTCCGACGAGTCAACATTGTCCACAAATGGGACTGTAGCTTCACAACATGTAAGGTATTGAAGTGAGACCAACCCCGAGTGTAGAATTTCTACCGCAAGGCAATATTTAAAAAAACGTAAATGCTTGGTGCTCTATTGCGTATCATGGCATAATAGGGCCATACTTTTTAGAAAATACATGCAACAGTAACTCTTATTTACACATACTTAACATATTCTTTTCTGATCAGTTAGCAGTCTTGCCGTTTAAATATCGTAATAGAACATATTTTCAGCAGAATGGATGTACTTGGCTTAAATGCAAATTTGGGCAGAGGTGGATTGGAAGAAGTAGTCCAGTTTTGTGGCCCCCAAGAAGTGCCGAATTGATAATTGAGGATACATTTCTCTGGGGACATCTAAAACAAAATACCTACCGATAATCCATAGACAACGACGTTGAAATTCTAAAGCAGCGCATTTCTGCAGCTGTGCAATCAATTTCCATTGAAGAAGTTAGAAGTAGTTTTCACAATACTCGAAAACGTTTAGAAACGTGAATTCTATTTCGTGTAGGAATTTTTGGTATGTGATAGTTAATAGTCAGAACTTTGAAATATGTACCTATACACTTTTATAAATTCAACTTTCTGGTATTTATTCTCTGTGTTCGAATGCAAGTAGCTAAATAAACATTTTACAAGAAATTCACAAATTTCGGAGACATTGCAACTTTCAAATAAAAACAACTGTTTTATTTCACATTTTGTTCCAAAATAAAAAATACTACCATTTTTATCTTACAGAATTTAAATTTTTGTAATTTTTGATCACCCCGTATCAAAAATATAATTTTTGTCAACGTCATTGATATTTTTTATTCAAGGAAAAGCTTTTATAAAAAATAACATTTTCTCAAATAGTTAAAAATTTTAGCCAATACACATATTGTAAACCCCATCCGCGGACATACTGTATATATAAAAAAAATGTTTATCTACCGGTTTTGTTAAATAAAGATACGGTTCTTCCTCTAGCTAACACTAACTTGCTGTTCAATTTTCATTACGATCGTACTTTTCCTTCTTAAGTTGCCGTGCTTACAAGAAACGTGACGGACGAACGGACGGACGGATAGACAGACAGGTAGACGGACAGACATACGAATAGACAGACGAGTGTACATTTTGAAAGTTGTTCAGAATTCGATCACCAACACAGTGTTATGAAACTTTTCTCTCTACGTGCAATATTATCGGTTTTACAAATGTGCCGATCGAAATCAATATGCTCCTCGTTTTGTATTTGCGAAAAGTATAATATACCGGGTTTCAGAGAAATCTGCAAATGTGTATGTACAACATGAAAGTTAAAACCACATAACAATTTGAATGAAGGGATAATGAGATTATTTCAAATAGCATGTTTGTGATTATTCCCAATCAGTACAAAAACTGAAGAAGTAAGATCAAATCTAAAAGCATCATTGAAATGCCCAAAATATTTTCTAAAGCTTTTTCGACTTTCTGTCTTTTATGATACTGAAAATAGCGATATATGCGCCGTCAATTTAAGACACTCTATACTTCCATATAACAATATAACATTAAACTATAAACAAATGAAAGTAAATTCTATTCTATTTCGTATTTGAACACCGAGTTACTGATATACAGGGTGTAATGCAAATATGTTTTAAATATGATTTCTAAATTAGGATTGTAGGGAATAATTGCAAATTTCTTATGGTTGTTTTACGCAGTGTTATTAGGACTAATTTTTGATACCGCTTTGATTCATTTTTTTTAATTAAATTCTTTAAGGCCAGCAATTCGAAAAATCTAAAATACCATTTAATAGGTAGCTCAAAAAAGACATTTGAACTACATGTATTATGAATTAATGGACAATATTCAAACAATGATAAGACCTGACCTTGAGCCACACATTTTTGATAGTCAAAGCAATCGAACAATAACATATAGTTTAGAACATGGCAGACGATTTCTTAAAAGGCGGTGCCAAACCCTTTTTAAAGGAATTAATGAACCAAAATTAGGAGAGCTAACAATGAATTTTTGTAATGTGAAATTGATTCAACAAAAGGCCTTGGTAATCTAGATGATTCTATCAAAATCACCCACTGTACCAAACAAGTTCAAGTAAATATTAAGCCCAAGATGCTATCAAAGGAAATGCAGGGCAATCGAAGAAATATTTTAAGGGAGATAAATAGCCGAAAATGCTGTCAAAGGAGACGCAGTGTAATCGAAGAAACATTGTAAAGAAAGTAAAAGATTCGAAGGGTCTGCTTTATTAAAACTCGCTTCACATGTTTCTTAATAAAAACAATAAAAGGTAAAATTTATAAATCCTATTCAGCATATTTCTAGAATCGCATATCGGATTCATCTGAAATTTTCAGTATCCCCTAATTTTAAGCACTACTTTAGCCTTACCCTTTGATTTTATACAACAGTGCCTTGTCCATGTTAAAAGTTACTTAAATAATTACATAACGTGAGAGTGTACATACGTACTCAACTCGTAATAGGGGTAATATATATTTGGAGTTTTTGTGACTTTCAAAAACCAGAAATGGAACATGATATTATGTGGTAACATTTTTCAATCTGTTATCGATTGGTGTACATAGTGTACAATCACTTGATTGTACTCGCTTCAAATACGTAATTCAAGGATTCCTCCTTGACAATGCATTCTATGATTTGGACGAATTCCTGCTGACGCATTTTTCCCGTTTAATTTTTTAAAATTATTCTGTATGATGGTGATTATTTGTTCGTTACCAATGTGCCATATTGTTTACTCTATGTGTTATTCATTTGTTTCATTTATTGTGTTATTTTTTCATTTATGACAACCATTATTTTGTTGGTTCTTTGCTATATTTTGCATTTATTTGACGTGTCAAAGCATAATTTGTATATAACGTGTATATAGGACCAATAAAGATCTATCTAGCTATCTATGACGACATATGGAACTGAACTATATTTTGAGATGATCCCGCTAAAGGGTTCGGTGGCAAATAGGGGAAAATAAGTAAGGCAAGCTAATAAGAGTCCAGAAACATGAGGTTTGTTAAGTATAGGTACTTCTTTTATGATATTTATTTATTTATTTATTTATTTGATACACTATTCAACAGGTTAAAAAACCCAATTACAGAATAGGAGATAAAAACTAAAATTAAAAATAGTAACTTGTGAAAAATACATATACACACATAAATACATGAATACATGTGAATTCATCCTAGAGACAACTAACTAAACTAAACTTATATAATACACTTTAGTATAAATATACATATACAATATACATACATAAAAAAATATACAGCTTATACAAGAAGTATAGTACACGGTGAGGCAACTTGTGCCAACAAAAAAGAACAAAATACAAAATTTAAGTTAAAGACAGATTCTTTATGTCTGTAAGACTACAAGTGAATATATCTAATCGATTATTTAAATTATTGTACATACTGCACATCTGCTGGATACAAGAAAATTTTTTTACGTTTGTCCTTGAGAAAGGCAAGTGAAATAAATTGTTGTGTCTAGATGCCGGTCTAGGAATTTGAAAATTAAGCATACTTAAAATATCTCCACAGTCGATGTTATTGTGTAAAATATTGTATAAAAAAGTTAATTGCGAGCGGTGTCTACGGATCTCTAGACTATCTAGGCAAAACCTAGAGAGCAATTCTTCATGTGGATAACCAATAGCTGGATAAGTCCCGTCAGCCTTGAAAGTCGCATGTTTTAGGAAACGGCGTTGTATTCTTTCCAAATTTTGTATGTGTACATTATAGGTTGGACACCATATTATTGAAGCATATTCAAGGTGAGGTCTAACAAAAGTAGTGTAGAGTTGCTTTAATGTGCGTACATTTTCAAAATGTGCGGAGTTTCTAATAACAAAACCCAGCATTCTATAACTTTTGGTGACAGCAAGTTCGATGTGGTTTACAAACGTTAGTTTTTTATCGAATGTCACACCCAAGTCCCTAAAAGTGTCTGGCCGGAAAAGTATATGATTGTCTAATTTGTAATCGTGCATGATAATATTCTGCTTTGTTGTAAATGTCATAACGTTACATTTTGTTTCATTCAAGGGTAATTTGTTTATCACACACCATGTATTAATACGATCAATATTGTTTTGAAGTTCATAGCAATCTTTTTCACTTGCAATATTACAAAAGAGTTTTAAATCATCCGCATATAGAAGGCAGTTAACAGTTAGATTATCTACTATATCATTTACAAACAAGTTAAAGAAAAGCGGACCTAAGTTTGAACCTTGGGGGACTCCTGACGTGGCTAAAACCTCAATAGATCTAACACCATGGTATACAACATATTGCTTTCTATCAGTTAGATAGGACTTAAAAAGCTCAATAAGGTTGTCCGAGAAGCCATAACATTCAAATTTTTGTAAGAGGATACCGTGATTCAGTCTATCGAAAGCTTTGGAAAAATCAGTGTATATAACGTCTGTTTGTACACTCCTGTCAATAGAATCAGAAATAAACTCTGTAATATTAATTAAATTGGTGACTGTTGAACGGCCCTTGAAGAACCCATGTTGAGCTATTGATATTTGATGCTTTACGTGGTTAAAAATATAATGGTGTAGGAGAATTTCAAATGCCTTGGCGAAATTATTTATTATTACTATCGGGCGGTAATTAGAAATTTCAGATCTGTCGCACTTCTTGAATACTGGAATTATTTTTGATAATTTCCACCGTGACGGAAATTTGGAGGACCTTAGTGATAAGTTGAATAATATAGTAAGGGGTTTAGCAAAAACAGCAGCACAATCGCGTAATATGAATGCAGGGATACCATCTGGCCCAGAGGTTAATTTAGGTTTGATTTTCTTTAAAACATTCAATACTTCATCTTCTGTAAAACAAAGTATATTTAAAGGTGAACTACTCTTAACAAAAGTAAAATTTTGGGTGATATTTTCAGATTCAGAATAAGATTGTTGAAAAAAATTAGCAAAAGAATTAGTAATTAGTTGAGAATCAGACATATATTCATTATTATAATTCATGAACTTTGGCAAATCTGAGGAACTTCTTTTATAATTAATAAATTTCCAAAACGAGGACGTATCACCAACTATATTTTCCTCAATATGATTACAATATCTTCTATAAGAACTCTCTGAATCTATTTTCACTTTTTGCCTTAATCTTTTAAATTCATTCTGAAAAGTGACATCACCTGTCTGCTTGTATTTATTCAGCGCCCTTTGCTTTTCTTTAATAGATTTGATTAATGGATAATCAAACCAGGGTGGATATATTCTTTTTGAGGTTTTAGATTGAGGTACAGTATTAACAAATATTGAGTTTAACTTAGAATAGAACTGATCATAAGCGTCATCAATGGTTTCATAATTATTTAAAAATTCCCAATTAGTTTCGGCTAATGTTTGATACAGAACTGGAAAGTTAGCCTTCTTAAAGTTAAGTTTATAGTTAGAATTAAATTTAACTTTATGACTTTCACGATCTTTTATGATACTAAATGTCGACATAAGAGCAGGATGATGGTCATCCTCTGCGATGAGAACATCATTAGCTTTTTCGACCTGGCAGATTTTATTGGATAGAAGTAGGTCTAGTAATCTGTTATTTCTATTTCTTATTGTATTAAATTGCTTTAGGTTAAGAAAATTTTGAAAGTTTATTAGTGGCTGAAGGGTACCCGAAGTAGGTGCATTGGTTGTACAGCTGCAGTACTCAGGTACATTAAAATCACCTAGTATTAAAACGTCAGAATTGTAAATAAAGTTTAAAGAGCAAAATGCATCGAACAACGCGTGATACGTCTCCACAGATGTTCTAGGAGGAATATAAAAAGTAAATATATAAAAAGAGTAGTGATTTATAGTTATCTTAACGCCAACAATATCGACAGAGTGTAAATTTTTAAACAAGGTGTTACTTAATTTTAAGTCAACAGCCATTAGTGAGTTATTAACCGCCAACATAACTCCACCTCCCCCTTCACGATAAGTTTCTAACAAATTTCTATCCGCTCTAAAAATATTAAACTGCTGTTCGTTTAGTAACTCTGGATTTTGTACGTTTGATTGCAAGTTAGTTTCGGTAAAAGCTAATATACTATAATCATTGCTTGCTGCATTATTATAGAGGACACTAAGCTTGGTATTCAAACCACGCACATTCTGATAGTATATAGATAAACGTTGAGAATCGCCGGAGTTTGTGCTTATATGAGACAACTGGTTAGTAGAAGCGTCAAGTAAGAGTGGAGTCTCAATTTGCTATTGATGACCTAAGTCCGATTTTAATTTCGATACCGCGTTTAAATATGCCGAGCATTGTTTATAATCCCAAGCGGCGTGATCTGTGGAGATATTCAACTGTTTGCTTTCTTTTAGTACAGTACAGTTAATACATTTTAAGCTGTCTGCTTTACAGTCCCCTAAATTATGATTTTCAGCACATCTAGGACAATTTATCTCTTTTTTACAGGTATTTTTTGTATGATTTAAACCATTGCAATTAAAACAGCGCAAAATGTTCACGGCGTCATATACTTTGCATACATCCAGGCCTACCAGTAAAAATGCGTTATTTATTACCTTATCATATGTCACGTTATCCAGTTGCAAAATCGCTTGAAACAGATTTTTGTTCTTTTTTGTTGACGAAATATTAATTATTTTACATTCAGCATCATTACTAAAGAGATCCCCGTTTTGTTTCAAGATGTATTCAACCATCACCATCACCTCCGCTCCATTAAGGCTTGGATAAAAAATCTGGATGTGAAAGTAGTGATTCCTTAGGCAGCTGTTTTATCCCATCGAATAATTTTGTTTTTCAATATTTATTTTCTAAAAGTTATTTACCCTTATTACTTAGCATATTTTATTTATTTATATGAGAAGTAACAACTAATTAGTAAATAAAATTCATTAAATGTGCCCATTCTTGATTTCACGGCATTTTAATTATTGAAGTAACAATTAATTGACGAAATAAAATGTATTTGAAATTGTCTGATTGGGCTCATCATTTTTTATTAACCACGTATTAAATAAATCGGGCGGTAAATCTAATGTCCCAACAACTGATTTACAACAATTCTGATTATAGAAAAGGAGACAGATTGCGGGCATGCAATTACACTTGCAATTCATAGGACCTATTTGCTCGATGAATTATATGGCAAAGCTAGAATGTCGGTAAAATTCGGGATTTTAGTGAATTTCCTACCAGCATTGTGCCGTTCGTAACCGTTGATGGCTGTATGAACAATAACTATGCTGAGCTGTGTTAATGGAAAATGCGATAATGGTCATAGTCCACCTATGATTTTAACGTTTGAGCCAAATCACATAGAACACAATAGAGATGGACCTTCCTGCAATTTCAAATTACATTATTTTTAGTACCCTATACCAGACCAGCCGCAAATTCAATCAATATAACTTTTCAAAATTACTATTGGGTTAGTTGGTCTATTAAATGCCTTTACAGTAATCGTTTTATAATCAGGTTGTTAACAAATTTACGCTTGGTTACTAATAAAAATTTAGGAAATAAATACGGAGGACTCTTATAGGTAACTTCTGTTGATGCAGTCTAAACACCAACACCAAAACTCTTGAACACAACACTCGAAGTACATTCCGCTAACCGCGTTATCATCATCGGGAGATGATTAAAACAGGCTGGTTCCCCCGACGATACTCGCGTGGTTAGCGAAATGCACTTCCAGTGTTAGAATCCCAGTGTTGTCTAAATATCGTCTAAATGTTATTTGTGGCATTATCTTAATTGTTTTTTCCTTCTTCAATTTTTTGGGACTTCCTGCCACATGTATGTTTTCTTTTTAAGCGGTTCTAGGGGAATCTACAAAATATACACAATTAACCAATATGTTACTGGTAAAAAACCTCTACGACTGTGACGTTTACGTCAAAGGATCAGTTAAAGGTTGGTTTTTATAAATAAACAACACAAATAAGTATAAAAACTAGAAATTAAATATTTCGCCGACGTTTCGGAAATCTAATCTGTTTCCTTTTTCAAGGCTTTTTTGAAAAATCTTTTTTGCTGTATATGACAAATGCACAGCTCTAAGAATGTTTGTTATATTCAATATCCATAGATACTTACTACTTACATAGAACTGTTGATATGATTAACAGTTTTTTAGTTTTTATACAATGTTAAGTTTGTGAAGTTCTTCTTTTAACATTAGCAGCCAAGTTGTACAGACATCTACGGAACAATTCGGCACGCAATTATCCTCGTTCAATAATATTATCGCGGACTCTTTAATTTTTCTTTTTTTGCTATCTGCCTCTTTTATTAAAATTTTTGCCGAGTCCCAGTTTATTCTATGTCCGTTCTCCCATGCGTGTTCGCAGATCTTGGACCTCTGAATTTCATTTTTTCTGATATAATTTTGATGTTCGCCCAATCTTACACTAAAAGGTCTGGATGACTCACCCACGTATTGTTTGTTGCACTCACACGGAATACTATAAATGCAGTTTTTTGAATTTTGCTCGTGGTTTGTCGGTTTCGTCTTTGTCAGAATAGATCTTAAAGTGTTGCTTGTTTGAAATACCGTCCTAATATCAAATCTATCACCGATGCGGCGCAACTTTTCGGATAATCCGCATACATAAGGAATTAACGCTGTGTAACGTTTTTCAGGTTTTTGTCGTACCTGATTGTTATTTTCAATATTTATGAAGGGTTTATCGACAAAACCCCCAGGGTATTGGTTATTAACAAGAACTTCCTTTATAAACCGCTTCTCATTGTTTAGTATTTCATCATTAGAAGAAATGATTTTGGCCCTATCATACAAACATTTTACAACACCCCTCTTAACGTGCATCGACTGATTTGAGTTGAAATTTAAATATCTGTTGCAACACTTTAAGATCTATTCTGACAAAGACGAAACCGACAAACCACGAGCAAAATTCAAAAAACTGCATTTATAGTATTCCGTGTGAGTGCAACAAACAATACGTGGGTGAGTCATCCAGACCTTTTAGTGTAAGATTGGCCGAACATCAAAATTATATCAGAAAAAAATGAAATTCAGAGGTCCAAGATCTGCGAACACGCGTGGGAGAACGGACATAGAATAAACTGGGACTCGACAAAAATTTTAATAAAAGAGGCAGATAGCAAAAAAAGAAAAATTAAAGAGTCCGCGATAATATTATTGAACGAGGATAATTGCGTGTCGAATTGTTCCGTAGATGTCTGTACAACTTGGCTGCCAATGTTAAAAGAAGAACTTCACAAACTTAACATTGTATAAAAACTAAAAAACTGTTAATTATATCAACAGTTCTATGTAAATGGTAAGTATCTATGGATATTGAATATAACAAACATTCTTAGAGCTGTGTATTTGTCATACACAGCAAAAAAGATTTTTCAAAAAAGCCTTGAAAGAGGAAACAGATTAGATTTCCGAAACGTCGGCGAAATATTTAATTTCAAGTTTTTATACTTATTTGTGTTATTTATTTATAAAAACCAACCTTTAACTGATTCTTTGACGTAAACGTCACAGGCGTAGAGGTTTTTTACCAGTAACATACTGGTTAATTGTGTATATTTTGTAGATTCCCCTAGAACCGCTTAAAAAGAAAACATACATGTGGCAGGAAGTCCCAAAAAAATTGAAGAAGGAAAAAACAATCCCAGTGTTGTGTTCAACAGTTTTGGTTTTTCTGGAACTTACGTCTTTAGAGGTGCCATCACAATGAAGGTTGTAGTCTCCTCCAGGATCTATAGACATATAGGATATTTGAATTAATAATATAGTTTTTCTCAGAAGGAAAATACTACCACAAAATGTGAGTACTTAATATTTGATATATGGATATTGAAATAATATTATTTTAAGATGTCAAGGCTGGCTTATGATCACACATAAATTCACCAACTTGGATTATATGTCAAACTGACAAAGACATGTATCTGTGTAATGACTGATCTGATGTATATAAGGTGTTTGGTAAGGCAATTCCGACCTGGAGCAGGATGATAGAGGGGTTATGTATGTATGAGCGAAACATACCTAACCTGTTTTTTTATATTGCCGATTTTACACCTTTTTAAAAAGTCTCCTTTTTTATCTTTTATGTAATGAATACGTACTAAATGACAAGACATTAAAACCGAATCTGATTCCAGATATACACATAATAATAATTTCAAGTCAATATTTTCATTCTATGTTGTCAACTTTTTTAATAATGGAGTAGAGAGATCAGTGGAGGTTGCACAAATCGTATAATAATTTAGAGCCCTGGCTCCTAATAGATACACCAAATTCCAACTTTGTGGACTCTTACTAGCTTGCTTTACTTATTTTCTCCTATTTACCCATATTTATCTCTAAATGTTTCAGTGGAATCAGCTCAAAATATAGTGTAGTTCCAGATATCGTTATAGAATATACGTACGTGTACCAAATCTTAAGTGAGCTTCTAAATTCTATTTTGTTAACCTCTTTAATAATGCATGGGTGGTGGGTATGGGTGGCAGATGTGACAAAAATATTGTGTAATGAAGCATCCTAAAGTCATACCTCATTACTAATAAGTTTCAGTGTAGTGCCGTGTGCACATTTGCCACACGACGGCGATTCATATTCGATATACTAAATTTGCACACCACCCGACCACGACCGTCTCAAAAAGGAGGGATAGTTTCGTGTATAACAGCCCAGCCGCGAATCGAGAAGAGCACTGGGTACATCTCTCCGTAAATTGCCGATGGCGCGCTGAGCCGAAGACACTTTGCTGATTTATGCACCAAGTGACGTGACTCTCCGGAGCGAATATATCTTTACCTAGAGAAGTCTTACGGCGCGTTGAGCCGGGGGACAGAACTTGCGCCGAATGTTATTTAGTCCAGCGATGTCCCGTCGTCCCGACGAAACCGACCCGGAGCAAATATAAATTAACAGAGGAAGAAAACCCCTACTCGTCGCATCACTGCATTACACTCTCGTCGTCTCTCTCACTCATACGATGTAAATGTCACCTGATTACCAATTACCGTAAAAGATACGGACCTGAAAACCGATAAACTGTAACTATTGTATATTATGTAAACCTGCATACTTTACCTGTTGAAAATAATAAAATTGTTAATTTTGATTGGGTTGTATTATTAAACTAATCTGGATCCTGAACTAATCTCCGACTCCAGCTACCCAGAGCAAAACACCGTTACAATTGAGACCTTGGATTCTAGTATACACCAAATCTCAAGATTCTGGACTTTTGCCAGCTTGCTTTATTTATTGTACCCCATATATCCCCAACCCCTCAACGGATTTAGCTCAAAATATAATCTATTTCCAGATCTCGTTAAAATACCAATACCATACCAATATCAAGTCAATATCTTAAGCAGTTGTGAAGTAAACGTGTGCACAATAAAATTGAGATAAGTATTCACTGTGGCTAATAAAAGAAGGTTTTGTTCGATGTTAAAATATTGCCCAAGTGTTCAAGTGTGGGCCACCCTACGAGCGACGTGGTTAGCGTCACTGGTTTCACCTGGCTAGCACAGTAAAGATACGGCGAGCAAAAGGGCGTTGAGTTCAAGGCTTGGGTGCCATTGTTTACTTAGTGTAATCAAGGAAAATTAAAGATAAAGATAAACAAAAGACAAAAGTTACATATATACAATAGTACTATATTACAAAAATATTATATTACAAAAAAATGAACTATCACAGCATCAACGATACTGTATAGCAAAGTACTAGACAGAAATATATACAAAAGATACGTCTCGTAACTTTCACCTCAATACTAAAATTCATATATTACAACAAAACTAGGAACTTGAGATTCTTTACGAGAGACAAAATAACTATATTATAAAAGATATGTCTCGTAACCTTACCTCAAATTTCATAAACTTAAACACTCTCGTTACAACAAAAATTGAACAACGACTTACTATATCAACAACAAAAATGCATTACAGTACTACAATAAGATATTAATCATGGGGAATCACGACAAAAGCAACTACGAAACAATACTACGGCGAAGTATTTGCGACAACGAATTCAAGATATAAGGAACTACGAATTAATATACAACAATGGGTTTAATTATAACTGATTTAAAATGCAAATAGCCCAAAATATAATAGATTTCGCTTGACTCTAATATTTTAATCTAATTGGTTAACCCAACAATCATGTGAAAATAATCCCTTTTACTGGTAACAATCAAAAAGTACTTATCTTTTATTTTGTTATCCTGAAGGAGAGAACTCCTAGATACGGTCCTGCTCTCCGATGATTATGGATTTAAAGGTTACGTTTCACATGTCTTGATCCCATTTTGAGGTTATGAAATCGTAGAAGATTGTCGCCAAGACAAAATAAAGAAAATCTCTTCGCCCAGAATGTTTTCATATATTCCAATTCAAAATGTAGTGTAGCAAGGTTGACTTCATATGATAATTGCTCGCTTAGTGGAAAACGTAGTAGGTATCGCAATATGAATGTGCATAATCTCAAATCTTGCTTAAAGCAAATAATATAACGTTGAAAGGGTTCTACGTTAAATGCATTAGACGTAACTCAATTTGATTATTAAGTAATTCTTTATAAGAAAAATACTTATTAGAAAAAAATATAAGAAAAACTTATAATTATGAGAAAAACTATGAGAAAGTTACGTATATTTATAATTATGAGAAAAACCTAAAACAATATTTCAAATGTTAGACGGTATTTGCCGTTGTAATAATTAAAACCTTACCTCATGTGATCATCACGAGGTTTTTCAAATTCTAACATCCCCATTACAGCTCAAACAAAATTATACGTCTAATTAGTTCAATGTTTCAACGAGAAAGAGTTTCACCTGGCGTTATTTAGTTGAAATATCATTCCTGGTGCGCTATCTAGTATTCGCGAGCGTTAACTGCTGACAGATGACGTATGTTCATCATAGCATAAGGAGTAAGTGCACTCTATTAGTACTAAAGTTTGTGGGAATAATATTTCCAATACCGTATAATTTCTCTAATAAATATTAACAGTGTAACGAAGGATGCTATTGAGCATTCCGCATGTTACATCACTTAATTTTGATAACATAATTTCAAAATTCAAAAATTGAACTTTCAAAATGCCCGCCCTATATAAATATGTTACGGGTTTCGGGTCACACTAATTTCATAGTAAAAATTCAATGCTTGATATGACGGAATCAACATGGCTGACCTAAATTTGAAAATCTTAAGGAAATACATAAAACTTTACTTCTTTGGGGTTTCTTAGGTCGCTGATTACAACTACTCGCTTTAACATACACAAAATAAATTGTGCAATTTTTTGCCTTTGTAATACTTAGGTATACCTATGATTATTGAAAAAAAATTGTATATTATTAGTCATAAAAAAAATAATTTAAATGTAAGAAAATTAAATTATTTGTAATGTACTATTTGGTTACAACATTCGTTGCATTGAATTGAAGCGATAATTGAATTGAATCTTAGGGATCTTCGGTATTATCTTTTTGATTTACAAAGTACAGCACCTCTTATTGCTTCTACATCCACGTAGTGGAAAATTTCAATATTTTTGTTGAAATAGGTTTATCATGTCATGAAATGTGCATATACACATTTGAGCGGAAAAAAGTTTTCTGTTTGTCTCTGTCTGTCTGCCTGTGACTTTCCTTTTTGCACATTCTTTCTATAACGGTTTAAAATATTGACTTAAAATTTGGAACACGTGTGTATTAAACCTGTGTATTAACGAGATTTGGAACTAGATTGTGTTTTGATCTTATTCTGGTGAAGCGCTGGGGTTAAATAAGGGTAAATAACTAAAACATGCTAGTAGAAGTCGAGAAACTGGGGATTTGGTGTATATATATATTAGAAGCCAAGGTCTCAATTTTTTTTATGGCATCTGGGAAATCTAGATGTGGAAGTAGTGACTCCTTAGGTAGCGCTTTTTTTATAGAAGATGACAATAATTTATTAAATTCATAAAACAATATTTTGCTTTAATATACAAAAGTTTGTAAAGAATACTTATATATCTTGTTTAATTCCATTATTACTTATAAATTACTGTGAATATTTATGCCATAAATTATATGCTAACCTAATTTAAAAAAACTAAATCCATTAGTAAATCCGACTCCTGCCGCAACTTACAGAGGGCCTAAATAACTGCTACAGTCACCCCTTGTAAAGTGGAGGTGAACAAGAGTTACCCATTGCTTAATATGCTCCAACGGCACGTGCTGCACTTTTTATCAGTTGCTTCACACATAAATTAATTTATTTAGCCACATTAGCAATATTAAACATTCATAAAATGTCTGGCAATAAATAATACTTTACTAGATTAACTGGGTAGCGGGTATTAGATTCTTTGAGGTCACATTAATAGTGGTATGGTTGTTTAAATTGTATTACTGGGGTGCGAAATGTTATTAATATTGTCGTAGTAAGTATATTAACGTTTGAATTATATGTCGCGTTCTAAAAATTTAATTACGGTATAGGGAGGGTGATACGGTAATGCTGTAGTAGAAGTACATTTAGTTTGCTTTTGACTAATTCTGCTGTGTTACTTAAACCCGTAATGTGAACAAAATTTAATTATTGTCTATATTTTAATAATTTACTATGTTTTTTATAGGTACGAATATAAAATACTACTATTGTGAGGAAGAATAATTAAAATTGAAATGGGACTGAATCGGAACGAGTAAAATTTATTTCACTTACACTAGTTAATTTCTACTAAGATACTAGGATTTTTAATAATATTAATAATAATAATAATAAATGGTCTTTATTAGAAAAAAGAAATACAATTTCTTAATCTAGAGGGCGAAATTTAGCTCAACCTTATAAACTTGAGAACAAGATACTTGTACTAACTAGATACCTACATAAAACTAATAGAATTATTTCAGGTAACAAAACAAAAATAATAATTACAATGTGTAACTAAGAATAATTAATTAATGCAAAATTACATACCCAAAACAAATTGTGCATGTAAGCAATTGCAAATAAATACATATATTATACACATATTACGTACACTGTTGATTAAATAATAATTTTACTTTTAAATGTATTTATAGAAAAATGTTTCAAATAATGTTCAGACAGATTATAATTTTATGTAGCGTTGTAGGAGAAACAGCGCTGAAAATTGGCAGTACTATGTTGTAGCTTGGTCAAAATGCCAGTAGATCTCATATTTTGATTATGGATCCTTCTTCGACTTGCAAGTTATTGCTTAGGATAATCAGGCACTGAAGTAGTAAGAACTCTATGAACAAACACCAACAGCTGATATTGTAGGTATTTTCAAGATTAAGCCATCCAAGTTGAAAACGTTACAAAAACTAAACATGTTGACATTTCACTAGATAAAAAACCGCTACCTAAGGAATCACTACCTCCACATCCAGATTTTTCATCCAAGTCACTTTAAAGAAAACATCTTGAGTAGATTTGCATTCTAGTATGTGGAAACTATTGGTCAAAGAATTCTAACAATATTTGGGGCAGGCGTCATAGAAAAGTTTGAGGCGTTGGTTTCTACCATATACGTTAAAAACAAAGTTTGTAGTTTATCCTACTTATCTTCTCCTATTCACAACCTACCACCTCCCACCGTTCAATGGAATCATCTCAATCAGATCTCATTACAATACATATACAGTGTGTTTCACTTCTCGTGAAGACACCCCTGTATCTTCTTTATTTGTGGCCCAATTAATTTCAAATTTTTATGAGGTATACAACTCTGTAAGGCGACTTTAATCAACACATAAATGTCGTTTAGATATAAAACCTCGGCTTACTGCGATAAAAAGAAAATCGAGATTTTCGAGAAATCATAGTAGGCTTAGATATAGACGAAAATTTTATTAATAAAAGTTGTTCAGAATCACTAGATATGCCCCCCTATAAAATTTGGTGAAAATCGGAATACTTTGAAAAAAAAATTTTTGTTTCACTTCTCGTGAAGACACCCCTGTATCTTCTTTATTTGTGGCCGAATTAATTTCAAATTTTTATGAGGTATACAACTCTGTAAGGCGACTTTAATCAACACATGAATGTCGTTTAGATATAAAACCTCGACTTACTGCGATAAAAAGAAAATCGCAATTTTCGAGAAATCATAGTAGGCTTAGATATAGACGAAAATTTTGTTAATAATAGTTGTTCAGAATCACTAGATATGCCCCCCTATAAAATTTGGTGAAAATCGGAAAACTTTGAAAAAAAATTTTTTTTTCATCTCGTGAAGACACCCCATCTTTTTTTTATTTGTGATCGAATTTTAAGACTAATTTATTTTAAAAAATGTATCAATTATACAACTCTATAAAATGACTTTATCCAACCCACAGAGAGAACTTTTTCCAACAAACGAAAGTCGTGAACAAAAATCATGATTCAATAAAACGCTAAAAGGGCCACTTTTTATTACATATCAAGTTGTAACACTGTTCCTTTTTTTTTGTTTTTTTCGTTGTCAATGTTCTTGAGGAGTAACTTTCCATCATATCCTTCTTATCGACTCAGAATTTTAGGAACATTAGGGGTTTTTTGATTTTTTGTTTTAAATGTTAAGAGTGCCGTGAAATTAACTGTCAATAACTATTTTGTTTATTTCTCCATTCTTACTTTTATGACAGAAGTGATTATTGTTATTTATTGTTCAGTTCGTAAGTTTAATTATTTAATTTTTTTAATCATAATGGTTAGAATTCTTTTAACCACTGATGAAAAAGTAGAAATAATAAAGATAGTCGGTGAAAATGTACGGTCTTCAAGAGAAGCTGCAGAAGAATTTAATTTAAGACATCCTCTAAGACGACCAATACACCATGGTACCGTTGCAAGAATATGTCACTTGTTCAATACAACTGGTAATGTGCTTAAACCGAGAGTACATCTCAGTCGAAGACATGGAGAGGATGACGTTATATTAGCGGCGTTTAACGCCAATCCCACTACCAGCCTTAGAAATATGGCTCGTGACCTCAATTTGTCGGCGTCAAAAATTTGGAGATGTTTAAAACGCCATAAGTTACAACCGTTTAAACCAAAATTTGTACATACCTTGGAGGAAGGTGATGAAGAGAGAAGACTAGAATATTGTTTATGGATCCAAGGTAATTATTTAAATAATAGAGACTTCTTGAAGAAAGTAATTTTCACGGACGAAGCAACTTTCTCCACCAACGGGGTAGTATCATCACAAAATTCTAGATACTGGGCAGTAGAAAATCCTGATTGGATAATAAATTGTAAAAGGCAATATTCCCAGAAGGTAAATGTGTGGTGTGGAATTTTTAATGAAACAATAATAGGGCCGTTCTTCTTTTTTCAAAATATAAATGCGTTACATATGCTACAATTTTTAAATAATGATCTGTGGAATGCAATAGTCGATTTTCCTTTGGAACAATTGTATTTCCAACTCGACGGAGCATCTATCCATAAATCCGTAGTAGTAAGAGCATGGATGAACGAACATTTTCCCCAAAGATGGATAGGACGAAATAGCCCTCTAATACATTGGCCACCCAGATCTCCTGATCTCACTCCCATGGATTTTTATTTTTGGGGTCATATTAAAAATAAAGTTTATAAGACCAGACCTCAAAATGTGGAGCAGCTTTGTGTGAGGATAAGGCACGCGTGTTTAGAAGTTACGGCTCAAGAACTGCGAAGAGTTGTAATAAATAACAGAAAGCGGATTGAGAAGTGTATTACACTTGAGGGTGGGTTAGTAGAAAGGGGCCGAATATAATAGTATAATAAGTGGCATTTTAGTCATTCACTGTAAATACTGTTTCATTACCTTTTATTTAATAAATAATTTTAATAATAATTGTGCACGACTCATTTGTTGGAAAAAGTTCTCTCCGTATGTTTGGACAATATCGCTGTGTAACTGATAATTTTTTTAAAATAAATTAGTCTTGAAATTCTGTAACAAATAAAAAAGATACGTGTTTTCACGAGAAGTGAAACAAAAATTTTTTTTTCAACATATTCCAATTTTCACCAAATTTTATAGGGTGGCATATCTAGTGATTCTGAACAACTATTATTAACAAAATTTTCGTCTATATCTAAGCCTACTATGATTTCTGGAAAATTGCGATTTTCTTTTTATCGCAGTAAGCCGAGGTTTTATATCTAAACGACATTTATGTGTTGATTAAAGTGGCATTATAGAGTTGTATACCTCATAAAAATTTGAAATTAATTCGGCTATAAATAAAGAAGATACAGGGGTGTCTTCACGAGAAGTGAAACAAAAAAATTTTTTTTCAACGTATTCCAATTTTCACCAAATTTTATAGGGTGGCATATCTAGTGATTCTGGACAACTTTTATTAACAAAATTTTCGTCTATATCTAAGCCTACTATGATTTCTCGAAAATTGCGATTTTCTTTTTATCGCAGTAAGCCGAGGTTTTATATCTAAACGACATTTATGTGTTGATTAAAGTCGCCTTACAGAGTTGTATACCTCATAAAATTTTGAAATTAATTCGGCCACAAATAAAGAAGATACAGGGGTGTCTTCACGAGAAGTGAAACACACTGTATGTACTAACTTTCAAGTGAATATCTTAATTTTATGTTATCAATCCTATTAATAATAGAGCGGAGGTTGTGGGGTTTGAAAAATATTAAAAAGAAATCTGAGGCCTCGGTTTCTAGTATATACACCAAATCCCAAATTTCTGTACTCTTACCAGCTTGCTTTACATATTTTCCCACATCTACCCCTATTTAACCCCCACCGCTTCACCGGAAGCATCTCAAAATATAATCTAGTTCCAGATGTCGTTATAATACACACGTCTACCACATTTCAAGTAAATATCTCAATTTTATTTGATCAACCCCTTTAATAATGGAGTAGAGGGGGTGGGGAGTTGAAAACTATAATAAATAATCTGAGACCTTGGTTTGTCGTACATACACCGAATTTCAAGTTTTTGTACTCATACCAGCTTGCTTTACTTATTTTCCCCTATTAACCATATTTACCCTTTAATAATAGAGTAGGGGTGGTGTGGGGTTGGAAAATATTTTAAATAATCTGAGGCCTTGGTTTGTAGTACATACACCGAATTTCAAGTTTCTGTACTCTTACCAGCTTGCTTCATTTATTTTTCCCTATTTACCCCTTCTTAACCTCCAACTCTTCAACAAAATCATCCCAAAATATAATCTAGTTCCAGATATCGTTATAATATATACGTGTACCAAATTTCAAGTGAATATCTCAATTTTATTTTATCAACCCCTTTAATAATAGAGTGGTGTGGGGGGGGGGGTTGGATGAAAAATATTATAAACAATTTTGAGGTCTTGGCTTGTAGTACATACACCAAATTTCTAGTTTCTGTAGTCTTACCAGCTTGCTTTACATGTTTCCCCCTATTTACCCCTATTTGCCCCCAACCCTTCACCCGATATCTTTAAAAAACAATCCAGTTCCAGATCTCGTTATGATATATACGTGTACAAAATTTCAAGTTCTGGAGAAAACGTGCAGACAAAAAAAAAAAAGCTACAGACAGACAGACCGACAGACAGACAGACAGACAAAATTTTTTTTCGCTCAAATTTAAAATCTCGACGTTTCATGACATTCTAAACCTATTTCAAGAAGAAAAATTTTTGAAAATTTTTTTGCGAGTACTATACTTCCAATCCACTACGTGGATGTGGAAGTAAAATATAACGAATACAAGTATTTTGAATTTATTGTAACCTGTCTATTATACTTTTGTCGAGACGTGAAAAATACAGAAGAATATCATAATTAATACTATTACCTTGTGGACTTACATCGGTTGGCCACTACATTTCATTACGTTATGGTCTTCTTGGTATCTTAACGTACCTGCTCTGCAGTGTTTCATTATCTTATAATTAAACATTTTGTTGATATGGAAGCATATTACAATTTCTAAACTTGTTTTAGTTTTATGTTAATAAAAGTATTAAAATTAGATTGTTTGATTGAACACTAAGTTCTATTCATTGTACCCTACTGGCTTCGCGTAAACGAATTTGAATCAAAGTATAAAGTAACAGGCATTTATGCTATTGTAAGTTTTATTAATATAAAACATGTTTTGGTTTTATTCTATGATTTATACAATGTAAATTATATTTATGATTTCAAACATTCTACTTGGGTCCTGCATGTCACAGCACTGATTTCCTTTGTAAGAGGCCTATCACGTTAAAATAAAATATGGGGTGTCCCATTTAAAAAAAATATCAATGGCGGCAGATATATATGAATAGGGCTTTTTTTCATTACATACGAATAGAGCAATCTGATATTACTAATTGATATGTTTGTGTATTTTGCTGAACGCAAAACAGAAACAGAGTTATTAATTTTACTTGTTTCTTTTCGAACACACTGTATAGATTCTAAAGTGAGAAAACATAGAAGATAATATTTAGGAATATCCAAGAATACTTGTTTCACCAGAGATGGAAGGCAACAAATATTTAATGTGAGTTAGTATTAGGTACTATTTGTTCATTTGACACTAGTGACATAGTCAACCTGTATATCATACTTTATATAAGCAGTAAATTGTGATATATGTTTATTCGGTTTCCTTTTATGGTGTTATCAGCCTGAATACGATTTTGCTACCTAAAATATTGAGAGCATTTCTACCCATAATAGCATTTCTTCCATTTTATTGATCAAAAAATGGATCAACACCCAAATGACTATCATAAACTCACATTCGGCAGTGATTCATATGTTACAAGTCATTGGATGCCGTCACGGCAGCTCCATCGATTACGAATTTATCATGTTTTATGGAGTAATTTTCGTGAAAAATGAATATTGACAACTTTGAAGGCTCGCAATAGTATCTTTAAATTGTGTCGTTTGCTGCAAACATTGATGGATACTTCGGTTAAAACTTTTATTCAGTAAGCTGTACAAACAGTCGCAGTCGTATCTTTTAAATGTTTTACCAATGAAAATATATGAATGTCAAAAACAATTTATTACCTATAATAAAACACATTCTTTATAGAATTTGGCAAGCAGCAGAAAAAACTATTTATAAGAAATAAGTTAACGGTTAACGAGAGAATGCAAATATTGGAAATTAATATCTTCATAGGTAGTTTTTCTTTTTAATTCTACCTACCAAATTTGACTGTGCTCCGCCAAGTTGTTTTTTAGTTAATGCACCGACAGACCGACCGTCAGTCAGACAGACAGACAGACAGAGTGAAGGAATTAAGAAGGCTATATTTTCGCAACCTACATGATCTGAAACGCGACATTCCAAAAAGATCTTGGAGGACGATTCTCGAATACAATACTTCCCTTCGGCATGCGAGGGCAGTAAACATATATTAGATTTATTTCTAGTAACACATGTTTAGTACTATTTTTATTTTTCAATCAAGGATTTCACAGAATATATGTAATTTCGCTGAAAAAAACAAATTTAAATGTGGTATATCCAAGAATGACAAGGAATATCCTTTGTGTAAAATGCTTCTATAACAATTGAGTTACTCACTCGACATTATTATCGCATCGCATCGTAAATATTTGCTGATGGTTATTCCAAAATAGATAGCATGGTCTAATGTGACGACATCAATTAAATTATTTGTGACAAGTGTTATTTGCTGTGCATATTATATCTCACTTGATCAAAACAGGTGGTTTAAATATTACTGCTTTCTCAGTAAACCACTCTAATTCCTCTGAATGTTTGACGTCATTGAGATGTCATTGCAGTTGTTATTGTCAAAGTGATTCCATATAAAACAAGTATAGTAGACAAAGGCACTAGATTAAGTTTAGGTATTGAGGGATTACTTATTTTGTAAACTGTTGCAAGTCGTACAAACAGAAAGCTGTTTAACAATGTATGCCTACTGGTTAGTACACCTATTTGATTTAATCCAAAAGGTATACTACAACCAGGGCTCTGATAACAGAGCTCTGTGCCACGATTTATAATATGTCTCAGACGCATTTGACAGAATGTTTTTATTTTATAGGTAGTTCACATGCAAAAATGATATATCTTGTTAAAGCGATAATGCTAGAAGTTGCCACTAAGATATCGTATCATTTTCATATATGAAATACCTACAAATTAAAAATGTACTTACAAATGCTTCTGAGTCCGCCCCTCGTAAATCTGGAAAAGAGCTATGTCATCTGAATGTGACACTGAACTCCACCCTCAAGATAAGTGAACAAATCTACAAATTCAACAAGAAAGCTCACTCACCTGAGGTAGAATTTCTTCCGAGAAGCAGTTCGGTGACACTCTCAACACGCCATCCTGCCGCTTCAAATTCAAAACTTGACATGGACCCACTCGCATTCCCTTCGCAACATATATGCCCCTTAAACATTAAACGAGAGAGAAGAAACTCTCCTAGGCGAATTTACTCCAGACTTAAACAGTAGATCTGCCTTAAAATTAAGATTCTATTCATCTCAACACACGTGTTCTACAACACTGCATAAACACGAATAATCACCCACACTGACATCTCTTAAATATGCATTCGCAAAACTACACAAAATGGTAATTACTACTCGCTATAATCGTAATCACATGCTATGCAAATGCATAATAAAAATTTCCACAAAGTATTAACTGATTACTTAGATAAACCTAGAATTTAAACTGTTCACCACGACTTTCCCATATGACACCGAAACCAAGTCTTCGCATCGCCTAAAGGAAAAATTTCGTTGCACCTGATTATAACAGAGAAAACAAATTTTATATTAACAACAGATATTTCTCTAGGTGGAGCACTAGGTATACACTGCCAAAATAAAGTGTGTCATCATTGAAAATCTGTGAATGGCATTGTATTATTTTGAAAACCTCATTTTTCAAGTAACTTCAAAGTTCTTGCTTTGCCCTTCTCAAATAACTCAGACGTCGTTTCGCAACCAGTTATTGCATGTAGAAACAAAATATGTTCTCTACTTTTTGCGAATGAATCAAAGTTATTTGATGAATATATTTTTGTTTTCAACCTTTTCTTGGGTTCAGAAGCTATATTTCCTTATCAGCTGGAGGTCGAGCAACTAATAACATTAATAAATCGATATTTTCACCTACAACAATCGTTTTAGACTAAGAGCCGTGTGATAGTTCATGAAATCTAACCTCCTTGAAAAAAAACCACGGAAGGAGGTAGTAGAAACGAACATTTTTAGTTGGTTGAAAAACCAGCGGTAGCGGCAGCGGGCCTCATGGGCCTCTTAAAAAAAGTGTGTACTCATTGGTAACCTCCTTGGACGTTTAAAAGTAAAACGTTCGGAGCGATGAGGAACCATTCAAACCATGATTTTGAAGCAAAATTTATTGATGTATTCGGCGTAAAATTATCCTCGATTCGGTTAAAAATTAGGGGTCTGTGGAAGTGGTTAAATACGATAGAAAATTTCTGTCGGTCAGTCGGTTAGACTGTTACAACAATTTTTGGTTGTCATATTTTAGAAATGTCAATTTTGAAGTAACTTAAACATCGATTTTGAAAGTGACTTTTAGATTTTCGGCTGTTACTAAGAGTAACGTTCGCGACATTGAATTTCTCGGACTGTTTTGAGAATGCGATACACTTACTTCGCGTACGGCTGCACAAAAATACATCTTTTTGACATTCTCTTAATTTTTCGTTAACGAATGTATTTTTTCCACCTAAAAGATGACATATCTCTGCTACAAATTGACGTTCAGAAAACCATTTTATATCATATCTCCATTATTTTTGAAATTTATGAAAAACAGTTGTTTTAAATAATTGCAAAAATTTTTTTGTTAATATACTAAAAAGATAATATTCTACAACTTGATTTACAATGCACGACTGAGTTCTCTATTTTGTTATTGTTTATAAGGTGTTGTTAATACGTGTATATTACACTCGATCCTAGATCCTACACTGACAATACTTTCTCTTAGGTACAGTAATCGTAAAAATATGTTTATTTCCTCGCATACCGAAGGGAAGTATTGTATTCGAGAAAAAATCACCCTCCGAGATTTTTCCGAATTTTCACGTTTTAGATCATGTAGATTACGAAAATATATGTTTTTCAATTCCGTCAGTGTGTCTGTCTGTCTGTCTGTTGGTGCATTAATTAAAAAAACTACTTGACGGAGAACAGTCAAATTTGGTAGGTAGCTGACGCTACTGTCAGCGAAGAAATGGTTAAACTTTCACTGGATAATATACAGGGTAGACCGCCTAAAGAGAAAAAATAATAAAAAAAAATTTATTTTGCTCAAATTTAATATTTCCACGTTTCATGACATTCTAAACCCACTTCAGAAAAAATTTACCAACATTTTTGAAAAATTTTTTACCACTAAAATGGACGAATTTTTTTTAATTTATTCAAATTTAAAATTTCTACGTTTCATGGCATTCTAAATCTATTTCAAAAAGAATTTTTTTTTAATTTTTTTCACCATTTTTGAAAAATTTTTTACCACTAAAATAGTTGGAAAAAAAATGTTTCTTTCGAATTTAAAATTTCCACGTTTCATGGCATTCTAAACCTATCTCAAAAAAACAAATTTTGAACATTTTTTTTACCAACATTTTTGAAAAATTTTTTACCACTAAAATAGATGGACAAACGTTATCTTTGCCTCAAATTTAAAATTTCCGCGTTACACGATATTCCAAACCTATCTAGCATAAAGAAGTTTGAAACATTTTACCATTTTGGAAAAAAAATTTACCACTAGAATAGATGTAAAAATTTTTTTTGCTCAAATTTAAAATTTTCACGTTTCATGGAATTCTAAACCAATTTCAAAAAAAAAATTGAAATTTTTTTACCAATATTTTTGAAAAAAATTTTACTACTAAAATAGATGGAAAAAATGTTTTCTTTGTTCAAATTTAAATAAAGTTTTCAGGTTTCATGACATTCTAAACTTATTTCGCAAAAAAAATTGGAACATTGTGGAATTGAAAATGTGACCGATGGCAATAATATTTGGCATATGCACCTATTATACTTTTATTGAAAAATGTACAGGGTGGTCATCCCAAGAAATAATTCAAGCATGGTGGACATTTGTAAAAGTATTTGAGAAAGCCTTCCATATTAGGCACAAAGAAAGAGGGAAGTTCTGTGTAAATACCTTTACCGATTTTTTTTTGCTGAAATAGATTTAGAATGTCCTAAAACGTCGAAATTTTAAATTTGAGCAAAAAAAAATTCTGCCTGTCGATCTGTCCGTCGGTCTGTCGGTCTGTAACTCTTTTTGTGCACACGTCTTCCCAGGAACGGTTTAAGATATTGATTTATTTGGTACACATATGTATCGTGACGAGGTTTGGAATTAGATTATATTTAGCGCTAATTTCTGTGAACTGTTGGGGGTTAAATAGGAGTAAATAGGACGAAATAAATAAAGCAATCTGGTAAGAGTACAGAAATTTGGGATTTGGTGTATACTAGAAGCCAAGACCTCAGACTCCTGTATAATATTTTTCAACACCCCACCACTTCCACTCCATTATTGAAGGGGTTGACAAAATAAAATTGAGATGATTCCGTTGAAGCGGTGAGGGTGGGGGTAAATGGGGGAAATAAGTAAAGCAAGTTAATGAGAGTCCAGAAACTTCATTATTGGCGTATATGGTAGAAGCCAATTTCTCAATTTTTGCAACATTTGCCTTAAATATTATATTATTAAAATTCTGTGACAAATTATTTCCACATACTAGATTGCAAATATTCGTCAAGGTGCTTTCCTTTAAAGAGACTTGGATGGAAAATCTGGATGGGGAAGCAGTGATTCCTTAGGCAGCGGTTTTTTAAATGTATAGCCCCCTTCAGGACAGTTTTGGCATTAAATTTTCTTGGTTGTCTAATGTGTTTTATCATTAACACTTGGACTTGATATTTTGCATGTCGATTTAGCTCAACTCACGTTTCGTTAAACTTATAAGCATTGTTATGTAGGTTAGCATTAATTATTATTTAAAAATTGCTAAAGGCTATTATAGTGATCTTTCCAACTTACCAAATTGATCAACTAGGTTCGAGCAGGTCTAGGTTTGCTCGCAATTTCATAAGAAATAATCTATTTTCTACTGCCAGAAGCATTCGAGGCAAACTGTAAAAACCCATATATTCCATACTCCTTTTTTATTTAAACAAATTTTTATTATAAAATCACTCCCTTTTAGGTGATTTGGACTCTTACACTTACCCCATTACTATCAAAATCTTTCTAAATGGATATTTTAAAGAATCATATCCAGATGTCTTTTTAGAGATAAGAATATTTTGAACAACTTTTAGTATAAGGACTGTAAGTTTTACGATGGAAATGCTTATTAATTTATAACAATATAATATCAGAATGTTGTTCACAAACCTGTAATTAAAATGATAATAATTCAATGCATATATGCCCACTACAATATATAAAATACTATCATAAACTATTTCATTAATCAGAAATTAAATAATTACGCAAAATGCAGTTAAACTACATAACCTGTCAATATCATCCTAAAAAACCGCTGCCTAAGGAATCACTACTTCCACATCCAGATTATTCGTCCAAGTCACTTTAAAGGAAACATCTTGACTATATTTGCACTCTAGTATGTGGAAATTATTGGTCATAGAATTTTAATAATATTTGGGGTAGATGTCATAGAAAAGTTTGAAGAGTTGGTTTCTACCATATACGTTAAAAATGAAGTTTCTAGTTTACCGTACTTATTTTCCACTATTTACAACCTACCATCTCAATGGAGTCATCTCAATCAGATGTCACTACAATACATACGTGTACTAACTTTCAAGTGAATATCTCAATTTGATGTTATCAATCCCATTAATAATGAAGCGGAGGTGGTAGAGTTTGAAAAATATTAGAAAGAAATCTGAGGCCTTGGTTTCTAGTATATACACCGAATCCCAAATTTCTGTAGTCTTACCAGCTTGCTTTACTTATTTTCCCCTATTTGCCCCTATTTAACCCTCAACCCTTCAACGGCATCATCTCAAGTTATGATCTACCCAAGCAGCACAATTAGTTTATTTTACCAGTTTAAAGCCTCAATGACCTAAAATAGTTGATATAACGTAATTGCAACCATTACTTTCAACTTTAAAGGCATATGGACTTAATAGTAGTTAACTAAGCAATATTTAGGTAATATTTCTTAAGAAATGCCTGATAAAGTCACATTGACTTTGGTGTAATTTTCAAGAAATATTATCGTAATTGTTCCTTAAAATTTAACTATAAAGTTAAAGTGCATATTGACGTCAATGTATATGAAAATATTACGTAATTTTAGACCAAGTTATTAACTTTGGAGTCGCTGACTTTCGTCTGGACAAAAACAGGGAAATTTTACCAATTTTTAACATAAATGTAACCTATGTTTTGTCTTGTCCTTGTAGTCAGATTTTAGTTAAAACTTTAACCTCATGGCCACAACTATTTCCAGTTTTAGGTCAAATTTACGTTAATTTTACTTCCCCACTTACCTAACATATGTGTTTAACCTAAAGGTAAATATTACTTCATGTAATGTCCTAGAAGTTCTTTTTACTTAAAAATAGAATTAGGTCTCTTCCCTGGAAGGCAAAATTACGTTTTCATTGTCTAAATTACTTCAAAGGACTAAAATGACTGTATTATGTTGATGCCCCTCCCAGCAGTGTCAACTGTCAAAAGTTACTTCTTTACTTTTACTTTAATGCTTGGAGTCATGTGGTAGTGCTACATTTTCCATATTATAATAAATTTTCAGAGGTTATGTTGACAGTTGTTGACCACATAAACAAGTTTTAATATTTAAAACTTGTTTCAAAATATCGCGCGTCGGAAGGCAAGAAATCGACACTCCACCTACAGTCAGATTAGGGAAATTTTACTTCCTGACCTTTCCTCATATTAAAATCTCGAATATTACTTCTGGAAATAAAAACGTGTCATTATTTTTTGTTGGATAACTTGAAAGGGAGAAAATCCGACTAAAACCAGCTTTTTCCACTAAAATGGTATTAAGTATATTTTTATAATTTTACGCATGAGTGATATTGTGAACTAAGCCTACGTGACCAACGCATGTATTTGTTTTGATCTCAGATAAATAAAAGACGTATTTTTCTGAGGTTTTAACCACGGCCGTCTCTAGAGACGGCCGCATTTTAATACTCTTTTTGCTTTTTTTGACGAATAAACAATGATTGTTGTTCTATTTTCCTTGAACCTCATGGCAAACCTGGACTGGGAAATATGACCAATTTAGTTCTAAATGAACTTTAAAGACTTTACAGTTTTGAAGACTACAAAATTATTTTAACCTATATTGGTCCCATTTAACTTTAAAGTCAATAATATAAGTGTTAACGACTTCGACTGTAGGAAAAATGTTAGTGAGGTCTAAAATATTGGGAGAGGACACTTTGAAGTCGCACGGTATTATATTCGCCATATTTTTCAACCAGCTGTAAGAGACCATTTTATAATGAAATTTTGATGAGTGAATAATTGAAAAAAATCATTAATATAGGGTTATTTAACAAATATCAAGTACAATATTAGCATATTTTATGCTTCTGGAAAGTCCTGCAGGGCAATTGTATAGGCTTTTACAAATATTTTTAAAACACACTGAAGCTGGAATAAAATTATTTTCTTTAAAAACGTAAAATTCTTGAGGCGCTTTTAATATTCCGAGGTAGAATTGATATATTTACGATGAAAATTGATTGGCAGCAAAAAACCACAGAGAGGAAAAAGGTGGACACATTATTTCACAACTATACGTCTGACATTATATGATATACTCCTACTCCATCATTATAATAGATGTCTGGTTTCTATGTCTTATGCTGCTGATGCCTTATAAGTAAATCATCATTGCTGTAGAAAAACCTTATTAGTCTGAGAAAGACTGCCGTTGAAAAAGGATACGTGGTTTGGTAGATATTACGTATTAACGGCCACAGTTAGACACAATGTTTACGTTTATATTACCTGTTCAAGGAAATATGTTCTATAACTTATAGGTTGTTATAACTGAGTGGCGTTATTTAAGACGTATTACCGACGTCGTCTCATTCCCCATTTACTTATATTTTACGTATATTTTAAGTCAATTAGGTTAGGTTAAACGGGAAAACGACACCAAAACTAGGTCTACATTACGTAATTCAGACCTAAGGTGCTACTTGGGTAGTTTCAGACGTCGTTATAATACATACGTGTACCAAATTTCAAATGAATATCTCAATTTTATTTTATCAACCCTTTTCATATTGGAGTAGGGGTGGTTGGGTTGAAAAATATTATAAGAAAATCTGACGCTGTGGCTTCTAGTACATACACCGAATTTCAAGTTTCTGTAGTCTTACCAACGTTTTACTTATATTCCTCTATTTACCCCAAATTAACCCCCAACCCTTCAACGGAATCATCTCAAAATATAAACTAATTCCAGACGTCGTTATAATACATACGTGCACGAAATTTCAAATGAATATCTCAACTTTATTTTGTCAACCCCATTAATGTGGGTTGAAAAATATTATAAAAAAATCTGAGGCCTTAACTTCTAGTACATACACCGAATTTCAAGTTTCTGTACTCTTACAAGCTTGCTTTACTTATTTCCCCCTATTTACCCCTATTTAACCCCCAACCCTTTACCGGATTTCCTCAAAAAACAATCCAGTTCCAGATCTCGTTATAATATATACGTGTACAAAATTTCAGGTCAATATCTTAAACCGTTCCGGAGAAAGCGTGCGGACAAAAAAAAGTTACAGACAGACAGACCGACAGACCGACAGACCGACAGACAGACAGAAATTTTTTTTTCGCTCAAATTTAAAATCTCGACGTTTCATGACATTCTAAACCTATTTCACGAATAAAAATTTTTGAAAATTTTTTTGCGATTACTATACTTCCAATCCACTACGTGGATGTGGAAGTAATTATAACGTGTAAACCAACCATTACAACTGAATAAATATAATGGGGAGTTATTTAAATATCTGATGGAAATTTAATTATAATAAAGGTTTGGATGGAGCTGTTGTTTGAAAATGATAGATAGTAAATTAGCAAATATTGAAATAGAAACTAATTATTCGGAAATATAAACTACGCACAATAATTTGTGAAAACCGAAGAGTTATATAATGACAGTACTGAGAACTATACAATACCCTCCAAAAATGCCACTGCAGACACTGTATGTTTCGGAATTGTTGATCCTCACCAGCGTGGAGTAGATTAATGCAATCAAAAATATAAAACTTCTTTTACCCCTTCTATCTCATAAGCCTTCGATGGAATAATCTCAAAACAATCTAGTTGAATATGTCGTTATAATACGCCCATATACCAAATTTCAAATCAATATCTTAAACAACTCTAGAGTAATCGTAGGGACAAAGAAGTTACAGACCGACAGATAGACAAACCGACAGGAATTTGTTCTTCGCTTAAATTTAAAATCTCGACGTAAACCCGCTTAATATTTTTTATTTAATGTAAATAAGTATGAATAGGTACCTACTTACTACTAGTTTTAAGGTAGACGAGATATTCTTGAATAAAGGTGACCTGAGACTTGTTCGATATTTTTCGTGTCTAAATTATTGTTGACTTTCTAAGTTGGTGAAAGCCACGGTCGTCACACGGTACAGTCCTTTGAATTACTGTCTTGGAGATTATCTTATAGCTCATGCGTTTAAATCCCATAATTAATCGCCATATTTACATAATTTATAACACAAACATGCTTAAAAAGGCCTTAAGTACACTTGAAAGCTTGTTAGTAATCCCAAATAAATTGATGCTTATTATCATTAAAATTGATGAAGACCTCAATTATTAAACATAATGTTATATTCTTTGGAACTCATTTAATAATAGTTTTAAGTAAATAATTAAGAGGGTTTGATCCTTCTGGTATCACATGTAATTTAGTCATTAAATGGATTTTCAATGTTTGACAAGTTTAATTTTATATTAGAATGAACTGTTAAGTCTCTGGAAAATCGGGAGAAGACAGGATGATATCTTTAATATATCACTTAACAATAAACCAAACATAAAGATATAATCAATGAAACGTATAAAAATTAGTAACAGATGATTTTAATTGGTACGTGTTTGAAGAACAATGTCAAATTGTCAGAAATGTTTACTAAGACTAATTAGGTAAATGAGTGTTCTAAGTTACCATAAAATAAGGTAACCTGAGGACGATTTAGAGATGTTTGTGTTATATTCAATATCCATAGATACTTACTTATGCAGAACTGTTGATATAGCTGACAGTTCTACTTTAGACAATTTCAAATTAAGACGATATCTAGAAGTTCTGTTTTTGGTATTCTATGTTGACATATTTGTTTATTTATTAAGGTAAAAGCATCCGCCAGGTAACCAGTTACAGGATGGAAATACTCTAGTAATGAATTAGCAGTGACATTTTTATATATATTAAACAACCAGTACCTCGCAAAAGATGCGGAAAAACAAAAGTACAAAACGTGAATATGTCCAGCAGTAAAATAAAAAAGAGGAATAAAGTAAGTACTAATACTACTAAACATAAGCTAACTTAAAGAAGTATATTCTACCATAGGTACTAAAATAAAAGAAGCTTCATATATGTTGTCAACAAGAAGAGAAAGCCAACTATACATTTATATTACTTACGGAAACGATTAACAAAACGGCGTTGAATATGTTTAATACTATTTTTGTGCTTATCAATCACAAATTAAACACATTTTTCTAATATCAAATGATTTTTTGGCCTTGCTTTACTAGTAGCGGCATTTTTTTAGACGATCTTTGTACGGGTTCATATATTACATTTTAATCGTCATCACGCTTGTAACTTGATGATATTTGACATTATACTTCATTGATTCTAAACCATTTCCATTGTTGCGTGTTTTCACCCCTAGGAAACACTGTAAAAATCCGTAGGTTCTAAATAAATTGTAACAAGGGGTAACCACTAACACTGTATTTAATAACTTTTCAGAACTACACAATATTTTCCTTAAATAAATTACACTTTTACTAAACTAACCATCAACAACGTTTACTACTTTGTATTTCTGTCATCTCGGATTTCTAACCTCTCACTTATCACTTTTCAACTTCTCTTCTGAAGTTCTTCCTATTCCGCCGGGAATCTCGCCTTATATACTCTGAGCATAATCGAGAATCTCCTACCACAACACTCCAGAAAACTCTGTCTCTTTCTACAAGTTTCCAGGATGTCACTATTAGTCATGGGCGTATCATAGGGAGTGTAATGCATAACACTGCCCCCTCCTTAATACTGATCGTCCCTGTCACTCAATTCAGACTCATCAGTATGTTTCGCCTATCTATCCAAATGCACGATCTTCATCTTGGCCTTTTTGCTTTGCTGAATCCGATAGACGACATCATTAATTTGGGTAATAACAGCGTACGGTCCATCCCAAGGTAGTTTCAGTGAATGTTCTTTCCTTCGCTGTGAGTTGTAAAGCCAAACCAGATCTCCCAACTTGAATCCTTCTCAACTACCCGTATAGTCATATCGAGCCTTTATTCGGTCACTGTCTGGCGATGGCTCCGTGATATTATCGTTAGCCAACCTAGTGAAAGGAGCTCCAGCGTTGAGCTGCTTCATTTCACCCTTACTTCCAGTCTGTCCCTTACTGGCTGCACAAATCTTGCAGTTGACTTTTTATCCAATAAAATCGTTCTCGTATTTTCTTCAGGGTCCGAAGTGTCCACCGGATGTTCCATTGTGCACTTCCTGAAGCACCTTCGCTACTCGACACCTGAGAATCACTAGACGCATAACCACCTGCTTTCGATCCTGGCTTTCTCATGCTCTCCGCAACAACTCTTTGGTGATTTTCATAGAGTCCCACTGCGCCCATAGTGTCTTCAGTCCCACTCTTTTGTCTGAAACATCCTTCCATTTTGGACGAGTTTCCCTTTCTTTGGTTCTCAATATAGGCCCAATTTCCGCACCGTTCAGTTGCTCTTGTCTGAGCGCTTCATCTGTTCTGTCATCCGGTACCTTCACCTTGACAGTGTTGACTGCTCCCGTGACCTGCAGTTTTTCCTTGTGGCAGTACCTGCAATCCTCCTTGCAGGTTGGCTAACGATATAGCGGAGCCATCACCAGCCAGTGGCAGAATGAAGGCTCGATATGACCGTAAGGGTAGGTCAGAAGGGTTCAAGGCAGGAGATCTAGTTTGGCTGTACAAGTGTACAACCCACAGCGAAAGAAAGGAAGGTCGCCGAAACTTCAACCACCTTGGGATGGACCGTATACTGTTATTACCCGAATTAATGACGTCGTCTATCGGATTCAACGAAGCAAAAAGTCCAAGATGAAGATCGTGCATTTGGATAGACTGACGAAATACACTGACTTCATGAAATGGCTTCAGGAAGAATAAATCCACAATCAGAGCAATATATCAGGCACTATGCGAAATAAGTAATTCACTAAACAAAAACAATACTACCATGGCCATATGCCTAGACCTGTCCAAAGCTTTCGATTCGGTAGATCATGATATTCTAATAAAAAAAATTGAAATGTATGGTATTCGGGGTGTTGCTTCTAAGTTAATAATTTCATATCTGTATAACAGAAATCAGCGCATAATAGAGTCTGATGAATTTGGAGAAATCATAAAATCAGACATTATACAAGTACGTAGAAGTGTGCCACAAGGGTCAATATTGGGTCCCCTCTTATACATATTATATACAAATGATCTAGCCTTAGTAACTAACATTAGCACTATAATGTATGCCGATGACACTTCGCTAATCTTTAGCGAAAACACGGAAGAAAATCTGAAACTGACAGTTCTTGATAATCTAGACTCCTTAGATAGATATTTTCACTCTATAAATCTTACGCTAAATAAAGAAAAAACGCAGGCAATCAATTTCACTCACAACAAAAATAACACAAGAATCATACTCGCTGATGGCACTAACACTCTAACATCACTTACTAACACCTGTTTCTTAGGAGTAAATATTGACTCAAGACTTGATTGGAGATCACATATAGATTACTTAGCCAAAAATATGGCCCGTTATTCCTATGCGCTCAAAGTAATAGCGCAAAATGTCAATATATCGACTGCATTTATGGCATACCATGCGTACATACAATCACAAATAAGGTATGGAATTATTTTCTGGGGCAACTCCTGTGATGTACAACGAATATTTAAATTACAAAAAAAATGTCTCAGAAACATATTAAATATGAGGCAAACAGAGAGCAGCAAACAAATCTTCATAAAAAATCAAATACTTACACTAACAAGTCTTTATATTTATGAGACAATAAAATTTGTAACAGAAAATAGCTCACTATTTGAAGAATTTGACAGAAATCAGTTGTATAATACAAGAAACAAGAATGACCTAACTACGGATAAACCTAACTATACCTATATTAAAAAAAAATGTACCATTTTCTGTAATTAAAATATATAATAAAATACCCCTAAATATACGAAGTTTATCATACAGAAAACTTAAAAAGAAATTAATAAATATTCTTTTGGAGAAAGCTTACTATACACTGGACGAATACCTCGATGATAATAATATTTTCTGATAAGCACAATTTTTTTTATCAACATGACGATTTAGTACACAACATTTTTGTGTTACCTTTTAATGTTTCAATTTTAAACAACATTTATATTATTCATATAGTACTTTTAATGTGTATTGTTTACTTATATATCTTTTAATGTGTATTGTTTACTTATATATATCTCTAATCAGTTTTATATTTTAATGTCATTTTAGACTAGGTTTAGCTTATTTGACATGTTCAACACTCGCTAGAGTATTATGTATCTCTTATACAACTGAACGAATAAAATGTATCTATCTATCTATCTATCGGAATTGCCTGATCGGGACGATCAGCTTAAGGAAGGGCAGTGTTATGAATACACCCCCTTGAAACCGGAGATTGATACGCCCATGCCTAATACAGAGTGACTGGAAACTTGTAGAAAGAGGTAGAGTTCTCTAGAGTGTGGAGAGAGAAGATTCTTGATTGTGTTCTGGATGGATCTAGAGGCAATTTCAGAGTACATAAGGCTCGATTACCGGCGCAGAAGAAGTTTTATTAAAGTGAAGTTTTGTACCAGCGAAAGTGAGGTTTAATATCAAGTAAACAAAGTGTAAAGGTTATTTTCATTAGTTAAGAAATATTGTGTAGTCAGTAAATTATTAAATAAAGTGTTAGTGGATTACCCCTTGTTAAAATTATTTAGAACCCACAGATTCATACAGGGTGTTTCCTAAAAGGGTTAAAACACGTAACAATATTATTAAAATTAAATTATTTCTGCATAATAGAGTGAAAATGTAGTATCAAGATTTGTTCATTTAAAGGCAGTTGGATGAGACACCTGGATGTGGAAGTAGTGATTCTTTAACCGGAAGTTTTTCGGGGATGAATTTTTATGACATTAACACACACGTTACTAGATACATGCATAATACTACTTTCAGCCTGGAATATTATCCCATTAACGTTCATTATTCTCATGCAGTACATTAGTCGTAATATTTTAATAAACATAAAAGTACGTCTGTGTTTTTACAATGCATTTAGTTCATTCTAGCCATTATGGGCCGCATAATAATAAAATTAATCGTGTTCTTCATAATCTGTTTAATGTGACATAGGTAGAGCACTTGTAATTTAATTTTTGGTCAAACCAATGTTGCATGTAATCAGATTAGTAAGTTCGGTTCAAAAAGGTCCTAGAGTTATTAACAAATTAGTTAGCGTAATTGTTGTTCTACTGCATTTGCTTGTGCCACCAGGGAACGATAATGGTTTTTGTGCAAGCTACCTACAGTTCTAGATAATGTTTACCTCATTAATTTTATACGAGCGTTTGCGGAGGGATCCTAGCTTCTATCTGCAGTATTTGTTTTGTGTCTGGTCTAGATGAATTTAAGTAATTCACGGGGTGAATTACAAATGCCAGTTTATGTGCCGGATTAAAAGAAGATTGTAATTTTTATTAGTACTAATGCTCGTGCTACTACAGACACCGAAATTAAGACAGGAAAGCTTTGGTTAACAGATAAGGGCGTTTATTGTAAGCTTTCGAATTTCAGTTCAATATTGCATTACCTACCGTAAACAGGGGTTACTTTGCACAATTTTCACGGTTTTCTGAAAACAACTTGGATGCATTTTCATGATATGTCTTGATATCAAACTATATGAAATTTTTATGTTTTTTGTGGGTGCTCCCCAATTTTTAACGCAAAAAAATAACGGAAAATATATTTTTTAAAGCGTCAAAGAGTCGGCTAAGGTGCCCTTGCTTCGGGGAGATTTTGCCATTCGACTTTTTAGCTTGAAATCGCCTATTCCGTACAAAGTAAATGCCACAAATAGGTTACCTTGCCCTACCACTAGACATTTTAAAAAATATCTTTTTGTTTTTTTGTAAAAAAAAACTCATTTCTGAACGAAATTATGATTTTATTCTTGACTTGAATAATTCAGAACACGTATGAATAGAAAATCTATATCTAATAGAAAAACGAGACAAAAGAATAACTCCCAAACTAAAAAACTTAACTCTTAAACTAGCAAGTTAAATCTGTGAACTAAGAGGTAACTTTGCCACTGGCTAAAGTATTGTATTTCTATAGCCTAGATTAACAACAATAATATTAATAAACTGTTATAAGGTTCATACATAAGCAGTACAAACAACAGTTCTCAAATCTAAATAGATTAGGGTACATACCCCTTAGCGTAGCAGCATGTTTGAATAGGTAAAAATGCCAGTTATTATTTATGTTCTGAAAACGCTGAGAATATTTTTCCTACAAGTGCTAAACCTGCACTAACATTTACTTTGCTTATACGTGAATATTGTTAGACATGCGCGGTTAATTCAGTTTTACCATCTTCCACGCAATGAATTTTTAATTCATGGCGGGCACGGTGTGGCAAAATTGCCCCAGCTGGCAAAATAACCCCTGTTTACGGTACGTGTTTTTTATGTAATTTTTATGATAATACAGTTGCATATTTGAAAGTATACAGAAAAATACTATTTAATTACTACTTGTATTTTATTTATTTCATACATTCCACCACGTGGACGTGGAAGTAATATTTAATTAAGAAACGACGCGACGGAGGAAAATACAATTTGTAATGTAGTTGTTAATATTGCCAGGAAAAGAACCTGGCATGAATTTAGTAAAAAAAATATACCGGGTGAACACCCAACAGACGAAATAACAAATACATAATATAATGAATAAATGCCAAATAGGAGAGGTTTGAGTAAATATCTTGCATATTTTCATCTTAGTTTAGTATTTTTTAGGGTTTTCACCTAGTACCTTTTTCATTATTAGTATATCCCATTTCCACATTGGAAGTAGTGTCAACTACTTCCTAAATATTACTCCTCAAAAGGTTTTGTAGGCGAGGGAAATAAATACGCAAACAACAACTATTCCATGGACATTGCTATTGTCGGAGCTGAAAATCGAACCCAGTACTCGGTAGACAGCACTAACGCGCTTTGGTTTTGGTTTGCTGCGTTATCGTTCCATAATAGCTCGATTTACAGGAAATACGTGCCTTAGAGCGTTATGCTCTCCTAATCCTCTCATTTTTTGGATAAGCTTACTGAAACAGAACAGGAGTTCAGTTCGGTCGTCGACGAAGGCAGACGCGTTTTTAAGTGAATCGTTTAAAAACTGTTATGACTCTTCCCATTAATACTCTGTGTGAATTAAAAGTTTAAACAGAAAAGAGTGAAAAATCCTACATTAGTTGATATGTATTAACAAAAATTTGGCTAATTCATATAGCTGATATTTGATATTTAACTATGACATCACTAAAGGCGTATATGGGCAGCTCGACAAAGGGTACAGACATCTGGCAACACAACTTGGATAAAAAGAAAATAAACACGTTGAATGGGACCAGGTCATAAATTCGTAAATTTTCCACAAGTGCATGTACCTAAGACGACCGACCACCCTCCCCAAAGTGGCTAATACGAAGGATGAAAGATAAGTGTTAGAGGTGTTTTAAAACCTCATGAGCTGTGACCTTCATATGCGCAGAGACATAATCCGTCCTGTTGACTCAGTTACACTTCTTAAAAATATTTTATTTATTGTTTACAATTTATCCCGAGCTCTTGTTTATGTATACAGCAAGGCAGCCTCCAGTGTCTTCAAAAACATACTTATAACTCAGATTAAACTTTGCCTTTTGCGCATTTCGCGGCTCATTCTGAAACACCTCTATTTCTATTTATTTCTAAGATATATTTATTAATCCTTCACAGATGGGAAGAATGTTGTGATTCGGAAATCCATTGTTTCACATATACGCGAATTAATGAATTCTTCATGTGGAACGGGTACTTTTGTTTAAGAAATAATTTATTTACTATAAACTTTTTGTTCCTCGCTGCAGAGTTATTAGTTTTATATGGGGAACTTTTTTATTTGATTACCGTTTAAGGCGGGAGATTTTTATATCTGGATTCGCCCCTTCTTGAAGTGGGTGATATAAAATAAGCAACGCCAGATGTGTAAATGAAACAGATAAGTTTTTGTTTATATAGCATTAGCATTGGCTTATTTATGTCTTTATTAAATTTTAAATAAGAATTGGAGATCAAAATTAAAAAGATATTAAACATAATATATAGGTAATAAACATAATATACAGGTGATGAAATGAAAAAACTGCTCAAAATTGAAACCGACTGTTTCAAGGAAACGACATACAGGGTGAGCGAACTATCCCTTCGGACCTTTTTTCTCATAACGCGCAAAAAAAATGTTACCGCGAGATAGGGCCCTTCCCAGCAACTCCACCGTAAATGGATATTTACTTGTGGAGCGGTTAATAAATAAAAAAAAAGGGAAAAAGGGGAAAAAATACAAAAATAAAAGCTGCCAGATTCAGAGACACAAGAAGCAGAAAACTTAGAAGAAAAATAAGGAGATGACGATAGATGGAAACTTAAAAGAAGCATGGAAACTGAAAAGAAGCATGTCGCAACCACACCCCAGCCGATGATGACAAATGGAAACTTAGTAGAAGCATGGAAACTTAAAAGAAGCATCTCTCGAACACCTACACTTCCCATCCTATATTCCCACCCCATGCATCATGCGGCTCTCGCTGCTGACAACAAGCATGTCCAGTGTCCAACCCGGCGTATGCAGCTGATCCGGCGGTATATAAAACATCCGAGATTTGGTTCCGGCACGCGGTTTGGCCATCCGTTGGGCGTGTTCGACGGAGGACTAAGCTCCGTGTTGGAACGAACCTCCATGGATGTCCGGAATTGGGAGCAATGTTCACCATACGCTGGAAAATCAATCAATCAATCAATCAAGCTTACTGAGACAGAACAGTAAATGGTTGATAGTTTAGTGAAAGGCATGCTACACAAGGTAAAAAGTTTTTTAAATCATTAGACTTATGTCACCAAGGAGTTAACTGGAAAATGCTGTGTTGAAGCCAATGCATCTTACAGACTGCTGCGACTGCTGCCATATAGCAAGGCGGGAGAGACCAAATAGATTAATACACATGGATCACAAATCGTTTGTCAGTAATTGTGAATAAAAATAAAGTGGAGAATCAGAAATTACAGTTTCCAGCTGACAGATGCAATTAAGCTCTTATTATACTCTTCGCAAATACAAGGCGAAGAGTATATTGCATTCGATCGGCACATTTCTAAAACCGGTAATATTGCTCTTAGAGAAAAAAATTTGATCGAATTCTGAACAACTTTGAAAATGTCCGTCCGTCTGTCTGTGTATCCGTCCACCTGTCTGTCCTGCCGTCAAATTTCTTGTAAGCACGATAACTTAAGAACGAAAAGTCCGATTGTATTGAAATTTAGACAATAAGTTAGTGTTGGCTAGAGGAAGAACCCTGTTGTTTTCGAACAAAATCCATCAATAAATAAAAAGTTATTAAATATTGTAATGAAAAAAAAGTTTTGCTTTATTATTAAACAAAAAAAGTGAAACTAATATCATTTACAAAATGAAAACTGAGAAGAGTATCCTATAGAATGTGCAACAATTATATAAGAAGTGTAGTAAATCGGCGAAGACTATAATGGTTAGCTTGTTTATATTATTTATACCGCTAGAATTGCTCAATTGATGCGATATGTTATTTCTATTCTTACTCCACAACTACCTTGAACTGTATTGTCGATGTACGAACTTCTAAGCGGTTTCTAACTGATGTTTTTCAAGACCAACCTGTGCAATATACATGTTTTGAATTACAATCCTGGTAGTGTTCATCTAATGATACGATTTATGAAATTAGCAAATCTGTCTTTAACTATGTGCATATTTACAATTTATTATTACCATGACCCTCCCAAGTGGCAGCAGCGTAACAGATTATGCCCCTAATTATCGTGAAAAAATGAGCTCTTCGGCGCTTAGCCGGAGATTGATGGAAACTCAGTGAACCAATAAGTTACACACATTTCGGAAATTCCGAAAAGCAATTTGAAAGAAAGCACTGTTTCTAAATTTAAAATAAATAATTTAACTGGTTTCACGCCCTGAATAGTATTAAATTTTGTATTTAAACAGGAACATACCAAATTCTCTTCACGTTCCTTTGGTTAAGCAGTTAGTTACATTACTTTTCGTTTCACTCCTAGAGGATATATGAGATAGCAAAAATTGTACTTACCTTTACAAACCGGCCCTTTTCAACATTAAGCTTGTAAATATTTTAATATGTTAGACTTAACATACATTATTAATTTTAATACACTCAGGTTAGGCATGTTTAGAATCCGAAAATCGGTCTTTGGTTTATTCGGAACCTTAATATAAGTACTAAATGAATTATACTCAGTCATGTTACATTTAAAAAATGTTACATATTTTCATAAAGTTTTGATGAATACATTTTAATCGTATTGTTAATGTAACAATAATATAATAATGTACCTTCTGATTCAGTATTTTATGATGCCGTACAAGTCCTAACTATGGGTGGTGAGACTGGTCAGCGTAGGCCCATGTTTATAGCCGCGAGACAGTAGGAGCGCCAAAAGGCACCGACTATATACTTTTTTAAACTGGACTGAAAGTCTCTAAGTGAAAAGAAAGTTATTTAATACACGATGCTAAACATTCAAAAGTATTGAATTCAAATTCCATTGATCTTGAGGTGAATAGGACAAAACAATTCTCTTGTTATACAGGGTGTCCCGTAAATAATGGATAATTCTGAAACTAGAAATAGTCCCGGCCATGACCTATTAGAATATCACAACTTGACCTTATTGAAAACCGATTTCGAGATATGGACACTTTTTTGAAATTTTAAAAATCTCCTCTCTAGGATAGTGTTTTACATGCCAGTGCCACCAAGTAAAGATTTGTTTATTCTGTTTTTAGATGAGTATTCTAAAATAGTTGTGCTATCAACTGTGTATAGAAGTTTTTAGATAAGGACTACAGTATTTTCAAAAAAGAAGTATTTCGTAAATTTCTGTTCCACCAAGATTCCGTCTGCCGACTTTGACCTTTGATGGTGTAAAGAAAAGTACCAAGCGAAACTTGCCACTGATCTTAAAAACTTGTCACGTGTCAATTACGAAATCAAATGTATCAAATGTGAGAGTAATCACTATTATCTATTTCTACAAGTCAAATCTTAATCAATTTTGATCTACCTTGGCTTAAATTGTAGGTTATTGACTACACTTTCAAAGTATACTGCCTAAATTGCAAACTCCAATTTTCTAACCTCAAAAAATGTACCAAAACATTTTTTTTATAACAAAATATGGTAAAAACTGAAAGTAATTTATAAAATATGTTAATCAAATTTTGAGTGGGATAATTAGGTTTTGTTGAATTTTTTGATTTTAGGAAATCGAGGTTTGCAATTTAGGCAGTATACTCTGCAAGTGTAGCCAATAACCTACATTTTAAGCCAAGGTAGATCAAGCTGATTAAGATTTGAGTTGTAGGCAGATTTTTGTCCAAAAAAGGTATTTTTTTCCACTGTACGTCGGTCGGCGTAGAGACGTAAAAATGTTATAACTTGAATTTAGTTATCCAAATTCATCTAATACACAAGTTCTACAAAAAAGACGTTAGGAGTCGATCAGCGTCAAGACGTAAAACTGCAAGAATATGAATCCAGGTATTAAATGTATGATGTATTAAATATATCAGTTTCACAAAAACAACGCAAGGCGTCGGTCGACGTCGAGACGAAAAGACACAAAAATATGAATCCAGGTATCAAACTTTATCAAATTCAAAAGTTTTACAAAGACTACGCTAGGCGTCGGTAGGCGTCGAGACGTAAAAATGCAAGAATATGAATCTACTTATTTCCCTCTATTTACCCCTATTTACTCCCCAACCCTTCACCGGATATGTTAAAAACAATCCAGCTCCAGATCTCATTATATTATATACGTGTACAAAATTTCAAGTCAATATCTTAAATCGTTTAAGAAAAAAAAAATTGAAATTTTTTTTTGCGATAACTATACTTCCAATCCACTACGTGGATGTGGAAGTAAAAATATGTATAAACTCAAACATTACACCTATATTTGCAGAAATAGTAAATTAGGTTATGGGAAGAAATATAACTTGAGATATTACCTCCACATGCACGTAGTCTCCAGCCTGCCATCTTGTATATTCGTGCAATTATCTCTACATTATGGCATTTATATTTTGATAAATACAAAAAATAAAATATATATAAGGAACTCCAGAATAAAGTTTGACATATATAATAGTTAATACAAATAAATCTTATTTAAATTGTATAAAATAAGTTTTAACTATTGTGCCTCATGAAGGCATAATAAAAGTAAATACGGAGAGCTGCATTTGTTCTGAAGGAAAATTACTCGCAATTATCTAAATGAACTTTAATCTGACTAAGGCTGGAAAAGTTTGGAGAATGTTAAGCAATAAATGCAAAATAATGAGTGGCTTAGCTGCAATTAATTTGTGACGAATAGCTTAGGAACTTTCTGAACTTTACAAGTTTTATACGACAATTCGTAATTTCTCTCCTGCCCAGGTAAAGTATGAACTCGGCAAAATGGAGTTTGATATTTCAATTACGTCTTTGATTAATACGAGAGCGCTGGTGTAAATAAAATCTCAGGTTTCGCGAGCGTAACTTAAAACTCCCCAACAAACAGTGGCGTGCCTTTTGGTAATTTATGAGTTCCGCAGTATAATATCTGGGCGTGAAACATCATGTTTTATCGGTGTTAATTAATTATACCCCACATAACTACATTACCTCTGTGTAGGATCACATACAAATCAGGTATTTTAATAAATTTTAACGATACTCTTTCACTTTTCAGCCAAAGAATAGAATAGAATAGAATAGAATAGAATATTTTTTGCTAAGATTTGTGTGTAAAAATATAATATATAATAATAGGTGTATAGAAAAATTATATATGTATAAATAAATAAATAATAAACATGGCAATAAACATGATAGCCTCAATATAAAACAAAAAATATTACATATTACTAATATACCTTACTATTATACAGTGATAACTAAAATTATAGACACATAAAAGACATAATTATAATAATAATAATAATAATAATAATAATATATATATACATACATACATATACACACACATATACTTATAAAAGTAATTGTTAGCAGTATTTTCTAAAATTAACTAAATAAATCAATAATACTGGAATACTTCTGGTTAACTTGCTTTGTCGTACCTACTTGTCAATCAAGGCATGTATGCTTTTTCTTAATGTAATGTAATGTAATATGATCACCCAATTTCTTTTTAAATTGGTGTCTTGATTCTATTAATCTCAAATCTGAGTCTAAAGAATTACAGAATTTTGGAAATAAATTGGCAAAGCTTTTCTGACCTCTAGCCTTTTTCATAAGAGGTAATTGGTAAGTATTTTCCCTTTGTCATCTACTGTACACATGATTTCTTTTTACTAAATAATTTTTATTATTGTGTTGTTTAATATTGCAATGATAATAAAACAACTGTCTAATATCCAATACACTTGATTCCTGAAATATTGCATCACTTGAGTAAGTTTGCTCTATTTTAAAAATTATTTTAAGCATTTTTTGTTATATGATTTCTAAATTTTTCAGGTGAGTTTTTGAAGCGCTACCCCAAGCCACTATACCATAGATTAGGTGAGATTCTACTAATGAATAGTATAATACTTTCAGTTCACTCATATCTAAAACTTCACTTAATTTTTTAAATTTGTATAGAACAGTTCTCATTTTATTTATTACATACTTGATGTGCATATCCCATTTTAGGTGGCAATCCATTTTAACTCCCAGATATTTTATTTCTTTTGATGGTTGAGTGCAAATATCAGCCAAGTTTCCTATATTTAAAGGACCAATATCGGGAAAAGTTGAGCTGTTAGAGCAAAATGGTACATCAAATATTTGTTTAAGTTTATCGTCAACAGATTGTGATCGAGCCAGTCTTTGATGTGACCCATATCCCTTTCTACAATTTTTTTTTTGTTAGCCCAGTTATCTGCACTGTAGTATATAGCAGTATCGTCCGCATAAATAATAATTGTGTCCCTGGCTTGGGTGGAAAATAGTCCATTTAAATATATTATAAATAATACAGGGCCAAGTACCGTGCCTTGTGGTACACCAAATTCAATTTTCTGATAATCACTTATTATGTCTCTAATTTTTACACATTGATATCTGTCAGAAATATAACGTTAAATAATTTTAGGGGACAATTTCTTATCCCCATTTCTTCCAAGGTTTCCACAAGCATGGTGTGACTCACAGTGTCAAATGCCTTCGCGAGGTCGATGAATACTCCAAGTGATGGTGTACCTTCATCAAGGGCAGCGTACACTTTTGATGTTAATGCGAGTATAGCATCTTGGGTAGATTTTCATTTAATCTGATTTTAATAATTTTCTCAATAACTTTAGCAAAGTTTGTAATCAAAGATATAGGTCTATAGTTAGCGGCTTCCATTCTATCACCATTTTTAAATATCGGAATAACTATAGATGTCTTAAAGGCAGACGGAAAGTGTCCTTTTTCCATGCATCTATTTATTATATATATAAAAGGTTCACAAATAATATGTGAAATTTGTTTCAAAGTTTCTGCCTTCAAGCCATCTATACCTACACTTTTATTATTTTTAAGTGAAGATATGGTTGTGAGCACGGTAAAATGGTCCCAGAAGCGTTTCGACCTAATTCGACGTCAGTAAATCAACAATAGGAAAAGAAATGTTTTCCTCGAGTTGTAGCCCCCTGTCGCCACTGGTACCCCGTAAATATAGTTTCTCGTTTTCATTTTTTATTTCTGCAAGTTATGCGTTAATTATTGTGAACAAAATTGACGACGTACGTGTCATTTAAATGCACCTTAGAAAAAAAATCAGTTGTTTTGGCTGCCTCCTTCGAATAAGGAAATAATATTAAAAAATTAAAGTATTTATTTTTTCATGAAAATAACGATTCGCGTACACCAGACTTTTACCAAAAGTACATTGCTGTGAGTAGCTTATTGCAAATTTTTTTAAATGCTTAGAAGCGGTGTGCTATAATTAAAATATATATATATATATATATTATGATGCGTTATACGACTGTGATCTATGCGGCTAATGGCGCTTAGCCACTCAAACTTTAATTATCTATCAATACGGTGTCTTCTACTGATAATTATTATTCACTGCACTGACCTTCAATGCATTTGTTCCTCAGAGTCAAATATTAACTTTGTCGGAATTTCGACAGCCATACCAGACTAACCCTACCTTTATAATAGTCTGAGTTAGGTTTAAGTTGTTTTTTCAAATTTAAATATTTATTTACAACTAATTATTATGTAATTATTATGTGATTCGGTAGCTTTTATTTATTAAATAAGGATAAGTCTTTCTTGAAATTCCAAGAAGTTTGCTTGTACAGTATTTCATACATTTGTTAGGATTCTTATTATACAGTGTGAACCCAAAGAAACGCACAAAATTCATATCTTTGGTATGTGACATTTGTCAAAAGAATCCTCGAACAGGTCAATTTTATTTTGTAAATGCTACATTATGTCACTATACCAAAATTTATGACGTCATCATACATTTTTTTTAATGAAAACAAACATTTTTGTTTGCTGTTTTTGGTGGTATATTCCTTTAGCTTTCTGGCGATATGAAAAAAATCGATATTACCTAATCCATTCTTTTGGAAAAAAAAAAAAATATTGATTGATACCTTGCATAAGTAATTGTGAGAAAGAAATCATCTCCATTGCTCAAATTGTGACCCATCAACCATTTGGCATTGACCAAGACGGATGTAGACACTTTGCACGCTGTTCTTAATCATCTCATGGGTAATTCGTCTCAGCTCCAACCCAATTCTATCATTCAATTCTTCTATGGTATCCAGTCTGTTAAAATACACCCTTGACTTTAAGTAACCCCAAAGGAAAAAGTCGAAAGGGGTTAAATCCGGTGAACGCGGGGGCCACTCAATCGGACCTCGATCTATCCATCTTCCAGTAAAAGTGTCATCTAAAAACTGACGCACTGCTATCCCAAAATGAGGTGGGGCCCCGTCTTGCTGAAACCAGAAGCTTTCAGCAGAAATATGCATCTTCATTGTTCGGAAACATAACTGCTAAGGCTGGAACTAACTCAACTAGCAAAAACTGTAAATATCTTGCGATCGTAAGATTTTCGTTAAAAAAGAAAGGTCCCAATAAACGATCGCCAATCATACCTGCCCATACGTTTACTTTGCCTCGTCGCTGTGTATGGGTTTCTTGAGTCCAATGAGGATTTTCGCGTGACCAGTACCTACAGTTATGCCGATTTACAGTCCCCATTAAAGAAAATGTAGCTTCATCAGAAAAAACAATGTTCTTTAAAAAATTTTGGTTTTTATCGTACAAGGTCATCAACTGTTCACAAAACTGTAAGCGTCGATCTGGATGGTCCTTATTCAATTCGTGGATTAATTGCACTCTATATGGATGGTATTTTTCTTTTTTCAGTAGGCGTGCAACAGAAGTTTGACCCACGCCCACGGTATGATTTAAAGTCAGCTGCCTTGTCGGAAGATGGTGGTTTTCCTCAATTTCTAGAAGAATATTTAATTTGGTTTCGTTGCTTGTGCCACAGTGACCAGATTCATCATATCTAGCCACTTACAGTGGATCTAGAAATTTGGTTTTCGGGATACTTGGCATTGAAAACATCACAAGCTTCCTGATGAGTTCTCTGCCTATCACCATGTCCAACCACAATCAAAAGTTCTACGCGTTCTCTTTACACAAAAAGGTCTATATCTCTCTTTTGTTAAGGTCATTATTTTTTTATTATTTTCCTTGTTCTGTTTTTATGTCAAATGTTTTCATGCTAGTTAAAACAAAAATGTGGGCAGCAAGATTTATCAGTTCATAAGAAAGTGGAGCATTACTCGCGAATTTGCGAAAGGTAAGCTATTTTTACATAAAATATCATATTTCCAAAAGAATGGCTCAGGTAATATCATTTTTTTTATATCACCAGAAAGCTAAAGGAATATACCAACAAATACAGTAAACAAAAATGTCTGTTTACATTAAAAAAACTTTATTATGGCGTCATAGCTCAAAAACCAATTACGTCATAAATTTTGGTATAGTGACAAAAACTAAAATCGACCTGTTCAAGAATTTTTTTGAAAAATGACAAATAAGATATGAATTTTGTGCGTTTTTTTAGTTTCACACTGTATAGTAGCTACAAAAATATTAGGATTCTAATTATAGTAGCTACATAAAATATAGTGAAATAGAGAGGAATCATTAAATCGTTTACCGATTAAGTAGCCGAAGCCGCCAATGACGCTTGCAAACATGCCCGCTATCCTCTTCCGTGTTTATTTTTTTCCAGTACTATAATTCCGATTGGGTTTTAAACAACCAATCATTTTGTTATTATTTTCGCAAAGTTAGAGATTTTAGAAGGGAAAAATTAAGATAAAATGATTTAACAGTTGTATAGTTGCATAGTTGTGTATCATACCAATGCCCACAATGGGCTTGTTTCATGATATTCTTTTTATATGGTTTTTATACTTTTTCATATAGTACTCGATATTCTCATTTTACACTTAAAATTTCGTATTATTAACTTTTTCCGTTCTCAAGATATAAGGAGTTGAAATTGGTAATAGTTGCAAAAACCGAGGGCTCATATGTGACGTCACTATACGTAAGTGACGTAAGAAAAATGGCTTCTGGGATCTTTCAAATTTAACCTGAAAAGTCGAAAAACATGGAATTTTTAAACGCTGGTAACTAAATAAATACGTCGAGTGAAAGTTCGTTCTATGTCTCTAAGGAAAGGAGAAGGTCGGCGATCAATTCTAATCGTAAATTGCATGGTCAAAATCGAAAATTCGTCCCGGCAGGAGCGATAGAAAATTGTAATTATTTGACATTTCACCAAATTGTACTCCCCTACTGTCAAGTAGTAAACAAAACAAACAATACTTTGCAAACACTTATAATTATAACAAGTAAGGAGCATCAAATCTACTGAGATCGCTGAGTCTATGCGTATAGTGATGTAGCGCCTGACCACGCCCCATTTTCGTGAGATGCAGATTTGTAATAGTTTTTAAGATACTAAACGTGCGAATAAGATTCTAATTATTTGGAGATCCATTAATTTATACTTGCACTTTCGATTTATGAAATAAAAAAAAATGCTGAACAAGCCCATTGCTTGAACTTTCTTGATTTCGTTAAATTGTATACGTAGTATATTAAAGTACAAGTGGATATTAAGGTCTTTAAAAGACGCGCGATTTTTCAAGCTCGAAATAGAGCAAGTGTTTTAAAGACCAGTTATCCACGAATACTTTACGCTATTTTTTTTATTGGTACACTTTTAAATTATAAATACTGGTATTATTTCTACTAAAAATGAAATAAGAATTAAGAATGTAAAATGGTTGAATTCGTGATGTGACATCAGGATACCTGTCATTGTCAAATGAGGAATACAAAAATTTATTTGCAATCTGTCACATAGGATTAATTATTGTCACTACAGTTGTTACTGATTGTATATTGTTTTAATATGAGTTCTAACATTGATTACTTAAATAGAAAAGTAGATTCGCGGTTAATCCGGCAATAATTCCTGTCAGATCAATAATTAAAAAGTTGACATTTTGACTTCACGTTCCTCGGGTTATTGATGTTGCCATGGTAACTTTAACACACGCACGTTTTTAAAAGTTGGATTTAAACACTCTGAGGCGTACTTTAAATAAGCAAGATAGGGTACCAATAAAAAAAATAGTTTATTTTTCACCTGCATATTATTTGTTTATTATACCTTGGATACGGTTACCATAAAGACGCTCATAATGACCGAAGTCATAATGAGCGGGCGTTAGGGCCTTAACGCCTTGTTAAATGAGATACAAGGAAAGAATAAATGTTTCATATTCCTTATCGTATGATGGTTTGGATTTGACCAGCAATACGTTTGTGGCTTTTCCCACATTGTTTCGGAGATTTTGTGGTATTTCCATTTTAATCTTCCTTTTATTTTTTTAAACGTATTATCTACGTACAAAGCAAAGGAACATCAACAAACGTCAAGATATCAACAACTGTCATAGACTACTTGGTAAAAAGGATAAAAAGAAAGAACACAACATTCTGACAGATACAATAAATATCAAAGTATCGAAAAATGTCATAGACTACTATAGAAATGTATTTAGAAAGTGAAAAGTTAATATTTCATTAAGAAAATATATTTTTCGTGAAAAATAAAATATTGTATGCACCACGAGCTTTATTAGATTATAACGCCCATCAGGCAACATGCATCCCTCGGGCTGCATCATGTTACCCTCCGGGCGTTATAATTTATGTTGGAGCGAGCGTAGAGACGTCTGCATATACTCGTATTTCGATACGCAAATGCAGCAACGTCGAGCGCGGTTAGTACTTGGATGGGTAAGCTCCTCCAGGGAAACACAGCGTTCTCGCTCCATCTTCTAACGGCTTGTATATCAGCGCATGCGTAGAAGGTATGTAACTTTAGACGGGGGTTACATAGCGGATATACCATCCTTCGGAGGGGATGTAAAGCAGTCGGTCCCTTGTCTATTAAATGTTAGGTAAGTAAAAGATCCCTACTCGAGGCCCGCAAAATTTCCAGGTTGGGGGTAGCTCGTCTCTTGGCGTCGGTGATTGGCCATAGTACCGGAAATAGGCCGAAGTTAAATAAGTGATTAAAAAAAACGCACTTGGTGCATAGATAACTATTAAATTCATAATAGTCCAAGAGGCGGCTACAAATTTGTGTGGGGAACGAGTGGACGGGATTTAGCAGTTTAGAATACTGCAATAGTGTGCCCTAAACTCATAACCACTGGTCGGCCGATCACGGTCCCTGGCGGTAATGGGTAATTACGCTAATTGTTTATTGGGGTAATGGGGCGATTGTGGTGACAAAGTGGATGGTTTTTTTTTGTAATTAATTTGTTTATTATGATCCAAAGAATGTAAAATGCTCGGTCGGCCGACCCCCACTTCTGGCGATAGCCTAGGCCGACCATTAACAACAATGCAATTTTTAATGCCTAGCCTCCCCAAGGAGTGACCAGGTCGGCCTTGGTCTATTCGAAAGAACAAAATTTTTCCTTTCATAAAACCCCGGTCGGCCGATCTCGGTACCTGGCTTTAATGAGTAATTACACTAATTGTCGTGGGGGGCACTGGGGGCACTGGGGGCACTGAGGGGATTGTGGTGACAGTGGACGATTTTTTGTTTAAACTTTTTTTTATTGTAATCTCGAGAGTCTAAAACGCCCAGTTGGCCGACCCCCACCCCTGGTGATGTCCTTGGCCGACCATTTGCAAATTGTAAATGCCTTTCCTCACGCACGAATTTAGCAGATCGGTCTTGGAATATTCGAAAGGGTGAATTATCAAAAGAATTTGTATTACCTCACTGTTTCACTTTTATAACTTCTTCCCCCATTAAGGGGGGGGGGGGGGGGTGATAAATGCTGTAGCACTCAAAGAAAAAGTTTTAGGTAAATTTCTATAATTTTAAGAAAACGTTCTAATTTAAATATGAACCTATGAAATGTTTCTTTGTTTTAAGTAAATCATTTATTTAATTGTATAAAATTTTACTTAAATCAAGTAAATTATTTATTTCATTTTGTTTTTTTAAATTGTTTCTAAAATATTAAATTACGTAATATCAAATAAATCAATTTTCTTGAAGTAAATAAAGAATTGTTTTAAAGGAAAAAAAACTTTGATTCAATAAAATCTGATTCGAATAAATGGATTTACTTAAAACTAGTAAATTTTTTCTGACTGTATGATTGGAACTCATCGCGTGTTTATGATGGCATTTTAATTAAAAAAATGCATATACCATTAATTTATTAAAACAAATATACGTGTTTCATTTTGAAGTTACACTTGGAATAACTTTAAATTCGGATCGAAGAAAAAAATTGTCTGGATGTAAGTTGTTTGTTTTGGAAGGGCACATATGATGACATTTATCAAGAGCCCATTAAGGAGTGTAGTGGTGGGAGATTTCCAGAAGCCGGCGAGCGTCATCAAGGTCGCGCGCTGGTATAAAATTTTAACTTTTTGAATTAGCTACGGCAGCCAATAGCCGAGAAGTTTCTTCGGCCGACCGGGGTTTTCTGAAAGGAAACATTTTGTTCCTTCGAATAGACCAAGGCCGACCTGGTCACTCCTTGGGGGAGGCTAGGCATTAAAAATTGCATTGTTGTTAATGCTCGGCCAAGGCTATAGCCAGGGGTAGGGGTCGACCGACCGAGCATTTTACATCCTTTGGATCATAATAAACAAATTAGTTACAAAAAAAACGTCCACTTTGTCACCACAATCGTCCCATTGCCCCAATAAACAATTACCGTAATTACTCATTACCGCCAGGGACCGTGATCGGCCGACCAGCTGTTATGAGTTTAGGACATACTATTGCAGTATTCTAAACTGCTAAATCCCGTCCACTCGTTCCCCACACAAATTTGCAGTCGCCTCTTGGACTATAAGATAGCTGTTTATATGCTACAGTATGTGAAGTCTAGTTGTCCCTTGACCCGCTGGACATTACCGCGTCTTCACTGTAGCTCCTCAAGCACTGCTTAATCGGTGCCCGAAGTTTCTGCAGTCGGTTCTTACCGTTAACCGACCACCCAAACGCAATCGTCAAAGTGACACCTCACCACCTATCGGTTGAATTAAACGTCACAATGTTATTATGGTATAGTAACCATAATATACTCTGAGAGTTCAGTTCACATTTTAGAGCAGGGTGAAAAATAAAACAAATTTCTCTATGTAAATTCAAGCTATATTTAAATATTATAATCAAGACAACATGTTGAGTTAAGGATTTAGTGATATGGTAGAATTTCATATTTGACGGATTCCATTCTAATCATGTCAATGTCCAAAGAACGGTAATGGCGGCTGTGGCGCTGAAAAATTAATTCTTTAATGATTATTTACTTTAAATTATTTAAATTTTGTTTAATTAGAATTTATGTCTAGGAATCAATCATTTACGGATAAATACTCCTATCTACAACAAATGATAATTTTTTAAGTCTATTGCTATTTAGTAAATCATTGGTTTTGGAGCCTTATTACACTAGTTTCTAGTACTTTCTTTTGGAGATGTCAACCACTCTATATAGAAGAGTGTTGCCAGTACCATTAATTGCTTGTTACTTGTTTGTATACATTTTTTCTAATCGTGTTACAAAATGTTGAACCTTATACCAGCAGGAGTAAAATGAGTATAGACTACTGGAACTAGCTCACAAATAAGCAAATTTAAATATTAATTTGCGGATTGTTTTCGCAAAGCTAAATGATAATACTTTGGTCGAAATGAATACCCAATAAGAAAACAATGTCACTAGAAATTATGAATTTAAATTTCACATCCGCAGCCGTTCGGTTTATTGAACCTTATTACTCAGCTACTCCGAAAACACCTAGTTATTACTTTAAACCCAACTGTAGCGTCTCTGACATAATTTCAAGTACTCTTGCGTAGAAAATGCCTTCTTCCGATTTTGGACTAGATACTAAAAGTGTTACGAATATTCTGCTAAAATTTGTCTTTACAAATGTAATTTGTTTAAATTAAACAAATAAGTAAAATATATTTTCAAAATTGTCAACTTTTCTTTTCGATTTTTTTTAGTGTAATTAAAGAAAATATAAAAAACCGCTGCCTAAGGAATCACTACTTCCACATCCAGATTAACCATTCAAGCCTCTTTAAAGGAGAACATCTTGAGTATATTTGCAAACTAGCATGTGGAGATAATTGGTCTTAGAATTTTAATAGTATATTCGAGGCAGATGTCATAAAAAATGAGGTGTTTGCTTCTCGCATATACGCCAAACGTGATATTTCTGGACTCTTAGCTTACTTTACTTATTTTCCCCTATTTATCCCTCCCACGCCATCTCAGATGTCAGTACAATACAAACGTTTACGAAATTTCAAGTGAATATATCAATTTTATTTTATCAACCCCTTTAATAATGGAGTGGAGGTGGTGGGGGGATTGAAAAATAAACTCTTACTAGCTTGCTTTATTTATTTCACCCCATTTACCCCTACTTAGCACCCGCCCCATCAACGAAATCATCTCAAAATATAATCTAGCTCCAAATGTCGCTATAACATACACCAAATTTTGAGTGAATATCTCAATTTTATTTTTTCAACCTTTTTAATTTTGTTTTGGTTGTATTTGATAGTGGGTTGACAAAAATTATTAAAACATTTGAGGCCTTGTCTTCTAGTATATATACACCAATCTCAAGGTTTTTTATTTTTAATAATTAGGTTTATTTACTTTCTCTTATTTAGTCGTATTTAACCCCCAACTCTTCAACAGATTCATCTCAAAATATAATCCAATTCCAGATGACGTTATAATATATACGTGTGCCAAATTTCAAGTGGATATCTCAATTTTATTTTATTAACCCTTTTAATAATGGGGTTGGGGTGGTGGGGGCAGATTGACAAACATTATAAAAAAATTGAGGCCTTGGCTCTTAGTACATACACAAAATCCCAAATTACTGTACTCTTGTTGTTTTATCATTTTCCGTTATTTACCCCTATCTAACCCACAACTCTACACCGGAATTAGTTCAAAATAATCTAGTTCCAGATCTCATCATGGTACTACGTGTACCAAATTTCAAGTCGATATCTTGAACCGTTCCAAAGAAAACGTGCGTAAGAAAATTAGAGACCTACATACAGAATTTTTTTCCGCTAAAATTTAAAATCTTTATGACATTTTGAGCCTATTTCAACAAAAAAAATGTTTGAAAATTTTTTTACGATTGCTGTACAGGGTGAGTCAAATTTGATGCTCACCATTGGGATCTCGGAAATCGTAGGAGGTCAGTAAAAAGGGGACAAAGTTGTGCAACATAGTACTGAATAATATGGAATAAAGATATCCGAAATACTCCTGTTGGTTTTTGAGATATTGGAAAAAAATATAAATTTAGGATTTTCAATTTTTCGAAATATTTTGTTTATTATTTACTTATAAAACTTATAGAACTTATAGAAAAATCTAAAAAAATATGACGCACTTAAATATTTTCCAACATTTCATTGCACTAATTAATAATCAGTCGCCTGAATGCGGTCCTGTAAGTTTTGTTTTTTAAATTAGATTTCACGGTACCTTGCTAATATTATTAGTAAGTAAGTTGTAAATTTACTTGAAATTATTTATTGATTTTTTACAATGACAAAATTCTTTAAAAGCTAATTCAGAAAAAAACGAAGCGTAATAAGTTATCGAAAAACCTGATATTTTTACTACTTCATGAAAGGTATAGGTTTATATGTACGCCAAAAATTCTATTTACATATCAGATTTAGATTTTGAGATCCTACTATAAATATATGCTGGATAGGTATGCCAAATGAATTTTTTATTTTTTATGAAAGTTACTAAGGTTTATTTTACCCCCGATTTCACGAATTTTGGAACAAAAAAAAATATTTTTTTATTTTCTTAAAATAAAGAGGGTTAATTTAGTTCTTAAGGTAAATCCCCTTGAAGCATCTTATAGTACACATTTCAAGCTTTAAAAATCACTCCTATAGAAGTCTAATAACGCGATATAAATAAGAGTAATAGGTAGTTACAGTTAGTTATAAAATGACATATCAAATATTATCACTTTCTCAAAATTCTGAAGTGTACATCTTCAAAAATAAATTTCTTCGATTTTTCTCACTCATCGAATCTTTTTACACATTACTTTAAGAGTAATATGTGAAAGTTCCAGGATTCTATCTTAAAAATTGTAGAAAATGGTAGAGCTTTAACCGACTTCATCGGAATTATGTTACGACTTCATATATATACTATTCCTAGATAAATTCAATAATATATATGAAAATATAATAAACGAATAGTAACATGTTTCTTCTTTCATTTACGCTTTGTTGAGCTCCAATTTTAATAATTTATTCAAATGTTACAACAAATTTGATGTAGCGCGTACGAGATAGCGAGCGCTTTGCGTACTTACGTGTCGCGTACCATTTTCGTGCGTTAAACAATAAAATCTAGAGCCTACATTATTTATCGTACAAAAAACCTTCATATACATTTTTATGTGAAATTTCCCATACTTTTGAATGGTGCAATTAGTTGTTTTTACTTCCCTCGCATACCGAAGGGAAGTATTTTATTCGAGAAAAAATCACCCTCCGAGATTTTTTCGGATTCTGTTTCAGATCACGTAGATTTGGAAAATATAGGTTTTTCAATTCCGTCTGTCTGTCTGTCTGTTGGTGCATTAACTAAAAAACTACTTGACGGAGAGCAGTTAAATTTGGTAGGTAGTTGACCCTACTGTCAGCGAAGAAATGGTAGAACTTTCACTGGAAAATATACAGGGTGGATCATCTAAAGGGAATAAATATTGAAAAACATTTTTTTTGCTCAAATTTCAAATTTCCACGTTTCATGACACGCTAAACCTATTCCAGAAAAAAAAATTTGAAAATTTTTTTCACCATTTTTGAAAAAATTTTTACCACTAAAAAATTTGTTTGTCTTTGTTCAAATTTAAAATTTTCACCTTCCTTCTAAACCTATTTAAAAAAATATATATATTTTTTTTATCAACATTTTTGAACAATTTTTTACCACTAAAATGGATGGAAATTTTTTTTTCTTAGTTCAAATTTAAAATTTTCACGTCTTCATGGCATTCTAAACCTATTCAAACAAGTTTAAAAATTATTTTGATTAAAAATTTTTTTGAAAAAATTTTTAATCTATTTATCACTAGGTATAGAATAGACAAAATACATTTTTTTTTTGCTCAAATTTAAAATTTCCACGTTTCATGACATTCCAAACCTATTTCGGAAAAGAAAATTTGCAACATATTTTTTACCATTTTGGAAAAAAATTTACCACTAGAATAGATGGAATTTTTTTTTTTCTTCACTTTTAAATTTTCACGTTTGACATGACTGACATTATAAACCCAGTTGAGAAAAAAAAATTAAAAAATTTTTTTCACCAACATTTTTGAAAAAATTTTTACCACTAAAATAGATGGAATTTTTTTTTCTTTGCTCAAATTTAAAATTTCCACGTGTCATGGCATTCTAAACCTATTTCAGAAGAAAAAAAATTTGAAAATGTGACAGATGGAAATAATATTAGGCATATGCACCTATTATACTATTATTGAAAAATGTACAGGGTGGTCATCCCAAGAAATAATTCTGTCATAGTGGACATTTATAAAGGTATTTGCCCAAGCCTTCCATATTTGGCACCTGTCATTTAGTATTGAACTTTTGCTGTTGAATGAGCACTCTGTATATTTTTTTGACTAAAACTTATCAGGTGTTTTTTGTAATAATAGTGATAACTATATTCCGATTATTATTTTCAATGTCACTTCGTAATTACTAATTTTTTAGAGTGACCGCCATGCACAAATAAAGAGGGAAGTTCTGTGTAAATACCTTTACCGATTTTTGTTGTTATTTTAAGAGTTACTTGAAAAAAACTGGTGTCCTGCAACTAATTTGTTTAATAAAAATGACGTTCAAGGACTATTGTTGGTAACTTTTGGTATGTTGTTCCTGACATGTTCAGAGATATGTTCTCAAAAGTTACCGCTTCCCGGAATTTTTGCGAAGTGAAAATCTATATCGACTCCACTAAGTTTTGATTTTACTTTTAAAAAGAATCGATATTAATTTCTTATGGATAAAAATGTTATGGACAGTGTTTCAGGCGTATGAAGTAAGCCAATTTTTTAAATGTTTCTTATAGAGATGCCTACTATTGATAAACTTTAGAGAGTTGGGTAAAATATTATACAATCTAGGTCCTATATATGAAAAGTACCTTTGCCCCATTTTATTTTGTGCTCTAGGTAACAATAAGTGAGCTCCTGTATTAAGTCTAGTGTTGTGTAGATCACCTATTGAAGTTATACGCATCGCTTTACGCAACACTCTGTATATTATGAATTATATTTTTTTACATACCAGGAAAAACACCGAAGAAATCTTTGAAGGGATGTCCTACACCTTCGTTCTTGACTGAAAAGGAAACAGTTAATTAGGATATTTGATTGTTATAAGTAATATACAGTTTGTGCAACACCCTGTTATTATGGAACGCGTTGCCCGATTCATTTTTTTTTTCTGTGACAGAGTACTCGATGAACTCTATTTGAACATGTTAAAAACATTTTTATTTTGATATTTTCATGGCCTACTAAGGTCAACTAAATGAGTCAAAATTTCTGGATCGACTTTTAGGCATTTTTCTATTGGAAAAGTAAGTATCTCAAGTAATATTAAACATTTTAACTCGCTAACTCATCTGGGGTATCTGTTACTTAATCACCAAATCATCAAATTTTCCACTCTTCGACTGTACCTGTATAAACGTCTGTTATGAAGTAATGAAGCACAAGTTGAAAAAGTAGTACTAATGAAATAAAAAACACTAAACTGTTTTTAACGTTTTCAGATATATTATGTCAACATGACGATCACTAAAATATTAGCGCACGCAAGATGAGCGCACTACTACACTACTTACAGATTGAACTTATTGGACCTTAAATACATGACATTGAATTACCTGAAAACTAATTTGCATACAATTGTAATTATTTACAGATAATATAAAATGTATTACTAGGAAATGAAACTAAAATAGATTTACACATAGGCTAATGGAAGCCCCAAAAACACGGAACAGAGAACCATATTGTGTACTGAATGTAAGTCCTATTCTAGGAATGCCCACGGATAATATACTCCCAAGTATAACTTCAACACAATCATCTCTAAATCACAGTACCAGACAAGAAATATTGAAGAAACGATTCCCAAACAACGAGGACTACACTCTGCGCTGGGATTTATGAGATATGAACGAAAACAAAAATCCCAAAAGTAAGAAGACACTTTCAAGTCAAGCGAAATTACAAGACAAATACATTTTAACCAGTTGATTGCCATTTTGTTCCATAGTCAAGTCATGTAAAATGCAAGATTCCATACAATTCGAATCGTAAATGGTATAAGACACAGGGGTTGCGGTGGTCGAGGCCACCCAGCCAGCTTCTCATATTTAAATTTAATATAATCTATACATTCCAATATATTCCAGAAAAACTACGAGACTACGCAATTTTAGATATTTTATTCTATTCTATCGGCTGAATTTACGGAACATGGAAGGGTTATTACGATAATATTAGATAGCTGTACTAAGGAGCACTTATCAAATTTGAGGAAGCTGATAAGAAGGATAAGGATTTCTAGGAAAAACTAGACAGGAGCGCCACATGGATCCAGAAGGTGTCGCGATGGTGAAGACAAGTCAGTCAGCTCCCCTTTCTGAATCTGAATTTAAGACTTGAAATAGAAGAACCGTAGAAGCTATATGCGATATATGCTATATGAGTCCTTTGTGGCGGTGGAAATGAGGAAGGGAAGTGTTAGGCCCCTACATTTTGCCTATTTTCATGAGACTCTGTCGATGTTTAAGTGCACTATTAGTGAACTTAACGTGAAAATTAAGTTTTCCGAGACACTTGGAGACACTTTCGTGTGTAGGAGTTGCAAGTCAATATACGATTTTAAAAGGCGAGAAAGTAGCTAAATATATAAAAATTTATTTCTAGATGCTAGCAAGTATTATTAAAATGTTGGACAAGAGGTGTGCGGTTTTCATAGTTGTTTGGCAACTTGAGGGTATAGAGTGGAAATATGTATATGTGAATTTTCTTCATGATAACCACATTCATTTCCAAGAAGATTGCTTAGTGGCATTCTGTAAATTATATTAAATGTATTCTACCACGTACCAGGCAAAGGATATAGTAGAACGTCAACACCTTTTTCCTTGTCTCCTCCACCTGAAAGGAAATTGTTAATTAAGAAACTCGGTTGCTTTTAAGTAGTATATAATGGACAACATATATGTATATAAAGATAGAAGGAGCTTTAACTGACTTTCACTTTTTTTACAGTATACGTAAAGGCTAATAATGCACACGGCTTTCGCTTATGATACACCTGAATATTTTACATTGTGTATGTTTAATAAACCGCTGTCAACGGGGCACAAGCGATCTTACATTATTATCTATATGACGACGGTATCTCTTTTTCTTTCTAGAAGAAAGCTCAACTCCCCCCCTCTGAACCCTCTAAACTTTAGATATCTATGTTATCGATGATACAGTGAAAATCTGGAGCAGCATTATAATACTGCATTCGGCGGATCGTGTGGTATCGAATTTAGACTATTATAATTATAGTCTGCACCCGGTACATGATAGTTTATTGCATCGTGTGGCCGTTCTTCAATCAAAGATGGAAACTATTATGTGTCCAACGTTGGATGGCATTCGGCGTATCGTGTGACACCGGCTTTACTGATAAACAAGTAATTATGCCAACCGATTCCAAAAACCGGTATGTTTGCAAAAGGAAACTACTTAGCTAATATTATAAAATTTGTTAAAATAAATTACATTCTTCTTCCTGCTAACGCTAACTTACTTTCCAAATCTCAATACAATTGGTATGCTTACAAGAAACGTAACAGACGGACGGACAGACAGAGTTCCATATTAATCTAAGTATGAAAATTTTTCTCTTCGATTGTACTTGCAGTTTTGTGTTCTTTTGTAATTACGTTGAAATTAATGTCAATTATTATCTATTCTGTTCGAAATGTACATATTTCGCCTTCCTTTTGTATCCCCAAGGTAGAATAGTAAGGGACGGATTCTATGCAGTGCGAACAGAATCTATAGTTAAGTGTACAAAAAGTGATCACGACCTCCTTTGAACTGTGACCACTTAAGTTCGCCATTTATTTTTCATGGTTTGTTTCATAAAGTGAATAACTACTTATATTTTTAGACGGAAGATAATGAAGACTTGTTATTATTATTATTACTATTATTATCATTACTGCATGGCATTAAAGTGGTCTGGAGGTTCCACGATTACGGGGGAGACAAAGAGGGAAGAAAGTGCTAGACCCTTCCATTTTGCCTATTCTAATAAGAAATATAATCTACCACGTACCAAGCACGGGATCTAGTACAACGTCAACACCTTTCTTCTTGTCTCCTTCCCCTGAAAAAATATGTTAATTAAGAAATTTAGTTGCTATTAAGTAATATATAATGGGCAATATATTTGTATATAAAGATAGAAGAAGCTTTCACCGATTTTCACTTTTTTGCGGTATCGTAAAGGCTAATAGTTGACACGGCTTTCGCTTATGATACACCTGAAAAATTTACATTGTGTATGTTTAATAAACCGCTGTCAACGGGGCAAAAGCGAGCTTACATTATTCTCTATATGACGACGGTTTCTCTTTTCCTTCTAAAATAAAGCTCAACTCTCCCCCTCTTAACCCGCTGAACATTAGATATCTATATTATCGATGATACGGTGCAAATCTGGAGCAGTATAATAATACTGCATTCGGCGGATCGTGTGGTACCAGGTGTAAATTATTATAATTAGAGTCTACACTCGGTACATGACAGTTTATTGCATCGTGTGGCCGGAAAAGATGGAAGCTATTATGTGTTCAACGTTGGATGGCATTCGGCGTATCGTGTAGCACCGACATTACTGATAAACAAGTAAATATGCCAAACCATTCCAAAAATCGGTATGTTTGCAAAAGGAAATTAATTAGCTAATAGTATGAAATTTTTTAAAATAAATACTTTCTTCCTCTAACTAACGCTAACTTACTCTCCAAATCTCAATACAATTGGTATGCTTACAAGAAACGTAACGGATGGACGGACAGACAGATTGCCATATCAATATAAGTATGAAAATTTTTCTCTACGATTATATTCTTGCAGTCTTGTGTTTTTTTGTAATTATATTGAAATTAACGTCAATTATTATCTTTTCTTTTCGAAATGTACAGATTTCGTCTCCCATTTGTATCCCCAAGGTAGAACAGTAAGGAACGGATTCTATGTAGTGCGAAAAGAATCTATGGTTAAGTGTAAGAAAAGTGATCACGATCTCTTTTGAATTGTGACCGCTTAAATTCGCCATTTATTTTTCATGGTTTGTTTTATAAAGTGAATAACTAGTTATATTTCTGGATATAAGATAATAAAGACATATTATTATTATTATTGTTATCATTAATGTATCACATTAAAGTGGTCTGAAGGTTCCACGATTACGGGGGAGGCTAATAGGGAGGAAAATGCCAGACCCTTCCATTCTGCCTATTCTATGACTCTTTCGATGTCTAGTTGCACTGTAATTGAACTTAACGTGAACATTTCTTTGTAGGTGATAGTACATGTGGACAAGGGGTGTGTGGTTGGGTGGTTTTCAAAGTTGTTGGGTAATCTGAGACTATGAGTTGGAAATATGCACGTGTGAATTTTATTCAAGATAACTACGATCACTTCCAATGTATTACAAGTTTGCTTAATGGCCAATTCTGTAAATTAAATAAAATATATTCTACCACGTACCAAGCACGGGATCTAGTACAACGTCAACACCTTTCTTCTTGTCTCCTCCCCCTGAAAAAAAATGTTAATTAAGAAATTTGGTTGCTATTAAGTAATATATAATGGGCAATATATTTGTATATAAAGATAGAAGAAGCTTTAACTGATTTTCACTTTTTTTGCGGTATCGTAAAGGCTAATAGTTGACACGGCTTTCGCTTATGATACCCCTGAAAAATTTACATTGTGTATGTTTAATAAACCGTTGTCAACGGGGCACAAGCGAGCTTACATTACTCTCTATATGACGACTGTATCTCTTTTTCCTTCTAGAATAAAGCTCAACTCACCCCCTCTTAACCCTCTGAACTTTAGATATCCATATTATCGATGATATAGTGCAAATCTGGAACAGTATAATAATCACAGAGTTTAATAACTAGAGAAGACAAGCCGTCGATCTGCCGGGAGTCCCAATTTGGTTGTCTTGTAGACGGTAGGCTCTTCGTCCTTGTCGCAGATCTCGTACCCTCTCTCTCTCTCCACTCTGTTTTAAAAGCTACACAGCATTACCCGGCGCGCTTTGATTTCACAAATACCGTCAATTTTGAATCTTTAATTTGAATAGCGTTCTGCTTTATTTACAATTACACGTGTTTTCTCAAATTTTTCTTCTGTTTATAACGTTTAATCTGTTTATCACGTTTAATTTGTATATTAATTAATTATTTTTGTGGTTGAACGTAGTTGAACGTGAACGTGTGTGTGTATTTGCTCCTGTATATATTCAGTAATTTCTTGTAAAGAAGTGATTGGAAATTGTCAATTGTGGCAGTGTAAGGACAGGCAGTGAGTAACTGATTATTTATGTAACATATAACACATTTTGGATTATACACAATAAATAATTTAAGCCATTATACGAAATCGTCACCGCATAACAAATATTTATACATGAGAAGGTCAACTATTTACCGTCCGCTTATCACTCCTTATCAGATTTAATACTGTCTCGAAGATAATAACTACACGTCGGCATTGTGCATCGCTTGCCTATTAAATAGGCTCTAATTTATTGTACTAATAGACACTCCTAATCCATAACGCTATGGCAGACGAAGTATTGAAAGAGTTGAGAATTATGCGAGGGGAACTGCAAAGCAATAAAGAGGAATTAAAAAGTACTATAGAATCTCAAGTGCTAAATATAACTAACCAATTTAAGTCCTTTAAAGACTATGTCACCACGGATCTTTCTAATTTGAAGGATACTAGCAATGAATTAAATAAGCGGATAATTAACTTGGAGAGGCAGGCGAGAAGTAAAAATATAATTATCTATGGGATGGAAGAAAATACACTAACAAATTTAAAGCAGGCAGTGATGTTATTTATTACAACTGTACTGGGAGTACTCGTTAAAGATGGGGACATTGAAACTGTTTTTAGATTAGGGTCACGCGGCGATAACAAAACCTCTCCCATTTTGTTAAAACTTACCTCTTTTGGCATTAAATCAGCCATTTTCTCAAATTGTTATAAATTAAGAAATTCAAAAATCTCAATATCAGAAGACTTATCGAGAGAAGATAGGCAAATCCGAAAGCAGTTACTACCACACTATAGGAACGCTAAACTTAAGGGCTTAAAAACATATATTAAATATGACAAATTAATAATCAACAATAAACCTTGGTCACTTCATGAATTAAACTCCCTGGATCTAAGTAATCTAGTGGTAAATAGCTCCCAATCGAATACTATTAATTCAAACGAGAATGCAAGACAAACATCTAGTCCAATTGACCAGGCTGATAATGCCACTGCCCTAAGTGAACGGCCACAGTTATTTAGTCATAGTTTATTACCAAATACTACAAATGGTCTACCAGCATTTAACCAAGCGTGTTTACTAGACACACAAAACCAATATGCGCTGCCTAAATTACTACCAAATGTACTTCCATATACTGGTATATCGCAGAACACTGAAAACTCAGACAATACCATCATAGAAGACAACAATTTAGCAGCAAAGAATAATGGTGCCATCCCCAAGAAAATTACTAATCGTCCACAGACTAGACGTGCTGCACAAAATACATTTCTATAATACTACATCCATTCCGAATTCTTCATTTAATATTTATTACCAAAATGTTCGGGGATTGTTAACAAAATTAAAAGATGTTTATTTATCTGCTCTAAGTGAAAACTACCCAATTATTTGCTTCACCGAAACTTGGCTTAATAGGAACATCCGAAATAGTGAATTAATTGATGATCGTTATATAGTGTATAGAGTGGATCGTAATGAAATGAACAGTAATAAATCAAGAGGAGGTGGGGTACTAATTGCTGTGCACAAAAAATTATCATCTTTTATGGCACCTGTGATACATGATGATACTGAAGAATTGTGGGTGGTTATTAAATATGAGACAATTAATATTCTTGTAGGGGTGATTTATATTCCACCTGGGTCGGACGCACTTATTTACGAAAAACATATATCAAATATTGAAGGATTAAAAAACCGCTTTAAAAATTATAAGTCGGTAATTTTGGGTGACTACAATTTGCCGAACATCAAGTGGACCAACACCGAAGAGCAACCTGGCTACATCCCGACGAATATCAAAACCACATCAGAAGAAATACTTTGTGACAATCTCATATATCAAGGCTTAACTCAATTCAATGGTGTGCTAAATTCGCGGGGTGTCTTACTCGACTTGTGTTTCTCAGATGTAAATGTTAATGTAAGTGAATCTATACCTCTTATAAATTGTGATATTCACCATCCACCACTTAATGTAAATTTGGATATGACCGTTAATAGCAATCTAGAACCACCTGCGAACTACTTTTACAACTACAAATATGCAGATTATATTCAATTAAATTATTATTTAAGCACCATTGACTGGAATTTCCTACATCAAATTGATAACATAAATGAAGCCGTAGACACCTTCTATATAATTCTTTTCAAGGCAATAGACCTACATGTCCCTAAGACCTTATGCATGCAAAGAAAATTTCCGTTGTGGTTTAGTGAAAATCTTAAAGCACTAATATTTGAAAAGAAAATTGTTCACCGACAATATAAAATGTCGGGTAGTAGAATCGCATACAATCAATTTTGTCATTTACGCAAAGAATGTAAAAAATCGGTCAAGCATGATTTTGAAAAATATATAGAAGGTGTCGAAAGCAGTATTCCCAACAATATTAAAAATTTTTGGAATTATGTTAAGATTATTAATGATAATGAAAACAGTATTCCCTCTACAATGTTTGATAATAACATAGAAATCACTGGTGGTACAAATGTAGCAAACTTGTTTGCAAGTAAATTTAAAAATTACTATAATAGCAAAAGTAAGAAGAAAATTAACCTCAACTCAGTAACGTCTAATAATATTAATGGGGTCAATATATCTGTTGAAATTATATGTGACATTTTGGCTAACCTAAATACTAACAAGGGCCCTGGACCTGACGGAATACCACCCTTACTATTGAAATCATGTAGACTTACCCTGTCAACTCCGCTATACATTATTTTTTATAAATCACTAACGACTGGAATTTTCCCAGATAAATGGAAACATGCTTATGTTTCTCCTATTTTTAAATCAGGAAATAAATCTAATCCAGCAAATTATCGCCCAATAACAATTCTTTCAGCAATTCCGAAAGTACTGGAAAAGATAGTCACAAGTTTTTTAACGTCTCAGTTCAAAAATACCATCATTAACGAACAATACGGGTTTCAGTCGGGTAAGTCTACTGCAGCAAACATGGTCTCACTTGTAAATTATGCCCAAAATTCCATGGAAGCAGGTGATGAGGTACATGTAATTTATACAGATTTTAGTAAGGCGTTCGACAAGGTAAACATAGATCTCTTAATTCAAAAGTTATCTAGCGTGGGGATTGGTGGTATGTTGCTGGAGTGGATATCCTCGTACTTACTAAATAGGTGTCACCAGGTGCGAATCAATGGACATTTATCCAACATTTTCACACCTACCTCTGGTGTGCCTCAAGGCTCTCACCTAGGACCATTATTATTTAACTTGTTCATTAACGATATTTATGAATGCTTTAAATTCTGTCGCATATTACTATTCGCTGATGACTTAAAAATTTATTCAAGGGTATCTGATTTACACGATTGTCAAAGAATTCAAGAAGACCTCGATAGTTTCACTGGTTGGTGTCATGAGAATGAAATGACATTGAATGTTGATAAATGTCATTTTATTAAATTATCAAGGAGAATAAATAGAGGTATTAATGTTATGTATCAACTTAATGGCCATGATCTCCATGAAACCAATCAAGTACGAGACCTTGGGGTTATACTTGACCCTAAACTCAATTTTAATAGTAACATCGATCATGTAATCTCCAAAGCGAATAGAATGTTAGGCTTCATAAAAAGATCCACTTCAAGTTTTAAGGGTGTTCAAGCTCTTCGTACGCTGTATATTTCGCTAGTAAGATCAGTACTTGAATATTGTGTAGTGGTTTGGGCACCTTCATATGAAACCCATATTTCACGGGTGGAACATGTACAGCATAAATTTCTAAAACAAGCATGCTACAAACTCACCCTGCAAGGGATTCACCTGGATACTATTAATGCTGCCGTATATCTTAACCTGCCCACCCTTAATCAGCGACGTATATTCTACGATTTAAGCTTCATTTATAAGTTAATGAACAATCTGATCAATTCACCGTACCTGTTGTCTGAAATTAATATCAATGTACCTCCTAGGAACACCAGGAATCCACTCGTTTTTAACCCAAAATTTCATAGAACCTCTTACGGAAATCATACGCCTCTGAATAGAATGATAAATAATTATAATATGTATGCAGCTCATATTGATTATTTTAATATTAATTATAGCTTATTCTGCAAACAAGCTCGGCTTATTTTGTACTAGTGATTTTATTTATTTAATTATTATATGTTCAATTTATATTAGGTAACTTAAATAATGTCAATGTGTTGTATATTTTATATTATATGTGTATGTTCGTATTTGTGAGATTAGTGTGTAATATACTGTATATGTATACTCAGTCATTGTATCCAACATGCATACTTTTTAATGGATTTTTTGTCCGTAAATAAAGTATTATTATTATTATTATTATTATTATTATTTTTTCGTGACAATGGTTTATACTTGTAAAGTTTGTAGAAAAACGAAGTCACCCATAAGTCCCAGGTTGGTATACACCTATTGTCATCTGTCATTGTATTGCAATCGTCACCTCCCCTCATGTCTGTGCGACAAAGAGAACGAACTATGTGAGAAGGATGAGAAGCCTACAGCCTACCGCTGCGTATACATTACGCTTATGGAGCTTGTCTCCTCTATTTGTTAAACTCTTTGATAATAATACTGCAATTGGCGGATCGTATGGTACCGGGTGTAGATTATTATAATTAGAGTCTACATTCGGTACATGATAGTTTATTGCATCGTGTGGCCGGAAAAGATGGAAGCTATTATGTGTCCAACGTTGGATGGCATTCGGCGTATCGTGTAGCACCGGTTTTACTGATAAACAAGTAATATTATGCTAAACCATTCCAAAAACCGATATGTTTGCAAAGGGAAATTAATTAGCTAATGTTATGAAATTTTTTAAAATAAATACTTTCTTCCTCTAACTAACGGTAACTTACTCTCCAAATCTCAATATAATTGATATGCTTACAATAAACGTAACGAATGGATGGACAGACAGATTTCCATATCAATATAAGTATGAAATTTTTTCTCTTCGATTGTATTCTTGCAGTCTTGTGTTTTTCTGTAATTATGTTGAAATTAACGTCAATTATTATCTTTTCTTTTCGAAATGTACAGATTTCGCCCCCATTTTGTATCCCCAAGGTAGAACAGTAAGGAACGGATTCTATGCAGTGTGAAAAGAATCTATTGTTACGTGTAAGAAAAGTGATCACGATCTCTTTTGAATTGTGACCGCTTAAATTCGCCATATATTTTCCATGATTTGTTTTATAAAGTGAATAACTAGTTATATTTTTGGATATAAGATAATAAAGACATATTACTGTTATTATTATTATCATGAATGTATCGCATGGAAGTGGTCTGAAGGTTCCACGATTACGGGGGAGGCAAAGAGGGAGGAAAGTGCCAGACCCTTCCATTCTGCCTATTCTAATAAGACTCTGTCGATGTTTAGCTGCACTGTAAGTGAACTTAACGTGAACATTTCTTTGTAGATCATAGTATATGTGAAAAAGGGGTGTGTGGTTGGGTGGTTTTCAAAGTTGTTGGGTAATCTGAGACTATGAGTTGGAAATATGCACATGTGAATTTTCTTCATGATAACTACGATCATTTCCAATATATTAGAAGTTTGCTGAATGGCGAATTCTGTAAATGAAATAAAATATATTCTACCACGTACCAAGCACGGGATCTAGTACAACGTCAACACCTTTCTCCTTGTCTCCTTCGCCTGAAAAAAAATATTAATTAAGTAATTTGGTTGCTATTAAGTAGTATATATTGGACAAAATATTTGTATTTAAAGATAGAAGAAGCTTTCGCCGATTTTCACTGTTTTTGCGGTATACGTAAAGACTAATAGTTGATACGGTTTTCGCTTATGATACACCTGAAAAATCTACATTGTGTATGTTTAATAAACCGTTGTCAACGGGGCACAAGCGAGTTTACATTATTCTCTATATGACGACAGTTTCAGTATTTCCCTCTAGAAGAAAGCTCAACTCTCCCCCTCTGGACCCTCTGAACTTTAGATATCTATGTTATCGATAATACAATGAAAATCTGGAAAAGTATTATAACACTGCATTCGGCGGATCGTGTGGTACTATGTGTAGACTATTATAATTATAGTCTACACCAGATACATGATAGTTTATTGCATCGTGTGGCCGTTCTTTAAACAAAGATGGAAACTATTATGCGTCCAACATTGCATGGCAATCGACGTATCGTGTAGTACCAGCTTTACTGATAAACAAGTATTTATGCCAACCCATTCCAAAAACCGGTATGTTTGCAAAAGGAAAATACTTAGCAAATATTATAAAATTTGTTAAAAGAAATTTCTTTCTTCCTCCTGCTAATGCTAACTTACTCTCCAAATCTCAATACAATTGGTATGCTTACAAGAAACGTAACGGATGGACGGACAGACGGACATTTAGGTGCTATATTACACTTGCTGGTTATCGTGAGGCTATAAATTACAACAATCTTAAAAAAATATGGAGATAAAATGGAACAATTTTTTATCAATACTATGAGTTAAAGCAAACAACATACTTATATATACAGTGCGTCCACGGATGACGGATAAACTGAAAGATATGCAACCTTCTTATATTTGAATTCACAGCTAATGTAACTTACACATCATTTATTAAGTAACAATAAGAATTGACAGGAAAATTAGTTATTATCTATGTGGATGAAACTTGGTATTAGGACAACACCTGACCATTATTTACAACTTATATTCGCCATGCTGTTGTCACGGTATTTCTAAAGAAATATATAAAGATATATACTAACTAGTTACTTAAAATAATAATGGGCTATCTAATAACTAATAAACAGATTTAATTTATTCACTGCCAGTTTCGATTTCGTTATCACCTTCAATATGTATAGAAGGAGGCGACTTCACTGACGGACTTACATTTAGGCAGGATTTTTGTCCCAAGCATCTGCATAATCCTATGTAAGAAATGCCATTTTTCTACAGATACACCATATCTGAGGTATCTAGCAGGCATAATTTGGTATCATAAGCTTTGATCGAGAATGCCTTGTTTACACCAAGAAGATATCAAAATTGTCAGATTTTTTGTTTTATTGTTTAGGAACTAGTGAGAGAGAGGACCACGAAGCTAATTCTTGAACGAAGTATTTTTGTCATTTGTATAAAGTTGGAAGGTAAAACAGCGAATGTCTGTAAAAGTTGTGTGATTAAATGTTGTACCCAGAACGTCCAGCAGATTGTGAGAAGTCAAGTCGGCAATGTTTCTTCCCAAATTGGTAAATTGACTCGTAGAATTGTATCTTGCAAGAGCATGAAGTGCGGATACATTTTTTAGACGTTACGGCTCTAAACGTAAAAGATAAACTGCAATAAAATGAATGCTGTCTTCTCTGCCTGTTTTCATCCATATTTCAGGAATTAATTGAAGTTTGAAATGGTATAATAGTACAAAATGTTAGTACCCCTACAGTCAATAACACATATATGAATTAACATCCTAGTATCCGCGACTTCATGATTAAATTTCAAGTACGCGTCGATAAGGCCAACGTTGCTTCAACACTCTAAAACATCTGAAAATCCGTCACTGGTAACAAATTCAACTGTTTGATTTTGAGAATATTCGCTGATTTGCTAGGACAGAAAATTTGAACTGATTTCTGTTGTAAATCAAGATGTCATTAATAATGGTGAAAAACCCGCTTTGCACCAAAGTAATTATTAAACATGAAATAATATTTTAGCATAGTTTCCAAACGCATGAGCGTTGGTAGGTTTACCTAAACTTTGTATAAGAGACATTCCGTCGTAAATATAGCATGTCATAGCCACTTGTATGGAAAAAATTAGCAATTGCAGTTGGACTATAAGGCCTACTGTCCTCGGCAAAAATACGATTGGTGTACGCTGGCGTGTCGCAGGCAATGTATAAGCATTGGTATTTGTCCATGAAGCGGCATCGGCGCGTTTTCGTAGAAGCACGTTATCGTCTCGTCTCCTTGCGTACTCATTTGCAGTCGTTTTAAGCGTATGCTGCATAGTTGATATTATGTCTGCATCAGAGTTTGTGCAAGAAGTGGAAAAGCACCCGTGTTTGTTTAATCATAAATTGAATGTGTGGCCCTACAATTTCTACTAGGTTTTGATAGATATTTTTACTCATTCTGTACACCATGTGAAATACACAATCATCTTCAGATAATTCTCTAGCAGCGATCAAAAGGCGACAGTTTCCTTTCAATATATGCGTATAACTAATTTTTTTTTCTTCTTCGTAGATTTCTAATATAGTTATACAAAACATATACATCCTCTTCGTCGCTCCACATTTTGTTAACCAAATATAAACACATAGCTTTCCTTACAATTGTTAGACAGATCTCAAGCGTAAGCGTATCGTCACTTCATGTACGCTACGCTGACGCATCTATGTCACTACGACTCGTGGACAGTGTGCCTAACTTTCCAAAATTGCCCCAAGAACAATTTTGTTTAGCGGTGTTATCAAATCATCTTCAGTTAAAGCAAGTGCTGCCGGAAAAAACATCAGTTCATGTTTGAGTATATCCCGTTAATTAATTAAATTTTCGTCTCATTTCTCTTGCAACAAATAGTTTCGAAGAATTTCTTGACCTTGTATATGAGTTCTTACTTTGTGATTCTTTGAAACTGGCAGATATTTGGTAGCAATTTTGCCAATCTTGCTCTTTTTATAGGTTTATAGAATTCGTTTCTATCGATTATACATACAAATTTTATAAAAGCTTCTTCCCCTAGTTTGCAAGCGTTTAATACAGTTGAATACCTGTGGTATTATTAGTAAAAATACATAATTTATTAGCCTATGGATAAATACTATAGTTGCAGCACTCGAGCAATATATTTACTCTTCATTTAGATTATGTGATCTAAGTAAAGCTTTTGATTGCGTTTCTGACGAAATATTAATCCAGAAACTAGAATCTTATGGTATTAGAGGATTACCTTTGTCCCTATTTAGATCGTATCTTGAAAACAGAAGACAGTGTGTTCTCTTAATAATAAGAGCAATGATATGAAAATCAATAAATATGGAGCTCCGCAAAGTTCCGTATTAGGCCCAACTTTTTTATCGTCTATATTAACGATTTGCCTTCATTCCTTGACGTTATTAAATGTACGTTATTTGCTGATGATCTGACCATACAAAACTCTTCTAAAAATATTAAAGAACTAGAAAATCAAGTAGTAGTAGCTACAGAAAAAGCTGAGCAATGGTTCTCTGCAAATAAATTAAAATTGAACAAAAAAAAACTCAAAGTTTAGTTTTAAGTACTCGACTATTAATAAGGGTAATAGCGCTAAGTTAGTATCATCAGAAGATTGAGTAAACTTATAAATAGTGATGCTCTACTATCAGTATATTTTGGCTTACTTCATTCACACTTAAACTACGGAGTGATACTCTGGGGTAACTTTAGTCATTCTAGTTTTCATACTTCAAAAAATAATTGTTAGAATTCTTGCTGACGTTCCTTACCTTGAGCGCTGTAAGCCATTGTTCATTAATTAAAAATTATGTCACTGCCAAACCTGTACATTTACAATAGCTTACTAGAAATACATAGTAAAAAAAGTCAACTGCAGACATACTCCGATGTGCATTCTCATAATACTAGGTCCTTCGCGTCAATTTATACAATAAATTACCTAGTGACTGAAAATTATTAAAAAACATGAATTTTAAAATTAAAATTAAGTCTTTTTTATTAAGAAACTGTTTCTATTTCGTGGATGAATATCTTCATGCGAATGTGATTTTTTTAAACTATCGATATGCATTGATCATGCTGTGCTGAGCTGTGCACATTCGTATGTACATGACCTCTGGTTGTATTGTTTTATTATGGATGTATCATGTAATTTGTTTTATTCTATCTGTATATATTTCTGTTATATTTTCTATATTTATACTTTTATATCTTTATATTAGGAACCTGTATTAAGCTGTGACTTGCCACGAATGTATTAAATATGTGTAGTGGTCAAATAAAGATCTATCTATCTATCTATATGTGTTAAATACCAATACAGCTCAGACACTTGTAATACGAAAGAATTTATTTGTAACTGAAAAAATCTCCAACACTTTAAGCTTATACTTATTTTACATTCTCTATGGGCCCTAATATGTGTATATAAGAATAATAAATTACCTATTTCTCTAAGCAGAATATAGACATAGGAGCGCGCGGGATGTGGAGCGCAAGGGAGGGAGATCGAGGATCGATTACCGCGAAGTAAATAGATCTGTGTACCGTTTTACGTTTATTAACTTATCAACGTTATCTCGCGTCCAAAAATTCTAGAAGTTATACCATTGTAAGAGGGAAACTACATTCTACAAAATGTAAGAGTTGTATTTCTTTATTTAAGGTCTAGTTTTCGAAATGTCGGCTGTCAAACGCTAAAATACCAAGAAAAATAACGATTTGTTAAGGTTTTCTAAGCGAGATACGGCCGTTCAAAGTTTTAAAACTCCATAAGCGTGAATGCTTTTTTTATTACTAAAAATTTTTTTAGCGCAACGACCACAGACTGTTTAATAATTTTTGTGCCAAAATAGATACTATACTTGTAACAATCGTTCAGTGTTAATATCTTGAAAATTTTGAATAACGCCCCCTCTCCCAGGGCAATTTTTGGCCAACATTACACATACACATAATTAATTAGAAACTGTTAAGTAAAACCAGTCGCCGCTTTTACTTTTGAAACGCCCCAGACTTCAATTTTAAGAGGAATTTTGTAGCGCGAGCTCTCTACTAAAATACATTATTAAGTAATTTGGCTGAAAATATTTAATAATTTTTTTAAAAATTATTAATACATTTAAAATATCATAAAAATGCAAAAAAGTAGTATTTAGATTCTGCTAAAATAATTTTTTATTGTTTAAAAATGGCCATTGATTTGAATCGAAAGCAAGTAGTAAAAAAAAAATAATAAAACAAGCATTTTTCATTTTACAATTAATATTCAAATTATTGCAAAAAACTCATATGAGGGATATTTCTTCCATACTACGGGGAGTTGTTACATATTTTAGGGGTTCGGAACCGCGTTTTTCGGAATCAGCGATCCAGGAAATCCATAATATAGTAACTTTAAAAATATTTAGGATACATTTTTGTCGTCATAAAATAAAAATCTTTGAATGTTTTAAATATTTTTCATACTTGTTACAGATTTACCAACCTAACAAAATCAATTATCAAAAATATCGGGTGCTTACGTGAAACATTGATGTTTCCTAAGTATTAAAAAAAATGTATATTTAAATATCTTAAAAATTGAGCAGGAGAATGACATTTGTCCATTTTTATGTTATTATCCCGCTGTGCGTAGTTTAGGTTATGTATCACACTTTTACTTTGGAATTGTATTTGAAATTGACTTTTTTAATAAAACTATTATGAAATAGCTGAGAGTTGCAATAGGTGGTTACTAACTTGGAATAATGAAAATATAAAATATTGCCTGAACACTTAATCCCAGCCGGCATTGTTTATAATTGTATTGTGTTGTATTCCAATGTTTATCAATTAAGTATTCGCAAGCGGTCATGCCCGACTCCAGCTTTAACTCGTTATTATTATTATCGCGCGAGCAGATTCGTGGAATCCGCAGCACTCAGGCCCGTCGGCCCATTGTGCATTCGCATAGGATATGAGTGGTGGTTTCATCCTCCACTCCACACATCTTACAAATAGGGCTGTTTTTCAACCCAATTGTGTGAAGATGTTTGTTCAGAGGACAGTGTCCTGTTAACAAGCCTACTATCCGTCTCATTTTTTCTGTATCGAGCCCAAGCAGCCACTTAATGGTTGAGTCAGTCGAGGGCCCCTTTATATGGAGCCTCGACTGCCTCATTCCAGGGGCCTGAGTCCAATAGTTGCTGAACCTTGCAGTGGCCCAGTCTCGTAACTCTGATTGAATCAGACTTCTTGGCAAACCGAAGGCTGACTCAGGGCCAGGGAATGGAGTTATTGCTCCTGCTCCCGCCAATCGGTCTGCTTCTTCGTTGCCCTCCACACCTCTGTGACCGGGCACCCATATGAGTTTGACAGAGTTGTGTGTGTTCGCACAGTTCTGCCAAAATATTCCGATAGTTTAAAACTAGTCTTGAGGTCACTTTGTTTGACACAAGAGCCCTCAAGGCTGCTTGGCTGTCGCTACATATATAAATATGTTTGTTGGCGATACCTCTCCTGAGATTCTCGCTTGCACACACCAACATGGCATATACTTCTGCTTGGAATAAACTAGGATACCTTCCAAGTGGCACCGATATACGAGCCCTTGGTTTGCAGCCGTGTATGCCAGCACCAGTTCCCTCCTGAGTCTTAGATCCGTCTGTGTACCACTCGAGACCTTTGGGAGTCAGAAGACGGTTTTTATCGCGCTCACAGTCCTCTAGACTGGGAAACACCGCTGAGTATGGAATAGTGAAATTATAGACAGGGAGACACCGGTCATCCTCCGCTTGGGTGATGACCCGGTCCCTTACCGCCAGATCCAGGGCCTTTGTGTGCCCCCATCCACGGCCAGTCCCATTCCACATTCCATTTTTGAACAGTCCATTTGCTGCTTTTTTAGCTTCCACCTCGATATGCAAGGGAGTGAGTCCAAGAATGGCCTCCTTTGCTATCGTTGGAGTGGTTCTGATAGCTCCTGTAATTCCAAGGCAAGCTAGCCTTTGAACTTGACATAGGCGAGCCCTAATTGTGGAGCGCTCCTGGCAGCGCCACCACACTAGTGCCGCATATGTTATTAGGGGTTTCACCATGGTGGTGTATAACTCGTTATAACTATAACAATTAAATTTGTATAGAAAACTAATTTAAGAAATTTTCACATACTTAACATCACCAGAAATTATTACTCGAATTACTACGTACATTCCTTACTACCTAAAGTTAATCATGAATTTTACCATGTTTATCATCTCCGCCATATCCATGCTCTCCGTCATCTCCGTCATCTACGGCTGAAATTAGTAAATAAAATGTAGCATTAAAAATGTATTGTAGTGTATTATATTGCATGAAAAACTATGTATGGAACAAATCTATTTTAAGCATAATTATAAACTTTTAAGAAAAATCCTGAATTAGGTAAGTCGAATTTCAATTTAAATTGCCATGTTTTTAGCATGAAAATTCTACCTCCTGCTTTCATCTCTCTGAATTTTGGCTAACCCCCGAAAATTTTAAACAGGGAAGGGGGTCGTGCTGCACATCTTTCAAAAGGAATTCTGTCTCTCTATTCAGCAGAAGTTTCTTAAATAGGATGCATTAACTACTAAGAGAATAATTTAGAAAATTTAAAACTTTGTTAATGTCTTGTAAATTTAGTTGAGGTGTTTTTTGCTAAATCATTGGTTTTGAAGAAAAGTTGAAACTGACTTATTGTTGTTTTCAAAGTGTTTAATGTCATGGAATATTTTTGTTTCCGATTGGTGTCACTTTATTCTAAATTACTCACATGCATCAGTATAATTAATAAAACTTCTTTATTTATTCACATTTTTTTATGGCTCATTTATTCGAAAGTCGAGAATAGATGTTGTAGTTATGATTGGATGCGGTAACGAAATAACTCAAAAGGAGGTGTTAAAATGTTTAATACTCTGTGTGCTCTGGTCACCACGTATAACAGTCTACAATCAGTAAACTAGAAAACAAGTTTCTTGAAATGGGGCATGCACAAAATATTCAAGAAACTGATAGAACTTCTCGATTTGATGAGAAAAGACATTTAGATGCACTTCTTGAGATTGAGGAAAATCCGTATGAAGCAACTAGATAACTTGCTGCCGACATGTAAGTAAATCATCGATGTTGCGAGTCTTAAAACCGAACTTGACGCCCTCACACATCAAGTTAAGCGGGAGCTTGAAAATCATGGGTTTAATGCTTATCAAAAATATCTCGCGAATATAGAATCGGGAGATCCTTCAATGTGGAAAGCTTCAAAAAGACTACTAAGACAGCCTACAACTTTATCGCCATTTCGCAGAGAAATGTCGTGTTCGCCTCACACCTAGAATATACATTTCACTTGAAAGACATGATAATGAATTTACAAGAACAACAATAGAATTTGTAGAAAACTCCCTACCCATAAACCTCAACCAAAATAATATAAAATTTACCAACCCCAGAGAAATACAAAACTATTTAAACTCGCTGCTTTAAAGAAATCTCCTGGATATGAGCTCATTCTAAATGTTGTTTTAAAAAATCTTACAATGAAATCTCTGGCATTTCTTACTGCTTTATTTAATCGCTACCTGGCAATAGGATATTTCTCTAATGAATGGAAACATGCAGAAATAATTTTTTTAATAAACCTGGCAAAGACAAAACTAAACCTGATAATTACAGACCAATTAGCCTGTTGACAACTCTTTCTAAACTCTCCGAACGAATAATACAGTCTAGACTAAGTGACTTTTTAAGAGAACAACATTTTACCCTACTGCCAATTTGGACTCCATCCGAACCATTCAATAACACATCAAATTTTACACATCTACAAAATTATTACCCCTGGATTCGAAAATAGAAATCATACAACGGTGGCATTCTTGGACGTGGCCCAAGTATTTGATAAAGTGATTTGATAAAGTATGGTTAAAATGACTCTTTTATTTAAGTTGATCAGTATAAATTCACCAGCATATCTCACCAATATACTTGCTTCATTTGTAACATACAGAACATTTTGTGTTAGAATAAATAAATGCTTATCGAATAAAAAACAAATCAAGGTAGAAATACCTCAGAGATCAATTTTAGGCCCTAAACTCTTTAATGTATTCGTTCATGACATGCCTGTACCACCGACATCCACAATAGCCATGTATGTAGATGACACCGCAATAATAACCCAAGATGATGACATTCATATCGTTGCAAACAAGCCTCAAAATGCACTTAATGTTTTACAGGACTTGTTTACGAAATGGCCACTAAAGTTAAATCCGACAAAATGTGAACCAAAAATATTTACCCTGGGAAGACCACAAGACCACAATAATATTATTATCAATGACGAGCAAATAATATGGAATCCTGCAGACAGTGCAATTAAATATCTAGGAGTTTATTTAGTTAAACCATTAACATGGAGTTACTGCATCAATAATAAACTTAATGATGGGTATGGTCAGCTATCAATGCTGTATCCCATTATAAGTAAAAAAATCTAAACTCAGAGTTAAGTGAGCGACATTAATATATAAATCGACCCTAAGACCATTAGTAACTGACGGCTGTGTGATATGGGGAACTGCTATCAAAACTGATATTAAAAAGGTGCAAACATTTCGAAATTAAGAATTACCATAAATGCACATTTGTTTATAAGAAACAGTCAGATTCACCGGGAACTTATAGTGCCATAAATTGAAGACTTCATAAAGTCATGTGCAAAGACGTTCTTCAAAACTTTAAAAAACTGTACCTGTGCCAGACATTTAAACTTTAGTGAAAAGAGTCATAATAATAGATTGACAAAACGATTACCACAAGATATCTTACTTTTCAGTAGTGATTCCGAATGACATTAATATTAATGTTCTACTATTGTTAGGTTATACCAAATATTTGTTTTCTTTCCTTTTAATGTAATGTCTTACTACACATTACCATGTATAAGATTAATTTGTTAATCTGGTATTTTAAATAAAATAAAAAAAGAGACTTTTAGAGAAAAATCACCACTCTTATAAAGTTAAGTTGGTTGAGGAGTTGAATGCAGATGATCCTGACCGAAGGCATGAATTCTGTGAATTAATCTTGAACAGCATTCTGCTAGCAGATTCACAGTTTATAAACATAATTGGTTTTCTCTGAGGAAGTCACATTTCAATTAAATAGTACTGTAAACCCCCAGATCTGTCGATATTGGAGCAGATAAAATACTTACTGGAAGATGGAGGCACACACACAATTTCCTCAAAAAGCGAACGTTTGGGCTGGTATTGTTAATAAATAAAATTATTTGCCATTATTTTATTGAAGGCACACTCAACTGCTATTTTAACTCTACCTGATTATCTCTAATTGTGCAATTTGGCTATATTTGGGATACCACCTTTGCAAATTAATATTAAAACAGGATTTCATAGGATCTTTGATTTTTATTAAAATACCGCTGCCTACCACTACTTCCACGTCCAGATTTTTCATCCAAGTCACATTAAAGAAAACATCTTGACAATGTTTGGACTCTAGTATGTGGAAATTATTGATCATAGAATTTTAATAATATTTGAGGCGTTGATTTTTACCATATACGTTAATAATAACGTCCTACTTATTTTCCCCTAGTCACAACTTACCACCTCCCATCCTTCAACGGAATCATCTCAATCAGATATTACAATGCATACAAATACTAACTTTAAAGTAAATATCTCAACTTTATGTTATTAAACCCTTTAATAATGGAGTGGAGGTGGTGGGAGGGTTGAAAAATATTATAAAGAAATCTTAAGCCTTGGTTTCTAGTATATACACCAAATCTGAAGTTTCTGTACTCTTACCAGCTTGCTTTACATATTTTCCCTTATCTACCCCTATTTAACCCCCTACCCTTCAACGGAATAATCCCAAAATATAATCTAGTTCCGGAGGTCATTATAATGTATATCTATACCAGATATCATGTGAAAGTGAAAAGATATTTTAATGTGTTGTAGATTTATTTCATAGTAAATAGAGTTTTATAAAATGTTTTGTCTTAGTTCTAAATTTTGTACACTTGCTTTGACTTGTCTATAAATGTATCATTTCGAATGATCAATAAACATTATTATTATTATTATTATTATTATTATTATATTTGAATTTTATTTGATCAACCCTTTTAAAAATGGAGTGGGGGGTTAAAAAATATTACAAAAAAAATCTGAGGCCTTGGATTCTAGTACATACACCCAGCTTCAAGTTTCTGTATTCTTACCAGCATGCTTTACTTATCTTCCCCTATTTACCCCCATTTAACTCCCAACCCTTCAACGGAATAATCCCAAAATATAATTTAATTCCAGATGTATTATAATGTATACGTATACCAAATTTCAACTGAATATCTCAGTTTTATTTAATCAACTCCAATGTAGTGTAGGGTGGTGGGGGATGGAAAATAATATAAAATAATTGGAGGCCTTGGCTTCTAGCGCATATGCCAAATTTCAAGTTTCTGCACTCTTACCATCTTGCTTTACTTATTTCCTCCCATTTCCCTCTATTTACCCCCCAACCCTTCACCGGTATGTTAAAAAAAAAATACAGTTCCAGATCTCTTTATAATATATACGTGTACAAAATTTCAAGTCGATGTCTGAAACCGTTCCGTGCGGAAAACGTGCGGACATAAAAAGATACAGACAGACCGACAGACAGAAAAAAAATATTCAAATTTAAAATCTCGACGTTTCATGACATTCTAAACCTACTTTAAAAAAAAGAAAATTTTACGATTACTATACTTCCAATCCACTGGACTGGTTGTGCAAGTAATTATCGCGAAAGACCCTCCAACTTTTAGGATTGCCGGACCTCGATTTTCGTAATGAGTGATTCAAAAAATGTATAGACAAAGTAGTTTCAAACCGGTGTTCTTTCCTGCCTTTCCCTGACCCCGTGCGTTTTGAATGGACTAATAAATGGGAGTCTTCTTGCTCATGTCGAGGTTTGTGTATATTGTGAACAATATTATTATTAGACTACGAGGCATACATTTTTTTCTGTCAATATGAGGTAGAAGATTCATTTTAATAACAAGATTTTATAATTCTGAGAATATATCTAGATTAGTGAATAGAAATCTCTTTCCTTTTTTACAACCAAAATAACTTTGATAAAATAGGTCTTTTCGCTATAATTTGTTTTTTTATAAGATAAGAAAATATGTTTTAAATGATTGTTTTAGATAATAAAATTGCCTATCGTCGATTCCTTCAAATCCAATGTTAAAACAATTAAATCTATCCCCAAAACCTGATCATTTAAATCCAAAATTCTTTTCTACAAAATATGTGACTGAGCTGAAAAAACAGTAAAGAAGGTGGCTTTGACCGATTTTAAAAATATTAATCCAATATAGCCTCAAATTTGCAGGGCAAGGGAAACAATTAGAAGGTCAACGTACCTTTGCAAACAAGTTCATTTACGTAATATTTCTAGTGCAGCAGTATTTTCAGAAACCTGCACTCGAATACAACAAAATTAAAATGTATAAAAAAATAGACTTACCAAATACTGATGCCAGCAATGCACATGCAAACACAAATATAAGAACCTAAAATAGTAAATAATTAGTTATCACAGATACGCTAAAAAGAAATAACTTAATTACTTTCTTCATTTTGAAAATAATTCACAATTTAGTTGTTATCCTAACAAACTATAGAGATACACCACAAGTGATTTTGAGCATGTACTTTTATTTATATATTCGATTTTCAAAAGTAATAATCTCGTTAGGCACGTTTTATGCATTTGTCATGATATGCTCACAATTCATTTTGTTAGGAAACTTTAGTCATACCTTGTTTAATCTGTTTGTAGTAATATTTACATTAATTTAAAAGGGCAATTAATAGTGCGAAATATATCCAGTTAGCTTTGGATCATAAAGTGTCCTAATATAATGTAGCATACCTAACATTCTTAATACGACTGTAACCCATTACATTACATCAAGGCAATATGGAAAATTTGATAATTCTCAAATGTGCACGACGAACTACATTGTAAATATTTAGATAGTTTTTCAATAACTGCACATATGTTTTAAGAAAAACATCGTTAGTGTTTTTAAGTTAGCAGTGATGAGCCAGTGTAAATAATTTTTGGATGAAAAGAAATTAATAACAGCATGAGCATTGTTGGAAAGGAAAGGAAATATAGCGCAACCAATGGGAAAAATATATTAAAGTCGATCCGAGTTACGAGGGTGACATGGGGTGAACTTTCTATCGAAAAAAGTTAAATGTGAAAGTTGTAGGTAGTGAAAAAGTCTATAACTGTATGAACTATGTTGTATGAACCATTCTTTCACATAACCTAAAATTTTCCGAAAAAATTTGAAAAAACCAGTTTTTTCGTTTTTCATTTTATCTCCTACAAAAAAAAAAAATTTTCACGAAATTTGGTGAAAACTTACTTTTATATGTCCTAGACACGCTGTAATTTTTTTTAATCGAAATATTTATTATTACATTTTATTGTGATTTTAAACCAAAAAAGGGACTTCATTTTCACCCGAAAATACCCATGTGCTGGAAACAGTTTAATAAAAAAAACAGTAGTCTCTATTTTCGTTAAAACGTTTACTTTTAGATGGTGTAAAAAAATAAACATCACTATGGGAAAATTTGCCAGGAAATGCGAAAAGCTGAAGAAACTAGATTTTAAAAAGTTATTTTTCAATCATTGTTTAAAATTTTTCATTATTTATTAAAATTCACAGTTGAAATCCTTGAAAGCTGTAAGATATAATGTTACATTAATAAATGAAGTAATTAGAAATCGTTTAAGTATGGGGTTTGCAAAATTCATGCGAAAATAGTTAATTTTCCAATTATTAAATATTAGGTTTGAAATGGTTTCAGCCAGAAAAAAGTGAATACTACCATATTTTTTAATATAAAAAAGTTGATTAATTAGATTCAAGTGACATTTATGGAATTTTTTGAAAAGGCTACATTAATAATTTCAGTTTTAATACAGTAAATTAACCCTGATTAATTCATTTGTTTGAGTATGCAACCCACGATCTAGAATTCGATAGTAAATAGTTGCCTATCTTGATGTGGGTAGTAAGCATGTTTTCTTTAAGCATAATTTTGAGTTAGAAGTGTTAGTCATATATTCTTGTAGTTGAGATATTACATAATTGTGTAATTCAGTCTTTTAAATGCAAAGCCCATTGTTGGCGCATTTTTATTGGCTAGACAAAGAGTTCTCTAGATGCTCCAAGTTGGCAAAACTGAGAACTGGAGAAGGAGATTCCCGTCTGGGGGTTCGTTTTTCGACAGCGACTAGATAGCTGAATGGCGGCGGTCCCGGTTTTGTGTTGAAGAATTTGCGTTTTACATCGCTTACACTGAAAAGGGATTTGATTTGATGTACCCAGTGTTTCTTTACCGTCCTGCCAGAAGCATTTTGTAAATTCCAGGAAGGAATTCTGTTGCTTGTCGTAATCTGATCGCCATGTGTCTCGTGAGGTTATGTAATACTCTCTATATGAGGTGAGCCCTTATTTTACTTAGTTGGGGTTTTGTTTAGTTCTTATTTATTGTAATTATTACATAGTGTTTGGAGGGACTCGCCCTTTGAAAATAAGTTATGTTTGGAGGGGCATATATACTTTGAACAGGTTTAAGTTCTGAATGAATGGTGCTGCCATTTATGGTTGTGTAAGGGGGCCCAGTATTTTGAGGAGTGATAGGAGGAAGTCTATTACCCAGATATTTGGTTCTATGTGGGTCCTGTTGACATCTAGAGAAGTTTTGGTTGGACAGTTGTTCGCAGCAGTCTCCAAGAGATTTGGGCAGAATTTTGGGAGTGACACTGAGTCGTAGTCGTAAGCAACGTCGAGAACATCTTAAAAAGTGGTAACAGGTCACGCTGCAGTCGTCGCAGAAAACGCCAAGGCCCTAATCAGGTTTTATTGTTTCATTTTAGTTACACAGTTTTAAAGAAATTTTTATAGTTTCATTCAGTGATTTTTGTTGAAATATCAGAGTAAATTACATAACGATTTTGCAACTACATACCCAACATGATGAAATATCTTAGATTTTTTTGTAAGTAACGCATGGTACCACGTGATACTAATTTGCCTTCTACTATGTCACATATGAAGTATTTTTAATAGAACATAATTATTTTAGACCCTTTTGTAACATTCTAGTGCACACAGCGAGCATTGCAAAAATTGGCTCACAGAATCTTGTTTGTTATGTAATATTTTATTGATGAGCTGTAATTTTAATCCATTGTGAACCTTTAACTCGCTGTTGTAAATCTGAAACCCATTGTTGATATCATTTAAGCCGTAGCTGCATTTCTATAAAAAGAGATCAAATCACTGAAATAACTTTAGAAGGGGTCATTTACATATTTTGCATTTCTTTTGCATATATGGATTAAGTTTAGGGGATAATTGTGAAACTACTTGTTTTTATTGTTGTATATCTCACGTGTGTTGTAATAAATGTCTAATGTCTACATGTTCTTATTAATTGCACTTATACTCCTGATATTTGCTTAAATTTTGAGATTTGATAGAGTGAAGTAAGAGTTTTGATATCACAGATATATTTTGAGAATTCCATCGCATGGTTGCTAGTAACTTAATTTTGTTCCTGGCTGGCAAAATTATTTAAATCACATTACGTAACATACAGCCGGTGGCTCCCTTTGAGTGTCCACACAATCCTAACCCACGGCCTTGTGCTCTTCAACAAAAAATCAGCTGCCGTTCGCACCGATGTAACACGTTTTAATATTTAGGTATTAAAATAGGTTACAAGAAATGTATTTAAACAGTATTTACATTTAAATTTACGTAAAAATTTATACCTAAGATTGTAAACTATACAAATTAAATATTCATGCAAATTAGTGCTATCATTTTTATAATATTTTTATTTACATTTATCACAGAAATACAATCAATTGTCTATTAGTCTTTGCCTCTTTGATGGCAGTTCCTTAATACCGCCATAGTCTTCAAATCCACTGTTTTGCCTAATATTTATCAGTTCATCGTCTTATGATTTCTTCTGAATCACTTACTTCCTCGTAGATTTCTTTTTCAACATTAGAGCATTTTTCAGATCCTTGGCAGTTTGAACACAAATTTTTGTATTTCAAACCGTGTTCTCGACAGCCGCATTTTTGATTGTTAAACCCACTTTCACACTGTTTTCTTTACAAAAACTGTTTTCAGCACATGGGTTTTTTGGGTGGTCTCTTTTTTGGTTAAAAATCCCAATAAAATGTAAAAATAAACATTCTAATTCAAAAAAATTACAGAGTGTTTGGGACATAAAAAGGCAAGTTTCTGAATTTTTTTTTTTTTTGTGGGAGATAAAAGCCAAAAACGAAGAAACCGGTTTTTTCGATTTGTCTCGGAAAGTTTTAGGTTATGTGAAAAAATTGTTCATATAAAAGTTATGGACCCTTTCATTACCTACAACTTTTGCATTTAATTTTTTTCGATAGGATGTCTAGTTTCACTGGAAATCGTGAAAAACCATTTTTCACCCCTAAGAGTTTCCCCATTTCACCCTCGTAACTCGGATCAACTTTAAATCATTTTTTCCGTTGGTTGCGCTATATTTCCCTCCTTTTCCAGCAGTCCTCATGCGGCTATTAATTTTTATGATGTTTTGCCTTTTTTAAAAGTATCTGCATTGGCCTATGAAGGATTTACTACAATATAACGGCTAGACAATAAGCTCAAAATAAACTCTTGTTGTAGATCTACTATAATACATACGTGTACCAAATTCCATGTCAACCGAGCCATAACAGAACAGGTCAGTGTACATGTAGTCACAGATTATATTTTGTATATTATATAATCTGTCGCAGTTGTCTTGTCTATCACAAGTCTCATTGATGCACTTTATATGCTGGGAGTAGTTTGAAAGAAATATGGCATTGTAATAGGAACAGATTGGAATTGTTACACACAAATACTAGTTTGGGCCATCTCTAAACTGTATAAAATATGACAGAATAGACGTTCGACCAAAAATGCACAATAGCCTTTGACAAGTCAGTAGTAAAAAATGGGTAAGTATAAACAGTATAAACATGTATAAAGATTAAAAAGAAAAACTATAAATAGACGAGATTATTATGCACATGACAAAATAAAACAACAAACTAAGAACCTAGTTTAAAAGAAAAATTGCAAAAATGCAGACTATTTACGCTAGTGATTACCTAAATCAATACGTAAATACACAACAATCGTATATGCGCTCTGAACATGATAGTTGAAGCAATAAGTAACGTTGATTCGAAAGATGAATATTATTTGTGAACAAGGCGTATTACTTTACTTTATTCATTTGATGGTAAATAAAAGAGTATGTCTGTACAGTACACACGCTTCCAGTTTTCAGTTTATAAACTAATAAAAGTAAATCTAAACAACTCACTTAAAGATTCGCAAGAAGGTAAGCGGCATCGTGGGACCAAAATTATCGCTAACTAGTATCTAAGTAAAGTTCTTTAATTTTCAACATCACCCTTCTCTCGTGACATTTAGTATGATCTGGTGAGAATTTTATGCGTTAATTTCACAAGGGGACTTTGTTAGATATTCCGTCAATTAATGAGGCCCTTTTTCTCAAGTGTGATGCTTAACAGTTGAAGAACTCCCCTTTACATTCGAGGGTGAGTTACTGTGATAAAGCAGTTAAAGCGCAGTTACGTATCATCTCTTATATTTCCTGTTGCATTTATCATTGGGAAGTGTTTCACTTCAAAACTGTATTTTTATTTAGAAATATCATTGAAACTAAACTATTATCTGCTCTATTGGACAGTAGGTCAAAAATTTGATTCATCTGTCAAAACATTGAAAAACTGTACGTTAGTTTTCAACTAGAAAAATTAAAATTAAATTTACAAATACAACGTTTCTTAGGAATTGATGAAATAAGTACTTCATTCTACAAATTTTAACTTTAAAAGTAAATCTCCACATAGAGTAAATAAATATGAATATAAAATTATTTCCATCACTTAGTCATCTTCATATTCATTTCCATATGATAATACGTCAAGTTCTCAAGTTTTGACTCAATAATTGTAAAGGTGTAATTTCACTGTGACAGGATGTGGCTTAATAAGAAAAATAAATAATAATGCTTCTTATTTACAACAAAATCAAAGTTTTACAATAGGTACTACTTATTAACGAAAATGTATAGATACATAAATAAATGAATAAACAATTCGGTGCTTGCACAAATTTTAAAATTTCTGCGTAATTATGACGATGTTAGTCAACATGGGTTGTGTGTTATAAATACACGTTATTTTTCAAAACCTTAACGTTTTATAATGGAAAGTGAGTGGTGTTTTGTACCAGGATGCAATAATTAATCAAAAAACGCACCTGAAAAGGTTTTGGTGACAGTACCATAACAAAAAGAACGCAAAATAAAGTGACTTAAAGCCGTTAGACGCGAACCACCAAAAACAGCATCAGTATTTTTCTGCTGTGAGGATCATTTCAAAGTTGAGGAAGTAAAGTAAGTTTTAAACTTCATTATCATGCATGAGTATTAGTCTAAAATAATGAATAACTAGCTACCCAACCCTATTTACATTACAAGTTTATGAGCAACATTTATAGATTATGTTATTATCAACCTTGTATGTGTATTATAATGAGCAGCTATATACAATAATCATAATATAGGAATCAATAGACAACTTTAAAGTAATAATAAATACAAAAAGAATAAAGAAGTTTGCAACTTTAGAGCAACTTTAGAGCCCACACTTCTGCTATGTTGAAACGTCCATCTTTCTTCATAAATTCCATGATCATGAACACATCCACTGCCGGTAAAATTCCTGAAGTAGCTCTTACGAATCCTGTAAAAAAAGTATTTAAAATGCTATGTTTATATTAATTGAAATACTTTAGCTGTGGAAAATAAAACGTCACATGAGTATTGTATGTCTTTATCCAATACTATTTTCAAAAATTGTTTTTGCAGAACTTCAAGGGATGTGAGGCGAGTGTTAACGTATTCTTTATAGGATTTTGCAAACAGCGGAAAAAATTATCTATGGGAACTAAAAGAAAAAGCATGTGTAAAAATATTAATGAAACATTCATAGAGTATATAGGCTCCAATACTAGTTAGCTAATAGATGGGTAAAGATCTGTTGTTTTTTATCAGTCAATGTCAATTTTCTTATACTTGTTCATGGATATTGCCTTGGTTTTGCATGAAATACCGTTATGAGAGGCTTTGTGCGTTTCTGATGAGCTCTGAATAAGGGCGAACAACGTTTCAAAGGCTAAGCATTTCCAAAAAATTGAATGAGAGATTTCATGAAATTGTAATCCATTAGAACGAAAATTTTTTTAGACAAGATAGGTAAATAAATTCATTTTAGGCCTTTGTTCTCATCTTTAACTGAATCTTCATGCTGTAGGGGGTTATGTAGATACTAGTCTAATCTGCTTAGCCGTAGGGGACTATGTTGGATGCTAGTGTTATAATGAGAATGTCAAATTAGAAATTGGACAAATTTATTTTAGGATTTTAATTTGCTAGCATAACAAGAATTAAGGTTATCGAAAGAATGCAAAGATTTCATTAATGTTTTTAGATACAGTTTTTCCTTTAGTTCCCATGGGTAGTTTCTTTCCGTTGTTTGCAAAATCCTATAAAGACTATGTTTCATTACTGTATAGTATTGGTTACTCTTTAATAGATTGCATACCTACTACCACATAAACTAATTATTTCAAATTTTGCACTGTTTTCTGAGATTGTCGACTTTACTTTGCTCAAAATACATTTCCAGTATTCAAAAGAAACAGATACGTAATAAGACTTTTCAAAATAATAATTTCTAGTCAAAATAGGAGCAAAATCAGCTTGTCACTTTGTTTTGAGTTTTGAAAATGTCAGTATCATTAACAAAACATAAACAGGTTAAAGTATAAGTGACCTAAAACAGGACCTTGCGGCACTCCATAATCCACCACTTATAGTTCCCTCAATACATTGCCCACTTTAACATATTGATGCCTGGTTGAATGATAGTTTTTAAAAATTTTCTCTATTGTAGATATCAACCAGTGATTTTATGACCAATTCATGACTAATCGTGTCAAGAGCTTTAGATAGGTTTATAAGCATACACAAGCAAGAACTTGCTGTCTTTTAGAGCAGAATGAGAGTCTGATATTAACACTTAAAAATTCAGTTCTTTCTTTGACTTAGGAAGGGTGAAAAACATTTCAAACAAAATTGAGCCGCTTTAAAAAAACTGCTCACTAAAAATTATGGAACAAAATTTTATCATCGCCTTAATATATTGAGGTCGGTGTAAAACTGATCAAATAGCAAAATCATTTTAACTTACCAACATGTTTGATTTCTCCGAAACATTTTAAGTTCCCTCGTAAACCGTAGGGAACTAAATTTTTCTTAAAAGATACTCCTAAAGAAAGACATTGCTTACTCTATCTAATGCAACCTAGCATTTTGTTTGGTTGGACTGTATTCTCTGCTTGTAAAATAATACTACTTGTTATTGTAACTTGATATATTAACTTGGTACTTTTAACATTGAAAAATAAAACATTAATGTGTACACTGTAGCGTCTGAATATCTACTCGTCTACTGTCTTTCTGCGGCGTAGCTGCGCGCACCACACCACGATACATGGTTGCCGGCTTGTGTTCGAAATAATTAAATCGGGGAAAGTCAATAGGGCCGGAACACATTTATATTAATTAATCCAATCATGAAAGTAGCCCTCTTACTGCATTTATTGATCGATGTAAATAAAGATCAAGCCACTCATGTTGGTTAAAATCTGGTAAAGGTATTAAATCATTAGTAAAAATATAAGGAAATGTTCTAACTGAACACATTTTTTTTACAATTTTAATTTGCTATTTCACTAATAATCTTTCCAAACACAACATAGGCACGTAATTATATTTTGGCGCTGATTTTTTGTAATTTGATTTTCTCTATAGTTCATCGTTATATAATTAGCTATTTAATACATTAATATTCATGACTGCATCCTGAAACTTAATTAGTTTAAATTTGTTTTCTCAGAATCATAATTACAATTCCGTGGTTGGCTGAGTCTCTGATATAAATTTTTCTTTTTACGGTTAATTTTATTCGTTGCGGTTCTTGTTAAACTTAGGTTGTAAAATTATATATAAGTTTTTAATAACCGGTTATTATAATTTTCCTGTTATGGAGCTATGTTTTGATGTATTTCACAATTTTAATATGTGTAATATCAAAGATGTTGTTATTAAGATGTAATGAAATGAAACTAAACTCGTGAGATTACTCTTACGTTATTAAACATACTGTAATTTGAAAATACAAATTTCAAGCAAACAAAATGAAAACTTGCTTTAACTAAACAATGATAAATCCTGGCTTAAAGTACAAATAATAATAGTCTTTAATGTTAAGCAAATATAATCAGACCCCGGCTCCGAGGTAGTTATAACCTTAAAGCCAGAATCGGCTTTGCACAATATGAATTATGTTATGTCTTTTAATTTGTAACATTTCATGTATTGTCCATCGCTGATAATTTGATTCCTTCTGTAAAATTTTTGTATTGTCAAAGTTAAAGCAATGATTATGGTCTAAAGCGTGTTTGGCAAGAGCTGTCAAATTTTGATTTAGTGTTCTTATATTATGTTTGTGTGTATATATTCGTTTATGCAGGTATTGTTTTGTTTGGCCAATATATGTACTGTTACAATTATTACAGTCTATTTTATAAATTGCGTTAGTTTCGTCCAATGGTTGCAAGAATTGTGAAATCTGTGAATTTTTTGGTTTCGGCTAGACAATTAAACTAACGCTGCAGGTACTTATAATGTGCGGCTGAAGTCTGGTGTTTTCTATCCACCAGTTTCAGTAAACATCTTTTACATCTACCTGCTCAACTATACCAAATAAATAATTTCTCCAAATTTCTAACTACTAATTATTTAGTTATTATTTTATAAGTTTTATACATACTTTTTCTTTCTTACCGCAAAACTTGTTTGTTTCCCATAAATAATAATAATAATAATAATAATAATACATTTATTTACCAGTACAAAATACACAGTAAAGAGGTACAAATTCGGCACATACAGCCGTTCTTCCATTTGCCCTGCACACGTACACACACACACACACACCCACACACACACATACAAAATAAATACTATATTACCTAAAAAATTACAAAGTATTTGAAGTTCCTATACAAATTTGTAAGAAAATAAAGAAAAATATATACGTAGGTGTACCTCTGTTGAAGTTCTGGTGGTGTCTCCCGCAGTATATACCCATCGAAGCATACAGGTGAGGCAGTCAATAGCGAGGTTGTTCATTTTGTTTAAGTAACAGCATATTTTTTATAGTATTTGTGAACTTATTATAAGAAAAATGTTTGACGTCATTATCAAGTGCATTCCATAAATGAGGTGCAATAAAACTAAATGATTTTTGAAAAATTGCGGTTTTATGTTGTTTTACCAAAAAATTCTCTATATATCAAGTATTGTGGTGATGAACTTGGGTAACCAATTTTGTACGTAAATAGTTTGGTTCACCTGTACTTAATATTCTCCAGATGAAAGTATACATATGCAACAATCTACGATATTCCATATTTAATATTTTAAATTCACGTAAATAAGGTGATATATGGTTTCTGTATGGAATACTATAAATAAAGCGCATACAAGAGTTCTGTACTTTTTGAACAGTATTTCTCATTAGAGAAGACATAGTGTTTCCATATACGACATCGCCGTAGTCAAATAGAGTTAAAATTAACGTATTGCAAAATTTAAGTTTAGTATCTAAAGTTAAAATGTTTTTTAAATTATACAATTTCTTTAGTCGAAAATTTGAGAGCTTCACTTTATTAACAACATGTTTTTCGAATTTTAAAGCCGAATCTATATATATTCCCAAATTTTTTGCATTATCAACAATAGGGATGCTTTGATTATTTATCACAAAATTAAAGTCAATTGCAGTGAAATATTTTCTCGTTGAAGGAGTACCTATTAAAATTGATTGAGATTTTGAGCCATTTAATTTCAGATTATGATTGCATGCATATGTATAAATGTTCTTTAAATCCAGATTTATTAGGATTTCGGCTGTTTGAAATTCTGATACATTAAAAGAATAATAAATTTGTGAATCATCTGCGTATTGATGTAAAGAGCAATATTTTAAACTATTGGACATATCGGTGACATATATAGAAAATAGTAATGGTCCTAAAATTGACCCCTGAGGGACACCACTGTTTAGGGTTTTAGACTGTGAATAATTTTTATTAATATTAACACATTGTTTCCTTTCGCTGAGGTAACTGGACATAAGCTCTATTGCATTACTTGAAAAACCAAAATAATGCAATTTTGCTAGTAACATATTATGGTCTAGGGTATAAATAATGTATGTATTTGTTTATGCGAATAATAAATTTCACGATTCAAAACATTACATTTATCTGTGAGTGAAGACCCTCTCATAACTACCTTTGCTCCGGGGTCTCATTATAACATCCTTTTAATTGCAACCGAACCTAACCTAAAAATCATTGTGAGTTTATCAATTTAGTAATGAAACATATTCTTTATAGGATTTTGCAAACAGTGGAAAGAAAAACTATCTATGAGAATTGAAAGAAAAACTATATGTAAAAATACTAATGAAATCTTTGCATTCTTTCGATAACCTGACTTCTGGTTATGATAACAAGTAAAAATTCTTATTTGCCATTCTCATTTTAACACTAGCATTCAACATAGTCCCATACGACTAGGCAGGTTAAACTAATATTTACATGATCCCCTACGATATGTAAATTCAGTTAAAAATGAGAACAAAGGCCTGAAATTAATTTATTTACCTACCTTGTCTTTAAAAAAAAATTTCATTCTAATGAATTACATTTTCATAAAATCTCATTCAGTTTTTTTGGAAATGCTTAGCCTCTGAAACGTTTTTCGTCCTTATTGTGGACTCATCAGAAAAGCCCAAAGCCACTCAAAAAACTGAATGAGATTTTATGAAAATGTAATTCATTAGAATGAAAAAATGTTTTAAAGACAAGGTAGGTAAATAATTTACTATGTTGGATGCTAGTGTTATAATAAGAATGTCAAATAAAAAATTGGACAAATTTATTTCAGAATTTTAACTTGCTACGATAACCAGAAGTCAGGTTATCGAAAGAATGCAAAGATTTCATTAATAATTTTATATATAGTTTTTCTTTTAGTATTCATAGATATTTTTTCTTTTAGCTGTTTGCAAAATCCTATAAGGAATGTGTTTCATAACCGTATTATTTGTTTCCGGATATGAATTTTGATATACCCTTCTACCTATTGATTGGGCTATATCTAATAGATCCGTTTGCAAAATTTTAGCCAAATTGAATAATATGTAGGGCTTGCAGACTTTTGCCACTTTTATATCATACTCTGAAACTCCTAACATTCTAATGCATCGCTAATGTGCTTCTCATGTGTTTCTTTTGTGTTTTGCAGTGATTAAACTTTAAAATGAGTGTTCGTAGAGGAATTTAGCTAGTTGAAAAGGTACCTAGTGGTGAATTTTTAGCCCTTCCAAAGAACAAATGCTTTTAGATTCTTCGAAAATTTCAAAATCACTTGATTGAAAAGTCGTATATGACAATGTTGGATGAAGAAAATTCCATTCAAGGTTTTTTAGAAAGGAGCAATTTGGATATGCTACACCTTCTGAACTCTTACCTAGATACAGATACCAGAAAAAGTGCCTTTAGTACATTTGGTATATGTCAAAAACAGGATTGACTTTTTTGGATGAATTTTCTCTCAGGCTGTGAAGAAAAAGGTGTTTGAAAATTTAAAAAAGAAACCTGCAGAGGAGAAGAAATAAAACGATTAATTGTCAGGGCGATTTTGTTACTAATAAAAAAAAGACATTTCTTTGTGTGATACACTAAGAAGTTGATGCTCTTCAGGTGGTGCAGAAAGGAGCATTGCTCTGATAGACAAACGATTCAGTCAAAAACGAACAGCAAAAACAATTCTCAAGAAGGACTTGCCTCTTTCAAAGTAAATTAATGCAGGATATTTTACACGTATGATACTGCCTATCGATCTTAGTGTTTATTTCGAGTACTACTCAAAGTTTGTTATTGCTTGATATCCCAATTCATTGAAAATCTTATTTAGCCTACTTTCATCAAACTTTTCTAAATGAATATTTCCTCTGAATATTTCCCATCTTCTTGAAATTTGGCATACATATTATTTTCACCCTTGAAATGAAACACCCTACTATATATCTTTAAATCTGACACACCTTGTATTGCCACAAAATAAACATTTTACGTGTAGCTAGTTTATTTACAGCAAAAATGTAAAATTTACCACTAGTTTATTCCATTCTCTCAATACTAAAAACACAAACTGTGGGCAAATAAAAGTATAGTAAATCACTTAAATGCGCAGATACCGCAATAGGCGATAAACAAGTTGAAAACTGGCACTGTGAAGAATTATCTGTTGTAGAACTATGGAGTATTCTCATACTGCGGGTTTATAGGTGATTTCTGACGGATATAAAGTGGTACGCGGTGGTAAATATAAAACTATTTTATTAGAGATGTGAGGAAGTTGGAATCTGAGATTGCATTCTGCATGCAGTACAAAACTGCATATAAAGTCAATAGCTATCCACTTACATAATCAAGTGTGCTTTATAATGAAAGATTCATTCACGGATAGAAGTTGTTCTTAAAAACGTGTTGTTCAATTTTAAATTATTACAGTCGTAAAAATGAATAATATTTACTAGTTTTTTTTTTATTTTGGTGGTGGATAGTTTTAGTATTGAAAATACTACTGGGCACGTGATATAGGACCCATCTTACGAAAAACGTATCGAGAGCGACAGATCTGTCTAGGCCGCTGCGCCGGCCTTGTAATAGAGTAACAAGCTGCCTCTATTTTCATTCTGATTGCAATGTGTTGAAAAAAGCTACGACCTATTTTAAACGATGCCCCATCAAAAGAGAAGAATATTTGACTTGGTCGTGGAAAAATCGCCCTGTACAGGGGGCTGCAGGGGGCGATTTTCCGAAAAAGTCAAAAAATGTTGTATATTTGAAATTTACAACACGTCAGCTTTGTTTTCATGTAATATTACGTACATATCTTAATACTTAATATTTTTTCTAATTATTGAATATTGTCTGCGCTATGCTTTCTTATGGAGCGCCTTAATGAATTAACGCTTGCCCTGAAACGTATAAATTCACAAATCCATCATAACTCGAAGCGTGTTCATTTTTCGAAAAATACCCCTGAAGTAAACGTTGTACGCTTGTTTCGAGGATTTAGTTGGTTTTTTCAAAGTTATAATAGGATTTACCGTTTGATTTGTGGACCGTTGTCGAATCTCGCCGACCCGACCACGGACATGCGAGGAAGTTTCATAATTACCGAACACCCCTGCTATACTCGTCCTTATGGTATTGAGCACGCATACAGTCGATTTTCGTCCGATAACTGTTTAATCGTTACCATCTGAGACCGTTTTCTTTTTAATTCTTTCTCTCAACGGTTGTACATATATTATCGAAGGTATTTAATATATAATCATTCTGTTTTACGTAATATGATTAATAAAAATAATATTATATAAAATGAAATACAGAAAATAATTTGGTGTAATTTAGCAGGCATATCAATAGGATGATCCTATAGGACTTCGACCTAGAGCAGTATAGTTGCATCTGGTATTTTCAATACGCTTAAGATATTTGCGAAAGATGCAAGATCTGTGAATTTTTTTGACATGTAAGTATTGCTTATTAAACCGTATCAAATAGACAGAGCAGTAAATACTATAACACAGATTGTAGAAGAAATTGTCCAAATGCATGAAAAAAAAATTTAGTTATTTATATAAAAAACCAGAACTTTGCCCCAAATTTAATGTATAAGTAAGTAAGTAGTTGCCGGAATTCAATTTATTCCCGAACCATGAAAATAATTTTATTACCGTGAATATCTGATACTAATAATGGAACATTTTCGCCTCTCGCACAAAATAGTTCTGGAAAATTTCTTCAGTCTTTGAGCGAGGCAATTACGGATCAAAAATTCAGTTGCAAAGCTATAACTCGTCTTCTCGTTTAATCCTATATGGGATTGCATAGGATTTAAATGAGGGTTTCGTGCTGGCTGGTTATTGTGAATGGTCCGCATCGATATTTTACTAATAAGTTTGTTTAATTTTGTTTTTTTTCCTTCTTCAGTTCTTTGGGACTTCCTGCCACATGTATGTTTTCTTTTTAAGAGGTGTTCGGGGAATTTACAAAATATCACAATTAACCAGTATGTTACTGGTAGATAACCTCTACGCCAAAGAATTGAAGAAGGAAAAAAAAATGAAGATAATGCCACAAATAACATTTAAACAATATTTGTTTTTTTGTTTAATTTGTATCGTTAGTTTATTAGTGTATTAGCTTATTTATTTATTTATTAAAATTGAAAAAAAATTAAATGTAAAATTTAAAGATATTAAATAATGGTAATGAAATAGAAAAATACTTGGAATTGGAAAGCGGCAGTTGAAAGCAATTACGACAAAAGTTAACTAATATATTCTCTCGGCTGTAAAAATCTCTTTCTACTGCAAGACAGGGCTCTTCCTCGCACTTCCACCGTAAATGAATATTTACCTGTGAAAACCAAAATTCCGAGGTTTTGCCATATTTACGGCCTTATTGACTAGAATAAATTAAAGTTTTTTGATATTAGACAAAACATGGAACTATTTATTATTTATTTATCTTAGTGAAATATTTCTAGCCTTCTGAATTACGTTGCAGTAAATTGAAAAAGATGTTTACGGGGCAAATAATAAACATTTAACACCTGTTACGCACCGAATATCATTATACGGTCGGCTATTAAAATGTGATATAACTTGAAGGGCTCCTTAAATAACTTTCCTGATGACGGTTCCAAATTTATCCGCTTACAAGCGACTTGCCACATGGCTCCAACACATTATAAATAAAATATATACTACGGATCTCGTTTTATCGAAAAATAATTGGCCTGGCAATTTAGATGGGCATACTCCACGCCCAGCCTACCGATATGAATGTAAATCATGTGGTAAAGCATCTTGTACGAAATGTTTTATTGGAATGGTCCCAGGAAATTACGTATTAAGGTGAGACAGATTCACCTGATGATTGCAACTGATACTTTTTTATCATAATTGCCAGCTACTGCGAATGATTCCGTCTGGTAAAACTTACATTAGCAGTTTTTGTGATGCTACCTGAGTGGTAACAGTTTAAATGTAATTGCAATTTCGTTTCTTACACTGATTCATTTCTTAACCACAAGTACAGTGTGTATGGGGTGTTCGGAAATTAATCGTAGATAAGTGTTTCATGGATTATGTGATTTCAAAACATTACCTGATTATGTTTATTTGTTTATGTACTTCATTTAAGTACATGAATAAAAAAATTATTTAAAAAATCGGTAAAGGTATTTACACAGAACGTCCCTCTATTTATACAGGGCGGTCACTCTAAAAATTTATTAATTACGAATCCACACATGAGAATATTAATCGGAAGGTATTATTACAAGGACAACCTGATAACTTGGTCAAAAAAATATACAGAGTGGTCATCCGATAGGAAAAATTCAATATTTTGCCAAATATGGAAGGCTTGCGCAAATACCTTTACAAAGAATGACCACAAAAAGGGCCTAAAATTCGCCTGTTTTTGCATAGTAGATAGCAGGCCAAGGGAAAGAGCAAAATAAATCCTATAGGGCTCAAATTAAACTTTGAGAAATTTTTAAGAGATAAAGCAACTCTGTTATTACTCAGATTTGATATTGTATGATTTTCTTACGGATTATGTATTATTCTATAGCGTATTTATTTTGGAGAAATTGTAATAAGTAAAATACCAACACCAGAAAACTAAAAAATTCATAGGTTCTACCCACGTGATACAATCGTCATGGGATTTTCACTAAAAACAATTTTTTTTATGAAATAAGCTTAGAATGTCATGAAACGTGGATAATTTAAATTTGAGTAAAACAAAATCCGTCTTTTTCCTGGTAAGAAATGTTTTAAAAAGTTTCGAAATTTTTTTTTTTGGAAATAGGGGAATGTCATGAAACATGGAAATTTTAAATTTGAGCAAAAAATATTTTTTCCACCATTTATTTTTGGTAGGTATAGTAAAAAAAATGTTTTAAATATTTTTGCTTTTGATTTTTTTTTCTGAAATAAGTTTAAAATGCGGAAATTTTAACTTTGAGCAACGAAATTTTTCCATCACATATTCTATTGATAAAAACATATTTTAAAAAATTTTCTTTCGAAATGAAATTTGTTATGAAATAAATTTAGAATGTCATAAAACGTGGAAAATTTAAATTTGAGCAAATCAAATTTCCCATCTTTCTACTGGTAAAAAACTTTTGAATTTTTTTTTCTGAAATAGATTTGGAATGACATGAAACGTGGAAATTTTAAATTTGAGCAAAAAAAAAACATTTTTTCCACCATTTTTATTCTTGGTAAGTAGAGTAGGAGTAAAAAAATTTTCAAAAAATTTTTGCTTTTGACATTTTTTTTCTGAAATAAATTTAGAATGTCATGAAACGTGGAAACTTTAAATTTGAGCAAAAATTTTTTTCCATCATATATTCTGTTGGTAAAAATATATTTTAAAATATTTTTTAAAAATTTCTTCGACAAAATTTTAAAATTTTTCTTTTTGAAAAACTTTTTTTATGAAATAAATTTAGAATGTCATGAAACGTGGGAATATTAAAGACCAAAAAAAATCTTTTTTCTACTGATAAAATTTCCAAAAAGTTTTGAAACATATTTTTTTTCTGAAATAGATTTAGAATGTCATGAAACGTTAAAATTTTAAATTTGAGCAAAAAAATATTTTTTCATTATTTATTCCTTTTAGACGGTCCACCCTGTATATTTTCCAGTAAAAGTTCAACCATTTTTTCGCTGGTAGTAGTGTCAGCTACCTACCAAATTTGACTATTATCCGTCAAGCAGATTTTTAGATAATGCACCATTAGACAAACAGACAGACTGACGGAATTAAAAACCTATATTTTCGTCATCTACATGATCTGAAACGTGTAAATCCGAAATAATCTCGGAGGGTGATTTTTTCTCGAATAAAATACTTCCCTTCGGTATGCGAGGGAAGTAATAATAGAAAATGTTAATTTAGAAGAAATTCAAGTCATGTTTGTAAAATCTCTTTAACTGTTCGATCGTATATTAAAAATCGTTAATAAAACCAAACGTGCGCACACCGCAAATTGCTTTGTCCAATAAGTACTATTTGTATAGGTCACTTTAATAATTCTAATTATTCCGAAAGTCCTGATACACGTTTTGTGATTCATATAATATTCTAGCTGGCCTCCCGTTGCTGTATAGTATGTCCGACAGCCTTACGCTATCTATTGCGGCGCCTGACATGCGCAATATTCGCACTATTACTCCACATCCACGAGGTGGAGTGGAAAAAGAATTAAAAAATTCTTAGTGTTGAAATGGGTTTAAAATGTCATGAGACGTCAAGATTTTAAATCCAAGTAAAAACATTTTTACCGTCTGTCAGTCTGTCTTTAACTTTTTTTTGTGCACACGTTTTCTCTGGAGCGGCTTAAGATATTGTCGTGAAATTTTGTACACGCATGTATTATAACAATATCTGAAACTGGATTGTTTTTCGAACATATCAGGTGAAGGGTTGGGAGGTAAATAGGAGTAAATAGGGGAAAATTAGTAAAGCAAGCTGTTAAGAGTGGGATTTGTAGTAAGTATATATTAGAAGCGAAGGCCTGGGATTCTCTTATTGCATTTTCAACCCCACTCCATTATTAAAAGGGCCGATATGATTAAATTAAAATATTCACTTGAAATTTGGTACACGTACGTATTATAACGACATATGGAATATATTTTGTGATGATTCCTTTGCAGTGGTGGGGGGTAAATAGAGATAAATTCAGGAGAATGAGTAAAACAAGATGGTATGAGTACAGAAATTAAGATTTAGTGTAACTACTAGAAGTAAAGGCTTCAGATCTTTTCTAATATTTTAGATCCCCCCAACACCCCCACTCCATAATTAAAGGGGTTGGCAAAATAAAACTGAGATATGCACTTGGAATTTAATACACGTATAAATTATCATCTAATAACTTCTGGAACTAGATTATATTTTGAGGTGATTCCGTTGAAGGGTTGGGGGTTAAATAGGGGTAAATATGGAGAAATTAGTAAAGCAAACTAGCAAGACTTGGGATTTGGTGTATACACTAGAAGTCAAGGTCAAGATTTTCTATAACATTTTTAAGTCGACCCACCGCCCCACTCCATTATTAAAATGATAGATAAAATAAGATTGTGATTTTTTACTTGGTACATATATAAATTATAACGACATCTGTAGTTAAATTATATTTTGAGATGACGTTGAAGGGCTGGTGATAAATAGGGGCAAATAAGGGAGCAAGCTGGTAAGAGTACAGAATCTTGGAATTTGTTGTATATACTGGAAGCGAAGGTTTCAGATTTCTTCATAATGTTTTTAAACCCCCCACCACCTCTAAAGGTGGAGTTGATAAAATGAAATAGAGATATACACTTAAAATTTGGTACACGTATGTATTGTAATGACATTTGATTGAGATGATTCCGTTAAAGGGGCGCAAATTGGGATAAATATGTAGAGCAAGATAATTACAGTCCAGAAATTTCATTTTTGGCGTATATGCTAGAAATCAACATCTCAAATTTTTTTTATGACATCTGCCTCAAATATTATTAAAATTCTATATCCAATTGTTTCCACATACTAAAGTGAAAATACAGTCGAGCTGTTTTCCTCTAAAGAGACTTGGATGGAAAATTTGGATGTGGAAATAGTGATTCCTTAGGCAGCGGTTTTAAAAGTAGTGGATTTGACATTCTATTATTAAATCAAACTTCTAAGATGAAGAAATAATCAAAAGCATCAAGCAGTTTAGTTCATATGTCTCTGTGTGTATTGGCACATTATTAACGTCGATTTATGATTGGATTTCGATATACGAATAATCAATTAGCTGCCTTATCGTCTGTCAATTACACTTTATCTGCCGGATTTTAATTTAAAAAAACTTCCAAAAGTAGCATAACAAAAGTGCCAAACTAGAACAATCAGTGTCATATTTTACTGAATGTAGAACAATATGAAAAGTCCATTAGAGTAATAATTTATTTAATATAATAAGTTCTTTTTAGATTGACATTTTTCACTCCAGCCAATAGATTGATTTCTCTCTAGATATACATTGTGTCCCTGGATGAGGTACCGCGCTCTTGTAAACTTTCTGATTGTTGCTTTTTCGAGAACATGTTATTCTTTAAAGTCTTATACTTGAACAGGGCTCAGATTTGTGATCAAATATGCAGGGTGTTCAAAAATGTAAAGAATGGAAAATTCTTGTTGAGCAAGGGGCCTTTATTATTTCTTGTTTTCAAAGCTTTGTTTAATATAATTATTTACAAACTATACTTAAACACGGGATTTAGTAAAACATGGCAATAATCACCTGTTTAACAGATTTCTCCTTTTTATAGAATTATAATTCAGTTTACTGTGAAATTTAGAAGAAGTCGCAGTGAAGAGAAATAAATATTGAAATATGTCTCTGTGGATGTTCTAAAGTTTGGTGTTACTGCTACATTGGTAAGAGCTTTTGTATTGATTGTCTTTGATTCCATTGAGTAGGATAACTTAAATTAAAAACGAGCTTGCACATTCTATAGTATACTTCCGTATTCTATCGTAAATACAAAATAGTGTTTGTTTATATTAACGAGTGTCTAACTGCGAGATTAATGAAAGGCGCCAAAGCTTGGTCCATAATCTTTTCGCATTTGTGACATATTTATTGCTGTTAAAACTGTTGCCTAATTAGCAGGTTTTGCAATGTAGCAATGTAAATATATGAATTTAATAAATTTAAAATAGCTAACCATTATACTTTTCGCCGATTTACTACACTTGTTATATAATTGTTGCACATTTTATAGGATACTCTTCGCAGTTTTTTTTGTAAATGATATTAGTTTGAAACATTTTTGTTTAATTACAACACAACCATTTTTTTCCTCATTTCAAAAATTAATAACTTTTTTATTTATTGATCGATTATTTTCAAAATAGGGTTCTTCCTCTAATTAACACAAAGTTACTGTCCAAATTTCAATACAATCGGACTTCTCGTTCTTAAGTTGTCGTGCTTACAAGAAACGTGATCGACGGACAGACAGGCGGACAGACGGACGGACCGACATTTTGAAAGTGGTTCAGAATTGGATCACCAATACAATGATATGATTTTTTTTCTCTACGAGCAATATTACCGGTTTTAGAAATGTGCCGATCGAATGCAATATACTCTTCGTCTTGCATTTGCGAAGAGCATAATCAGCTGAAAGACCTGCACCAGTTTACGCAATCAAAGCAAGAACTATTCAACCTCGAAGTAATAAATATTTTCCTAACCTTTTTCTGATTTTCTTGTACATTTCGTCCCACTGTGTTCTGGTTCTAGTTTATTTAGTTTTTATACTTCTTACTGTATGTTTTCTCTTTGAGAGAATCATATGTAGCTATCACAACGAAATGTAAAGTAAGAGTGGATCGTTTCTTATTAGTATTGTCTTTGACTTTGTTTTGATTAAACCCCATTTAAGGCCTTCTTGAGTTTTTAAACAATAAAGTTTTCAAACAAAATAAAGGCACATTGTTTAATAACAATTTTAAATTTTTTGCATTTTCACCAATGACTTTTAATTAATAAACTTGTAAACTTTGGCTTTAGTGATACCCTTGTTAATTTTTTTGAATCTTACTTACAAGCCGGTTACAGTATGTTCAGTACAATGGTATTAAACCAAATAAATATGTCGCAACCTTTGGCGTACCTCAAGGTTCAAACTTGTGTCCACTCTTATTTTCGGTATTTATTAATGACTTATGTGATGGACTGAATTGCAACAAATTTCTCATTGCAAATGATCTGAAATTATTTGGTCAAATCACTACCATTGAGGATTATGCAAGATTACAAGAACAATTAAATATCATTGAGAATTGGTGCCTTGTGAATAAATTATCAATGCATGTATCTAAATGTAAAATTACCACTTTTTCACGAAAGGTAAATCCGGTTGAATATTCATATAGTTTCAACATCTTTTTAACTTGTTGTGAAAGTATCAAAGATTTGGGTACACTATTCGACTCGAGATTGGAATGCACAGGACACATTAACTCGATCACTAATACGGCGTTAAGAACGCTCGGTTTTATTATAAAAAATTCAAAAATGTATTAATACAGAAGCTCTAAAAACATTATATTTGTGTTTTGTGCGTTCGAAATTGGGGTATCGTTCAGCAATATGGAATCCTACTTATGAGAAATACTTACAATTATTAGAATATGTTCAACGGAAATTTGTTAAATACTTATCTTTTAAAATAGATCACCAGTACCACGAACAAGGATATCCAGATTACCTAATGTTAACACGGTTTAACTTGGATTCATCAGAACACAGAAGTATTATCTCAAGTTTAATGTCTATTTACAAGCTGATCAATAATACAATAGGCTCTTCAGAACTCCTATCTCAAATTAATTTTAGAATTCCAGTTTTCTTATAGTTTTATTTTTTATATTTTATATTTCATATTGTATACTTTACATTTTTGTGTAATTTAGTTCTATTTTGTAAAATTGTCCTGTAACTGGAGGTTTCTGTTGGGTAATAAATTCTTTATTATTATTATTACTTCTGAACCCCTTGTATGTTTTATCACAAATCTGACTTCTATTGTCATGTCCTCCCGGGATAAATGAAGTTTTTAAGGGAATAATATTTTTTCGCAAATAGGTTTGTTAGGACAATAACAAGGTTTACAAGCGTGCAGTTGTCCGTCCGAGGACACACTGTATACTAACTATAATAAGGTACATAAAAATCCATACGAAATACAAGCTATTGCCTATATTAATTATAATAATTAAAAATACTGAAAATATCAGGCACTATATAAAATAATTTTGTTTTAGTTCGTGGCCTTTCCTGCTATTATTTGGTAACGCAGAATTAGTATCTACAAATTGCATTCAATTAAACTTTGACTGCTCAGGTAGGTAATATAAAAAAGAATCCCATAAGGAAAGCACTCGCATTAATTTTTCTGCTTTTATTCTACCTACTTGTTTTCTGAATCTTCGCCTCCACAGTCTATATTATGCACGTTAGGTCCATAATAATAAAAATTTCAAACAAGGCACTTGCAAAGAGTGATGAATAAGAAATCGGTAGGTTATGGAAGGGTCTCCGCCTCTGATGATACCCTTCCTAGTAGGAATCGTGGTTTTCGCAAACTGCAAGATATTCCGTATAATTCGCGACCAGAGCACGAATAGCTGAATTATTTATAATAGCCTGGCTTGTCTTTATCACGTGCCACACTTTCTATATCTTCGTATTTATTCCGTGTTTCAGGACGTCACAGATAGCGCACGTTTACCGGTAACGAACGTCACTTTTACGTTTTATGATGAAATCAACTTAATTACAGTGTTTCTTAATAATTAAAACTTCTCGAGTTTCCGGCTGAACAGGATAAACATTAAAAAAAAGCTTTTGAAGATAATTAAGGAGTCGTTGAGCTAACTAGCTAAAGCGGCAAGGGTGGTGAGGACTGCAAGATTTCTCACTTACAATAACAAAAATCTTTACTGCAATGATAAATATTTGTTGGTTATAAATTAAACACTGCTTTTAGATGAAACAATCAATATATAATAAATATACTCTACATATGTTTCGGCTTATTAGGCCCTTATCAAGAGTATTACATAGCGAATACTAAAGTTTCCGACGTGCTTATCCTAATTTATACCTAAAAATTTATTGAAATTACATAAAATTTAATAATACCAAATAACGCAAAATTTATCTCCTTTGACGTTAAAAATCCGTTCACCTCAGTTCCGCTCACAGAACTAAAATTAATTTAATTTAATAGATAATTCACAAATCAGTGAAAACGGAAAAACAGAGTTAAAAAATATTTCGAGAGTTTGTATTGAACAAAACTATTTTCAGTTTAATGGTGAATTCTTTAGACAAAAGACGGGCTTCCAATGGGTTCACCAATTTGTCTCTTAGCTGAAATATTTATGTCAAACTTAGTAATAACAGTTTAAGTAGATATGTGTTCTATTGGACTCGATATGTAGACCTTATTTTTTGTATATGGACAGGTGCAGAAAGGAACCTAAGTAATTACCTTAATTTCTTAAATTCTTTTAATAGTAATATTCAGTTTACAATGGGATGGGAGCCAAATAGTCAATTAAACTTTCTAGATATTAATATCAAAAAACATAACAATCAGTTGAAATTTAGCATCTACCGCAAACCTACTACTACAGATACAGTAAATTAAGATCTCACCCTTTTATAGTCTAATACATAGACTGACGAATTTTCCTTTAGATCAAAGTGATTTTGATAGAGAATTAAATATAATTAAGCAAATTGCAAGAAATAACGGATACAACGAGTCACTAATAGGTAACATGGTCAAAAACAAACAACGCAAAATGCTTCAAAAAGAATTTTTCACTGTGCCTAACAAACCTACAAAATATAGTTGTATTAGTTATGTTCCGAAACATAGTAACAAAATTTCTTGAATACCCCTATAATAAACAAATTGTTAAGAACTATCCATTGATTTATATAATTAGTTTAGGTACACTCCAAACATTCAAATAATTAAGGATGTTAAATTAAGTCTTAAATAGATTAGGTCATAAATAGAATAAGACATAAATACTTAGGTATAAATTAGAATAAGCACGTCGGAAACTTTAGTATTCACTATGTAATACTCTGGATAAAGGCCTAATAAGCCGAAACATATGTAGAGTATTTATAATATATTGATTGATTCATATAAAAGCACTGTTTAATTTATAATTAACAGTTGTTTTCAAGATGTTTCACAAGGTACCTACCACAAGTTCAGTTCAGATAAATATTTTGCTTGAATATGCTTATATGCAGGATGACCTAGTAATTATGGGGCAATAATTCTGAAGCATTATTTTTTCCTCGAGCACCCTTCGGAGGTATTTGCTATAGTGACAGTTTACTTGCATATAATACAAGCAAAAAATACAATGTTAATATTAGGGTGAACCGACCGACCGAATTTGCCACTTAAGAGTTTTCTATTCTTTGATGTCATTTTATTTTCCATATTTGATTACAACTACAAGAAAGTTTATTTTTATTACAATGTGTATTAAATAAGGATTAGAAATACATTGTAACATGTAAGAATATAGACAAGAGTTACTGAAAACAAAAATCCCAAACATAATAGTAAACAATTTGCTAATAATTGTCAAGAAGTTTATCAGTTTCTGACCACTGAATTACCAGTAGTTGACCAGTTTTTCTGATACTTAATTCGGTTACCCACCATAACAACTTGGTGGGAGGCTTATTTTTTATAACACTGATATCATTTTCAATAATGGCGAACAAAGTATTCTCTGGATTAGAAGACGTTAGATCTAAAACTTCAAATATATTTTCATACGTTGTACAATAAAAACAGTATGATTTTCTTTCTTTCTTGGAAAAGCAGCTACTTCAAAATCACCTTGACAATAAAGTTCCTTTGATATATTTCTATTATTAAATTCATGTGGTACATCATCCCCGCTTGAACCACTTTCTTTCCATTCTTCTTCGTCTTCTGTATCCGATTCGATATTTCAAAATTTTCAAAATTATTAGCAATCATAAAAAACAGAATATTGGTTACAGATCCAAGAAATCGAATGTCTTTAGTAAGGAGAATATTGATTTTCATTTTCATACACTCCCCTTGGATTTTATTCCACAAAAAGTATAAATCCCAATATTTTATTTACCTTAAGAGTTACTTATTTAAACATTTTATATTGCTTTAGTAATTGGAATATTTGGCGCTTGCAGAAGTGATGAACTATTTAAAATGAAAATAAATGATATAAAAATGAGAGAAGAAAGGGTCGTTATCATAGTTCCTGACACAAAAACTTACTGTCCACGAAATTTTGTAATACCGGATGTTAAATGTATTACCATATTAAAAGAATATTCGATTTTGTGTGATAAATCAAAGATTATCAAAGTTTACTGGGCATTGCTTTACACGAACAGCAACTACCTTACTGGCCAATACTGTAGGTGATATTCTCGAGTTAAAGAAGATCGGTGGTTGGAAATTGAGTTCAGCAGCTAAAGGTAATGTGGAAAATTCTCTGGAGGGTCAAATAAAAATTGCCCAAATGTTATCCACAACAATTAAATCTCAGATATAAGAATCATCGTCTATATCTACTTCTCCTAAAGCCTCAACTTCAAATCAACAGCTCACTATTTCATATTCAGAAGCACATCATGGTTTTAACATCACCATCAATAGTCATGACAATTCCAATGTTTCAATTAGTTTGAATCGCCAAAATTTTTGTATTGAATTATTTATTCAATTTATTTTTTCAGCTCTTATTTTTTTAGAGTAATTTGCTCTGTATCTAGGTTTCTGTTAATAAATAAACATATTCTCTACAACTAAAACAAAACCAGCAAAAAACATTGGTTTACAAGTGCCCACAGTTCAATTGTCGAATGACGTTGAAACGTCATACTTTCCAACTCGATTATTTCTGCATGATTGTGTATAAATAATATTTTTATAGATTTCCATCATAATGTAAAAATTTCTTATGATGACCACCATGTATGTTTTCCGTTAAAATACGAATTTACTTCTTAGTTTACCGAGTTTACAATAAATGTGATGGATGCATAGACGAATCTGCCCCCCTAGCCGGCAGATGTACAAATGGACGCACGGACGAACGGTCAGACAGACGCACAACCGGACTGACGGAGAGATAAGCGCACGGACATTTTAAGACTTCATCAATCATTCGGTGAGTAATAGAATTATATTACATTTTTACTTTACAAACAATATTTGAGTCTTTAGTATACAATTGGTATAACAACAATTGAGATGTACTTATTTGGAACATATAAACTGTTTTAGAATATGTTATATAAAATTGATTACCTAACCACATCAATTTATTACAGTTTTCCTGAGACCAAACACAAAGGTTAATTAATAACAAGCTTATACTTATGAGCAGATATATTCATTGTGTTTCAAATTTCTCCTATACCCAAATTGGTAAACTGCTTTTATTATTTAAGTTTGTAGTTATCTACGAGCCCTGATTGAAAGGTGCCTAATGTGGCACCCTTTATACAAAACACTTTACATCGCACCTGTTTCTCTTTAAAGCGCCTTCCGACTTAATTTGAATTTTCCTTAATGATTTAGCTAGCAACTGATTAGAAAGCGACGGTTAGGCGTGTTATTGTCGCACTAATAGAATAATTAATTTACCCTTCTTTAGATGTAACCTTTATCGTTTATCTTTGTTAAATAAATTGGAAACATTATTATTAATTAAATGCTAATTGATTTGAAATTAATTGTTTTCAAAGGTATACTCACTTCAGTAATTTACTATAAGTTTTCTTTGAACATGACTCGATATTCTGTTTGACAGATGCGCTGTCGTGGATATAGGCTTGATTTCATGGCTTGCCGTGTCTCATCTTAAACAAGGATACAATTAGGTTTAAAAAAAATAATAATGATGATAATAAATTACGCGGTAATAGTTATACAGTCGTTTGAGCTAAAACCAGCTGAATTGTATTCGTTGGATTATTCCCAACTAAAGTTCTTATGTGAAGCAGATCCAATTAGTCCACAGATTTCAAGTTACGGACACTTGAAGGCCAAAAAATGATTATTCATATACTTGAAGGTTTTTAACTTTCCATGTGCTATAGTAATACAGTGTTGAGTTTTCAGAGGAATTGACGAGAACAGAAGTTGTAGGAATATGATGACCTTGACTAGATCTCAAGTAATATTTTCAAAGTCATTTGATCGTTAACTCTTTTATTTTCCATAAAACCCATATTTTGCACCTTGTATTTAAAAAAAACTAATAATCTCACTTTAAGATATGAATCTTTCAAGAACATTTCATCTTTCATTTTGCTGAATATCATATTATGGATTTTATTGAAAAAAAGAGTTTACAATTAAATGACTTATATTGCTAGAGATCAAAGTCAAGATCATCACAAGGAAGCTTACTCATATTCCTCAAGCTCAAACGACTGTATAATTTTTACCGTGCATTTTGTGCGAGGTCTTTTGCAAATTAAAAAAAAAACGGTCAATTTACACATGGAAATAGGAGCAAATTGCTTCAAAGCTAAAAGTTAAAACCCAGTTAGATCCAATTTAAACAGCTGATCTCTGTAAGAAAAAATTTGAATATCTCCGTTGTGTAATCTGGAAACCATACTATCAATCTGAAATTTCAGTTACATATTGATAAAACCAATTGTTCATATTAAGAAAGACTTCAGTTGATGGGTATTACATCTCTTAAATAAAGGTGTCTTAAAATGATACAATAATTTGGTTTCAATATTATCAATAATAAAATATACTCCTCAGAAATTTTGTAATTATTTAATATTCGACTTCCTAAATTTAATATGAGGAACAAAGGTTTGTTCCATGCTGCTAATTTTTAAAAGTCATATCGGCTATTAATAATTTACCAGCAAATATTGATGTTCAATTTTTGTCATTTACGAAATTTTTTAATTGTGTCTCTGTTAGTAATAATCTAGCTTAGTATATTTTTACTTTTTTGCTTGCCTTAATTTATATCTGTGTTATTATATAATATACTCTGTCAATTTCCTTTTCTCTATTCAATATGGCATTATATACTGTTAATATCATTTGGGAATCTATCCTGTAGATATTTTGAATCCATAAACAAATAAATAAATAAATAAATAAATGGTGTACCCAATTGTTCAAGGTCTGCATCGCTTTACTAAACACCCTGTGTGTTATATCTGATCCTGGTTAGGATTTTGAGGACGATTTCCACTGTCAGTAATTTATGAATATTTTATTTCTAAATAGTTGTTCACATACAATGTTAGAACGTATAATTATCGAAATTGGTTGCTAATGTTTCCTACACGTTTTTCCTCTTAAGTTTCGCGGTACAACAGATTCAACAAATTATTCACTGGGATTTCAGTATTCTTTTCCTGTATTCGTACAACTTCTAATTAGTTACGCCTCTGCTACATAACACGAATTTAAGTGGACCATACTAGAAACCCGATTAATTTTTAATTCCACCCGAATCTCCTCTATTATTGGGTCACACAACCTGATTTTCACTTCACCAACATTAGTGTGATTCCATGTAATTTGAACCGAGGTGTAAAATTCCATTTTCAGTGAATTAACGAAATCGCCACTCTATAATATGATTAATTGCCAAACATAGAGCGGCAACTGGTTTTCACGCTTTTTACCTGTCACCGATATTCAGACACGAGTACTCATTATCGCTAGTATATCAAGTTATTTGAATATATTAGCGGAGAGGGACAAATCCGGAATTAAATGGTTCCGTGTTAGGGTTGATTCAAAGAGTAACGAATTTAAATGTAATTTATCAATTATTCTCGAAATTCTGAACAACTTTTCTTTTTCCATATGGATATAATAACAATGAAAATTAATCCTCAGGTCGTTTAACGATTAAAGGCTGACAGAGCAGTCAAGTTTTCGCGTCAATATTAAGAATATTAATTCTTTAAAATCAACAAATTATCTAAAACCTAAAAAATAGGATCACTTCCAAATGAATGAGATAGTGTAATAGAAAATTAGTAGATACCTAGATACAGAGTAATTTAACAAGGCGCGGCCTCAACAACTACAGCACTATTCGATTGATTTCAGTCTGTGGAACATAAGATACGCAAAGCTGCAAAATCTCACATATTGCAGAGTTCGATTATTCCACAAAATAGTTTCGTGGGTACCAGAAGCGGTGAATTTTTGTTTATATGTTGAATGACTGAACTTACATTGAAGCCGTAACTGAAAATTATTTCAGCATTATTTTCAGTAAGTTGTAGTGATTCCGTGTACTGCATAATTGGTTCTTCTTGCAAACGTACTATTCTTTTTGTCGTATATTCCAGTAAATTGCTCAACGGTACATCTGCCACAATATCGGAAATTTTGATCCCAGTTGGCCTACATTTTTGTTTAGCTTTCCAAACTTCTTTGTAGTCGGGGTGCATTTTACAATTTCTCGAAATAGCTCCACGTCGAATATCCAAATACTGTTGCTTACTTAAATTGGAATCTAAAATCAGTTATAACGCTTCTTCGGCTGAGTAATTCAATTTTTTTTTCTGGATTCTTCTAATTTTAGCTGGTCGGGTTTGATTTTGTTTACTTCCTCTCTTCTTTACTTCCAAACCTGCTACCATAAGGTGTTTTCCTTGTTGACGTGCAGCTATACTCGCAGCTTGTACAAGATGTTTCGTCGTTCTTTTCATGTGATAATTGCGCAGCTTCCCTTCTTTGTGATCTGGATGATTTTTGGAGAATGATAGACTCGGCCGACCAGAAGAACATGATGGCGTTGGCTCGTCTACTTCAAAAACGAAATGTCCTTTTAGCCAAGTAGCATTTTTGTCTTTAAAATAATCCTTGCGCCGAGAAGCTTGTGTCCACCGTTCATCGACATTTCGGCACAAATGAAGTAATTTTTCCCGTAGACTCTGCTCATTAGATGAATCATTATTCTCTCCAATCGTATTTTTTACATAGTCTCTAATTGTCAAGAATTTTTCCATTATAAAAAGTTGCCGACAACCGTACTAATGGTAGATGAAGTTATATGAAATTGAGTTTGGAGTTTTTAACAAAATAAGAATTTAATTAATCTTCTATATTCTTTGAAATTAAAACGTGTGGAAAATATAGTTTAGATTTTTTAGACAGAGATATCTTGAATAAATTCAGTTATTGAATAACTTTGTAAACCGAAAACCTCTGATATCGATTGTGGGAGTGGCACATTCAACAAAATCACTATAGGGGGAGGTGAGGTACATTGATATGCTGGACGCATTGATACGATGCCGATAGCTGGGTTAGTAGACCTGCTAAGAACTGCTTGAGTCGGTTAACAGATGACGCTGTTACGTTAACAGCGCCACACAAAATGCGGGACATCTCTGTACTTTACAAGTTATTTCAGATCTATGAAAAGTGTGCTCGTAAATAAATTTCATGTTAGTAAAATTCGTTTTTCACGCAGAAATATCTCTTTGATCGAGCTGAAATTTCGTTCGAGGTAAGTTCACTTATTGTTCTTTTTTAATTATGTGTCTAACAAATTTAGTAAATTTTTTTTAGTACTAAGAATTAACCTCGCTTTGTAGCTGTGGGGTACTTTGATACAAATGCAAATGGTGTACATTTATACGTATCATTGTACCCCATCGGTGTATCATTGTACCCCTATTGTAATGCAATATATTAACTACCAGCTGCTAACTTTAATCAATTATTTAACACTTGTTTCATTTCATTTTTTCAGACAAATATGCCTAGAAAGTATATAAAAAAAACAAATCGGGCTTACATCGATGAATCGAAAGTACAATTGGCGATTAGGGCCGTTACAAATTAGAGTCTTTCAATAGGGAAGGCGGCAGAAAACTATGGATTGAAAAGGCTACGCTACAACGTAGATTAGAAAAAATTCGACGCTTGACTGAATCACATAAAGATTCCGTGCCAGTTCGAAAGTTTACATAAAAATATTCATCGAAACAAGTTTGTAGAGAAGACGAAGAAAAGGCTTTGTTGAATTATATTTTGGATGTTGCAGTGTTTGGTCCTTTTAAATCAAAATGCAAAATATCGTTCAACGACTGGCATTTGAGCCATCCTGGGAAAACAGTCACCATTTACGACATTCCAAGTCTTACCAAAACGGCATTCTCTGAATCATTTATCCTTAAAAATATAACTTCAGGTTTTCAAAAACCTGGAATTTGGCCTTTCAACAGGATGGCATTTTCTGACGATGATTTCTTGACAGCTTTTGTAACAGACAGGGGAAATTCAATTGACGAAAACATGTGTCAGGGGGTCCCAACTTCTAATAATCATTTACCAGCACCTACATCCGCTATTCCAGAATCTGAACCAACTTGCAACATGCCATCTACCTCAAACACTGACAAAAAATCAGCAGAAATAATTCTTCAGACTTTGGACAACAGCCTACATCAAACCTCAATCTTGACCATTTTTTTACCCGAAGATATACGACCTTTCCCAAAATCAGAGAAAAGAAAACGTTTTAATAAGGGCAGACAACCAGGAAAGTCCAGAATATACACTTACATACCCGAAAAAGGAAGAATTCATCAAATGGACATAGCCAAAAGAGAAAAAGCAGCAAGAATTATGTTAAACAAATCTCAGTCCGCAATAAATGAACTTTCTAATTTAAAGGAAAATAATTAAAAAGAAGGTTCCGAAAAGCGACAACAGTGAGACTAGCGAAGAAAGTTTACAGATGACATCAACAGATGAAGAATTTTCAGATTACACAGATGAACCAGAAGCGATAGATGAAATGCATGAAGAATGTGACTTACCGCCATCTGGTGAGAGCATCAAATGCGGAGACTTCATTTTGATAAAATTTGAAATGAAAACTGCTGTATATCACTATGTAGCCAAAGTGATAGAAAAATACAATCGAATGGAGTTCAAAGTAAGTTACATGAGAAAAAAAACCTGCCAGTATTAAATTTACCTTCCCCGACATTCCTGATGTATATTGCGCCTCTATTGATGATATTATGCGACTGCTTACTCTCTTCAATGAATCTGGTACCAAAAGGTCAGTGTCATTAATGGAATTTGCAGAAAACCTTACAAAATATAACTTTGTCTAGGTATTGATAAGTGAATGTTTTAATAAAATTTACAATACCTAAATGCTTTATCTTTATTGTTTATTATATTTCCTAAATCTCAATGAAAACGTGTAAAGGTGAGTTTAATTTTTAAAATCACGGCCTCTTAGTTTATGTATTTTTTAAAACTGAATTGTTAACAAATTTAATTTTTTTAAGTATTTAGTATAACTTTTTATCGGTTGATAACGATCAGTTAGTATATAATTAACAATTCAAAAACCGAAATTAAGTGGCTGCTTGAGCTGTAATGAGATGAATACACTTATATATTCTGTATCAATGGACCCGACGAAGGGTATAAATGTACCCCAGTGCAGGGAACATTGATACGAATGCCCACATTTTATTTTTTATCTATTTTTTGTGTTTTCATTCAACACTACATAATAAAGCTCCTTGGTGTTAAACAATAATAAATACAGAATTGAGCAAAAAAAAAGTTACTTCAAAACAGCATATAGTAATTTTTCTATGATTGTTCTTAAAAAATCGAATAAATCTATCCCAACCTTCCCCTAGTATTCAAAATATTACTATTCGAAATTTTAAATTCGATTTTTTATTGATTTCTCCAACGCAAGCTAGTTCAGACAGAGATGAACTGACGAATGAATAGACAGACGGGCAGACATACTGGCGAATTTTCTGTGCATATTGATGTAATGCATCGGTTTTGTATTGTTTAGGTCTATAACTCTATTAAGACATCAAACCGTCCCATCCACTATATTCGAAATCAAATAACTTGAAAATGTTAGATTTCTATTTTTAATGCACAATATCTTTAGTACATTTCTTTATGAGAAACCTACCCACCTAATTCAATTTCAAAGAAACGCGATCGTTAAAAGTCGGGGTGATGATATAACCCCTATTATTAAATTGCACCCTTGCAACTTTGAGAAATTAAATTTTGACACAATAAATGTCTACGTTAATTAAATGAATTGCTAGACTTCTGCCTTTCTAGCCTATAATATCCTGATTTCACAACAGACAGGTGTTTTTTACGATCCGCATATAAAGGGGTAATAATACCTCAGGGAAAAACGAACAAGAACTCTAACCACGAAAAAAATTAATACGGCTGGAATTCAGCACGCGGGTATTTTCAAAATATATTACTAGAAAAAACAACTGTTTACATTTTTATAGGGTTCGCTTCAGTGAAGAGATTGAGGTTAAGTTTTGAAAATTTAGCTCTTCCTAAATATCTCGAGAAATGTTATCGGGCCAAGAAAAGCCAACATTTTTTTTGAAAAGGAGGAGGTTTGAAAGCAAAATAATTTTCATGTAAAATGGAATTTAAAAAGTTATGAACATAAAATTTGTACAATTTTTTTATATTTTCTTGCTTAAATTCGATTAATATATGTAAGTTTGTAAATGTTACCATATTTTATAGTCCAGTCGGTAAAGTAAAAAATATACCAGAAGTTGGCAAAAAATGTTTTCTGAGATTGGAAAATCTCAGTAACTGTTAGTGCGAGAATTAGACATCACAAAATCACAAAAATTAGGCCTGGGGGTGCCGCGCAACCCCCGTAAAAACCACCCCTTCGGTGAGGAGAGCCTTATTTTACTGATAATTCGTTAACCGTTGATATAAAAGATATAAAAAAATTGCTCATTGCAAAAAAGAAAGCTTGGACTAACTGCATCTTATAATTTTCTTTTATATGCCATGGTTTTCGAGAAAATCGATATTGACAAAAATTGAGACATTTTTATTTGTAATGCTCGCGAATTTTCGTTTATTTGAAACTTTTGCGCGCGGCCTATAGAAAAAATTGAATTGCTTGAAAACCAAACAAGCTGGGAAAAAAACTCAAAATGGGTTTCAAAGGGGATATTAAATACTCTCTTGTGATGCCATTTTTGAGGGCTATTGATATTTATTATTGTATAAAAATAACAATATAATATAGTTATCTCTTGATTTTTTGTGCATCTAATAATTCACAGGCCCATAAAGAATAACTGACTATAATATAAGTTGTAAATGCAGCATCTTTTAGTTCAAGGTAGTACTTCAATGCAGAAAAGTTAGGAATAAAAATATTCACATTTACAAATTTAGCAGCATGTTAAAGTTAGCCAAAAAAAACCAAAAAGCTGCATCAATTTTTCTACGATATTTCTTTAATACAATTTTTTAACTATCAAATGATTAGGAACAATAGTTATATGATTCAACTCAAAAAAAAAAAAAATTTTAACCAAATTTTCAAGATGCATGGGTTTTTCTATTTTTAGGAAACAATAAAATATTGGCAAAAATTTGTCTAACTTCAACATGCTGGTAAATTTGTAAATATGAATATTTTTATTCCTAATCTTTTCTGCATTAAAGTACTACCTTGAACTAAAAGGTAATGCATTTATAACTTATATTAAACTCAGTTATTTTTTATGGGCCTGTGAATAGTTAAAAGTGCAAAAAATCAAGAAGTAACTATATTATATTGTTATAATAAACATCAAGGGCCAGCAATAATCGAACCGCAAAAGAGTATTTTATATCCCCTTTAAAACCCATTTTGATTTTTCTTCCTAGCATGTTTGGTTTTCGAGCAATTCAATTTTTTCTACAGGCTGTGCGCAAAGAATTTCAAATAAACGAAAATTCGTGCACATTAAAAATACAAATTTTTGCAATTTTCTTCAATATCGATTTTCTCTAAAACTGTGGCATACACAAGAAAATTATAAGAGAACTTTTATATCTTACCTATAGTTTTTCTTTTAGTTCTCATAGATAGTTTTTCTTTCCGCTGCAAAATCCTATAAAGAATATGTTTCATTACTATAAGCAAACAAATAATAAATAATTTACTTTTAAACATGCATAGAGTATATACCTAGGCTCAATACTAGTTAGATAATAGATACGTGAAGATCTGTTATTTTTTATCAGTCAATGTCAAATATAAAAAATATCTCATACTTATTCATGGATATTGCTTTGGTTTTGTATAGAACATCGTTATGAGTGGCTTTGTGCTTTTCTGATGAGCTCAGAATACGGACGAAAAATGTTTCAAAGGCTAAGCCTAATTACCAGTGAGACGACTTTCGGGTTTTCATAACTTGAAGGTGGTAAACTATAGTAGCAGCGACTAACTCGCATCACTGAAATGTGACTTCAAAGTTGCAATCACCTTCAAGTAGCTTTAATAGTTGCCGCGACGTTATGGACCTTCACTATTTCTTTAAAGTAGTGGAACTTGTAAGTAATATTCATAGGTGTTAATGACGTTACTGCTACCTACAGAACTATGTACGGCTACTACAAAGTGCACATCACCTCTGAAATTCACCATGAAGTAAATTTCACCATCTAGTTACCAATGTTGACCATAGATAAAGTTAATGCAACAAACCTAACCTATATAATATGTTTGCCTAACCTAGACTAGAATTATATGCTGCTATATTATGCTATGCAACATTTTATGTTCAAAATAAGGCAACAAAATTTAATATTTCAGCACAGTTTTATTACACCTACCTTTTCTTCTATGTTATCTATCACTGTAATAGTATATTATACCAACAAGGTTTATGTTTATTAAGTTCTTGATATATGGCTGCATACAAGTAAATTGCGACAGTTGATAGGTTTTCCAATGTGAAGTTAGGTAAATGATAAACAGCAAAAGCTAGGAACGCGTTCAGTCTAGACCTCAACGTACGGCTAACACGTACGTTCCGAATCAATATCGGGAAAAATGTAACCATGAAGTAGCAGCGGCAATTTTGAAGAGGTAATTTGTGGTAGTCACAACTTTGCTACCACTTTGAAGTGATGCTACAGTTCCATTCGCAGATTTGTGGTAAATATAACTTTAAAATTACGTATTGGCAGTTTTCGTCACTATCGCCAAGTAGCAATTACTTTCAAGTAGCATTTCTTAGTGAAAACGACCTTAAAGTCATATTTTCTGAAATACGCCATGTTGATGGCCAAAATTATCGACGCCATTGTTATAACACATGAACCATAATTTCACAATTGACTTACAAATTTAATTTATCGCAATTTCTTCACCAAATACAACAAATGGATCCATAAATAGTAGTGTTAAGTTCCGAAGAACAATAAAAAATAGGTTTCGGCATCTAGTGTGTCATATTCTCGCATGACATTTCAAAAACAATATTTTCATTAAAAAATGCAAATTTTAAAGGCACGTGGTTAGATTCGGACGTTTTATCATTATGTTTGTCAGTAAAATTGCATTCGTTTTAATTGTGACCCTTAGACTATTGGAAAATAACACTAGTTTTGCTGTCCAATATTACCTTCTGATAGTCTATTAAATTTCTGAGTTAGGGAAATGAACAAGAACAAGAATCATATGTAAGAATGAAACATAAATATAATCAAATCGGTTACAAGACAAAGAAGGGGCAACATCGATTTGAAAGAGTAGGGAGTGGTTAAGTTGTCTGAAAGTTGCGGCGTCTACGCCGCCACGTCGCCGCTCCGGAGCAACAACGTCATTGGAACGTAGCCAGACAAGTTCCAGGAACGTGGCTGGAACGTTATTGTCATCAAAAAATATTGCCCATATTGGTCATAAACACGTATTAGAACGTTCCTATTACGTGTCTGTGACTAGTACCAAAACACTTTAAAGTGCCTACAATAGTCATTGCTACGTTGGGATTGTCCGAAATAAAATAACATCTCAAGTAAAAATGTACTTTTTACAGGAGATAATTATTTTAAATGCTCATATGCACTCTTCAGGAGCAATCCGTTAAAACAGTAAGTCAGAAAGTCAACATCTTCTTCTGTTTTTTTTTTAGATTCATTTTTGATGGAAGAATGACATTTTTTATGAAGTTGTGTCTATGAAATTTATGATTTTTTAGCTTCCCGTACAAAAGCAAATTCGTAATCTCAGAGAGCTCTTTCGCTTCATTTTACATATGAGCTTTTTTTTTATAAATATCCCCTTCTTTAAAAAATAATTTAACTTTTCTTTTGCGCGATAAATATTTTCCGAGATAATATGTCAAATAAAACGAGATATTCAAAATTCAAATTCACAGGTATCAATGAAGCTTCTCGCATAGAGATGTAAATACTTTTTGATTTTTAAATAGTATACCTTGAATGATGACGTGTGCCAAAAATTTGTCGCTCTAGTTTTTGCCGAGGTCAAAACATTTGGTAACTGGGCATTAGGAAGCAATTTCAAAAAAATACATTGTTATTCATTCCTGGCGTAAAATCATCCGCAAAGTTCACAAACACTGTATAGTTATTATTACTACTTTTTCATTCAAAACATTATAAGAAAGATATTTATACACGCCTATAAGCGAGAGAAATTCCAAATGTTTACAATCGAATATAAATGCAGATATCCAGAAGCCGACCAATACGAAATAATCGAGTGTTTGCGGTAAAATCACTTCGAGGGAACAAAGTCAACATCAGTTCCGATTTCTCAGCGAGTCCGCTCTTCACTCACATACTTTCCGCTGTCAACAACGATGAGTTGGTTTGTATTATCGGCTGGTACATCTTTTCCTATTAGCTACAAATGACACATCCTTTTATTATATAAAGTGAAAGTATATCTACACTGTACGAAAATGAAATTATATAAGTTAAACTTTTATAGGTAATTTTAATAGGGAAGGTTTATAAGTGTATACCTGCCTCTAGAATACAGAAAGTTCACTTGGCCTACATATAGTGTGTTAAAAATAGATTTAAAAACAGAGAAATGGGGAGTTAATAAAAATTTAAAATTTAGAGATTTATATGTTTCACCTGTAACCTTGAAAAACGGACGAGTTCCTAACTGCAAAGGGTGCAAATGTGTATTTTTTTAGGAGTGTAAAAGGATGAAACAGGCATTTTTTAAATTGCAAATTTTAAAAATAAATATTGTTTTAGGCTGAGAGTTGCGTCAAATGCCTTCAATTCGGTTTTATAATCAATGGAAAAACCGTAGCCTAAGGAATCGCCACTTTCACATCTAGATTTCCCAATTTCCCAAGTTTCTTTAAACGAAGCTCGGTGGCGCAATGCTGAAGGTATTTGGCTTGCGACCACGGAGTCCCGGGTTCGAATCCTGACCAGGGTATGGATGTTGGTGGCGTTTTTTCATGTGTTACCGAGACGGTAGCAGTGATCTAGGCCGCCGTTGGGTGGCACAACATGTCTAGTCGCTGTTATTTTTCCTGAGTTCGAGTCTCAGCTGCGGTAGATGGCAATATCGCAGGGAATGGGAATGGTTTGAGAACCCTTGTTCTCATTCACATACTAAAACACAATCGTCTTTTGATAACCCTTATAAGGAAGTGCGGTTGTTGGAGTTGGTGGTGGCCCAAGTTTCTAGACTCTTACTAGCTTTATTTATTTATCCCCATTTACACCACAACACTTCATCGGAAGCAGCTCAAAATATAAACAAGTTCCCGATTCTGTTATATTACGTACGTGTACTTCTTTAACAATAAATTGTGTTGGTGCGGGAAAGGAATATGTCATAAAATAAACTTGGCCCCTAGCTTGCTTTACTTGGTTTCTCCTATTTATTCCTATTTACCCCCTAACTCCTCAATGGAATTATTTCAAAATATAATCTAGTTCAATATATTGTTATAAAACGTGCTTTAAATTTCACGTGAATATCTCAATTTTAAAAATTAATTATTATTTATTTGCTTATAGCTGTATTGAAACATATTCTTTATAGGATTTTGCAAACAGCAGAAAAAATAACTATGTATAACTAAAAGAAAAACTATGTGTAAAAATATTAATGAAATCTTTGCATTCTTTCGATAACCTGAATTCTGGTATGCTAGCAAATTAAAATCCTAAAATGAATTTGTCTAATATGATTTGACAATTCTCATTCTAACACTAGCATCTACACAGTTCCCTATGACCATGCAGATTAAACTAGTTCTTTTTGCTATAGATAGCTATTTTGTCTGCTCTTTGCAAAATCCTATAAAGAATATGTTTCAATCTCAATTTTACTTTATTAACCCCTTTAACACGTTAAGTGCTGGTGACGTCTTAAGACGTCATCTCCCTGCTACCGTTCAATGCGCATGACCTCTTTAGACGTCATAACGCCCAAGGTGTGATGAGTAAAAAAGTCTAAATTTCATAACGAGTGCCCATCACGCCTTTGGACGTCATGTTTTTTTTGTTTATTTTTGTTTCCATTTTTTTTAAGATTATATTTTAGGCAATATCTGGCCAAAACCAGTACACGTGCAACAGAAAAACAAGCTTGATTCGGTTAGCCTTCAGGTTATATTACGTCGGAGAAGGCGTGGTGGAGAGTGGCAAGTGTTACAAAAAATGTGAAGTCTTGGCTTCTTGTATCTAAAGCAAATCCCAAGTTTCTGAACTTTTACTAGTCTGCTTTACTTATTTTCCTTTATTTATCCCTATTTACCCCCAAAACTACAACTGAATTGTCTCAAAATATAATCTAGTTCAACATATCATTACAATTCATATGTGTACTGAATTTCAAGTGAATATTTTAATTCAATTTTATTAACCACTTCAATAATGGAGTGGGGGTGTGACGGTGAGGGGTGGCAAATGTTATAAAAATAATTGTGGCTTTGGTTTCTAGTATATATTCCAAATACCAGTTTTTGACCTCTTACCAACTTGCTTTACTTATTTTCCATTATGGAAATGCTGGAAATATATGGAATAAATTCATTATTCATAAGCACATGGTTTTGAAAAAATTCCAAGAACAGGTTGATGTTTATATTTAAATGCACATTTTTTGATATACAGGGTGTTCCAGAATTGAGTTCCCGGACGGGAACCTGTGATTGCTGATTTCATGTTGGGCCCGTATTACCCAACTTACCTTAGTCCAAAAATGCATCCCTGAGGAGGTACGCCCTTTTAAAGTGAGATAGAAGAACACACTTTTTCCAATAATTTTCGTTATATTGAAGTTAAAAATTTCAAATTTTGGTGGGAGATATATCTATAAGTACTATATGTGAACTTGACAACATCCAAACATTTATTTTTTTCCTAATAATTACTATTTGATAGGCTATATTTTTTTAATCACCCCATAAAAATACGGAATACTTGAATATAATTGCAGAACATTTACAGGGCTGCAAAACAGTGTTCCTAAATTTTTTGTAATATTAATCAAAATACAAGGAATTATCGTTTTTTCCTCTATTTGTATTTAACATTTTTATTTACAATAATTCTGTAATAAAATGTTGTAATAACAAAAAATTATAGTTTATTCTAAAGAATACATTAATAACATACTCCACATGGCATGCACCTGTTTTAGTACACAAATTAATACTTTTAAAATGTTATGTAATATCAACGAACAGTCTAGAATTGTCATAGTTTCTCTGTAGGTCATAGGTGCTTGTGAAACAAGAAGCCTGTCGCGTTTGAGAAACTAGTGACAATTAGTTGTTATCAAGCATACATAGAGTATTTACAGAGATACAGGTCTGATGAAAACTTGAAAATTTTGTCTTCAATATAACGGAAATTATTAGAAAAATTTATTTTTGTCTCACTCTGGGGCACCCTGTATACACACAATTCTTGCGTCATCCGCATTGTTAAGGTGACGTCATCATTGTTTTACTTCCCTCGCATAACAAAAGGAAGTTATTTATTCAAGAAATAACCACTCTCCGAGATTTCTTCTGATTTCCACGTTTCAGACCGTCTAAAATAAATATCTTACAATTAGGCTAGCCGGTCTGACTGTCTGTCTGTCGGTCTGTTGTCTGTCTGTTGGTGCATTAACTAAAAAACTACTTGACGGACAGTCAAATTTGATAGGTAGTTGTCTCAACTGCCGGCGAAGAAATGGTTAAACTTTCACTAGAAATATATAGGGTTGACCGTCTAAAGGGTAGTAAAAAAAATAATTTCGTTCATGCTTAAAATTTCATCGTTTCGTGATATTCTAAACCCATTTTAAAAAAAGAAATTTTGAAACATTTTTTACGAATACTATACTTCCACTCCACTGCGTGGATGTGCAACTAAAAATGTGACCGATGACAATAATATCTGGCATATAGTTAACACAATTGGCAGGGGACACTACAGTTTTATTGAAAAATATACAGGATGATCATCTTAAGAAATAATTCAACTTATAACTTATGTGACAGGCAGCAAAGTGTAAGAATTAATATGACACACAGTGACCAGTCACCATGGGCGCGCCACAGGGGGCGGTAATAGATCGAATATTATTTCTAATATATATAAATAATATGTCCAGACTAAAAAATACAAACAGTTATCTAATATGATATGCGGATGATACAGCAATAACTTTCATTGGAGATACATGGGAGGATGTCCACTAACGCAGAAAAGGAATTAAAAATCTATTTAAATTGGTTAAATAAAAGTCTCTTAAGTCTCAATGCAGATAAAACAAAATTCATGACATTCTCTTCCACAATAAAGGACCAACCACATAAAAACAATTTAACAATACACAGTAGCTCCTGTGACAATACAAACTGTACTTGTTCTGTCATTCACAAAGTAACCTCAATCAAATATTTAGGAATAATGATTGATCAATTTTTGCGCTGGACGAAACATGTTCAATACACAATAAAGAGACTCAGAAAATTAATTTTTAAATTTTACCAATTAGGAAATATTCTAAATAATAAACTTATGCTTATTGTGTACGACGCTTTGGCAGAATCTATCTTGAGGTACTGCATAATTGTTTGGGGTGGCCTCTATAATACTCTGCTCCACAACTTACAGGTTGTCCAAAACACTTTATTAAGAATTATGCTAAAAAAATATAAACTATACTCTACAGAACTGTTGTATCACGAAAGCCAAATATTTAGCATAAGAAAACTATACACTTATCAATATTTGCTATGGATGCTAAAGAAACCAATATGCTGCGTATCTCGTCCGTATAATACTCGAGCGACATCCAACCAAATAACAGATATTCCATTATGTAGGAAAAGTCACACTCAACGATTCATATCGTTTTTTGGGCCAAAACTTTTTAATATACTTAATAAATTAAGATATTGTCAAAAACACATATAATAAAAAGGGAACTAAAAAAAATATGTGAGAGAAAATTTTACTAATATAAAATTTATTTTTGATATATAGCAAATATAATAATAATAATAATGGATCTTAAATATGTGTAAAAATCAACTAAACTTACCTAACATAGCTTCCTATTTCTTGCTTTTAAATTATAAAGTTTACGATTTTGCACACTTGTCTCTTTCTCCCTGTTCATAATTATGTTTATTAGTATATTAAGTATATTGATATAATTAATTAAAATTGTCCTTAGTATCGTCTGTTATTTTATGTTAAGTACATGACTTTTACTTTACTAATAATTATTAATAATAATAGTTCTATTTAAATAGTATATTACAAGTAAAGTTCTAAGATGAGGATGAGTCCCACAACACAAGCTTTGCTTAGATAACTCACCCTTGTAAATATAATCAATAACATTATCAACTATTCATTGTAACTGTAATCATTGTAACAAAGTTATATGAATATATGAATAAATTACTTAAAAAAAAAGTATGGTGGAAATTTGTAAAGGTACTTACGCAAGCCTTTTATAGTTGCCACCTTTTAGGTAGCTGGAAGCAGCTGGAAGTGTTATTAAATGAATTCCTTAATAATTTAAATAACTTTCAGTACTTATTTTTCCAATCGTTTTGAACTTTTGAATACGAAAACAATTAACACACAACAGGTAATCTTATTTTGCAACTTTTGAACAATAGTTGATCTTCTGTTCGAGCGCTGTAATCGAGAACCAACTTACTTCGTACTGAGTGTAGCTCACGCGTCGATGGCAAGGGTGGGGGGTTATGGACAAAAATAAGAGGAAGTGATCCAACTGTATATTATTAAACTGTGCCCAGACCATGTTCTTATAAAATTAGCATTTATAGTGAGTTATTACTCTTCTTTATTTCCAGATAGACAGTACAAAATATTCAGTTATTCTAGGCAATATTTCAAATTTTTTTCGTGAGCAATAGCTACCTACTCAACGATGTATTTGTTCTTAAAAAATCATTGATTACATGCATTTTTCATGGAGCTACTGACAAAATCTAAAATGAAAGACAGATAAAGAAGGTTTTACATATTATCGATGACGAAATACTAAATATTATTTCGTATATTTATTATTATTATTATATTTATTACCTATTACAAAATATTAAAGTTATTAGAGAAATGTGTTTCTAGCTTATAGAACGTTTACTACTAATATTTACCGCTACGTCACTTTGCATTCTGTTGATTTATTGGATAGACATTCAACTCATTTTGGTGAATTTTAAAATGGAACAGTGACCGATAACGGTCAGTATTTTATCCGTATTCTACAGCTGTATTTTCCAATTCTCCACTGGTCAGGCATCCATATACAGACAAATATACATCATATAACAATACCATCAGTTATTCATTTATCTGCTTAGGAAATGCAGGGGTTATAACGTAACCGCTATTGTGAGAGAACGTTTATTACATATGATAAAATTTTAAACCGTCCATTATTCTTAAACATATTAAGACTGCATAAATATCTATCAAAATATATGTATGTACACATGTATATATGCCTTATAACTAATGGTATACAGAGGAACTGCAGACTCCTTATTATGCGATTCAGCAAAATTTACTTTATCTTGTTCAAAAATTAATAGAATAGAATAGAATAGAATAAAAACATTTATTTGCCATAAAAACTGTTTTCACAGAAAAAGGTTTCGTCGACTATTAGAAAAATATAAAAATAGAAAATATATACGTATATAAAAGATAAAATAGAAAATGTATACAAACAAGAGACGTACAAATTATATATAACGAAATACGATCTTAAAGTTTAGATAATCTAAGTCTAAAAAAAAGTGTGTACTTATATAAAAGATAAAATATGTACAAACAACAGACATACATAAATTGTATGTATGAAAATAATCTAAGTCAAGTTCAATGTCATGAATAGAGTCTATGTCATTGATGAGCAGAATTCGTCAATGGAATAAAAACACTTTTCAATTAAAAAGCTTTTTAGTTCAGTCTTAAATAACTTGTACGTCGTTACAAGTTTTAATCTATCTGGAAGTAGATTAAATAGATGAGCACCAGCACAGTACGGGGACTTTTTGTATTTACTAAGCCTATAGTTGCGGATGTGTATATCGTTGGCACTCCTTGTTCTATGATCGTGTACTGATCTATTGAGCCTAAATTTGCCGATATTATTAAAGACAAAACAAAGTAATTTATACATGTATATGCATGGTAGTGTCATAATTTTCTTGTTTCTAAAAGTGTCACGACACGTATGTCTGTAGGGCAAATTGAAGATAATCCTAATTATCCTTTTTTGCATGACAAACACTCTATTAATTTCTACAGCCTGTCCCCAGATGATAATATTATAACTAAGGACTGAATATACAAGAGAATAATAACATGTTATTAGGGCCGTTTCGTTAACTTCTTTTTTAATATTTAAAATTCCAAATGTACATTTACCTAACTTTGTGCAGACACTTTCTATATGACCGAAGAAATCAAGTGTTGAGTCTATGACAATGCCCAAAAACTTTGTGTTATTACTTGTTTCTACATAGTCAATATTAGGTAACAAAGTTGGTGTTGAAGAAGAAAAATAAAGAAACACTGTTTTATTTTTGTTCACTATGAGCGAATTTTTATCACACCAATTTTTAAATTCATCAGAAATTAGGTATGCCTTCGATTCTAGTTCCGGTACGCTATTTGCATTAATGATTACAGATATATCATCAGCATACATGAAGACATCACTCTGATTTAGGAAAGATGGAAGATCATTTATGAACAATAGAAATAGCAATGGACCTATTATCGAGCCCTGTCCCACTCCAATATCCATATTATATATATCTGAAGTTACGCAATCTAGTGAAACTAATATTTTTCTATTTTCAAGATAAGACATGATCCAATTTAATATGTTGCCTCTTATTCCTAGGGAAGATAATTTCCATTGCTAGAAATTTGAATTTACGCAATCAAAGGCCGATGTTAAATCAAAAAACAGCCCAGCAACTTTTTTACCTTTATCAAGGTAGTCATGTACCTTTTGGATAAACTCCAGGCTGGCTAGTTCCGTAGTATAGTATAGTAACCGAGATACAGAGTATCAGTGATTTCTTTTTGGATTATTTATAATAACTTCTTTCTTTTTAATATAAACCGCTGTCCAAGGAATCATTACTTCCACATCCAGATCTCCCATCCATATCACTTTAAAGGAAAACATCTTGACTATATTTGTACTCTAGTACGTGAAAATAATTAGTAACAAAATTTTACTAAGATATTTAAGGCAGATGTTGGATTCTAGACTATACGCCCAAAATAAAGTTTCTGGACTCTTGTTAGCTCTAATAACTTATTTCCCCTATTCATCTGCAGCCCCCTCCCCTACAAGGGAATCATCTCAATCCGATGTCATTAGAATACATATACATAAGTTTCAAGTGAATATCTCAATTTTATTTTATCAGCCCCTTTAATAATAGAGTGGAGATGATGAGGAGGTTGAAAAATATTATAATGAAATCTGAGCCCTTGGCTGATAGCATATACACCAAATTCCAATTTCTTGCATTCTTACCAACTTGCTTAACCTATTTTCCCCTATTTACCCTTATTTAACCCCAACCCTTCAACGGAATAATCTGAAAATATATTCTAATTTCAGTTATTGTTATGTTATCGTCTACCAAATTACAAGTGGACATCTTAATATTATTTTGTCAATCCCTTTAATAATGAGGGGGAGGAAGGTGTAAAATATTTTTGAAAGATCTGAGGCCTTGGCTTCTAGTATATATACGAAATGACAAATTTATACATTCTTACCAGCTTGGCTTCAATAATCCAGTTCCAGATCTGGTCATGATACATATGTGTACCAAAGTTCATGTCAATATTTCTTTAAACTGTTCCTCGGAAAATGTGCGCACAAAAAAAGTTACGGACCGACCGACAGACAGAATTTATTTTAGCTCAAATTTAAAATCTCGACGTTTTATGACGTTCTAAGCACGTTTAAAAGTGAATTATTTATTATTTGTTTGCTTATAGTAATGAAACATATTCTTTGTAGCATTTTGCAAACAGAGGAAAAAACTATGAAAACTAAGAGAAAAACTACATGTAAAAATATTAATGAAATCTTTACATTCTTTCGATAACCTGACTTCTGGTTATGCTAGCAAGTTAAAATCCTAAAATAAATTTGTCCAATTTCTTATTTGACATTTTCATTATAACACTGGCATCCAACATAGTCCCTACGGCTAAGCAGATTAAACTAGTATCTACATGACCCCCTACGGTATGAAGATTCAGTTCTCATTTTCTTTTAACTGAATCAGATTTGGCTCATTCTGTACGGATAGATTTAGTTTTGATAATGGCAATTATATTTTTTATTTAAATTTTCAGTTCGCAGTTAGATTTAACATGGGGCGTACAACATATTTAGAAAAAATTGTTTTTGTTACAGTACCTTGCCTGGTGTGCCTTCTGTGCCTGAAGGTCTATTACTATATTCCCTGAAGATTTAATGATCGTTAATAATAAAATTATATATTTTCAAACAAAATTCATCATTCTACTTATTGTAATTTCGATGTCGGAGGTGCTGCGTCCTGTAGCAGTCGCTACCTTCTAAATAAGTATCACCAATAGGAGTAACTGTCTAAAAGCATTATCACACTTTGCACGGATTGCTTGTGTAGTTTACCCCATACTAGGCGGATAAGATTAACGCTAAATTGTTTTCTTAGCTCTCAAATCAATTTCCTATTACCTCCGCATCGTCATCGGGTATTACAGATGTGGTATAAATACACCCCTAGTGATATAAATGATATCATAACAGATATTAATTCCATTCTTCGTGAATCATTAGTTTTCATTTGTGAGCTAATAATGTTTCTACTCTATCTCACATCACTGATTATAGAAAAATGTAACGTGATGACTTCCTGTCGACGACAGAGAAGTCCATCGATCAACCAGTCAATCAACTTGGAATGTTCATAAAATAAATATTGTATTAATCTTACTTTGTGAGTTATAGAGAATTTACCTTAAGCGACAGATATTCGAATAGACGAACTGAGTGGTGAACAGATGGATAGACCGACAGACAATATTGCTCATATCAGAAAATTGTATATAATTTGGGGTAATCGAGGAAGGATTTGCTGTTGGAGGGAAATTAGTCAAAGAAATTGACGAAAAGTGATGTAATCGGGAAGTTGATTATTTTTGTTTGTTTTCATTTTATACACACAAATGAGTCGAAAACCGAAAAAGTTGGCAAAATCGGGCTGCGGCTTCGCGAAAAAAGCTCATAGAAATACATTTTTGATGCCTTTCGCTACAATATTTTTTAAACATCTCTATTTCTCGTCCAAAAATTAAAGAAATTAAGATACTGGTAAATGAGTAGACTATCGAACTGTTGGAGTATAAATACATTAAAAGTAGATCCTAATCTCAAAAAATTCTAATTTCTCCTTTCTCTTTTTAACCCTGGAATGCTACACTTATTTTCAGAAATTAATCAGCTACACTGGGGTACAGGCGTACTCGAAATAAAAGTTGGCTAATTTTTGTAAAAAAAAATTTGAATTGAAAATAACGTAAAAACAACTGAAAATAGAATTCTAAAAATGTTTTTTTTTAACAGAAATATTTTATTAAGTTATTCGGCACAAGTTGGGCAAGTTTTCTTTTGATGTTCCAAATAAACGAATTTTTTGTATACAGCGCGCAGTTGACCCTGAATTTTCAATATTTGCTTCCGAGGCAAAATGGCATCTACCCGTGATAGTATGTGGCCTTATTGGTACTTCTACTGCAGGGGTTATTTTTAGTACATTGCATATAGTATGGCGGAGTTCACGTCTCAAAGTTGGAATTTCCAAACGACTTTCCATATGAGGTTTCACTAAATCAAGTGCGAGTTTTTTCAAGTACGCTCTTCTGTTAGTCATAATTTTTTTATCCAGTGCATTATAACCTCCGAAAAGGACCAAAGAATTATATCCCACGATATTTAGCAAATTATAAAACAGGCGTAATGGCCTACCAGTAGAATAAGTGTGACAAAGTTGGTCCAAAGTGTTCGTACCTCCCTAACTGGAATTTTATCATTTCTGGTAATTTGGTAGTATATGGCCCATCACAAATATTACCCCTTAGTTTGGTGGGAATCCTTAAAACTTTAACTTTATCCTGGTCCGCCAGCTGTATCTGTGCCAACGGCACATCGTCTTCGGAAACAGAGGCGGATTGTAAGGGATCCTGAGAGTGAACTGGAACAGGATCCTAAAAGTGAACTGGAAGAGGAAAAACTATAGAGCCGTCTTCGTTATCAAACTCTTCGTCCTAATCATGGTCCTCATATCTACAATCTGGTGCAATGACATCGTCCTCATCGCTGTCATCATGAGAACCCTAAGGATCCTAAGAGTGAAATGGAAGAGGAAAAACTATAGAGTCGTCTTCGTTATCAAACTCTTCGTCCTAATCATGGTCCTCATATCTACAATCTGGTGCAATGACATCGTCCTCATGGCTGTCATCATGAGAACCCTAAGGATCCTAAGAGTGAACTGAGAGAGGAAAAACTATAGAGTCGTCTTCGTTATCAGACTCTTCGTCTTAATCATATCTAAAATCTGGTGCATATTCAAAGACAATACGATTTAGATCAAATATATCATGAGCATTTGGGAGGTTAAAATACTTTTTTTTTTAAGTCATTACTTGTGTGATCCAAAAAAACAGCAAATAAATTAAAAAATAACATAATAATAAATAAATGAATAAAACTAATATGCTTACACGCGAAAACAAATAGCATTATTCTGCTACACTGGGGCACACCCGTACACCAAGTATCAAATATCTCCAAGATGAAAAACGTACCAATGTCACCAATCTCATACATGAACTGACGCATGGTGTGGTGAAACTACTCAAGAGCCCACGATTACAGCTTCATCTACTTCCGATTGGCGGAACTTTTAAATGAGGCTGGGGTACACCTGTATCCCTAGTAGCATTCCAGGGTTACTAATAATGCAATAAGTTAAAAATCATCAGACCTTTATAATTGGAAAAAATATGTACTTTTACGCTGTCAACACGTGATTAAATTTTCAAAATAGATTTTCATTTTTATGGCCACAGTTGAAAGTTTTCGCAAAAAAAAGACACTTGCCATTGAATGAGAAATGGTCGTAGGATGTTATATACATATGATTCTTAAACTATTCGCATGAATAATAATTAATGACGGAAAAAATGTTAGTACTTAATATCTTTTTATTTACGGAGATAATCCAGTAAATTTAACAAAATAAAAAACTGGAAAATTCATATCAACTGTCCAAAAGTATTTCCGCCATTTTAGATGCACTTTTCAGGTCTCCAAATCTATCGCCCCACACACACACCATAGTTTTTGTATCCCTAAACATAAAAATCAAAGGGATTGAGGTCAAACGAACGAGGGGGCCACGCAATTGAACCACCGCGGCCTATCCACCTTTCGGGAAACACAGTATCCAACTTGGTCCTGTGTACTGCAGTACCATCATGAAGAAACCACATATGCTGTCTAACGTCAAGAGCAGCTTCTTGGATGAGAACCGGTAAAATAGCAGAAATTGTAAATAAAGAGCATCAGTTAAACGTTTTTCAAAAATAAAAGGGCCAATAAGTACTACCTCTCACAATTCCAGCCCACACATTTACTGAAAATCGAAAATAACACAAGAGAAAAAAGTTGTTATTTTTCGTCAATTTATCTAAAAATATATTTCGTTTTTTTAAACCTCAATTTTAGTAGTAACAAATTAGCAAAAAAATTATTGTTTGAAAAAATTGCGCGGCAAGGGCGGCAATTTTTTTTGCGGAGTTTGATCTAGACATCGAAACGACGATCAGAATTCAGAAATGCTAGTTCACCTACACTATCTTTTGGTCTTTATATCAGAAAATCTCGCTACGTACATTCACTAAAAACGTGCCGTACTAAATTTAAACTGCACATAAATAATAATTATGTCTTTCTCGGTATTAGAATAGTTTACAACAGTGTGAATGTGAAAAACAGAAATTTCGTCCGGCGCTCGATAGCTGAGTGTAATAATCTCTAATTTTAACCGCCACTATTATTTACATGAAATTTTAATGCGTAATAGCTCATCATATTATCCATCCACAGTTTCCAAATTATGTGAATAATAAATAATTTCAGCTACCTACCTGCTAAAGTATTTTCGTGATTTTAGGATTTTAAATTATGTATAACCCGAAATATCAGGGTGAATTAATGTTCATTTATACTTTAGTAGTAAATATGAAATAATTAAATATGCTTTTATTATTCTGGTATAGACCCACACAACTTGACTTTAGGTACACGCAGCAGTCCTGAATTTTCTAAATTAGATATAATCCTCTGGAATGTTTAAAACTTGATGGAATTAAAATGTTCTTCATCTCATATTTAATTACCTCCACATCCACGTAGTGGATTGGAAGTATAGTAATCGTAAAAAAATATTTCATTTTTTTTTTCTTGAACTAGGTTTAAAATGTCATGAAACGTCGAGATTTAAAATTTGAGCGAAGAAAATTTTTTTGTCTGTCTGCCGGTCTGTCTGTCGGTCTGTCTGTCGGTCTGTCTGTCGGTCGGTCTGTCGGTCTGTCTGTCTGCAACCTTTTTTTTTTTTTGTCTGCACGTTTTCTTCGGAACGGCGTAAGATATTAACCTGAAATTTTGTACATGTATATTTTATACAGAGATCTGGAACTGAATGGTTTTTTGAAGATATCTGGTGAAGGGTTGGGGGATAAATAGGGGTAAATAGGGGGAAATATGTAAAGACAGCTGATAAGAGTACAGATACTTGAAATTTGATGTATGTACTACAAGACAAGGCCTCAAAATTTTTTATATTTTTCATCACCCGACCGCCCGCCCCCCATTCCATTAATAAAGGGGATGCTAATATAAAATTGAGATATTCACTTGAAATTTAGTACACGCATATATTATAATGAAATCAGGAACTAGATTATATATTGGGATTATTCTGATGAAGAGGGGTGGGGTTAAATAGGTAAATAGAGGAAAATTAGTAAAGCAAGCTGGTAAGAGTACAGAAACTTGAAATTCGGTGTATGTACTAGAAGCCAAGGCCTCAGAGATTTTATAATATTTTTTAAATCCCCATCGGGAACTAGATTGTATATTGGGATTATTCTGATGAAGGGTTGGGAAATAGGGGTAAACAGGGGAATATAAGTAAAGCAAGTTGGTATGAGTACAGAAACTTGAAATTCGGTGTATGTCCTAGAAGCCAAAGCCTCAGATTTTTTAATATTTTTCAATACTCAACTACCCCTACTCCATTATTAAAGGGGTTGTTAAAATAAAGTTGAGATATTCATTTAAAATGTGGTAAACATATGTATTATAATGACATCTGGAACTAGATTATATTTTGAGATGATTCCGTCGAAGGGTTCGGGGTTAAATAGGGGTAAATAGGGCAAAGTAAGTAATTTAAATATACAGGAAAATTATGCTTTTTAATGTTTCAAAAAGTTTTATTAAAACTCTACACGTGTTTCGGCTTATTAGGCCTTTATCAAGAGTACAAGATAATACTAAATTTAAAATGTGTTCCTTACTTATTTATACCTAATGGAAGGTATGAATTATTCAAAGCTTTTAATCTATTTATTACATGCAACTAGTTATATGATTCCTATCCTATGTAAATATACTACAAATAAGTTCTTAATGTTAAATTATTTTTTCTAGAATATTATGACCCATAAATAATGTTTGATCATTAGTTACATTTTTATGCTTTTTGACAGCTTTCATGATCTCAAATTGTTCTAGTAAATCTAACTCTTTCCTTTATTTTCTGTATGGAGTAATTCGACTTCATTAAAATTAACAAAATGATTATTTTCTATGCAGTGTGTTGACATACCGGTGCTATGTATACCATTCGTTATTGCTTTTTTATGTTCAGCGGGACGGTTTTTTAATTTACGACCAGTTTGACCGATATATATAGCATCGCAGTCATTACATTTTAATTGATATACACCTGTTTTTTCTAATAAATCTCTTTTGTCTTTATTATTAACTAACATTTTCCATAGATTATTTTTATTAACAGAAATAGTTTTACATCCTAGTTTTTTCAGTTTATGACTAATTTTATCACTAATCTTAGGCCTATAATTAATACATTTATATATGTCAGTTCTTTGTGGAGTATCAGCATAAAATTCTTTAAGTAACTTTTTCTTTTGTTTATGTTTTATTAATTTGTCTATGAGGTTTTCACTATAACCGTTGTTTCTAGCTATATATATCGGTCAAACTGGTCGTAAATTAAAAAACCGTCTCGCTGAACATAAAAAATCAATAACGAATGGCATACATAGCACCGGTATGTCAACACACTGCATAGAAAATAATCATTTTGTTAATTTTAATGAAGTCGAATTACTCCATACAGAAAATAAAGGAAAGAAGTTAGATTTACTAGAACAATTTGAGATCATGAAAGCTGTCAAAAAGCATAAAAATGTAACTAATGATCAAACATTATTTATGGGTCATAATATTCTAGAAAAAATAATTTAACATTAAGAACTTATTTGTAGTATATTTACATAGGATAGGAATCATATAACTAGTTGCATGTAATAAATAGATTAAAAGCTTTGAATAATTCATACCTTCCATTAGGTATAAATAAGTAAGGAACACATTTTAAATTTAGTATTATCTTGTACTCTTGATAAAGGCCTAATAAGCCGAAACACGTGTAGAGTTTTAATAAAACTTTTTGAAACATTAAAAAGCATAATTTTCCTGTATATTTAAATTACTTACTTTGCCCTATTTACCCCTATTTAACCCCGAACCCTTCGACGGAATCATCTCAAAATATAATCTAGTTCCAGATGTCATTATAATACATATGTTTGATTGATTCATCTAAAAGCAGTGTTAATTTATTAACAATTATTTTCAAGATGTTTCACAAGATACCTACCACAAGTTCAGTTCAGTGTATTTTAAATTAGCTTAAAACTTAGGGGAGTTAGATTTGACAAAGATAAATTCGTTAAGACAATTGCAAATCTTAAGTAAATCAAGAGTCTTAAGTTACTATAATAGCTGTGCAGTGAATTTACTTTACCCTAACTATATTTGTCACAAGAGCTTGTTATAAACTGATATAATCTACAAATAAACGAGTCGTAAAACTATTTGTAGATCTAAAGCTGATAGGTACATGCATGTATCAAGTTACCACGAACGCAATTATTTGTCGATTACACATTGTCCACTGAGCCACATTTTCTAATGCATGTGTCACCTTTATGGACGCATTCAAATGCTGGTGAGTAAGGACATGCACTTCCGGTGTTAACCAGATGCAAAACGAACAAACAGTCAACTATATTATAAAGTTCTGCATTTAATCACCTCGTGAAAAGAGGAAGTGCTTGATTCCACAATTGTTTATTTTGTTGGCTAATATAATTCAAAGTTTTTGGGAATATATTGTATTATTGTACCATGAGAACAAACTAAACTGAAACCAAAAAACATATTACTGCTGTCTGATCTAGTTCATATTTACATGAACTTACTGAACTGCATTGTTGGTCCGAGTACGTCGAGTTTATATTAATCAGAATGAATGATTTTGTATAGACTAAAATTTCTGAATAGAGAGGTTCGCCTCTTTTGCTAACTAGAAATACCGAATATGAGAAATTATTTTCATTAATTTTCAACAATGGTCTAGAGGTATGCACTTTTATGATTACTGTTTAAATACCGTGGTGATGAAATATTACAAAATGTGCATGCCACTAGTGCACATTCTAGCATTGATATATAACAATCAGTTGCAAATATATTTCATCGAATCAATCAAATCATAATAATTATATTATAGATTTATAATTGTTGCACATCCTATACAGTCTAGTCGGTAAAGTAAAAAAATACACCAGAAGCTCACAAAAAATGTTATCTGAGATTTTCCTTCAGTAACTGTTAGTGTTAGGATTAAACATCACAAAAATCAGTTCTGGGGGTGCCGCACAACCCCCCAAAAAAACCACCCCTACGGTGAAAAAATCCTTATTTTACTGATAACTCGTTAACCGTTGAAGACATAAAAAAAATGTTTATAATAAAAAAGAAAGCTTGACGAACTGCCTAAAAAAAAGTCCCTCTTATAATTTTCTTCGTATATGTCATGGTTTTCGAGAAAATCGATATTAACAAAAATTGCAAAATTTGTATTTTTAATGCGCGCGAATTTTCGTTTATTTGATTTTATTTGCGCGCGGCCTATAGAAAAAATTGAATTGCTCGAAAAACAAACAATCTAGGAAGAAAAATGAAAATGGGTTTTAAGGGGGATATAAACTATTCTCTTGTGTTGCCATTTTTGAGGGCTATTGATATTTACTAGTATATTAAAATAACAATATAATATAGTTATCTCTTGATTTTTTGTGCATGTAACTATTCACAGGCCCATAAAAAATAACTGACTATAATATAAGTTACAAATGCATTATCTTTTAGTTCAAGGTAGTATTTCAATGCAGAAATAGGAATAAAAATATTCACATTTACAAATTTAGCAGCATGTTAAATTTATCCAAAAAAAAATTCAAAAAAGGCTGCATATTCAATGTTTTGATGATATTTTTTTAATACAATTTTTTAACTATTAAACGATTAGAAATAATAGTTATATGATATAAATTTCTGAGCTGAATTTTCAAGATGTTTTATTCTTTTTTTTTGTTTTTTTTTAGGAAACAATAAAAAAATTGGCGAAAAGTTCAACATGCTGGTAAATTTGTAAATGTGAATATTTGCATTCCTAACTCTTTCTTCATTAAAGTACTACCTTTAACTAAAAGATAATAACATTTATAACTTATATTAAAGTCCGTTATTTTTTATGGGCCTGTGAATAGTTAAAAGTGCAAAAAATCAAGAGATAACTATATTATATTGTTATTTTCATATACTAATAGATATCAATAGCCATAACAAATAGAAGCACAATATATATACCCTTTAAAACCCATTTTAATTTTTCTTCCTAGCATGTTTAATTTTCGAGCAATTCAATTTTTTCTATAGATAGCGCAAAAAATTTCAAGTAAACGAAAATTTGTGCGCATTAAAAATACAACTTTTGCAATGGTGTTCAATATCGATTTTCTCGAAAACCATGGCATATACAAGAAAATAACGACAGGACTTTTTTTTAGGCGATTAGTCAAGCTTTCTTTTTTATATTGAGCAATTTTTTTATATCTTCAACTGTAAACGAGTTATCAATGAAATAAGGCCTTTTTCACCGAAGGGGTGGTTTTTGGGTGAGGTTGCGTGGTACACCCAAAACAGATTTTTGTAGTTTTGTGATATATAATCCCTCCACTAACAGTTACTGAAGGAAAATCTCAGAAAACATTTTCTGTTATGGAAATCTTTATAATTATTGGACTAATGTTATACACTTTGCAGTTTTCTGTAAATTATGTTAGTTCTAGATATTTTTAGTTTCATGGCTCCAATTTGATTAGAGAAACACTCGTGTAAAATATAGTTAGAAATAATCTACATTTAACTAACTAAAAATCCGCGACCCTTCGATTACAATCCAAAGTCAGAACAGATTTATTTAGATGACATATAGCAAATTCCTCTCTGGATCCCATCCCGGTGTCAGTTAAACATCAACTGAATGGTTGAACGTGGTGGATTCGGTACACATATGTGTTATAACCATGGTTCAACGAATGGAGCAAACTAGAAGTCTATAGCTTTTTTGGTTTCCGAGATAGATCCTCTAGAAATGCGGGAAAATACAGATTTTTTCCTTTCGGTGACTTTGAGCTGCTCTATCTTGGAAACGAAGGTCCGCAGGTATGTCTGGTTTGGCCATTCGATTTCTCTCGCCGTCCTACATAACTCTGAATATTCTTTTTGCTCTACTGGTTCTTGTAATTTTCCTAACCTCAAAAAACACTGTAAGAATGCCCAAGAAAATACAAGTGTGGCTAGAAGTCTGAAAAAATTCAGGTGTACGTAGAATGGTGAGAGAAATTGAATGGAGCACACTAGAATTCTACAGCTTTTTTAGTTTCCGAGAGAAGTGCGAAAAAAATAGACTTCCCTTCCGGTGACTTTGAGCTGCTCTATCTTGGAGGCGAAGGACCGCAGGGATTTCTTGTTTGCGTCACTCAATTTCTCTCGCCACCCTACGTATTTCCAAATTTTTTTAGATTTTTAGCTACACTTTCATTTTTTGGAGCATTTTTTGAGGTTAGGAAAAATGCAAAATACAATCAGGCAAAACAGACATCGGATTCGTGTTCAGCAGGTCAAAATCCACGGGAATACATAAGTCTGCCTTTGTGTACTCGACATTTTTTTGTGTGTCTGTGATTATCTACAAGATAAAATTGAAAAATAAAGATTTTAATAAATATAAAAAAATCGGTAAAGGTATTTACACAGAACTTCCCTCGTTATTTGTGCATGGCGGTCACTCTAAAAAATTAATAATTACGAAATGACATTGAGAATAATAATCGGAATAGAGTTATTGCTATTATTACAAAGAAAACTTGATAAGTTTTGGTCTAAAAAATATACAGATTGCTCCTCCAACAGCAAAAGTTCAATACTAAATAACAGGTGCCACATATGGTAGGTTTGCACAAATACCTTTACAAATGTCCACCATGACTGAATTATTTCTTGGGATGACCACCCTGTACATTTTTCAATAAAAGTATAATAGGTGCATATGCCAGATATTATTGCCATCTGTCACATTTTCAATCCAACATTCACGTAATGGAGTGGAAGTATAGTGGTGGTTAAAAAATTTCATTTTTTTTTAAATTTTCAAAAGATGTTGGTAAAATAATTTTCAAAGTTTTTTCTTCTGAAATAGGTTTAAAATGTCAAACGTAGAAATTTCAAATTTGAGCAAAAAGAAAGTTTCCTTCTATTCTATAGTAGTGCTAAAAAAAGTTTAAAAATTAAAAATTATGTATTTTAAAATAGGTTTAGAATGCTATTAAGCGTGCAAATTTTAAATTTGAGCAAATAAAAAATATTCGATCTATTTTAGTGGTAAAAACTTTTTGAAAAATGTTGGTGAAAACAATTTTCAAAAATTTTTTTTTGAAATACTTAGGTTTAGAATGTCATTTAAATTTGAACATTCTAGTGTTAATTTTTTTTCCAAACTGGTAACAAAATGTTGCAAATTTTCTAAAAAATTATTTTTTTTTAATTAGGCTTAGAATACCATGAAACGTGGAAATTTTAAATTTGAAGAAAGAAAAAAAAAATTTCATTTTAGTAGTAAAAAATTTTTCAAAAATATTGGTGAAAAAAATTTTTTTTTCCTGAAATAGGTTAAGCGTGTCATGAAACGTAGAAATTTTAAATTTGAGCAAAAAAAAAATTTTTCATCTTGGTAAAAATTTTTTCAAAAATGTGAAAAAAAATTTCAAAATTTTTTTTTTTCTGAAATAGGTTAAGCGTGTCATGAAACGTAGAAATTTTAAATTTGAGCAAAAAAAAAAAAATTTCATGTTGGTAAAAGTTTTTTCAAAAATGATTGAAAAAAATTTTCAAAAATTTTTTTTTTCTGAAATAGGTTTAGCGCGTCATGAAACGTGGAAATTTTAAATTTGAGCAAAAAAAAATTTTTTTCACTATTTATTCCGTTTAGGTGGTCCACCCTGTATATTTTCCAGTGAAATTTCTACCATGTCTTCGCTGACAGTAGCGTCAACTACCTACCAAATTTGACTGCTCTCCGTCAAGTAGTTTTTTAGTAAATGCACCAACAGACAGACAGACAGACAGACAGACAGACAGACAGACAGACAGACAGACAGACCGACAGACAGACAGACAGACAGACTGACGGAATTGAAAAACCTATATTTTCGTAATCTCCGTGATCTGAAACGTCAGAATCCGTAAAAATCTCGGAGGGTGATTTTTTCTCGAATACAATACTTCCCTTCGGTATGCGAGGGAAGTAAAAATAGGTTCCGCTTACGAATTCGAGAAATTTAAAGAACTGCGAGCACAAATTAAACATGAGGGTGACATTTCATGTAAATTATACCTTGAAACTATTGAAACAGAAATTAAAATTAATCCTAAGAACTTTTGGTCTTTTTCCAATTCAGAAAATAATGTTTGGAGTTCCTCTGGAGTGTCCGCTGAAACAGTGATTGAGACATCATCTGCAAACATTGTAACTTTTCAGATACTGATATGCTCAGGTAGATCATTAATAAAAAGCATAAAAAGTAATGGTCCCAACACTGACCCCTTAGGAACTCCTAGAAGAACATCAGCTTGATTGGATGTTTGTTGTCCAATTTTTACAATCAGATTTCTATTAGTCAAGTGAGAATTAATCCAATTTAACATCATACCTCTTATTCCAAGGTTGTACATTTTTTTTTAATAGAAAATCTGGATTGACACCATCGAAAGCTTTCGTAAGATCGAGCAAAAAAGATATAACATATTGTTACGGATTTCCACCTTTTAGGAACACCCTGTATGAATCCGTGGGTTCTAAATAATTTCAACAAGAGATAAACACTACTAACACTTTATTTAACAATTTACTGACTGTACAATACTTGTTTACTTAATAGTTAACCTCACTTTTCACCGAACGTGTCACTTCTAAAATGAACTTCTTCCGCGCTGGTAATCGCGCCTTATATACTCCGAAATTAGTTCTAGATCAATCCAGAATCTTCTTCAACCATAATCTAGAAAAGTCCTTGGCTCTTTCTAGAGCCTTTCCAGTCACCATCAGAGGCATAGGCGTGCCATCTCCTTTTCCAAGGGGGTGTAATTCATAACACTGCCCCCTCCTTAAGCCTAGATCGTCCCGATCAGGCAACTCAGAATCATCGATGTAGTTCGCCAGCCTGTCCAAATGCACGATCTTCATCTTGGACTTTTTGCTTCGTTGAATCCGATAGACGACATCATTAATTCGGGTAATAACAGTATACGGTCCATCCCAAGGCGGTTGAAGTTTCGGTGACCTTCCTTTCTTCCGCTGTGGGTTGTACAGCCAAACCAGGTCTCCTGCCTTGAATCCTTCTGAACTACCCTTCCAGTCGTATCGAGCCTTCATTCGGTCACTGGCTGATGATGCTTCCGCTATATCGTTAGCCAACCTCTTGAAAGGAGCTCCGGTGTTGAACTGCTTCTTTTCACCCTTACTTCCAGTCTGTGGTCCCTTACTGGCTGCACAAATCTTGCATTTGCGACACCAAGCCTCCACATCCTGACGACTTCTTATCCAATAAAATCGTTCTCGTATTTTCTTCAGGGTCTTGTTCACACCGAAGTGTCCATCGGATGCCCCATTGTGCACTTCCTGAAGCACCTTCGCTACTCGACACCTGGGAATCACTAGACGCATAACCACCTTTTTTCCATCCGGGCTTTCCCATGCTCTCCGCAACAGCCCGTTCCTGACACTCAGTGAGTCCCACTGCGCCCATAGTGCCTTCAGTCCCACTCTTTTGTCCGAAACATCCTTCCATTTTGGACGAGTTCCCCTTTCTTTGGCTCTCAATATAGGCCCAATTTCCACATCGTTTAGTTGCTCTTGTCTGAGCGCTTCATCTGCCTTATCATCCGGCACCTCCACCTTGACAGTGTTGACTGCTCCCGTGACCTGCAGTTTCTCCCAGTGGTTGTGCTTGCAACCTTCCTTGTACCTTCTTCCGGATGAAATGTTTGCATTTCTCTCAGGTTTCGTTTTATCGTCATATCCTTGTAGTGGTGGCCTTTCTGTAATGCTCCGAAGCTGGGAAATCTTCACTTCTCTAGGGGCACCACGTTCGTTATCTGTCACAGCCTCTCTGATAACAGCTTCCTCCGATTTTCCCCTCAGCTTCACAGCTTCTCCGGCCTTTACTTTCTCCAATCTTCTCCGTGGACATTCAAGCTGGATATGTCCTAGTTCTCCGCACCTGTAACATGTCATACTCCGTCGTCCACTTGGCCTTCCACTACTTTGTCTATTCTGCATCCCTTCCATGTTTCTAACATTCACTTTCCTCGAGTTCCTATATCGACAGTCTCGCTTGATATGCCCTGCTCTGCCACAGTTGTAACATTTAATACCGCCGCTTGGCGTGCCTTGTCTTTCTGCAGCATTCACTTGAGCCATTAACTGATTGAACATCTTATGTATGTCGGTCAACATAGCGTTCTGGTTCTCCTTTTCCGATTGCGATCTTTCGAGACTCATAGCTTGTACTCTTGGACTCGGGGTATCCCTATAGACGGCTTCTACCTCTAGTGCATGCACCAAGGCTTCACTACTACTTTTATGACGGGATAGCCTGAGGACTCGTCTGATTTCCTCGTCCCTTATCCCATCTAGGAATGCCCCCACTGCCAATTGCTCTTTAAATTCTTTTGGCGCATTAGGGTATGCTAAGTGTGCCAGTCTTTCCACTGCAGCTTCAAATTCTTGCAGACTCTCTCCAGCTTTCTGAACGCGCACTTTCAGCTGGGTCTGGTATACTTGAGCAAGGTGTTGATCTCCATATCGTAGATCTAAGGCAGCTTCTAAAACTCTAAAATTCCGTTGTTGGTCTGCCGGAATTGTCTGGAGCAACTCCAACGCTTGGCCTCTTAAAGCCACGATTAATGCCTTAGCCTTCTCTTCGTCATTCCAGTTGTTAGCACTCGCTGCTGCCTCAAACTGTGTCTTGTAAGTCATCCAGGAATTTTGACCATCAAAGGAGGGAATTTTTAATTGCTGGCCTGATGACACCACTTGCTGGTTTCCTCTTGTCCTCAACTGTTGTTTAAGTTGGTCTATTTCTCCTTCTACTTGATGCATTTTCTCTTCAACCTTGTCTACTTTTTCCTCGACTTTGTCCATTTTTACTTCGACCTCATTAACTTTCGTCTTTACGCTACCCATATCTTCCTTAATCTCATTTTTTATTTCATCAACGACTGTAAACAAGGCATTCTGTTGCGTTTCTATAGCTTTCCTTAAGTCATCATTTTCCTTTTGACGGCGTCTCTCCTCTTCTTGTTTTTCCTCTTGACGTCGTTTCTCTTCTTCTTGATGCCTTCGTTCTTTTTCTTGTCGTCTTCTTTCCCGTTCCTCTTTCTCTTCCTGGTGCTTTCTTTCCTGATCCATCATCATCTTTTGCATTTGGGCCATAAATTCCTGCATTTGTTGTTCGGATGCCATGCTTCTGGTCGTTACCGGCATACAATTACGTTGAAATCAAATAAGTTTAATAATTACGTCACTATCGGTAATGGGACTGTCCAGAAACCCTCAAAACGGCACGAAAAAGTCTTATCTAGAGTCTTTGTCACTTAACCTCCAATGTCCAACAATATGTTCCAAAAATGTCTCAAAAAATGCACTTGACACTATTTTCCTGTTCGAAAATAACCATCGAACAACGTCCAGTAAATTAGTCCTCCGTGTTAGCACCAACTTCGAGAATACACTGCCAAACCTTCTCGAACACTTCCGAAAAATCCTCTTGTCAAAATTCCGCTTCCGACACCAAAATGTTACGGATTTCCACCTTTTAGGAACACCCTGTATGAATCCGTGGGTTCTAAATAATTTCAACAAGAGATAAACACTACTAACACTTTATTTAACAATTTACTGACTGTACAATACTTGTTTACTTAATAGTTAACCTCACTTTTCACCGAACGTGTCACTTCTAAAATGAACTTCTTCCGCGCTGGTAATCGCGCCTTATATACTCCGAAATTAGTTCTAGATCAATCCAGAATCTTCTTCAACCATAATCTAGAAAAGTCCTTGGCTCTTTCTAGAGCCTTTCCAGTCACCATCAGAGGCATAGGCGTGCCATCTCCTTTTCCAAGGGGGTGTAATTCATAACAATATTTACCTTGATCAAGTTCCGAGTATACATAATAAATGGTATGAGGCTGTTTCCACAGATTTGTTAGATCTGAAACCGTGTTGAGATTCTGTTAATAAATTATAATCTTCTATAAAGAAATTATTAAGTTATAGACTACTCTTTCTAAAATTTCAGAGATTTCTGTCAATAATGAAATTTGTCTATAGTTGTCAGGTATTTGGACATCACCCTTTTTATAAAGGGGAATAACTAAAGCAGTTTTCATTTTGTCAAGAAAAATACCCGATTGAATAGAGCCGTTTATCAGGCTAGTTAGTGTGGTAGATATATAAGGGAAAATTATTTTTATAATTTTTGCATTTATTCCGTCATTACCCTTAGTATTTTTATTTTTTAGGTTAGCGACTAACTTATACACATCATTTTCGGAAATAATGTTAATTGATAAGGATTTCTAGTGATTGTGAGTTTATTATTTCAAGCATGTATTAAAGATTGTATTTGTGCTGGATTCAGCTGCAGTAACTTGCATTCTCAATAGTTATGATTTTTTTTTCAGCGTTAGCGACTGATTTTAATCAGAGTATTGTATTCGACGTATGAAGAAATTAACCAGTTCCACAGAATAAAAATCGATAAGTTTCGGACTACGTGTATGAGAATAGTGATTATAATGACTTTGATGTACATTATCAGTGCATGATAAAAAAACGGTGAGAAATTTTTGTTGACAGTTAATGAAAATTATAGAGCTGTTAACCATTTTGCAACAAAAACAGAAAACAGATAATCGAAATAATTTCGTCCTCCTAGAAATATAACATTGTCCGCTGCACCCATTCAAAAACCATCCCTTAAGAGCTTACATTTATTTCACCATATTTTTTCACAGATTCACAAAGCTGATTCAAAAAGTTAAGTAATTTTAAAATAATATTTGATTTTCAACCCCCATAATATCCATCTTCGTGGTCCTCAGTATTTTTGTACTATTTTTGGTGTATCGCGGGTACAATATTCTCGATGCTACAAAGTTTCAGGATTTTAAAACAAAAAATGTTTTCAATACTTGTCCTCTTTTCTAAAGAACATGTTCTGTTCATTTGCAAATTTGTAGAATTTTGTCCCCCTAGGACTCAAGAAATGACCACTGTGCGTTGCTGCCCTGGGCAGAGGATTTCAAATATGTATAATATAAATAAAATTCTATGAGTAATTATTTCCACATACTGGAATGTAAGTCGGGTGTCATGTTTTCGTTTAAAGTTACTTGGATCGAAAATCTGAATGTGGAAGTAGTGATCTCTTAGACAGTGGTTCTTTCATTTAAAACGTAAATTATTTGTTATTGCTTTACGCCTTGGTTTTAAACGAGTGGAAATACATTAACTGTAACAATTTCGCCAAATATTCTGTATTAATGGAAGTCATTTGTGTAGTTGAAGTAAGCCTATACACTCTACAGATCATCTACTTCCTTACAATGAATTTAATTTAACTTAGCACTGCCCAGATAAGTCTCCCGTGGATACATCCACAGAGTATAATTCCAACTAGGCGAAAAGCCTTTACACTAACAGCAGGAACTTTATATACGTTCTCGTCGGCCATTATCAAATTTACTTACTAACTTTTACGAGAATGGCTAAAAGTTCTGAGGGTCTTTTTTTCTTGTGGATGACAAATTTTTATTAATTTAATATATTTCATGCACCTGCTGCATCTCTAAGAATAACGGTTATGGGTCTGTGTGTCTAGAACTTGGTGCATTATTGTAAAATTTAGTTGGAAAGTAGGTGACTATGCTATCTACTATAAAACTTATGTTTATATTAAAGTTCTTAAGCCGAGTTGAAGCTCGAAGTGGCAACTGAAAATACGAGGCAGCTAAGTATCTTTCACAGGGCATTATGAAGATTACAAATTTCAGTGCTATAATAACTACTCAGTACTTGTATCAAAATTATTACATGGACATATTTTCTAATTCATATTTGCATTATATGGATTAGCAAACATTAAATATTATGTACATAATTTCCATTTCATTTACTTTTGCACCAATGTATACAGGGTTCTTCTTAATTGCTGACGAGAATATTAGCAGCTATTGCTACAAGAAATAAGAAGGAGTTTATACGAGGATGTAAAGAGGCCACATATCCTCGATGAGGAGAAAACAAAAGTAATTATATATTTGACTAATTGTCAAACAAATAGTGATGATTAAGGGAAAATTAGGATGACTGGAGGCGATGAAGACACTCCCCAAACACCATACCACTAAGTAATTAACAGAAATGGATTTTGGTGAGGCCGTACGTCTAACAAATGAACGTGACATATAGCTTGATGCTGTTATAAATGTAATACAGCAATGGGAGGTCAACTGGAATAATGTGTGGATTACAAGACACCTACCGAGACGTTGTGAACGCGGTTCAGTCAATTTGTCCCCTCCCCCCAGTTACTTATTCTCCAATTTGCTAGCGCACAATGTTTAGGCTTAGCACACACTAGCACAACCATTTTTAAAGATAGCACACATCCGCGTATTAAATAGGGGTTGTTTCCTGGAGGGGGGGGGCAAGTTGATGCTAGCCCCCTTAGTTATTCTCTCCTCTCAAATTTGCTACCATATATTATTAACACCTAGTACACCCTAGCACAACTACTTTCAAAGCTAGCACACCTACAGGGGCGGTAATATATGGGTATGAATTCGTTCCTCAGCCCCTCCCCACTTATTTACTTGTCTTGAATTTATTAACACGCAATGCTTATACCTAGTACATCCTAGCACAACCACTTTCCAAGCTAACACTCCTACAGGGTCGATAATATACAGGATAGAAATTTTGTCCCGCCCACAGCTATATTACATTTTCTATTATTACTTTACCAAAAATGATCACATATATAATATAAGCTAAGTAAATTCGAGAGGAAAAAATAAGTGAGAGGGGGGGGGGGGGCTAGCGTCAACTTGCCCACTCAAAAGACGACTTTGAGAAAGAAAACTTCACCCTGCTGGAAATAGACCACACTCACTCAGTCAAATGTAAAGTTGGCATAGGCGTCAGGCAGGGCTGTATTCCATCACCAATCCTCTTCATTACCTGTACTGAACACGTGATAAGAGGCGTGTTGGAGAAGTGACAGGATGAAGTCACTATAGGCGGAACAAAATATTTAATTCGATACGCTTCAGGCAAGAACTTCCGATTACAATTTAAATGAAAGTTACAATAAAACGAGAATTATGATTGTAGACCTGAGCAAATAATAAACATCAAGTCGCGTTAAGGATAGATGACTGCAAAGTTGTAAGCAAGATAGTAAACCTGGACAATTTACCACATGAGAAAAGTTTAATATGGCAAGAATTTAACGAAACGCACAAAGATCCAACGAGCTAATGGCCTAGTGTTCATTCTTTTACTATAATTGGAACTAAAGTTCTTAATTATTCTAGGATCTATCTTGATGTTCAAATTATAACTTCTTGTGCTGCTTGGTTAATTATAACAGAAATAGCTTTTTCCTAGTTATTACTAGGAATTTTCCACTAAGAAATTTGAATTATATTTTATGGATTTGTAAATTGGAAGTCCCGACTTCGATTCCATTATATATCGAACAAAGTGTGTCAAAATTGATGAAACGTTCCTTTTTTTCTAAGAATACACTTTCAATTTTTTTGTTTCAATATTTAAAAGTTATCGTGTCATGATTATTTGGTTATTTCTTAACAATTTTAAAAGATCTTTGATAAAACAGTTCAATACACTAAACGTTAAAATAAAAAAATAAAGGTTTTGGATATATCAAACATTAGTTGAGTTATCAAAAACAATAGATAACATTAAGGCAAGAATGAGACTCTCGGTTAAGGTGACGGTTTAGTACATATTAACAGTATATCTGATAATATGTTATTAAACCTATTTGATTTAATCAAATTTTACAGGGTGGCCATCCGATAGAAATAATTAATATATGTTGTGGAGTTCCTCAAGGTACAGCGCTGGGACCAATTTTATTTTGTATCTATGTCAACGACCTATTTAAAATTCCAGTTGATGCTGGAATAATAAGCTATGCTGATGACACGGCTATTTTCTTTAAATATAGTTCATGGCAATCATTAAAACTGAGAGTTGAGAGGGATTTCAATACGATCGTAAATTTCTTTAATAGTAAAATATTAACAATAGATTTTGACAAGACGCATTACTTACCGTTTTCGAGTCATCCAATGGGCTTTCAAAGTACAATTTAATTAGAATAGAGCATGGAGACTCCAAAATTGCAATAGCGTCGGTAAAATCGATAAAATATCCAGGCACTACCATTGACTATCACCTAAAATTGGAAATACATGTGAATAACATAGTCAAATAATTAATAAATGTAGATTTATTACTTTGGTAGTAGTACCAAAGTTCAAATATTTTAAGCACATTTTTTATGAAAAACGTCTCGTAACAAGTTATCTGAATAACTTAAAAAATGTACAAAAGTGGATATTAACAGTTACGTACGACAAAAAATTCGACTATCCATCCAACGACCTGTACTTAAACAGTCGCCTTTTTGATCGCAAGCAGCTTTACTATGAAAAATTCTTAATGCAAATGCATAAAACTAAAAACAATATTAAGAGGAAAAGATCGTAAATATGAAATCACAAATAAAGAAAAATCAATTTGTGTCCCAAGAATGTACAGAACAATCGATGGTCAACGATGTTACCGATACATTGGAGCCAAAATATATAATTTACTACCTCTTGTAGGACAAATATCACTCCACTTACTTTATTTAAAAAGAAAGTCAAGGAGATTTATAATAATTCCCCAGTTAGTTGACTTCAAAAACAATTAAGAATAGTTGAAACCGAAATCAAACTCGGAATACTTATTAATAGTCATATTCATCCATCTCAGATTTCATTTAGATTCTATCTTTTGAATTTAAATTTTGAATTTAAATTTGAAATTAAATTTGAAATTAAATTAGAATTTAAATTTTGAATTTAAATTTGAATTTATATTTTGAATTTAAATTTGAATTTAAATTTGAAATTAAATTTGAATTTAAATTTTGAATTTGAATTTGAATTTAAATTTGAATTTAAATTTGAATTTAAATTATCAATTTAAATTTGAATTTAAATTTTGAATTTAAATTTGAAATTAAATTTGAATTTAAATTTTGAATTTGAATTTGAATTTAAATTTGAATTTAAATTTTGAATTTAAATTTGAAATTAAATTTGAAATTAAATTAGAATTTAAATTTTGAATTTAAATTTGAATTTATATTTTGAATTTAAATTTGAATTTAAATTTGAAATTAAATTTGAATTTAAATTTTGAATTTGAATTTGAATTTAAATTTGAATTTAAATTTGAATTTAAATTTTCAATTTAAATTTGAATTTAAATTTTGAATTTAAATTTGAATTTGAATTTTGAATTTAAATTTGATTTTAAATTTGAATTTGAATTTTGAATTTAAATTTGAATTTAAATTTTGAATTTACATTTGAGTTTAAATTTGAATTTAAATTTGAATTTAAATTTTGAATTTAAATTTGAATTTAAATTTTGAATTTAAATTTGAATTTAAATTTGAAATTAAATTTGAAATTAAATTAGAATTTAAATTTTGAATTTAAATTTGAATTTATATTTTGAATTTAAATTTGAAATTAAATTTGAAATTAAATTTGAATTTAAATTTTGAATTTAAATTTGAATTTATATTTTGAATTTAAATTTGAATTTAAATTTTGAATTTAAATTAGAATTTAAATTTTGAATTTAAATTTGAATTTATATTTTGAATTTAAATTTGAATTTAAATTTTGAATTTAAATTTGAATTTGAATTTAGAATTTAAATTTGAAATTAAATTTGAATTTAAATTTTGAATTTAAATTTGAATTTATATTTTGAATTTAAATTTGAATTTAAATTTGAATTTAAATTTGAATTTAAATTTTGAATTTAAATTTGAATTTATATTTTGAATTTAAATTTGAATTTAAATTTAAATTTAAATTTAAATTTTGAATTTAAATTTGAATTTAAATTTTGAATTTAAATTAGAATTTGAATTTCAATTTAAATTTGAATTTAAATTTGAATTTAAATTTTGAATTTAAATTTGAATTTAAATTTGAATTTTGAATTTAAATTTGAATTTTGAATTTAAATTTGAATTTAAATTTGAATTTAAATTTTGAATTTAAATTTTGAATTTAAATTTGAATTTGAATTTAAATTTGAAATTAAATTTGAAATTAAATTTGAATTTAAATTTTGAATTTAAATTTGAATTTATATTTTGAATTTAAATTTGAAATTAAATTTGAATTTAAATTATGAATTTAAATTTGAATTTATATTTAGAATTTAAATTTGAATTTAAATTTTTAATTTAAATTTGAATCTTTTAGAAGTTGCAACAAAATCTGAGAATATTGCTTATTCATTTATTAAAATCTCTTAGATGATAAATAAATCATTTATTAAAATCTGTTAAATAATAAATTAGTCAATATTATTAATTATTATCGTACTTACATTTTCATGAAATAAAAACAAGAAAAAAACACTTACCTTCAATTTTTCAACAAAAGTATAAATTGCTATATAATGTATTAATATACACATATTATTGTTATTATCTATTAATAATGATTAATTATATCCACGAGAAAAGTTTACCTTCTGTGGGTCCTTCTAATGTTTATTCCAATTAATAAGCTTTAATTCTACAATTACTTGTGCTGTATTATTTATGCAAATAAACATTATATCTATTAATGTTATGATTATAAAAGAGGAATATTTGTGTGTAAATTCCACTATACAGATGACCAGTGACCACATGACAGATGTATAAAATGTGGGGTCTAAACTGGTTAATAAAGGGCTTCTTGAATTCACTTCACTATAACCGCATAGAAACGATAACCATATTTTTCATAATAAATATTCAGCAACTGTCATCATAATAATATGGCTCTCTCGTTTTATGATCGAGTTAATCCTCAAAGCGATTTTTTTAAACTTGTAGTAATTAAAATTCGCTTTTGCAGTTAAAAATTAAAATTGTGTTTGTGTATTGTGAATAATGATGCTGCTGATAGGATTAAAATGTTTGTTCATGTCATGTTCTCCGCACATCTCATGTCAGTGAGATCGATCTTTTTATTTTACAACAATGGCGTTAAAATAAATTGCGTTTGGAATGAAAAAGACAATTATTTTTTCACTATACGGCAACAGCAATTCGTTATTTGTTTAGCAATATTCGATCGCCCCAATTTGTTAACTAAACTGAACCAGACTGGGTAGATCCACCACTTAATTATCCTCACTTTCTATGGTTGTATAAATTCAAATTTAATTTAATTTAGGTATCTACGTAGAGCAAATAAATCGGATATGTGGTAGGGAAAATTGTTTCCTAGAATAAAACTGCTACTCTTCGTCGGGTTGTCAGATTTTCTGCACAATTGTTGAACATTCTACAGTATACTCTTCGGAGTTCTTTGAAAATAGGAATTTCTTAGGTATAATTGCTATACTTATAATTGTGGGTATCTTGAGCACCCCACGTTTTCACATTTATTAATTAGAACCAACAACTTAATGAGCTCATATGATAGCACGCGCATTAAATGACTATAAATCGTACATATTTAATAGGTTTCATAGAGTTAAAACAAATATTATTAAGATCTCTTCTCATTTGTGTCATCTTTTTAGTTATGTTCCAATTATACTAGTGTGTTGTTAGATTCGGGAGCAGTACCACAGATAATAATAATAATAATAATAATAATAATAATAATAATAAGTCCCCTCCTTTTTGGCACCTCACTGATGGCGTTATCTGTTGAACTCCGCCAAACTCTCGAGTACTATTGCGGACCACCCAGCAACCGAAGGCATAAGGTCAACCATATATTTTATATGGATGACCTCAAACTCTATGCCTCCGGAGAGCGTAAACTTCAGAATGCTCTTAGGGTGGTAGAGGAGTACACGCGGGCCATTGCCATTTATAATTATTAAATAAGCAACCAATTATTCGAGGTAACATATTGTGACTAGTAGCATACGACCAAGAGACAAATATTCCGTATTGAAATATTTGAATCCTACATAATTTACTATTTGCATACTATAATTCTGAGCTAAATTCAACCTGTAACATAATTTTTGTCATTTGGGCTTATCAGTCAATAGCTAAAGCGCACTCTGGTACAGTAACGCTGAGTTCCACTCCAAGAATTAGTTACAAAATGTCTCGCTCCGATAGTTTTGCTCAAAGGAAATAAATTACACAGGTACACAAAGAAAGTGATTTGAACCTGGGACCCCGCATAGTAATCTCTATGTACTTCGACGAACCGGATGTTTAACTCCATCAGCCACTAATTTTTAGTAAATCGCAAAAATAACCTAAAAAGTTCAGATTTATTATGTTATTTTCGCGATTTATTAAAGATTAGTGGGTGATGGATCAGCACGACGAAATACACGTTTACTATGTCGGTTCCCGGGTTCAGGTCATTTTTTTGTGTACCGGTGCACACACAATAAAAAGGTGATCTGATCCCGGGACCCGACGTAGTAATTAATATGTATTTCGACGTGCTAACCACGAATTTTGCGTCCATTTAGCTTCGTCATCCATCAATTTTTGGTAAAATAATATAGAAAATCTGAATTTTTTAGATTATTTTTGCGATTTACTCAAAATTGGTGGGAGATAGAGCTAAACGGACACCGAATTTGTCTTCGCAGCACGTCAAAATACAAAGTGTTTACTATGTCGGGTTTCGAGTTCAAATCATTTTTTTATGTACCTGTGTAAATATATTATTATATAAAAGGAGGAGAGTCCCTAAGGCCTGTTTTCGGCCTAATGATATAAAGCATACACACAAAGATTTCCCCCTCTCCAGTTAATGTTCCCTTCATGAACATAGATCCTTCAGAATAATCCACAATACTAATATATAGACAGCTAGGATGTAAGAATGGACACATGGGGTGCTGAAGGTATGTCAGATTTCAAGCACAACTGAGAACTGGGAATTAAATAATTTCGGAAGGACGAAAGAGTTAATAATACGTTCATTGGGGGATGATTCTGTTTGTTGTGGGATCCATTGAATAATGCACCTCATGTGCCATTCTTACTTCCTAACTGTCTATGCAATAGTAGTGTGAATTATTCGCAAGGATCTTTGTTAATGAGTTCTTTAGTATGCCCTGAATCACTAGCCGACGATATTCTGCTACTTAGTAGAGCATTAGGATATCTCAGCGTCGACTCAGCAGTTTCAGGGGGGTAGAAAAGGGGGACGGGGGGTTGGAAATAATTCTGTTTGTTGTGTAATTTATTAGGTACTCAAAGTGGATACAATAAATATATATTTCAAATTTCTCTGTTCAAAAATAAATTACGCCGAAAACCTGCCTTAGGGACCCTCGTCCTTCTCTACTCTTTTTTTGTAGTTTTATTGTGTTACGAAAAATAAAAATCAAATTAATAAAGTTATTTACAAAAGCACCTAATTGGTTAAATAATAAAAAAAACACAGAGGTTAATTTCACAAACTTATTGGGGTAATTGTTTCTACCATTTTTGGAATATACTCTTAAATTTTCAACGAGTTGGGAAAATTTCCGAAACTAAATACTGAATTCATTGGATTATTATACTTTTCGCAAATATAAAGTGAAGAGTATATTATAGCATTCGATCGGCAAAATCGATCATATCGCTCGTAGAGAAGAAATTTTCACATTACTGTGTTGTTAATCGAATTCTGAACAACTTTCAAATTGTTCCGTCCGTCTGTCTCTCCATCCGCCACGTTTCTTCATGCTTACAGCATAATAACTTAAGAAAGAAAGAAAAGTTATTAATTATTTCTTTTTAAAATGTTTTTATGTTTTGTAATTAAACAAGAAATATCTAAAACTAATATTATTTACATATAAATTGCGAAGAGTACCCCTTAGAATGTGCAACAATTATATAAAAAGTGCAGTAAATCGGCGGAAGGTATAATGGTTAGCTTATATATTTATATATATATAATATATACATAATTCATTGAAAAGTCAAGTTCGACAAGAGTGAACGAGATATCGAAAAAGTGCAGTATGTCGGCGAAGAATATAATCGTTAGCTTGTTACTTGTTAATAGATACATAATTTATTGAAAAGTCAACACAGCAGTGGACGAGATATCGAAGAAGCTGCAAATTTGCTTAAAATAATGTCTTCATTTTTAAGCATTTGTAAAAATTGTCTGTTTTTCGTTTATCCTGGGCAAATAAATTGGTATGTACAGTTCATGGACTGGATGTAAATATTAGTCTTGTAAATGCAACAATTACTAAATGAGTTGTAAGTTCAACTTTAACAGAAATTAGTTAATAATGATCAACTTACCGTAAAAATGGTTTATACATTCATCATTATCCTTTGTTTAAAAATATTTCAAAGTGCGCATTTAAATAATTATTTAAAAAGTACAAGTCTTGGGAATCATTTCAGCCGAATTAGTATTCCTCATTATATTCTACCTACTACATACGCCGTAAACACACAAAGGAAAAAGGTGATCAATTAACTGACAACCGGAAGCTGAAGTTGATATCATTCATTCTATCACACTCGGCTTCCTGTCTTAGGATTGGCTGCTTTCTTAGGCAGTTGGACCGCCGGTATTCTAATTGGTGCCTCATACTTAAAGAAAAGGTGGGAATTAAACTAAAAGGTGGGAAGTATTATGTCGTTAATGGCTCCCGTGAAATATATGAATGGGTTAACGGACCATAAATTTATGCTCTCGCATTGAATCTTTTAAACGGTGAGTGAATGTATAGGTACCTGCCGTCAATGGTTCTATCTAGATCTGTCTGATAAGCAGTACAAAAGTTTGGTGCAAAAATCAAAAGAAGTTTACCTGCATATAATAATGGTATTTTTGATCGGTATCTGTAAATATTCGCTCGATGTGAAATTTAGAAATACGTGGTATAGTTACAAGGTAATAGGATCGCCAGATGGACAGAGAAATATACACCTGTAAAGAAAAAATAGATTTCGTACTCAATTTCCTTAAAAGGTATTTTACGTAGGGTATTATATTTCAGGTTTTTTGTAACGTTTAGTTACAAGACTATATTGCATTTGATCGGCACATTTCTAAAATCAGTAATATCGCTCATTAAAAAAAAAAAAATCGTAATACTGCATTGTGTTGGTGATCGAATTCTGAACAACTTTCAAAATAATAATAATAATAGCAATAATAACAAGAATAAAACATATTTATTCAGTAATACCTTGCGGTGTTGAACGAGTCACAAAAAGAAACAGTAAAATAGTCTTACATAGAGACTAGTAGTTATGAACACATTTAGTTATTATGATGTATAAAAACAAACTTACACATAAATTAAGAAGCAAATGTGTCTTATACATCATAGTTAACAAATAAATTTATAAACATATAATAGAAAAGAGTACTAATATATATAAACGGCATACAATCAAGTGAAATAGATGTAAACATTGGAGTACCATTTTGGGGCCACTACAATTTTTGATATTTGTTAACGACTTGCCAAATCCTGACCCAGTAAATAACATTGTTATGTTTGCTGGTGATAACATATATTTGTGTTCTGAAATCCGAAGTATTAGACAAACTACAAGACAGGGTAAGTCGTTTTATTAAATGGATTTTCTCTAATAAATTACACCTAAATGTATCAAATACTGTTTTAGTCAATTTCACGCCCAGGAAAGGCTTCATAAATGAAAGTTACCTAATTAAGGTCGACCACACATCATTAAAACAAATATCATGTACAAAGTTCCTTGGTCTATGTATTGACAACGACTTGAGCTAGAATTCGCATGTCGATAATTTGTCATGTAAACTTTCATCATTATATTTAGCATTACACAGACTGAAAGAAGGAACGCAGAAATCTATATGCTTAATTTTTATCAATCAAACTTTCTGTTCAGATTACGATATGTTATAATATTCTGGGGTATTTCTCCACATGCAACTCGACTGTTTAAACTGCAAAAGCGGGCAGTAAGAAACATTGTTGATGCTACTACACTTCAATCTTGTAAGCCTATTGTTTTAAATTTGAACCCTTTTTTTTGCTTTTTTTTCATTAGTAGTTCTTTCAATTTTAATTTCAGTAATTTAACGGTTTTTACACTTTTGGCATAATTAGGTAGATGATTATTAATTTTTATTAGTTGACCGACCACACTATTTTGCACTAAACTTAAATTTGTCTTCATAGGACGCAATGTTTCTTTTTTACGAGTATCGTACTCGTGAGCACGTTTATGTTTTAGAACATGGTGTAATGTTCTTTTACGTAACTGGCACTTTCTAGGATGTAGATGCAGGTGAAGGTAAGTATCCTCTTTTCGCTAAATATGTGTTTCCAGGAGTCTTTTCGTTTCATATTGTAAATAATGCTAAGCATCTTTTTGCAATATAAGTATTTTATGTAAAATTTCCCCAGAAAATTACTCCATAGCCTATAATGCGTAATATACAGATAAACTTGTGGACTCATCGACTGACTGAGACAACACTCTTAGTACATAACAGAAGCTACTGATTTTGTAGTTAGATAGCTTCGGATATCGGCCTTCCTTCTACTTGAGTTGTTTGTCTATTATGACACTCAAGAATTAGTTTCTGAGGACGACGTAAGTCTCTCTCTACCAACCATAAGTACAATGTTTTCTTCATTATTTGCGGAAAATTTAATGATTTTAGTTTTAAATGGTTATGAGAATAATATTCATTCACGGGTAACATACCATTTTTAATTTCTTGCCGCAATTCTACCAAATTTCTTCCTTTAACTGACAATGTATTGTCATCAGCAAACATTACTGCGTTATATAAAATATTTTCAGGTAGGTCGTTTATATACAGTAAGAAAATTAACGAACCCAGCCTGCTACCTTGAGGGACCCCCCTTTTTATCGGGAATCTGAATACATTGTCTTCTGTCGATGAGATATGATTTTAGAAGTTCATATCTAGACCCTCGGAAACCATATCTCTTCAGTTTTGAGAGCATTTTTAAATAATCTATACTATTGAACGCCTTAGAGAGATCCAAAAATATGTCCGTCCATCCATCTGTGTGTCCATTCTTCCATCTGTCTGTCCATCTATCCATCCGTTACGTTTCTTGTAATCACGATAATTCAGGAAAGAAAACTCCGATTGCGTTGAAACTTGGACAGTAAACTAGTGTTAGCTAGAGTCCTAAATTACTCTTTTAATTCACAATTAATTAAAATCGACTCTACCATGCAATAAAATTAAAATTTATTTATTTGAATTTTACTCCGCAATCAACAATTACCAAAATTGGGATATTAAAACGATACTAATTAATAAAACTAACATTAGTAATAATTTGACGACTGCGTTCACCAAGCTAGAGCGATTAAGATTTAAAAATATAGGCGTCCAGGCAGGTACACTTGTTTCCATTTGTTTAGTACACATAAAAAAGGTCATAAAAACTGGTCTTTAAGATATACTGACAAGAGTGTTACAGTGCCGTTCTTCAAATTTTTGCGTATTAGAATGAACAAAATTATAGTAGTGATTTAAATATCGTGTTTCCGGTAGAAATTTAATGACGTTTCTGATAAATTGAAAAGTCTTACTCTGTGTGCCTTCACAATATGATAATCTTACACATTGCCCTTCCTTCGTGACATTGATAGATACATTCAAAGTATGGCTCAGGTAGCTCAGTGGTTTAGCGCGTCTAGCTTGCATACTGGCATACCTAGCGAAGTAGGTTCAATCCCTGCTCACCGCGAAATAATTTTAATTATAGAATTATCCCCAAGATGTGGTTCTGACTCCACTATAAACTGTAGGGCCTCATTTCTCTTTACCTTGCACAAAATCATTTTGGATTTTCAAGGAGTTACCTCGGTGACTTGAGAAGCGGTTAAGAAATCATTTAATTACACACTACACAGCCCCACACAAAATATTTCAGACCAGCAAACCAGACCCATGTATTTTTGAATCCGAATCTGAGGTAAGACACACCCCCAAAATCATTAGCTAGAGCCAAAAGGCTCCCATGGAATGGGGTGAAAAGAATATTAAGCTACGAGAATAGTTGTTACATCTTAAACAATCGAGTTATACATATTAAGGTTAAACAGCAGTGTACATACAACAGATATGAAACACACCCCCCATGAGGGGCGAAAACTATCCCCTTTATATAGAATAATCGATCCAAAACAGCTACGACTACTGAGAAAGATCCAAAATACACTGAACTGAACTTGTGGTAGGTTCCTTGTGAAACATCTTGAAAATAATTGTTAATAAATTAAACACTGCTTTTAGATGAATCAATCAATATATTATAAATACTCTACATATGTTTCGGCTTATTAGGCCTTTATCAAGAGTATTACATAGTGAATACTAAATAAGCACGTCAGAAACTTTAGTATTCACTATGTAATACTCTTGATAAAGGCCTAATAAGCCGAAACATATGTAGAGTATTTATAATATATTGATTGATTCATCTAAAAGCAGTGTTTAATTTATTAACAATTAAGATCCAAAATATCTAAGTTTTGTTAAAGTGATAAGAAATTGCATCAAGCCCGACGTAATATTCATAAACTGCCCCGATAGGGTTTAGAACAACCACCCCTCAGTTTAAAGGACACGAGAAAAACAAGAAAAAACGTAAAATCCAACGGAATTTCTGTTTTCATGGATGCTTTGAGCGGCTAAAATTTCATAGTACTGCAAAATAGAAGTAGAAGCTTACGTACCATCAACGTCCTACAGTGTCAGCCCTCAAAGGGTTGGCTTGCTTGTAAGTCCAGTTAGTTTCTCTCTGTTCCAGCATCCTACGCATATAGGGGTGGCATCTCGCAACCCCGAGGCACAGCGTCGAGCATAGCCTAGTTTCTTTTCACTTCCTCGTAATATAGCTGTTTGGAATTTTTCAGTCACTTTAACTTTTTATAGTGAAATTTTACATAGGGGGTAGTTTTCACAACTTCTGAGGGTTGACACCATAGGACGTTGATAGTACGTAAGCTTTTAGCTCTATTTTAGAATACTACGTAATTTCAGTCAATCATAGCATCCATGAAAATAGAAATTCTGATGGATTATACGTTTTTTCTTTTTTTTTTCTCGTGTCCTTTAAACTTATGGGTGGTTGTTCCCAACCCTATAGGGGAAGCTTATGCAGATTACGTCGGACCTAGTGCAGTTGCTTATAACTTTAACAAAACTTAGACAGCTTTCTTTTCTCTGGGGGGTGTCGTTCATATCTATTGTATGTACGCTGCTGATTGACCTCAATTAGTATAACTCGATTGATTAAGACTATTCTCGTAGCTTAATCTTCTTTTAACGCCATTCTAGGTGTGTTTCTTGACTCTAACTAATGATTTTGGGGATGCACAATTTTTTTTGACCTCAAATTCTGAATCAGCGACCGAAAATAGATAGGGATACATGGGTCTGGTTCGCTGGTCTGAACTTTTTTTTGGTGGGACTGTGTTATCTGCTCCCTGTGTATTACGTTCTAGTTAGGAGTGATTTACGTAACTATATCACAGGAATTAAAACGTAAATAAAAGAGGCGTGTTTCTGTTTATTTCTGATCTTAGTCATGCCAGAACATACTTTACAGAGGAGTAATGATGTTTTATCAATTAAGTAATACATCACATTTATTATTTAATCAAGTATAGAGAAATAAAGTATGCCCCTGTCTCCCATTGTATTAGTTCGGTCGGCAGCTTTGAGTTTTTCATGTGCCTTGTAAATATGTCGCTTATTCTTTATTTGTTCAGCATCGTTCATTTGGTAGACGTGGATTTCTACAGGGGGAAATGCTAACAACATGATTTTTTACTGAAATTAGGACTAAAGCGACAGTGCCTTATCTTAGAAAAATATTAATTGAATTTCAAGTTTACATGGAAATACCTACGATCTTTTTCACTCCGATCATGGATTTACTCATATAATATTTTACTATGCTCTAGAATACTTGACAAGTGTCAGCTTGTTCAGAAATACCACCGTTTTATTTAGCAATTTGACCTTTCTAATAAATGACACGTCAAGAGTGTCAAACGCAACTGGAAAGGGTTTTGTTTTGTTCTTTAAATACTGATTATAAATTGAATTTGCTTTAAGGTAGGTTTTCCACTGCAGCACTTTCATGAATTTACTAAAATCACAAAGATTATATTTTGTAATTAAGCATCCGAAGTTTATTTAATTTATAAAATGTTGTTTATATATGTGTACTATAGGGTGTGACTTACTTAGAATGAAGACAACTTCCTATCTCACTTATCTGATATCTAAATATTTTGAAATTTTGGTTTTGAATATATAGGTACCTATATAGTGACTTTTTAGACCTAACCGCATTTGGTTTTATTTAGAGGCGTCCCATTCTAGGATGGAAAAAGGAGGTCGATTTCCAAAAATTAAATTAGCGATTTTTCTAGATTGGTAAGAACTGGTAAGATATTAATAATAATAATAATAATAATAATAATAACAATAATACCTGAACTTACCGATAAATTAAAAATAGAAACCGCCATCGTTTATTGACCATTTCAGATGCAAATTGAATATATGGTAAGTCATTTGTAAAAGTAAAAGTGGAAAACATACAAACATAAAATATGTTTGAATATACAGATTCAAATATACATTGTATATGTATATGTTGCAACCACATTAATAAAAGATATAAGTACGCACAATAGACATTTAATTGACGTGCATATAAATATGAAAGATACAAACACAGGAAGATTAAATAAAATTATTATGTGTTTTAGCAAACAGTACAGATTAATGAATAAGAATTATTTTCTTAAGGTCCTCCATTTAAAATGTCTCGTATACTATAAAAACTAACTTCAAGTAATAAATTTATAACTGGAATTTTATAGTGCTTACCATTTTGCGTATTTCGGATATCAACAGGAAGACTAGTAAAAAGTGTAACACAGTTATAATATGACGAATGTTTAAAATTTGATGTGTGGTATGAGAGTGTACTAAGTAGATGACCACATCTTGTACTATACGTGTGACAATCTTTCCTTTGCTTAAATATATTTATGTTTTTTCTGGTATACATCAGATATTTTAATATAAATATACAAGGGGAAGTTAATATTTTTATAGTTTTGAATATATTTCTACAGTTTTCATTATAATTCATGTGGCATATAAGCTTAATAAGCCTTTTCTGACTTATAAACACTCTATCTTTACTGTTTGCACTGTCCCAGGTGATATATTGTATGAAATATGCGAATTAGCAAAGTGCATAGTTAATACTCAATCGCCCGGCTTCATCTAATTCATTTGCATTATAGCAAAGTAATATCTCGATATGCTTGTCCCACAACAACTTGTTGTCCAAGTATGAACCGATTAGTTTGGTGTTATATTATCATGCAACATTATACTGTGCGGCAATTGTCTTTATAGTCCAAAATTTATAATTGTGATCTTTTCATTCATTATCAATTTATCTCTCTGATCCCCAGTGGTGACCTCCTGAAATGTTTGGGCGATTAATAGATGAAGTTGTTCAACTGTATCCGCTGATAGTGTTACAGTTATGTCATCAGCAAACATTGTTAAGTGACCAGTAGATAAATAGCCTGGAAGGTTATTTAAATACAACATAAATAATAGTGACCCTAAAACAGATCCTTGAGGGACCCCACACTTTAGATTTTACACATCTGATTGTACATTATTTAATTCAACTTTAAGTCTTCGTCCTCTCATATAACTATTTATACTCTTAATCAACACATTTAAAAATCCCTTAGCACCTTTAGAAAATCCTTTGTAGAAGATTACGTCGTAGTAGGTTCAAAGATGACCCACTTTGAACATGTTTCATTAAAAGTACAATGTGTCTTCCTTGATAATTGCGTTAATTATGTGCTAAATATTGCCATTTTTCAGTGTATTTTTATTATTTATTCTTTTTAGGCTATCGACCATGTATATTTTCCTGTAGAATTATACCTATTTTCTCATTGATCTTAGCTTAACCACATACCAAATTTTGATATAGGAAGGTACATTTACTGAATAAACTCATAATAAATAAGAATGAGAATAATATATATTGTTACGTCTCGCCCCAAACTCTTTTTTTGACAAATATAACAAATTACCTTTGCTTACCTTGTTCTAAATTTACTTTTAGCAGTGGGCGCAATACGGATTTTTTTGTAAATCTGGCCTCTTTTTGTTTTGGTTAGCTCAGTCGAGCTGTCATCTCAGGGTTCGTTGTAGGTTGCTGTTGAAACTTTGTTTGAAATGATCTTTTTTATTTGCAAATTTATGAATATTTTATTGCTTATTTAGAAATAAAAACTTTTGTTTTCTGTAATGCATTTGAATTGCCACTTGTGTCAATTCAAAATGCTGCATTGTTGGTTGCCTAATCTATTTGCAGTGCTTCTGAATGAAATGAAATTTTTTTTAACAAGTTTTGTTTTTCAATATTTAGCCAAATATCACTTGAATTATTAACAACTTATTTTCTGTTCCTAATTCCCTATTTCCAGATAATTTCTTAAATCTAATTAGACTATGACCAAGATTATGGTTATTTACGTAGTGTAAATCTTACTTACTAAAAATTGTTTATCACCTAAGGTTATTATTATTTTGAGGTTACTTTTGTAACTTTTGATGTTTAATTTATTAAGAGTTACTTACTTACTTGCTGTGAGTTTTGGATTGAATTTCAGTGACGTCCTTGGGTACTTACTGAAATTTTGCAGAAAAGTGTGTATTTTAATAATTACCACCTGGTAAGTTATATTTTTCTGTATAACAACTTGTTAATCAACTTCCCCTTACTTCTTGGAATATCTTCATGAACCTTTCTTATTCAAAGTTTTTTCTTTCTTAGCTTCATGAAAACTACACTCTCCAGCTCGTTGACTCTACTCTCTTTTTTCTTTTTAGGTCCTTTACTAGGATCAAGAAACTTTTTCCAGCCTGCTTTTTGCAGCTTCCAGACACTGCCGTAGGTCCTTAAGGATAATTTGAGTCCTTGATGTCGGCCTCTGACATCTGTCCTGAACTTTCAACTTGCTGGATAAGTTTTGATTTTAATTTTCCAAAATTTTATTACTTTCACGTTTTCGTTCAACTGTCTTGGTGAATTTTGATGTGCCAAGCCTTTTCCCGATGTTCTCCTGATCATTTCAAGGCAAGTCTCATTTCAACTTACCGCAAGTACTGTTGTTGAACTCGGTTTTGTCACAGTTGGGTTTTATCTCACGTTTTTGTTCGAATTTTGCACTAGCATCTCATTCTGTAGTCTTCGCTGCTTAATTCTTACTCTGTTTAATCTAATTTTAACAAAAACTTAATGCATAATTTTACTTACTTAAATTCTGATGACATATTTTTTCCTTTACAGCATGTTCTGGCTCTAGATTTGGATTTTTATGCAGTAAATGAATTGATATTGTGCCCTAGATCTGGTTTTATGATTTTACAATGATGTTTTTATGTGCGATTATTTAATTTATATTTAATGTATTTTTTTGCAATGGTACTCTCTCATTTTTAATAAATTCTCTAAGGTAAAGTCCTATTTTTAACATGCTTTTATTAACTTTCCATCAATCTATCAATGTAACGGAATTTTTCAACGTAATTTTCACCCACTTTTAATTGTTGTATCATTATGAAACTTGGCAATTATGTGTAGCTCCGATGTCAATGCAACATAGTATACTCAATTTTATAATATGTTCAAAATGGCCGCCGCCCCAAGATGGCGGATTATTATTTTCTTTGCAACCCTCTTGATATGTATATCAAAGGAAAGGGCTTCACAAGTAGAAAACAAATATGTCATCAAAACTTAAAAATTCAAAATGGCGGTGTCAACATGGCGGATAGGTTTTATCAATTATCGTCGGATTCGACTGAAAATCTGTATCTGTGGATTATCGAGGTTCCAGATTAGGATTATCTGATCCAAGCCTTTAAGACTAAAAAATAAAAAATAAATAATGGTTTAAAAAAACAAAAAAGACACGCTTTAATAGCAAACAGAACTAAAAAGTAAAAAATAATACAATAAAATACAAGAAAGCGTGGGGTGCTTGATATCACCTGGTATAAATATTTCATAGTAATAAGCACCCCATGCTTTTTTGTATTGTATTGTATTATATTTTACTTTTTACTTCGGTTTGCTATTAAAGCGTGTTTTTTTAGTTTTTTGAAACTATTATTTTTAGTTTGGCCTTTCATTAATTAGTCTTCTATTATTTACTTCTTAGCTTTTTCTTACTTGCTACTTATAAAAATACGTGCCAGTATGTTACATATTTAGGTTGACTTTAGTGAGTGAAAAAAAATCTATTATATTAACTGGAGCATATTTAATTTCAAGGTTTGGCCTTACGTACGGACGATATTATAATCTGTAATAAAAATAAGACCCATAAGAGTCCACGTTCACCTAAAGATTTCAAATTCTCCCAATTGATAAATTAAGTGCTATTATCAAAATTATTGATCTATTTTGTAGAGCGACATGTAAGATGCAGCCAAATAGTTACCAAGCGGTGTTTCATAGTGCGAATTAATATCAAAATACAACCGCCAGTGTCTTAGATTTTCAAACAGCCTCTAATTTAGTTGCCTAATAGTTTCAGTCATTCCATTGCAATATTTGGTTACAGTTTGGTTTCATCAAAACAATTTAATTGAATTTATCAAGTGTAATATGAAAATAATCGAATAATAGCAAATCAAATAAACGCATCCGCCTGTTATGTTGTTTTCTTTGTAACGTTACCAATTTTCCATGTTTGATGTGTTCCTACGTGTGCATTAATAATACAAATTGTTTGAGTTTCATGTAACACTGCATCAATAAATTGGATGAAAGATGGTTTATGTGTCGAGGAGTACAAAGAAATAATTCATTGATACGTTCTGTTTAAAACTGTTAACTCCCGTCACGTTTGATGGAAATCAAATAAGGGCCGCATAATTATTGAAAGGAAAGAATTTGCTTAATTGGCGTATAACATACAATTTAAGGATTGCTTTGACACTTCCATTTGTAAAATATAAAATACTTCAGTATAAAGTTTTAGTATGTTTAGCATGTAAATAGGAATCATTTTCAGATTTGGATATAGCTAATTCATAATTTTTAATAGATTCAATTAACTACAGATGTACATTTCCACTACATAATATAATAGTAAAACACTGCAAAGAATCATGCAATCTGTATGATTTGAAGTATTTTACGTAAGGATTTGAGTAACTAAGGCAATTATAATGATCAATAAAATGATCAAAACGACGTTATTAAGAATTTAACATATATATAAAAGTCTCGGCATCCGTCCCACAATATGTCAGACATCCATGGTGCAAAGCGCCATTGCAGTTGAAGGCACGGCAGGACAGAACCAAAACAGTTGAGCTAAATTTGTTGTGTCAAAAATATTACGTAACGTACGAACATCAGACTTGCAACTAGTTTTCTACATCTTCCTTCATTCTTCTGATACACAAATCATTGAGGAAACATATAAACGGTGTACGATGCTCTCCAAATGTGGGTCTGGATATTTAATTCCCATTGGAGTTCATTGCACCAAGAGTTTGTTCTCTAGAATGATACTTCCCTCAAGGCAAATCTACAGCATCATATTCTCTCAAATCCTTCGGCCGTATCAAACGGAAAGAGGACAATATAATGTGCTGAAGGAAAAGATGTTTTCTGAGGCTGTGAGCATAATGGGCAAGAGCGGCAGATGACACGATGCTATCAGTTATGTGACAAAGATAGACCATTTAGAGTAAGTCACAGATCACAATACGTATCTCAAGACGTTGTGAGTAAAAAAAAGATTCTGGCCTATAGTGGGCCCTATTACATGTCATGGCATCCTGTGCCTTCTCCTTCATAAACTGAGGATAAAGGTAAAATAACTAACTGCACCGGATATTGTATATTTGGACCACTATTTACTGCATCTTCTAGATTAATATAATTGTCAACATCAAGGTTATACAACAAGCGTTTTTATAGTGAGAAAAAAAGTTCTTTTAGATCATATTTCCTCTTTGTCATCGTCTCCCTTAAAATGAACATTAAAGTATTTTAGTGATACACTTGCCCTTAAGTTTAAAATGTCACCAAAATCTTCAGTTTTAATATTTTTTGCTCCCAACTATGTCACTAGAAAGGTGTTTTAGTTATTTCCTGTTAACGCAGGAAACATTTTTGGCCCAGAAGCTGTGCCGATCAGGATCCCCTTGAATCGTTCTGGTAGATCCTTCAAAGGTACAAGTTTAACATTATCATTACTGAAGTACGTACATAAACGTTCTATTAAGAACTTTAAAATGCTAACATAAATCTAATAATTACGACACAATTAGTTGTATACGGTGTAGATAGATAGTAACGAATTAAACTAAAATCAAATAAAAAAATATTTCTTGCTATATATAAAGAAAATTCAGGGAAATATTACCTTCTATAGCATTATGTAAGGAAACTTTAAGAAAATAAACCAATTTACAATTTTTGTTCTCTTCTTCTGAAGTAAAATACAATGCCGTTTAAAAATCCAGTTTTAGCTTAATTAAACTATTTCGATTAAGTTAGTGGTGCTGATTAAAACATGTTTCTTATTGTTCATTTTGTTGTCTATTTATTTATAAAACTGTTTGCTAATAAGTGCAAAAATGTATGTATTTAATAGCACAGATTTCTTTAAAATTCTGTTTAAATAATTGTTAGTTGATATTCTGGGGAAAATATTTGCTTAGAGAAATCAGATCAATTGAGAAATGAACAGATTATGAACCATTGCTTTCAAAAATTAAAATTTTGTAAGAATTCTCTAGAAAAGAATTATACTACCCTTAGGAGAAATAGCTCATGTCAAACCTCAGTCTAACCCGTCGGCGGTATGTTAGATATGTCTTTGTGTGCTGTGAACAAGCCTGTCTATATGACATTCTCACAGCGATTGGTTTCAATTAAATTTGAGGTATTTTTAAATTGAAACCTACTAAGTTAAATGAACAGAAGAGGAATTCTAGCTGTACAAAGCAAGATATTTCATTAATTTTTAACACTGTATGGCTGTATTTTTAATTAAAGTTTTACTGTTCCACTTCTATTTAAAAATACACTAAAACTAAGGAGAAGACACATGGTATGCAATTTCTTACTGTTATAAGTCTATTTGATCCATCTTTAATACTACACGTTGTTTATTAACAAGTTGAAATTTAAATTTATATAATTTAGCAATGTCTATTGTGTATACTAATATTTTATCTGAAAATAAAAATGCTTTAAGTATTTTGCTATTTTTGATTTGTTAAATAAAATGTTTCTTTCTCCAAAAAACAAGTAATTCTAGCAACATAAAATTCATTCTCATAAATTAATTTGTAGATTTTAAGACAGAAAAGTTACACTGATCTACCTAAACATAAAAGAAATCTTGTCCTATCCAAATTGCAAGTTTCGGCCTAATTTTTTAACATTTTAATGAACTATTCTCATTTAGTATTCAGTTTGTCATACTCAGTATGTATTTTAGTGTCTTTTACTTCCCTCGCATACCGAAGTGAAGTATTGAATTCAAGAAAAAAATCACCCTACGAGATTTCTTCGGATTTTCACGTTTCAGACCATACAGTCCATACAGATTACGAAAATAAAGTTATTTCAATTCCGCTTGTCTGTCGGTCTGTTGTCTGTTGGCGCATTAACTAAAAAACTACTTGACGGAGAACAGTCAAATTTGGTAGGTTGTTGACGCTACTGCCAGCGAGGAAATATTTAGACTTTGACTGGAAAATATACAGCGTGGACTGTCTAATAGGAATCAATAATTAAAAAAATGTTTTCTCTCAAATTTAAAATCTCCATATTTCATGGTATTCTAAACCTATTTCAACAAAAAAAATTGAAATTTTTTTTCGACTACTATATTCCCACTCCACTATGCGGATTGTAAGTATAGTAACTAAGAATGTCACAGATAACAATAATATTTGGTATATAGTTAACACAATTGGCAAAGAAAACACCTATTATAGTTTTATTGAAAAATACACAGGGTGGTCATCCTAAGAAATAATTCAGATATGGTGGAAATCTGTAAAGGTATTTACCCAAGCCATATTTGGCACCTTATATTTAATATTTAGTTTTCCCTGTCCGATGACCACTCTGTATATTTTGTTGACAAAAAGTCACCAGGTTTTCTTTGCAATAATTGTGGTAACTACGTTTTGATTATTATCCTGATACAATATTTTTCTTGGAGCGAGTGGCCTTGTATAAATAAAGATGGAAGTACTGTGTAGCACCTTTATCAATTTTTTTACTTTTGTATATAATATCTAAACATCTCATCGACTTAAAAACAATTAATACTTTGCATTGCCAATGTTGTTTTGTACATTAAAGTGTATTAAACACTGATTTTCATAAATATTGCCGGAGCCATTCCAAAAATGTTTTTAAACAAACATGAAAAAACCGTAAATATAGGCCAAGTTGAGAATTGTAGTTTTAAATTTTAAATTAACACCATCCAGACTATTTAAAATTTGACTTAATTTAGTGAAAGTATTTCAGTAAACTTTTTATGTTTTTTTTTTGCAACTTCTCTAACTCACGTAAAGTTCTTCGGTCAATTCCATTATGATATTAAAATTATTTAGCTTGCACATCCACTCAACTTCCCTTTGAAAGTATTTTCTACGGTTTTTCAGTTATTGGAGCAGATTCACTCAAGGAAATGAACTAACGAATATGCCTTTAGGCCCGTCTGTAAAATTTGAAAGACACAGATTAGAATCTAAGTAATCTAGAAATAGCTTTGACTTCGGAGCAACCATTATCATTAGCTCCTTTGAAGAGATTTCCTATTTCAACTTTATTGTTTGGTAATAAAGCAGTGACACCTGCGCAACATATGACGGGCATTATTGTGTATAATTTTAGACAAATTCCATTCAAAACTTAATCCGTTTCATATTGGAATATGTGGGAAGAATTTAAACGAGTGTCACTTATAAATATAAAAGGAATTATGGTAATAAAATTCAAAGATATTTGTATAAAAAGCATTTTCGATCTTATGTCATTGAGAGGGACAATTTCCTGCTAAGAAGATATGATTAAAAGAACTTATATTTTATTTTATGAAAGATAATATTTACAGAAGATATGAAATAACTTTTCGTCATTTTCATCTCATATGCCAAGAGTTTAATTTCTGTATATAATAATTTTGCTACAGGTTTTTAAAAAATTATAAAAGTAATATTTCAAGTGGCGTATTTCTTCATTTTTTAAGAGGAGAAACCTAATAATTTATGAAAATGACAATAAACATATTTGTTGCTTGGTACTTCTTTTTGTTACAAGTGAGGAATCTAAAATAAACAGTTTTAGAAAAATGACCATTCATATTATAAGTACAAAAAGTGATTGTTATTCGCATAATACAAGATTGTCAATCAGGGCAAAGTCTTATATATGTCTTTCAACTTTCTTTATTATTATTTTTTTTTTCCACAGGTTATTATTATTATTATTATTATCATTAATATTATTATTGTTATTGAAAAAATTCAAGTGAACAGCTAAAGCGGATAATCCGAATAATTCTAAATATTTTGTTAACAGGATAAAATAATGAAATAATAAAATATAAATTTTTCATAATTTTGAAATGAAATAACAACTCCATTTAGTGAATAAATTTTGATAAACACTTGCTGTATACATGACACCAGTAAACCCTACTAAATTTGTTGTTCATAAATCATTACATTGATATCCATAAATTCAACTCTCCATATCTAGCTACGTTTCTTGCCGATAAATAACGACGGTTTGCGGTCACTGCGATATTAACATTGAAATTATTTTGACACTGGGAATATGCAAAATTACATTAAATATATAGTGAGATCCTTGAACCGCAAACAAAAACACGAATCTGAGTAAATGCAAAAAATCATTCCTTAATTCATATAAATACAACCGGATACAACTTATACTAACAAGATATGGGTGATTATCTTGTCTAGGCCATTAATCATAGCTAGAGGGTTAGATTACTGGCAAAGACCCACTTCTTGTTGTCCGCAGAATTTGCCAAAGTTACACTAAAAACAGGCCTTTGTCAACGCCATCTTGTAAGTCCCAGTCAGCAAAACAACTAAAATAAAATCTTAAACTCTCATCATAAGATCGATTACTCCATTTTTATAAACTATTTTAAACATAAAAGTTTAAAATCCAGAATACAGTTTATAAGCCTCATTTACTTCGAATCGGTATTTTAGATGCAACATAAAAACTGTGGTAATTTAGGTCAAAGTTTGATCGTTAAGTATTTTAAAATGTAAATATTTAAAACTTTTCCTCGAGTATTGTTTTACAGTTAGCCAATCTGGAACAAGAGGTCTTATGCTGTGATTTTATTAATTGCAATAAAGGCGCTGCTTTACTGCGTTGTTCTAAATACATATACAAGGTGTTCCTTAATGACCTGCTAATATTTCCGGGTGTGATTATTTAGGTCATTTTATGAAAAAAGTTCATATGAACGTATGTCCGCAACAGCTTAAATTTTTTGCTACAGGGTGTTGAAATTTCCTTTTCTCTAGTAGTTATTTTTTAATATCTCAGAAAGTATTTTAGATATTATTGTCAGTTTCAGTACGTATCAATAGGATATATAACCACATATTTTAATTAAAAAATTATTTTATCGCTCCACCAGTGGCGTCCCTGCGAGCATATCCTCTGACATTTCTTTACCAAAAAAGTGGTACGCCACTGACATTTTTCCATGTCGATATTTTACCTGATGAGCCTGATCAATTCTACATGATAACGGTCTTTTGCGTTTTTCTCGTGAGACGCACAGTTCTTGATTAAAACAATTAAATTCATATTGAAACTAATTACACGGGCACACACACAAAGAAGAATTTGTCGATTACATGGACCAAACAAATTCTCACCAATGTATTTTGGCTTGCTGTATACGAATCCGATGTCAGTTTTGCCCCACAACGTCACAATGTTTCTCTATCCTCAGATTATCGTTAGAAAAATGCAATTTTCTCTTTTTGCATTTTTCTAGCGGTTTTTGAGTACAGAAAAAAATTGTGACGTGGTGGGGCAAAAATGACACCGTAATCGGATATAGCAAGCCATAATACACTGGAGATGATTGGTCTGGTCTGTGTAATAGATATTTTTTTTCTTGTGTGTGTGCCTGTGTAATAAGTTTCAATAAAACTATAATTGTTTTAGTCAAGAATTGTGTGACAGACGAGAAAAAAGCAAGAGACCGTTTTCATGGAAAATTGATCCGGCTAATCAGGAAAAATATCGACATGAAAAAATATCAGTGGCGTACCACTTTTCTAGTAAAGAATATCAGAGGAGATGCTCGCAGGGACGCCACTGGAGCGATAAAATAATTTTCCTAATTAGAGTGTGTGGTTCTATATCCTATTAACACATACCAAAATTGAAAATAATATCAAAAGTGCTTTCTGAGTTATTAAAAAATAACGATTAGAAAGAAAAATAAGAAAAATACCCTCTAGCAAAAAATTTAAGTTCATATGAACTTTTCTTAATAAAATGGCCGAAGGAATCACACCCTGAAATATGGGCACGTCATTAAGGAACACCCTGTATAAGTAAACTTTTTCAAATATGTTTTTTTTAGCAGATTAACGAAAATTATTCTTTAGAGTTCTCCAATGGTCTGGACATGGCCGATCTTTTTGAAAAATACACGTTTCAAGAATGTGGTTCCTATAAGGGTTTCACAATTATTGTTATTTTGAGAATTATTATTGTCTGTGAAAACACTTAAATAATAAATAACTTGTGTTGTTGTTGCTGTACATAACGAAAAAGTATCGGTGGAAATAACACAATTTAAAAATGAATTATTATTTATTTGCTTATAATTGTATTAAAACATATTCTTTATAGGATTTTGCAAACAGCAGAAAAAATAACTATCTATAACTTAAATAAAAACTCTGTGTAAAAACATTAATGAAATCTTTGCATTCTTTGGATAATCTAAATTCTGGTTATGCTAGCAACTTCAAATCCTAAAATGAATTTGTCTAATTTCTTATTTGACCATTTGTCATTCTAACACTAGCATCCACACAGTCCCCTATGGCCATGTAGATTAAACTAGTATCTACATAACCCCCTACGATCATGATGATTCAGTTAAAAATGAGAACAAAGGCCTAAAATTAATTTATTTATCTATCTTGTCTTAAAAATTTTTAATTCTAATGGATTACATTTTCATGAAACCTATCGTTCTGTTTTTTGGAAATGCTTAGCCTTTGAAACGTTATTCACACTTATTCATTGAAATTGTCTTGGTTTTGCATGAAGCAGCTTTATGAGTGGCTTTACGTCTATCTGATGAGCTCCAGAATAAGGGCGAAAAACGTTTCAAAGGCTAAGCTTTTCCAAGAAACAGAATGATAGATTTCATAAAAATCTAATCCATTAGAATGAAAATTTTTTAAGACAAGGTATAAAAATAAATTCATTTTGAGGCCTTTATTCTCATTCATAACTGAATCTTCACAATTGTAGGGTGTTATGTAGATACCAGTTTAATCTGCATGGACGTAGGGGACTGTGTGGATGCTAGTGAGAATTGTCAAATAAGAAATTAGAAAAATTTATTTTAGGATTTGAATTTGCTAGCATAACCAGAATTCAGGTGATCGAAAGGATGCAAATATTTCATTAATATTTTTACACATAGTTTTACTTTTAGTTATAGATATTTATTTTTTCTGCTGTTTGCAAAATCCTATAAAGAATATGTTTCAATATAATAACACAATGCTTATGAAAATGTTTGGTTTATACAATTATTTTATAACACCTGTGAGAGCTATAATAAAATAAGTTAAAGAACTACATTATTTTATAAACTGTGCCCATTCTGCGTCTATAAGCGTTGTATAAACGTTTTGAAAATGTTTGTATCAACAATATTGTTTTATAAAAAATGTTCTGTAAACATTCTTTCAGCTTCCACAAAACATCAAATTGCGAGTTGGCTAACTACATAACACGCAAGGATATTGTAAAGTTTCTTTTGCTTGAGTGTTTTAAAGTACGGAATTAGGGCCATGCGCAACATTTTATCTTCGCTCGAGTCACTTCAACTCATAAATGTTTCAACAATGTATATGACTGAAAAATTGTAATATGTTTAGCAAAGTGTTTAAGTATTAAGAAATGTTCAGTGCAACTTTCAAGGCATAATATCTCTTAGTTTGTTTTTAAATGGATATTACGCAAGAAATGTCATACGTCGGCTCCCAATTGGTGTAGATAAAAATAATAATTTTATTAAATGTTCGTTCTTTTGTGAACCTTAATATATACCAATAATATTTATTTTTGTGCAAAATATTGAGTAAAGTGAACCTGTTTCTTAAAAAAATTAAATGGCTTTAATAAATTTGAACTTCATTTTCCGAGAAAGACATAAAGAAAACTATAATATGAAATAAAAATATTTGATGTACGATATGATGTCCCTAAAATAGCTGTTTCAATTTCGTCTTTGCAATTATTTTTTAGGCATCATTATGAATATTTTAGCATAAAACATATCTTGACAGTTTAGCTGTCAGTTTTTCAAAAATTTCGTTAAAGTATATGCATTATTGGTCAAGTTATCATCAATTGTTTAGAAATGGTGTACCTAAAATGTTTTTATGTTTTGCGACTTGGCCAATCAAAAGTTTCAGACTAATCTATTTTTCTTCGCAGTTTCATTATGAACAATTTGTTTCTCTTTCTTTATTGAGACACTGGTTATACAAGCAAAGATACTTAAGAGAAACTGCGAATAACACGATTTTGAACATACTTTTGTCTGAACAAAAGCTTTCCAAGTAATTCAAAACTACACTTCTCGAAATGTTTTCAGCAAGTTTTAGTATATAGTAAGACAACTCCCTTTTAGGTAATTTAGATTTTTTGTTTTATTGCACCATATAGAAATGAAAGTCTGTTTTTGGCATTTGATCATTAACTACACAGCTAAACACAGACCTAAAAATCATTTATTGCAAGAATTTAAAATTAGCAGTATCTTCTTATTCATAACATCTTCACAGACTTTTGTAACCTAAACATTATTCTAGTTGTTCTTAATTTGCTGCATGGTGTTTCTAACAGATTGGTTCTTTATTATCTATCGCAGCTATATTTTTTAGTAATTTCTTGGTAATAAATTTAGTGTCTCTTTGTTTTTTTTTTTTCTGATAAATAACTTTTCTAATAGAACTACTCATCTTGCGTAAAGATGACATCAGCTTAATTACTAACATCGCAGTCAGTTGAAAATTCGTAAATAATAGTGCAGTTCACGTTGATCTCAGGACATAATATTCTATTGATTTTGTATGACGATAATTCCTAGTCTCCATACATAAACTAATTAATATTTAGCCACAATATCGTTAAGTATAAATTTGAATTACGGGACTTAGTGAATAGTCTAGGTCGGTAACACATTGCATGTTAGGCACCACGCTCACCTATCGGTTAATTAATTTACAGCCGATAGCGCACACGCTTCAGGTTTTAACACTATCAACACTCATTACAATTGCTTTACTTAGCGCGATGTCTGGCACAGATATATCCATTTTATTACGTGCGAGACATAGCTCCCAACGTAGTCGAAGTTAAACCAGTTTCTCACATATTAAATTTTACACCCACTTTGTATCTAATATATACTTTAATAATTTGTCTTACACTTGATGTCTAACTAAGTTCACTTTCTAATAAATATCTTAGTTTATTGTTACTGAGCAAAATAATTTAGTGTTCATTAGTTCATGTATTTCTATGTATAATGTTGCGTGTTTCCAACATTTAGAAAACACCCTGTATGAATCCGTGGGTTCTAGATAATTTTAACAAGGGGTAAACCACTAACACTTTATTTAATAAATTACTGATTACAAAATATTTCTTAATTAACTAAAATAACCTTTACACTTTGTTTACTTTATATTTAACCTCACTTTTCGCTGGTACCAAACTTCACTTTAATAGAACTTCTCCTTCTGCGCCGGTAATCCCGCCTTATATACTCTGAAATTGCCTCTAGATCCATCCAGAATTTTCTCCCACCACACTCTAGAAAACTCTATCTCTTTCTACAAGTTTCCAGTCACTATTAGGCATAGGCGTATCAATCTCCTGTCCCAAGGGGGTGTAATACATAACACTAAGAAACTACTTAACCTCACGAAATTAAAATTGTAAAAATTATGTAGTACTTGGACTGATGTTTTATACATGTTCAAATGTTTTAAATGTTTTCCTCAACCGCTTCTCAAGTCACTGAGGTAACAACTTGAAAATCCAGAATGGTTTTGTGTTAGGTAAAGAGAAACGAGGCCCTACAGTTTATAGTGGAGTCCGAACCACATCTTGGGGATAATTTTATAATTAAAATTATTTCGCGGTGAGCAGGGATTGAACCTGCTTCGCTCGGTATGCCAGTATGCAAGCTAGATGCGCTAAACCACTGAGCTACCGTCCCCTTTGCCTTAGAAAATAATAATATGCTCATTCCATTCCATTTATAATAATAAGACGTACTACTAATATCCATCTAATTCAGTTAGAAAACTTTTTTTCTTCACTTATCACAGGTAAACAAAAAAAAAGTTTCGCTCTAAAGACTAAACTTATCATGCGTTTAATATTTTTGGGTGCTGAAACAGAATTATCAGTTTAAAAAAATTTCCACCGCGTAGTTTTTAAATGGTTTTATTTAGCTTTTTTTGTGGGTCAAATCTAGTAATTGAAATATTACCCCCTTCCTGTTGGCCGATTAATCTGAAATTTGGTACACACCTTTAGTTCTGATGACAATACAATCTTGTATATTCATTATCATTGTAAATCCAAGATGGCCGCCGTCACAAAATGGCGAATAACATATTTTTTTCGACCCCCTCAATATGGGTATCAAATGAAAGGGCTTAAATGGTAGAATACAGTACACCATCAAAAAATCCAAAATCCGCCACCACAAAATATCAGATTACTTTTTTTTTCAATCCCCTCAACACGGCTATCAAATGGAAGGGCTTGACAAGTAGAACACAGTACACTTTAGAAAAAAATCGGTAAAGGTATTTACACAGAACTCCCCTCGTTATTTGTGCATGGCGGCCACTAAAAAATTATTAAATATGAAATGACATTGAGAATAATGATGGAAATATAGTTATTGTAATTATTACAAAGAAGTCCTGATAACCTGATAAAAAAATAGTGCTCCTCCAACAGCAAAAGTTCAATACTAAATAACAGGCCTACCATGAATTATTTCTTGGGATGACCACCCTGTATATTTTCCATTAAAAGTATCCTAGCATATGCCAAATATTATTGCCATTAGACACATTTTCAGTTCCACTTTCACGCAGTGAAGTGGAAGTATAGTAGTGGTTAAAAATCCCAAATTTTTCTGTCTATTCTAATGGTATTTTTTTTCCAAAATGGTAAAAAATGATGCGATTTTTTTTTTCGAAATAGGTTTGGAATGTCATGAAACGTGGAAATTTTAAATTTAAACAAAAATAAAATTTTTCAACTTCTATAGTAAGTAGTGAAATAGATTATCAATTTTTTTAAAAATTTGTTTGAATAGGTTTAGAATGCCATGGAAACGTGGATAGTTAAAATCTGAACAAAGAAAAAAAAATTGTTTTGAAATTTTTCCAAAATGTTGGTTAAAAAATTTTGAAATTTTTTTTTTCTGAAATAGCTTTAGAATGTCATGAAACGTGTATATTTGAAATTTGAGCAAAAAAATTTTTTCATCTATTCTAGTGGTAATTTTTTTTCCAAAATGGTAAAAAAATGTTACAATTTTTTTTCTTCCGAAATAGGTTTGGAATGTCATGAAGCGTGGAAATCATAAATTTGAGCAAAAAAAAATATTTTCTTCTGTTCTATAGTAAGTACTTAGTGATGAATGCATAAATTTTTTCAAGAAAATTTTTCAGAAAAATTTCTAAATTTGTTTTATACGTTTAGAATACCATGGAAACGTGGAAATTTTAAGTTTGAACAAAAAAAAATTCCACCTATTTTAGTGGTAAAAATTTTTTCAAAAATGAAAATTTTCAAAAAAAAAATTTTTTTGAAATACGTTTAGAATGCCATGAAACGTGAAAATTTTAAATTAGAAGAAAGAAAAAATTTTCAAAAATTTTTTTTTCTGAAATAGGTTTAGCGCGTCATGAAACGTGGAAATTTTAAATTTGAGCAAAAAAAAATTTTTTCATCTTGGTAAAAAATTTATCAAAAATGGTGAAAAAAACTTTCAATTTTTTTTTTTCAGAAATAGGTTTAGCGTGTCATGAAACGTGGAAATTTTAAATTTGAGCGAAAAAAAATTTTTTTCACTATTTATTCCGTTTAGGTCCACCCTGTATATTTTCCAGTGAAATTTCTACCATTTCTGCGCTGACAGTAGCGTCAACTACCTGCCAAATTTGACTGCTCTCCGTCAAGTAGTTTTTTAGTAAATGCACCAACAGACAGACAGACAGACAGACAGACAGACAGACAGACAGACAGACAGACCGACAGACAGACAGACAGACAGACAGACAGACAGACTGACGGAATTGAAAAACCTATATTTTCGTAATCTCCGTGATCTGAAACGTCAGAATCCGTAAAAATCTCGGAGGGTGATTTTTTCTCGAATACAATACTTCCCTTCGGTATGCGAGGGAAGTAAAAATTAAGTAACCAAACAAAAACTAAAAACTTGAAAATAAAATAAATAATTTTTTTTTTAAGTTTAACGGTTTTATTTTAAAGAAACATAACAATGATGCAGATAATGGATAATGTACTAAAAGCTGAAAAATAATTAGGTATGTACCAGGTACCAGTCATCATACCACTCTCCTCATCAATCTAGAGCATTAATCATACTAAAATAAAATCGTCGGCCGTAGCGTAACCTGAGTAAATATGTAAATGATTATTCTGCAAACATTTTGCATAAGTTGTCTGTTGAGAAGATGCATCCAAAGCATACCTATAATATTATGAGCGGTTGACTATAGATAATAGAAATTCGACTCGCCCCACGATCTTATTTTAATCTGATCAATGCTCTAGATTGAGGATTGATGAGGGGAGTGGTGTGATGACTGGTATCTTGTACCTACCTAATTATTTTTTAGCTTTTAGTAATACATTATCCAGTATCTGCATTATTATTATATTTCTTTACAATAAAACCGTTTAACTTAAAAAAAAAAATTGTACTTATTTTTTATTTTCGGGAACCATATTTTGGTAATAAAAACCGGGATTTACTCAAAATCTAGGCGGTAGATAATTCTTAAAATTGAAAATTCAGTTTCAGCACCCAAAACTCTTGAGGCAGATTTTTGAAAAAAATCGAAATTGCACTTACATACATCGTTACAATAAATCAAAATTGATCGAATATGCCGAAAAATCAAAATAATTATATGAATTGACCTAATTACGTCTACTTTTTTCTTTTCTTTATCGGTTTTGAATAAATAAATAAGAACATACTCTAAAAAAGTGTCCTAAAGCTTTTCACCATGATTTAGCTAAAAAATGGCCGAAATCAGTCAGAGGTGTAACATACTTCTTACTTCTTTTATAAAAATATTTTATTTTTAGCTCTACTTATTTTAAAACACATTCCAGATTGGCAGAAACGACAAGCAAAAAGCTTAACACAACCTTAAAATAACAAATATAATTACCAAAATTATTATGCGGCAGAAAATAGTTTCGAAAGTTAAAAAAATTAACTTTTTAAGTGTACAATATTTTTATTTTTTCAACCCTGGATATTTTAAATTATATACCATAAAGACATAAAAGACATATATTAAGCCTAAGAGAGCTAAAACTAGAATTACACTAGATAACTATATAACTACTACAACTATAACGACCTATGTAAGTTCAATTTCAATTTTTCTCAAAAATCTGCCTCGACGGTTTTCTAGCTAGAAGTCTGACGATTATTTCAAAACTAAGGAATATTGAGATTGGAGAAAAATTAAAAGATGTAGAGAATTTTGAATGGTACATTTTTTTTCAGCCTCTGGATTGGAACATTTCTTCTTGTTGACCTGTGTTATTTAACATCAGCCTGTTTCCGTTACTGAGACCAATCACCAATGCCAGTAGACGTGCTACATCCAACCTGTAAATTTTGCCGAACTTCTTCTCTATCGAAGAACAGGATTTTTTTATTTCCCTAACATTTAATAGACAAGGGATATACTGTTTTATATCCCCTCCGAAGGATGGTATACCCGATTTGCAACCTCCGCCTAAAATTACATACCTTCTACGCATGCGCTGATATACAAGCCGCTAGAGATGAAGATGAAGCGAAAATGTTGCGTTTCTCTGGACTCGTTTATCCATTCAAGTACTAACCTCGCTTGACGTTGCTGCAGTATCATATCGAAATACGAGTATAGGCAGACGTATCTACGCTCGTTCCCAAAAACATTTAATAAAAATAATTTTTGAGGAAACGTGTATAGTCCAAATCACGAGTGTTGTCGCTCACGTCATCAATTTATATACTTATGAAAGACATGATATTTTTCTATTGGCTTAAATACTAACGCATTACAATGTAAATAACAGAAAGTTATGAAACATATTCTTTATAGGATGTTGCAAACAGCAGAAAAAATTACCTATGAGAACTAAGAGAAAAACTGTGTATAAAAATATTAATGAAATCTTTGTATTCTTTCGATAACTTGAATCAGGTTATTTTAGCACATTAAAATCCTAAAATGAATTTGTTTAATTTCTTATTTGACAATTCTCATTATAACACTAGCATTCAACATAGTCCCCTACGACCATGCAGATTAAACCAGTATCTACATAACCCCCTACGGTCATGAAGATTCAGGTAAAAATGAGAACAAAGGCTTAAAATGAATTTATTTACCTACCTTGTCATGCAAATTTTTCATTCCAATGGATTAAATTTTCATGAAATCTATCATTCAGTTTCTTGGATATGCTTAGCCTTTGAAACGATTTTCGCCCTTATTCGGGAGCTCATCGGAAAGACATAAAGCCACTCATAAAGATGTTTTAAACATCTGCGGAATTATCAATCATGTTTTTAGAAAAAGCTTTATTTTAAAAAACTGTACTAAAAAGTAAACAATAATTATTTAAAATTCATATACCTGGAAATCAAACGCTTTGGGGACGTCATGTAGCACAATTGCATAGTTACTTTGCTCATTTGACCGCCCCCAAAGCTTTTGGTTTCCAGGTGTATGAATTTTAAAAAACTATGTTTTACTTTTTAGTACAGTTTTTAAAATAAAAGTTTTTTCTTAAAAATACTTTTTTTTCTAATCCTTTTTTCGACATAAACGCACTTTACTCTTGAACGATTTTCGTATTTTTAGCCCTACCCTGTACACTATTTAACTTGAAGCCATTCTAAGTGCACTTGAAATGGTTATCTAACATAACTTTTGACGGTTTTTAAACTTTGATTATGCGATTAAAAAAAAAATCCATTTGTTGCACACGTAATCGACCACACTGTATATCCTGGGTGTAGAATCAGGTCATGCCTATCATAAAAATGTATTGTCATCCAAACTGAATCAACACGTAAAATTTCAACTCCGTAGGATAAGAGGAAGTGGTTCTAATTCAGCGGCATGATTTGACCTAAACAAACTAACACACTAACATTGCAAGTTAAATAAAAGCTTTAAAAAAAATACAGGTATTACTCATACCCAAATTATATCAGTCCAGTCAGTATGTATGAAATTCATATGTATAGAGATCAACAGTCACTCGACGTCAGAAAACTTTTGGGTTGGCTTGATATGGGGGTCAATGGTGATTGTATTGGTGAGCTCTTGGCACGTTACGCAAACGTCTTTGTGAAAAAGCTGTTAAGAACAGTTTTTCTCAAATATCTCGGCTTCTGTTGAGGCTACATCAAAAATAATCACGGCGTTTTAAAGGGTATACAAATTCCTATGTACTAGTTTCTGCTGATTTATTTAACTGATTTTATTTAAGTTTATATACACTGTAGACTGTTATAGATGTAGAGAAATTCATCAATGTAAATGTATTTACAATTATGGCGGCTGCGCCGGTTCTAATAGACCACGTTTTGTTTAGCAATAGAAACCATACTTTTAACTCAAAATATTTAATGTTAAGTACGAATGTTTACTTCTTCTTTGTGTACCTATCTGTGAGATACTATTATTGCCTTTATTGTGATTTGATTGCATACAGTGATATTTTGATGTAAATAGATTTATATTTGCATTTATAGCGTAGGCAAATTACACGAAAATCGACCTAAATTTGAAAAACTTTATCGAATTAATGGATTTTCTCGAAACTTTGTGGATTATGTTCGTTTTGATGTCTAGCCCAAACTCCATAAAGAAATTTTTACCGCTATTGCCCCGCAATTGTTATAAACAATGATTTTGTTGCAAAACTGTGAACTAGCAAAATTGAGGTAAATTAAAAACACAAAACAAACACATTTATTATTAGATAGTATGACGAAAAGTAACAACTTTTTACTCTTGTGAAATTTTCGAGAAAATGTTTATTTTCCGAGATATAGCGGTTCGACTTTTCCAAAAGGGGGAGTCGGAATAAAAGGTGACGAGAAAAAATCCAGAAAAATTCTGGTGAATGTATTATTGAAATGCAAGACTTTTTTCATCTATGACTTTCTCCTAAAGTGCACTCCGTCCAAGTTCATTCGGAGAAACACGAAATAACAACCTTTATCGAAAAATGGCGAATCTCATAAACCATGGAATTTATAAATCTGGAAAAATTCAGACGTATAGGATAATATAGTCTTCAAAATTTTGGTCTCATGTAATTTTTTTGTAACGTGCATATTTTTCGAGTTTTTAACAGTTCTCACAATCAAACATGTACCTAAAAGATTGTTTTTCATGCCGAAAAACTTTTTTCTACTAAAATACATATAAATTAATTACAATTTCAGAGTTTATACGCATTGATATGATTGATATGAGTATACCGGGAGTAGCAGGATCATGATATACCCTATTTTCTCCTCTAGTTTTGAAGATAATTGATTGAATTTTGGATATACTACATACATAACAAGCGGCAGTTTTTGACATACAATTCATTTTTTTTTCACTTCTGGTTTCGCCGGAAGTGACACTAACTACCGATTTTTAAATGGAACACCCTATATATTATTGCATTTTTGAATTCTGCATAATTTTCTAAATCCAACGATGCCAAATAAGTGACATTTCAAACATAAATTTTTTAATAATATTATAAAATAAATTTCAGATGTCTCCTAGTATAGATAACGTTCGTTCAAGTCTGGCAAGACACACTGTATATTCGATAATTTGTACATCTTCGTATTTTTGCAAACTTATAGTACAGGCAATAAAGGCAAAATTTTGTAAAAACCACGCAAAAATTGCTAAAAGGATCATCTCCAGGATTTAAATAGGTAATAACCAGTAGAGTGGATTGTTGCATTCTTTGCACTACTAAGTTCCGGGAAAATTTAAAAAAATTTGGAAAAACTTTTTGATTTTCGGTTTTTTTGCTCTAGCGGCTAAAATAATGAAAATAGAGAAAAAAGTTTTTAACAAAATTTGTAGCTCGTCTCTTTCTGTATAAAAAAGGTCTTTAAAAATATTTGCCTTACTTGAGTCGTTTAGGAGATAAATCCAATTTTCCACTTATAGTTTTGAGTCGCTCCGAAATGCGCGGAAAATGAGAATTCTCTGGGAGTTTCGTACGACCGGACACATAGATCGATACTTCTTACTCTTCAGAACCGCTAAAAAAATGAAAACAACATAAAATGTACAGAAAAGTCTCAGCTTTAATGTGGAACTAATCACAAAATTCATACAAATTCTTATCATAGAGAAAATAGTGTTAGAAGATGGCTTAGTAAACTTAATCAGTTGATTTATTTACATCTTTGAGTTTTATACATCCTGCATATTTCCCCCGTAACAATGGGTGGTGCTTCTTCACTACATGGATTCGATTCCACGTACATTAATCTATATTTTGTGAAAATTTCATTGAAGAATGTTAGAAAACAAATAAGCTGTATATGTTTTACTGTAAAATTGTGCATTTCCTGAACGTGTATGAATAATGTGGACAAATTCAAAAAGTACTGCACGCATTTAAAGAAACTCTAAAGTACGAAAGGATATGTTTTATTGTACTTATAATCCAAAAATTGGAGGTGATTGATCGATGAGAAATATGCCCTCTACTTTGATCGCAAAGCATATTTTTTCAACAAAAGTAATTGCATTAAAATATTAATTGGATTAATATATCATTATATAAGAACATACAAGCAAAATGAATTATCATTCTAACGACTCCCGGCAAAGATATGAATAAAACTGTGGATCAACTGTACAAAGTTTACTAAGCCATCTTCTCTATTATACATTTTTTTATGAATTTTGTGATTAGTTCCACATTAAAGCTGAGACTTTGCTCTACATTTTATGTTATTTTAATTTTTTTAGGGCCTCTGTATAGTAAGAGTTATCGATTTATAAGCCCGGTCGTACGAAACTCCCGGAGAATTCTCATTTTTCGCGCATTTCGAAGTGGTTTAAAACTCGATTTATCTTCCAAACGGCTTAAGTAAAACAAACATGTGTAAAGACCATTTTTGTAGAGAAAGAGACGAGCTATAACTTTTGCTGGGAACTTTATTCTCTACTTTCATTATTTTGGCCGCTAGAACAAAAAAAAACGAAAATCAAAGAGTTTTGTCCAAATTTTTATGAATTTTCCCGGAACTTGGAAGTGTAAAGAATGCATCATCTCATTCTCCAGGTTATTACATCCTTAAATTCCAGAGATGATCCTTTTATTAATTTTTGTTATCCTAAATGGCTAATTTGCCTATACTATTAATTAACACTCTCGTGACATCTTACTTGAGAATTATAGTAAAACTTATTTTTTTATATAAAACCCTTACAAGCCTATGTCGATCATCTTATATGGCAAGTTCAATAAGGAACAGTCTACCATGCGATTTTACATGTACTATATTCCAAATTTGAAATTAGAATGTCAGGTCTGACAAAAGTTGTGTTTACAAAATAAGGTCTAGATATACAAACACACATACAGACATTTTTATTTCTGTGTAAAACATTTTCTGACGGTGAATGTTAAGAAAAAATCCAATTTTAACATACCTATTCGATTAAATCAAATGGGTATATCTTAGGCAAAATAATCTGTCACTTTTTGATTATAGTAAATTCAGGTCAATATTAAACGATATAAGAAAATATCTAGATGCTATCTAGAATTTATAATAATATGTAATCATCCAGCAAAAATATCAAGTGAATGTTTTGGTTTATTACATAGTTGATGAAAACACATACAGATTTAAATAAACAAAACAGTCCTCAAGATGAAAACTTATCCTTCTTTTGATTTGCTATAGAAATTCCAGGAGAAATATTTACCCCAAAATAAGCCCAAAGTCGACCTCTTTGCGTAGTAGATTGCGAGCGAAGAAAGGATGCAAAATGGATCCTGTTGCGTTGGTCAAATTAACCTTCTCTAAGGAGAACACATGTCTTCATTTTGCGAAAGAACAAAACCACCCCTATTTAATGGTTGAAAGTACTGATCTATGCACTATTATATTAAAATAATTAATATGTATGTATTATAAATAGTCTGTTTATCATCAGTTCGAGCTATTATGGAAGAGTCAATATTGTTCACAGGGGTGTATTCTTATTTCATTTGTTAAATTAACGATGTCGGTGAAATAACACGCGCAAATTGTTATATCAAAATAAAGTATATTGCAATTATTAAGCGCATTTTTCCATGTTTATTGTAATTAATTCCCTTGTTAGGGTTGGGTCTCCACCCATTAATTGCCAGTTAGGTTCAACAGCAGTAGAGAAATCGCCACGGATTATAATATTATAATAATAAGAACACATTATAGTTGAAATGTGAATCTTCCCAATTGTTCTTAATTATTAAGTTCCAACTCCCTTTTGTTCGTTACTCAAGCATTATTTTGTTGCAATTATTATTAAAATCAGAGTTATAACAATTGTTTTTAAAAAAATATTTATTATATTCGCTTTAAATATTTTCAACAATTAAATAGGGGTGATTTTCGCATTTTTTAACAAAATGGAAAGATCTGCTCTGCCTAAAATTTGAAACCAACGCTTTAATTATTCACTTTTCCATCGCTCCCAATTTACTAAGACGCAAAAAAGAGGAGAAACAGATCAATTATATAAAAAAACTGGTACAACGATTAAGTTATTATTTAATAGTCTATAAATTTCGCAAAATTTCCACATTTTTATTACTGATATCACATTAATAAGCTATATTAATGCATAATAAATTTTATACCTAACTGCCGGTTCATGTTTAGCAGTCGTTCATAGATTGCTTCCAACATTATCTTGGTCATTTGATAAGTAGTTTTAAATCTGTTATAGTCAGTAAACGTGCAATCGTTAAAGTCCTATGGGTGTGTCTGCATTTATCGCCCTATAATAATAGTTCATGGTGATTACGAGCAGATCATACCACTAATATACTTTAGAAGTTACTGAGCACAATATTTATTGGTTGACAGAAACGCTAAAAATTGGTTGCTGTTAGTATTCGTCCATATTATAAACGTCCAAAATATTGACGATAAATGTGAAATATATTATGAGAAATTCATGTTTGAGGAACATATACCATTTGTACGTCTAAATATTATAGAACTGTTCAAAAATTTACAATTAAAATTAAAAATTAAAAATTAAAATACTGTCAATATTATGGAATATGCAAACAGCCTGTTCCATGTTTCATCAGTATTATAACGAGGCTGTTTTCATTTCAATATTTCATCAGGTTTTACATACGTTTTATTTATTTTATAATTAATAATTTTATTATTAGCGCGTCCACCTCACATATTCCAGATTGATACATGTATTTAAAAATAAACTGCCACATTATCACTAATGCATGGGGAATATTTAAGTTTGAAAATTATTTAAATAAGAACTTAATTTTAATTCACTAATTTTAATTCTTACTTAGTTCCTTTATATATTTTAAAATAGTGTACGCACTTGCTGCAATAAGCAGTAAAAAACAAATGCATCAACAGGCATTAAGTTTATATCTTAGGTTAGAATTCACTAGTTGAAGATGAAGACCGTGAAGTTGCAATTTCCTAGATAACAGGTGAGCCAACTACATAAATATATGTTTATTTCATAAAACAGACATTTTGTAAACTAAAGCTTAAAGCTTGGTTTAATCCTAGGTTTAAACTATATCGTTAATCTAATATTATAACACTGGCTCTAAGGGCAGGTTGTATCTATCAAGTTTAAACTAAAATGAAGTGGATTCAAAAATCAATACACATGGGCTGGCTATATTAAATAAGTTTAAAAAAATTAGTCGAAATCCCAGGTTACGATTATTGCAACAGTAGTAACTGTTGCATCTATTTTAACCTGGGATTTACATTATTTGTTTTAACTAATTCAATATAGCCAGCCCTAGAAGAATTAGAGATTAACAGTTAGCATGGAGTCAGGCTTAGTAAAAAATTAATTATTCATCCTGAATAATAGATACACAAAAAACGCATGGAAACACTGCACCCTGTATAGAAATTTCATCCTCCTATACTGCTATTAATTTACAAGTCTTATCTATTTTATCTTTGCTCGCGCTTTCCCTATTTACTTTCCTCTCTTATTCTGCAGAAGACAAAACCGCTTTCAAATCTTTCAAAATAATATCCTTATAATAGGGTTAACATTACAGAACTTCCATTCAACTTAACACGACCTGACAGTAACCCCAATATGGACCAATTTCATTGTTAAACCACTAATTTTTTGCAAAGTTTTTCTCCAATCTAAAAGCATAATCTTCATTCAAAATTTCTTCACACCAATCTACCTAACATTAAACTGCATCTGCAACCCCAGCCCTAACTCCTTTAATTATTAACTTATTCTAAGAAATAAATTAAAGCAAACCAAAAGCTATAAAGATCGATCGATAATCGATAAAAATAAGAAATAAAAACAAGAAAACATACAAAAACACAAAGACATAAAGACATAAAAACACGAAAACGCGAAACCACGAAAACATCAAAACACGAAAATACAAAATAACGAAGTCACAAAGACATGAAAACATGAAAAGACAGACACATGAAGACATGAAGACGCGAAGACCCTAAAACACTAATAACACAAAAACATACTTTTTAGAACATCGCTACCCAGCCAAAATCAAAAGTGGAACTTCGACACCTAAATGCAATGATAGGTCACACTAACATTATTGTTATTTCGAGTAATAGTCATTGTGCATTTTATCTTATTATACTTTTCACTTTTATGCGTACGCACTGTATCAGTTTCTATGGCAACTTGCTTATTTTTACTAATTCTACATCCAGCAAGTATTAATTCAGTGTCCATTCATTCAGGATTATCCAAATTTCATGCTAGGAATATCAGTTAAGTTGATTGGGCTATTAGCCCATTTATTGGTACAGATTTTTCCATTTATCTCTATATAACACATTATTACATTTTGCATGGAACATATGCACGAACGTGCACTACTAATATTTGGATTACAAATGAGTCCTAATTTAACATTTATATCAAATATCATGAATACTAAAATTACACTCATTTGTTACTTTATTAGTACAACACTTTTTAACGGGCAATTTTAGGCGATGTTAATATTCAACAGTAATAATTTTGTAATGTAGGTTACATATGTGTTTCGATTATTTGACAATAGCTGCCTATCTCACTTACGTGGTACTGATAGGAAATTTTTCAACAGAGGAGTTTCTTTAGCCATTGATAGAGTAAAATACCAATGTTTCTTAGAAAATATTACTTATAACCCAGTCCCCAGAGAAAATATGGTGGGTAAATTTGGAACAAAATAGTCTTTATGTGACATTTTGTACAGAAGTAGAAAAGTATAGAAAATAGTTCTACTCTAGTTTCAACTTAAAACGAAATGGCGTGAATATTCCAGAAATATAAATCCCAGTTATAAAAAACAAAAAACTTACAAACTAACGGGTGCACAAAAAATCTGACAGAAAAAAAACGTTTATTTATTAAACATAGGCCGTTCCAGACGGTGGGCAAAGTGGGCGGCTGCCCAGGGCGGCATTTTCGACGTAGAGATACGATACGTCAGGGAGAGGGGCGACAAAATGCCATTGTTACTATTAGTAAAAATTCTTTTAGTTTCATTTTAAACAATCTTTCATTCTTAATCAAATTTATTTCATCCGGTGACAAGTTAAAAGATTTTGGTCCAAGACAATGAGGGAATTTAAAATTTATTTTCGATTTAGCAAAGGGAACATAAATATCACATTTCCGTCTCATGCTTACATTATGATACTGATTTTTTTTTTTTTTTCCTTCTTCAATTCTTTGGGAATTTCACTGCCACATGTATGTTTTCTTTCTAAGCGGTGCTAGGGGAATCTACAAAATATATCACAATTAACCAGTATTACTGGTAAAAAAACCTCTACGCCCGTGACGTTTACGTCAAAGGATCAGTTAAAGGTTGGTTTTGATAACTAAACAACACAAATAAGTATAAAAGCTTGAAATTAAATATTTCGCCGACGTTTCGGAAATCTAATCTGTTTCCTTTCTCAAGGCTTTTTTTGAAAAATCTTTTTTGCTGTGTATGACAAATACACAGCTCTAAGAATGTTTGTTATATTCAATATCCATAGATACTTACTATTTACATAGAACTGTTGATATAGTTAACAGTTTTTTAGTTTCTATACAATGTTAAGTTTGTGAAGTTCTTCTTTTAACATTGGCAGCCAAGTTGTACAGACATCTACGGAACAATTCGACACGCAATTATCCTCATTCAATAATATTATCGCGGATTCTTTTATTTTTCTTTTTTTGCTATCTGCCTCTTTTGTTAAAATTTTTGCCGAGTCCCAGTTTATTCTATGTCCGTTCTCCCACGCGTGTTCGCAGATCTTGGACCTCTGAATTTCATTTTTTCTGATATAATTTTGATGTTCGCCCAATCTTACACTAAAAGGTCTGGATGACTCACCCACGTATTGTTTGTTGCACTCACACGGAATACTATAAATGCAGTTTTTTGAATTTTGCTCGTGGTTTGTTGGTTTCGTCTTTGTCAGAATAGATCTTAAAGTGTTGCTTGTTTGAAATACCGTCCTAATATCAAATCTATCACCGATGCGGCGCAACTTTTCGGATAATCCGCATACATAAGGAATTAACGCTGTGTAACGTTTTTCAGGTTTTTGTCGTACCTGATTGTTAGTTTCAATATTTATGAAGGTTTTATCGACAAAACCCCCAGGGCATTGTTTATTAATAAGAACTTCCTTTATAAACCGCTTCTCATTGTTTAGTATCTCATCATTAGAAGAAATGATTTTGGCCCTATCATACAAACATTTTACAACGCCCCTCTTAACGTGCATCGACTGATTTGAGTTGAAATTTAAATATCTGTTGGTATGTGTTGGTTTTCTATAAACACTTGTTTCAATTGTACCATTTACTCTTTTAATTAAAATATCTAAAAATGGTAATTCATTTCTAGTTTCCTTTTCTAAAGTGAATTTAATGGAAGGTTCTTTATTATTTAAATGATCCAAAAAATTATCTAGTAACTCAATACCATGAGGCCAGATTGCAAAGATATCATCTACGTATCTCCACCAGATAACCGGTTTGTATGCACAATTTTGAACATGCCTAGTCTCAAAATCCTCCATAAATATATTGCTTAAAATCGGTGACAATGGAGAACCCATTGCCATACCGAAATCCTGCTGATAGAAATCATTTTCTAATTGAAAATAAGTTGTTTTTATACACATAGTTAAAAGTTCCATTATAGTATTTACACTCAATTTAGTTCTCGCTTCCAAATTATTTTCATTTAACAATTTGTCTTTGATTATTTTTAAAGTTTTGTCTACTGGGACGTTAGTGAACAGACTAACTACGTCAAAACTAACCATCAGATGTGTATTATGAATACTGTTTTCATAAACTTTTTCGATAAAATGTTTACTATTTTTTATATACGAGTCAGTATTTCCAGATAATGGATTAATAATTTTAAGCAAGAATTTTGCCAAACTGTGGCATGGCGAATTAATGGAACTAACAATTGGTCTTAATGGGACATTTTGTTTATGTATTTTCGGTAAGCCATAAAAATGAGGAGGCTTGCTATAATGCGGTGTAAGCTTCCGTCATTCAAAGTCATTAAAATCATTTTTGTATTTAAATAAAGTTCTATAAATTTTGCCCTCAATTGATTTTGTTGGGTCTTTACTTAATTTTGAGTATGGTCCTTCATTGATAAGTGTCATAATTTTCTCATCATATGTATTTTTATTTATAATGACTGTGGCATTACCTTTGTCCGCTGGCAAAATTTTAATGGATTCATCTCTCTTCAAAGAGGATATTGACCGTTTTTCTTCCGTGCTTAAATTTTCTTTAATTTTATATTGCTTCTCTAAAGCAATTTTTGCCCGCACGCGATATTCATTTCCATCATCTGTTGGCATGTTTTGTGCAGTTTTTTCTACGGCTGCTATTATGTCAAATTTTGGAACCAATTTTGGGTTTATTGAATAATTTAAACCTTTTGACAAGACCAATTTGTCTGAAATTGTTAAAATCCGTTCTGACATATTAATGACAGTCTTGTCAATTAGAGGATTATTATTTATATTATTCAATTGTCTAATCTGTTTTTCTCTCATTAAATTTTTGAATTTATTTATATTCGTACTTTTTTGCAAATTAAAATGTTTGTTGTAACTAAACCTGATATTCCGGTGTATATAGTCGAAATCTTGTTCCACGACGCTGTAATATAATTCGTTTATATTAATAATTTGTTTTGTTGTTCTCAAAAGGAATTATATTACGAATTATATTACAGCGTCGTGGAACAAGATTTCGACTATATACACCGGAATATCAGGTTTAGTTACAACAAACATTTTAATTTGCAAAAAAGTACGAATATAAATAAATTCAAAAATTTAATGAGAGAAAAACAGATTAGACAATTGAATAATATAAATAATAATCCTCTAATTGACAAGACTGTCATTAATATGTCAGAACGGATTTTAACAATTTCAGACAAATTGGTCTTGTCAAAAGGTTTAAATTATTCAATAAACCCAAAATTGGTTCCAAAATTTGACATAATAGCAGCCGTAGAAAAAACTGCACAAAACATGCCAACAGATGATGGAAATGAATATCGCGTGCGGGCAAAAATTGCTTTAGAGAAGCAATATAAAATTAAAGAAAATTTAAGCACGGAAGAAAAACGGTCAATATCCTCTTTGAAGAGAGATGAATCCATTAAAATTTTGCCAGCGGACAAAGGTAATGCCACAGTCATTATAAATAAAAATACATATGATGAGAAAATTATGACACTTATCAATGAAGGACCATACTCAAAATTAAGTAAAGACCCAACAAAATCAATTGAGGGCAAAATTTATAGAACTTTATTTAAATACAAAAATGATTTTAATGACTTTGAACGACGGAAGCTTACACCGCATTATAGCAAGCCTCCTCATTTTTATGGCTTACCGAAAATACATAAACAAAATGTCCCATTAAGACCAATTGTTAGTTCCATTAATTCGCCATGCCACAATTTGGCAAAATTCTTGCTTAAAATTATTAATCCATTATCTGGAAATACTGACTCGTATATAAAAAATAGTAAACATTTTATCGAAAAAGTTTATGAAAACAGTATTCATAATACACATCTGATGGTTAGTTTTGACGTAGTTAGTCTGTTCACTAACGTCCCAGTAGACAAAACTTTAAAAATAATCAAAGACAAATTGTTAAATGAAAATAATTTGGAAGCGAGAACTAAATTGAGTGTAAATACTATAATGGAACTTTTAACTATGTGTATAAAAACAACTTATTTTCAATTAGAAAATGATTTCTATCAGCAGGATTTCGGTATGGCAATGGGTTCTCCATTGTCACCGATTTTAAGCAATATATTTATGGAGGATTTTGAGACTAGGCATGTTCAAAATTGTGCATACAAACCGGTTATCTGGTGGAGATACGTAGATGATATCTTTGCAATCTGGCCTCATGGTATTGAGTTACTAGATAATTTTTTTGGATCATTTAAATAATAAAGAACCTTCCATTAAATTCACTTTAGAAAAGGAAACTAGAAATGAATTACCATTTTTAGATATTTTAATTAAAAGAGTAAATGGTACAATTGAAACAAGTGTTTATAGAAAACCAACACATACCAACAGATATTTAAATTTCAACTCAAATCAGTCGATGCACGTTAAGAGGGGCGTTGTAAAATGTTTGTATGATAGGGCCAAAATCATTTCTTCTAATGATGAGATACTAAACAATGAGAAGCGGTTTATAAAGGAAGTTCTTATTAATAACCAATACCCTGGGGGTTTTGTCGATAAAACCTTCATATATATTGAAACTAACAATCAGGTACGACAAAAACCTGAAAAACGTTACACAGTGTTAATTCCTTATGTATGCGGATTATCCGAAAAGTTGCGCCGCATCGGTGATAGATTTGATATTAGGACGGTATTTCAAACAAGCAACACTTTAAGATCTATTCTGACAAAGACGAAACCAACAAACCACGAGCCAAATTCAAAAAACTGCATTTATAGTATTCCGTGTGAGTGCAACAAACAATACGTGGGTGAGTCATCCAGACCTTTTAGTGTAAGATTGGGCGAACATCAAAATTATATCAGAAAAAATGAAATTCAGAGGTCCAAGATCTGCGAACACGCGTGGGAGAACGGACATAGAATAAACTGGGACTCGGCAAAAATTTTAACAAAAGAGGCAGATAGCAAAAAAAGAAAAATAAAAGAATCCGCGATAATATTATTGAATGAGGATAATTGCGTGTCGAATTGTTCCGTACATGTCTGTACAACTTGGCTGCCAATGTTAAAAGAAGAACTTCACAAACTTAACATTGTATAGAAACTAAAAAACTGTTAACTATATCAACAGTTCTATGTAAATAGTAAGTATCTATGGATATTGAATATAACAAACATTCTTAGAGCTGTGTATTTGTCATACACAGCAAAAAAGATTTTTCAAAAAAAGCCTTGAGAAAGGAAACAGATTAGATTTCCGAAACGTCGGCGAAATATTTAATTTCAAGCTTTTATACTTATTTGTGTTGTTTAGTTATCAAAACCAACCTTTAACTGATCCTTTGACGTAAACGTCACGGGCGTAGAGGTTTTTTTACCAGTAATACTGGTTAATTGTGATATATTTTGTAGATTCCCCTAGCACCGCTTAGAAAGAAAACATACATGTGGCAGTGAAATTCCCAAAGAATTGAAGAAGGAAAAAAAAAAAAAATTAAGATAATGCCACAAATAACCTTTAGACAATATTATGATACTGGGTATTTAATATAAAATCTTTTTGATTTTTAAATATATATGTACATATTTCAAAAATGGATACACCTGTTAAAGTTTAAAAACAGTTTTTTTTAAATTGCAGGAATGGGTATTACAAACACCGGCAATTTACCTTACAACATGTCGTTGAGCTTTGAAAATATGAGTCGCAAAACTGGAATTCCCCCAGAAGCAGACACCATATCGTAAACGAGATTCAACTTGTGCGTAATATAAACAGGGAAGTTGTTCTGTACATAGCATCCTTCTTATATTTCTAAATAAATATGTTATGGATGCAAGCATTGAATTACATTTTCCATCTGTTTCCAGTTAAGATCTTTATCTAAGTGTAAGCCTAGAAATTGGACTGTATATGCTTCGGCACATAAAGCAGTAACATTTATATTAAAATGTAACTGTTTACTTTGTTTTTGACTCTTATGAAATATTAATAACTGGGTTTTTTCAATATTAAAATATAATAAATTTAGGGAAAACCATTCACTTTGTTTATTAAGCAAGCTAATTACGTTGAATTCTAAACTTCCATCTCTTTTATTTGATACAATTAAAGAGGTGTCATCAGCACATCATAAAGTGAGTATTGGATGATATGGAATCTAATTCATTTACGTATAGTAAAAATAGCACAGGATCCAAGACAGAGCCTTGTGGAACTCCATGTTTGCTTTTATACTTAATACTAACATATTTTTATTTAAGGTTTTATTCATATTATTGTCCTGGCTGAGTTTAGTTATTGCTATTTCAGCACTCAACCAGAACACTTATCAGAACATCAACACAACAACTATTACCTGCGCTACTGCTATCTATTGCTACTGAGACAAGAACTCAGGAGAGGTAATAGTGCTAGACATGTTGTGATACTGAACAGCGGTCTAACCCACTGCTACCCTCTCAATAAGACATTACAATCCCCAATGAACATCCATACCCTGACTAGGATTCGAATCCAGTACTCCGTGGTCGCAAGCCAAATACCTCGGCATAGCACCACCGAGCCGATGATGGTGGCATTTACAGTCCAAATATTATCTTTCACCGTTTCTTGTTTATTCATTTTGAATAACGTAGGGCCACAAATCGCAAAACAAATACGGAATATAATAAGAGAAGCTTGTCTACAAATAACACCAGAGAAATTACGGAGAGTCACTCGGCACAACAGTTATAGAAAAATGTATGGATGGAGGGTATGTTGAACAAACTGTGATTTATTTATCTATGTAAGTTTTATTATTTATCGAATTATTGGTGAAATAGGTTTACTTAAAATTATTTTGTTTCTTTCCAAGTCAATTATTGTTTGATTTAGACTGTTAAGTAAACTGTCATCACGTGATTAATTCTGAATGGAAAGCCAGTGTTTCTGTAGCTTAGTTAACTCTTAATTACGTCCGAAAACAAAGCTATGACTGTAATAATTAGTACTTTAACCAGAGAAATTTGATTTTCTTATTACGTAAACACCAAGTACACTATCTTATTGAAATCCGGTATTGGTGAGTTTCGATAACAGCGAACAAGATTATGAGATTGTTTCACAGTTAAAACTTTTCCTAATTTCTTTTCTCTAAAACTAGGTTCACTACTCTTCATAGGGACGAACGCCACTGGTAGATTTTTAAATATTTTACCATGTCACAATCTCCTGACCTAGTCGCTTATTATCTGTAAAATGAATTGGCAAAACTTTCTATATATTTTAATGTTCTTCATGTAATACTTTCGTCTGATACCCTTTAAGTGACAGTAACCCCTTAGGGGTACGCTTTATGCTAAGAATATATATGAACTTTTTGACTAGCTTTGATAAATACAACACGCTTTCAAATGCTATTTTTTTTTAATTACCATGCTAAATGAGTTTCAATTGTGCCATGCCATGTTACATGCTCGATATATTGACACATTTGGAAACTTTATTATTCCATATCTGTAATAATGAAATGTCAATAACATTTACTGAGATCTAAATATAACTAGTTGATGTTATTTTAGGATGCATCGATGTTTTGCCTTAGCAATTATCCTGTGAACTCCTTCAGATGTTTTTTGAAACATTCCCTGTATTCTAATGTATTATTCAATTTGATTTGTAAATAATTAAGTGTATTTCCAATGAGGTGTGCCCAAAGGGATTACAGGGGTTTTACCTAAAATGTAAACTAGTTTAATAATTTCTTGCAACCCCTTCCGGTAGGGTAGGTCTGTCTCAATTAGGGTAAAAAGCAAAGAATAAAATGTAAAAAATGTTATGCTTACTATTGCCACTATTAGTATCAATTCAGAAAAATTTGGGTTTTTTGTTCTGAAAAAATCCCAACCTATTTACTGTTATTTTAGATGCTTCGTTTTGTCGTTTTAAGCAATATTTAGGCCCGGTTGTACAAACACGGTTCAATGCTGAGTTCAACTAAACCACGTTCTAAGATGAACTCGGCTCAAATCTGATATTCCGTTGTATACACAATATTTGAACTCGGTTCAATAGAACTAAGTTCAATGAAAGAGTTGTTAGGTTGGTAGCATTCGCACATGCGCAAACTAGCTAGTTCTGTCAAATGGTATGTTTTGAATATTGACGGATTGATTTAACCCAAATGGTTTGTTTGTTTTGACATTTTTGATTTTAATAATAATTACAATAAAACTCAAAAAATGAGTTACTGCTTTTCAGTATATGTGTATGTGTGAAATATTGTAGATAAGTTAAATATTATAAAATTACATTTTTTAACCAAGTTTATTGTTCCAATTTTAGTTTTCTAGAAAATGTCGTCCGATACAAAAAATCTGCAAACTTTACTTCAAAAGAAGTGTCAATTCTCTTATGAACATTGTACGAGTAGTAAGTATAATCTGGATTTGCACAAACAGTGGCAGTAATAATCCAAATATGAAATTTGAGAACATACTACAACTACTTGTACTACCTAGGCTTTCTGTTTACATCGACTTTTCATTAAACAAATTATTCATGGTCCGTTAATTCCTCCATATTTTCGTGAAATTGTTCAGCCATACCGTGTTAAATCTTAATAGAACCAGAACAACAACAAAATAGGTGTGTAGAAAGATCAGAGTAGAACACATTTTTAGGTTATGTTTATCTTGAACCAGGTTTAAACCCATAAAATCGACAGCTTACATGAACCTACAAAAATGACGGGAAATGAACTAGGTTTAAAGCTGAACTTGGTTTGTGCAACTCAGCCTTAAATTTGAACTTAGTTTAATCTTGAACCGGACGTGAACTTGGATTGTACAACCGGATCTAAATATCGAGAGAAAGAATACGACGGCAGTGTAAAAAAACTCAGTTTTTTCTCACTTCACATGGTTCGAAGGCCAATTAAGGCTTTTCTGAAAATAAAATGCAATTTCCGTCAAAAAGGAGATATTCATTTTTTTCATACAACGAACCATTCTATAGCAATGGAAGTCTGATCCATGTTTTGTGTGATCTGTGAGCAGATGCGGGTATATTCCACACCTAATTCTTTACTACTTTACAGCCACCCACCCTTAATGTGTTTTATTCCTGTTCAAACGAATATTACCACGCGAAACGCCCGATTTTAACTTTCATATTATTTACATTAAAGAAAAATGCTTTTGTTACGTAACATTTTACTCTACGATTATAATAAAGCCGTATATTCTTTATATATCTTTCGACTGTTTTACATGTGTTAGTAACATGCTCGAAAATTATAAAGCATATTTTATACAAAACTCGACAGTCTCACGTTTTGATGATCCTCCTATTAGGTGGCTATAGTTCAATATCAATGAACAAGTTTCTGGGGAGCATGAAACCATATCTGAGCGCAAGCTAGAGAGCGTGCACACTGCTAGATTCAGAAACAGAAGATACGGAAGACTCAGAAGACAAATAAACAAGGAGATGATGATAGATGAAAACTTAAAAGAAGCATGTGAACTTAAAAGAAGCATCTCACAAATCCGGCGTAAGCAGTTGGTCTGGCGGTATATAAAAATATCCAGATTATATATCCAGAACTGGCAGCAATGCCTACCATACGCTGGATAATCAGTCAATCAATCAATCAATCAATAAAGAAAATAAATCCAATAAACTTACACTCTTGGGATCCGACATGGAGAGTGATGGGTTTGAATATTCTATGGCTTGCTCGAATTATTTTATTAGATCCTGACAACCCTAAAAGCAACCCCAAATGAGCAAGTTCGCGATATTTTACATTTTACCGCAAGACCGCCAAGATTTCGCAATTTTAGCCTCTGTACAAAATGATCCTTATAAAAGTCTACACAAAAAAGAATGTATTTACTTTCTTTTCTCTATACAGTGGCTCTCAAACTATAAGTACTCCAATAAGGGTATAATTTCTTTTTGCTAATTTAAACCCATTTTCGCGGTAAGAAGTTCGTGAGTTCTCAAAAAGAGATGGACAATTTAATATAATTATAGTTTTATATTAAATTTTCAAATTTTCCTGTTTTTCGTAAAAAATCGTAATTATAGTTTTATGATTTTTACGAAAAACAAGAAAAAGAGTTTTCAAAAGATTAGCTCTTGTAGTTTGAGAACCAATGTATATAGAAGAAAAGTAGATACCTCTTTCTGTGCAAAATTTTATAAGGATAATTTTTGGCAATATTGTAACCGTTCTGCGTTAAGATGCAAGAAATTGCGATCGTGCTCGTTAGAGGTCGCTTTTACGTGTGCAAGGGTCCAACAAAATTGTGGGACGCCATAGAATATTGAAACCCAACACTCCATGCGTCTGATCCCAAAAGGGTTAATTAATTGAAATTGTTTTACATTATACCCCATTTTTCGTCTAATTAGTAATTAGATGTATTGTGAAATTAAAAAATCGGTAAAAGTATTTACACAGAACTTCCCTCGTCATTTGTGCATGGCGGTCACTGTAAAAAATTATTAATTACGAAATGACAATGAGAATAATAATCGGAATATAGTTATCACTATTATTACAAAGAAAACTTGATAACTTTTGGTCAAAAAATTATAGAGAGTACTCATCCAATAGCAAAAATTCAATACTAAATAACAGGTGTCAAATATGGAAGGCTTGCGCAAATACCTTTACAAATGTCCACCATGGTTGAATTATTTCTTGGGATGACCACTCTGTATATTTTTCAATAAAAGGATAATAGGTGTATATGCCAAATATTATTGCCATCTGTTACATATTCAATTCCACATTCACGTAGTGGAGTGGAAGTATAGTGGTGGTTAAAAAATTTCACTTTTTTAATATATTTAAAAATGTCGGTAAAATTTTTTTAAAAATGTTGTTCTTCTAAAATAGGTTTAGAATTTAAAAGTGAATTATTTATTATTTGTTTGCTTATAGTAATGAAACATATTCTTTATAGGATTTTGCAAGCAGTGAAAAGAAAAGCTATCTATGAGAACTAAAGGAAAAACTATATATAAAAATATTAATGAAATCTTTGCATTCTTTCGATAACCTGACTTCTGGTTATGCTAACAAGTAAAAATTCTCATTTGCCATTCTCATTTTAACACTAGCATCCAACCTAGTATCCTACCGCTAAGCAGGCTAAACTAGTATCTACATGATCCCCTACGATATGTAAATTCAGTTAAAAATGAAAACATTTTTAAAGACAAGGTACGTAAATAAATTAATTTCAGGCCTTTGTTCTCATTTTTAACTGAATTTACATATTGTAGGGGATCATGTAGATACTAGTTTAGCCTGCTTAGCCGTAGGTCACTAGGTTGGATGCTAGTGTTAAAATGAGAATGGCAAATGAGAATGTTTACTTGTTATCATAACCAGAAGTCAGGTTATTGAAAGAATGCAAAGATTTCATTAATATTTTTATATATAGTTTTTCCTTTAGTTCTCATAGATAGCTTTTCTTTTTACTGTTTGCAAAATCCTATAAAGAATATGTTTCAGGTTTAGAATGTCATGAAACGTGGACATTTTAAATTTGAGCACAAAGGAAAGTTTCCTTCTATTCTATAGTAGTGGTAAAAAAAAAAAATTTCTTTGAAATAGGTTTAGAATGCGATGAAGCGTGAAAATTTTAAATTTGAGCAAAGAAAAAATATTTTTCCATCTATTTTAGTGGTAAAAAAATTTCAAAAATGTTAGTGAAAAAAAATTTTCAAAATTTCTTTTTCTGAAATTGGCTTACAATGTCATGAAACGTGAAAATTTTAAATTTGAGGAAAACAAATTTTTTGTACCTATTCTAGTCTTAAAATTTTTTTCCAAGGTGGTAAAAAGATGTTGCAATATTTTTTTTCCAAAATAGGTTTGGATAGTCATGAAACGTGAAAATTTTAAATTTGAACAAAGAAAAAAATTTTTCATCTCTATTAGTGGTAAAAAATGTTTCCATTTTTTTTTCTGAAATAGGTTTAGCGTGTCATGCAACGTAGAAATTTTAAATTTGAGCACAACAAATTTTTTTCATTATTTATTTCCTTTAGACCGTCCACCCTGTATATTTTCCAGTGAAAGTTTTACCATTTCTTCGCAGATAGTAGGGTCAACTACCTACCAAATTTGACTGCTCTCCGTCAAGTAGTTTTTTAGTAAATGCACCAACAGTCAGACAGACAGACAGACAGATAAACAGGCAGATAGACTGACGGAATTGAAAAACCTATATTTTCGTAATCTACGTGATCTGAAACGTCAAAATCCGAAAAAATCTCGGAGGGTGATTTTTTCTCGAATACATTACTTCCCTTCGGTATGCGAGGGAAGTAAAAATGTAAATGTATTTTCACAGAATTTCCCTCATATACAGGGCAGTCACCCTAAAAAATTACTAATTTTCAAAACGACATATGAGAATAATAAACGATATGTAGTTATTACTATTATTACAAAAAAAGGCTGATAACTTTTGGTCAAAAAAATATACAGAGTGGTCATTCGACAGTAAAAATTCAATAATAAATAAAAGCTGCTAAATATGCAAGGCATGCGTAAATATTTCTTGGGATGATCACCCTGTACCTTTTTCAATAAAACTGTAATAGATGCTTTTGTTACAAATCGTGTTAACTATATACCAAATAGAGTGGAAGTATAGTAAGTGGTATAGTAGTGGTTAATAAATGTTCAAATATCTATATATTTTTTTAAATAGGTTTAGAATGTCGTGAAACGAGGAAATTTTAAATTTGAGCAAAAGCAATTTTCTTTAGCATCATCTGTTCCAATTTCAATTCAATTTTTTTTTTTTAATAGGTTTAGAATGTCACGAGACGTGGAAATTTTGAATTTGTGTGAAAGGGAATCTGTTTCATTATCTATTCCCTCTAGACAACCCTATATATTTTCCAGTGAAAGTCTAACTATTTCCTCGATTGCTGTAATATCAGCTACTTAACAAAATTTGACTGTTCTACATCAATTAGTTTTTTTAGTTTATGCACCAACAGACAGACAGATAGAGAGACTTATGGAACTGAAAAATCTATATTTCCGTAATCTGCATGATCTGAAACGTGATAATATGAAAAATCTAGGAATGTGATATTTTTTCGAATACAATACTTCCCTTCGGAATGCGAGAGAAGTCAAAATAATTTAACTTAAATTAGTATTAATAGTTTCTTCATATTTTCAATGTCAGATGCTTCCTCGGTTATCACCATTATAATAATTAACAGTAATAATTTATCGTTTCCATGGTGATTACCATATATTCTTTTTTAAAACTTCACTACAAGGAAAGAACGAAGTAGCAACCAGGGCAGAAACAAGGAAACTTTCCCATATAACAAATAAGATAAAAAGTTTGACCGCAGTATAATTCGAGTTAACCCTCCTTCCTTCCGTGACAAACAACTGAATTTGTCCGGTAATGCTATCAAGTAGGCACTGATTAAACCCATCCATTATCACAACCCCAATCACACAGCACACGTGCGGCTTTCACGAATTCATTCGAATTTCCACTATCAGAAAACCTATTGTAGTGAGTTTAAAAAAGTATTATTAATTAGCAGGTGATTATATCGAACTGAATGGTCATTATACGTCCGAAACAAAGCCGATGCGGGCTGATGCTGTAAATTAAACAAGTGGTGCAATTACCACTGCCCGATGAGATAAATTGAAAGGCCGGGCGCGTCCGGAGTTTGTAATTGGCACCGGACTCACAGACGTCGCTAATTACCATGGATATTACATGTTGACACATGTACCCTCGGACTCCTCGGACTTTGTTCGGAATTGATGCGCGAAATTTCGGATATATATGCTTATTGAAGATAATGTGTACTGCTACATCGGGGATGGGGCTTATAATTACATTATTTTGGATTGTAATAGAATATAGGGGCTCAAACGCTGTTATGTAAATATAAGGGAGGTTTCAGCAGTCAATTTTCAAGAATTTTTATTATTTGTATAGTGTATGCGTACGTAGTTGAAATTGTTTAAATATTTTTAAACTATGTTCTTATATCGTAAGCGCAATTAGTCGCAACAAATTATTAATTTGGAAAAATTGTAATGAATAATAATTATATACAGGGTGTCCTAATAAAAACTCCCAGGCCGGATATATTCTAAACGAACAGAGATATTTTAATTCTGTAAAAACAAATTTGTAGAGCATAAAGAGGGCTTCATTTTTTAATATAATGGTATTTTTTAATATATCAGTATATAGATGGCTTCGATGAGAGAAACTTTGAAATAGGGTTTATGTGAAAGAAAATGCATTTCTAAGCAGATTATGTCCTAAAAAAAAATCATAAAACTCTCCTTTAAGTGGGACAATCTGTATTTAATTTACAAATTTTAGAATAAAATATTTAAAGATTTTTTCATGTATTGTGAATTAAATATATTTGAAGCAACCCTTGGAAAAAAAAACTAAAAATATTGTTTATCATATAATTCAAACATTTAAGCAATAAAGAAACAATTACGAACATAAAACAATTTTCACGAACTAATGAAATTAAAATAACTATTTTAATAGGTGTTCAAAATTATTACCATTTTCATTAACACACATCGTAAACCTATTAATTAGTTCAGATCTACAAACTTTTAATAATGTATGCCGATTAATGGCGGCAACACTAGCATAAATTTTATTATTAAGTTCTGCCATGTCTTCTATTGGTTCTTTGTACACTTCACTTTTTAAAAATCCCCATAAATAAAGGTCTAATGGACTAATGTCAGGAGATCGAGCAGACCATCTAAGTACTCCATTGGTACCAATCCAGCTTTCTGGGTATGTTTGATTTAAATACTTAATAATGTTATGATGATTATGTGGGCCTACTCCAGCCTGATGAAACCACATATTATCCAACTGAGCGGGAGAATTCCTTAATAGTACTGAAACATATATTCTTTATAGGATTTTGCAAACAGTGGAAAGAAAATCTATCTATGAGAACTAAAGGAAAAACTATATATATAAATATTAATGAAATCTTTGCATTCTTTCGATAACCTGACTTCTGGTTATGCTACCAAGTGAAAATTCTTATCAGCCATTCTCATTTTAACACTAGCATCCAACCTAGTCCCCTATGGCTAAGCAGGCTAAACTAGTATCCACATGATCCCCTACGATATGTAAATTCAGTTAAAAATGAGAACAAAGGCCGGAAATTAATTTATTTACGTACCTTATCTTTAAAAATTTTTTCCAATGAATTACATTTTCATAAAATCTCATTCAGTTTCTTGGAAATGCTTAGCCTTTGAAACGTTTTTCGTCCTTATTGATGACTCATCAGAAAAGCCCAAAGCCACTCATAACGATGTTCCATGCAAAACTAAGACAATATACATGAACAAGTTTAAAATAATTATAATTTTGACATTGACTGATAAAAAACAACAGATCTACACCTATCTATTATCTAACTAGTATTGGAGCCTATGTAATCTATGCATGTTTAAAAGTGAATTATTTATTATGTGTTTGTTTATAGTAATGAAACATATATTCTTTATAGGATTTTGCAAACAGTGGAAAGAAAAGCTATCTATGAGAACTAAAGGAAAAACTATATATATAAATATTAATGAAATCTTTGCATTCTTTCGATAACCTGACTTCTGGTTATGCTACCAAGTGAAAATTCTTATCAGCCATTCTCATTTTAACACTAGCATCCAACCTAGTCCCCTACGGCTAAGCAGGCTAAACTAGTATCCACATGATCCCCTACGATATGTAAATTCAGTTAAAAATGAGAACAAAGGCCTGAAATTAATTTATTTACGTACCTTGTCTTTAAAAAATTTTTCCAATGAATTACATTTTCATAAAATCTCATTCAGTTTCTTGGAAATGCTTAGCCTTTGAAACGTTTTTCGTCCTTATTGATGACTCATCAGAAAAGCCCAAAGCCACTCATAACGATGTTCCATGCAAAACTAAGACAATATCCATGAACAAGTTTAAAATAATTATAATTTTGACATTGACTGATAAAAAACAACAGATCTACACCTATCTATTATCTAACTAGTATTGAAGCCTATATACTCTATGCATGTTTAAAAGTGAATTATTTATTATTTGTTTGCTTATAGTAATGAAATATATATTCTTTATAGGATTTTGCAAACAGAGGAAAGAAAAGTTTTCTTTGAGAACTAAAGGAAAAACTATATATATAAATATTAATGAAATCTTTGCATTCTTTCTTAAAATGAGAATGGCTGATAAGAATTTTCACTTGGTAGCATAACCAGAAGTCAGGTTATCGAAAGAATGCAAAGATTTCATTAATATTTATATATATAGTTTTTCCTTTAGTTCTCATAGATAGCTTTTCTTTCCACTGTTTGCAAAATCCTATAAAGAATATATGTTTCATTACTATAAGCAAACAAATAATAAATAATTCACTTTTAAACTTAATAGTACTTGTAAAACATTTTGCAAAAATGGTAAATATCTTTCACCTGTTAAATTCCCATGGTAGAGGTATGGGCCAACAATGTAACCGTTAACAATACCACACTAAACATTTACTCCAAAACGATTCTGGGATCTGGTATGACTCATCAACCTAGGATTCTCTTGAGACCAGTAACGACAATTATGTGTTGTGATTACTCCATTGTGGTGGAATCGACTTTCATCACTCCACATAATTGTATCTAAAAGATTTGGATTTTCTTCTAAGAGAATTGAAAATTGCGCCAAAAAATCTATAAATAATCTAAAAAATCTCCGCTTATTGTACCCATTGTCAATGATTGTATTAACTTTATTAGTTAATGGCTTTTGGGATAAAGTAAGCACCTGGTGACAGGCTTGAAATAATCGTACCTAGCTCTCTATGAATTAGCTGCCAGATTACTCCCACTCTTTGAGTAGATGTCTCTAAGCCGTGGTGAATTTTTATTTAGTGTCTTTCCTATTGAGGTAAAGTAATCGTTACAAATTCTGAACCTAACAGCTCTTATAAGCTTACATCTTAAAAATGAATCTATAAAAGTCATAACTCCGATAAGAAAAATCGTAGATGTGCAATCGAAAATTTTCATTTTGAAGCGAAAGACTAGACGATGCAACCAGTAGAAGTGACCTGGAGCATTTTTTAACTTCATATGCTTCAAATATAGCCAAAGAGGCTATAGCTTTTATTTTTTAAACAGCTGAATCTTGAAGATCCGTGTAATTAAGAAAATAATCATTCATTTGGGGGGTCCAGGTTCTGTGACATATTTTTCGGTAGAGGGTTGATAAAAATGTGGTGCGGCCTGACAAAGGGGGGGGGGGAGAGTCTGTGTAAATTTTATGCGACGTATTTTATGGATGGCCCCCCTAGTTTTTCATCCGTCTAGGTACTTAATGCACAAAAATATAGAGTTAATGACATTGAATTACATTATTATTGGGACTGTCTTAAATTAATCACTCTGTATATGGTAGATGTATATTTCTGCTAGTTATAAGCAATAATACATTTGTTTGTTAATTTTTCACGTTTGTGTTATTATTTCCTTGATGGAATAAACTCTCGCGAAGGAGTAAAAACGATACCAGATCTAGTATTTAATTAAACTCTACGTGCGAATAAAAATATTTCGAATATTTAATTTGAATTAGTTAAACTTTACTGGGAGCGAAATTAGTAAAGTTCTTTCAGTAACAAGTAATTAAAAGCAGTACTTTATCAAAGTCTAAAACCCATTAAATGAAAGACAATTTTTAATTTAATATTCCAATATTAATGAGACATTTACAACTTTGATTGTATAATGGAAAATGAAAACATGTTTTGAAATGGCCTAAAATACGAATTTAGTTGCACAAGTTGTATTTATTGTTTCATTGCTGCATTTAATTAAATATGAACCGCGTTTTGGAAGCCAATAAAATTAGTCCTTTATATAATAAATTTTAAGCAATCCCAGGAAAAAAAACATAAAAGAAAGAATTTACAACGCCAACTGTAAAGTTGGTATATTATATTCCATTGGACGGTCTAAACATATATTACTATTAGGTTATCTCAAAAATTAGAGAACTAATAGATCATATCTCATCATTTCCATGAAGGCCTTGTCGGAAAATAAATAAATTAAATTACTTAGGGAATGCCGTCTCAGAAACTGACTAGATATCTAAACAATTATTCAAAATGTTCAAAAGTATGAAATAATACGGAATATTACTGTTAATTTGACCAAAAATTCGGTTTTATTTAATTCATTCAATTTAATCAATTCAGATTCCTCATATGAGTGGCACAACATGTTTAGTCGCTGCTATATCTCCTGAGTTCGAGTCTCAGTTGCGGTAGATGGCAATATCGCAGGGAATGGTTGTAGTGTTGATGTCTATGTGTACCTGGTTGAGAGGTGGAATATCAATTGCTAAACTTCGCCAGGACATTAATATAAATAAGACCATAAAAAATGAAATGGAATATCTAATTGTAAATCCCATGTGCAGTTTAACTTTCGGTAACTGCCGATTGCTAACAAAAAGCTGTCACACCAAGGAATAAGATATCTGGAGAATAATAGGACAAGTTTCAACTTCAGAGGCCAGCTGGCTTACTTAAAATGATAAAACAAATTCATACGTGCATGTCAAAAAACAAAGAGATCAGCTCATGACGAACACCGCGAAGATATAGTTGGTAATGGTAATCTTATTTAATAATAAGATTATGTCGTTTTATCATAAATAATCCACTTCTTCATGTTCCTTTCTTACCGAGGCCGAACATCATCATGGCTCTTTTTGCTTTATTTACAGCTCTCCTACAGTTGAACTACTCACTTGGATTTCTTAACTAAAGGTTGTTCTTCTGCCTACCATGAAGTTGCGATGGCATCGATCGATCATTTTTATCGTAAATAAAAAACATTTGCGAAAAGTATAATTATGTTAGTTTGTATTAGCTAGTGACGGCCTTGTCTATCTAAAAGATGAATGAAATCCGCCAAAGCTTGGTCCATAATCTTGTCGCATTTGTGACCAATTTATTGCTGTTAAGTTGATGTTGATGTTCCTTTCTTACCGGAGGCTGAACATCATCATGGCTCTTTTTGCTTTATTTGCAGCTCTTCTACAGTTGAATCACTCACTTGGGTTTCAACTAAAGGTTTCTCTTCTGCCTACCTTTCAGATGGACCGGATATTTCAATTTTCGTATTATACTGGTTAATCGATGAAAATAGCCATTTCTTGACGATGCCAAGCTGGTTGGCGAAAGACACATGCATTTTCCAAGTTTTCGTCTTTCAAATCTAGAAACTGGTTACCTTAAATAAAGTCAGTTCTGAGATCTGTATAGCGACTGTATTTTATTTACATAATACGATTGCACTAATTCAGATTTCATATTTGTAATTTGCATTTTACTGGCTATCATTAATTAGATTCTATGAAATTTACATTTTTTTCGCCCTATTCAACTATAATGGATTCGTATTAGCCAGCGTTACATAATTACAGGTAATTTATTGCTTCATAAATTTTACTACCTGTTACTTTGTCCTATTATTGTGTATACAGGGTGCGCCAAAGTTCTGATTTTGGTCGATTACGGCTGTATTTGAAATGGTGGAAATATATTGTCTATAGATTATTTTCTTGATTTTCAATTCTGAATAACCAGAAAATATGTACAATTATACAGGGTACTCCGTTTTCGTTGTCCGAGCAACAACTTCGTTATTTTAAATGGAACACCCTATATTTTTTTCCTTTATCGAGTTACCCATCTAATTATATTCATAATTCTATTAAGGTGGTAGGTACTTAAAATGAACCGTTTACGATATAAAAAAGATTTTTTGACAAAAAGTGAGGTTTGCGGATAAGTTTTTGAGTACCTCTGATTTCATAGACAAGAGAGTTTTCAAAATTCTGCTTATACTGTTATGTTGAGCATATTAAGGGCTAGTAGGGCAGAAACATTATTAATATTAATCTTATACAGAGTGCTGAAAAAATTGAGTTTAATGTTTCGCTAATAAAAAAGGCCGTAATTCAATTTTTTCAAATGGGACGTACTATTTTCAGTTCTGTCATCTAATGAAGTGTTAAATTATCTTTCCATTGATATATCATAGTAGGTATTTATCTTTAGGAGTTGCATAGATATTAAGGTTAATTGTCTGGATCAGTCATTTTTCTTGCTGGAACTTCATGAGGTTTGTACTGCACTTCACCAGTTTCGATAAATCTGTCTCTAAGATTACTAAATGCAGGTTCTAAAGGGTGTCTCCTTTCAGGATATCTGGTTTTATAGACTCGGGATGCTAAGAGGCTGTTCCTTGAGCACTCCCCCAGAATAAAAATCATGTCAACCATTTCTTCCCGCGAATAATTCATATTTAATATAATTATATGCAAATGCAACTTCCTGGAACTGTAAAAGCTACTAGTATTTTATTAAAGACAATCAAAACAAAAGCACTTACCGATATAGCAGTAACACAAAACTTTAGAACATCCACAGACACGTGTTTTGACATCTATGTCTCTTCGGTGCGGCTTTTTCTAAAGTTCACAATCAACTGAAATATGTAAGCAAATACTCGTGTTATAACTATCAAAGGATTACCAGAACAGGATATTAAAAATTAAAATTAGATTATAGGAAATTCCCCGTAAAGGGATAATTATCAATATAATTATATGCAAATGCAACTTCCTGGAACTGTAAAAGCTACTAGTATTTTATTAGCTAATAAAATACTAGTAGCTTTTACAGTTCCAGGAAGTTGCATTTGCATATAATTATATTGATAATAAAATATAAAAATAATTAATAAAATACTAGTAGCTTTTACAGTTCCAGGAAGTTGCATTTGCATATAATTATATTGATAATAAAATATAAAAATAATTAATAAAATACTAGTAGCTTTTACAGTTCCAGGAAGTTGCATTTGCATATAATTATATTGATAATAAAATATAAAAATAATTAATAAAATACTAGTAGCTTTTACAGTTCCAGGAAGTTGCATTTGCATATAATTATATTAAATATGAATTATTCGCGGGAAGAAATGGTTGACATGATTTTTATTCTGGGGGAGTGCTCAAGGAACAGCCTCTTAGCATCCCGAGTCTATAAAACCAGATATCCTGAAAGGAGACACCCTTTAGAACCTGCATTTAGTAATCTTAGAGACAGATTTATCGAAACTGGTGAAGTGCAGTACAAACCTCATGAAGTTCCAGCAAGAAAAATGACTGATCCAGACAATTAACCTTAATATCTATGCAACTCCTAAAGATAAATACCTACTATGATATATCAATGGAAAGATAATTTAACACTTCATTAGATGACAGAACTGAAAATAGTACGTCCCATTTGAAAAAATTGAATTACGGCCTTTTTTATTAGCGAAACATTAAACTCAATTTTTTCAGCACTCTGTATAAGATTAATATTAATAATGTTTCTGCCCTACTAGCCCTTAATATGCTCAACATAACAGTATAAGCAGAATTTTGAAAACTCTCTTGTCTATGAAATCAGAGGTACTCAAAAACTTATCCGCAAACCTCACTTTTTGTCAAAAAATCTTTTTTATATCGTAAACGGTTCATTTTAAGTACCTACCACCTTAATAGAATTATGAATATAATTAGATGGGTAACTCGATAAAGGAAAAAAATATAGGGTGTTCCATTTAAAATAACGAAGTTGTTGCTCGGACAACGAAAACGGAGTACCCTGTATAATTGTACATATTTTCTGGTTATTCAGAATTGAAAATCAAGAAAATAATCTATAGACAATATATTTCCACCATTTCAAATACAGCCGTAATCGACCAAAATCAGAACTTTGGCGCACCCTGTATATCACCGTTTGCTATCCGTTCAATAATCTTGTTTTCACCGATACGTGCAGCTGCTAGATTTAATTGTGTATCACGTTAGATACAGTCACGTCCAAAGGAGTGTTTAAAAGTATTCAAGTGAGTTAATATTTCCATGTGTAAATAATTATAAAATAATTTTCTAGATTTATTCAATTGAGTTCCAAAAGTAATACATATCATTTTCAGGTGCAATTCAACAGTACTCTCTTAGGAATGATATTAAATTGACATGAATCGATTTTCTAAGTTAGTTTTTTTCGGAAAACTTTACAATGACGTCTTTTTAGTACTTACGTCCTTTATAAAAAAGATATTATTCTAATTTCTATTACGTCAATTCTGCTGGTGTCTGATTTCGCAGCATTTGCTGGGTATTATAACAATCGCTCTACTGGAAAAGTGTGGCACTAGTATTAAGTCAAGTCTCTTTCTATGTATCACACCCTTGCTATCTTCTTAGTGATCCAATCTTTCTTTTATTTTCTCTTTGCAAATTTCTCTGGAATCTAGCAACATAGCGACTGGTATATATGTTCTCATATTGCTTCCCCTACAATTTTATCCTTGCATCTTTGATGGCATAAGCGTGTTTCAGTGAATTTTGGGAAAGTGCGCCATGACTTCAAGGAAAGTACCTAATAATTTAGCAATGAAACAAATGGTCAGGAAAAATTCAAAAAAAATCTCAAATTAATATTTTTGTTCTTTCCTTAGCACACAATAAAATGACAAGAATAATAAAATTATTTTTTGTAAATAGAACGAAATTGATCGATGGCGAAATAAAATGAAACAATTTTAATACGAGATATTCTTTATTGGCAAATTACTTTAAAACGGCATTTCAATACAAACCACATATATTGCCTCCGTCACCACAGATCGTTCTCGCAATTATTAACTGAATTACTGCTGTGGCAGTTGTATGAACACAGTAGTCCTAATAGCCATATTTTTTACAATAATTACAGCTTATGCAGAATATATAACGTGCTAACGATACGTTTCATGTTGTAAGCATGGTCGTAATGGTTTAAAAAGCAATTAGGTAGCTGATCAATTAATGAGATCGCTCGTTTTAAAAAAGTTTAACTTCCTTTTGTTGCTTTACATGGACATTCCGAAATCGCCGATTATAGTAAATATGTTTAGAATTGCGGCGAAATTCTAGTAATAATTCTCTGATTTTCTTCAATAACTACACAATGATGGATGGACTCCAGCACGATTATATTCTGCAGGATTTAGCAACAGCACATACGGGAAGAGAAAATATAGCTCTTCTTCGCGAGTTTTTGATAACCGATGGATACGTTTAATCACCCTAGTTGAGTTGATGGGGGACAATAACAACAATTTATTTAAGTTCGCCTTTTTGTTAATAAATATGTTTACAGTTTTTTATATAGTTTATTATTATTTTGTCTCTAGAATCAAGTCAGTATGGAGTGCAACTTAGACGTAAGCTTTAGAAAACGATGCATAGAATGCATAGTAGTTTTCAATTCCATGATTATCTTTGATAGATAGATAAATAGACAAATATTTTATTTAACCGAATTACATAGTAAAATATTTTTGGCAAATCAAAAGAAAACAATATAATATAACGGTCTATAGAATTATCGAATGCATACTGTGAGGACATGCAATTGTAAGCACATTAACACAAAACAGACAAATAAAAAGTACAGAGCTAGAAGAACAATTATCAATTTATGAAATTTCAAAGGGAGTTTGCAAATATTCCTCAACTGAATAAGAACAATGCATAAGCAAATGCCATTTGATTATCCCCTTAAAATTACGATTAGACAAGGATTTTATATAGTTAGGCAGTTAATTGAAACTATTTAAAATCCAAAAATTATGTTGGTGGTGTTCGAAGATCATCTCTATGTCTAGTACCATACCCATCTAGCAAAGTTGCTCTATAAATGTAAAATAATACATAATTTTATTTTATTACTGTTACATTACTGCTCTGCAAAAGTTATTTTGTTTCATTAAAATCGTCAAAGTGATTTAGTCTGCACAACTAAATCGTCATATCAATAAGTGCTAAGAATGTTCTTACAGCTAAATTATAAAACATATTTTGTAGAATTTGTTTTTCGCTGTTTATGAAAATCTATACAGCAATTATTATAAAATGTTTTAGCTCCCGGAGCAATATTGATTTATAATGGATTTTCTTTTGGTCAACTCTCGAACATCTATAAAACTATTCTTCAAGAGCTTAGCTATAGTCCAGTCGATAAAGTAAGAAATACACCAGAAGCTCGCAAAAAATGTTATCTTAGATTTTTCTGCGTAACTATTAGTGCGAGGATTAAACATCACAAAAGCACAAAAAATCAGTTGTGCGGGTGCCACGCAACTCCCCAAAAAGACAACCCCTTCAGTGAAGAAAGCCTAATTTTACTGATAACTCGTTAACCGTTGAAGATATAAAAAAATTGCTTATCATAAAAAAGAAAGCTTGACTAATTGCCTAAAACAAGTCTTCTTGTAATTTTCTTGTATATGCCATGGTTTTCGAGAAAATCGATGTTGACAAAAATTGCAAAATTTGTATTTTTAATGCGCGCGAATTTTCGTTTATATGATTTTTTTGCGCGCGGTCTATAGAAAAGAATTGAATTGCTCGAAAACCAAACAAGCTATGGAAATCTCAGATAACACCTTTTGTTATGGAAATCTATAATTATTAGACTACTAAGCATTAATAAAACAATGTTATTAGGATTTTGCTAAACGATTGTTATATAAACGAAACACACATTGCTCTCATAAAACACTTATAAAATAGTTAAAAAACTAAGAATTGTCCTTGAAGGCTATAATATGTTCTGCACCATTTTTATAGAACATGGGTAGGTGTTTATGCGCCGTATTGTTTTCTCATTAACAGTAGTCTTTCACAGAACTCATCTTGGGGTGGTCACCATGTTGGATTTAGGATGATGTCACACAATTTATGGTATTCTACACTTGTGCAAAATTTTAAAGCTCTAGTTCAATTAGAACTAGTCGAAATTTTGATTTCAAGATTTGTTTACATTGTAGTTACATATTTGAAAGTGTACAGAAAAACACTATTTAATTACTACTTGTATTTTATTTATTTCATACTGACCCTTGTTTTATGACGGGAAATCCCTGTAGTTGATTAAAATGCAATAGCGGGCAAAATTATTCTGAACAAAATATTAAGGAAATTACCTTTGCTTTTTGCAATATGCTTCTGTCTAATTACAATAAAATTGATACTTATATAACAATTCTTCGGAAAATATATTTGTTCAGTAAGTGTTCTCATAGTTATGAATACGATTTGAAGATGAAAATGCATGTTATTTATATCCAAGCTATTTGTATAGTGGCCATTTTGGACTTTCAAATAAAAATAGTTCAAACATAAAAATTATTGCGATATAACCACTTTAGCAATAATCTATTATTATGAACTATGTTATCTGCGAAATACAACTGATGCGACACCACTAAAAGATCTAGTACAAATATTTTATTTTCACTTTATATTTCATATCATATTATTTAATTTTGATAAATATTAGTTAGTTTTAGAGAGCACAAAGATTTCATTGCATATGTACCACATATTTCACAGAAAAATTTTCTTCGCAGCCGAAAATCGCTTTGCTGTTGGCAAAACGAAGTCTTGATCAGTTAACATTATCTCATTTTCACTAAACATGTTGTTAGTTATGCGGCCATGCCACATTGAATCTGTATACCTTTATAACATTTTAAAACTCTTTTGTGAATTGTTATTGTCTGAAAAAACACTTAAATAATAAACAACTTATGTTGTTGTTGCTTATAAAAATGTTTTGTCGTCTCTCGAATAATTTTATAATTATCGCCTAGTAATTATTTTAATCCTGTGTGAACGTTTATACAAATATTTTATAACACCTGCGAGATTGTATAAACGTTTTGAAAATGTTTATATCAACAATCTTGTTTTATAAAAAATATTCTATAAACATTCTATCGGCTTCTATAAAACATCAAATTGCTAGTGGGCAGTTATGAACTTCATCTTTTGCCGGAAATTGAATCTTATTCCCATATATTTCTAATAACGTGACATAAAGACGTAAAAGGCATTAATTGAAAATTTTAATAGGCTTACAGTTGTCTCTGAAGTCAGCACCGGCTACTATTCTGACAGCTCGTTCTTGCAGTCGGAAAATTTTATCTGCGTAAGAAGAGTTACCCCACTAATACGTCAATAGAATAGAGCAAAATAGCCCATTCTTAGAGTCTCCATTGATAACGTTCGTGTTACATTACGTAAAACAAATATACGATAGCTTCTGATTTAGTTGTGCGAGTGAGAAGAGCAATTTAGTCTACCGTCAGTAGTGACACCAAACAGTTTTGCGTTACCTCCTTTAGTTATATTTTGACTGGTAGGATAGACTAGCTTTGAGTATTTTCTTCATTAAGTTTCAAATTATTAGATGTAAACCATTGTTTGGTTTGAGAAAGTGTCGGCACTTTTTAGCATAAGATCATTCATGACTGGACTTGAATGTATTATGGTTGTATTATCATCAAATGCAAGACAGGTGTTAGGGAACATGTTATGGAATAAGTCATTGACATACATAATAAACAATAGGGGTCCCAAAACTGAACCTTGAAATACTCCGGGTATAACTGACCTATAATCGGGAAAAATATTTATTTATACACACGGTTTGTTTTCTATTCGACACATATTATGATCTAAAGAATGTTTGATATAAACCCCTAATTTCATAACAACTTGAGCAATATATCGTGCAAAAGACAGTCAAGGGCCCTTGAAAGGTCACTTAATGTAATTGTTACTATTCGCCACTTTCAAGACTCTCATTAACTATGTCGCCGACTAGCTTGGAAACTACTTGGCATGTGCTACATTTACTTCTGAGTCCAAACTGGCAACAAATTAGGATTTATTAGTTATTATTTCAAAAACCTTGGGGATAATGGGGATAGTGGATATGGTATCAGTATCAGATATCAGTATCATTTTCGAAATTTTAAAAAACGTCAGGATAATTTCCAAGATAATTTTTAATATCGTGATGGTAACCAGTTTCATTTTTCACATTAGCTTACATTCTAATGTGGCTGAATCACACAACAGTAAATCATCACGAAGGGTTTAAATATGTTAAGAGTATATGCTGAATTTTCTTCATATCTTAATATTTCACGTCGAAACATTTTATAGCTGCTCCATCCAAGTTCTCAAATTCTCCATGAATCAGAATTGAAATAAAGAGAAAACCCCTAGTTAGAAACTTTTATAAAAGCTAATTTAAACAAAGTTTTATTATCGACTTCTCTTATTTTATCTCGTTGCCATTAACTTAAATTTTCCTTGACATGGCAATCACGAATACTGCGGTAGTTCTTAGGCGATAGTAGGTTCGATTCAATTTCCTACTGATGCTATCACAGTTATGTGAAATAATATTACGACGGCTTGGTTACTTTTTACTCTTATTGTCCTCTGCACTGGCCGCCTAGATATCACGACAAGGAATTGAATACAAATTCAAAATTAAATTATTTTAACTTCCACTCCAATAAAATGAATGTTTGAAGTAAGTTCTACAGTAATGTGCTCGTTGTTTGATATTGTAGCCGACACAAGATCGTTTGATTTCTATGCTTGACTTTTAAGTTGAAATTAATTTAGACTTTCTCTTTTTATCTACGTAATAGGATTGTCAGTTTGACAAACATTCTATGGATAAAACAAAATAAGAAATATGAAAAATACTCAACATTAACTAATTTACCCAACCTTTCCTTGGTGAATTGTGTTAAACTGAACACTGTTCTTTTTCTTCTCATTGACTTGGCAGACGCTTTATGACTATTCTAGTTTGCTTTCATTTGCTGCATGGTACGTCTAACGGCTTTATGCTGTGTGTTGCGGTGATTCGTTAGATCAGACAAAATAAGAAATATAAATAATATTTAATATTACCTTCTAAGTTGATTCAGCATTTTCCGGGAGAATTACCTGTACACTGTTTTGTTACATCTCATTCACATTGACTTGGCAGACGGTATATATAATAATAATAATAACAATAATAATAATAATAATACAGTCCGTAAGTTCATAAATCTACCAACCACATAAATTACTTATTATCTTACCATGACGGCCGATAATATGCCAATTATACCCCAAGGTGTGACAAAACTTAAAATAATAATAAAAGTTTTTTCTTACGACCACAATTGCTTCCACATCCACGTAGTGGAGTGGAAGTATTATAGTAATGTAAAAAGATTTTAAGAATTTTTTCTTCTTGAAATTAAAATGTCATGAAACGTCGATATTTTAAATTTGAGAGAAAAAAAAATTTCTGTATGTCTGTTGGTCTGTAACTTTTTTGTGCGCACGTTTTCTCTGGAACGGTTTAAGATATTGACTTGACATTTTTCATGTACTATAACGAGATCCGGAATTGGATTGTTTTTTTAACATATCCGGTGAAGGGTTGGGGGTAAATAGGGGAAAATTAGTAAAGCAAGCTGGTAAGAGTACAGAAATTTTGGACTTGTGTATATTAGAAGCGAAGGTCTCAGACCTTTGTGACACATTTTGCAACCCCTCCACCACCCCCACTCCATTATTAAATTGGCTAATAAAATTAAATTAAGATATACACTTGAAAATTGGTAGAGCTAAATAGGACAAAATGAGTAAAACAAGTTGGTAAAAGTACAGAAACTTAAATTTAATGTATATACTAGAAACCAAGGACTCAAATTTTTTTACACTGTTTTCCATCCCTCCGCCACTCCTACTCCATTATTAAAGGGGTTGATAAAATAAAATTGAGACATTCACTTGAAACTTGGTACACGTATATATTATAACGACATCTTGAACTAGATTATATTTTGAGATGATTCTATTGAAGGGTTGGGGACCAACAGGGATAAATAGGGGAAAATAAGTAAAGCAAGCTGGTATGAGTAAAAAAGCTTGAGATTTGGTGTATATACTGGAAGAGAAAGGCCTTAGATTGTTTATAATATTTTTTATCTCCTCCCACCCCTCTACTAAAGAAGTTGATAAAATAAAATTAAGATATTCACTGAAAGATATTCAACACCTTCGATTTTCTCTACTTATCCAACATAATATTTCGTCTATTTAAGGGTTATTAAACAACAACAAAATCATTCGAAGGTATTTCTTCTTCTGTTTCGTACTCATCATGCACGACATGGTTTTGTCCCACTGTATAGACATGTTAACTTATTACCTAATATTTTCAACAAACATGTTAAGAGCAATAACTTTATAGACTTACCTGCAAGACAATCTAGGAAACCAGTAACAAAATAGTCAAAATTTAATTTTAGTAAATAACATTTTTATGTCGATCAATATCACCCAGTAAAAAAGACTTTGGTACTATATACTAGTACATACCGGGTGTTAGAAAAGTATGGGAACGGTGAAGAATCTCGAACAGTTTGCATCAAATCGAAAAATAAAAAAATACGCGTCAAAAAGTTTTCAAAAAACTATCTACTGATACCAAAAATGACCTCCCCACCCACCCCCAGTGGGTGGGGCGAGGGGCAACTTTAAAATTTCAAATGGAAACCCCTATTTTTTATTACGGAATCGGATTCTACGGCAAAAAATACGTAAGTTTTATTCAGGACATTTTTTTCGATTCTTGCACGGTGTCACTGTAATCGCAAAAAATGAAAAGAATGCATGGCTGTTTCAAGAGTAGCGTCTTGTGCCCATAAGAAAAGTCCAATTCAAAAACTGAAAAACACGTATTTGTTATTTTTACGAAATCTATCTAATGACATTGGATTCGACTCTCCCACCCCCAACCCAGTGGGTGGGGCGGGGGACAACTTTGAAATTTGTAATGAAAATCCCAATTTTTTATAGCGGATTCGGATTCTACAGCCAAAAATACGTGAATTTTATATCGGACATTTTTTTCGATTCTTGCAAGGTGTCGCTGCAATCGCAAAAAAATTGAAATAAACCTGAAGTCTCCATAAGTTTGTAAATACAGCTACTCGTGTTGACAAAAAAACATTCAGTTTGAAAAACAATATCTGTGATATCTTGATTTTTATTAATGTTTTTTTTAAGTGTTGTTAATAACAGTATTTGTTTTGTGAAATTTCTACGAGTTGTAACATTTTTTGCGATTGCAGCGACACCTTGCAAGAATCGAAAAAAGCTACTCGTGTTGACAAAAAAACATTCAGTTTGAAAAACAATATCTGTGATATCTTGATTTTTATGAATGTTTTTTTTAAGTGTTGTTAATAACAGTATTTGTTTTGTGAAATTTCTACGAGTTGTAACATTTTTTGCAATTGCAGCGACACCTTGCGAGAATCGAAAAAAATTCCCGTTATAAAATTCACGTATTTTTGGTCGTAGAATCCGAATCCGCTATAAAAAATAGGGATTTTCATTACAAATTTCAAAGTTGTCCCCCGCCCCACCCACTGAGTTGGGGGTGGGAGAGTCGAATCCAATGTCTTTGGATAGATTTCGTAAAAATAACAAATACGTGTTTTTCAGTTTTTGAATTGGACTTTTTTTATGGGCACAAGACGCTACTCTTGAAACAGTCATGCATTCTTTCCATTTTTTGCGATTACAGCGACACTGTGCAAGAATCGAAGAAAATGTCCTGAATAAAACTTACGTATTTTTTGCCGTAGAATCCGATTCCGCAATAAAAAATAGAGGTTTCCATTTGAAATTTTAAAGTTGCCCCTCGCCCCACCCCCTGGTTTGTGGGTGGGGAGGTAATTTTTGGTATGAGTAGATAGTTTTTTGAAAACTTTTTGACAAATATTTTTTTATTTTTCGATTTGATGCAAACTGTTCGAGATTTTTCACCGTTCCCATACTTTTCTAACACCCGGTATCTCAATTTTAGATAGACTGAGCAGGTGGGATATTTATAGTTGTCGATATAGGACACTAGATGGATATAATGCTCTAATTTATTCAGAAATACACTTGTTATTACAAGCTTAAAATTTGAATTGTCCCACTGTCCCAACATGCAACAGTCTCCCCTATATGGTAGAAATCAATGTATCCAATTTTTTTATGACATCCACCTCAAAATTTATATTGACCAATTATTTCCACATACTGGAGTGCAAATATAGTCAAGATGTTTTCCTTTAAAGAGAGTTGGATGGAAATTCTGGATGTGGAAGTAGTGATTCCCTAGACAGCGGTTTTTTTTAAATGAAACAGCAAAAATGCATTCTGTAATATGACTACCGCATTATTTCAGAAGTCCTCCTATTACTTTATGGTACGTCTGACAGCGTTATGCCATTGCGGTTGTCCGTTAGGCTTGTGACTGTGGATAAACTTAAAACCGCGCGTCTAAAGGACGCGACAAGAATTCATAATTATCAGGCGCCAGACGATCCCTCGCAACGGTCTGTGGCTATATTCACCCTCAGGCGAATTCGTACAACTATTAAGATGCTCCAAGGATGAAAATTCAAAATATTGCTTACGGTGATTGCCACAGTCTGCCTTCCATCGTGTCTTGTTGTCTATCTTAGATATCTGCTTAAAAACAGCACAATTTACTTTTGTTGTATTTTTTTGTAACATGGGAGATATTTTAAATATTTAGTGAAATAATTATCTCTATGCTTCAGTTAGGTAACAGCGTTGTTGGTATTTTTAACTGTGAATGTCTCTTTGGAAAAATATAGGAAATATATCCCGTAATAAATTCTCCAGAAGACAGGGATGTCATATGAAATGTCATAGTTAGCTACTAGCTGGAGATGAAAGTGAAGTTAAAATTCAAATACCGGTTTTTCGAACTTCTTCGAGAATTAAAAAACGCTTTTTTCTCAACATCTTATCTATGGGTTTTCCTAAATGGCTATTTTTTTCCTATTCATAACACGTTGCCGCGCGTTTCTGTGATTCACGCATTATTTTAGTTGGCCTCCACATGCTGTATAGAACGTTTGACGGTATTACGAAACCAGAGTTGTTTCCTGCTAAATAGTAGTAAAGAGTTTCAAACGACCATTATCTTTTGTCTTGCCCTATATAAATTATCGTACTGCCTGCTTCTTCACGTCAGTTTCATGAAATGTGGCAGCTATCTCTCCAACTCCCAGGTCCATAGTTATCTGAAAAGCGTAACTAAGCAGTCGGTATGCCGGAAGGTAGAGTTTATATACGAAATTTATTATGTCCTACTCGGCATCTTAATATAATTAATTCACAACACTCATAAGGTGGTAGGTCGACTGAGAACTGCTCCACCTAACCTACGTTAGGTAATGCGGGGTAGAGTCTGAATATGCCTAATTAAGTGGAGAGTTGACGGCCCCGTCGGTGGATGCGCCGTAATACTAATTACCCTACTATAATACCCTCGGGCGCTGTTAATGAAAATATACTTCACAGCACCGGCTGAAAAACTCAATGACGGTTCATAAACGCCGGATGTTTGCCACTCTGCGTTGCTAAACGTTCTCTTTTGTTAAACATAAAGATTGCAGTTAAAACAAAAGGGGAAATGTGGGGTGGAAATTTTTATATACATCGTTGGCAGTCGGTGTTGAAGTGATGCTAATGGCAAGCGATAAGATAAAACCCTTTAATAAAGTTTCTAACTTTAAAGACATCCGAAACACACATTTATATGCTTAAATTCAAACATAGAATGAATTCAATAAAAATAATAAAGGTTTTTTTTCTTCAATAGCAAAACTGGATACAATTTTCGAGAACATTCGAATACGTAATAGCAAAAAAATATTGTTTTGTTGTCATATTCTTAAATAGCTTTAAATATGCCATGTTGTGATGGTTTGCTTCTGCATGTAACCTGTGTAAATTAATCAATGTAAATTAATAATACTAGCCTGAACAATATACGTATATGGTCTATTGCCCATGTCGAAAAAAACGGGGCTAAAGGTAACTAATAAGTTATTTTATTGTTTCATATGTTCAATTGTATCCGAAATATGGTAATTCCACAAAATGCTATTAAATTTAGGCTTAGATTTTTGATAACGGAGTAAATTTGTTCACTCTTTAGTTTTTTAACTATACTTCAAAAATTGTACATTTTTTATTATATACACCTAATACTGTTTTTTATAGCGTATCAAATTTCCAATAGAAATCGTACTTTATAAAGTCAAAACATATTTTTTAAAACAAAATAAAAAAAAATAAATTATTTAGAAAAAAAAACGATCATTTCAATTCTTTGTTTCTTTTAAAATTTTTCTGTAAAACTTTTTTCTGAGTGGATTCAAGTATAGGCATTAATTCACAAAAAAGACTACTGACGTAATTCCCATCAAAATGGTGACCGATAAAATTATTTTTAATAAATATTGGTCGAAATACAGTCGTTCAAATTCAACTACTTTTTTACGATTTTACCACATCTTACCCTTATCCCGTGTTACTTTTAATATTCACAGGCAACAATTATTTTCTTTCAATACAAGAATTATTTTCGGTTTATCAATCTTAATGATAAAGGTATTTATTTAAAATTTTAACATTCATGTGATCTTAGACATAAAGAAAATTTAATGCTGTATTAATCTATAGCTGTTTTAAAAACACTTTTCTTGAAAATTACATATCTGTTACTTGTTTATTATTTGTTCGTATGTATTTTTTTTTAATTCACATTATGTAATTAACAAGTTCTTACAGTAAAATTATTGGTCCAATTTCTGATATTTAGATGATCTTTAATATGATGAAATTTTTCAGTTTCGCATCTGAATAGATCGTAATTTCTCTGTATGCCAACAGTTTAAGTAGCACACTGAAGAGCACAAAATTTTCCCTAGCCCATTTGCCACCAACTTCTAATGCCACTAAACAGCACGGCTTAAGGACGTACCACCAAATTCAATAGTAGAAAGGAAATATTTTAAATCCTTTTGAGTGGTGTTGGAAAAATCTAAAAATGGATTAATGCCAATTAGCACAAACAAACCTCCTGTACCGCAGGTTTTACTGGAGCAAATAGCTTAGTACATAAAAGGTTGTCACAAAAATCGCAGTTGCCGAAAATCCATGTTCTGCAAAGAATGTATGTAAACTGTGACAACGCTGATATCCTAGAGGTTACGGAAGAATATGTCGAAAACGATGATGAAGATCAGTATTTTCATCATCGTTTTATCCTATGTTTTCGAATTGAATGTCAGTACATTCAATTCGAAAACATAAATATAATAGATACGTAATTTTCAAGAAAGGGTTCTTAAAAACAGCTATAAATTAGTACAACACCCAATTTTTTTATGTCTAAGATCATATCAAATCAAAACTTTAAGCAAATACCTCTGTCAATATCGAATAAACCGAAATTGAAAAAGGTGATTAACATCTACTGATCGCGTGAGCATTAAAAAATTCTTTTATAAGATTACATAATAAATAGTAAAGATAAGTATTTGTGAAGTGCTTATTTGTGTACGGCCTAAGAACAGGTGAGGCCTTTTTACTGTAAGGACAAATTGTACTGGCGTCACATGAGAAAAAGGAAGACTATTATAAAAAAAATTTTTGGTATCGTTAAAAACCAGGTGAATTCTGAAACATCAAAGATATTTACCATATGAGTAGCTAATTTAGATTAGAATAATTTACATAACCAAAAAGAAAGTTTTGTAAGAAAAGATTGTAATTTCGTTATTGCAATAAATCTGGGATTTTGTTTCCTTTCTGTGAACCATCTAACCGCTGTTATACCTCTTTTATTCGTGATACCTAATCAGAGTAGATATAGTGTGTTCCAACTAGGCACATCGAGGCTGACATTTATATAGTTTTTTTAGTGTCGTTTACTTATTGTTATATATTTAAACTATTTTCATGTGTGTAGTATTTCACCGATCAACTTTACGGGAACGGTTTCACCTACTTGTATCGTTAACTTCTATTAAATATATAGACCGGTATTTATATAACGTACGTCACATTTTCTTCAGTTTTAGATTATTAAATATTTTTGACCTAAATTTATTTGTCTATTTTATTCTCCTTTCTGTCGACAAACAGTAAAACTTATCCACGATCCTAACTGAGCTACCTACCTGCTGTCATTCACTATTTAAAAAGCAGGTAAGTACGCCATAATGTGCTCTCTAAATTTGTCTCGTTCTAAGTTAAAGATGGTAAAAGAAATAATTTTTAAAGAAATCTACTAGAGGCATTCCATGGTATCTAAAAAGTATCCTCATAGAGGCCCCGTCGGCGTTTGAAACTACTCGATCTTTCATAAATAAGGTAAGAAAACCTAGTTATAGTAGCAAGAAAATTAGTTAAGTGTTTATTTGGAATGAAGAAAGTCCAAGAAAATTATTACAGGTAATTAATGGCTTGTATGTAGCTAGGGTGGAACGAAAGTGGCCTTTTTTATTTTTTTTTAGTTTTGTAATAGTGGGGAAAAGTTGCCTTTTAGGTTCAAAAAGAAGAAGAAAAAATTTGGTTGCTATACTACAACACCTTGAGGTGCCGCAAAGAGCTTATAGTTTGTAAAAAAATTATAAACTTTGATAAATTATTATTTATGGTTTTATCGAACATATAATAATACAAAAGATAGTTGTAAATACAATTATAAGCATTAGAATTGGAAAAAAATATTAATTACAAAATATAAGAATAATAATAAAATATTTTTTAATGTCAAAAAGTTTGTATTTTTTACTAATTTTGAAACTTTTGAGAACATTTTTGTTGTTACAAATAGTAGTAAATAAGGTTGAAATAAAAACTCGTCAAATCAATTGCAAAATATTTATTTTGACACATTATTCTGACGTAATTCACACATTAAACTGTTTTTGTATTAAATTTAGGCATGCTTTCGCGTGAGCCAATTTTTGCCCTTATATACCCCTCTCTTGCGATTGAACCACAGACATTTTGAGCCGATTCGGTCACCAGTTTTACAGCTCTTTCCACCGCTTGCGTGTGACAAGGAAGCCGGGGAAAGTCGATAAGCGGGTCCACTTCACTATTTGGTTGAGCTTCAGATATCTTCTGTATAAATTTTTTGAGAGAGTCACTGGAAACATGTTTTACCAAGGGGGGTTCAGTTACGTCATTTTCAGCCCATGATATCATGTCGATGTAATCCTTTGCATCAAAGTTTATCTTTGGAACTGTAAACTTCCTGACTCCGCCTCTACTTTCTGTCCTAGCTTTTAAAACACGTCGTAAACCAAGTTCTCTTATAATTTTGCTCTCATCACATAGCATGGACAAAAGGAGATTTTCTGTAGCAGCAAAGTACCCATTTCTTTGAATAACCGGGTCAAGAACGTTCTTCAAATCATCAGAGAGATAGCGTGAATATGAGATAAGCTTAAACAGATGTTTGGCACCATAAGTACATGATGGTTTTAACTTAATGTTAAACCACACAGGTGCATAAACTTTCACAATGTACTCAGCCAGAGTCTTAAGGTTTTCAGTTGGATTTTCAGTTGCCACATACAATCTAAGTATACGGTTTGCTAATGTAAGCCACCTAGAGTGAGCAATTTTTCCAGGGTTTCTTAAAGATAAATCTAGTGGGCAATTTCCACTTGACACAGCCATACAAATATCCAATAAATAATTCTGATCTGTACTTAAATCATTGATGTTCTCCAAAAGAGGAAGGTTATTTTCAATTGGCAAGAAAGTAACCACAGGAAGATTAGCACAGTTTTCCAGCTGCTGACCTATTTCGCCTTTAAACTCATTGGGTCCTTTCGTTTTACCATCTAAATGACAAAAAAGATGTCGCAAAGGTAGCTCATTTCCATGGAACAAACAAACTAACCATTGTAAAGGTCTTCCTATTTTATTTTTCATCAAAGCAATTACACCATTTTGATGTCCAGTATTTACAACCGTTCCATCACATCCAATAGCAGTAAAGTTTAAAAGTTGTTCGTTGTGTTCTCTATCTTCAACAAACTCCAATATACTGTCTGCAATGTCTTTTCCAGTGCCAGATTTAGGTGTTACGTGGCCTAAAAACTTTGAGTTTGGTTCCTCTATTAGTGAAACGTGCTCTTCCGAAATAACTTTTTTGTACAACTTATTTCCTTTCTTTTCTTGAGCAATTGTTTTGTCTTTTCTTCCATCAAAAAACAATCCTCTATTTTCGGTTATCTGATCATCATCATAAAGACTGTCATTAATGAGATCTATTCGATTTTTTGATCTTGCTCGTCTAATTTTCATCCTGTCTATTACTTTGGTTTTGTCTTCACCTGTGATTAGACCCAAGTCCTGTAAAGCAGCACTAGCTATAGCTGCAGCAGCTCTATCTGATATTCCGGTACGGTCACAAATTAAAGCTACAGATGGCAATTTAATACGCATTTGTGTGCTTATCTTTTTCTCTTTTTTCAGTTTTGAAGGACCTGGTAGATTTATCTGTTTTTCAAAAATCGAGTCTTTTTGCTCTTCTATTTGCTCTTCAGCGGTGTCATTGTCGTCAGTAACCGTTTCTGATGGACTATTATTTTTTGTCCGTTCTAGATTAAACTTAACTGCTCTGTGTAGTTCTTTACTTTTTCTTGCTTCTTTCTTTTTCAAAGCACTTGTGGTAGTTATATCAACATTACCTATACCCATTTTTCTGGTAGAGCGTTGTTCTAAAACTGGTACTTTTTTTTCTTTTGTACAACTACAAGTATCATAGTTTTGACACTTGCAGGCAGCAATATCAAATAAAAGTTCAGCTTCTTCTCTAAATTTTGCGAGGTTCAAATCAAACTTATCTGACCCTTTTCTACTTTTAGACCTTAATAAATTCCTATATTTACCATGATAAACTTTTATCATTTGTGAAATTCTAAGGTTTGAAACAACGGGAATAGAAGCTCTTGACCATATTTGTTCTATTTTTGGGATTAAAGTATCAGATATTTCACTTACAGTAGGATCCTTCAATGACGCAACTTTGAGGTTATGTCTAATAAAACAGTAGCACTTCATTACATCTTCGTAAGTAGGCAGTACAACTTCACACAAATCACTAAATGTTCCAAAAATAGGACATTCCGTCATTTGTCTTGTCTTCACTTGTTTAGACTGAGCCATTTTAAACTCACAACAGTAAAGAAGCACGAGCACACAAACTAACAAAATATTACGTTAATCTGTTACACAATAGACGCCAACTGAAATCGGCAAAGCTACTGATACGTTACATCTGATCTGAGCTTGTCACCACAGGCAAACAAATCTGCGCCCGCCCTCCCCCCATACGCTACGGCGCGGGCGATGACTCATGCTCCCGGATGCCAGCCAATACAATAGTTAAACTGTTTTTATATTTCTATTCATATTAAAACGCCTATTTGAAACTTTTTATTGCATGATCGAGACACGTAAAAATCTTTGAAAAGGTTTCAAATGTGTGCTTTTATAAAACTTTACCGCTCTTGCGGCACCTCAAGATATAATGCAAAAAGTTTTAAAAAAAATTGTATGTCTTTTTTATATAAAAACTGCTTTTTTGGAAGTATTTGAAATTAAAAAAAATATTTGAAAACTTCTTTAAAAAACTTGAAAATGTAGTGAAAATATGTAATTTTATGAAACTTTATCGTCCTTGCGGCACCTCAAAACGTGCTCCAATATTTTTCATATTTTTTTTTTTATCTTATCTACACCAAAAGGCAACTTTTCCGCGCTATTACAAATTAAATATTAAAGCTTGGTTTTTTCGTTCCACTTCGGACTTAGATGATACGCTTCTCCATAAGTTGAGTAATACAATTTTGTAACTGGATTGTAAGTGTGCTCAGCTACCCTGCGTTTGACGGACAGCAAGAATTACTTTTTTATAATAACAATCGCGTGGTCTACGACGTTCGACAATGTATCTACTTTCAGCTGGTTCGGTTCCCTATAACTCCTTAAATATGAATTAATACCTCGGTTCTGTAAAGGATTTGGCAGAACAATTTATACTTACGTTAAATGACTACTTGCTATTCTCCATATATTTCTCTCCATTAGTTACCACGTTGACAGAGGGATATGTCGAAAAATCAAACGAGTGTAAGGATAATTTGACCAATATGATACTAACTGCTCATGAATATACTCCCTTGTACACTTCCACACTAGCAAAAATTTGGTGAAAAGCATTGCGATTGGAGAAGAATATACGTCCATGGTAGCCGCCGATTTCTTTTGTAGGCAATTCCGTTGCCTCTTCAAGTACTTCCAAATCTGCAAATTTATATAAACATGTTGTTAATATTTTTAACAATTAAATATTTTAAATGAGCTTCTTAATTCTTTAAATGCAATGAGTGAATTAGTCTTTTCACCATTCGGCAATTATTTCCCGTACTGGTTCGGAAACTTACGATTTCCTGCACGGAAAATACAAGCAGAAAAAGCCTTTTTCCCACAAGCTCAAAGGAAAATAATTTTTCAAATTTACAAAATGATAATTATTTTAAAGCCCATCTCATCGAAAAAAAAAACTATTTTTAAAAGCTTTTATTTAACTAGCAATGTTTGTTAGTTAGTTGTCTGGGTCAAATCTTGCAAGCTTCGACTAGTTCTAATTAAGCTAGCTAGAGCTTTGAAATTTGGCACACGTGTATAAGTCCGGGGACAATGCAACAACGTATAGCTATTATCGGTCTAAATCCAATATGAAGGACGCCCAAGATGGCATATCGCCTTTTTCTTCACAACCCCCTTGATATGGGTACCAAATGAAAGGACTTGACGAGTAAAATACGATGAACTATGTGACTTCATTCTAAATTTAATATGACGGACGTCCCAAAATAGCGGATCGCCTTTTTCTTCACAACCCCTTTGATACGGGTATCAAATGAAAGGGTTTGTTGATTAAAATACGATAAACTATGTGACGCGATTCTAAATCAAATATGGTGGACGCCCTGGGATGGAAAATTATCAAGTATCAAATGAATGGGTTTTGTTTGTCTGTAAAATAAGTATAATAAAAAGTAAAAAATAAAATTATACAAAAAATGTTTTTAAGAAAAAGCTTTTATTTGAAAAAACTGAAAATGCATGTTTTTTAAACTCATACTCCTGTAAACTTACTTTCTAGTTTTTCCAAATAAAATCTTTTTCTTAAAAATATTTTTTTATATAATTTTATTAACATTATTTTATCAGAAAGCAAAATTCATATACAACATTTTCAGTTTTATTTCTCAACTATTAAAAATGTCCATACAAGAAGTTAGACCCTCGTTAAATTAATATAGCATTGGAACAATAATTTTCACAGAGGGATGGACATCTAGGTCTCTAGGGGAACAACTTCATTAGGAATACACAACTTGCCTAAGGTCACTTTGTTCATAGCTTTAGTGCTGTAATATGGGCACAACTTTATATATAATGCACTCTAGGAAATTAAACGAACTTTTTTGCTGATATAGTTTAATAAATTTATTGAACAATGCAAATTAAATTTTCACTCCCCTCGCTTACCGAGGGGAAGTATTGTATCCGTGAAAGAGCACCCTTTGAGATATCTTCCGATTTTTACGTTTCAGGGTAAGTAGATTACGAAAAAGAAGGTCTGTATCTTGTTATAATTTTCCAAAAACAAACCAGTTTTAAAAATCCAGTTAAAATAATGAAGCTTACTACTGCTGCTGTTTACATTATTTTTAATGATATAATATAAACAGCTTGAAAACATGCTCTCTTAGAAAACTCTATTAGCCCAATGAACAATTTTGCTCACTTAAAGTAACTGTTATTTTTATAAGTGGTTTATAAGATTACTAAAGAGTTGCGAAGTTGCATAGTAGGTATGTAAAATTACTGAAAGTTTTAAAACCTTAGGTTTTATAAAATGGCAATGGAAACATGTCCATCACAGACTTATACAACTTTTAGATAAAGAGTTTTTATAGAAGTTGTAGTCACAAATTTATAAAACTAATAGTTTTCAATCCCTATATAGGGGTTGGCTCTGATGAATATAAAACTTCTTCGTCTCACAATAACAACAACAATTATTAACACAACCGCAAATTCTACGCTTTTGTAAGTTTATTCTCCTTTTTAATGTTTTTATTCGCAATTCTAAACTAGAATCAGTGTGACATTCATAAACTCTCATATAGTATACACATTTTTTAATATTGTTGATTTTTACAGGTTGGAAATTCAACTTATAATTAGCGTCCATAGTCTGAATTTTCATGGTCATGACAGGGCAGCATTTCGCTCTACTACTATTTAACTACATTTAAGTTACTTTTACCCCAAATTAATGATCTAAATAAGTATAACGATGAAATAATTCACAAAACTTAATAACAATAAATATCTAAAATAACCAGGTACTAACGCAATCAAAAAGCTGCACTTTAAAATTACACCTAACCACTCTCTTTACTAAATGTAAATATCTATAAGTAGGTAAACCTGGACATCAGTCTATAAATGAATACACACTTTAATAGCATTTGAAATAGGCGGGTTCGGTAATTTTAAATTTTTGCTTAAATCGATAGAAACCATGAAAAAAAACAACCATATAAAATTTAAAAAATAAATGTCCAAAAATAAAGGTTTTATTGACACTTGAAAATCTTCCCGCCGCCGCGAGGCTAGAAACGTACCTGTGCGTGAGGCTACTGCGGTGACGTCAGTGGCCCGTCAGCGCTGAGCGCTCTCCATAATCTTCTCTTCCTGATCTGTAAAAAGTGGGTAGGTACGTAGTGTAAATTTATTTGCAATTATTCAAAGAGCTTTTGCAGCTCACACTATATAATATACCTACTGTTAGCAATTAATGCTTTTCATATAAAGTTTTTAATATACACAAATCGGTATAGTTTACCTCATATTTATCTTTCACATAAAAAATTCCCATCAATGGAGTCCCTGCGACGCCGGCGGTTTCATTAAATCTGCTTTGTACATGTGGCATTTTTTATTTTTGTATCTAGTAAATACAGGGTAAACTTTAATTATAATTCTTAAACGTCGGAGCGTGAAAGCGTCGACGAATATTTGTCAGTTGCTTATACCTCTTCCTATTATCATTCTAACAAATATAAATAAATAAATAAATAAGAATTTATTGCCAGGAAACAAAATAGTTTACAGACAAGTTGAAAAGTTACTTGTCTAGCAGATTGCTTGTTTTATATACGTATTCAAATGTTAGTTTGTTTAAACTTTACCGAAACTTCACTAAATAACAAATACACAATACAAATAAAAAATATGCCATAAGTATGGTACTTACGGTATTTAGCGCCACTGCTTTGAGCTTGATTTAGGTTCGCATTGCTTGTCAAAAAATCAAACACCATCTGCACATTTAAATGTGGTAAGTTTCGGGAATCGGCTTTCTGGTATCCCGGTTGCATTGTACGACTAGGACTTTAAAAAACACCACCGATAAATGTCACAAAACTTAAATATTATAGTGATTCGCTGCTTGAGCTATGCGGGATACGTGCGCGTAGGGTGCAGCCGGAGCTTATATCAGGCCACTGACGTCAAGCCCGTTGTGGACTCCACCATTATCACGGAACTTTAATTTGGCAATTGCAGGCGCTGCATTTTTTTTTCTCATTTTTTTTTGCACATGCTGGTTTTTTTGCCTATTTAACTTCATATCTGCCAAGAAAATTTTTTTTTTCTTTTATGACCGAACCCGCCAATTGCAGCATATCTGCCTTTCTGTTTGTGAGCGTTTAGAAAAATGTCGACGAGTATTACCAATATTTCATCGCCTTGTCATATGATTCGTCAATCCAGAAAGTTTTATTTGTAGCAGGACCGCTGACGTTACATATTTTTGTGAAAACGCTTTAATAAATTAATTGAATTTTGATAAATTTTATTAGATATTGATAAATTTATTCAAGTCCACCCCTAAAATGTTCAGGGAAAAATCCAACCACACATTCTTGGTTATATTGGGGCACAGAAGTTCTGTAAGAATCCCAGTAGTTTCTTTTCAGATTTATAGTGTCCTTTTGGTATTTTCAATACGGATGCCTTATTTTCGATTCTGTCAGTGGACGCCATATTGATACTTTTAAGAAAACTGTTGAAAAACAGGTTGAAATTTTAACATACTCAGCTGATACTACATTTTATGTAAATATAAATATGTACCATAAGTTAAAAAGTGCAGTTTTTTATGAAGAATCGAATGTTGTGAGAAATTAAAAAAAAATTTAGTTAAAATTTTTAAATATATATAATTTCGGTGGCGCCTTTATTTTTTCGAGGTACAAATGTCAATTTTACAGTAAAGCTGCATTTGCATGAACATTTCAGAGCCATATTTGCCATAAGAATCGAGTATAATATATTTCTAATTGAAATACGTATATTTCATATACAGATTACAGAGTAAGTCTCCATATTGTTAGAAAGAAAGACTTAATAATTTCATCATCATCAACTAAAGAAAGAGAAGGATGTTTGTGGTGAAAGAAAGAGCGAGAAGGAGAGGTTCATTATTTAAAGTTTATAAGGAAGTTTATAAGAGTAGCAGTTACATTTCTATTACTTCTTACTATAAAACTTGGAGATAGGTAATGGTGACCCTTATAGATCGCGCCATTTAAGCTCTTTAAGTGGTATAAAGTGGTAATTGAAAAGTTTTCATGGAAAATATTCATTACTAAAGTTTTTATAATTCGGTGATGGTGATATTCAGAGTACCTTTACAAAACAAAAATTGTTCATTGGGTAGACTCCTCACTTTATGTTATGACTGTTTGTAACAGTATAAATTTATTTCGTAAATTATATCAGTTCTCTAATGTACGTGGATGAATCGTAAGAAATGTTATTTAACACGGAATGAACAGTCGATTTACCGAATTACGGCATAACACTTATTAGCATACAGTTTTAAACTTATGGCGGATGCGCCGGTAACACGACCCAAGAATAATATGAAGTCAAAAGGCCCCGCAGTTTTTAAATGCAATTTAGGTTACACTCCCAGAAGCAGTTGCACAGAACTTTGTTATTTCAAATGGAACACCCTGTATATTTTTTCACAATTGGAAAGTCCATTGTTTCCCCTTTCCGAAAATGCTATATTATTATGTGCCATGAAAATTATACAGAGTGATGGTGTTATAAGGTTTTAAAATGAATACTGCGTTTTATCGAAATGTTACGAAAAAACTAATGATTCATAAAGTAGGGTATGGAAACAAAGGACAACATCACTTGTTAATGTCAAATTAGTTTATTAACAGTTGCATATTACTTCAAAATTGCTAATATTGAAAATGTACAAATGAAATTCGATATAACAAAGTGTAACAGAATATTTATTAAACAAATAAGAAATAAACAAAATAATACACATTAATTACAAAAGACATAGACACAAAAGGATTGACAATGTATGTTATAATATAACAGATATATAAATAAAGACAAAAAAGTAAAAAAAGACTAAGCTAGATTATTGCTAACAGAGATACAATTTAAGTATTTTGTAAATGAGCAAAAGTAAACATCAGTATTTGCTGGTAAATTATTAATAGCCGATATGACTTTTGCAACAGGACAATGACTATTGTAGTTTGAATAAAAATTATCGGCCCAGAATAAATTCTATTTTATTATTGATAATAATATTAAAACCAAACTTTTATATAATTTTAAGACGCCTTTCCTTGCTTTCCTTAAGAGATGTAATACCCAGCAACTGAAGTATTTCTTCATATGAATAATTGGTTTTATTAATATACAACTTAAATAAAATGAAATTTATCATTTTCTTTTGGACACTATCGAGTCTATCAATGTCAGATGGATAGTATGGTTCCCAGATAATACAGCAATATTCTAATATTGATCTAACAGGTGAACTAAATATATTTATTGCCATTTAATAAAACCACAAGACGGTTTGCTGGCTTTAAAATATATTCAATATGTAAGTGAACCCTGCCTCCAAAGTAATGCCAGATATTACAATATACAAAATATTACTTTTCGTCTTATATTATATTGATTTCAAGACAATTTTTTAAATTCTAATCACAAAAGCTGTCCTTATCACACTGCAACCTTTCAGCATCAATTATGGTATTAACAGCTGAAAACAACTTCAAATCATCAGCGAAAAGTATAATTTGGGCAAACCTAAATTTGTATTGCACGTCATTAATAAAAAGTTAAAATAGGATCGGAGGAAGATGACCTCCTTGGGGTACTCCGGAAGTCACATTGATATTTCTTGATTTATTTTGCCCCATTTTTAAAATTTGAGTTCTGTCCATTAGGTATGAATTTATCCACTGTAGTAAAGTACCATTAATACCATATAATGAGAGTTTTCGAAGCAGAATATTTTGATTGGCGCGACCAAAGGCCTTTTTTATATCAGTATAAATTGCATCAACTTGGGAGGCATTGTTAAATGCTTCAGATATGAATGATGTTTATAGGAAAAGATTTTTCTGTGTAGTACAACCTCTGTAAGAACAAAAAATTAAAAATTTGTTTACCAACATTTTTGAAAAATTTCAAAAAAAAAATGAAATTTTTCTACCACTCCACTACGTGAATGTGGAATTGAAAATGTGACAGACGACAATAATATTTGGCATATGCGTATTATACTTTTATTGAAAAATGTACAGGGTGGTCATCCCAAGAAATAATTCAGTCATGGTGGACATCTGAAAAGGTATTTGCGCAAGCCTTCCATATTTGGCACCTGTCATTTAGTATTGAACTTTTGCTGTTGGATGAGCACTCTGTATATTTTTTTGACCAAAACTTATCAGGTTTTCTTTGTAACAGTAGTGATAACTATATTCTCTAGGTGATACCTGAGTTTTTTCATGCATACTGCAGGGTCAAACTCCTGACAACCTTTGAAATAACATAACTTGCCTTGAAGATTGTTTTAGCGATGACGAAACATGTAACATACCGTCGTATTTGGAATAACAAATCTTAACACAAACCACAACATCTTAACAGGGCCGTATTGAAACTGAGAAATTGTGTGGTGTGGTGGTCCTTTAAAGATGAAACATCAACCCAATATTTTTTCACTGTCGGGTTGTAAAGAACAAAAAACCGCTGTGTAAATGTGTCCTTTGTATTAAGATACCTTATACGGCAAGAGGAGAAACAAATAAAAATGGAAATGCAAAAATTAAGTTTTTGAAAAAATCTCAGAAACCAAAATGTGCAAATGATCATTATTAATATACTTCAATTTTGACCTGTCCTATATTAATATTGTTTGATTTATTAGATTAATAAAGTATTATTATTATTATTATTTATTTATTTATTTATTTATTTAATCGTCTTATTTATATTAACGTCCTGGCGGAGTTTAGCTAATGCTATTCCACCACTCAACCAGGACACGTACACATAGACATCAACACAACGACCATTTCCTGAGATATTGCCATCTACCGCAGTTGAGACTCGAACTCAGGATAGATATCAGCGACTAGACATGTTGTGCCACCCAACAGTGGTCTAGTGCACTGCTACACATGAAAAACGCCACTAAACATCCATACCCTGGCCAGGATTAGAACCCGGGACCCCGTGATCGCAAGCCAAACGCCTTAGCATTGCGCCACCGAGCCGGTATTATTATTATTATTATTATTGTAGTTAAATTTTTTTCACAAGAATGTATTTTATGTTTAAAAATTAAATTATTTTCAAAAAAATATTTTTTTTCTTCGTTTTTATGATGGGCTGGGATGCCAATAATTGCTAAATAATTTGAAACTTTTACAAAAATAACAATTAACTAAAGATATTAATGACCTCATGTTGCACAAGTCACGTTTTCATTTTGTGTGATTGTATGACGTGTGCAACATGACGCCATTTTAGTTATTTGTAGCTAAAAAATGTTTTTACTATTTCTAAAAAATCCCATATGACATCGTTCCACCCTATTATACACACAGTCATTGAATTAAAAAATAACTTTAAAGAACTTGTCTAAATTACGTCGGCACATACACAAAAATACATGTTTTCATGATTATGTTAAGAAAAACTTTCTATACCCGCCTGTGTATTCCACAAAGACACTACGAAAGTTATAAATAATAATACGAATTCCAACGGCGTCTGTACAATACTAAATTTTATAAGGCGGCGCACAGGGACCGGCGAAATTTAAATCGAATTTTCGTAGAGCTAATGTAGTCATGTCATCCCTTATCTGTGTGGTTTTCGTTTTCCACCCCTTCTTGCTCATGCATTATCGCAAAATCTGAACCCCTACCCCGCCAATTACTATTCTTATTTAGATAAGCTTTACCGAGAATTTGCCGGAATGAATTAGAAATACATTTTTAAGCACACGGAACAAAAGTAATTCATATTTCGGGTTTAATATGAGGAAAGATACTTTGAATTATTATTAAGATTAGACTAATACCGAGTGGGGACTATGAAATGGTATGATATTGGAATTTTAATTAAGTTTTTGGGACTTATGCAAATATACTGTGCATATTAAGTTTACATGTGGTTATCCTTTAGTATCTGATAATATTGAAATATGATTGCGTTCAAATAATGTGGGTTTCAATTAATTTTCTCTCTATTACTTCAGTACAGATTTGCAGATAAATCAGTGTTAATTTATAAAATATACTTATTAAGTATGTATTGCAAATAATAATAATAATAATAATAATAATAATAATAATAATAATAATGTGGGATGTGGGGAGTAGCTGTGGATATTTTGCTGGCGCTCTTTCCGTGTGACGTCGGAGGCCACGGAAAGACTGTCCAGCGCCAGCGTCGGGAAACCCAAAAAAAAATAAAATAATAATAATAATAATAGGTTTAATTAATTCTTTGTGCCGAAAATTTACAATTGGATAGAATATGTCAATAAAGAAGGGTATACAATAGTATACGTAGACTCATGTAATAATATAAAATAGTTTTACAATTACATACCTACATAATTACTATAAAGTTAATATATTCCGGTACCCAGTTAGACCTCACAATTATTAAAAAATTTACCTTACGTACCTAGAGAAATTAGAGCTAGACATATATTTAAAATATTTTAAATGAATACATATCATGTAAAGTTAAAACATTACTCCAACGGGTAAAAGCTATTCATATATAAAATATCGTTTAGTTTAGTTTTAAATCGATATGTTGTTGTAACATGTTTGATGTAAGGTAATAGTTTGGCGACTTCGTGTCAGATATGCATGATTATCGGAATTAATTCCTAATTTATTCTGTTATCATGTATGTAACAAAGCAATTTATACAAATGAATAGATATCCCACACAGCACGTGAGATCCCTAGGATATCCTCATTTGGTCTCGTATATCCCAATCGAGGACAACATTCCTCGGGATATCCTTAGGATATCCCAATAAAATATATACAACCTGAGAATATTTCAAATGGGGATATCCCAGACAAATCCTGGCAGGATGTCCTAGTAATATCCTGCTAAGATATTAAAAGTCTAACAAGATATCAACTGTGGGAATAACCTGGGCATGTCCTAGAGTCATCCTATTATAGGTATTGTTATTTAGGGGATTTCAACAACAAAAATAATTAAAAGTATATGCATTATTTTGAGGCTATTTATTTATAGTGTCTTTTATTGGTTTGTAAAATTTGCTTCTAAAAACTTATTTGTTTCTTCTATTTGTTAATCACCTCCAGTACAAATAATTCATTAAAAATGTATATCTTATTTAAATAGCAGTTATTTATAATTTGGTTTTAGTACATTTACTGTGTTTTGAATTAGCCGCCTTTTTGTGACAGGTCGAAAGTTCTAAGATATCCGCCGGACGTCGATGTCTTTTCCACGTTTATTTTAAAGTTCTTTCGACAAATAAGATTACGTTAACTATTTCATAGACATAATGCTGCTATGTTATATCTTTGTATTTATTATATTATCTAAAAGGTGAAAATATGATTGGTTATTGTCCACAGATGTTATTTTCAGATACGTAATCATTTATATTGTGAATAGAATTTTTTTTAAATTTATTATAAATTTTCAGCACGCTATGATTTTTTAAAGTTGTACATATTATCCCTTATAACTTGTAACGACCCTAAACTCTGTTGATTTTAATAATACCAAAAAAGGCAAGAGATCATGTTTATGTAATATTTCATGCTTTTAAAATTTTTATTTGAAACTTTTTTACTATCTTTTACACATTTTGAGTAATTTTGAAAAAACTCCTTGTTATACTTTTTTTCACCCCTTCTCGGGGTTTTAAAAACAATTCTTTCATTAATCGTGTTCAAATACTTCAATGTAACAAATATTTACCTTAAAATTTTGATTTGTCGACCTATTTCATTGGACTCTATATAATCTCTATAAGTTTGGTAGATTTACTTTTAAAGCGATATAATCCAATTGATAGATACAAATATGTGTATGGAGTTGTACATATATGTATCACATTTTTATTAGTCATTTTACCTCTGCCATTATATAAACTTGCATTCCTTTGTCTTCGCTTATTGGCTCAGTTTAAAAGTAATGATCTTATAAAATAATGTATATTTTTTACTGTGGAGAAATATTCAATAAACCCTAAAAGAACTAGGGATGTCCTATATAAAGTCCAATCAATGTTCTCAGGTTGTTCATAGTAAAGCCCAGACATAACCCATATAAGAGCTGATGATATCCTGTACACACCTGTACTGATGTCCTGAGGACGTCATCAGCAATGCCCGAACTGTCCCATTTGGATATTCTACGGACATCCTAAGGTGATAATGGGATCTTCCCAGGATATCCCATATTTCCTTAAAAGTTGTCCCCAGTATGTTCTAAGGATATCTTTGTCCTGTATGGGATTAATGTTAATATTTTATTAGTTTTAAATATCTCACGACATGACTCCGTTTTATTCATATTAAAAATTGTTCTTATAATACGTTTTTGTAGAACAAACACTCTTTGCACATTTGTATATTGACCCCAGAGAGTGATATTATATGAAACTTTTGAGTAAAAAAGTGCATAATAGACGTTAATCAAAGAGCCCTGGTCTAGACTATTCTTAAAACTAAAAAAACTCTTAACTATATCAACAGTTCTATGGAAATGATAAGTATTTATGAATATTTATGTATTTATCATACACAGCAAAAAAGATTTTTCAAAAAAAGCCTTGAAAAAGGAAACAAATTGGATTTCCGAAACGTCGGCGAAATATTTAATTTCAAGTATTTATACTTATTAATGTTTTTATTAAAAAAGCAACCTCTAACTGATCCTTTGATGTAAAAGTCACAGACGTAGAGGTTATTTACTAGCAACATACTGGTTAATTTTGATATTTTGTAGATTCTCCGAGCACCTCTTAAAAAAAAAAAATACATGTGGCAGGAAGTCCCAAAGAATGGAAGAAAAAAAATAGTTATCACTATTATTACAAAGAAAGCTGTTGGTCAAAAAAATATGTGGAGTGCTCCTCCGACAGCAAATGTTCAATACTAAATAGAAGGTGCCAAATATGGAAGGCTTGCGTAAATATCTTTACAAACTTCCATCATGGTTGATTGAATTATTTCTTAGGATGACCACCCTGTATATTTTCAATGAAACTGCAATAGGCGTCTTCGCTGCCAATTGTGTTAACTATATGCCAAATAGTATTGCCATCTGTCAAATATTCAGTTGCACATTCACGTAGTGGAGTGGAAATATAGTAATGGCTAAAACAGTTTAAATTTTTTTTTAATATCATGAAATGTGGAAATTTTAAATTTGAGCAAAATAATTTAAATTTTAAATGTTTCCATAGTATTGGTAAAGAAAATTCAAAAAATATGTATTTTTTAAATAGGTTTAGAATGTCACGAAACCCGGAAGTTTCAAATTCGAACGAAAAAAAAATTCATTATCTGTTCCCTTTAGACGGTCCCCCCTGTATATTTTCCTGTGAAAGTCTAACCATTACTTACGTGGCAGTAGCGTTACTTACCTATCAAATTTGGCTGTTCTTCGTCAAGTAGTTTTTTTAGTTAATGCACCAGCAAACAGACAGACTGACGAAATTGAAAAACCTATATTTTCGCAATCTACATGACCTGAAAGGTAAAAATCCGAAAAAAACTTGGAGGGTGATTTTTTCTCGATGCAATACTTCCCATCGGCATGCGAGGGAAGCAAAACTTAAGATACTAAATTTATCCATGTATCTAAAATAACAAATACCTATAACATTCTTCACTGAAATATCTTGCAATATTCTGCTGTGGTGTTTATTACCCATACGTAATAGTGTTCGCTGTAACTAAATTAATTCTGCATTGTCAAAGGAGAGGTAAAATGATGCAGGATGCTCAGAACAGAAATCCTTAGTTTCACTGTTTAGTACTGTCAAATGATCTCAACTTCCTTCTGGCGATACTTTGTTCGTTCCGTCATTACATAATGGACCTGAATATATTAAACACAACAAGATGCAATTACGGCCAAAGTGACTTGTCGGAATTTGCCTTTCGTATAAAATACTTGCAATTTACTGCGAACAACCGAACAAAGTTACATCCTGCTTAACTTAAAATTAATTAATTTTCATGCTATGTGTTAAACGAGTAATAATTTATAACGATAGTTGTATTTCTCCATTGCGCCGATGAAAAACTTTTGCTCATTCGGATGTAGGATACAGATGACTCTAAACCACATTGCATGTACTGTTTCAAATTAAACAGAAATTTCTACACAAGGAAGGTCGATAGAATTCGACTGCATAACAATATGTTGATTTCCAAAAATTAATAATTTTACCAGGTATTACTAGTTATTCCAACTATAAATCATGTCACATAAAAATAGACTAATATCCTTTCAAATCACTATTTTCCCAGCTGGATGGCTTGATGAACATTAAATTATAAGAAAGACAATATACAGATTATGTACAGCTAAAACTTATATTAATTCGAGAGACACAATCTAAAATTGTAACTTGTCACTTCTATTATGGTAGCTGAAGAAGCGACGATTTAAATTCTAAGAATTGCCACCAGTATCTATCTATGCATTTGCAGATCAACTGACGGAGGAGTGACTTTTATTAGCGAAGCTGAACGCTGGCAGTAGATAAGCGATAGGCGTACTGGGACAAAATCCCACATTATTTCTTATGGAGTTTCATTTTGCATTTCAAGGTTACTTCTTCGTCGCCTCCGCCTACCTGCAGCTAACATCACGAGGTCGACGGGGAAGCGTGGCTAACTTTACAACTCTCTCTATCTCCTCACTGCACCAACAGAGGGCGTCACAGTGGCGAGAAAATTCAAACCTCAATCCACCCACGTGACAAGATATTTTAATCTGCGGTGTATAGGATACGATCCATCTACCAGTGGTTTGTTAGACTACTTCGATAGGTAAGTGTATGTATGTTTCTCAAAGCTGACAGGTGATGAATTTGCTACTAGAGATATATCTATTATTTACACTCTGACGGTTGTCATATTAGCATTATTTTTATATACAGGTATTATCATTTACGTATTTTTAACAGTATACGTTAGGAATATATTTATTATTTACGTAATCAATTCAAATATTTTATACAGGGTCGTTTGTGAATATATGAGCCGAGGGGATACGGGGACGGTAGCTCAGTGGTTTACCGCGTCTAGCTTGCATACTGGCATACCTATACCTAGTGAAGCAGGTTCGATCTCTGCTCACCGCGAAATAATTTTAATTATGAAATTATCCCCAAGATGTGGTTCGGACTCCAATATAAACTGTAGGGCCTCGTTTCCCTTTACCTAACACAGAATCATTTTTGATTTTCAAGGAGTTACCTCGGTGACTTGAGAAGCGGTTCGCAACCGCAACTTCTCAGCTGGCTGCTGAGGAAGCTATGAAAGCGTAGCAACCAGTTAGCTCAGGGCTGGTCGAGGGTCACTAGGTGGCGAGAAGAGTTATATATTTTTGTTTAGTTTTGTTATTTTTTTACTTTTATTCAGTAAATAACACTCTTGCAAACTTTATCAGGGGGAGAAAGCAATCAAAATCAAATATAAAACAAATAATATATTAACAGTATAAAAGATTGAAAATTTTACAACACCTTACAAATGACTACAAATATGGTGAAATTTGAATTAATTAACAGACAAAAAATTTAGTTAAAAAAAAATTAAATTTGAAGATTAACAAAAAAATTACAGAAGGAAACGATCAACTGGTTTACAATTTATCTTCTGACCAAAAGTTGAATTTTGCACGTAAATTTGGCTACTTAGCTTAGCGGAGACGTGTAATCCCGACGAGGTCTGTTCCTGAAGATGGCCGCGGGTACCCGGGAAGGAGGACGTAATATTCAGGTCCTGACAACGCCGATTTCCAGAAGACGCTGCGTCGGAATGATATCCAATACTTTTAGGATAACTCCAAATATTCAAGTTGCCTTGTGCCTTGCTTCAATGGTGGTTTGGTCCAGGATTTTTCATGAAAAAGGGGAATGTAAAGAACCAGTTGATAATATAAAAAATTTAAAATGGTGAGAAAAAAGAGAGACAAGAAAACTACAAAAAAACTATGGTGACGAAGGTCGCTGCAAAACCAAACTATTAGCAGTTTAATAAAAAACCTGAGTATTGATAAAATTTTACTTTACTCTACTATTGAAAATATATGAATAAACTACTGATTAATATAATATATGAAATTAATATATAAGAAAACTCTACTCTCATGAAATTTTAGCCGCTTACAAAATGGCTAACTGGTTATGACCAAAAATTTGAATGAAGGTAACAAAATTTAGTTAGAATTAGAGAGAAAATATCTGAATTACTATCTGAAAAAAACTAATACTGTAACAAATATAGCAAACAAAATTATGGGTTTAATCTCCCAAAAAATAAACTAATAAAAAAATGACCTCTTGTATTAATACGAGGTGAACTAAATGGGACTTCAGATTTCGACTTTTAATGAGATAAGATTGTCTATACACGACTAAGAAACAAAGATTCTAATTTATCCTTTGATTAATTTCCGAGTTTAATCCTCGTACACAATAATCTAAATAATGGCAAAACACCACGGTATTGTGTCTCAAGCGACCACAAAATACAAAATTGCCACGATAATCAATGAGTTAACATGTGTCCAATAACGCCGACATCACACAAACAGGTGTGTTAATAAAAATTAATTATTACACGGAATATCCTTTAATTCCCAAAAATAACTATACAGCAACGTTAACTCAATAATATGACATCATTTAATAATCAAATATATTCAAAATATCAAAGGATTAAAGAAATAAACGTGAAAATTCGTTAAAGAACAAGTAACAGTCTTCACTCACCTAGGTCGAAATCGAAGTGAACAAGTAGCATGGATATTTCAAATGATGCTTCTACCGCGTTTGCGTACTTGTTGACTTCCGGTCGTTATTTCCGCGGGTAATTCAAATTTATTTAGCACGGGTGCTTAAACGGAAAAAATATTTTTTCGTTACAGGTTAAGAAAACATTTTAAGAAAACATTTTAAGTTAATTTTTATGAAAACTTAAACAAAGATATCGTTGATTAATGGTTTCCGCCGGTACCTCGTGTTAAAAGTATTGCATTTCCGAGGTATGTCCACAAAGCTGGTATACATGACTGACAATGAAGTATCGTATAGAAAATTGTAGAGTAGAACATGTGCATTGGGGAAGAAAAAAACATGGTTGCCATACAAAGAACGAGCTATCTTGTGAAGATCTATATAGAAAACTAGCAAGGCCACTATAGTAAAACAAGCGCTGTGAAGGTTTATAAGTAAAAATAAGACAGTTTTTATAGAAAAGCATACGCAGCAGGATCTTTTGTACAACTTTTCAATTTCTAACATCATACTACTACACTTTTTAAAAACAACTTAATATAGGAGGAGTGGTGGCCATTCATGAAAAGATAATCATGGCTGCTTACAAAAAGTATATAGGAATCCTTTGTACAGTAGTTCTATCTCTGACGTTAGCCTAGAGGAAGTAATAGCGAATCAGATGGCGGGTCTAGGGTATCAGAGTGTAGAAACTATGGCGTCATCGGCGTGATAAGAACATGTGTTCGTGGGAAAAGTTCGTCTCATAAAGATATCGAAAGATTTTTCTCTGTCAGTACCTCATTAAATTCTATAAACAGTTTATTTGGAAGCATGTATGGTATGAAATAAATAAATAAATAAGAATAAATAAGAAATTTATTATGTGCTTATTAAAGACAAATACAGAGTGAATTATGTTTGTTTTAAATATTTTAGAAACAGAATGATAAAAGCATCAATTTTTACTACACATAAAAGGTGAATGTTCATCCATACAGACAATTTTCAACTTCACCCTTTGGCTTTAGTGTCAAATGATAATAGGTATAATTAATACATATAAATTGTTACGGTTACTTTTGTCAAGTAGACGTTGTAACATAATTTGTCATTTTGACTAGAGGAGTGTATGTGTAAATACAGCATTGTTAGATGTTTAACTGTAAAAATTCAATCACTAAATCTATACGTTAACTTTAGGTAGTTCATTGTTTAAAAGGATATCATCATTTAGAATAAAATAAATAAGTAAAAGGTCTTGTGTTAATAATTTCATATATTAATAGTATTTTTTCCATTCACATTTCAATACTTTAGTAATCCTTTTGATTCTTAAATTTGTTTGATAGAGTTGTCACATTTATCGACTGTCGTCCAGCTAACTTGTGTCTAAAAATAAACATAAATTTTAATTAGAATGTCTCGAGTAAAATATATAAATAAGTACAATACCTGCATCAATCATATTGTTGTGTGGTACATTATTATTCCTTGTAATTTGCTAGAGTTCTAATACATAGTGTTTAATCTGGAATAAATAGGAACGATAAACAAACCTATAACATAACCATAACTTAAGTAGTTCAGTCTATAAAAACGACTAGTTCAAATGTATCACTTACCTTCAGTACCTTTATGTTATTTGCTTGTTAAATTTCATCCAATAATTGTTTATAATAATAAATAGAACGAACATAGTAGGTTATAGGAATTGACAGCTACCGGTAAACAGCTGATTGGCCGAGTTCGATTCAGTCTTAACCGAATACTCGCTCACTGAACAGTACTGTTCGGAGTAGCTCGATGAATGTTTTAACTTAATATATTTTGCTTTAATAAGTTAGTATTTCTTCAATTATATTCATTTCTAACAATAATAACGAGATCATTTTTATAGTTAAATTGTCGTAATATTATATCACTTCTTATTATATCTCCGATCAACAGGTTGATCTATGTCGGGGTTGTCTTAATCGAAAGGGACGTCTGTAACAGAACTTCTCGAATTCTATCCAAATTACGGATGTGTTGTATATTATGTTTAAAATAAATCATTTTTGTGATTACTGTTCAAGGTCGAATGGTATCATGAAAATCCAATTCTTTTTTGTGTCGTTTCGTCTGCGGAGTACGACTGCGCTAGGCACCTGTCCTGTAAGGGGTTAGAGGTTCTCTAGTACTTCCTTCTTGACGTGACCTTTGAGACGAGTAGACGTTGCATCGTAGCTTGGTAAATAAATTTGGTGAGAGTAATCTTTATCCACGTTGGTTAATTTTGTTGAAATATTTGTAATCGTGGGATTTCCGTATTTACCAATTATTAATAATGATTTGTGAAAAATCTGATCAGCATGATTGCTGGATGTATAGCTACAAAGCACGTGTTAGGTCGAGCACATGGTCGACATTTTGTTAAGCCCTAAAAGGGTGAGTTAATAAATTTGCGAAAATGTAAATAGTGTATTAATTTGGATTTTAAAACTTTTAGGCTTTTTATAGTTAGATTTTTATTAAGAAGCGTTAGTAGTACTAGATGTAATTAGTATAGAAAAATTGGTTGAAAAATTTTGGAGCTTATACCGATGATGGATGGTTTTGGTTTCTTTTGTTGATTTCTTTTCATGACTTCGAGATGGTTGTAACTTGTTATAGTTCGAGGCGAAATATTGCAGTCAATCGATTACCCTAGAATATAAGAAGACCGTTCAACGCTCATACCTTTCCACTCCTGGGAAAAGTTCAGCGTTCTCACATTTTCTTTTGGGGTATTTCAAAATTCAACCGTAAGTCATAACTTGTATAAATTTTGTTTGTATATATATATGTGTATGTATTGTAATTATTTCATAAGTGAACGATTTAAATACCTATCTTGTTTATATTAAAGTCAAGAACTGGCTATCTAGAAAAGAATATAGTCCAGATCTAGGTATTTGTTATTTGTTATAATATTAAATTTTCTGTACCCATAACCACTATTTTGAAAAGTCTGTAAACTGCGTGCAATTGCATTTGGTATTATTATTGAATTTCACGTGTTAAGAAATTTTATCTAAATTTAACTCATTTTTACTCATCATTTTTTTTAATATTGCTAACGAATAGAAAAATTAATTGATACTTATAAATTTGATAAGCATTTCTTTATTATTGACTTGGTATATCGCAGGGTATGTAAATGTTAGATAAATAAACATATTTGTTATAAGCTCCACTCATTGGGTTTTCTTTCTCGTACTATAAATTGATTTAACCATTTATTAATCTATTGTTCACTTAGGTACCTAGACAGATAGTTAGGCAACCAGTACGTCTGTATGTACTGGGAACTCACACTGAGATTGACGGAAGCTAGCCGAGGACTGGTAAGGTGTGGATATTGAACTGGTTGTATATTATATCAAGGAGCAAAAACTCCACGTACCACATATGTGACAACCAAACGTCGCAAAATACACAAATAATATACACAAATTTAGAACAATAACTAAGTAAAATTCACAGGTTTAAATTATACATTTCACGTTTTGCATATTTCCTAAATTGATCAATTTTCATATTAAAGCAATTATTAGGGAGAGCATTAATTATTTTAGTTGCTATGTAAGTAAAGCTTGAATGAAATAAAGTTGTAGTATGCTGTGGAATATCTAAATCATCCCGATGTCTAGTTGTGATATCATGTACATCAGACCTATATCTTAACTTATTGTACAAATATTTAGGCACTTTTTCAGTTACAATTTTAAATACAAAACATAACAAATGAATTTTTTGTCGTTCATCCATCCGTATCCACTTGATTTCGTTTATATGATAACTTGTAGGCTCTCTTCTGGGTAGTTGTAAACAATATCTTATTCCTGCATTTTGTACTCTCTGAATTCTTTTTTTTGTTTTTTCCTTTAGGCATGGGTAATATACACAGTCACAATAGTTAAACAATGATAGCACTAATGAGTCAACAAATAGAAATTTGACGTCCCTAGGTAGAATATTTTTATATTGATAGAAAGCTTTCAGTCTCATGAAAGACACTTGAAATTTACTTTGCACATGTTGTTCGAAATTTAAGTTCTCATCCATTATTAGACCAAGATTCTTTACACTTGTTTTGTACTCTAGAGTTTTACCTTTTATTTTAACTTCATAGTTCAATTTTATTTCATTTAAAAAGTTTTTAGAGCCAAATGCAATTAATTGTGATTTTGTGGGGTTGACTTGAAGGCCAATGTTGGTTATATAGTCCACAAGTTTATTGACGTCTCTGTTTATGACTTCAATGGCCGCTTCTGTGTCTCCCTGTTTAAAACTATAAAGAAGCTGAAAATCGTCAGCATACATATATAGCTTGCAATGTTCTAAAATTACAGAAGCATCAAAAGTAAAGACGTTAAACAATAATGGTCCTAATATTGAGCCCTGAGGTACTCCTGTTTCGACAGTATATGGTTGTGAAAAAATATTAACATTCTGTTGTTGAATTCTAGTAATAACCCTTCTTTCATTTAAGTAATCTGAAAACCATAGTAATGCATTTTCTCTAATGCCATTAGACTGTAATTTAGCTAACAGAAGTTCAAAATTCACAGAGTCAAAGGCTTTTGACATGTCCATAAGTATTAGAATAGTTGCCATATTTTTATATTTTGCTGAAATAATATCATCTACAATACAAGATAATGTTGTTGCAGTGCTAAAACCTTTTCTAAATCCAGACTGTCGAGAGGGAAATAAGTCATACATATTTAAATGTTCATATAATTGATTATACACTATTCTTTCTAAGATTTTTGATTCAACCGGTAAAATATTTATTGGGCGTAAATCCTTAATCTCCTTCACTGTATCTGATTTTGGAATTGGCTGAATTATACTTGTTTTCCATTCTTTAGGCATTCTACCCATTTCTAGTGACATGCTTATTATATGAGTTAGGGAAGGCAAGCAATAAGGAAGAATCAGCTGTAGCATATGTGCTGATATCCCATCAATACCAATCGATTTTGATTTAATTTTATACAATGCCTTTTTTATATCTTCTGCTCCAATTATTTCAAAACTAAAATTTGGTATGTCATCTTTTTCATTATAGTGATCTATTATATCTCTGCTTATTTGAGTTTTTGTCACACTTGTTTGAAAGAAGTTGCTAATAATTTGAGGATCATTTATATTTGGTGGTAACTCCAGATTTGAATCTTTTCTCCTTATTCCAAGTTTTTGTACCTCTGACCATATGTTTGAATTTTTGTTTTGATGCTGTCCAAATCTATGTCCATAATATGCAATCTTTTCTCTATTTATTGCTTTTTTCACTTCTTTTCTAATCTGTTGATAATAAGCACGTGTTCCATCTGTTTGATTTTTGAAGTATTTCTTTCTCGCTTTTTCTCTTTCTCTCATTAGGCATTTAATATTGAATGTAATCCAAGGTACGTTTTTTCTTGGTCTTAGTTTACTTGTTTTAAGAGGAGCATGTATATCAAAAATGTTTACAATTTTTTCACTAAGGAGTTTTAACTTATTATCTACATCTTCTGTCATATAAATATCAGTCCAATTAATTTTTTCAGCATCCCCATAAAAATGTTCGATGTCCATATTCCTATAATCTCGATATGTTTTCACTGTCTCCCCCTCTGCATCTCTCTCCATTTTTAATGTGCAGTAAATTAGATCATGATCACATCCCAAGTCTGACATGTCAATTGTTCCCGATTCTAGAACCTTCGTTGTTATGTCTGTAATTATTAAATCTATAAGAGTACCAGTTGTCTCAGTTGTTCTAGTGGGTTCTGTCACTAACTGGTTTAAATTAAATATTTGCAATATATTGGTAAAGTGTTGTGTGGCAGGTACATTTTTCAACATATCTATGTTGAAATCACCCATACATATACATTTATCATAGCATATTATTTCACTAAACATCTCCTCAATTAGCTCCATTTTATAAATCGGTAACTCATGTGGTATATAAATGGATCCAAAGGCAATTTTCTTCTTTTTTATGCTAATTTCGATCCAGACTTGTTCAATTTCCTCTTTTTCTGTATTATTTGTTTTAATTAATTTAGTGTTTAGGAACTTTTTAGAATATATTGCCACGCCTCCAGCATGTTCTTTTCTATCTTTCCTGTAAATCTGGTATCCTGGAATATTTATATCACAGTTTTTTATATATGGTTTTAACCATGTTTCGCTTACACCTATGAGATCGAAGTTAGACTGAAGTACGTAATTTTTAAAACAAAAAAATTTAGACATAAGAGATCTAATGTTTATGTGAGCAATGTTTATATTAGTATATCGGTTAGTAAAAAATCGACTTTGCTTTTCTTGATCTCCAAGTTTCTCAAATATGCTGGACACTCTTTACTCCATGTGTGATGGTGAAAATTCACTGGCTTCATGTTAAGTTTTTCTACTGCATATTTGCAGTTTACACATATAACCTCATTGTCCATAACGTCACACTCAAGGGTTTGGTGTGACGCTCCACATTTGGCACACACTGTCTGTTTATTGCACTGTTTTGCAATGTGGTTAAAGCCACAACATTTAAAACAAATTGGAACATCAACTGCATCATATACTGCACATCTATCCCAGCCAATATTAATTTTTCCACTTTTCAAAACTTTGTCATAACTTTCGCCATCCATTTGTACATATGCAATAAAACTTCTTTTATTTCTTTTACTTGGACCAACATGTGATACTTTAATTTCTGACTTTTCTTTTGATAAGATATCTTCATTTTGTACATACAATAGTTCTTCTATTTCTTCTGGTACATTCGTTTCTGTAATTCCTACTATCTTTACCTTAGGAAGATGTTTTTTTGGCTCACTTATATTATACTTTTCACCCATTTTGCTAGATGCTTCGGCCTTGAGTTTTTCTGCTGCTGATTTGTTTTTACATTGAATTATCACCCCTCCATCACGAGAATTTTTCATGCACGATACTGCAATTTTTTTAGGATCAAAAGAATTCTTCACTACCTGTCTTGTCTCATCATTTTTTTGATTTGCATTCTTGGGTTTAATTACCACTACCGGATCAGCTTTCTTTTTCTTTGCCTTTTCTGAGTATGTTTCTACTATATCTTCTTGAGTCTTCATCACCTTGCTAATGTCACTTTTAATTTCATTATTTTTAGTATTTATGGCCACTGAAAGGCTTTCAATGATTTTTCTTTGTGTTTCAATTATATTTCCTTGTTTTTCAATTGTAATTTTCTGCATTTTAAACTCATTTTGGATATCATTTAATTTACAAATTACTTCTTCTAGCAGTTTGCTGGTAGAGTTATCCTTATTTAATTTTTCCTCAAACTTCTGTTTACATTCTGCACACAGAAATATTAGTAATCGTTTTTTCAATGTGAAAGCTCTAACTTCAGAAGCAGTTAGATTGGTACATTTTTGGCATTGAGTTGTTTCACACCAATCACATGGTATCAATTCACTCTCCTTTTCTTTACAAGTACCACAATGAGTCATTGTATAGAAACATTTAAAATATCACATTAAAATATTTAAAGTCCGGTCCTGTTTTATTTTTATCTATGGGTAAATAAAAACCCACAAAAACTGACTATCAAGGAAGCAGATTAACTGATAGGTTTTTTGTTACTGTCCATATAATAAATTCACACAGCACTTTGAATTGTACTTCATATATTACATGAGATGCAATCTTTGCCAACAACATTAATTACTACACCATTTAAGAAATCTCTAATTTCACTATGAGACAAAAGACCAACTTTTTTAATGACTTTTAACCTTGGTAAAACTCGAAAAACTTGTAGAGCACTTTCTAGAAATGTATACCAATCACACACACTGTGATAATGAAAGCACAGCGCTTTAACACACACATCATACTACTAGTCGTATTTGTGACATTGTGCGGGGTTTTTATGTTAGCATTGTTTTTTTGTATGTAGGGATTGTCGTATATAGATTTTGGGTAGTATACACTAATATAACAGTTTCATCGAACTTTAAAATATTGACCCTATCATAGACAAATGTTTTTGTGTCCATATCTCGTTAATATAGCTATTGTTATTGTAACTATTTTCATCATATGTTAAGCATTAAACAACTAAAAATGTTATACTACGCACTTGTGGGATCTCAAATATAATATGGCGCGGTAGCTTGGGGAGACTCATCAAACTGTTATATAATACACTTAGAAACGGTGCAAAAAAGGACATTAACAGTGATTTTTAAAAACGAACCATCTTACTTTGGTGACGAGTTATATAGGGAAGCCCAGGTTATGGATATCCGATAGATATACTTTTTACATCTTTTGCAGAAGGCATAAAAAATACGCTCACTGATAATTGTAATTACCGATTAAGAAACTTCGACCTCTCACCTGTCCCGAGAATTTTCAAAGCCCTAGAACAACGCAATAATTATTTTCTATTGCCAAAATCTTTTAATTCGTTTTCGAACGCTATTAAACACGTAATTTGAAAAAATTTAATACTAGAACAATACAAAAAAGTCTTCCACGTACTGCTATTGTTCAGATTGGTGCTTGTAAACCTTTCTCGTTGTTTTATCATAAATTAGGTGTATTAAGCCAATGACATATTGTTATTATTAACATCGTAATTAGAGTAGTTCCTTGTGTTGTGGCGTTTTTTTTAAACGTTTTAGTTTGCCCAAGTAGTTCTAGTGTGGGCCATCCTACGAGCGACGTGGTTAGCGTCACTGGTTTCACCTGGCTAGCACAGTAAAGATACGGAGAGGAAAAAGGGCGTTGAGTTCAAGGCTTGGGCGCCATTGATTACTTAGTGTAATCAAGGAAAATTAAAGATAAAGATAAACAAAAGAAAAAAGTTACATATATACAATAGTACTATATTACAAAAATGTTATATTACAAAAAATGAACTATCACAGCATCAACGATACTGCATAGCAAAGTATCAGACAGAATTATATAGAAAAGGAACTATATTACAAAATATACTATATTACAAGATACACTATACTACAATTTGCTCAACGGCAAGGCAAATTTGAGGCGTGTACGAGAACCAAAAATATATTACAAAAGATACGTCTCGTAACTTTACCTCAATACTAAAATTCATATATTACAACAAAAGTAGGTAAACTTGAGATTCTTTACGAGAGACAAAATAACTATATTACAAAAGATAAGTCTCGTAAATTTACCTCAATATTAAAAATCATATATTACAACAAAATTAGGAACTTGAGATCCTATACCCGAGACAAAATACTATATTACAACAAATATGTCCCGTAATTATCTCAAAGTTCATAAACTTTAAACACTCTCGTTACCATATAAAAGAACCACGACTTACTATTTTACCAACAGAAATGCATTACAATACTACGATAAAATATTTACAGTAAGGAATCACGATAAAACTAACCACAAAATTAATACTGCGATGAAATATGTGCGACAATGAATTTAAGATATAAGTAACTATGAATTAATGTACGACAATGGATTAATTATAACACCGTATTTAAAATATAATCTAACAAAAATTTAAATAGATTTAGCTTGAATCTCATATTTTAAATTTAGACAGTTGGCTTTTATGACCCAAAACTACAATCATGTGAAAACAATCCCTTTTATATGTAGCAGTCAAAAGTACTTATCTTTTATTTTGTTATCCTGATTAAGGAAATTCCTAAATATGATCCTGTTCTCCGATGATTATGGACTTAAAAGTTATGTTTCACATGTGGCTGCCTTAATCCCATTGTGAGGTTATGAAATCGTAGAAACGTTCGTACAGGATTTGTCGCCAAGACAAAATGAAGAAAATCTCATCGCTCAGAATGTTTTCGTATATCCAAATTCAAAATGTAGTATAGAAAAGTTGACTTCATATGAATATTGTTTGCTTAGTGGAAAACGTAGTAGGTATCGCGAATTGAATGTAGATAATCTCAAATCTTGCTCAAAGCAATTAATGTAACGTTGAAATACTTCTACGTTAAAATCATTAGATGTGAATAAGTTTTGTTATTAGGAAATTAATTCTTAATTTATAAGAATATGAGAAAACTCTATGAGAAAACTACGTATATTTACAATTATGACTATGAGAAAACTATGAGAAAAACCTAAAACAATATTTCAAATGTTAGACGGTATTTACCGGTATAATAATTAAAACCTTACCTCATGTGATCATCACGAGGTTTTTCAAATTCTAACATCCCCATTACAGGTCAAACAAAATTATAAATACGTCTAATTAGTTCAACGAGAAAGAGTTTCACCCGGCGTTATTTAGTTGAAATCATTCCTGGTGCGCTATCTAGTATTCGCGAGCGTTAACTCTGACAGATGACGTATGTTCATCATAGTATAGGGAGTAAGTGCACTCTATTAGTACCAAAGCTTGTGGGAATGATATTTCCGATAACTTATAATTTCTCTAATAAATATTAACAGTGTAACGAAGGATGCTATTGAGCATTCCGCATGTTACAGTGTATCTATCTTCAATAGTAATATTCCAGAAATAGTTAATTTTGTTTCATTGCACATTCAAGTGTGTATATACACTCTTACGTGTTTATTTCATATATTTGTTGTACAATTTTTGAACGCATTGAAAAAAATAATATAATGAAATTGTTGCAGTAAGAGTATCCTTTATTTACCTTATTTGCTTAGTTTAACACAAAACGAACTAAAAAATTAAAGCCTAAAACTTTCTTTCAGATGAACTTTGAAATAAAATTCATCATTTTCCTTCGTCAAATTCAGGCCTCAGGCTCAAGAGATAAGCTAAGCCTTTTATTATCTGCATGCAAACAATGTAATTTCTATTTAAATTATTGTTGTAACTAACTATAAACAAAGTTACACGCAACAGAACGAAAAAGCCTTATCTCTTTGAAGTTATGTCATTGTTTTGGCGTTTTACTTATCGGAGAGTGAAATTAAATGTCTTCCTGGAGGGCAATGCGGAATCACATAAACGTTTCATCTTAAATTTGCAAATGGGAAAGGCAAACACTGCTGCTTTAAATCTCTGTTCAGAGACTTGAAGTTCCTTTCCGTCTTTAGTTACTAATTAAATAGATTAGATTATCTAAAATTTTAATCGAAATAAAAGAAATCATCATTTTCATTTCTCTATGCCTGAGAGAAACGTCCGAATAATTATGTTTTTTTGTTCCATTGATACAGTTTAAGAGCTATGTTTAAGAACAATTACGGGAATTAAAAATTGATATAAGTTACTTAAATTTATATTGTAAACCCTCTATTTCAATTTTGAACAAAGAAATTGACGTTGTGCGATATCTATAATGTCTATGCTATGCAATTTAAAATATTAGTTGAAATTTGTCGTGCTGATAGGCTAATTAATTTTGCCATTTTACTTAAATAAATAAGTTCTTTACTATAATCATTTTTCTACCCCAATAAAACAACCACTCTTTGCAAGTCAGATTTTTTTAAATATTTTCCCATTATTAACATGCGCCCATGGCGCCACTTGACCAGATTTTGACGTCACTGTGGCGTTTCCCGGTTGACTATACGTTATTATAGTGTTTTCGAAGTCAGTTGAAACTGGTCAGTGTTAAAGCACAGGACCGGACGCACTTAACTTAATATTTTGTCCTATGTGTTTAACAATGGTAGCGAGAATTGAATATTAGTTGAAACTGTGCAGACGAGTCCGAGACTGGAAATGCAATCAGACTGAATGAACCATCTACGACTGCATTGGTTTAAAGATAATAAGACGGACAGGCCAACTAGCATAAAAAAACTTGTAAATCGTTTCTCAGCAGTCAACGTGGACTTGCGAGATGTGCTGTCATTGGCCTGGGTTTGAGGACGGGTGGCGACGATTGGCTGGGACCCTGGTATTCCTCAGTCCGATTGGTCGGTCGGTGTTTAAGTTATATCAGTTATTAGTCAACGTGGACTCGATATATCACCTAGTTCTTTATAACATTTCTCCAGTGCAATGCGAAAAATAGTTTTCAGAAGAGCCTTTACCAAATGTTCCGCCTAATTCGGTAATTGTATTAGACAAGGCTTCTTATCCCTCGCGAGTATTAAATAAAATACCAAGTACCAGTACAAAGAAGACATTTTAAAATTCATGAGAGAAACAAATATGGGAATACCTGTAAAAGTTCCAATAAAGCGCGAATTTCTGAAAAGAATAAAAGAACAGAATTTCAAAAGGGAATATGTTATTGATAACTTATCCAATATACACGGTCATACACTTTTACCTCCATACTATTGCATATTTAATCCTATCGAGATGGTTTGAGCAACTTTAAAAGATCGTTTGCGAAAATGTAATGGCTCTCCAACGTAATGCGCGGTAGTAGTTGATCATACACGAGAAGTAATAAATGACCTCGACAATACTGATTTATGGAAAGATTGCGTTAAGCATGTAATTAAAAAATAAAATCAATATCCAACACTACCCCCTATTGAGCCGATTATTATTCAACCGAATAATGATTCCTCTTCAGAAAATGAAGATTCAGACGCATCAACTTTTAGCATTTAACTTTTTTAATATATATTTTCAGAACAAAATATTTAGCTATTATATTAGGTATGAAGTTTATTTTATTCTAGAGACATGTTTTAATTTTGTTTTCATCTTTACAAATACTTATTTTTGTTGTACTAATGCTTTGCTTTGGTTAAGAAACTTACATTTTATTTTTACTATATAACATCCTTGCCCCTCGCCAATCTAACCTGTTCCATCCCCTTATCCCGTCAAGGATATGTTCATACTTTCTCGTTGGTCCTTGCTGAGCAATAACATATTTCAATATAGTATGGGATGACTTTAAAACTAAACCTAATAAATTTAAATCTTTAGACTTTATATGTAAAACTGATAAAATACTTCAAAAATATGTTATTGGATAAATGAACAAAAATGGCCTATTTAATAAACAAAAAGTAATAAAAATTAATACGTTTTCTTATGACAAGCATTTCTTTTTACCTCCGCTTATGTACAATAAAGATTTGCCGACTGTTTTTGCCGGCTTTTAGTTTTTATACGATTTCAATTGTGCTCGTATACACTTTATCTAATATCAGTAGGTATCGAGGGTGTAAAAATTAAGAAGTAACAAAATCAGAACATACCTAAAATACTCATGTTTTTAGAAATAACTTTTAAAATAGACACCTACTTCAGGCAACAGCGAACTCTATCGTATATTTGGTAAAAATTACATTTTTAAAATAGTCACAGCGTGACATACTATAGTTCATCTGACGCTATGCATATCGCCCCAATTTCAACCAGAAAGGTAATAACGTAAATCAGAAAAAATGAATGAGATCCAGAGAGCAAATAAAAAACCGCCATCATAATAAAAGTCCCCAGAACATATCATAAAGTTTATTAGCCGTATACTAGTTACGATGGCTCATTATAAAATATTTATGTTTTTCATATCAGCACATGTAAGCGTTCTAACGGACTACTTTATTAGCTTGCTTGATGGGATTCGGCAAATGAAACCGTACAATAATTTCATATTAAAATTATACGGTAATGGCTTCTGAAATTTGTTGACAGTTTTGCGTAGTAGTTTTGCTTGTTTTTAAAATTAGCCAATGCATATGTTCTATTTATTGTAAAATGTTGTTTGGGTATTTAGCAAACAACTTTTATGCACTCAATGTCGAATACTTAATATGAAAAACAAATAGAGTGATCACGTGTAGTTTGAAAGGCATGTGACAAAAATTTGCTCAGATTCGTCAATTTTTAAATGCATTTCTTAATTTTTTTATGTAAAAAAGATGTCTATAAACATTTTTTAAAAAGTTAATACGTCATCGGATTTTTTTTAATGGCAACCCTCATTTTCAAAAAATATCATTTGAAGGAACATATTTTTCTGCATACAGTACGTTAAATTCTATGGTGAATTGGATGACGAAATATGAAGAAACAAATCTACTTATAACAATGTAGTAAAACAAAAATAAAAGTATTATAAAATACAGCAAGAAATAGTTACATTAAATATTAAAATTTTGTGCTATTTGCCTCTTGAAAATGTTCAAGCAGAAACTGAAATTCTCGCTAAATGTTAGTAATTGCTTCGGGTCCATGACTTCCAATTTCGTATCTAATTCTGTTATTTAAATTCTCAACATTGTTCGGTTCATTAAAATAAACTTAAAAATAATCTAATGGGATTAGTTCTAGGACTCTGGCTGGCCATTCTATTGTTTCGCGTCTACCAATCTATCTGTGTGGAAAAAATTCTTATTACAAAATTTTGTAAATAAATGTTAAATACAGATAGAGAAAGAAACGATAATTTCTTCTATTTTGATTGATATTACAAAAAATATTTTGAGTGCCTTTTTTGCAGCCCTTTCAATGATCTGTAAACATTTTCAAGTATTCCGTATTTTACAGGGTGATTAAAAAATTACGGCCAGTGAAATATTCATTATTATGAAAAAAAAGAGAAACAAAAGATATTTGGTTGTTATCAAGTTTACATAAAATATTTATTTTCAATTTTATCTTCAATATAATGCATATTGTTCGTAAATGTTCTTCTATCTCACTTTAAGAGGACGTACTTCCTCAGGGCTGCATTTTTGGACTACAGTAAGTTGGGTTATATGGTTATAAAACATCTATATTTTCTATTGAATACAATTATGGATGCAGCACACCGACCCCCGCAGATAGATCTCAACAATCCACGAAGGTTAATAAAAGCGCTTGCTTGCGCGACAACACGCACTCATCTACACACACAAATACATACGCACAAAATGGTCCTTATAATAGTCTTATAATATATAGTTTTCAACATATGTCTCATTGATATTGCTGAAAACGCCATGTTCAACGATCTCATCAAGGCTCTGCAACTAAAAGTAAGGTATTTGGAACGCCGTGTCCCTGGAGACTTTTCATCAGGACCTCGAAATATACAACATACTGGAATTTGAAGCAATTTGACCGAAAGTCATTTTACAGGGATGGGTGTGCGTGGTCCCTTTGGTTTTTCGCATATTTCTCTTAAACGGTAAATGATATTGTAAAAGTAGGTGATACAAAGTTTGTAGATAATTAAATCATCTACAAAACCTGTTTTCCTAAGAATCATCATTCATGGGATATCGCAATTTCAAACATTGAAAATACTAATATGCACTTATACGCGGCCCGTCATAGTTTAATTGATTGTATTGTGCTGTAAGTATTTACCGATTTACTCTTCTCCACATGTCATCATCTCAAATGGAATTCACTTTCTTCTTGCTATGTGTGGAGCTCCAAAAAAATTGATTCTATAGACAAGTATAGATATTTAAGTTTTGTAAAATTTAAACGAAACAATAAAAGAAAGTATTCCGTATTTTACAGGGTGATTAAAAAATTCCAGCCAGTGAAATATGAATTATTATGAAAAAAAAAAAATGAGAAGCAAAAGATATTTGGTTGTTATCAAGTTAACATAAAACATTTATTTTTAATTTTATCTTCAATATAACGCTTATTATTCGTAAATGTTCTTCTTTTATTTCACTTTAAGAGGATGTACTTCCTCAGGGCTGCATTTTTGGACTACGGTAAGTTGGGTTATATGGGCACAATATGAACTCAAAAATCACAGGTTCTTCTCCGGTAACTCAACTCTTTGAGACCACTCTGGTGTGCATTGTTGATGTCTCTTTATTCATCTGTTGCGAAGGGTAAAGGATACATATACTATTTATCGTATTTTTCAAAATTTCTGCTCTTGTTGGTTATATTTTGAAATACTAGCCTGCACTAAAATATTGTAATTAGTATGAATCAAGTATTTTGAGTTCCATTAAGTCCAAAATACCTGTGGAAAAACTTAGAATTGAACATTTGAATTTTCTTCATAATAGATTACATATTACCCACCCTACTTTAATTGCTGTCTATGAATATTAAATTAATTTTCAGCTAGTTAATTACGTAACGATAATTTCCTTTTAATGTTCTAAATTTAAGCTAAAGCATCTAAAAACTCTTAAAGTATAATTTAGAAGTACCAAAATGTATTATCACACCTTAATGAGTTAGGACAGTAATTTGCATTACAACCTGAAAACAATCGACTGCACAATCCAGAATAAACAAATGCTAAAAGGGTTTATTGTTAATAATTCATCTCTATCTCTTTTCGTTGTTGCCTTTGATCAATTATTCAGAGTTCTCACTCACTTTGCAAGTGCTTAATCATTTATTCAGATACAAGAGAAAGACGAACATTCAAATGTGTCTCCAATGTACAATTTTACAGTTTTCTTTGAGCTCTTATTGTAAAAATGCAAAAGAATGTGCTGTGTCTGTATCAAAGCAACCATAAATGTTACAAATTTACATCTTACTTTAAAGAAAACTTTCCCTCAATTACTGATACGATCAAATGAGAATTTTATATTATGCTGACAGAAAATATTCAGTCACTGATCATTTTGATAGCTATAGTGGATGGAAAATAACTATTAATTGTTTAAAAATACATGTCTAGGTAAAATTTGGTAGTAGTATAAATAATAACGTATACTTTAATTAAGCAAATAATAATAATACTAACGTCTTTCTTACTTTCCATCTAAAATACAATTAATTATTATAGTCCAATAAATCTGTCGAAAATATCGCGTATTTATGCAAATTTCTTGCAGAAATCGATTTTTTCGAAAAAAACGTTTTTTTTCAATGTCCAATAGCTCATACAGGTCTTCATGTTTTTACACCGGACGGGTCCGAAAAGTTTCTTCAACAGTTGCGCTAACCTGTGCAGTTATTGCGCATATCACGAAACGATCCCTAATTTGCGAAAAATCGGTCAGAAAATCGATAATTTTTTTACCCCAAAAAACTTTGAATATTTTTGACATTTTAAATTATATTGGATTACCATTATTGCCAATAGATAGCTGGCATTTTTCTACAAATTTACAAAAAAAAAAAAAAATTGCTCTCGGACTCTGGAGATGAGATAAGTATGAATTTGTCTTATCGAATCACCAACAAAGGTATTATTTTTATGTAAATAAATTCTGAATGTCAAATTTTAAATATTTTTAATTTTATCCCGTTTGTTTATCGGTGGAACCGTGTTGTATCTAATTTAGTGATATAAATTGTTTTGCACCTACGTGTTTTATTGTAAATTTACATTATTTGTTCGTCATTGTATTAGATTACCGATATTGTCGCTTGCTAATCTTGTATATTTCAAATTGTACATTTAGACTACATGTCTCGGTTTGTACTAACTAAATGTTATTGTCGTTAATAACCTCCTATAATATGCTACTCGTGATTTATATTTCTGTCGCTATTAAATCGGTTTCAAATTTTACCCCCATTCCTCCTTTAGGTTCTGGCGCCCAAGGCACTTTTGAGATTTTTTTGCATACAAAATTCTAAATTTTTACACCCGAATTAAACTTTTCAAGACTATAAAAAATTTTGTTATTTTTAAATATTAAAATCATTCTTGGCCTCATTATTTAAGTTGTCGCTGACGCTTATCCAGGCCCTTGCCTCCTATAAAACTGGCTGGCCAAGCCTAATTCTGTTTGGTAGTAGGTTATCACATTTGTATTATTTGAGCCTGTGAAACTGCCAGACAAATTAGTTTCGTTGTGCCATATGGAAATATCGTTTGTTTGTTTATCGTAATACAGTTCCGTAGGCACAGAAAAAAAGGAAAAATATCACAATCTGTAGTAAAACAAATAATGTACCTACCTACCTAACTTGCTATTACTGCTATTACTTCACGATCCAACAATAAGCTTACAGAAAAAGAAGTAGACAATGGGTTGTACCAATGAATGTAAACTATTTGTTCCCTTTAAGAGGTTTATTTTCTGTATCGAGGTCGTTAACTTTCATTATACTGAAAGTATTACTACGAACAATTTCTTTGACATTTTTTACGAGCGATCAATAATACGATGATTTTCAAATAACATACGATAGAATTCTTATAAAATATTAAAGTTTGTGTAATAAATATATCACAAAATTATGATCTGTAAAACAGTTACTGTTGGCACATTATCTTGTACGCCCTGTAAATTCCTATGTCTGGAAATGTTGAAGGAAATTGATAATGCCACCAAGCTATTTACCAGAGTAAGAAAGCGTTCTCGTGTATCCACTAACCAGGTCGTGGTTAATCTCACTCTTAGGATATCGTCTTCCTATGTAAATTTTCAGTGGGAATATTTTACCATACTTACTGATAATAGTATAATGACTTTATTTTGATACTGATATACTAGTAACCTGTTGGTTCTCTGTTTTGTACGACATTTTTAAAATAAATATTACTCACTTATTAAAATTAAGATTTATATGTATACAGGTAAATACATGAGCTATTTACAAAGGAATGTGAATTTTAACTAGATAAATATAATATAATGTTCTTTATCGAATTATTAAGTTTTCTGTATAATTGTTGAACATTGTATAGTTCTTAGTTAAGTTAATTTTTTAGTTATAAATGCTATATTTGTATTCTAATTATCTCCTCATACTACCATCTTAATTGGTGAAACATTCGTCAGTTTAGTGTAGAGTATATTTGTGTTTGTAGAAATATATTAAATGCTACAACATTCTTTATGTTCATGAGAATTTTCGCATCAACAGGACGCGGACACCTATACGTCTTAAGGAAAATAGCTCAAGCTCGACCCCTAATCACCCAAGACTATCATCTTTAGTCAAGATATTGGCGCGCATAGACATCAACACAGCAAGCATTCCTACGATATTGCCATCAGCCGCATCTTAAACTCGAAGTCAGGAGAGATAACAGCCCCTAGCCGCATTGTGTCGCTCAACTGCGGTCTATTCCACTGCTACCGTTGCGATAATACATTAAAGAGACACTGTACGCTAAACAGAATTCGAACCCTGAACCCTGTGGTCGCAAGAATAACATGTAGGCACTAAAAATGCCTTAACACCTCTATATATAATCATTCATAATCTTATTAGTCCTGTTAAGAAAAATTTCGACCAGTAATATACATTTTCCAGAACGCATGCGTACGAAATATTTTATTGTTGGTAACGTCAAAGGTGCACACCCCGAATGCTGCTTTATCCAATAACTACTATGCAAATTGGTCAAATTAGTCGAATGCGATTTTAATTAAAATTAGTAACTTTCATGTCTTGTGCTGATTTTGTTCTTAAATACATATTACTCGGTCAAAAACATACAGGGTGTCCATTTGATCAGGTCTACCAAGAATATCTCACTTAATATCGGTCGTGCAAAAAACTGTTTCAACGAAAATTGTGCCGATTTCTATAAGCTACAACATTTGAAATCCATGGCCTACTTTAAGAGTTATGACAGAAAATATCGAAAATGCTAAATATGTCTAAGCAAAATATCTCCGTTATTTGAAGAGATACGACCAAAATTGTAAGGTGAAATTTGTTGCAAAATAGAGTATTTCAACGGGGTTTTGTCTAATTTCTTTTCAAAACCGCTGTATTTTGAGATTTACTCTTCAGGGTGTTAAATTATTTTTTTTAACGGGCGAGAAATAGCGACATTAAATTGAATATTTACCTCCCTGTTCAGCGATATATCACATGCCATATTTATTCGTTGGAACTAAGCAAGTAATTACAAAAATATTTTTTAAACCAATAATTTTTTTAACTAGCATCATCGTAATATTCATTACAAATGAACTTCTGAAAATACACAATGGCATATACCAACTTTGAATATTTTCAGCAAGATGAAGCATCTCCCCACAATTCCCGTATTTGCTTAGATCATTTAAACGAAATTTTGCCTCAACATTGGATAGGTACCAATGGATTTACTCGATGGCACCCTCGTTCTCCAGATATAATCCCAATGGATTTCTTTCTATGGGGCTATATTAACGATAAGGTGTTTTCGACGACACCGCAAAATATATAAATAAATAAATAACATACCAAAAGTCTCTAATGTTTCGACTGGATCTTCAATACGTCACATCGATTATTCTAAAAGGGGTCTTAGTAAATAGATTAGGTATATGAAATTCTGGTGTAACACCAACTTTTATTTATAAATCAGTGTGTTAATACTTTAACTTCCCTACTGGTTGACACGCTTTAGTTCGCTAGTGTTTTCTTTTTGGAATTTGATGTATTCGATAGGAAGCGCACAGGCGCTGCGCCGCACCGCCCACACGTGTACCCATACTAGCAATCGCGTTCTAGTAGGTTGTTTCACATTTTCCAACTGTGGTAGTTGAAGTGCATTATTTGTGTCTTATCTAATTGATGTTATTGACTTTTATTGAGGATTTTATTGGTTATGCAGCAGCATTAAAAGATTAAGGCCTTAATTTCATTCTACAATTCTGGTAAGTTTAATGTTAATAATAAATAAAACGAGAACGTCTACTCTCTTCGATGAATAAGACAATTATCATCCGCGATGAGGTTGTTGAGCTGTTTAGTAGGATTGTTCTCGTGAAGGACAGGAAAGAGTTTGCTGATCTCCTGAAATACGAACTAGCACCACTCCCTTGCGCTTTATTTGATGATGTAGGTATCTATAAGGAAAACTAAGAAATCTGTGTTAAGAGCAATTTTTGAGTCTGAAGTACCTTGTAAAAACAGCGCGATGGCAGAGACCAACTTCATAATTGATGGTGTATTCTTACTTCATAATTACTTGTGACCGTAAAGGGAAACAACATATGGAGACATCTGTAATAGATATGTTGCGCATAACATATCCCGTTACAAAAGAGCGAGTGTAATATTTGATGGCTATGATGGCCCAATACAAAGTGTGAAGTGCAGAAACGTCGAAGCTCTAAAAAAACCTCTGTAGATTTGATAATTGATGAAAATATCCGGTCGACGATCAGTCAGGAAGATTTTTTAGGAAATGCAAGAAACAAGGTCCAGCTGATGTCAATTCTATCTGCGAAGCTAAAGGACGCTAATATGGATGTTCGACAAGCAATAGGAGATGTTGATAACAATTCTCTGTGTGTCCTACAACCTGCAAATGTTAAGACACCACTGAAGGTGTTTAACATCCAACAACTGCAAACCACTCTCGGCAATGTAAAGGGCGTTATTTTATTTCTGCATGCCACAACTGGTTCAGATACAACATGTGCAATATTCGGAAAATGGAAGAAACTCGCTTACAAGGTTTTAAAACCAAATCCAGAACTGTCTAGAAAAGTTAAACTTTTCTATCAACCGTTGGCAGCCGACACGATATTGTATCAGTTGGAGAAGAATTTCTGCTCGCACTATACAGTTCCAAGAGGTGCAACAAATTAAATGAGTTGCGGTACTTCATGTACAGCAAAAGGGTCCGTTCAAAACAGAAAAGAAAGAGTGCGCTAGATCTATCCAACCTTCTACCACCAAGTGATGCAGCAAGGCAACACTTTTTCCGAGTGCATTTACAAGTGCAAGATTGGTTGGGGAACGAAATGGTGGCTACTGAGTGGAGATGGCAGAAAATAAATGGCACCCTAGTTCCTGTCCCTAGTGTATTGCTTCCTGCACCAGATGAACATCTACACCTCATACGATGCAATTGCAAAAAAGGTTGCCGAAGATGATGTCAGTGCAGGATAGCAGGTCTTAACTGTACTTCTATGTGCGCGCATTGCAGAGAAACCTCATGCAATTTACCAGTCGTGGCAGATGAACTAGACCATCCATGCAGTCAGATGATGGTGACGATGACCTTATAGTGGAAGCAGAGGTACTATAATTATGTGGATTTTCTATTAAATGTAATAAAATGTTGCTTTGATAAAGATACATTTATTGTAAAATGTTCCAGGCTTGATGAGACCGACCGATTACATCGTAAAGGAATTATTTTTGTTTTGTTCATTCTATTTCTATTATTTTGTTACAAAATGTACATTATTTTTAAAGACTGTATATATTTAGTACACCTTTTTAAGTATTTTCTTTTAAATATTAATTCTTCAAGTGAGTGGACTTTAATCGTGTTACAGTCTATTTTCGTATCTGTACAATTAAATTTGAATATCGTAATATGTTATCGTTTTAGTCGAGGCTATATATAGTATAACTGGTTGCCTACCGTTCGTGCTCCATGTGAGCCACGCACAGTGTTGCTGGTCCTGGCAACGCGTTGCTGGCAACGCATTGCTAGCAATGCAGAGTAACTGTACCTAATTTCTTAGGAAGCGAGTTTCGAACGTCTCGATTATAACCTTTTCAAGACCGTTGTTGTCAATTAAACTTATTGTTTTTTAATGGAATTACGAAATACTGTATTATGTGTGGAATATAGACGTCATTAAGGGAGATTTATCAGATTTGTGGGTTATGTTGTATAGTGTTCATTCGGAACGTACCCATGGACAAAGTTTTAGTCATTCTCGGATTTTGACAGAGGTTTCCGTCTTGGCCATTATTGGGGATTTTTTTCCGTTTGCCGGCTGAAGATAAGTTGTGTCATTGAGCACGTGGATAGCATTTTGTGAATTTGCTCCTTTAATGGGATATGGTGCTGTAGTGAAAAATTAGCAGTATTTTATTTTGATACTTTTATTATTTTCTGTTGCGAAGTACTGCTACGGAATTTTCCGGATAAATCAACTTGCTGGAAGCACATGGCAAAGGAATTCTGAAAGCCCACTCAACATCTAAGGTATACCTCTGAAATCTCTTTAGAAAATAGATTTGTAATATTCGTTATTTCTTTATTGCAGGGCTTTTTGTTCTTTTTGTTCTTTTTCTTCCTTTTGTTCTTTGGTTTTATTTTCATTTTATTTTGGACCCTTAATGGTATCGCATCCTGTATGTTTGACCCTACGTCTTACCTTTTGGGCGATTTGTACATCTGTATGTGAACTTTGGTTTTACTGAAACTTGGTTGGCAAGCTGTTTGTCGAATTTGGAATCCTGAGTTGTACCGATGAGACTCTCCTGCCTGGTTCCATTGGAAGCTACGCTCCCCTGGTAGGCCTAGTGGTTACATTGTGAAACCTGCTGGAGGTAAGCGTCTGTAAATAGCCTAACGAGGGACCTGATATCACATCCCACGTTCTACGTGAGGCATAGAGATCCCGTCAGTTTTCCTACGGTACTAATTACACATTAAATGTAAATTGTCAGTAAATATTTTGCATATGACCAATTAAATTTTAGTAGTTTTGAACACCACGCTTGCAAATTTTTCACATTAGTCAATTTAACCTATCGTCACTACCTAGTTCACATTATTTGGTTCATTTTATGTTATTATTCAGTATTTTAATGTAATCGTCTAAGCCAGTATATTTTGGGGTGGTCCTATTTTGCCTATTATTAGTTAAGATTTTATTAGTTTTAAATTGTCGTATATTTTGTGTTAGGTTAAGTGTGGGCCACACATCTAAGTATACTGATTGTGTGTAATGTTATTTCTGTGGGATTTGGCTGTAAGCGTACCTAAATATAATCATTAAATCTGTTATAGTAAGACGCGTATTTGTTTTCACCAGCATACATTTAAAGCTCCAGTTTGTCGAATCCACTCCCCAGGGACTTGTCTAGTCGGCCGTATGAGCCTCTTTCGCCACCAATTAAATGCAGAGAGGGGACTGCACGTAAAATATAAAAATTTTGTTCAGGGCACAGGGTGACCACCCTACCCTGCTGTATTGCTGAGACATCAGCCTCTAAAGTAAAATTTTTTTACATATTCCTCTTTTATCTGGGAGCTCTGCAACAATCGCTTCTCAATATATTTACTACACGTTACGGTATAATAATAATAATAATAATAATAATAATTTATTCGTCAGAAAGTTACACCGTAGTGTTATTGACATGTCAAGTGTAGATATATGGCATAATACAATATAATATAAATAAACATGAATATAAATAATATAATATAAATAAAAATAGAAATGAAAAACATTTGGGTACATACATTTAAGATAGATGCTAGTATATACTCGTAATATGGTCAAGCCCTTAGATGACAACATTAATGACACTATAAACGTATATGTATGTACATACAGGATAAATTAAAGCTATGTACAACAAACAAATACAAAATAAAATAAAAAGAAATGTGTGTCACCATAAGGTTAATAAACAATAAGTAAATAAGATAAAATGTAGCAGATTAGTTACAACATTGCGATATAGTCATAGTCTAAGTATAATAAAATGCTTAATTACATATATTAGTCTAAGTTTGCATGAATTTAAACTCTGATGGATCATAGTAAGCATTTGCCAAGAGGTGAAGTTTCAATTTTGTTTTAAATTTTGTTAGAGACAAGTCTTTAATACTAGTTGGGAGATCATTAAACAAACTGATTCCAAAGTTATTACGCTTTGTATATGCTAATCTCTGTAGGGGGGTCTGTATTTTGTCTCGATTCCGAGTATTGTAGTCGTGCGTTTCACCGTTCTTGGTATATTCGCTTGAATGTAGCTTTATATGTACCAAGTGACAGTATATTATTTTTTTATAAATTCGGTCACTATCGACCTTTTTGACTAGATCAAAATGAAGCTCCAGTCAGATCCCTAGAGACTTTTCATTCATTAATAACAAACATCAAATGAGCACTTTCTGCCAAAAATTGGCTTGCAAGGAATTTGTTTAGGGTTGGAACTTAATTTTCCTGGGCTATTAGTAACTTCATCCAATTTAAATCGACACTAGATAACTATTTACTAAATGTGGCATTTTACTCCCATTCCAAATATCTGAAAATGCAATGATGGTCAAAGTTTCTTGTTTGTTAGATATGTCGATAATTTGCTGATTTATACAATTACATTTTTTTTGCACAATGACTTATTTTTATACAATTACTTATTCACAATCTTTATTTCTATACCAAATTTGTACTATTTATGTTAGTTTCCAAATTTTGGATAAATTTTATACTACATCATTGTGCGTAAAATTGCATGTGATGAATAAATCATTATTAATATTATTATTATAATAACTTGACAATTTGTTGGAATTTTTGGCTCTAGGATGCTATTTTGGAAGATAGCTGCCATATTTAATACTTGAAGGGAAATTTTGAATGCCTCCCCTTCGTAAAATGTTCTCTTAGATTCAAATGCAACGGTACAAAGCGTCAATCCATACTTATAAAGTGATGTATACTAATCAAATTTATCTCGTACCTCCTCAACTGTCGTATCAACTGTGTGTGAAGTTTTAATGAAAATAATAGTAAAAGGAAGTCGATTTCTTACACATTCGTTGTGGTCTAATCAATGAATACTAAAAGCGAAATATTTTCCTTTACCTACTAATAAGTCAAATGTCTATTAAAATTAGTAATAGGATCCTTAGGATTACTTAACGTTCTGTATTTTTTACCAGCTAGAAGTGCGGGAAACGCGAAAAGTGGCCAGAACAAAAATACACGTTAAGCTAAAATCAATTTCAATTAATATACTTGACCCAATTCCAGATGTTCACTTCTAAAGATGTTATTGCAGTTTAAGACTCTACGGTTTCCTTTTAGTTAATAAAGTGTAACAGTTCTGGTCGGTTGTTTCTTGAAATCCCGAGTCTTCGGGATATATATTATTTAGAAATGGTGGATTATCTTTATTATACAACGTTTCACAAAGTTATGAGTCAATTTCTTCAACCTTTATGTTTTCGTTTCTTTGCTCCGAAAAAAAAATATTAACACTTTTTACTTTCCCAGTACTTGTTACCTACCTAACCAAAAAAGTAGTTTTTACAAAATGTGTATCTGCCATTTGTCGTCTATCATCATGTCAGTGTCATAGAAATTTCACTTAGTTAATATCTCGAGATTTGATATCCAAATTTATCTCTGCAATGGAATTTTAAACTGAAAATATTTTTTAGAAACAACAACGAAATCTGACAATAAGACGATTGCTATAATAACAAAAACTAACGGGCGTTTTTAAAATTTTTAATTTAACTTTTGTCTTCATTTTTTTACTTCCCTCGCATACCGAAGGGAAGTATTGTATTCGAGAAAAAATCACGATCTACTACTTACTAAAAAACTACTTGACGGAGAGCCGTTAAATTTGGTAGGTAGTTGACGCTACGTTAGCGAAGAAATGGTTAAACTTTCACTGGAAAATATACAGGGTGGACCATCTAAAGGGAATAAATGATGAGGAAATTTTCTTTTGCTCAAATTTAAAATTTCCACGATTCATGGCACTCTAAACCTATTTTAGAAAAAACTAAATTTTGAAAATTTTTTTCACCAACATTTTTGAAAAAATTTTTACCACTAAAATAGATGAAAAAAAAAATGTCTTTGTTCAAATTTAAAATTTCCACGTTTCATGGCATTCTAAACCGATATAAAAAAAAATTGAAATTTTTTTTACCAACATTTTTGAAAAATTTTTCACCCCTAAAATAGATTGAAAAGTATTTTTTCTTTGCTCAGATTTAAAATTCTCAAGTTTCATCGCATTCTAAACACATTAAAAAAAAAAATTACCACTACCATAGAATAGAAGGAAACTTTCCTTTTAGCTCAAATTTAAAATTTCCTCGTTCATGGCATTCTAAACCTATTTCAGAAGAAAAAAAATTGAAAATTTTTTTACCAACATTTTTGAAAAATTTAAAAAAAACATAAAATTTTTGGCATATGCATCTATTATACTTTTATTGAAACATGTACAGGGTGGTCATCCCAAAAAATAATTCAGTCATGGTGGGCATTTGTAAAGGTATTTGCGCAAGCCTTCCATATCTGGCACCTGTTATTTAGTATTGAACTTTTGCTGTTGGTTGAGCACTCTGTATATTTTTTTGACCAAAACTTATTAGGTTTTCTTTGTAATAATAGTGATAACTATATTCCGATTATTATTTTCAATGTCATTACGTAATTATTAATTTTTTAGAGTGACCGCCATACCCAAATAAAGAGGGAAGTTCTGTGTAAATACCTTTACCGATTTTTAATATAAGATTAATTTAAACCTATCAAGTTCAAGATATTTTTTAAAACTGTTTAAATACATTTAGGATAAATATTTATTTAATATGTGAAATTACACCCGATAATTCGCCATTTCCTAGAACACAACGTCTGTTACACTGAGTGTTTAACAATGACGCTTGAGCATTTTGGAAGCGGCATACCAAATTTCCAGGAAACATGGCCAAGAACCAAACTACAATTACCAGCTTTTGAAGCAAGAAAACTGCTTTGAAATCGGTTCAGCGGTCTTGTAGCTGGGATGTCACAGACAGAAACACACACACACACACACAGACAAAGGCTTCAGACTTACAGCACTCCTCCTTTCTGCGTCGCAGGTTAAAAATAATTTTGTGGAAGAGCATTCTATTGAGACTGAACTCAACATTTATCGTACAGAGTAGCAATATTTTAACTTTAGTCATAATTTTTGCGAAATACAAAAATAGGTCATAAAATGGTGACACGGACGTCTTCATAGCATTAATACAGGGATCGCCAGGGAAGCATACAGACTGATGCCTCCGATATATAGACATGGAAACGTTTGCTACGAAAATAATAAGTACTTGCCCTATACTATAAACTAACATACGATCCAAATGTATTTCCTCTCACTTTAATCGATAATGTTTCATAAACGGAACAGCAGAGAATATTTAAAAAATTATGTGTACATGGTGTATTTAATTGTAAACTACACACTGGCACTCGAATATAGCTTACGTTTTAAGACTTGCTTAAAATGGAGATTTAAAGGGAGTTTAATGATACCAAATATTGTCTATAATTGTTTATTTGTGGCATTTTCAGATTTCCTTACTTTTTGTTGCGTATTTTTCATTAGAATTTTTAAATATTTTTCAGTGGTAAAATACCCAACATAAAGTAGAAAATAATGATACCAGCTTTTAATCCCTATATGTCGGAAAATACGCATTCTTATTGACTAATATTTTAGGCGTCGATAAAACAGAGCTACTTTAATTCTGTTAAATTTTTTCATAATTTTACTTCCACATCTACGTAGAGGAGTCGAAGTAGATCATATTTAACAAAAACAGTAAATATACGCATAGTAATGAGTTATATTTTTATAATATGAAGAAGCGATCAACTGATCATGAAAATACATAGATATAAACAGACTTCGTCGATTGATTAAGGTTTCTATATCCTTACTGAAACGTTATATTTTCTTAAGTAGAAATAAAACGAATCATTGATTAAACTTACTTTAATAGTTTACTGAAAAATACACAAACAAAGGTAAGAGCAATTGACATCAGAGTGTAAGTAAACTTCAGAAACTTTCGTCAGAATAATAATATAAAATAAAATCATCAAAAGTCCATGTGACATATAGCAAAATACAAAGCAAAATTGTACACAATAAGGATCCGTATACAGTAAATAATTAAACTAAACTAAACACAATCTGGCCAGAGTAAAACAAAGAATTCTTAAGTTAACACAAAAAGCTCAACTAAATTACACGAAAACACACAACTATACTATACTATAGAGTGTACGTAAAATTAATAACAAAAATGGCCCGTCAATTAATAATTTCGACATAAACTGGTTCTGCTGTTGAACACTATATTCTTATGCCCAAAACACATGGGAGATGTCAAAATAACGGGACGGTATAGCTACGCCACCAAGACGAAGTTGCTTCCGCACTATAATCTTCTCATGGGGTGCGAGAAGTCTTAATCAAACACTGGATACAATAGGAAATATTACTGGCCAAACATGGAATGAGGTACTGAAGCCTTCAATAATTCTGCATTGTCGCGAGTGGCTTCAAACAGCAACATTTGCATCACGAGAGGCATACATAATATAAAAGACTGTACTTACAACTAGTTCGACGAAAACATTGCCTTGCTGTAGCGATGGGCAATGGTACACAATAACACAGAACATAATATAACTACTTTACTGATTCTATTAACAGTTATTAATCACTATATCACAGATATTTACAACTATATGGGGGCTTTAATTCTTACGGCCTACACGGCCAACCGCCTCTACGCCAGCTTTTTAGGGTCTCCTTGTTTCAGAATTGGCGTATGATTATGCTCGTTTACTATTGACTAAACTTAGTCGTACAAGCTACTACGCTATTGGTCAAGCATTTGTCATGATTACCGATAATATTTAAATGCGTATAATTTAAATTTAAATAGTAAATGGAATAATGGTGCGCTTTATCAACTCATGTTGATTCTGATATTCCTGGAATGAATGCATGGGTTATTCTGGATCAAATTTATTACCACATTTATTAGTACACGTACGATTTTATACTGCACATAGCCAGTCTACAAAGGTACTTCTTCAAAAACTATATTTTTACTTTTTTTATTTAGCGTTTTTGTTACTTAACATTTGCCTCACACACTGAAATAAAATGCTCTCGAAAATATGAACAATTTTCCATTATCAGTAATATTTATAGTTTTAGAAAAATGTCTTTTATTTATTTTTTATTTATTTACATATACGGGAACCCAACAGAATTTACTTTCCATTTACAGGACCGGACACGTACAGACAGATAGATGATAAACATGATATAGTGTAAAAATTAATAGAATAAAATATATGAATTAATGTGCGTAACATAGGTTGCTATAAACTAATATAAAGCGAATTCCTACTATTGTAATTATTAAGCATGTCTACGACTAATCTGTGTGAATACATAACCATATATACATATAAAATACATAGACACATATACATACATTTTGTTTAAATCCGTCTGCAGCTTAGATCAGTCTGATTCATCGTTGATCTTATAGTATATCTTCAGGTCGTCAGCAAATAAGAGGGATTTACAGCTGAGATCCATGGAAATATCGTCAATGAGAATGATAAACAGTAATGGGCCTAATACCGACCCTTGTGGGACTCCTAATTGAGACATAAATTCGATAGACCCGTGACTCTGGTATTGTACGGACTGGCTTCTATTGCGAAAATAGTATAGAAGGAAAGTATTAACTTAGGGTTATTGTCCAAAAAAGTCCAATTATGTATAGCAAAACACCGTGGTCGTCTATCAAAAGACTTGGAGAAGTCCATATGTATGACAGCAACTTATCCGCCTTTGTCCATGACTTCAGCTAAATATTGTGTCTTGCAAATAAACATCGCTTCTGTGATGTATGTAGTAATTCTATCTACACTTATTTCAAGTTCTTGAAAGGTCTGGAGTCTTTGGTGTAACGTTGCCTTTGAAGTAGTGTCTAAAAACGCCAAGACACTTGAAAGCTTCATGCGAGTACTAACTTTCTCCGCTAGTTTCAACAATCATATTAGCATCGTCGGGAGATGATTACGACCAATCATCTATCGATAATAACCAACGTAACTGGCAGATCCGTGTCGAGTGTTGGTATCCGAGGGTAGAGTTCAATTGTTTTGGTGTGTGTGGAAACTACTTCGAGGCATATATCAATATTCAAACACTTTAATTCAGCAAAACCAATAGTTGCGTTCAACTCGTTCTCGAATAAAGTACTAAGTTTAATTAAGCTAAGCTTGTATTGCATCTGTTTGGATATTGTTATTATATCGGCAGATACCATAGACGAACAGATTTTAAATATTCAACACTAACCCCACAAACTAATGAGAGTATTACGAGTTGAAATACGTAGTCCAAAAGAACATAAAACGCACTATTATTGAATTCAACCGTATTAATTTTAAATAAAAGCAGGTTTTGCCAGTATAAATGGCGAACGCCTTTCATTAGAACAAGGAAAATCCAATACAAAGTAGGCGCTTTTAAACAGGCTTGTATGTTTATCGTGCTAGTCATGCTTTTGGTCGGGAGGGAATTGAATGCGGATTTTCAAATAACGAAACCACAGTGTTCGTGTACGGCTTTATGCAACGACATAATTAACAAAGACTCCCTAACAATTTCGAGGCATGTACTATAAGATAAATAGTTTTATATCAATATTGGTATACAATACTGGACGAAAACATCGGGAATTTATTGTTATTAACTGACATTTCTACTTGTGATGAGTTGTAAAATCGGTGCAAATTCAATAAGATACTCCAGTTATCCCAAAGTATATTAAAGTTCTAACGTGGATACCTATCCTTCATCTACATTGTTGTAATAACTATATCCACCTCAGACAAATGTTGAAAAGTTAAGAATATTGTTTTCAGAGAGAAACATTACCTACAAGGAGCTACCTAAGGTTTGTACGTTCAGTACTAGGTGGTTTTGTTGTTTGAGAAGTATAACTTTTAAATATTGCTTATCAAATTGAAAATGTCATAAATTTAGTCATGGGTGGAAACATACCTTAAGTTGCTCATACTATGCAAAAATTAATTTTAAAACACTCGTATAAGTATTTAGCTAGCTCCAAAAGGAATATACTTTAGTCCTTTTGGAGGTAGTTTGTAGATGTCAACAGGAACATTTATATAAATAAAAACTTTCACTAATTAAGTATAAAACTATAAAGACAGAGCAAGACATAGTGAAATAGACACAGAAGTGCTATACTCACATGAATTTTGTACAGATTGTCAAGGCTCTCGAGTGCCAAGACTCTAATGGGATTTTCACATCCAAAAATACAACTCTAGTAGATATAGGTGTACTTAACATAGCCATATGATTATAATCATGAAATTTTTATAAGTAAATTGTTGGTGTATTGTAGAAGAAATATCTGCACATCAAGTATGGGTGTCTTCATTTGAATTCTTCATAGCATAAGTAGTGTCATCATCTTGAAGTCTTAGTGTGCTACACCTAAGAAGGTATTGCGTGTTAAATTTATTTAAAAAATGGTTAGATATCTATTAGGGTAATAGAAATGTTTGAAATGGGCTAATAAGCAGTCTGGGATGGAATTTTATTAGAATGAAATAGTTTTAAGAGGAAACTTGTAAAAAAGCATGCATTACAGGAAATTTTCTTAATTTTCAGCAAAGGCCTACATATGGCATACCAAAGAATTTGGAATAATATCTAATAAACGAAAATAATAATGGTTTAAGCATTTAATCAACAATAAGTAAAATAATCCATAAATATAAATCGTAACTTCTGAGAAATTTTAATCACAATAACCAAGTCCTTGATAAACGTCAAATTAAGCTAAGCAGGGCCCTGTTTTTCAAAATCAATATCAATTTAGCCACTGTAGCGTTACCACGCGTAATATTTTTGTGAAAATTAACCTCACTATTTCCAAAAGTTATTTAAATCGGTATTCAAATGGAAATATTGCCAAACATTAATGAAATTCGAAGTTTAAAAGGGGAAAAGTGAAATACAATAATATTATAACATTTTATCATTAAACGGGTCTGGTGCAGTTTAGGTCGTTTTGATTTTAAAAATTTTCTAAATGGTAATGAAGAATACAAGGCGAATAGAACATATTAAAATAAAAAAAATTGTTTGATGAACCATGAATTGAAAAGAAAAAAATAAGAAAGTTTCAGGATCGTGAAGCGAATAGGGGTGTTTGATGGGTAAAAACATGTAAAAATAAGAATGCATAGATGTAAATTTGGTTGGTTGAAAAGTAATTTAAAAAAATAAAAGAATGGTTTATTTGCAAATTTTAAGGGAAGTCAAGGTCATCTAATGAAATTCGGCAGGTAGTGTATACGAGAAGGGCATTATACAACGGTCCAAGTGGACAACAACCTATTCTAAGAAGATAATGATCAGTAATTTTGCCGAAAATTAAATAAAGTTTTGTTTGCTGTCAACATACGAAAGTAAACAAACATTTTATAAGTAGAATTTTAGGAAATTCACGGATTCATGTGCATCGTATTTAATATAACCAGTGATATGAGAGGTAATAACTTACCTGAGGTAAATAAATCCAAGTGTGCGGTAAACTAGAGTGTTATTCCGGCTGTAAATCACAACATCAACAAGTAAACGAAAACGCCAACCATTGCTACTAAGTTTGACAGACCAGAGAGCCTGCGCATAACCACGGAATCAGAACGTGCATGTAAAACGACCGCAGAATAAGGTAAAAATTTTTGGCGCATTTAAAAATCCATGGTAGTCCATAAAACTTTAATTTGGAAAGTAAAATTTCAAAGAAAATAAAGATAGAGATGAAACAAAAGGCCAAAATTCTAAATAAATTTTATTTAGTTTATAAGATTCATGTAAACCTTTCTTTCAAAGATTGTAATCTATTGTTCCATCTAAGAAGAACTAAATATTGTTAATAAATTTGTTATTGCTTACAGCCACAGTAAAAATACAGAGCATTGGAACTTACTCGTGCCCTGGGGGAGTAAATCTACAAGAGTATACCCCATGCCTATTTATTATGTAGGTAGGACTGAGTGCTGGAGGCAACACATTTGGGAGTCTTCGTATTACCTGGCGCACAACTTCAAAAAAATCAATTTAAAGCAATAAACATTAATCAAGTTGATACCCATCACTACAACTAAAATTACATAGTATTTTGGCTCACAATGAGGGCAAGTTTCCGTTTACGTATCAAGATATTCTGTAAGAATACCTTAGCTGTTCCAATTGCAACTTTAATTAATAAGTTTCTTGAATTTGGACAGTTTTCAAACATTATAAAATTAGGTACAGTAGTGCTACTACATAAATAAGACTATTAAAATTTATTAGAAAATTTCAGACCAATAATATTCCCTAAATATCAGAGATGTCAGTAGCCAAACCACTTTACAGTTATCTAGAGAAATAAAACTATTAAACAGTTAAAAACAATTAAATCTATCAATTGCCAGTATGGATATGGATGTAGATCTCACAAATCGACGAAATTGACGAATTTGTTAAAAAATATACGGTTACCTGGATAAGAGCAAAAAAGTTGCGGAAATATTTTTTGATTTAACTTCTGGTTTCGATTGCGTGGATTTGAAGTTCCTAAAGTTTAGATTGTCTTCTTCAGGAATGGGGGGACAATATATTCGGTTGGATAATGTCATATCTAGATAATAGGAAAATTTTGGAACGTGACAATTCTTAATTTATTTCTTGTGGATAAGAATTCTTGTCTTTTCAACAAAGATTTTGAATTATACGGTCTTCCAATTCCAACACACTGTTGACGTCTTGAGTCTTCAAATTTTTCCTGACTTATACTTCAATTAGAGTGTCAGCAGTTATCATAGGTTATTTTACATTTCTACGTGTCTTGTTCTCAATTACTGATATAAAGTATGTGTTGAAAATTCAGACTTGGTATTTTTATATTCTTTTTCCCACCATATATATACAGGTATCATTGAAGTACATTGTATGAGAAATGAGGTATTGGTTGCTCATTAAGAAAGAAATATTACTAAAATCGTAAAAACATGTTTAATTTGATGTAAGAAATTCATTTTGTTTCCATAAATAAAACCAGCTATACCTTGCTAAAAAGTAAATAGATAGGACTTTTAAATAAAAACACAGCAAACATAAAAATATGGACACTCCAAAATATAAATACAGAGTATCTACAATAATTGGCTTGTATGTGGATTCTCTCTAATATGGACAAATGAGAATTTTGAACAATGCGTCGACTTTGCTAGCTTTAAATGGAACAAAAATGGAAGTTATATATTTGCCTATATTAAAGTCGGTGTAAAATTTGTTCGGAATGAGTTCTTTGTTGACTTTATGATGGTTCTACAAGAGCAAACTGAGTCTAGACGAGATTGATACGGCGCGGAATGTAAATCCATTAAATTAGCAAACAAGACAAATAGATATACCGCTGGATTCATCTAGCAAGTGAAACAAAACCGCATTTGTTTTCATACGGAAACTGATTGATGCCGCGATATTAAGATGGTGAAGCTTTTGTCATTTTCCGATCAAATTAAATGGTTGGGAAGCACTTGTTCCACATTGAATAATATTATCTCGTTGTCATTCATCACGAAGATTATATTTGCTCGATATGATTAATTAAATATCATTGGAGAATCAAGAACTGCTAGACTTGCAAGATCGTAATAATTTTAATAAAATTCAAATAGTATAGTGTGAAATCAATTATATCAGCGTATGAAATGTGTAGCATTTTCTTGTTTTGTTTGTTGTTAGTATTACTACGAGAGCTGGTACTTCAGGCAAATTAGCACAAAAGTCGAACAGTGTTGGTCCAGGGCTGACAAACATTTTCTCCTGTTTTCTGGGGCGGGGTATCGATTGCAATGGATACAGAGGTCTAGAAATTATGCTTTCATCTTCTAATGGCCAAAAACTATCCCCAAATGGGGCATTCGGTGTATAAAGGGTTAGGGCGGAAATAGTTTTATAAAAAATTGTTCTTATTTGGGAGGACGATAAGGGAAGGATAGTCATATGAAAGAGGTAGAAACTACTCCATGAGAAAGATATCGGCCTAGACCGATTTCTCTCAGATTTCCTCGAGAGAATCAGGCTGGGAGGTGGTCGAAAGGGATATGTCGTACTCAGTACTCATCCACTCACCCCTCAAGCACCAGGAAGCTACCCCACGAAGAGTATATACCAAACTCGCTCGATTATTGTCGCGTTTTTTGGAGAGAAACCGGTTGGAAGGCGGCCAGGAAGGATGACTAGGGTTAAATTCATCTACCTGCCCCTCCTCCCCTTCAAATGAGTGGAAGATATCCCCTAGAGAGGATAACACTTTAGGGACGGGAGGGGTGGCGAGGCGAATATGAGCATTATCATCCTTCTTGACCATCTTCCAACCAGATCCTCTTGAAAGAACGTCGAAGATGTCGAACGAGTCCTGTATTTTCTTCAAGGGGTGCGTGGATGAGTACTCAGTCGGAGTCATCCCTTTCGATCACTTCCCGGCCCGATTGTCTCAAAAAAACCCAAGAGAAATCGGCCCAGGTAGATATTTACCTCATGGGGGTAGTTTCCACCCCATTCACATCACTGACCTTCTACCCTTATCGTCCTCCCAACTAATAACTTTCATATAAAATATTTACGTGAAGGCACCCCGAAAATCTCCATTTTGGGACAGTTTTTGACCAACAGGGAGTGATGGTATCATTTTTCGACCCCCGGAACCATCGCTATAGATTCACCGCCATAAAAAGCTGGAAGGAAAATATTTTTCAGCCCTGTAGCAGCACCCTTAGACTTTTCTAGATCATGGTACATATGTGTACCAAATTTCAAGTTGCTGAGAAAACGTGCGCAGCAGGAAGGTACACAGACAGACCGACAGAAAATTATTTTTTCGCCCATATTTAAAATCTCGATGTTTACGACACTCTAAGCATATTTCAACAGAAACAATTTTTGAAATTTGTTTTACTATTATTATACTTCCGCTTCACTATGTGGATGTGAAAGTAATTACAGGAAAATTAAAATGATCTTATCGGTTTTATGTAGTAGGAGTAGTGGAAGTAGGCGTAGTGGAAGTTATGAAGCAACATCAGAAATGGTTACGTATTCCAGGTAAAAAGGTAATATTAACTAATTCCAGACGTCGTTATAATACATACGTGTACGAAATTTCAAACTTTATTTGGTCAACCCCATTAATGGGGTACGGGTGGTGGGGGGTGTTGAAAAATATTATAAAAAAATCTGAGGCCTCAACTTCTTGTACATACACCGAATTTCAAGTTTCTGTACTCATACCAGCTTGCTTTACTTATTTCCCCCTATTGACCCCTAAATAACCCCCAACCCTTCAACGGAATCATCTCAAAGTATAATCTAGTTCCAGATGTCGTTATAATTCATACGTGTACCAAATTTCAAATGAATATCTCGATTTTATTTTATCAACCCTTTTAATAATGAAGTAGGGGTGGTGGGGGTTGAAAAATATTATAAATAATCTGAGACCTTGGCTTCTAGTACATACACCGAATTTCAAGTTTCTGTAGTCTTACCAGCTTGCTTTATTTATTTTCCCCTATTTACCCCTATTTAACCCCCAACCCTTCAACGGAATTATCTCAAAATATAATCTAGTTCCAGATACATACGTGTAGAAAATTTCAAATGAATATCTCAATTTTATTTTATCAACCCTTTTCAAATTGGAGTAGGGGTGGTGGGGGTTGAAAAATATTATTAAAAAATCTGACGCTTTGGCTTCTAGTACATACACCGAATTTCAAGTTTCTGTACTCTTACCAACTTGTTTTACGTATATTCCTCTATTTACCCCAAATTAACCCCCAACCCTTCAACGGAATCATCCCAAAATATAATCTAATTCTAGACATCGTTATAATACATACGTGTACGAAATTTCAAATGAATATCTCAACTTTATTTTTTCAACCCCTTTAATGGGGTAGGGGTGGTGGGGGGTTGAAAAATATTATAAAAAAATCTGAGGCCTTAACTTCTAGTACATACACCGAATTTCAAGTTTCTGTACTCTTACAAGCTTGCTTTTATTTCCCCCTATTTACCCCTATTTAACCCCCAACCCTTCACTGGATTTCCTCAAAAAACAATCCAGTTCCAGATCTCGTTATAATATATACGTGTACAAAATTTCAAATCAATATCTTAAACCGTTCCGGAGAAAGCGTGCGGACAAAAAAAGTTACAGACAGACAGACCGACAGACCGACAGACAGACAGAAAATTTTTTTTCGCTCAAATTTAAAATCTTGACGTTTCATGACATTCTAAACCTATTTCACGAATAAAAATTTTTGAAAATTTTTTTGCGATTACTATACTTCCAATCCACTACGTGGATGTGGAAGTAAAACTGTTACTATATATTTTTTCAAAATAATTGATTTTGAAATCAGCAAATAATTATTTTGTCTGGAAAATCATTTTACTGGAATTTGATTAACCACTTCTGAAGCAGTGTATACTTTCATATTAAATGTATTCAGATTAAAATTATTTTATTTCAAGTATACATATATAAAATAAATTTGTAACATTTGGAATGCTAAAGTCCCTCTCGTAAATTGTACTCTCGGCTGTCTATATATACATATAATCGAATTAATACAGAGTTAAATATACTTGCATATATCAGGCAGCACATTTCAAATACGAAGGAATACGTATTAATAAGGGACTCTAAGTTTCCATACGCTTACCATAATATAATACGGTAGAACGTACGCAGATTATGTTCACTGTTCACATCTCTAACAGGGTCGTCTAAAGTTTTGACATCATTAGACGTTTATGGGGTTATAGATACTAACAGTACATGCGCCTGTTATTTATTTAATAATAATTTAATTTATACTGAGATCAGGTTACTGAAGTGTGCTCGAGGAATGTCTGCCATCATATATCAAAAACAATAATTAGATTCCAAACTTTCAGATACATTACTTCAACCTTTAACTTTATTATGAATGAGAATATGTTAGAAATAGTTGCGTCCTTGTGAGTGGTATGTCTGTGTCACGTATGAACTAACAGATCCATAGGCATTTCGTTAATTTTATATGCAGCTATTACGCACTGAAAAATATGTTATTTGGAAAAAATAATAAAACTGGTAGTAATTAATATGAACCTTTAGATCTTATTTTTTTTTTCCCTTGCTTCGTTTGCAATTTTAAATTCTATTGTACATTTTCTTTCTCTTTTTTCTTTTCGTTGTTTTGTTTTATGCAATTATGTGTATAATACTTGAATATTAATATAAGCTTATGCAATAGTCGTTTAAAATGGTGTTTCAATGACCTGCACAGAAGGTCTAATAAATACTTGAATTTGAATGTGCATTAGTCTTAATATAAGGCGACATTATTTTATACCAACAGGATTTGATGCTCATAAAAAATAACTTATTTATTTTCATTTACAAATTTACATTTTTCAGTGGTGCTGAAGTAGGAGTATACCACAAGTTTTATTGCAAGATGCTCCCTAACCCTTTCCCAAGGCAATTTCAGAGGCTGCAGGCGTTCTATTTTGCACCCGGAAAGCAATTCTAATACTCTGCACCTCATTAAAGTTTTAGTCTGTTTACATCAGTCGCACATTATACCTGAATACAACAACAAACTTCAACTAAATTCCCCACTGAGGAGTTTAGCTTTGTTATAAACTATAAACTAGATTCTGCATAAAATCATTCAATAAAATTAGGCTTCACGTTGTGCCGAAAATTACGGAAGAAAGGACAACAAATTTAAAAATAATAAATTGTAGTCAATAGGAAAATTGTGTCATTGAATATGATAATGGTTGGAAAAAATCGTCGGTTTATGAGAACGAAACAACTCTTTTCTTTCCCCAGCGTTTCACTTACTCGACTTAAACTTTCCCAGGGCTACAATTAAAACTCGAAATTAGAACAAAAAACTTATAAACAATATAGAAATAAATTGAGCAGTTTACTAAAACAAACAAAAGGTAATCATTATAAAACAAAAATTGAATAGGTTAAAAATAATTATAAACATATATGGAATATCGTCGGGGAGGTTACAAATCGCAAAAAGAATAATAAAAAAATTATTAATATTAAACATAATAATAGCATATCTGATAATATGGAAAAGGCAAATGCAAGGGAAGCTATAAATCATTTGAATAGTAGCAAAAAAAAAACATTCACAGATTTCGCAATCCTTGCAATCATCGGGACATTGGAAATGATAACACCGTGCATAAAACATGAAGTTTTCAACTTTTTCAACTTTTTCCGGACTCGGCTTCTCCTCGTCCGAAAATAGCACGATACACTACACCGCTGTATTTCCACCTTAAATGAAAACTGGCAACTTAACCCCCTGTGATATATGCAACCCATGTTATATTTGCGTATATCAGCCATTACGCAATCTCACTCGACCACGACACCGCCGTATTTCCACCTTAAATAAAAACTGGTAACTTGACCCCCTGTGATATATGCAACCCATATTACATTTACGTATATCAGCCGTTGCATATGATCTCTGATATATATGATATATGATCTCTCAGTCGACCGCGACACATTACTTTGAAATAAAGAGATATGATTATTGTCACACAATTTGTACAACAGACAACCTATATCAGTTACTTGAAATTCTAACACATCATTTATTTGCAAGCAGGCACCTATTTGTAGCAAGCTTTTGTGTTCTACCGTCAGCATCGCTATACAACTTTTAGGTAATCTCCCGACACGGTAGGTAATGTAATTGGCTAACGCAGCAGCCTAATCGATAGTCGCGCGGCCTTTCGGCAGCCGTGTACAAATTTTTGCTTGAATAATATAAAGTCATACATTTTCAATCTGTGACGCCAGACGCGGATGTTATGTAATAAATTTAAGTAAAGGCAGGTAAAATTTTAATTCGATACTTATTGATTAATCAGTAAACATTAAATTCAATCGCAAAATAAATCATCTGCTAAGGATATCTTCGAACAAAAATAATTTAGTGTTATTGTAAGTGTTGGTCAGTTTATTAGCATTTTCTAGCTCGAGCAGTGTATATGTAGATGAGCGTACAAATATCGGATGCGCAGTGGATTCATAAAAAATAAAATCGATTAAAACAAATCTCAGGAGTAAGTGAGCCTACTGGTCTTCTCTCTACTGTGCCGCGACACTGCTGTCTTTTGACCTTGAAGAAAAACTGGTAACTCTATCCCATATACGAAAACATAAACATTTCCATTGTTAAAAGCCTTGCAGTCTATATAGACTTGGCTAAGTCGTTTGACACTATATGCCTTAAAACATTATTTGAAAGACTAAAAGATGTGGGTATTAGACGAATCACATTGGGACTGTTTCAAAACTATTTAACTGATAGAAAAGAAAGGATATAAATAGATGAAACTTTAAGTAGCTTTCTGGTCTCTATGGGTGCTCCTCAGAGTACTGTGTTGAGGTCTGTGTTATTTCTCGTATATATCAATGAAATTGGACACCTATTAAAAAATGGAACTTTAATATCTTACACAGATAACACTACTATCATATTTTCAGGAGCAAATTGGATTG